>OZ012551.1:14686707-17115061 GCA_963935595.1 Schoenobius gigantellus | reverse complement strand
TCTTGCATTGATTTATTTATAAATCAAACATAATAAGAACTAGAAAATGGATACGACAACGTAATTTCCCAACATAGTAAGAACTCGAAAATTAGTAGTTTCCCTTTGCAAAGCTAAAATAAATCAACCCTTTGTGTTCTTTGTAAATACTTTATGCTGTCCCATTTTGCATCAGCTAATGTTAGATTTTTATGGTCATCCTTTAATTTCGGAGGTAACGTTTAGAGATATGGGTTCAATGTAACTTATTGATCGGTATTATAAAAGTACAGAATGATAATTTTCTACATTTAGTGTGTTTGATTCAAAGCCATTTTTCGATAAACATGGTAACAAATCCTTCACTAAAGGATTAACAAAGGAATATAATGGCGAACGTATTGATACAGAGCGAGTACCTACCTAACGCAAAATTAAAAACGTTCAGTAAATATTTTCTGAGGTTGGCTTCAATGAAATTGTATTCCAATATGACGCGGTCCAGGCATTGAGGGTGATGTTTAAATAGGCTGCTAATCCTACCAATATTGAAATATCTGCGACAATATTCAGACGGGAAACCGTGATCCGCTTTTATTAAAACACCGTTTTATGCGAGAACGACTGAAAAAATATTGTCTGGAGAAATTTATGACACTGTTAACAGCCATTTCATATCAAATGCTCGAGTTGAAAATTGTCAATCTTTCGTTTTATTGCCGTATTAAAGAAACCGAAGTAAACGATTTTGTAAGATTATAAAACAAAAATTGTAGCGCAGTATACAACTATTGGTGTACATAATATTGCCTTGTATTTACACAAGTACTAAGTGCACATTTAAATAAAGCTACACTTATCTGATTTACTAGCTTAAATTAAGTTTAAAACATTCTTTTTATTTAACCCGACGTTTCGATTTTTAGATATTCGAAATCAAAACATAATCCATGCCACATAGACAGTAAAAAGTTCTGTTGATTTTCGTAATTACCTTCTCACGAAATAGATAATAAGTACTATGTACGTACCCTTGTTCACTAACTTCTAAAAATGCGTGTAGCAGAATTAATGTAATTTCGTTACTTTATGGTCTTATTTCTTGTAACTTGATTGTTATAATCATAAAAGAAAGGTAAGAAAATTATATTAATAATCCAATATCTAATATTAAATAAAATATAAATATAATCAAAACAATTCATTGAATAAGTTGGGAATCTTCAATTTCATCATTATATTCTACTGTTATCAATGTTCATTATATGCCCGTAATATTTCCTGATTGTGGAGGAAAACTAACCGTGAGTTAGTGGGAAATGCATATTTTTTCCAAAAGGCAGGCCAGATTGCTTTCATGTTAGTCGCTAACAAATATTAATGGCCTCCATCGTACCACCAGACTATGTCATTTGCGAGCAATTAGGACACCCTCGTTTAGTAAATTGTTCAAGATATGATGAATATGTGCCTTTCTCATTGTATTCAACTTTATCTGGTCGTTGTTGTTTGAGCACGGAATGTTTTCGCAAAAGTATTACGGATACCTTAGTATACCTTGTAGTACGGAATATTGGATTACCTATTCTTATTCTTCTATTGTTCACTCTCTTTTTTCTCTTTTCCTTATTTATTCGTCAACATTTTTTGTTGATATATAAACCTTTCTTTCTCAAACATGCTCGGAAATGTAGGCATTATTGTAGTAAAAAGAAGACACAAAGTTTGTAATTCTTGGCTCATGCATTACTTTACCGGCCTAGGCCAGGAAAATAAGTATGAAAATTCATTTTTGGCCGCTGCTCCAATGTTTTTTTAATGTGTCTATTACTTGAATTATGTTACTTGGCATACAGCCAATTGCTACCAAATTATAAAAATTGCACTCTTCGAGCATGTACAACGTGTTTCATATCTACCCATAAAAATTATAATATTTAATTTTATTTAAACTATCAAAAGTGCCAACTGTTGCTGTGTGCTGTTCTAAAACTGAATTTTCATAAATTTGACAATTAAATTCGATTGTAATATGACAAGTTATTATAGTTGACACATTCTTTTCGGTTAAATGAATATTATAATTTTTATGGGGAGTTATTATGAGACACGTTGTAAGTATAAGGAATATGACAACAATTTTATTAAAATGTTGATATAAAATCACACAAAAATATGCTTAATTTTCGTTGCAAGAGAAAAAAGGCATAATCCGCAGTATTACATTTTTTGCGTAAACTATGATTGGGCTGTATGGGCTTTGTTTCCTTTGCACTAATTGAAAATTAAAAAATATTACTAAATGCTAGGCTACTTTATTTAAATAATTAATTAATTGCGTGTTTTGCTTGATTTGTTTTTTATTCATATTATACTCATTTGTTTCCAATTCAATTCAATTCAAAATCTTTTATGCATAAGTACCATAATGTGAAAAATATGTGGTTGACAAAAAATAAGATCATTATGGACCCGTTGGACACGCAATCGTTGAACAAGAGAGAGGAAGCTTAGGTACTACCTACTATTGTCTTATTTACAGATCATAAAGCTAAATTATACGAAGATCACGGCAATTATAAATATTTGAATTAATAGACAACATTAAACAATATTTTAATATGAAAGGTTTTTATTTAAGTACCTATATGGTATTATTATTACACTGAATTTCCTAATTAATTCCAGTTATTCGTCTTTTATTATTTCCTCGCAATTATTGAGAAAAGCACTATACATACTTCGGCGGGAATGGGTTTGCATTGTACTTACATATTTTCTGTGGATACCACATATTATAATCATGCATGTCGATGAATCATTACTAAAGTAGGAATTTCACCGTATATCTAAAAATTGGTTTCTTACATATACGGTTCTTTTACTTCCGTTTATTATTCGACATATATTTCATGTATCTTATTGGCATGTACGTTCGGTAAACCCCCACACTTGCCAATATCCATTTTGGAGCTAGCAAGCTGGCCAACGGTTTAGAAAAACAAAAGCTCGGCGGATAAGCTGGGCTGCATTCTAAGAAACCTCTCGAAGCTGGCTTACGATACGACATGACCTGCGCTTACCTTGTTCGCTTTTTGTATTCAGTCTTTGTGCTGGAATATTTTGTAAGAAAATGTTCGGAAACTGTATTAACTTTTATGGGCATTTAATTTTCAGAACTAACTATAGTTATAAAGTGTTATACATTTCAAAAATGTAATTTATAATTTTACGTTATATACAAAAAGTTTTTGTAATATAGGTATTCTTTATTGTACATAAATTAATACACAGAAACATAATACAGAGAGGACATGCACAAAGGTAGGCTCATATCTAAAAGAAATCTCATCCAGTCAACCTCAATGCATGTTTGGAAAAATAAAATGAGGGAAATTTGAAAATGTGTAATAAAGATGAAAGGAAATTACTATAATGACACACAATAGTAACTAAATGTTGTAAAGACAAATATACTTTTATATACCCATACACATATACAAATCTATAAACATACTTATATATTTTAAAACATACCTACATAAATATTAATACAAAAGTGAAGCCATAACAGTGAATGGGTTAAAATAAAAACGCGTGTTACATCTGGGATGTTCTTAGGGTTTTAGTCACACAAGCACGTCCAGGATAATAATATGAAGCCTGAGTAAGGTTCTTATGTCAAAATTGCAAAAAAAAACTAATTTGAATATCACCGGCTCATCGCCGGCTAAAAGTAGGTCAACTGACATATATTTTCGAAAAAAGAAATTAGCACTAAAATACTCCACATTCAATTAGGGGAATAATGTAATGTTTTTGTTCTTAGTAGCAATTTTCAGAAGCCAAGCAGCTAGATTATATACTGCACATTCAATTAGGGAAATAAAGTCGATTACTTCCTAGTGGTAATTTTCAGAAGCCAAGCAGTTAGGTTAAAGTAGCGTATATTTCTAATTTAGAGAAAAGTGAACAATGAGCATACAAGATCCACACTAGTTTAAGTATAAGAGTGAAATTGAGAACTCGAGAAAAAATTGGTTGCTAAGACTAAAATAATAAGGAATTAACAAGAGTTTCATGATGAAATAAGTTTGTTAGAGTATTAAGGCAACAGTGCGTAAAAGTGGAGTAAGTATGTAAATTTTTGAAACATAAACATTAGCAAAAACTATTACTTTATATTATTTTTGTAAAATAGACATTAGTTTATACTTACATTGCGATTATAACGCCTGTTCTCAACGAACGGTTACGCAGACATGTAACAAATACAGACACTTTGCCAATTTTTATGTCCCATTTAATAGGATATTATTATTGTTACTTTCCGGGCACTAATTGCAGGCTCTGAGCTGAGGATAGCTGCAAATTTTCAAAACAGAAAAAACCCAATAAAGTTTTGCCTGACCCGGGAATTGAATCCAGGATCAGCAGTTGTATTTGCGACCAACTAGCTAGACCAAAGAGGCCTATGTACATATCTATCTAAGTACATCATAACAGGCTGATTTCCAAATCTTTTTATGTATAAAAAATAATCGCTGTGTCTTGCAATAACTCTCAAATGGCTCGAACGATTCTTACTAAATTTTCTGTGTGTGTTTGAATAGTTCCAGGGAAGGTTAATACGTACAATTAGACCTGATAGGTGGCGCTGTAATTGGGCAGGATAACGCCTGCCGAGCCCACTATAGTCATCAATATTTTTCGATAATTTTAGTAAGTATAAATATCTGACAAACTACGATTTATTTTGCATATTTAAATTAATAATCAGCATTATTGATGATTAGCGGCTGATTTTAAATTAAATATTACCTATAAATTCTTACATGATACCTGTTATACCTCAACGCTGTTTCTCATTTTAAACAAGGCAATTGAAATGCGATTCACGGCAGGCTGTCTAAATTGTTCTTTTACGAAACAACTCAAGAGGTACGTGTGTAGCTAAGCTTTATTTTACGTCTGCGACAGTAAAACAAGAGTGTAGTTGTTATTTTAAGTGCGGACCGTTCAATGGTATTCTTTCTTAGGATAACATGATCTTGGTTGTGTAGACTATGGATGTACTGGCATAGAAATCTCGATAATACTATCGATAGTACTATCGATTCAAATGTGATTATAAATTGTGATGTCTATGAAAGAGTTTAATTTCAGTGAGGAGGCAAAAAGTCTTGGTATCGGTAACATTGCCGATCTACGACAAAAAAATGTTTCAAACCCCATGACATGAGTTTGATTGCATTGCCCATATTTGTCATTGTCATTTTTGATCGGCGGCCATGTTGGATTTAGGGCAAAGATTCATAGTGCTCTACTCTTCAAGCCCTTTAATTTGTTACCTATGTCACGCCATTAATGAACGGTGGCCATATTGAATTTAGGACAATATTGCTAGGTTCATAGTATTCTACTGTTCGAGCCCTTTCGCTTGATATCTATATTACTGAGGGCGAAATAAATTCAATCCACCATTTTGATCGACGGCCATTTTGAATTTAGTATAATTATATTTTTAAGTTCATAGTACTGTATTCTTCAAGCCTTTTGATTCGATACCTATATTACTGGAGTAAGAAAAGACATCTTATTATACAGACCCTGGCCCTTGGTCCCTAATACACTGACCTTCAAAAGTAAGTACTACACTTTTAAAATTAAATTTTTCCCTAAACTACAAAAGATATAGGATTCAAACAAAAAACATTTTCAGCACACTTCGTTAGGTTTCTCGGAAGTTATAGTTTTTATACATCAGTCTTTTTAATACTTTTTATTTTGAAAATATATTTTGCCTACTTTAAAAGTTATTGCAATTTTAAAACCCTAAGACCTTGACCTAGGTCTTAGGGTGTTATTATCAATATTTCCATATTCAACATCAAAAATCCAGTTCAATGAGTTGTTACAAGCCATATATTGTAGTATATGTAAAAGTTTGAATGACCGTTTTTTTAGCGAGGTGGTACGCTGTTACACGCTGTACCTGCCGATGGCTAGGCGGGAGGCGTGTGTTGGACGGCGTGAATGCGGGGCATATCTAAACTAAACCAACCGCGATGTCCCTCATGTCCATAGTTGAGTTGATCCGGTGACTGGAAAACCCCCAATTATCCGAAACATAGGTGGCATGACCTTAGTTTTGATCGCGCTGACTGACAAGTTTGATTTTTTCACGGCTGAAAAAGAACGTTGACGCGATAATATCTAATATAGAAAAATCTCGTATCACAGTTAGGGAACGCCTTCGAAATAGCTTGACCGATTTTTATGTTTTTGTGTATATTTGGTAGGTCTGAGAATTGGTCTTAGGCTACTTTTATACCTCTAGGTGATAAGGCTGGCCCTCTCCAGAAGTTTTTTTGACAATTATTATGGCGAAACGTAATTCGCGGGCATGGCTAGTTTTATATCAATTTCAATTTAATATCTCTACGCGTTTCTGAGAAAAAAGGTCTTGACAGAGAGTCAAGTAGAATGACAGACGGAAAAACGATTAACAAAGTGATCCTACAAGGGTAACGTTTCTGTATTTTAAGGTACTGTACGTATATAACCCGAAGAAACAAGTTAAATAAATACTCACAAAGACAGTCCGTTATAAATATCTGCATATATAATTTTTTAAAGGCTGCATAAATTTGTCTGAGCTGAGAATAGAGTCCGCCAATGGACGAAAATAAATATTCTATATTTATAATACCGATCAATGAAGGTAAGTAAGAAATAAACCTTATGTCTAAAATTTAAAGTAGACCACAAAATACGACATCATAACTCAATGGAGTGTTTAAAGTCCCTGTATTCTATGTACGTAAAGGGGAATTCTAGTAAAAACTGGCGCACTTGGAATTTTCGGTAATCCAACATTAATTTGTTCTAGCACCGGCTTACGATGCGAGTGTAAATTCAAATGGAGCACAGCTATCTCGTAACGAACGCGGTCCGCTCTTTAAAAAAAAACGAGGTGGTTCCTATGGGCACCGCTGAAAAAGACAAAGTGCTTGTATGCATTCAGCTCAACCTGTAGAGAAAAAGGACCGCACAATGACGTAACGAGTGTTATGCAACATCTCCCAGCGTGCACTGTGCGAAATTCATCTCATTTTATACCTATACTTACATTTACAAGATTTTCAGAAAAAAGAGCTTTAGTATTTTTTGTCTTAATTTTTAACTTTTTCAGTATTATCGAGTTTTATAAGAAAGCTAGTTCTTCAGAATACTAAACAGTTAATCTGAAAAGTTACGATTATGAAAGTCATCAATGAAATTATAGTCAATGATGTGTAATTTCTTCTTAAGTAAGGCGCTTTCGACATAATTTGATTAAACTAAATACCTACGATACTTTTCCTTATGATACTTCGACTTGCACTCGCCACGAAGCACATATCAAACAGATTTTTTAGCTCTCTCCATAACCAATATTTATAATATATATATCTATACTAATATTATAAATAGGAAAGATTTGATTAATTGTTTATTTGTATTGAGTAGGCTTTGAAACTACTGAACCGATTTTGATGAAAGTTGGTATAGGGATAGTTCGAGACCAGGGGAAGGATATAGGGTAATTTTCCCACGAGCAAAAATCCCACGGGAAAACAATAACGCGGGCGAAGTCGCGAGTGGAAAGCTAATGTGTAATAAAACAAGCTTTGTATATCAATGTTTATGTTTGTATGGGAATAATTTGGGCTTAAGATGGAGACACAATTCAAATTATTGAAAAGTAATCTAATAAAATAAAAAATACAAATAATACAAAAAAACTGACATTTATTTCACAAACAGATACATACCGACCATTAACGCAACTTGACAATTTCGTGAAAACGGTGTGGACTAAGGTGGTGGTGATTAGGTACCTCCGTCTTACCTATTTCTGTCGCAAAGCAACAGTGCTTGCATTGCAGTGTTCCAGTTTGAAGGGTAGGATATGGCATAGGTGACATATAGCACACATAAGGTTGTAAGTGGATAGTTACTTTGTTTTTGTTAGTGGTGTTTACCTATAATTAATTGTGCACTAGAATTATTACCTATTTCTAAGTTTATATTGTTTGAATAGAACCAATAAATAAAAAAAAGAAACTACTGAGTACCGTGACTTTAAATCTTATTTACAAGTTGGCAACGTACACTGTAGTTCTTGTGGGGTTGCAGATTTGGTGCGAATCTCACAGGAACCATGTGTACTATAAGTGACTGTTACCACATGCCATCAGCAGGCGTAGCACGGGCTGCCAGGACTAGACTCGAGTCACGCATTATCTCACAATTTCAGTGACATAATCTCTATATCTTAAAGAGTAGCATGGTGGCGCGTATTTAGTGTGACTGACGTGATAAATCATCATTTATCACAAATTTCTTGCTCTCCGACTGCTGTTACATCTTTCAAAGTATTAAAGCCCTTGCTACAACCACAGCAGTCGGGGCACAGGCACACCAAGAAATTTGTGATAAAACTCAGTCACACGTGTTCCTTGACCAGCGTCAAGAAATTTTTATCACGTCAGTCACACTAAATACGCGCCACCGTGCTACTCTTTAAGATATAAAGATTATGTCACTGAAATTGTGAGATATTGCGTGACTCGAGTCTAGTCTTGGCAGCCCGTGCTACGCCTGCAGGTAGGCAGTACGCTTGTTTCTCAACATAGTTGTATAAAAAAAACACCGCCCAGATGGTTTTAAGGCGACCCGAAGTCTATAGAAATATATTAAAATTTATAATTAATTGATTAATGAGTACCTTTGGGTAATAGCATATTCAAAACAATTCGAAGGGATAGTCAGGAAATAGTAACCCTTTAGGCGCGGAATGAGCAAAGAGCAAAATGGTAGGCGATCGTAAAATGGTAAAGGAGCACAATGATAAAGAAGCAACTCGTCAAAAGCGCACAATGGGACGACGATGACGAAATATGAAGAATAGAGACCCACAAATCGACATTTGCGAATATTAAAACGATATTTACCTATATATTTGCGTATATTAGAAAAACAAGAATTAGTTTATGTAAGTAGTGCTGTCTTATTATTTTCCAATGTTTGTAAAAAAATATATAAATGAAATAAATAAAATACTACAAAGCTTAACGCCGTCTTATCTCGATATTTTAAGTAGCTTTCAAGAATAACTTTCTTGAAACATTATGTAGAACTAATGTCGCTGTCGGCTGTGTTTAACGGTGTGCATCAGTACAACTATTTGTGAAGTTAATGCATCGCTGTGAGCATAGTACCTACCTACGCCAAAACACTTGTTTATTAATGGCTGGATTAATGGTGTGGTTGCTTTGGGGATGCCTAGACCAATAGACCTATCACATGCTCTAAAGCACGATACAACATCGCTCTACCATGCCATGACACATACAAGTAGCTTAACAATTCATACCGCCGCTGATTGTAGTCCATGAATTTTTAATGCCATTGAAATCCATCGATGCGATAAATCAGTGCAAATATTGTGCTTACCTTTAATAATTACATTATGTGTATTGACACCGTTAATGCTTTGTTTTATATTTGTGAAGATAGGAGAAACATATTTGTTTTCCTGTTTTAATATTGTTCGATCAAGGTTTAACGCTTACTCGTACCTTAATTTAGCATGTTATTCTCATAATTTACGCTTATTTAAACTTAAAAATATTGCGGGTTAAATTCCGTTCCGTTTCATTAGTTGCATACAAATTCCGTTTGCAGCTAATGTATTGCAAACGGAACTTGTTGCAGGGATTCAGTATAGTAACATAGCCAATCTACGTAAAAAAATCATTTGACAAATTTCATTATTGCTATGCCCCGTCAAAAACATAACTCGATTACAAAATGTAATCTAATTAACAAAAAATATGCTGGAACAAACCTAGCTAACTAGGCAGTGCAATGAAATAATATTATACTAAGGATTAGCTCACAATAAGCTGGAGACTTTTGTAGGCATGTTGTAATACACGTATTTCAACACAATATCACGTTTGAATTAATAATAATCATGATGACAGCCCCTTTTTGGATGTTTACAAACCGTATTTCAAAAGTGGAACTAGGGAGATTTTACGAAATCTTACCTTGACTAGCTATTACTAATTTCAAATGAGGCAGTAGCACATTATTTATAAAATAAATAGGTCAACTACATAGTAATCCCCTTTACTAAAATGTTTAGGTTTTGATCCCGAGCCGTAACTAATGTATATTATATTGAACATAAATATTTTTTTCACTTAATTAATTCATCTATTTAATATCTTATTAATACGACAATTACCTATTTACTTGCTATCTACACTTACATTTCATACACAGCTCAAGACATAGATTAAAATTACCTACAGTGATCTCCTATCACAAGGTAGCAGCAAACCATTCTAGAAACTGAGCTAAGGTAACAAATCAGACCATCCCACAAAGCACAAAGCCTTTCTGTGTTCAGGTATTATCAAACATTTTGTCGAAACTAAAAGCTCTAGGGTACAGCAATAAATCAATGCCAGAAGACAGAAACGTTTCGCTGTACTGGTGCTAAGAAAGATTATACCTGAACGTATAAACAGAGCAAATATAGTTATATTTAATATTTTGACATTGGTAACTCTAAAAACATATTCACTACAAAACGCGACGATGACAAACGAATGAGCCCTGCTCAAAAACAGAGAGGAAATTAAAACAGACATTTACAGAGCGCAGGAAAAGTTCGCGTTGGAAAGTGACACATTAGTGCACAAGTATCAGAAAGTTGCCTCCTATAGCAACACCCGACCGCGCGGCGTTATAACAATGCAAAAAGTTACTACAGTAGAGCCGCGTTTATACTGGAGCTGCAACAGATAAATCGACGGCGCACCTTGTAAATCCGTTAATAAGATTACTGCATTTTCTCACAACCGCTCGCGATTCAAATAAATGGAAAAGAAAAACAAATATTTAATCACGAGTAGCTAGGGTTTGTTTTAAGTCGTTCGACGATCTGAAAACTCACCCCACTTGTTTCGTTGGCGTTTTGTTGTTATGGCAAAGAATCGCGATATTGACGTTACGACGCAGAAACTTTCTAGAAAAACAAATAACACTGTAAACTTGTTTATCACTCACCAAATTATGACTGATTGTGAGACGTTGAATAATTGTAAAACTAATAGATTTGTTTAAAAGTGTGTGATAGAATGTTGTGCAATAGAGTTAATTGAGCATAAAATGATAATTGTATGTATATATAGAATTCCTGGCTCTAATATGGATATTTTTCATGAAAAACTAGAACATATTTTGCATAATATTTGTGGTAATAAAAAAAAGAATATTGTAATATGTGGTGATTTTAACATAGATTGTTTAAAAGCTTCTAAAAAGAGCCTAGATTTTGAATGTCAACTATTGAGCTATAATCTGAAACTTCAATTTTGCCAGCCTACGAGACTTTCGAGTTCAACCTGTTTGGATAATATGGCGCATAATATAAAGGGGTGTAAGGGCGAAATTATAGAACTAGCTTTGTCTGATCATACAGCACAAATATTAAAGTGTCCTGTCAAGAAAACTTGTATACTCAAATCATGGAAAGCTACATATAGAGATTATTCTATTGAAAACCTTGAGAAATTTAAAAAATGTCTAGAAAATTTGTCTTTTAACGAAGTTTACTGTTCTGATGACGTTAATAAAGCATATAGGCGCTTTTTCGATTATTATAAACTTTTTTATAAGCTTTGTTTTCCTTGGAAAACTGTTAGAAAGTCTGCCAAACAAAAACAAAAATGGATGTCAAAAGGCATTCGCTTGTGTTGCAGAAATAAAAGAAAGCTTTTGTGGTTATCTAGACGATATAAAAACAATAATGAATACAAAGCAAAATTTATTAATTATAGAGATAAATTAAAAAAGATTATTAAGTTGACACGTCTTGTCCAAAACAATACAAACATAACAAAATCCAGGAATAAATCAAAAGCAACATGGCAAATTATTAATCAATCAAGAAATATAACACCCGGGCCACCAATATCATCCATAATAGTAAATAACAAAACAATTACAAATCCAACGGAAATTGCAAATGCTTTTAATAAATATTATATTGAACATACTAACCATAACAGGGAATCCTGTGTGAGAAACAAGTTTGGTAAACTAAATAATAATCTTAACTCACTATATCTGGCTCCAACAACACCATGTGAAATCTATAAAGTTATTACATCCCTAAAAAATACAAAGAGTGTTGGTATGGATGGAGTGTCTACTCTTACAGTGAAGTTTGTGAAAGAAATAATTTCGTTACCTTTAACTCATATAATCAACTTAATTCTTAGTACTGGAATATTTCCAAAAATTTTGAAGATAGCCATTATTAAACCACTTTACAAGAAAGGTGCTAGGGGGGATATAAAAAACTACAGGCCAGTGGCATTACTTTCCGTTTTTTCCAAAATAATTGAAAAGTTATCTACGATAGATTTTATTCCTTCTTCGACAATCATAAAATATTAGTAAAGGAACAGCGTGGCTTTCGTAAGGATATGTCTACTCAATCCGCTATATATGACCTAGTAGCAAATATTACAGTTAACATGGATAATCGTATTCCAACTTGTAGTATCTTTATGGATATGTCAAAGGCGTTCGACCACGTTGACCACGAAATATTACTTAAAAAACTAGAGTGTTATGGAATTAGAGGTATTGCACAAAATCTTATAAAATCATACTTGGAGGAAAGAATACAATACACGGAGTTAAATCAGTTATCTTTGAGTACTAAGCGAATGGAACGGTATAGATCCCAGGGAATGCTTATCAAGTTTGGAGTCCCACAAGGCAGTGTACTGGGACCATTACTATTCCTGACCTACATCAATGATTTGACTACTGCCTCTGAATATCCAATGGTTTTGTTTGCAGATGACAATACCGTAATTATAGGAAAAGACGACTCAAAAGACTATGGGGATGAAATAAACAACACACTGAATAATTTAATAACATGGATGAAATCTAATAATCTAAATATAAATTTAAATAAAACTAAACTGATTCATTTTTCTCAAAGAGATAATAATGCACATAAAATAATTACAGATTACAACTCCACAATTATTGAAAACGTTAAATCAACTAAATTCCTTGGAGTTTACGTAGATAGCAATATGAAGTGGGAAACCCACTCAATAGAAGTTTGCAAAAGATTACATGTATATTCTTATGCATTACATAAACTAGCAAAAGTAACTAACAGAGAGTCAGTATTAACCGCATATCATGGGTTTGTCATGTCAACTTTACGGTACGGGATAATATTTTGGGGCAACTCATCATACAGGGAAATAATATTTAGAGCACAGAAAAGATGCATTAGATCCATTTGCAATCTTAAATCAACTGACAGTTGCTTACCCTATTTCAAATCCTTGAAATTAATGACATTTCCTTCTTTATATATTTTAGAAGTATGTCTATTTGTGAAATGTAACCCTCAGTTATTTACAAAAGTTAAACCAATAATAGGTTTAGGCCTCCGTCCTAGGAAACTTGGCATAGAAAAAACTTTATGTAGGACAGCATTAATGGAAAAAGGCTTTATTGGTATGTCATCGAGACTTTTTAATAAAGTTCCTAAATCAATACAAGATCTTGACCATCAAAAATTCAAAGATGTCCTCGGTGGTCTTTTACAAGAGAAGTGTTACTATAAGGTTGAAGACTATGTTAACGATGTGCTCTCCTAGGCTGGTTATTATTGATTAAATGTAAAAATTGACCGGCTTAGTATATATTGCGTAGTACTGTTCCTTTATTGTAAAATGAAATTGTGTTACATATAAAAATTAAACTTTGTAATCAGTTACCTAATTATGAAAATTCGTATACCATAAGGTAAATCGCAGTGAAACATTACAATTGTGCACCACCTTTATATACCTACGATTTATAACGAATAAAGTTTCATTTCATTTCATTTCATTTCATTTCATTTCATTTCATTTCATTTCATTTCATTTCCTTTCATTTCAATAAATGTTTCACCATTATTGCCAGAGATAGATTAGAAGAAGAAGAAGAAGAAACTATTTATTCACACCACTTAAATCTAGTATTGCATATTTAATGCCTAATAAATTTGTAAATAAAACAACACATGAAAAATTTCAATTTGGGCAAACTTGTGAGTCTGTTTTATTCTTATGTTGATGTTGTATAATGATTTTTTTCAAGTATTGATTAGTGGGTTACACAACGTTACACCTAAAACTCTACCGTACCGTTTTTTTTTTATTAACATTCACAGCGATACTCTCCCTTTACGTTACGCAACAAGAGTATTTAGTTATTTTGTTACGCATAGTACCGTTTTGCCAGACTCATTTCTACCTCTTAATATCGTTTTAGCAAGAGGAATTGTCATCGCTCCTGTAGCGGAGTAGTGAAGAGCAATGGAATATGACTGTTTCCTAATGTTTTAAATGAATAAGCGGACTAATGGATAGTAGATAGTTTATTATAACAATAATACGTATTGACAAGAACGATAGCAAACAGAATGACAAGACAAAAATAGCAAAGACACCATCTATCATCAATAGAAAGAAGTTTGAAATCAGGGCATGACTTTACGTTGTGATTTTTCTTGCAAAAACAACAGTCTTGTTCAACAACATTTTTTGTATTTGTTTTTGACAGTAAAGCATGTGTGGCCGAATGTACATTGTCGCGCTTAAACTGTTTTTCGTGGCCATGAGAGCTACTGTGAGCCTGTTGCATAGGCGACGACAAAACAGTTTCAGGCGACAAGGTAAATTTGATATGCTGCTCTAACTCACGTTTCAAAAAGTCTGAAAGAATTTCCAATTTAGGTCGTTGACTTGTGTCTTGCATTGCGAAATCAGACCACCTAGGCTTCATAAACGTGTTAAGTTTACTTAAAACTGTGTAAAAAAGTTCAGGAGAATAAAGATACTCGATTTTGTTCAATAATCTTATTGTCGAAACACTGTTACGTACCCGGTTTGTTAGCATACCTAATTCTTTCAGGTCATTACCCAAACGTGGTAAACATCTCAAGGCGGCTACTTCCTTGTAGACGATGAGTTCCGGTCGCGCGAAGTTGTCCTCCAGTGCGCTTATGATTTGCTCAGGACTCTCGCTAGACAAAAGCACAGACGCCACGGCCTCGTGGGCAGCTCCACGAAGAGCGTTCTGTAGACGAGCTATATTTTCTATGGGAGAAAAGAAATCTTTAGAAAAATCATAGCTTCGTTTGAAATGTAGCCACTGTAAAGCATCTCCAGAAAATAAAGGGAGATTAGGGAGCTTAGTTTTTCCTTGAGCAGTAGCAAGCGCCTTCGCTGCGGCAGCCGAATCTGCTACTGCTTGCAATAAAACATTTTGTGTTTTGTCAACAACTGATGTCACAGCTTTCGAGGTAGAACGTGGGAGTAACTTTCCCTCCACCTCGGGAGTTTTGGTGATAACATCTGATGTTACAGCTTTTAAGGCAGAACGTGGCAATAACTGTCCCTCTACCGCGAGAACTTTGGTGACAACGGAAGCTTTTCTGTCAATAGTACAGCTATCAATAATAGGGAGTGCAGGCTCCCGAGAGGTCACGCATGCCGAGGACTGAGGCATCGATTGGCCGGGGAGAGTAATGTGACACTCTTCTGCCACGAGATCTCTATTATAAGTATTGTTAAAATTGTTATCTTTTACCCACTGATGTGTCCGCTCAATGCTTACGCTGGCGCTCCTACTGCTGTGCGTGCTGGCTACCTCGGCATCGATGGTTGCCAACTCTGCCTCCAGTTCGCGCGCCTCGACTTCTTTTTGAATTTCGGCAAGGTGACGTTCTCGCTGTAAGTCTCGCGCCTCCGCCTCCTTTTGTCGTGCCAGTTCGCGTTCCTCCGCCTCCCGTTCTCGCGCAGCAAGCTCTAGCTCGCGGTCTAACTGTCGCCGCAAAATGAGAGCCTCGGCTGCTGCTTTACGTGCGCGAACCGTAGCGGATGAATGAGATGATCGCGATGTTGCACTAACGGGATGAGATGGAGACATGGCTTGGCTTTTACTGCGAGTGATCATACTGATACGAAATGAAATGAACGTAAGCAAAGCGATATGAAAAAAAATTACAAAGACAAAATATGAAAATTTAGGTACGTGGAACAACTTACGGATGAAGGACCAAACAATGTAGCGGAGTAGTGAAGAGCAATGGAATATGACTGTTTCCTAATGTTTTAAATGAATAAGCGGACTAATGGATAGTAGATAGTTTATTATAACAATAATACGTATTGACAAGAACGATAGCAAACAGAATGACAAGACAAAAATAGCAAAGACACTGACAGATAAATTTGAATATGAAAATGACAAAAAGTATAAAAACAATAATTATTTATAAAAGAGTTGTAACGGCTCGGTAACAGCTCCCTTCCTAGTCCGCGCAATGACGGATTTAGATTACAGGTGCCACCATTTCTCTGCAACGCGCGTCAGGCACGGCACTCTACCATAGAGTTCTACATACCCTAGGTGTTTGGACGGTGCATCCATGTCGTAAAAAAGTGTCACCGCATCCTTGCTTTCCGTCAATGTCGTAAGAGGCAACTAAAAGAGTTTACCGCAATCACACCTCTTCGAAGAGATGGAAAATTAGGTTGAAAAGCAGCAGGCTGCCCACCTGATGGTACCACTTACTCGTACAATTCCTACAAAGACCCCAACGTACGTTAACTTAGATCAGCCACAGCACCTACCCAGTACAGTCACTGCCTATTATACTCTTGAAATCAGACCGCAGCAATTCAAGTATCCGCTACTTGACAGGAGAAATAGGTAAGATAGAGGTACCCGCGCAGACAACTATGGTACAGAGTCTCCCTCTGTTAAATTACGAGCATACCGTTTAAAATAACAGCTCTTAAGATTTAGACATAATAGTTTAGACATAGACATAGACATAGACATCATTTATTGATAATTATTCAATTACAGGTCAAGTTTTTACATTACAGTATTATAACAGTATTATATCATTCCATATTATTACATTAATTATTATAAATTAATAAATATACATAAATTAATTATTATTACTTATTTTTATTTTATAAAATTCGTCAATATCATAAAATGCTTGTGTAGTAAGCCATTTTTTTAATTTATTTTTGTACGAAGTGAAGCTCGGAGCATCAACGACTGACTGTGGAAGCCTGTTGTACACATTCGGTCCCATCACGTGTATCTGTTTGGCCGATTTAGTGAGAGTTCGCGACACGGATGCCAATTTATGCCTATATCTATTGGAATGCAAATTCTGGTACAAATGTATGTTTTCTCGCACGTACAGTGCTACTTGTAAAATCAGGAGACTGGGTAATGTCAGAATCTCGAGCTCGATAAAATACGGTCTGGCTGACTCATCCTGCTCGATGTGTGCCATTACACGGACGGCCCTCTTTTGGAGTCTAAACACCCGCTCCCATTCGGCAGCAAGAACCATGGGAGTGTTTGTTATTTAGAAATACGTGAACAAAACCCTTCAAGGAAATAGTTTCTGAAAAACAAGTTTTCGAGATTTCCTTGATATTATCTGACGTAACGGTAGGAATATTTTACTGAATTGTCTTGTAAATGTTCTAATAATATAATATATGTTTTAGTTACACAAAATATCACGGTTCTTCAGAGCCAGTGAAAAACTGCATATTAAAACACATTGCTCGCGATCGCCTACAATGATTACGTAGCAATGTTGAGCTACGAGAACCGTAGTCAGAATCGTAGCAGCGATAGCATTCGGTAGCATACTCTACACCAGGGACTGCCTATCAGTATAAAATATTGATATAGTATCAGTAAAAATATCTGTACTAAAATTCTATACAAGGCGAATTTCTGTACCGATATTCTTCATTTATACACTTATTTAACCCTTATTTTATTTCTGTACTGAAATCATACGCGCGGGCGTCACTGGCCGCGGGGCAGGTGGATAAGGGGCCCCAACGGGTGAGGAAAAATATGTGCCTATGCGCGCCGCCGCTGAGCTCAAATCGCACATTGCATCTTGCAACAGGTTTACTAACTCATATAAAGGGATCGTAGATGTTTTGATTACTGTAGAGTGGATATTAATTAACGCAATATCAATCATTTTTGTGTGCAATGGGTAGGAAGCGTAGAAATGCCGTGCACGGATATTTTTCATATTGTAAAACAAGCAACGAATCTTCGTGTTTGATAGAAGGATGTGCAATGAAAATAAAAATAAGTACTTTCGTCTTAATATTTAACCAAGTAGTTACCTTATTTATTATGTTAAGTTTAATAGTATTCAATAAAATAAAACGCGATGTTTACGATTTGAATACCTATTCTAAAAGTCTTTGTAGATAGGTATCTACCTATGTTAATAGTAGGTAAGTGCCTATCTAGGTAAGGGCCTATCTACCTTAACTAGGTATGTGCCTATATAAAACTAGGTTAATTGCGGAAAATTGAACAAATTATGGGTATGAATGACGTTAAAAACGGAAGCTATGCTTGGGCTGTGTTTGATTTTACATGCTTTCACTTAACGTGGATGAAATGCAAAAAAAATCTATATCCCACCACTTAGAATAACAGGGTCAATATTTGAAAGGCCCCAAATTCATGTCTTTCAAAATTTCTCGAGAATGTGTGTATATTTTTTTAAAAGAATTTTTTTTTGATAGTAAAATAATCAACGAAAATGTTTCTCTAAGCTTCGATTATAATAAATTATTAATAAAAAAGTTGTTAAAATAAAACCAATAAAATTGTAATTTTTTCACGTTTCGCCACGGCTCATGCGCTACTATTATTTGGATAATATGAAAAAAGGTGAATTCTCTGAGCTATTGGCTATTATGTGCTGTAATTATAACTAATCAAGCTTCATACTTTTGATAAAATTACCAATACCCGCTAAGTCAATAAAGAAAAAACTCGTGTTCCAAAAATGCGCGTCATTGTCCTGCGCAATGTTTGTTTTCAATTTAGTGTTGAGTTAGAGACGAGAGGGGGGAGGAAACTTGTGGTAGGGTGAACAGACCTCCCCGCACCAAAGTCGGACACATGCTTTGGTTAAGATACAAAGCGTTGGTTTTTTGCAAGCAGCCTTTAAAATTAATTCTCCAAAAATTTTCATTACAAACGTCATTTATGTTTTCCCGTAATGTCATTCAACCCAAATGTTCATGTAAATCATAGACACGATGATGATACTATGATATACATGAAAATTTTGGGTTGAATAACATTACGGGGAAAACTATTTAATAATTAGTTTTAGATAACGATAAAATATTTATTGGTTATTATGAAACACCGTGTGTATTCATTCTGCCTATTGTAAGTCTTTTTCATATTGCAAAATATGGAAGTTTTGTGAACATAATTTAACATTATAATTTTTTTTCAAGTTTTTTGCGATTTCATCATTTTCCCTAACGTCATTGTCCTGAATTTGGGCTACCAGGATAATGACGCGCATTGAGAAGAATGACATTATGTGGAATAGTAATGACAAATCTTGAGGATAATGATGAGAGTTCGTAAATGCATTTGTTTCAGATCAAATATAACATTTTGATAATTAGTACAAATCGGTATACTGTTGACGGAAGGCAATATTATAATGAGTGTAACTGGTATTGACAAGACAAGATGTAATTGGTATATTTTGTGACCTATCAAAGGCTTTTGACTGCGTTGGTCACCAAACTCTTATAATAAGCTCAAGCATTATGGTGTCTCTGAAGAAGCAATTAGACTTATTGAGTCTTATTTGTGTAATAGGGTTCAGAAAGCTGTTATATTAACAAAACTGAGTCTTCTGGTGCTCCTATAATTATGCGCGTGCCTCAAGGATCGATATTGGGACCATTGCTCTTCTTATTTATATTAATGACCTCCCACATTTCACTAACAATGTGTGCGATACAGCACTATTTGCAGAAGATACTTCTTTAATATTATTCCTTACAGCTAGTGAGCAAGGTTGACAGAGAAAACGGAAATACTCACGTTGTAAATATTACTCTCTCTCTAAAGTATTGCACTGGTTCACTATGAACAATTTATCATTAAACTCAAATAAAACTAAATGTATTAAATTCTCATTGCCAACACAAGTTGATACTATTGTGGAAATGATTAATCGAACTGTCGGATTCATCGATTCTACAATTAGATCGATATTTAGGTATTACACTAGATTCAAGATTGCAGTGGGATCCACATATTGAATTCTTGGGATGAAGATAAAACTGAGTCTGTTGGTGCACCTATAATTATGGGTGTGCCTCAGGAATCGATATTGGGACCATTGCTTTTCCTAATTTACATTAAATGACCTCCCACATTTCACTTATAATCTTTGCGATACAGTACTATTTGCAGATGATACTTCTTTAATATTTAAGATTGACAGAGGAAACGAAAATATTGACGTTGTAAATAGTACTCTCTCTAGAGTATTGCATTGGTTCACAATGAATAATTTATCATTAAACTCAAATAAAACTAAATGTATTAAGTTCTCATTGCCAAATGTAAGGAAAGTGGATACTATTGTAGAAATGAATAATTAAGTTGTAGAATTCATCGACTTTACAAATTTTTGGGAATTACACTAGATTCAAGGTTGCAATGGGATCCACATATTGAGTCCTATGCAAACAGACTTAGTTCTGCAGCAAATGCAGTAAAAAACAAGACAACTTACTGATGTTGAAACGGCAAGATTGATTTACTTTAGTTATTTTCACAGTGTCATGTCATATGGAATACTACTAGTATAGAATGTCCTCAATACCCATTCAACAGTCAAAGATATCCTGAATACCCATTCAGGACATCTCTTAGCTGATAAACAGAATGGACGCAAGGAACTTAACTGCTACATCAGAAATGTACCAACATTTACAAAAAGGTGTATCAATACCACACACAGCAATATTTGTTTACATAAATAGTTAATATACAACAATTCTTAACAATAAAACTAATAATATCTACAAATTAACACCAGGCATTAGCATCATTCTAATAATCGTTGACTTTATAATAAGTAATTAATAACCTTTGCTCAATTTATGAGTATTTTTACATGCGCTTTAAACTTATGAAATGCAAATCAGTAACACTTTATGGAATATTATTATAAAAAGTTATACATTTCCCCATAAACGAGCATTTAGTTTTTAAAGCCTGTACGTCGGAAAGGTAAGTTTATTGTCATTTCTTGTGTTTAAATGGTGAATTTGGAAATTGGTATCAAATGGATTATGATTTTAAATGACCAATTCGAAAGAGCTTTCTATGAAGTCATATTCGAATAAAGAATATTTTGATTTGATTTTGAAAACCTATGACAAAGGTGACGGTACGCAGAAATAAAAAATCTCAGAACAATAAGTTATTGTCCTGAGGAAAAAATGATCCTGAATTGCTAACTGTAGAAAAAGAAAAAAGAGACAGAAATAATTAAAAAAGAAAGAAGAAAATAATTCAGCAAAAAGCCCTCGCGCAATATGAGAGCAACGCAAAAAGTGAAAGGGGAATTCAACAAATAAATAATTTCTTCAGCTAGTTCATTTATTAGATTGTATTTATACGATAGGTAACTATTATACGTAAGTAATGGAAAAGAAGGATAAAAAAGAGTGCATGTTAATGAAATGCGAATACTAAGATGGACATAGGGGTGACAAGAAATAAAGTACGAAATGAGGATATTATAGGAAGTTTGAAAGTTGCGCCGAATACAGAAAAGATTAGGAGTGGTTAAGATGGTTTGGGTTGAGGAGGAAAAAATGCCATGTAAATGAAGATAGTGAATATGAACGTAAATGGATGTGCAGGTAGGAGACCAAAGAATAAATGAATACAATGCGTGAAGAAATGGATGGAATGATATGAAGTAAAAGGAGTAAATGTAAGTATGACGAATAACAGAAGTTAGTGGGAGAAAAAAATATAGCGTACTAACCCCGCCTAGCGTGGGATAAGATTAAGTGTTATAAGTAGTTAACAAAGTATAATAGTGATAATTTTCTATTAGGGGAACATACAATGAGAAAAGGAAAACAATCAACATTCAAAGCAGTTAAAGTAAAAGCAGTTGCTAGTGAGCAAGGTGCGGGTAATTCTTAGGATAGCAACTTAGTTAATAAAGAAGGATCCTTTAAAAGTAAAAAGTGCAGCTATTCAATATAAAGAAACAAAGAAGAATACAACTGTTAATAAGAAAAAAAAATGACACAAGCAAAAAAAAAAGCGACTACAAAATCTAGGTACTTAATTTCCTAACAGAGTAATAAATTTACAGAATCAAAATGTAGGCTCGTTAAGTTCACAATCAAATACATGTGCTCTGATAAGATAAACCAATTAGAAACTGGTTAAAAAAGTAAGAAAGCATAAGCATATTGAGATAAAAAATAAATTTTTATTTGCAATATGCGAACAGCGTAGAATGTGCAGACAAGATAAAATATATTACAAAAAATAACATATACCTATACACAAAAACGGTACTTATGTTTACCATTATTTTGATCATATCATATCACAGTTGTTATGACTGCATATTCTTTTATAAACGAGGATCATATTGAGTAAAAAATTAGTAAGATTTCTAATTATGGAAATGAAAGAAATGACTACGTTTAATTTTTTTGGTTATAACGGATGATTTGTATAAGATCTCAATATAAAATTATAATAATAATATATATTATTTAGAATCAAGGTAAACTGGTTTTTTGTTATACATTTGTTAATGTATAACAAAAAATCAATCCTACACGACAATCCTACCACGATTAACTTTTATTAAGATCTGAATAAAGCAATTAGGTTTATAAAAGTCTAAAAAGTTCGACTTATATTAATATTTTGACGTTCATTGTGATACTTTAAACCAAATAAAATTATTACCTAGATACTAAATTCTCTTTATTTTCATTTAGCTGCGTATTCTATAAGTATAAAGCTAGACTCATGAGCATTATCATTTTCCTAAATATCTCGTCATTGTCCTAAACAATTAAAATCGTGACGTATGCACTCCTTTAACCGCTGGTGTTTATCTTCCTCCATTTTAAAAATATAATTGTATTGAAATTTTATGTACTCGTCGGTATACACAAACCAATAAAGCAAGAAATACGTGTCATTAACCACACAAATTGTGAAAGGCACGAAGACACGTGAAGATGAACTAACGTAAAGGACCGCCCTCGTCCCACCCATTATGGTTTGATTTTATTTCAGTATTTTAAATAATAAGAGTTAAATGATATCTGTACAATTATGATTAAAGTACAAAAAAATTTAAGTACAGAAAAATTATTTCTGTACTGAAATCAACTACTACCGAAATTTATTTAAATGACGTCATACAGATAAATGTTATACTCGTATTCATACCGGTAAACAGTCCCTGCTCTACACATGCAAACCGACAGAGCTTGTAGCAGGGGTACTCATTAGGTGTAACGCGTAACGTAACAGCCCTGCGAGCATGGACTTTTCGATCGACATATAATTATATCGATCTACAAAACCATCTGTCCTTTTCACTCCTTAGTAATATCTGCCAAATTTAACAATTTTTGTCGAGTATGTCGATCTTAGCTGTCAATTTTGTTTATCGAAAGTTCTATGCTCGCAGGGCTGATACAGTAGCTTGCTGAGCCGTTCGTTCGTCCGCGGAGCGCAGTGTGCTCGCAGCGATCCGCCGCCGGTGGTTTTTACGCGAACACAAAGGCGCTCGCAGCGTGCTCGGTGGACGGCACATACACACTTGTAGATTGCTACAGTATCAGTTACATTACGTGCTACACCTCTAAGTGAGTACGCGGCTTATGATATAACCCTAAATGAATCACGTGCGAGCATGGACTTGTCGATCGACAATATCGATTGACAAAAGCATTTGTCCTTTTCACTGCTTTAGAATATCTGTCAAATTTAACGATTTTTGTCGAGTACACCCCGGATTTGATTTCACAATCATTGCGGTGTCAATACTGTCTGTCTGTATTAATAATGTCGATTTAGTTATATATAGCAGTGTTGGACGTAGTGTTAATACAACGTGTTAATGAAATATCGCAAAACCTTATATTGTTTTTATTGCACATAAAACATTCATAGGAAGACAAAAAACAGATAGAACGTGTACAAAGGTGGACTTATCTCTAAGAAAAATCTCTTCCAGCCAACCTCAATGTATTATGCAATATTAAAATTCATTTTCGCGGATTATTAAAGAAAATATTTTCTTTTTTGTATCTTTTTTTGGAAAGATCCTGCATACGGATTCCAGCGCGCGTGTATTTTAGTATTCATTTACCTCGAATGAGAAAACAATAATAGAGTAAAAAAAATAAAGCGGCAATATTTTAAATCGATGATTTTTAATTTATACAAAAAAGAAGCGGATCTAAGCATGTACGCTTATAAATATAAATGTGCTTTTATATATATATCTTATAAAAGCACAAATCTCCGATGGGAACGTCGGCTAAGGGTAGGATACAAACAGTTTGTCCATTATTTAAAACTCCCGCCGATTTTTGTCTGCACTGCATTCACGTGACAGTGGTTTATAGGGAATAAACATTCATTTAACAGAACAATGAGCTTGAGCTTTCATTGTATTTTTTTATTTCGTATCCAAGGTGAGCCCCTGTTGTCGAGATATTTAATAAAACTTCGCTTTTCGCAGACTTGTTGTCATATGTAAGCTTCGACTTTTCCTTTTGAACTTATCTTAGAAACAAACTTAATGTTTTTGAAATGCTCATCATTTTACTTGTTAAAATTATAAATAAAAAAGCGTTATAAAACTTCATTATCAACTCTTTTGTGGAAATGTTACTCGAAATATTATTTTTACAAGTACCGACTCTGTTTAGCTACAAACGACATCCCCAAAGATTTAAGTTTAAACATCGAGTTTTATCGATAACTACGCCACTAGATAAATGTAATTAATCTTGTTAATTTGTCAACTAGGTAAGCGAATAATGAAAATTCCAAAAAAACAGTTATAAAAGATTTTATTTTGTCTCAACAGTATACGTACAAATTATTCAGTAACGCAGCTAAACAAATGTTTGTATGTAAAACAAGTATTCGCGGAACAGTGCAAGCTGGCTTGTTAAGCTTGTGTGCTGAATATTGCTCGTTTGCTTGATCATAGTTCCCGAGTGCACTCTCGCATGCACATTAGATCCTATTTCACCCCACAACTTTTGTTATATCCTGC
Source organism: Schoenobius gigantellus (assembly GCA_963935595.1). Lineage (NCBI taxonomy): Eukaryota > Metazoa > Arthropoda > Insecta > Lepidoptera > Crambidae > Schoenobius > Schoenobius gigantellus. The sequence continues at coordinate 17,089,749 of OZ012551.1, read as the reverse complement.
GACAACTTCCATTTACTTTTACTTGACTATATCGTTCTATCTATCTTTGAAGTACAAAGTGGCCTACCCTTTGGCCTACACCTTACAGTAGAGGCAAGGAGGTCTAATTAACAACACAAGACCATATAATATCATTATCATCATCACAGGTCATACACGTTCCCGCCGAGGGGCTAGAGCCTACTGTTTAGGCCTTAGTTAACCACACTGGCCCAGTGCGGATTGGTCACCTTCACATACACCTTTGAATTCCTTCACAGAAGTATGCAGGATGCCTCACGATGTTTTCCTTCACTGTGGGAGCGTTTGGATAAATGTACATATGAAATACGAAAAATGAAAAATACTTTAGTACAGTCGGGCAAAAAATTATTATACCACCCTAAGGTTGAAATTAACTTTCATGTCATACTTGTAAAACAACACAGTTGACTATCCTTTGCAATACATACTGATAGCCGCCAAGGTAACCTTGATATTACTATGATACTATGATATTTTGTTGATACGCAAAGTTTTGTCTAAGCGTACATGGCACCATCGAAACAGTGAACTAGGCACTGATGGCCCTTCCAATAAGAGGGCCATCAGTGCCTAGTTCACTGCGCCACCAACGCTCATCACCGTAACATAACAGTACCAATAAAATAACAGTAAGTAACCAATAAAAGAACGACAAAAACAAATTTTGCGCAACTCACTTCAAAGTTTCTGCATATATTACAAAATTGATCTCCGGCACTATTAGTTTCAAAGGAGTTGGTTCGTTTCCATTTGCATAAGTTACACGTTTCATTTCCGTAATTACCGTTTCGATCATTACCATTAATCTCAGACCTCCGCGGGGACGTCAATCGCTTGACTCTAATCACGGGATTTGGTTTAAACGCCTTCTCGTACAGGCCTCTGCGAATCCTTTTCGGAAAAAGTTGTTAAAAAACGGGACAAAAACAAAGGGAAATAGTCGGGGCGGCCCCGGGGGAGTCGTTGACTGCCCTGGGACGGTACTTAAATCAAATGTTCACCGTTCAAGGAAATTATAAGAACAGGGCACGGATTCGCTGTACCCTCCTACGGAATCCCCTTAGATAAAAAGGCTTACAGTGAAAGCGTGCTGCGAATAGTTTCATTGTTCTTTGGTAATATTTCGGAATTAGTATCAAGCGACTAATTCATCCCATTATTACACATGCGACAATAGGATTATCCTAATTAAGAAACGTCTTTAGAGAGCAGCCACGTCGGCGAACAGTGAGAAACAGCGTTGGAAAACGGAAAACTTAATTGTAGGTATCGGATGGGGATGTTTAATATTCAAGAGCGGGTACACGGTTAAAGATTTCCTTTTTTGTTGTCTTCGGCAATATTACTTTACCTCGCAACAAACTTAAGGGGCCTAATCCTCTTTTCAACTCGAGCTTTTGCTTGCCTTATGACAGCGAGCTTAAAGCTTCCGAAGACGTTGTGGAAAAAGTTTTTAATCTTTTCACATATACATAGCAATCACGTGTTGTCGTAACGCGAAGTGCTCCGTCTCAAGTTTATTGACACAGATTTTTAAGATAAAAACGTGTGAAAGGAAAAGAATGTAATAAGCGGAGGACTTATTCGTCTCGAGCATATGTCCATATGTCGAAACCTTGTGAAGCCGTCCCCTCACTCCGGATATGAATAAAATTTTCTTAGATAAATTGAGAGTTCGCGAAAACGTGTCGATTTCTTTATTTATTCAATACTTTTCTCCTTTGAGGCGCTTCTCCTCGGATTCATCCGCGCTTATGTTATATTTATGAATTCTTTCTGGGTTATTGATGTAAAACCGCTTCCTTTCTCTTAGCGACATCTGCACGGCGACATTATCAGATCGTTTAATATAATAGCGCAGAATACACAGACACAGACAACTAGACTAGGATGGTGGAACAAGGCACTAAAAACTATATAAATAACGACAAAAATCTGAAAAAAATTACATAACAGGTTAAGTACTTGTCTACTGAAACAACTTAGAATACTCAAGAGATAAGGAATGGAATATATGGTTAAGGCGGAAAACACTTTTAAAAATTTAGAAATCACCAGGATAATTATACGCTCAAACTCGAATATAATAAAGTCCGAAATAAAGTACACAAGGTTCTCGAATTTAAAAGGAATGCGTATTATATTAAGGAAATAAATAATAATTTTAAAAATATAAAAAAAGTCTATGATGTTGTCAATCAAATGTAGGGAAGAGTTACCTTGTCGATTGATGCAGCTATCCATAAAGCTTTTAATGCCCAGGGGCTTACTATTAAAACTATTGCAGACAATTTTGCAAAAAGCTTCGATCATGCAGTAAAAAGCATAATCCCAAACTGTAAAATAAAATTAATTAATAACAGTACACCTAAATCATTAAATTCGAGTATTAGATTTCAAAAGGCGACTCCTAGAAATATCCATAAAATCATTAAAAATTTAAACTCAAAAAAGGCACCAGGTCCCGATAACGTTGCGATTTCTGATATAAAGTTAATAGCAGAACCCATCTCCCAGACAATATCTGATTTAATTAATAAAAGCATCCAGACTGGTGTGTATCCCGATAAATTGAAGGAGGGTTGTGTAAGGCCGGTGCATAAAAAGGGTAAACGTGATGATTACGCAAATTGGTCTCGTGCCCACTCATAACCAAAAATCTCATAACCAATACGTAAAGGTCCCACTCATAACTGCTGATGTGAGAAGACGAAACTCATAACCAACACAACTACACAATTATGTACAGTCGCTTTAATAATTATTAACAACATTAACAAAAAGGGTGAATAATATTTTAAATCAAAGTAAAAAGCTTGGTATAAAAGAGGTATAAAGAGGCATCTTGCAGGTCGGCAAGGTGAGGGTGGCTATTGCGGTGTGTAATCTCTCTCCCGCATTAAAATTAGACAGCACAAACAATACAGAAGACAAAATGAAATTTTTATTTAACAAAAAATTAAACCGACTTCAAAAACACCAAAATGTTATAAAAATATAATAATACAGAACATCATAGTTTTATATTGAAGTGCGTGGCAAATTTTAACTAGTATATAGTATATATATTTTTTAAGATTTTCCAGGTGATTATTGCTTGGCACCGACTATAATATAAAACTGTGATGTTGTTTGTATTCTTATATTATTTATGACTTTTTGGTGTTATTGAAGTCGGTTTTATTTTTTGTAAAAAAAATTTCAGAACCATAAAATACCAAAACCTTATCCTAAATGTAACAAATACTTTTCTGAAAACCGCATCAAAATCGATTCAGCCAAACGCGAGATAATCGCGGACAAACATACATACAAACATACAGGTCAAACTGAAAACCTTCTTTTTTAACCGACTTTGAAAAAGGAAGAGGTTTTATGTTCGACTGTATCTATTTTTTTAAGTCCGTTAAAAAGGATCTGCTAATTTCATAAATGAAATTTCTTCCAGCAGACCTGTGAAAGGAGAAATTGTCATATATTAGAATTTGCGTGTATAACAGCTTAGAAGGCGATCAAATAGTAAAAAAATATATAAAATTAAACGTAAAAAAACCTTTTTAAAAAAAAGCTTTTATCTAAATGCGCTAAAAAGAAAAAAATAACTTTTACACTAAAACTTTTACTTATAACGTCATTTCATATTTGACACAATTTATATGAAATAAAAGGCTTGTCGCGAAATTTACTTGTGTGTAGTAAGTAGTTACTTAAATTATATTTTGTATTTAAATTTTGTATACAAAATTTCAGCTTAATCGGTTAAAGATATCTACTTCTAAATTGATTTTCAAGCTTTAGAAGTCCGCCATATTGGATTAATAGTGACGTCATATTATTTTTCGAGTTACTTTTAGCAAGACCATTTATTTGATACCCATATTGTAGGGGAACCCATTAGGTTGGGGAAAAAGTCTTTACGCATTATAGTATGTATAAACTTGTAATAAAATCTCTTTGGCTATACTATTTGTATCTGGCTGGTTTTGGTATCATTGAAAGTTTAAATTTTAAAAAACATAATTCCAAATTCAAATTAGGAAAATGTGTGATTTTCATTTGTTTTTCGTACCGCCAAGATGAGTGAATCTAATGAAGAAATTCGATACATTTTAAAATTTTACTACAAAAAAGGTAAAAATGCAACGCAAGCCGCGAAAAAAATTTGCGATGTTTATGGACCTAGTGCAGTGTCTGTGAGAGTAGCACAAATTTGGTTTAAGCGTTTTCAATCCGGAAATTTTGATGTCAAAGATGCACGTCGCTCTGGTCGCCCTATTACAGATAAAATGGATGCCATTTTTGAAAAAGTGGAGCAAGATCGGCATGTCTGTAGTTACGACGTAGCTGAAGAACTGGGAATTGATCACAAAACAGTTTTGGCGCATTTGAAAAAAACTGGGTACACAAAAAAGCTCGACATTTGGGTACCTCACGAGCTCACTGAAAGAAACCTAATGAACCGTGTACTCATTTGTGATTCTTTATTACGACGTAATGAAACCGAACCATTTTTGAAGAAGCTGATAACTGGTGATGAAAAGTGGATCACGTACGACAAGAACGTGCGAAAAAGGTCGTGGTCAAAGGCCGGTCAGGCTTCACAGACTGTGGCGAAACCCGGGTTAACTCGCAACAAGGTGATGCTGTGTGTGTGGTGGGATTGGAAGGGCATTATTCATTATGAGCTGTTACCACCAGGCAGGACCATCGATTCTGAACTCTACTGCGAACAACTGATGAGATTAAAGCAAGAAGTTGAGAGAAAGCGGCCGGAATTAATCAACAGAAGGGGTGTGGTTTTTCATCATGATAAAACTAGACCTCACACATCTTTAGCCACTCAGCAAAAATTAAGAGAGTTTGGCTGGGAGGTGTTAATGCATCCGCCGTATAGTCCTGACCTTGCACCTTCAGATTTCCACCTGTTTCGGTCTCTTCAGAATTCTTTAGGCAGTGTCAGGTTAACATCACGAGAGGACTGCCAAAACCACTTGTCGCGGTATTTTGACCAGAAGTCCCAAAATTTCTATAGCAATGGGATCATGTCCCTACCTACAAGATGGCAAAAAGTTATCGAACAAAATGGTACCTACATACTTTAGTTAAATGTAAATAAACTATATTAAAAAATGTTTTGAATTTTCTTAAAAAATGCGAAGAAACTTTTTCCCCAACCTATTACATTTCAGCTCAATCGGTTAAAGATATCTGCTTCAAAATTGAGTTGCAAGATTTCACCCGAACATACATACTTACATTGCATATTGAATAAAAGCTTGTACATAAAACCATACTATATAACATACTAAATAAAAAATATGAAGAAATACCTATTACACAAATAATATGAATATTATAAAATTTTTATATACTCGTATCATAATTAAGACTTGTATAGATAGTATTCTCAAATGCGGCGCTTGAAAGAGTCGATGAGATATAGCTATCAGGACAAACTAATTCTCAATCACTTCTCAATATTGTTATTTTTGTTGAAGATGTCACGGAGAGAAACTATTCATGTATTCCTCGCACTAAGATTTGTTTAGTGCTATACGTCAATGGTGCTTACCCGTGGTTCTACCGTTGGTACTACGGTTAGTATAGTACTACGGGTATTTTTTGTTGCCCGATCCCGGATTTGGTGACAATGAGACTAATTGAGAAGTATAAAAATAATTTTCCAAATCAGTTAATAAATGACAGAGTTATGAGGTAGCAAACGTAAAAAAAGAACATACAATGGAAATGATAAAGTCCCCCTTTTTGTGAAGTCGGTGAAAAAGTGAAATGACTCGCAATTGAAAGCTGTGTTAAAGCTTTTAAAATAGTTTTATTAAAGCGTTCCTTAATTTCTTCAAAATAATATAAAAATTAAAACCAATAGTTACCCACATTGTGTTCTTTGATTGTCAAAGATAATAAGTAGTACTACAGGCAAAATTAATCACCCGTAGTACTACCGGACACGTGAGTAGTAGCACGGGTAAGCACTGGATTTGTGTATTGCGTCTTGAAATGACAGTTAAGACTGTGTTGCCGTTTGTACTGTAACTAAATATTTCTTTGTAGTATGAAATAAAAAAAAACAAAAAGTACCTAATTTAAAATTAGTATGCAAGTATATAATAGTAAGCAAGCACTATTGGTCTCAAATGTACTTCAAAGTTTAGGTATTTGCTTTTTTTATGTTCGGTTATGAGTTACTCCTCTAAATTAAATATTTTATAAGTTTAAAATTCATTTCATAACCATGGTTATGAGAGGGTCCTCAAGTCAGTTATGAGTTGCTACATTTTATTCCAGTTATGAGTTTCTGGTTATGAGTGGGCGCGAGACCCGCAAATTATCGGCCTATTACCTTGCTGTCATCGATCGACAAAATAATAGAAAAATACGTATGTGAACAGATACATACATTTTATAGAAAACATGAAGTAATAAGCTTGTGCCAGTTTGGTTTTCAATCAGGTAAGGGTACAAATAGTCTCTTATCTAAATTTACTGATGAAGTTAATAGTCACTTAAATGAGAAAAGATATGTATTGGCCTTATTTATTGACTTTTCCCGTGCTTTTGACACCTTGAAGCACGAGCAGCTAGTGGACAGATTAGAGAGATGTGGAATTCGTGGCCCGTTGCTAAAATGGTGTCAGGCATACCTGAGCAACCGGTCTTTTTCTGTTAAGGTTGATAACACCTACAGTATGCCCATGTCGGTGACGGAGGGCACGGCCCAGGGCTCTGTACTAGGGCCCCTGCACTTTTTATCTTACGTCAACGACATGAGCAGCTGTATTGTCAACAGTACATGCTACCAGTTTGCTGACGACATTTGCCTAGTGATAGCCCATAGAGACCCACAAATAGCCTGTAATCTCATGCAAGCGGATCTAGACGCTCTAGCTAAATGGTGTCATGACGCTGGACTGGTCCTAAATGCTGATAAAACTAAGCTTTTATTAATAAAATATCCCTATATAAAATACACACCAACCTTAAAATTGGTGGCGCATGATCATAATTGTCTACATTACAAAAGTATAGCTGTATGCACCTGCCCACAAATAGACATAGTTGACAAACAAACATATCTTGGTCTAGTTATTGACCGTAATTTTCATTGAAGTTACCACATCGAACGTGTCTGTACTAAGCTTAGACAGTTTTTAGCAAACATCACCATCCTAAATCGTCGCATTCCATTTAAGATCAAGTTGATGTTATACAACGCACTTGCCGAATCACACGTTCAATACGGACTGAGTAGCTATGGGCGAAGTTACAAGTCATATCTCGACCAGATCTTTAACTTACAAATTAAAATTCTTAAAACTATAGTTCCTAAAACAGTTAAAAATAAATTTCAAGACGACGAATCTGGCCTATTTAAATACTGCAACACATTACCAATTAATATGCAAATACAATGCACCTTACTAAAGGAGAATTTTTTTAATGAGTCTTTTAAAACACTAGTTGATCATCCTGTATACACTCGAGCGATTTCTAAAAACCAGTTATGTCAGCCGAGTGCAAACAACGCGTACGGCGCTCGCACAGTGAAGTACCTACTGCCCCGACTTATCAATAGCATGCCATACGAGTTCGTGTATGAAATTACGGAAAAAAATATTAAACGTAAGATTAAAGATTACTTCATTAACTTATTATAAAATTTCTTTAAACATGTATCAAATAAATAATTGTGTGAATGTTATGTTACCAAAGTACGGTGAGCTCCACGTCAAGCTATGCAGGTTGACCTCTGGACAACTCATATGCAGTTGCAATAGCAGCGGTTTTCGTGGTGCACGTGTATGGCTTGATGTGGCGCCTATTGTATCAATATCGATTTAAAATTATAATTGTAAATGCAAACTCGTTAGCTTTAGTACAAACCCTAGTGGTTTTTAAAAGCTATCTAAACTGTATATATTGTAATTGTCTTTTTAAATGTTAAATAAATGAAAAAAAAAAACTTTTTATACATTTAGTTTAAGAAATGGACTTACCAATTTTTATACAGAACTTACTCATGATTTGTAAATAAGAAAATGTCTTAAGTAATATTTAGGTTAGATGCCGCACCAATATTCTATTTTTCTCTAATGTTGTATTTATTCCTAAGAAATGTTTAATATTCATTAAAGAATTTCAAACAATATCAAATTAGAAGCAATAATAATAATATTGGAACTTTATTTACGAAGTAAAATAATAGGAATAAAATACTAAGCTAAGTATCACTGAAAATATAATTATCGGCATTGTTAGCTTGTTGAGTGATATTTTTTCAACTTTGCGTAATAATTATTCTTTGTTGACCCAAACAAAATGAAAAGAAATCTAGTGAAAGTCTTCTCATTGAAAATGTAGACCTTCTTCAACTCGAGTGAGGTGCGGCTAGAGCACCTTATTCTGAAATAATATTTTTTGTCGATTGTGGAACTCGTTATAAAATGGTAAATTATAGATAGATAGATAGATATAATCTTTATTGCACACATGGACATTACAAATCAAACATTACAGACAAAAAAACAACATGAGTACAAAAGGCGGTCTTATCGCTAAGAGCGATCTCTTCCAGACAACCTTAGGGTGGACATGGATGACAATGAAATAAGAGTAGATTATGTGCACAGCATCAATGAATATATAAATAACTATTAGATACATAAAACTATGAATATACATAATATAATAAATATATAAAATTATAGAAAAATATATAAGCTACAAATATAAATAATGGTGGAAATACTAATTGCATGATTGCGACAGATAGTACTCCTTAACAAGCGTTTTGAATTTATTCAATGTCTTGGCTTGTCTAATATACACCGGTAGCGAATTCCACAGTCGTGCAGCTTGCACTGAAAATGAACCGTCGTAAAATTTTGTATGATGTTCTGGGATCCTAAGTATTAAGTTTTGTTATGTTTTTATTTCTTTCTCCGATACTCTATATTCCGAGTCAATGATTTTAAACACACTCCGTATTAAAATCTGCATAGTAACATGGTGCTCTGTTGCATTCTTGTCCTTCAGGATTGATGAAAATAACATCATACTCATGTACTTAATTAAAAAAATATAAAGATTAATATATACCTATGTATAAATTAATCTTTATTACATCAATAATTATGTTCATTTTATCTTGGTGTCTCCCATTAATAAAATGGAATCTCCCACACAATCACAGGTTGGCTGGTAGAGATCTCTTTAGAGATAAGACCACCATTGCATCTTTTGTTTTAACTTGTGTTTCCCCATGTGTATTTTTTTTGCAATAAAGAGTATAATATATATTTCTTGCTTTCATGATCGATCACAATTCATCCCGTTGAAAACCCCAATACCAATGACCTCTCATACCGACGTAAATGTCAACCTTTTATGTGCGTTGATGACTAGACAGTTCTATGTTGGCGTCACGAACAGGTGCTATATTTTTGAATCATTCGTCCGGCATCGAGCACTTTTCAAATGTCATCTGTGCTCGATTCCTTTTGATTTTCGTTTCTCTTGCGATGAAAATCAATAGAACATTACGACGAATATCAATATTGTTTTGATTTTCGTCGAAAACAAAACGAAAATAAGTAAAAATCGAACACTGACAAGCGTTTGATGCCGGAAGAATGATTCAAAAATAGGGCCCCAGAGCACTTTTTTTGTTATTTTTTATAGAAGGCCAAGCAAATGACCCCATTCCACCAGGTGGTAAGTGGAAGTAGAGTCCAAATGCGAAGATAGCTAGTGCGGGAGAGAGGGAAAACAAGTGCTAGTGCGGCTAGTGCCGCACTAGCACTTGTTTTTCGTATACGAGAACAGCTGCATCTTGCACCACAACAATACCCTCTCGACGCATAATGACATATACGCATAACGACACATTTGTGGAAATAAAAAATACGTGAAATGACTACTCGCAAAACAACATAGGTATAGGCATAACGACACATTTGTGGAAATAAAAAATACATGAAATGACTACTCGCAAAACGACATATACGCATAACGACACATTTGTGGAAATAAAAAAATACGTGAAATGACTACTCGCAAGACAACATAGGTATAGGCATAACGACACATTTGTGGAAATAAAAAAATACGTGAGATGACTACTCGCAAAACATCATAGGTATACGCATAACGACAGATTTTGTGATTACGCCAGAGATTTTGTCGATAAATGACCTTTCAATGTTGCCGCATTTACTCTATCATATTACTCTATTAGCTTGATATTACCCCTTACGACTTGTTTTATTCTCCATGATGAAATCAGACCTCACAGAAACTCATCATAACAGAGCAGAGGAGTCTCTAACCGCGGTTTTTTACGAGTTAACTTCGTGAGTATTGTGAAAAGGTGCTTCAAATCATGGAAGCAGCGTTGGAAGCGGTGTTGTACTCATAAAGTCAAAAAGAGACTACTGCAAAGATCAATAATAAAATTCTACTACAAACTTAATTTACTTGTTTTTTATTGAAAGAGTCTCGAAACTGAGTTAGAATTCTGTCGAGTCCAAGTACGATCTGGGTTATCTATAAAAAATATTCACGAATTATTTGATTTCAAACAAGAAAATTTAATCCTTTAATCACCTTTGTAATACAGAAAGGCAGAGAAAATTACTTTTGCATTTATTATATTGATAAGATATTCTATTTAGCGCCACCAGCAATGGTACATTATTCAAATATTATTAAAAGCGCTCAAAAATATTCAAATGAACTCTAAACAAGAAGTAGAGTTAGTAACGTTCTAATCATATGTGACATCTACAGACCTCCTCTACATTTCGATCAGATTAACAAAAACTGTATATCCAATTATCCATTGCTTTTTTACACATTTCGTCTGAATTGCGAAGCAGATAATTTATCCCTGAACCAAAGTTGGAGCCTAAGTAAACCCTCACGCTAACTTAAAACGAGTTTAGCCAGAGCTGAAGTCGATTAATCGGTCGCACACCACTCGCCGACCGCTTATATTTCTGGTCCAGCTTAAAAACGTTTGGGTAAGTTTGCTTTCGGAACCTTCGCTTTTTAAGAGCACAGAATTCACGAGCGATTGAAATAAAGCCAACGAAAATTTAAAAATAAAGCTTTGGTGGCTTAGAATACGCCATATTCCGAGAACTCGACTCACCTATGTGTTAATATTGAATCAATTGGACAAAAATGTGGCAACAGGTAAGTAATGATAATAGCTAGACAGACGCAGAATAGCTAGACTTTTGTGATTTTTCTACCAAAATCCACCATTTATGTATGAAATAATGCACGTAAGTAATAATGAAATAGTTCATAACACTATTCACTGGGTGCGATATAGGAGGTGGGAGAAGCACAAATCGATCGGCGCTGTGGCCAAACAAGGAACTTTCGGCAGACCAACTGTCACTGTTTAGTAGTGAAATTTACGTATCCGTGTATTATTAAGCAAAAATAAATAAATATGCGTCACGAAACTTGCTGCGTAATTAACTGCAAGAATAATGGCAAAAACAGTGATCACAAATTCTATAAATTTCCAAAATCAAGTTGATATGATCTTCACATTTAGTTTCTTTTACACCTTGCACATGTTTAGCCAAAACTAATTGTTTTCCTTTTATTGTTGTTTGTGGTTGGAAAGCGGAGGTACGTGTTTGATTTCTCGGAATCCAGTTTTTATAATTAATTTAGCCATCTTTAACTGAAAATACATAAAAAGTCTGCATTACTAACGACACTACAGTCATAAATAACCGTCTACAATATACATACATATATGAAATGCGTTATTCGATTAAATTTGTTTCTTTCTTCACTTCTCGTGAAGACTGACATGAGAAAGTCCGTGTGTACGAGTTCTACCTGAAATTAATTGATTGTGCCATTTTAGGCGGGAAATAAAAAAGGTAAACGTTATTATCGACACAATATATTTACATGATCGAATAGACTCTAAGGAAATTATGATATTTCAATGAAATTATTTGTTTGTTTACTTACTCTTCGTATTGACCGCCAGCCATTTGACATTTCAAAATCCGCCGTAATTGGCCATCATGACTGAATTCTAATTTTCACGTCTTGTCATAAAAGAAAAAGATGCAATCATGTGAAATTAGAATTAGAATCGGCTTAGAAATACATTAGATACAAGCATTTTAAGCTGTTAATTTGGAAGCGATTAGACAGAGAGATCCAACATCAACCGTGACGTCATTGTTTAGTACGGCCATATAAACTCCATGTCAATTGCCGTTTTGCTAGAAAGAGATGGAGAAAAATCTTTAATACCTTATATCTTGGTTGTTTTTATAGTTATTCGAAAACCGATTTTTTCATTCATCTAGTCTATTGTAACCGCTAGTTGGTGCTTCCATCACGCACCCAGCCTATAGCATCGATCATTCAATTGTATAAAAGGCAAAGAAGATTTTTTACGAGTATACAGTACCTACTAATTGATTTATAATATAGCATTAAAAACCACTGGTCTTATTACAAAACCTGGTCTAAAGTTAGTCTTGGTTTAAACGTAGTGCTCTTTCACTTGTGTCAATATACATAGATAGAGACAGCCTCAACTTAGTCCTGGTTTAAACCAGGACTAACTTTAGTCCATGTTTTGTAATAAGACGGCTAAGGTTTGTTGTAAATTGCAAACTCCCATACAATGTTTTACTAGGAATCCATTAGAAGCGTCGATGTTGAAAAATATTTTAATATAATTATATGTATACAATTTCAATTTAATTTAATTATATCCAAATCAATTATTGATTTAGTTTTAAGGATTGTCATATTGATTGATAATTATTTTGATTTTTAAATGTTTTTACTTTATTAACCTTTTGTTTTCGGGGGGAAATGCGCAACCGTTGGCTAGACGGCGGGAGTTTTTTTTTTTTTTTTATATAGGACCCGGCAAATGACCTCCTCCCGCCTGATGTTAAGCGGTGAAAGAGGCCCAAATGAGTTGACAGATAGAGTAGGGACGACATCGGCTATCCTACCTGCCCGCCCCTTGCCCAAAAGATGCTTTTTCACGCCTCTTTTGAAGGAACCCATGTTGTAGGATGGAGGAAACACGTGCGCAGGTAGAGAATTCCAAGTGTGGGATGAACGACAGAAGAAGGAATCTTGGAATTTCTTGGTACGGTGTGAGAAGGAGGACACAGTGTACAGATGACTCCGAAGGCCCTTACGCGTGTTTCTGTTAAGAAATGGAGAGGGAGGGATAAGGTTAAAGAGCTCCTCAGAGCATTCCCCATGGAACATTCGGTAAAAGGCGCTAAGAGAGGCGATGTCACGACGAAGTTGTAGAGGCTCGAGGGTGTTAGTTACCTCTACATCGCCAATAATGCGAATAGCGCGACGCTGCAATCTGTCCAGAGCATCGAGCAGGTACTGAGCGGAGCCGTCCCAAAGGTGCGAGCAATATTCCACGCAAGACCTAACCTGAGCTTTATACAACAAACATAGTTGGTCCGGCGCAAAATACCTACGCACCTTGTTCAGGACACCGAGTATGTGGGACTGGCCAGGCTGAGTTCCAGGCCGACCCACTAAAACCCCCCGGTGTTCTCCCTGCTCTTGTGGGCGCGCTGGTAAGGTCCACACTGCGACTACCACTACCAGCGCGCCCGGGCAAGCCCGACCAAGTTGGTCGGGCTATCGCCAAGGGGGGGCTGCTCGAGAACACCAGGGCAATACGGAGGGCCTAACGGCGGCGTTCACGGGGTCAACCGTGCACGCAGGCCTCCACGGCAAAGTCATTAGACGGGCATTGCTTGCGCGAATGCCCGCCTATCCGTCCGCAGCTGAGGGGAGCGGCTTGAAGATCTTCCCCCGCTCCCTCTCCGCAGCCTCCTTCTGCAAAATTACTTCATCGCAGAAGGAGGCAAAAGCCTCCCATTCCGCCTCGCCGCGGAGCATGGTCACGACCATGCTCGGCAGCGAGAGGTCTCCGCCTCCCAGCGCAGCGTTAAGTTCGCTGCGCTAGGGTTGCCAGGCCGGGCACACCAACAAGGTGTGCTCGGCAGTGTCGTCGGGAGCGTCGCAGTAGTGGTGACACCGCGGCATTTCCTCCCGACACGCGTCCCGGTGCAGGTAGTGACCGAAGTAGCCATGCCCGGTCAGTACATGCACCATGCGGAACGTGAGGCTGCCCTGCCGGCGCCCAACCCACTGATCGGACGGATCGCGTCGATCGTCCAGTGGCCGGCAGCTGGGGAGGCGAGTGCCACACCCCTAATTTTATTAACCTAATAAAAGTTGCTAGAAAAATGAATAAATCATGAATAATTTTTTGCTTTATTCTTAATTTTCAGAACTCTATATCTTCTCTTTTCTAAATAAGATGTTGATAGTAGCTATGAACAGTGAGTAAAGACTACTTTATTCACTGTTAATAACTACGTATCGGTCGGTTGGAGCGTCGTCGGTGGCGCTGTGGACTCGGCACTTGCATTTCAATCGGGAGGTCCACGGATCGATACCGCCACTGTACCAATGGGTTTCTCGTTTTTCGAATTTCTTATGTACATTTGTCTGACGCTGCTACGGTGAAGGAAAACATCGCGAGGCAACCTGCATATATCTGCGAAGGAATTCAAAGGTGTATGTGAAGTCGATCGATCCGAACTAGGCCAGCGTGGTTGACTAAGGCCTAAACACCCTAACTTAGAGTAGGCTCGAGCCCCTCAATGGGAACGTATATGAGCTGTTATGATGATGATGATGATGAAAGACTACTTTGGGTTAACAAAGTTCAACAGAGATCAATAACTTAAAGATTTCGTCGGGGCGGTAAGAGCTCGATGGTTGAGAGGGCTAAGGCGTCATGTTGGAGACGCGGCCGCAGGTTCAGACCCCGCCCGAGACGAATTTTTTTTCTTTATTGTTTTTTTTCAATACTAAGTTCCTATTGTTAAATTCTTTTGGTTAAAATAATTATAATAGTTATTGCAGGTAGTCATAGAACGCATTATACTATTTAATATTAATAAATTTTTATTCCCCAATTTCGTTTATTGAAATAGTATTGTAAATAACCTTGAAAATACTATGTAACTTAGGAGTGGAACACAATGAGACACAAGCTTTCAGCTTAGTTTGTTTTCACAATCCATAACACTTCTTATCATTGTAAATTGTAAAGCTGAAGAGTTTGTTTGTTTGTTTGAACGCGCTAATCTCAGGAACTACTGATTCGAATTAAAAAAATCTTTTTGTGTTAGATAGTCCATTTATCAAGGAAGGCTTTATGCTATATAACATCACGATATTGTTATTTTCGTATATCCACGCGAACGAAGTCGCGGGCACAGCTAGTCATTAGTAACTTTCTTCGTCATTACAGAATTGTTGTTATGTTGTCTGTTTTTCCAGGAAACAGGTACCAAAAAAGACAAGGCTTATAAAAATGTACAATAGAAAGTCGCCAAAAATAAGGAAAAAATTAAAAGCTGTTCAGCATTTGCCCAACAAAATAACTTGGAAGGTCATTAATCGAATTAGCATCGATATATTTAGCTCATCTGAAAATAGCATGTATTCAAAATCCATATGACGTTGAAGTATAGCCCTACACTCAAGGTCTGAACACATCGGGTGTGCTATGTGCTCAAACCATTAACGTCTGGATTATTATTGGTCTCCGTCTCAGAAAAGCAATCTCATTCCAGTAACGACGCGGGACCAAGTGGTGCGAGGTTACAGAACACTAAAATGAGAAACAAAGTTCATAAGAGGATTACGGTAGTTGGTACACAGCAGTTAGCGCAATAATGGCTGCCTGGAATTACAGATGGCTTTTATATTTCTCTTTATCAAATGATATGTGCACCAGATAAATTATACTATTAAAGGCGCATCGTTTCATAACATAAAAATACGCTACGAATAGTTTTTCACTGTCACTGTCACTTTAAATGTTCGTTTTGGAATTTTTCACAGCATGCACTGCTTACAAATTTAATAATACTTTTTATAATTTAACATTACTTACGTACTTACCTCATTATCAATTATTATTGTTGTAAATAACATCAAATCTCTTATCAAACGAATCAAATCACTGTGCGTTTGGCAACTTGCTCGCATTTCGTAAATTGGAATAAAAAGTAAGTAGGTACATCTTATTCAATGCTTAATTGTTGAGTTGACGGTTATACAAAGTTTTTGCGTTTTTTTAAACGCGTTTTAAATACCTCACTACTAATTAATCTCTAACTTCAAAAAATAGTTCTTTTCACTTCATACCACGTTACTTATGCCTCATAAAACGTTAAATCGTAATTTAAAATATATGTTTTTTATTCTGATGTTAGTTGGAAACGGCAGAATAACTTAATTATAGGTGATGTGAATCCTTCATATTTTCTTCATATTTTTTTATTATTTATATTTTTAGAAATAACAATAACGTATATTATTACCCAGTGCTTAAGGTCTCTAATTCGCAAATCGTTAGAATCCAAACCGCGGAAACCCAAAAGGTCGTTTTCTTTTAGCTGAATACTCTCCTCTCAAATTGGCTCCAGATCCATTTCTGTTGACAACTTTATCGAGCGGTTTTCGATAAATTGCGGCGAGGGAAAACTAAATAAATCCGGGAGGGACTTTAGATAAGGTAATGGCACCAGTAATGCTTGGCGACTGCCACCGGGTAATGCAATCGTCGAGATGGCGAACCTCACACCGCCCAACTGAAAAGTCGATTTAAGTTTTTTCCTTCAATTGTTTAGTGTCGTACAATTTAACGACATAACATTTTTTTTGTGTGTCACCATATAAATACAGCACGCGCACTTACGAGTATTGTTTGATTCGAGTATTGTGTGATAGTAAAGCAATGTCAATGTAAACACGTCAAATTAAAAGGAAAAATATTGAACCTACAATACGAGAACACCATTTCCTAAATATATATTCGCTGCTGTATAGTTCATTGTGTTTCATTATATTTGTAAAAAAAAGTTCTTGTAAAACTTTCAGAGAATGATGTTATCTTGCGTGGAGCTATAAAATTTCAATACACTGTGTGTATACCGACCTCTAAAGAAAAACTATTCAACTTTCGAGTTTATGATGATGGTGGAGGTACTGAAATTATTTAAACCAAAAAATAAATATATCATGGTGTGTAAAGATTTTAATGTTAATCACCACGAGAGGAGCCCAAAAATACCCGTTTAATAGTTATTAGTAGTTTAATAGTTGTAACTTGTCCGAACAGGAACAACGCGAGTAACGTCATATTCAGCATACGTGAGTAACGTCATACTAGCCATGAGAATTATCAAACAAGCTAACTGCTCACCTTATGCTAAGTGACTACAATTGCTAAGCAACAATACGAGTATCTTAAATCCGATGATAATGACTTACAAAACTGCCTACAAACGTGCAATTTATAACGTACAATTTACAATTTATCGAAAATACCCACACTGGGTACTTATATACCAATTATCCAAGAATTCACAAATTTTGAAAACAATAACTAGTCTGTATAAACAAATTTTACAATGTTTCACAAGAAAATAGTAGGACAACCCAAAATCAGCTGTTAGGAGTAGTGTTGCTACAAGTGAAAAAAGTTTACTCTTTAAAACAGAATAAAGCAATGCACTCACCGCTGCTTGCCGGCAGAAATAGGGTTGATAGAGGCACTCATGCAGACGACTCTGGTATAGAATGTCCTTCTGGTAATTATAGAAGCTATTAAAAAAAATTGATCAAATGTTTCCTGAAAAAACAATAACATGTAAAAACAATAACAGTAAATCTAAATTAAGTTCTACGATTGGGTTTTAGGAGCTGTATAGTTTAAAATAATACAAGCGGAACCTACATTTAATAAGTCAGTCGTTTTTAGGGTACCATACCTCGAAAGGAAAAAACGGAACCCTTATATTTGCTGTCCGTCCGTCCGTCCATCTTCTGTCTGTCTGTCAAGACCCTCTTTCTCAGAAACGCGTGCAGGTATCAAGCTAAAATTTATATCAAATACTCAGGTCTACTGTCCCTTGGAGCTGTGAAAAAATCTAACTTCTAAGCCAACGCAATCGTAAGATGCAGCGTTTATGCCGCAAATTTCCGCAAATTTTCGACACAAGCAAGGGAATCAAAACCTACAGGGTACTTCCCGTGAACTCAGAATCTTGAAATTTTGGTACGAAGTAACGTCTTATCGCACAGATAAAGGAAAAAATTATAAATTTTTTGTTACATCATATAATAAAAATATTTTTAATAATTTTGTACGGAACCCTCGGTGCGCGAGTCCGACTCGCACTCGCCGGTTTTTTTTATTTATTGCCAAAAAGTTACAACTTAGATTCCAATAGTACCCAAACTAGGTAATCTTGTCTCTTCGGGACTAATGAAAGTAAGTTAGAAATTACCCTAAATCGGTCAAAAAAGTATAAATTCTTATGATCATTATAAATAATATAAATATATTTGTGTGAAAAAATAAGCAAATCTAGTAATAAAATTAAAATGACTCTTGGAAAATAATTAACCAAGGAACGTCATCTATCGGCAGCTTCAGCAGTTTCCAGTCACTTTAGACATATTTCTACTATTAATATTATTAAAACTTTCAAGTTACTGAAACATAATAGTAGTTTATGAAATAGTCACATAATAGGGGATCTTAAAACACTAGTGTGTGTTTAAAATTCGAGGCTTGCCGAGAATTTTAATAGTACCACACGAGTGTTTTAAGACCCAATTATGTGCAATTTCATACACTACTTTATCTACACTCATGCAATCAGTGGTTACCTAAATTAAATAAAAGACACAAAATTAAAACAAAATCAAACTCATTTATTCTAATAATTATTTGCATTTTGAACATTGCAATTGTGAAACTAATACAGAAATCTAAAACTACATACATTTATATTATTTATTATTTTAACCAAAACCAGCAAAATAATGAATGAAAAATTCAGAGAAATGGCGCCAACACCAACATTCTACCGCGCATGCGCTGTTGCACGCGCCGCCATAGACAATGTACTGGCACAAAAGAAAATTGTGACAAAACCTCCTTGGTCGGGCTTCGTCAATCGAACTGTATTTTATTGGAATTCGAGTTACATTAAAGTACTGGTTTTGTATGGCGAATCTGTATTATAATGTAATTTGTAAAAGGCCAAGGGCTTTAAGTTATGCCTTTAAAATATTAGTGTTGAGTTCTTAATATTAGAATTAGAAAATGAGTGTAGATAAAAATTCTAATGAACTGTGGGCTACATCTGTAAAAGTCGCTCAACCGCCTCCGTGGTCTAGTGGCTGCGACACCGTGCTTCGATCCGGGAGGAGGTCCGGGGTTCGATTCCTAGTGGGGGCAGAAGTTTTTCTGTCTGGTTTGGTTGGTGGTAGGGCTTCTTATTCCGCCTGGCTAGCTACCACCGTCTTACCTAAGTTTTTCGCCATATTAACAATGTTTATAGCAATGTTTGTGATTATAGACCAATTTCAATGCTAACAGCTTTAAGTAATTTAAAAAAATATATCGTATGAAACCTTTTAGTTGCTCATTTTAATCATAATTAACTACTAATGCTGGTGTGGCCTTCATCATCATCATCATCACAGCTCATATACGTCCCCACCGAGGGGCACGAGCCTACCCTAACCTGTTAGAACGATTAGGCCTTAGTCAAACCACGCTGGCCCAGTGCAGATTGGTTGCCTTCACATACACCTTTGAATTACTTCGCAGGTGTATGCAGGTTTCCTCACGATGTTTTCCTTCACCGTAGGAGTGTCAGATAAATGTACATATGAAATTCGTGAGACGAAAAATACATTGCTACATGGCAGAATCGATCGCGGGCCTCCCGATTCTACTCGGGGCACAGTACAATATCCGAGCCCAAGCCCAATAACAGCAATTTGAATAAACGACTTTGAATTTATAGCTATGATATAGACTACAAAGTACGAACAAGCAATACAAACGAATAATACAAAAAAACTTCAATACCTTAAAATTTCAAGACCTATTCACCCGAAATTTGTGAAACAGCTGTTCTCGTTATCGTCGTAGGCGTGATTGTATAGCTTTATAGTCTAAGCAACCTGTTTCAATATTATCGCAACTTTTTGGTAACTTCAATACTGCCGCCTTGTATGTACATATCTATAAAGACAAAAGATTAAGCAAACTAGAGTTTAAATAGTTTAAGCGCCGCCGCCGTCTCAAATGCATATCGAAGTCAAAAGACAAACTCATTGTCACGAAGCTAATTCTCAGTGGAGACAAACTTTAGAGACCACTTTCATTAAAGAGAACCTAACAATATTAAAACATTTTAATACGTTTAAAATATTAAATCCATTAATGAGCGTCTTTGTTAGCATTTAGAATCTGGTAGATGCATTTCGGGGTGTAGTAATACTCAATACAGCTTGACTAGTAAGTGTTATACACATACAAATATACCACAAAACATATATACATATACAAATTAATGAAATTATATCACTCTATTTGAATGGCGGCTGGTGACAAGAAACGAAAAGCCAATTCATGTGCCTGAAGTATAAAACATCAGGTAGGTACTCTCAAATACAATAATTTTAACGACGATCATCCTAAAGTTATACAAACGTTCGATTCTTCATTAGATTATATTTTTTTACCACATTTACAATAACTAAGCGTAAGATTTTTCAATTTAAAATAATACCAACATATGCCAAATAAAATAAAACCTTTTCGGAGATTGACAATAAGATTGCATTTAATTAGGCGTCTAAGTTTGAACAATGAAACAAATTAATAAACAAACTAACTTGGCAGACTTTGATAACAAGACGAAACACTAAAGAATCCAATTCTCCGTTTTACTTATTTCGAGTGCTACTCGTACCAAAAAGTTTTCATTTCAAATGATTTCATCTGACATGAAAATCTCAAGAAAAGTCGCAGAAGAACAGTACTCGTGTAAATGAGGCTCGCAAACTTCTCAGCACTTCAGTCGAGAGTAACGTTAGTAGTGGTACTTCGAGGCACAACGATATGTCCAAAAACTTATAACAAACGGTGCCTGCAAAACTTTTGCGAGAGACAACATCAAATAATATTTTTGGCGTCGGTGAAACAATACTACGCTACTTTCCGAGCGAAATACGTATATTATAGAGAGATAAACGCTATAAATTCATTTTTTTCTTTCTCGTTAAACGTTGTTTGCAATTGAAATAGGTTCTTTTGTGTCGTCACTTAGAATGATAAATATCTCCATTTTAACTACGTTGGTCATGGATTTATTAAAAAGTCCATAACGTTGTTAATGAACATTAAATTATATGTTTATAAAAGTGCCATGAAATAAACAGCTGTGAACAATTTTAAGAACAGCATTAGCAATTTAGTCTTTATAAACTATATGTTGCCTACGTACTAGAATTTCATAAGTAATAGGAAATAAAATACAATTTACAAAGTACGCATGTATTGGACAACAGACAATATGACAAAAGCAAAAGAAAAACTAAGTCAAAAACAAAAGAATTAAAAATACAAATAGTGGTCAACTTTCCAGCCTGCCATAGATACACTCAAAAGCACAAGAAACATATATAAATGAAAAGAATACTCATTTCATGATTTTCATTATATTTGTTACATTAAAAAGCATAGTTCTGATGCTTGGTACAACTTTACTGCACTTTGCGTTTATCCTTCCATTTCCAACAGAAATAATATTTAATTAGTCTTGCAGGTGTTTAAACAAACTAATTCGACGGCAATGCAGGCAGATTTCCAGGATAAAAGTATGGGCCCGGGGATAAAGGTATGGAGTCCGCGGCAAGCCGGATTTAACTTGTTTTTAAGTTTATCGCAGCTTTAATATTGTTCGCGAGGACTTAGAGCATAAGTACGAGTATAAAGCCCCCCGTATAGCTTTAGTGATGCGACAAGACCATAAATGATGCTGAAAGACACAATGGCTTATTGGTAACTTTTAAAGTAAAATTGGTAGAGTCTTAGGCTCGTATTAATAAATGCATCTCAAAGTTGAGATCGATCTTAAGATACTGTTTTGACATTTTTTAATGTATGGACCATATCTGTCAAAAACAACAACTCAAGATCGTACTCATTCTAGAGATGCAATTATTAATACGAGCCTAAGTTGTGGGTGGTATATTCCTATTTATCATTTTATGACCGACTAGCTTTCCGCTCGCGATTTCGTCCGCGTTATTTTTGTTTTCCCGTGGGAATTTTATATTTTCCCGTAGGAAAATGACCATATATCCTTACCCTGGTCTTGAACTATCCTTATACCAACTTTCATCAAAATCGATTTAGTAGTTTCGAAGCCTATTCAATACAAACAAACAAACAATCAGAGTATAGATGTGTTTTGACGGTAATACTTTGACGGTAACACTTGACTAAAAATTTCACAAGAGGGAGACTACCTATGTACCAGAGTCGTCTTTGTGGGTACCTCTACTTTACGTATTTCTGCTGCCAAGCAGCGTTGCTTTAATTGCTTTGTGTTGAAGGGTAAGACAAGCAGTGAAATTACTGGATACTGTGACTTGACATCTTATATCAAAAGTTGGCAACGTACAGTCGGCTTCAAAAGTAGATAAACACTTTAGCACCATATCATACCAACTATTAACAATGCAATATAGGTGTAACCATACTAAACAAAAGGAATAGTTGGTGTGACATGGTACTAAATCTGCTAAAAATGCTTATCTACTTTTGAAGCCGGCTGTACATTGGCGTCCTAGTGAGGGATGTAGATTTGCAAGGCTTATAACAGGAACCACGTGTACGGGGCGAAGAAAGTGACATTCCATTCTTGACAAAACTTCGCGTATAAACAAAATATCGTTAAAGTTGTCATGATAGCTGTCAGTATGTTATTGCAAAGAAAAGTTCACTGATGAATAATGACATGAAATTGATTTTCAACCTTAGGGTGGTAAACCACTTTTTTGACCAACTATAGGCGAATATATATACTAAGTATAGGCGAAGGTAGCCAATTGCCATAAGCTGGGCAGCCTGCTTCTTTGCCAGCTTATTTGTATAAAAAATGTCGTTTACTTCTTCTTCGTTGTATTTTGTTTTAGCGCAAAATTAAATTTTATTTTCATCGTTGCTTTGATAACTTAAAATCATACTGAATATTACCCGAACTCTCAACAAAAACCACCATTTTCATTTCAAATCCGAAAATTCAAAATTCAAAAATTTTTATTCAACATAGGCCTTTACAGGCACTTATTGACGTCAAAACTACTGGAGACGGGTCTCTCGTGACCGTTGAAGGGAAACTGGATTACTTTGTCACGATGACCAGCTTTCATACGCATTAGTTTCATTCTTTTGTTTCATGATGATACTACAGCGATTTTTTTCGCATCCTTAGTACATTTATGCATGTTACATGAAGTGCTAAAATATTAAAATTCTCTACTACAAAAATTCCGAATACTTCATACACATATGATTACTAATTAATTTGGTTAACGTTACGGACAATAATACTGTCGCATACACTCATATAAATGTCAAATTGTGGATTGGCGCATTGTTTTGTTTCGAGTGTTCCGTCTTTTCACAGATCTATCTTCATCACTGCTCTTAAGCCTTAGTCAACCACACTGTTCCAGTGCTGATTCGTCGACTTCGATTACGTCTTAAAATTTCATCGCAGGTGTATGCAGGTTGCCTAACAATATTTTCCTTCACCGTAAGAGCGTCGGATGTATAATTGTCGTAATGGACACAGATGTATAATAAAAAAAATATTCGTTTATTCATAAAATCGCATTTGGGATGATGACGAAATTCTAATTTTCACATCTCGCCATAATATGTTAAAATACTGTAGAAAAAGATGCAATCATATGAAATAAGAATTAAAATCGGCTTAGAAATACATTAGATACAAGCATTTTAAGCTGTTAATTTAGAAGCGATTACACAGAGATCCGACATCAACCGTGACGTCATTGTTGAGGACGGCCCTATAAACTCCATGTAAATTGCCGTTTCGCTAGAAAGAGATGGAGAAAAATCTTTAATACCTTATATCTTGGTTGTTTTTATAGTTCTTCGAAAACCGTTTTTCTTTCTATTTATTATATGAAAGAGGTTCTATTAAAGCAATAATATTTTTTCATTCATCTAGGCTAATGAGACTTCCCTTTGAGTAATTATAGAGATAGTATTTGGAATGACTCGCAACTTCCCAATTGGTTTACATAGATTTCATCAAATAACATCAGGAGACTTATTATAATGTCCACACATTTTTAAAATCATCTTCATCATTTCAGCCAAGTGACGCCCTCTGTTGGACATACGAGTAGGCCTCCCTCAGGGATATTCAAACTGATCGGCTCTGCGCCTCCCGCATCCAGCGGCTTCCTGCGACCATCACCAGATCGTCAGTCCACCTTGTGGAGAGGCCTACCAACGCTGCGTCTCCCGCTACACGGTCGCCACTAGAGGACCTTTCCGCCCCAATGGCCGCTAGACCTGCGAGCGATGTGTCCTGCCCACTGCCACTTAAAGTTTGCAATTCTTTGGTCTATGTAGGTAACTCTAGTTCTTCTACGGATCTCATCCTTTCTGATGTGATCGCGTTGAAAAACCTCGAGCATCTCCATTGCCTGTTGAGTGACCTTGAACCTTCTAATGAGATCTATCGTAAGCGGTCGCTTCTCAGTTCCGTACGTCATCACTGGCAAAACGCACGAACTGAAGACTTTCGTCTTCAGACACTGCGAAAGACGAGCCGAGAATAAGCTGCGTAACTTCAGAATGCTGCCCAGCTCAGTTGGTTTTGTCGATTCACATATTTCTGGAAGTTGGACTTACAGAGCTGGACAATTTACCCCAGATAAACATATTCATCAACAACTTCATTGTAGAGTCTCTAACATTCACAGAAGTGGGCACTACATATGAATTCGACATAATTTTAGTTTTGTCCATGTTCATTTTTAACACCCATTTGTTGGGAAACTCTACAGAGGTCTTCGAGCATCCACGTTCTCAGCCATGACTACAATATCATCAGCAAAATGAAGGTGAGTCATGTATACTCGCTGTTTATGTTGATGCCGAGTCCTTCCTCTTCGACCATAAGCTTAAATACATCCTCCAACGCAGCTATGATGTTTCGGCGATATAACGTCGCCCTGTCTCACACCAAGCTGAAGTCATATTGGTTTCGAGTTTTGGTCCTCAAGGCGGACTGACTGCAATACTTGGCTGTATTGATAGTCTATTTGGCACCTCAGGAGTGACCTAAGCACGGCACGAACTCGACAGAATCGAAGGCATTCTCATAGTCCATAAACGCCAAGCATAATAACAGATTTTACTCCTCGGTGTTCTGTGTAACCTACCGCAGCATATGGATGTGGTCTATGGTACTGTAGTCTTTACGGAATCTGGCTTGTTCGGGAAGCCAGAAGTCGTGAAATTTGCGTGCGAAACAATTCGTGATGACCCTCGAGAATAGCTTATAAATATGACTCAGGAGCCTGATGCTTCTTTAGTTCTTCAACTGGGCCATGTCACTGTCACCCTTTCTGAAAAAAAGTACGACCACGCCCTTATGCCATGCTTTAGGCGTTTTTCGAGTATGACGGAGATCAATAGCCTTCGGGACTGGTAGTCCACCCGCTTTTAGGAGTCCGGCTGTAGTTCCATTATCACCCGGCGCCTTTTTTGTTCTTAAGCTGTTTGAGAGCCACACATATCGTACAGGCTGACGTCCGGGTTATATTCGGTGTAAAGCCGGGTCAATTTGGATCTAGGATTTGTGGCCTGATTTAAATAGGTTGGGTTAATAGGTAAGTGTGCGTGAGTGTGTATGCGTGCGTGAGTGTATATGTTATGTGTTTGTGTATATGTTATGTGTTTGTATGTGTGGATGTGCGTGTTCTTACGTAGTTGCACAGCTTAACAATGCATTGTTAAACTGTGGTAGGTAGTTGTTTGCTCAGGTGGTTATATTTTGGTTATTCAAATAAATAGATTTTCAATTTCCTTCTATGTTTTGGTCTTTAGCCATTGAGTTACAACTTTTTTACATGTGAATTAATTGGGTAAATTTTATGCATACGATTAATTTTGTTGTTAACATAAGCGGATTGGTTGGCAAAAACAGTGCGATTAGTGTATAAAGTACAATATCCTTCCTTCGTTTATTTTCCTTATTTTTGTCAAACTACCTTCGTAGTAATTAAATAAAGTAATTAAGTAAAGTCGGCTTTCATGACATCGCCGAGAAGAAAGACATAATTTCGTCACCGTACGGAAGATTTAGTTCTATCAAGTATTAAATCAATACATAGGTACTTTGCAAAAAAGCACCTTGGCACATTTATTTCTCTTATATTATTTTTATTTATTTGAATACAATTACTTACGAGTATAATAAATAAAACTAATTATTATTAAAAAATCTTATAGCATTAAAATTGTAATATATTACGATATAATTACGGTACTGAAAAAACCTGTGGAAGTGGCATGTGGGCGTGCCACGCGTGTCACAGATATACGTAGCCAAACTGGTGCTGTCTTCAGTGAATCAAATTAAATTCTATCTCTTTGTATGACGATGTATTCTATATATATTCTATAATAAATATAAAAAGTTAATGCCTTTGGCATTAAGCCCGCCTCTGTACACACATGTAGGTACTGGAAGTTTGGAAAAAAACAACTATTTCCATTTTCCACGAAAGAAACCCCCTGTTTCCTTCGTGGAAAATGGATATATGGGAAAACGACCACATGTATATGGGAAAACGACCCGTATGATTTCCTCTCAAAGCAAATTTTGTGCAGTCATGATCTCTCCTCCATCCAAAACTTAACAAGCAAACTTTTGACATCTTACGAAAAATCATTACATCCGATCTAAGGCTTCTCTCTATACCAGCAATCAAAGTGTCCAATAGGTATATAGGTAGTTTGCTGTACCAAGTGCAGAGACGCGCGCTCTTAAATGACACGCGTGCAGCACACGTGGAAATGTACTGAAAACTACGTACTCGAACTTAAATTACGGACTTAGAAAGCAACTTCCAAGTTGGTGTTAGACTTTCTTCTAAGCCCACCTGGCGAGCTACCATTATGTTATGTGAGGGTTCTTTTCCACCGACAATGTGCAAGCTGAGCGGTAAGCGAAGAGAAAATAAACAAATAGCCTAGTTTCGATAGTTTTCTAGCTCCAGCTAACGTCCTTTGTTAATATAGATGGAGAGCATCCTTAATCTTTTATTATTATGATTGAAACTAACATTATTATTATGCTACGACCATTGGAGAAATACCAGACTGGTTCTATCAAAATTTAGAAACGTTTTTGTCTCAATAATAAATCCAAAATACATACGAGTATTAACCAGACTTCTAATATCTAGTTTGGCTTCGCAAATGGAAACGAGATTTTATGATAATAGAATTTCTTAATTGACTTTGAAGCCACTATATGAAGCCATAATTTTAAGCAGAGGTATTTATTTTTACCATTTGCGTCATTGTACAAATTATAATGATCCTTATTTTTAACCGACTTCAAAAAAGGAGGAGGTTCTCAATTCGATACGTATTTTTTTTTGTGTGTGTATGTTACGCGATTACGCCGCCAATTGTAGACCGATTTTCAAAATTCTTTTTGTATTCGATAGAATATACTCCTGGGGTGGTCCCAAGGTCACTAAAGTCGGGGTCTGATGATGAGATCCCATAAAAATCGAGGGAAACTCTTAAATTTAATAGGTACGGCGAACGTTTTTCACGTTTTTTCGAAAGTTATTCACGTATTTGCGTCTGGTAGCCGAGCTAAAAGTGGAAGGATCCTTAATTTTTCGACTTGACCTGACTAGCTGGTATTAAATTCAGGTCCAAGATCAAGTCAGGAAGGTGAGGTGGTATTAATTTTACTAAAAAGATAAAAATAAAAAATATTAGTAAAAGAAAAATATTGTTATTTACTTTTTACCTGATATATGTATATGCACCACTTTAAAGGGTCCCGTGCTAGTAAGAAACAGGGTGTTCAGAAACCAACAATTTTAATAAGCCCTATTCCTTTATAAGTAAGTTTATGCGTCGCAATAGACAAGTATAATGTTTTGCTCCCAGACTGTCCCATAATTTCGTTACCAACACCAAATAGTACGTAAGTTATCACCTTCTAGGTAAACATATTATTACGCCTAAAATTTTGAAAAAATATGTAAAAACACTTACTTTTAAAAAAGTAATAATAATAATACACTTTATTGCAAGTAATAGAACACACAGACAAATAAATAGTACAAACACAGCAAAGTGCGGCTTATTGCTCTACAGCAATTTCTTCCAGGCAACCATAGAATGATGTAGATAATGAAAGGAATATGAAAGGAAGGTGGGAAAGTGCAAAAATAAATTAAACAATAAAGAACTGACTAGAAGTTGTAAATAAAATATGTATATGTATATGTAGTATTCCACAATTTCTCCATAACATGTAAAGTACTCGCCGTCAGAAACGCAGCCAAGTTTTTTAATGGATGTATAGCAATCACCACTCTATCGAAAATATACTTATTCCTCATCATCAATCGATGATGATGAAGGTAAATGATGGGTAAAATAAGCCCACTAGTGAGTACAAACCTCTCTCAACAAGCAGACGTTTGAGATCACCACATTGACTTGACCAGCCAAAATACATATTAGCCATTGGCTGGTGGGGAGCGCTTAAGAGGAAATCCAACAGTCCGTTTTTTCATACAAACATAGTCCCCTGTTTCCTTCCAGAATAATGGCACTAGTTACTCTATTTTTTCCAGTAAAATTAATAGCCACTATAAGCATATTCCTATGTTTTCCTCTTTTTATTAAGTTAATTATTAAAAGAGATTTTACCTTCAAAAACTTAAAAAATCGACCTAATTTTCTGTTGTATTCAAACGTCCAGCAAACAAAGTGAAGATTTTATGAAAAAAGCAAAAATAGAGACACAGAAAAAGTCTTGCTTTAATTTTTAACGCAAAAGTAATAAAATCGGCAAATTTTACGTGGAGAAAACAGGGGACTACGAAACGTATTATTTTGTGTACTTTTTATAGGTATTTTCGGTCCGAGCTGCAGTTGTCCCTATCAATTCAATTCAATTCAATTCTTTAATGCATTCCACAATGTTTTCATGATGGTGCAAATTGTACATAGTAGGTATCAATTATGGACCCTGTAGGGCACAGCATAGCTAGGAGAGAGGACGAAGGCGGTGATTATGGAGTTATCTAATGTCTTTTCTAAAATTAATTATAAATTGTGGGATAATTAATTAAATTATAGTTCAATAAAATTATAGGATCAAAAATAGGTGTCATTTTATAGGTGTTAATTAGGTATCGCATTAAGTATGCGAATATTTAATGTCTTTTTTAAAATAAGTTGTAAATTATATGGTAAAGTAAATTTAATATTACAATGAAATTATAGGATTGATAATAGGTATAATTAAATAGGAGTTAATTAGGTATTATATTATTAATTTTTATAAATATTAAATGTCTCTTTTAAAAGTATTGGATAAGGTTAGATGTTCGTGTTTGTCAACGCCTGCAATGTTTTATGTAGCAATGTTCCGTTCTTACTGAATACAAATTCATATAGTATGTCGGTATAATTGTAATCCTTTCTTCATTGTCTTGTCTTTGTTATAATAGACACCACCTTAATCAAATTTTGAGTTTTTTATCCAAAATATCCCCGTTCATCTCTTAACATGGTCCTGGATCGAAGCCGGATTACTCAATAAAGAAGATCAGCTATTATCTTTGCAGTAATTACGAAAATAATAGAAATTTGATATTCAACTAAGGATTGGATTGGAGGTTAGCAGGTGCTATTGTGAAAATTGGATAAAATATACGGTGTTAATTGAAGATTTTATTAATAAGATAACCCAGCACTCAATCAGGTAGTATTTAGTGTTGAACTACGCATATTGTTAATAAGGTTAGTACACTATTTATACCTACCATTTTATTTTGTTGCAAAAATCACCTAACATATTATTGTGAATAGTTTAATTATAATATCTTATATTTCACAGCAGGTAATTAAGTTAAATCGTATTTAAAAACAATACAGTTAGCTATATTTGCTACATTATTTAGCTTAATTAATCAGTTTTGTGAATATTTGATAGGTATTTCACAATATTTTTTGTATAGGTAATATATTTCGTAATTTTATGTAGTAACAATAATTTTAAAGTGCTAGTGTTTATTTACAAGTAATTAATAACAAAAAACAATTATAACTTAATGCATAAATTGTGAATATAAATAGGTAATTACAGTTTATTAAAGAAAATATTAGTGGATATCAGTTATTATTAAATTTACCTAATCAACAATAAATCTTGTGTTTGTATAATATTATAGGTTCAAAACAAGCAGTGATAATTAGTTATTGACATTTGGTATTGTATAAATTCCAGGTTGACTGTGCTTGACTCCCAGAATGGCCGGAGATGAGGATATCAAGGAATTGATTAAAAAGCGAGGAAGTTATAAAGGTCGATTAACTAACTTTATTACGTATTGTACGGAATTAGGTAAAAAAGATTTGACTAGTATAGACGCAAAAGAATTGCAATTACGTTTGAGTAAATTAGAAGTCTTATATGAACGTTATGATGAGGTGCAGCTACAGTTGGAATGTTCAGTCAGTGACGTTGAATCTCAATACGTGTCGCGATCGGAATTTGAGTCACAGTACTACCAAGCGCTGGCAAACGCTCAGGTTATGTTAAGCAAATTTCATAAAAATTCCGAGGGATCTGATGGTAGTGAAAAAAGTACCCGTGTTAGTACTCGTCGCCAGCTAGTTAAGTTGCCCACAATTCAGTTGCCAAAGTTTAATGGAACGTATGAGAATTGGCTCGAGTTTCGCGATACTTTCACTAGTCTCATTCATTCAAATGACGAAATAGACGAAATAAACAAATTCCACTATCTTCGCGCTTCTCTAGGAGGGTCTGCCTCCATAGTTATTCAGTCAATTGAGTTTTCGGCCAGTAATTATTCTGTAGCTTGGAGATTATTATGCGATAGGTTTGATAATAAGCATTTATTAATACAAAATCATATTTCATCTTTATTTCATATCGAGAATATTACAAAAGAATCTTCTACGATTTTAAAACGCTTAATAGATCAGATCAACAAACATTTGCGAGCATTAGAGTACTTAGGTGAGCCTGTTCAACATTGGGATACACTGTTAATTTATATTGTAACTCAAAAGTTGGACCAGAAAACTTACAGAGAGTGGGAAGAGTTCAAGAGTCGCGTTAGTAAAGCAGACACCATAACGTTTGAGAAATTTATTAATTTCATTCGCATTCGCGCTGACTTAATCGAAACCTTAGAGTTGTCGTGTAGTAGTCAGACGTTATCAAACAAATCAAATTGCAAACTAAAATCTATGGTATCTGTACAAAATAATGTTAAAGTGGAATCATTGACTAAAACGTGCCCTAGTTGCAAGGGTGACCACGGTTTGTCAAATTGCCCTCATTTTCTCGCTTTAAGCAACGAAGATCGGCTGAATTTACTACCTAATTTTAAGATATGTTTTAATTGTTTTCATACAGGTCATTTTGCTAACCGTTGCAAAAAACAAGGTTGCAAAATATGTAAACGCCGGCATAACACGCTTGTTCACTTAAATGATCCTAAACCTAATAACAATACACGTAATGAAAATATTAACTTACCTGATAATCCACCGTCGTCGTCGTCAACACCGACGACGTTGTCGAATAATTCGAATAATAATTTGTCTTTGTCCGCGAACATCACTTCTTCTGGTGATATTACACAGCACGATGATGTTTTATTGTCTACCGCCTTGGTGAAATTGTGCGATGTTAATAATCGCGAACATATTGTTCGCGCCGTACTTGACAGCGGTAGCACTTCGTGTCTAATCACAGAGAAACTTTGTCGACAGTTAAAGTTAAAACACTGCCAAATAAATAGGTCGATTCTTGGCATTAATAACGTGACGTCACACGTAGGTAAAATGTGTCGTGTTAGCATGAAGTCTTTAAACGGCAATTTTGCTACTGACTTTAATTGCTTTGTTTTACCGTCAATTACTAATTGTTTGCCGAATCGTGAGGTTGATATCAGAAATCTTAACATACCCTCAGATATTTGTTTGGCGGATCCTACATTTTACAAGCCTAGTGATGTTGACATATTGCTAGGCGCTGATCTCTTTTGGGATTTGTTAGGATCACGAAGAATAACGTTAGGAGACAATAATCCTGTGCTCTTTGAGACAAAGATAGGCTGGGTTATTTCGGGCCCTGTAACTTCTCATCGTCATGTCGCATTGCTTGCGCATGATATAAGGTGTAATTTGACAAATGTATCTGACACACATGCCGAGTCTACCGATGAAATGCTAGATTTAACTCGATTTTGGCAATTGGAAGAAGTCAACTCGCAGTCTTCTCAATACTCACCCGAGGAGAAGCAATGCGAGGAACATTTTGTTAAAAATACGTCTAGGTTAGATGATGGGCGTTTCTGCGTAAGAATTCCGCTGAAACAAAATTCTGAGGTTTTGGGAAGTTCTTTTCATCGGGCTTCCCATTGTTTGTTTTCTCTGGAGCGAAGATTAAAAAGTAAACCTGAGTTAAGTAAGATGTACTATGAATTTATGTTAGAGTATCAGAAGCTGGGTCATATGTCTGAATGTCAACAAGTCGACTCAAACCACAATGTGTATTTTATACCTCACCACGGAATTTTACGGGAGAGTAGCACCACTACAAAGTTGAGGGTAGTGTATAATGCAAGTTGTCCCACGACGTCTGGAGTCTCCTTTAATGACATCCAAATGGTCGGTCCAACAGTTCAGGATGATCTAATGTCTATTCTGCTCAGATTCAGGCAACACAAATACATTTTATCTGCTGATGTTGAGAAAATGTATAGGCAGATTGTTGTTCATCCCTCCGACAGGCATTTGCAGCAAATCCTCTGGCGTGATGATACAAGTGAACCTGTTAAGATCTTCCGGCTAAACACCGTCACTTACGGAACAGCTAGTGCTCCCTTTCTCGCGACACGGTGTTTAAAACAGATTGGTCTCGACTGTAGCGATAATAAAATTGCCGAGATCATCATGCACGATTTTTATGTTGATGATCTGCTTACCGGAGGTGACGATTTGTGTGACGTCATGGATATACGAAGGAGAGTGACAGATGCACTAGCATCAGCTGGTATGCCATTACGGAAATGGAAGTCGAACGAGCCCCAATTGGTGTCTGATATTTGTCATATGCCTCTTGATCTGAATATCGGATCTCATGAGCCCAACAAGTTATTAGGTCTTGGTTGGCTTGCAGGTTCTGACGAACTCTGCTTTTCGATAGGCTCGTCTTTACCAGATGGTAACACTAAGCGTACTTTACTTTCAGTCATTGCACAAATCTTTGACCCTTTAGGTTTATTGGCTCCTGGTGTGATTAAAATGAAAATGTTATTACAAAAATTGTGGTTGCAAAGACTGTCGTGGGATGAACCCTTATCTCCAGAAATATACAAATATTGGAATGAAATTTTAAAGTCATTACCAATTATAAATAACATTAAGATTCCTCGTAGGGTTATCTGCGATTCACATAAAGTGTTAGAATTACACATTTTTTCAGATGCGTCAGAGCGCGCGTATGGTGCTTGTGTGTACCTTCGCAGTCTTAACGATAAAGGGCAGGTCATGGTTCGTTTGTTGACTGCTAAAAGTCGAGTTGCACCAATTAAACCCACTACAATTCCAAGACTGGAGTTGTGCGGTGCCCTTGTCGGAACTCGCCTTTATAAGAAGGTTATCAATTCTCTTCGGTGCAAAATAAACATAGTCTGTTTCTGGACCGACTCCACCATAGTGTTGAGCTGGTTGCGGATCCTGCCTTCTAAGCTTCAGCCTTTTGTACGCAATCGCGTTGCTGAAATCTTAGAAAAGACAGGTTGCTGTCAATGGTTGCACGTTCCAACTGATAAGAATCCTGCAGACCTAATATCACGTGGTATGGATATTAGCTCCCTGCAAAAGTCTGAGTTGTGGTGGACAGGTCCCGACTATTTGAAACAAGAACCGATTAAGATGCCTCTTCAGCCCAAACATCTTGTTGAATTGCCTGAAACCAAACCTGACGTTTCATTAAATGCTGTCGTTAATGTTATCGACAGTCCCTTTAATTTGATTGATTTCAGTAGATTTTCTATTTTTTCAAGACTTGTCCGTTCTGTAGCATATGTCCTACGTTTTATTAGTCGCTGTAAAAAAGAACAGATTTTAACCGATTATTTAAATGAACAAGAGTTAAAAAGATCTCTAAAAATTATTATTATAATGTCACAACACGAGTCTTTCCCTGAATATAAATTACTTTCGCGAAAGCAAAAATTACCAAAAAAAGAGTCCATTGATCAAGTTCAATGTTTATTTGGATGACGATAAAATAATGCGAGTAGGAGGCCGCCTTGATAATTCTGACTTTTCATATAATAAAAAACACCCTATTTTACTACAGTCCACTCATATTTTTACCAAACTATTGTTTGAATCAGAACATAAGAAACTACTACATGCAGGTCCTCAGTTATTACTTGCTACTTTAAGAGAGACATATTGGCCTATTGGAGGTAGAAACTTAGCCAAGACTACTTATCATAAATGTGTGCGATGCAGCCGCTTGAAGGGTAAAGTTGTCACTCCATTGATGGGTAATCTACCTCGAGATCGTCTCGTCTCCAGCGGATTTCCCTTTGAGAATGTTGGTCTGGATTACGCAGGTCCTATTATGTCTGCGAGTCGTCAAGGTCGAGGATGTAGACTAGTGAAAGTATACATCGCAATATTCGTATGTTTCACCACGAAAGCGATTCATTTGGAGTTAGTAGGGGACTTGACAAGTAATTGTTTTTTATTATCACTACGTAGATTCATATCGCGAAGAGGGAAACCGCTAAACATTTATTCAGATAACGGTACATCGTTTGTTGGCGCTTACAATGAAATTTCAAAATTTTTAAAATCAAATTGCAATTCTTTAGCTGAAATTACTGCCAATGATGGCATAGATTTTCATTTTATTCCGGCGTATGCTCCTCATTTCGGTGGGCTCTGGGAGGCAGGCGTCAAGTCTACCAAATTTCATTTAATTAGAGTGCTGGGAAATTGTAATCTGACGTACGAAGAACTGTATACCGTGCTAGCGCAGATTGAGGGTATTTTAAATTCCCGGCCACTGACACCGCTCTCCTCCGATCCTGCAGACTACACTCCGCTGACGCCGGGTCATTTCTTAATCGGAAGGCCGCTGACTTGTTTGCCCCAGCCAGACTATGCCAATCAGCCCGTAAACAAAGTATCTCGATTTCAACGACTCGAGCAACTCCGTCAACATTTTTGGTCGAGATGGAGCAAGGAATACGTTGCAGAATTGCAACAACGAACTAAGTGGCGTTCTGGCAAGAGTGAGTTAAAACTGGGCACCTTGGTTGTAGTGAAGGAAGAGCAGCTGCCTCCACTTAAATGGAAATTGGGTAGAATCGTCTCAGTTCACCCCGGACCTGACGGCATAGTTCGCGTAGCTGATATCCGAACATCAACTGGAGTCATCCGGAGAGCTTTTAGCAGGATTTGTCCGCTGCCTGTTGCAACAATTTCTGGTTGAAAACCTGGTTTTCAACGCCCGGGGGCATGTTCGTGTTTGTCAACGCCTGCAATGTTTTATGTAGCAATGTTCCGTTCTTACTGAATACAAATTCATATAGTATGTCGGTATAATTGTAATCCTTTCTTCATTGTCTTGTCTTTGTTATAATAGACACCACCTTAATCAAATTTTGAGTTTTTTATCCAAAATATCCCCGTTCATCTCTTAACATTAGATTATTAGTACAATAAAATTATAAAATTAAAGGATTGATCATATGTGTAATTATGTAGGTGTTAATTATTATATTAATTAAGTAAATATTTTATGTCTTTTCTAAAATAAGCTATTTATAGGTTAAAATGTTATTGATAAAATGTCAAATGTATGTATAATGTGTCATTGTGATATTGTATTAACGTATGTAGGTTTTAATTATTATATTAATTTGTCATTTAAATATTCGTTAATACTATAATAGGACTTTTTTATTAATAAATGTTTTAGTTTATTAATGAAAATATTCAATTTGTTTTCATTTTTTATAACCGCTGGTAACTTATTATAAATTTTTATTGACATGACTAGAGTACTGGAAGAGTGCATTGTAAGTTGTGAAGTTGGTAGGTTAAGCCTATTTTTATGTCTCAGTGTAAATTTTGCTTGGATGTCTCCCTGTCTACTGTAAAGGTCAGAATGCTCGCGTACAAATTTGCACAGTTCTAAAATATAAAGGCAAGGCAATGTGAGAATATTTAAATTTTGGAAGTGTGGAACTTTCTTCTTGATCGATATTAGTTAATATTCTAATCAGTTTTTTCTGCTGGAGAAGTAGTGTAGATACATCGGTACTATTTCCCCATAATATTACACCGTATTGGAGCCATGCATTTGCATACGCATAATATGTGACCAAGGCTGTTTTCAGGTCTGTAGTTTTTTTAATGGGCGTATGAAAATTTGGAGAGTTTGGCTCGTACTTTATCTATATGACATTTCCAATTAATATGTGAGTCTAATTCTATTCCTAATAATGTAGCTTTGTTGACAACTTCTATCGCATTGTCTTGGTATGTTATGCTAATATTCAGTGGTATTTTATGTGGAGGGTGGAAGGTTATTATTTTAGTTTTTTTGTAGTTAATTTCTAAGTTATGTGTTGACATCCAGTTCGTTATGTCATTTATTTTATTTATTTATTTTATTAGACACACCATCAACAATATTACATAGCATTTAACAATTGATTTTATAACAATCTTAGACAATGTAACTTGCTTTTGCAGGCATGTACAGCACTTAGTAGAGAATGTATTTTGTCATTTAGGTAAATGCTACTGTCATCTGAGGTAATTATTGATACGTCATCTGCGAATAAGACGCTTGTTTCTTTTATGTTATTTGGAAGGTCATTTATGTACACAAGGAATAGGAAGCAGCCCAATACGCTTCCCTGTGGTATTGAGGCGTTAATAATTTTGGTTTCCGATCTAATTAATTCAATTTCATTAGTTTTATGGTTGTATGATTCTATTTCGACTTGTTGTACTCGATGGTCTAGATAAGATGCGAGCCATTCGTAACATTTACCGCGAATTCCTATATTATACAGCTTTTGTAATAAAATGTCAAATTGTACTCTATCATAAGCTTTTGTCATGTCTAATAATAATCGCGCTCAGTTTAGTTGTTCGGACACACAGCGCGACAGCAATACATTTTACCATACCTTTTTATTTTGAATTATCTCGACCTTGGTGTTTCCTTTTAAGCCTCATTCCATTGATGAGCTTCGGTCCCATTCGGATCCCCTTACGCCACTTTTAGCATCGTGTGGCCATTTTTACGCATAGCAATTAATATAGCCATTATCCAAAGAACCGTGGCCTTACTTGAGTCCCGTAAATATTCGATATTTTGGAGAAAACTACTAAAATATCATTATATTACCTGATACCTTTGCTTATTAGTTCGCTTGTATTCCTGAATGGGTACTAAATTATTCAATGTTGAATAGGTACTAGCTCGATTCTCGAAACCGATGAATCTATTCGAACTTTATCTTTTCATCACTAGCATGAAAGTTACGCTGTGCCGAGCGCACCAATAGTTTGTGTACAGCATTAGCATTGTTCATGACACACATACAAGTAAACTTAATATTGCTGCTACAGGGAAGATGTATTGTGTCGAGGTGCTCTAGTGCATACGAGAATTTTCATCTGAATTAAATTAATGACAGCTTTAAAATGTACACAGGTTCTTTGCGTAGGTAATTTATTTATTTCTATTCTTGTTTAGAATAATGAATGTTTCCATATTATAATTTTCTTGCTATGCCTCGCCTTGGTTATTGTCTTCTTTTAATGATACTAAAATAAGTACAACTAAATTTCTCAACACAACTGAACTTATTTTGATGAGCGCAACTAAGTTTTGATGTTTTTGTCGGTATAATATCACTACACCGTCTCGAGAAAGGGGTATAAGGATGGTCTCGCGCCCACTCATAACCAAAAATCTCATAACCAATACGTAAAGGTCCCACTCATAACTGCTGATGTGGGAAGACGAAACTCATAACCAACACAACTACACAGTTATGTACAGTCGCTTTAATAATTATTAACAACATTATCAAAAAAGGGTGAATAATATTTTAAATCAAAGTAAAAAGCTTCGTATAAAAGAGGTGTAAAGAGGCATCTTGCAGGTCGGCAAGGTGAGAGTGGATATTGCGGTGTGTAATCTATCTCCCGCATTAAAATTAGACAGCACAAACAATACAGAAGTCAGAATGTATTTTTTTTAACAAAAAATTAAACCGACTTCAAAAACACCAAAAAGTTATAAATAATATAAGAATACAAACAACATCACCGTTTTATATTGAAGTTCGTGCCAAATTTTTACTAGTAGGTACTTAGGTATATTTTTTAAGATTTTCCAGGTGATTATTGCTTGGCACCGACTTTAATATAAAACTGTGATGTTGTTTGTATTCTTATATCATTTATCAATTTTTGGTGTTTTTAAAGCCGGTTTTATTTTTTGTAAAAAAAATCTTTTCAATCTTTTTAGTTAATTTAAAATACCAAAACCTTATCCTAAATGTAACAAATACTTTTCTGAAAACCGCATCAAAATCGATTCAGCCAACCGCGAGATAATCGCGGACAAACATACATACAAACATACAGGTCAAACTGAGAACCTCCTTTTTTAACTGATTTTGAAAAAGAATGAGGTTCTATGTTCGACTGTATCTATTTTTTTGAAATGCGTTAAAAAGGATCTGCTTATTTCATAAATGAAATTTCTTTCAGCAAACCTGCGAAAGAAGAAATTGTAATACTTATATTAGAATTTGCGTGTGAAGGCGATCAAATAGTAAAAAAATATATAAAAATAAAACCATACTGTAATCATAATTAGGACTTGGATAGATAGTATTCTCTTATGCGGCGCTTGAAAGATTAGATGAGATGTAGCTATCAGGACAAACTAATTATCAATCACTTCTCAATATTGTTATTTTTGTTGAAGAAAGAGAAAGAAACTATTTATGCCTTCCTTGCACTAGGATTTATTTAGTGCTTACCCGTGGTACAACGTTGGTACTACTGTTAGTATAGTACTACGGGTATTTTTTGTTGCCCGATCCCGGATTTGGTGACAATGAGACTAATCGAGAACTATACCCCCTCAAACAAAAAAAAAGAATTTTCCAAATCGGTTAATAAATGACAAAGTTATGAGGTAGCAAACGTAAAAAAAGAACATACAATGGAAATGATAAAGTCCCCCTTTTTGTGAAGTCGGTTAAAAAATGAAATTTGCTTTTAAAATAGTTTTATTAAAGCGTTCCTTAATTTCTTCAAAATAATATACAAAATATTAAAATCGATAGTTACACACATGGTGTTCTTTGATTGTCAAAGGTAATAAGTAGTACTACAGGCAAAATTAATCACCCGTAGTACTACCGGACAGGTGAGTAGTACCACAGGTAAGTACTGGATGTTTTGTGTATTGCGTCTTGAAATGACAGTTACTGTGTTGCCGTTTACTGTAACTAAATATTTATTTTTTAGTATGAAATAATAAAACAAAAAGTACCTACTTTAAAATTAGTATGCAAGTATATAATAGTAAGCAAGCACTATTGGTCTCAAATGTACTTCAAAGTAGTTCACAGTTTAGGTATTTCCTTTTTTTATGTTCGGTTATGAGTTACTCCTCTAAATTTAATATTTTATAAATTTAAAATATATTTCATAACCATGGTTATGAGTGGGTCCTCAAGTCGGTTATGAGTCGCCACATTTTATTCCAGTTATGAGTTTCTGGTTATGAGTGGGCGCGAGACCATAAGGATTACGACAACAGACAAAAGTTTATGTTTATCCAAACGATTACCAAAATAGTTTTTCGCTACACTGACGTTCGAGTACACATCAACCTGTAAGATGAATCATATTGCAATCCTAGTTTAATCAAGCTGAAATATTAAATGCCTACACAATAGCGGACGTCTCCTCAAATGAATTCTCCGATGTAAAATTGTAAATTGTTTAAACGTACTCTCCATCTGCTTACATTTCCGAACCAAGTTTGGGAAATGTACAGAAACATGAAGTGTAATTTGCTAAGACAAATAACGTTTGATTTAATCCAGCACGTAGAGCGGCCCGGGGCGGGTCGGGACGTCGATTTACTTTTATTGCTATTTCGTTTTATTTCAGAGGCTTTAGATGTGGACAAACACAGAAGGTCCGATATAATGCGCCTCAAGAGCTGGCTTATGCTTTCACACCAACCAATTTTAATTTGTTTTCCACAATGTGTTAATAAAATTGAGCAAAACTGAAATTAGTCTGTTCAGAATAATAATTGAGAGTAGAATCACTTCCACTAATAAAGACTTTATCAGGGTTAGACTTTATCATTTTTTTAACCACACCGCTTTTTAAATTTTATTAACTCTACCGTCTTTCTGATGGCAGCACGCGTGTGGTGCAACGGCTAAGCAGAAGTGGAAACATCGTACTCGCGCGACCATACGAGAATCGTAGAATTCTTAATTTGCGAGATATGCAACACAACAAAAAAAGGAAATATCTTCGTAAATAATACGCGGAAATTAATTTTCATGATTTTCACTCTGTGAACCCTTAAAGGAGCGCCGTACTTATAGACTTGCCAAAAAGAAGTTACAATTTAAAAAAGACGATTATTGATCAAATAATGTCAATTAATGGATTGATTTTTAAATTGATACATTTAGAAAAAGATGTAACGTGAATATTTACAAGTAATCAGTTATAGGCATAGACGAGGGGGCGCCGCTGGTGCACATAGAGGTGAGCAGTAGAAAGAAAGAAGAAAGAAAGAAATATTTTATTTGGCCACAAAAAATACAGATAGAATTACATATAACACAAAAAAAAATATATAACAACTGTAGGTGTTACTTTTAAAATATTAATGATTAAATAATGACTTACATAAAAGCCATCGTATGTCGATTTTGAACATGCTCCTCAAAGGATACACAGGGTTTTTTACACACTGTATAATATAATTCTCGTATTATTAAAATAACTTCTCGTTCTTTAGATTGTTTTTTTTTTTCATTCATACATTATTTATCATAATTAAGCTTGTTCAGGATTTACACTATAATATAATCCACAAGTATTATACAAACGCTGCTGAAAATGTAAATTTAACGAGAAAAACATCGGTAAACAATATTTCTTTTTATTACTATTGTTGTAGTGTTTTTGTATGTCAATAACTGATTTTGAAGACTCATAAATAAATAAGACAATATTTTTATAAATCATAAACCCGTTTAGCCCATCTACAAAAAAATTTATCATACACTAGTTTCTAACAAAAATTCTCGCAAATCAATTATCTAATAAATTAATCATAAAAGTTATATTTTATTGTAAAACCTAGAGTCTGATATTATGTTAAATTTCAGTGAGCTATATTATTTCTATATTAGGTACCTTTATGTTGTTATGAATCGTGAATCGTCTCGAATGCAGGTTTGACAAATCCCGACCATATACTTATGCTGTGGCAGATTATACAGAAGATCGAAGAGGCCGTTCTTCAGTCACTCCATACCTACCAAATAGAATGAATGACTTAATGAATTTATTTATTTACAAATATATTTAGTACATGAGATTTTACTATAATGAGAATAGACCGTCGGTATATTTAAGTGCTGCAGTCCCTGTACGAAACCCCCACCATGTCAGTACGTCTTCAGGACCATAACGCGAAGTTTAGCGAGACATGATACGATCTGTTTAAGTTTCTGGACTGGAGAATAATCAACATCAACGAGGAATGGATGACTAACCTTAGTTTTGTTGATAATATTGATGTCATGGCTAAGGCCCTGGAAGATCTGGACTGGACCTGAACTCTAAAGAGAATATCAAACATGGTTCATGTTTGATATTCGCTGTAGAGTTTCCAAAAGTTGTGTTTTAAAATGAACATGGACAAAAGGAACATTTCTTTTAATTCCCATGTCATAACCCCTTCTTTGAAGATTGAAGGCTTTACATTGAAAGTTGTTGACGAGTATGTTTATCTGGATTTACAAATAGTCCAACTTCCAGAGGAAAACTCGCAAAAATAACTCGATAGAATAGGATTCGGTAAGCTACGCAGCATATTCAAGGCCAATACCGCAGTAACATAAAATAAAAATCGAAATTTACACGTGTTGCCAGATATGACTTACGGAACTGAGACGTGGCGTGGCCCAAGATCGCCCAAATGGCAATAGAGATGGCTATGCTCGGGGTTTCTCTACGTGAACAAATCAGAGAGCTAATGTCACCAATATAGCCTAAAGAATTGAAAACCTAAAGTGGCAGTGGGCAGGACACATTGAATCCAGGACTGACTGACGCCCATTGAAGCGGAAGGTTCCTCGAGTAACGGTAGCGTACCGGGAGAGCCAGCG
This sequence comes from Schoenobius gigantellus, assembly GCA_963935595.1. Lineage (NCBI taxonomy): Eukaryota > Metazoa > Arthropoda > Insecta > Lepidoptera > Crambidae > Schoenobius > Schoenobius gigantellus. The sequence continues at coordinate 17,046,942 of OZ012551.1, read as the reverse complement.
TTGGTCGGCTCCCAAAAAAGTAGACCGTGACAATCTGGTGAAGGTCTCTAGAAGCCGCAAGCAGCGCAGTACAGATCGGCTTGGAAAACTTTTGGAGCCTTTGTCCAAGATTGGACGTGTCGTGACTAATATGATAATAATGACTACGTACAAAACTAACAAAACATACAGCAAAATAAATTTATGTCGAAAAGGGCAAATTTTTCCTTACATCACAGGGTCATACGAGTACATAACCCTTTTTACATGACCAAGCATTTTGCAGACGAAAGTACAAAAAAAGAAAGATGACCTTCTACTTGGACGTTTACAGCCCACGCTGTCTGATGTGGGCCTGTTTTCGGGACCGTTAACGGTAAATGTGCTAATCTTTTTTACAGCGACGCGTAACAATAAGCAACTTGATGATCTGACCGACTCACCTCGTTATTCTGTGTAATGCGAAACGATTACCATTGTAAATTTTTCCGGTGAGATTTTTATTGTTCAGGGTAGACCTACAATGTAGATATCTAAACCCAGCTATTACGCAGCAGGATTTAAACATTTCAACAAATAAAATGAACTCACCATGTTTTTATTACCTTTAACCTTATCAACTTTGCAATTAGAGCACGCAAAAGCTTCTTCTGTAAATGATGTCAATTATAAAGAATGTGAGGTCAATGTTTTGACTAAGGACTCATAATTCTATCACACAATACATAAAGATCAGATTTGAGTGACAAATTTATTTTTCGTTTTTTGTTTGTGTTCACTATTATCGAATAAAGTAATAGTTGTGAAACATATCACGAATATTAGTGAAGAGTTGCATAATAATGTTATAAATGGCATTTCAGCAGTTTCCAAATAAAATCCAAACACAAACCGAAGAGCGAAGACATAATATGTAAAATAAACAAAGTAAAAATTTTACTAAAAAGCTTAAACGTGATGTGATAGTGTATCAATTTTTGTTACAAAAATAGATAGATAGATAGATATAATCTTTATTGCACACATGGACATTACAAATCAAACATTACAGACAAAAAAACAACATGAGTACAAAAGGCGGTCTTATCGCTAAGAGCGATCTCTTCCAGACAACCTTAGGGTGGACATGGATGACAATGAAATAAGAGTAGATTATGTGCACAGCATCAATGAATATATAAATAACTATTAGATACATAAAACTATGAATATACATAATATAATAAATATATAAAATTATAGAAAAATATATAAGCTACAAATATTAATAATGGTGGAAATACTAATTGCATGATTGCGACAGATAGTACTCCTTAACAAGCGTTTTGAATTTATTCAATGTCTTGGCTTGTCTAATATACACCGGTAGCGAATTCCACAGTCGTGCAGCTTGCACTGAAAATGAACCGTCGTAAAATTTTGTATGATGTTCTGGGATCCTAAGTATTAAGTTTTGTGCTGACTGCAATGTTCTTCCAGTCGACTCATTCAAGAAACAGAAACGTTTTTTGAGATAATGAGGATACTGAGGATTAAACAAAATATTATATAATAAACACAAAATATGCGTATTCCGGCGAAGTCGAATTGGTAACCATTTTAATTGAGCACGAAAATCGGAGACATGATCATATTTGCGTAAACCAAATATAAATCTGATACAGAAATTTTGGAGACGCTCCATTTTATTAAGTTGTTCCTGAGTAAGATCAAGATAGCTGACATCACCATAGTCAAGGACGGGGAGCAAGAGAGACTGTGCAAGAGCAACTTTAGTAGCAGTTGGGAGAAAGTTTCTCAATCGTCTCAAGGATCCGGCAGAGGCAAAGAGCTTGCGATTCGTAGCTTGTATCTGTGGTCCCCATGTAAGGCTATGATCCATGAAAAGTCCCAAATTTTTGACACAGTTGCTAGTTGGTATTTTAACACCGTTAAATAAAACATCCGGAAGTTGTTGCAGATCAATTTTGGACACAGTTCTTGGGCTGCCTACAATGATGAGCTGGGTCTTTTTTGGGTTAACTTGTAATCCATGCGCCTTACTCCAATCACAAATTTTATTCAGGTCTTCATTGACGGTATTTAACGTCTGCGCTAGATCTTCGACTGCAGCCTGGCAATAAATTTGCAAATCATCTGCATACAGATGGTAGAGAGACGAGAGGTTATAAGAAATTGAATTAATAAAAATTGAGAAGAGCAGAGGAGATAAAACGCCGCCCTGCGGAACGCCAGCAGCCACACAACACCAAGACGAGTAGATGTTATCGATGCGTATACGCTGCCGCCGTCCACACAGGTAACTACGAAACCAGTCAACCACCGTTGGAGATATGTTAACAGAGCGTAATATAGCAAGCAATACGTCAGAATCTACTGTATTGAAGGCATTGCTAAAGTCAAGTAAGGTGAGAATGGTTACCTTGTTATTCTCCATACCCCATCGAATTATCATTAAAATAAAAAGGCAATGGGCAAAATAAAAAGGCAAAAATAATCATTAAAATCTACACTAAATATTAGGTAACCAACGCATTTTTTATTAAAAATAAAAATAATTGATAAAAAAGTTTAAACCCAATATACTCGTATATGTAATGATTTTCGTTTTCGAATTTCATATGTACATTTGTTTGACGCTGCAACGGTGAAGGAAAACATCGTGAGGTAACCTGCATACATCTGCGAAGAAATTCAAAGGTGTATGTGAAATCGACCAATCAGCACTGGGCCAGCGTGGTTGACTAAGGCCTAAACACCCTAACTTAGGGTAGGCTCGAGCCCCTCGGTGGGGACGTATAGGAGCCCTTTAAGGCCTTAAAACAACAGGGATGATTATTGTACTGAATTTCCTTCTTTTCCTAGGGATTGAAATAATTTGTATTTGTACTTAAATTAACACCAAAAGTACTTAAATTTTGATTGAAACCCATCTTACATTGTAAGCCGAAAAGAATTATTCTGAATCGACAACATATGCACAAAAATCCATGAAAACACTAAAATATGACAAAATAAAAAAATATATATCTTGTTTACATTTGTAGGTAGCCACGACTATTTTTTTTATTGCTACTAAGTTGGCAAACAAGCGAACTGCCCACCTGATGGTAAGTGGTCACCCATAATACATCGTGAGTGCTCTTGTGAGATTCGCAGCAAATTAAATCTGCAAACCTCACAAGAACCACATTGTACGTTGCCAAATTGAGACTATAGGGGGGTGATTTTGTAACTCATCGGCAATAGGCCACCGCATAGATTTGATAATTCTGTTCGATTGAAACAGATTTCTTAAACGTTTAACATTTTTAACGTCGTTACTCAAGCGGTCTTGGCATATTTACCAATTTTATTGGCTTATCCTTCTTACCAAGTAGTTACTACTGTACGGGGCCAATCTGAAAACCAGCGCTGGGCTGTGCCCAGCATTTTGCTGAGATTGGTGCCCATTGCCTTTATATTTATTAAATTGATATTTTTTGTGTAAATTATTACTTACCTACTACTATTTTCGCTACTGATGTAACTCAATTGTTTAAAGCAATAAAGCTTATCATTTATCATTTATATTTGTCGAATGAATCAATCAATACCCATAGCCAGTGAACATAATTCCGCTTTTCTTTATTAACTCATCTAGTTTGTTAACGATTACCGATCAATCGATTTGTTACAAAATCACCGCCCAGATGTAAAGTCACGGTACCCAGTAATTTCAGTGCCATATCTTACCCTTCAAACTGGAACACAGCAATGCAAGCACTGCTGCTTTGCGGCAGAAATAAAGTAAGACAGAGGTACCATGCAGACGACCCTGATACAGTCTACCTCTGGTTTCGTGACTTTTTAAAGTAAAATAATTTCTGATTTAATATTAAATTATATATGACTAGCTTTCCGCTCGCGGCTTCGCCCGCGTTATTATTGTTTTCCCGTGGGAATTTTATATTTTTCCGTAGGAAAAATTATTTTGTAGCCTATTATACCGGGTGTAACGGAATACCGAAATAATACATATTTTAAGATTGTTGATTTACAAAAAAATGTTTTATGACTATTCTTTGTTTTTTTATTATATGCCTACTTTCGATTTAATATGCTTAACTGTTGAGCGTATTAAATCGAAAGTAGACATATAATAAAAATACAAAGAATAGTCATAAAACATTTTTTTTGTTAATCAACAACCTTAAATATTATTTCGGTATTTCGTTACACCCGGTATAGAAAACTGTTATTTATATTTAGAAGCTCGAATAATAAATTTCATAGAAATTGGAGCAGATTCTAAATATTTTCCATAGAAACTTTCAACCCCTATTTTGCACCCTAAGGGGGTTTTCAATGAAATGTTTTTAAGTCTCAATTTTATCAAAATCGTTGCTAATTAAAAAAATCCATACAACCCCTATTTCTTCCCTTTAAGGTTATTTTTTTTTAAATCCACATTGCAAAACCAAAAGTGTGCGTCCACATTTTGAATTAAAACAACTGTCCAAATTTCACGTTTCTACCATTAGCGGTTACAGCTGTGCGTGCGTCTATAGATGGGAACTTCTCCTTTTATATACATATACAGAATGGATTTTTGAGATGGGATTTAAAGGGCAGTTACATTAACCGTTATAGTTACAAGAAAACATTGTTAGGCAACCATCCATAACTATTCTGATATATTCTGATCTGATATTCTGATATTCTGATCTGCATTCACAGATTTTGGAAAAAAGTTAGTCAACAAAAAAAATGCTGAGATAGCAAAAAAAAAATTTTTTATGCCTATCGATCCTATTTCATGTAGGGATCAAAAGACTCTATGAGATCATTTAAGGTATGAGTACTAGAAACGACAGAAATCGCCAAAAACATTTCCCATACATTTTGTACGGAAAATCCTCGGATCCTATTTCTTACGATGATCTTTTTATGAATCCTATTTCTTACTTTTAAGGGAAACTGTAATCTCAAAAATCCATCCTGTATATAGATTTTGAATAAATGCTATATTTCTTACGTATTTGTTTTTATTTTCTGAAAGATGGTGCGAAAGCTAAAGTATTTGCCTCGGCGATAATGCAGTTTTAGTCTTGTTTAAAAAATTCCTCGCTATACTCAGGATTTCATTATTTAACACCCTTGCTGCGTTCGGCAGGATAGAGTCCTTCGTTGCGCTCGCGATTCAAGTGTACACCCGTGACATAAGACACTGCTTTATCCCCTTGGTTATTATACTTAATTAATATACTTAGATACCTACTTATAATTGAGAAAAACAAATAAGTATCAACATATATAATACCTAAAGATAGCTACAGTTTAGAGTAACAAAATACGAAATCAAAACAAAATCCACAATATAAGGACACAGAAGCCCCATAACATCGAGAGCAAAAATAAATTGATTTCCAAAATATCTTCTACGTAATACGTGAAACAACAAACCATTCCGAATTTTTCTCGACAGCATAACAAATATTTACGTAATCCAATTAAATCTCAAACACCGATATCAGAATAGCAAAAGGTAAAGCACCTTATGTTCTTTTACTGTAAAAATCTCATAAGCAAACACATAACACAAAGATCACAAAATCGCAAAACGTTTTCAATAAAGGTATCGTTACATGGAACCCCAATCGACAAAGCGACTGTTTCATTTCGAAGGTGGAAGCAATTTTGCTCTTTTGTGAGATACTATTGCCTCTAAGTAGGCGGTGTTCCGATGTAAAGCGTTCGCGTATGTAGGGTGGCTCGTTTGCGGCAACACACTCAAAATTCAAGTGACAAAGACCCTCTGAAGTAGATTCTCCTTTTAAGGTTCCTTGTACTGAGTTATTACGTGCGTGATCAAACCTTTATAGTATGCCCTCGTTTCTATTCCTTTGTGTAGAATTAATTTATTACATCTTGTAAAATAACTAATACTGTATTTTCTAGTGAGTCCTACATGTAGGTTAACCTATTAAAAACATGTTGTGTTAGTTCATGCCATATACCTCATCACAGACAATTCGTGAGGACGTCAGGCAGGAGATGACAGCAATAGTACGCTACCATTATTAAATTTACAACAAAACGACACAAACATGATCCAAAACCCGCACTAGCTTCTAAATTGACGGTTAAACCGGAACGATCAAAGCGACCGTCGTATAATGAAATACAACAACATTATGCAATCTGTTGACACCGCATTCAAATTCAAACTAACGTGAATAAACTAGGAGCAGGCGCGATTGAATCACTTTCACACAATAGGCCTCATCACTGCGGCGTGACAGAATGGAATCCGTTCCCATTCCCATTTTATGCGATAGGAATTTATATTAATTTCCTGTGTGAAGCCGTTGGCAACAGTCGATGCGGCCGGCGCAAACTGCGGTCGGCCGATTCTGGCGTGTTCTGGACAGTGCAATGGACATGCTCGTGTAAGCTCACTGGCTAATTTTACCTCGACAACGAAATCTATATCCAGTCTAAAACGGCCGGGTGTCAGTGTTTAACGAAGCAATGCCTGCCTTTCGGTAACTTCGACGTTAGACAGTTTATTAATTGCGGCCGAACCTGACTCCGGCACCTGAGTTTCTGTGTAAAATGTTAAATTTCGATACAGGACTATATTGATAATCTGCTTTGAGTAGATAGCCAATAATTAAGCTTTGTATGAATTAAAATTAAAGGGGAGGGTTCTATTTCGATTAAATCGCATCATCATCATTCCCGTAGGAAAAATAATTTTGTAGCCTATTTAAGCCCGGATAATAAATTTCATAGAAACTGGAGCAGATTTTAAATATTTTCCATAGAAACTTTCAACCCTGATTTTGCACCCTAGGAGGTGCATTCCAATAAACCATGAACAGAAGAAACACGTGTTCAATGAAATATTTTTAAGAGCATGAATCTCAAGTTTTATCAAATTCGTTGCTAATTTAAAGATTTTTCCATACAAACCTGCATCCCCTATTTCATCCCTTTAAAGTATTTTTTTTTAAATCCCTTCTTAGTGTGCGTCCGCATTTTGAATTTAAACAACTGTCCAAATTTCACGTTTCTACCATTAGCGGTTACGTCTGTGCGTGTGTCTATAGATGGGAACATCTCCTTTTATATTATATAGATGTATTTCTAAGCCGATTTCTAATTGCATCTTTTTCTACAGTATTTTAATATTTTATGATGAGACATGAAAATAAGAATTCAGTCATCGTCCCAATTCGCAAATATGCAACACATACAAGCACCACAGTATACGAGTATGTACGTTGCCAACTTTTGTCATAGGATGCAGGACCTGCCCGTCCATAGGGTGCAGGCAGTCTTAATGTTAAAGCTCTTTTGAATCGTCCATTTTTTTATCTACCACGCATTCAAGACGTCTTTTCTCTGATAAGAAGAACTAGCCCAAGAAAATTCATTCAATCAGATTTATCAGGAATATCGACATTGAAAATAAATTATAACGTTGGTAACGTTATAATTACACAGCAGTATTTGTTTACATAATTATGTAGTTATACACAATTACTACAAATTAACACAAAGCATCGTTCAAATAATCGTTGATTTTATAATACATTGGCATAAGTAAGGGGGCTTGGGGTCCGGATACCCCCCATTGTAAATCGACGTACACTAGATAGAATGAATGTTTCTATTTCCTCCAAGTAAAAAGGTTTTGTATAGGAAAATTGAAGTCTTCAATCTGAACCTGAACCCCCACCCATTGAAAAGTTATACCTACGCCTATGATTTTTACCATAAATTTCTTTTTAACATGCATTTTAAACTTATGAAACGGCAAATTTGTACAAAAATATACATTTCGCCATTTGAAGCCTTTACGTTGGAATGGCAAGTTTATTTTTATTTCTTGTGCTCAGATTGTGAATTTGAAAAATTGGTATCAAATGTGTTATAATTTTTATAGACATGATGCACCAGCAGACTCAGTATGTTATTCACAACTTTCTGGACCCTATTGGATAAATAACATTCAATGAGATATTGCTTCTTCAGAGACACCATAATGCTTAAGTTTATTTTATTGAGTCTGGGTGACCAACGCGCAACGCAGTCAAAATCCTACATCAGCGGCCGTACCGCCTAAGTCTATACTTTAAAGGATAATTTTTATTTTCAGGTTTAAATAATGACCCCGCGGCAGACTACAAGCCGTATGCGCCACGAGATCAGAGGCCCTAGACAAATACCACACGCTAACTTTTCCGCAGTCGTTCCGCAGAAAAAATTTATGGAAATGACATTAGCTTACGACAACCTCACGCTATTTTTTCCGCAGCTAATGCCATCTCCATACATTTTTTCTCAGGAACGACTGCGGATAAGTTAGTGTGTGGCATTTGTCTAGGGGGGCTGGTCATGGCGATGTCGTCAGAGACAAGCATGCTGCCGGGAGAGATCCCCTGTAGTAACTACAACTGCAAACTGGCGTGAAACAAGGCGAATCTATCTCACCGTAATTGTTCACAGCTGCGTTGGAAAACATATTCAAGCATTAGGACTGAAGATAATTCGACAATAACATAAATGGCGAATATAAGACTTTCTTTTTGTAGCTGATGTTGTGGTCGTGACCGAAACCCTGGATGATCTCTGGGTGAAGGAGTCGGAAAATAAACATTTCTAAGATATCAATATAATATTGAATAATCGAATTTCCATTTACCCAGAAATCTAGTGAAGGCTGATAGCTGTACACCGGAAACAGCATATTCTCGATCCGTCTACCGTAAAACAAGTTAACAGCATAGCCCTAAGAGTAAAAATTATGAGACTTATATAAGGCTGGGTACATTGCCGACAGGATCGACGGCTGCTAAAGTATGCGAAGACTGCGAGCGGTTTTTTGCGCACCGTATAACATTAACAACTTAAGTCAATAACTTAAGCTGTAACTTATTAAAGACTGAACTTCTAGTAACTATTCTTGAAAAATTGTTAACACTTGACTGAGATTAAATTTCAACAATATATCGTGCGGCGTACCCAATAAAAATGCAATAGGAAGTTGTTTAGCAAGCGTCTTAAACTACTGTCAGATCATAATCCCCATCTGTGAACTCCGAGTAATACTGTAACAAACCGGCAACCAAGTTTGATCTCCAAGTTTGCTCACCTTTATCCCTCGGATGCTGCTCGCTGTAACAATGAAATCCACGAGAACACTTGCTTGAAATTACAAAGTCGGTACTTCATAACGAACAAATAAAATTTTCTTGTACTCAGGTAGCTAATTATTATTAATATTAATAGCTAACGCTAAGCCAACCTCATCAGCTTACGGTGCATCAACGGACGTGACTCTGGCGCCGCGCCGCCCGGCTTCCCGCACTAAGTCATTATCTTCTTTTTTGGCAAAGCCTATGCCAAACAGTGGACATATTATAACTAATCAATTCATTTTACAGGTAATTTTATACATATAAATTAATTTGGCTTTACCAAAGGTCGGTGCTGAGTAGAGTTTACAGCGAAATTAAGGCCCTACTTTCCCGTTTTCGAACAATTACGATTTACTGTACCGCCACAAATATAAAATAAATAAATAAATAAAGCATATATACTATACGATTCAATTAAAAATAAGACCGACTTGGTGCCACAATGTGTCGTCTTAGCTGTCAATTCAAACCAGTTAGGTAGGGTAACCTATTAGGTAGGGTAAGGTTCGAGACCCGCCATGTACTAATGTGTTTTTCGTTTCGAATTTCATATGTACATTTGTCCGACGCTCCTACGGTGAAGGAAAACATCGTGAGGCAACCTACATACATCTGCGGAGAAATTCAATGATGTGTGAAGTCGACCAATCGCACTGGGCCAGCGTGGTTGACTAAGGCCTAATCACCCTAACATAGGGTAGGCTCGAACCCCTCGGTGGGGACGTATAATAATATGAGCTGTGATGATGATGATGAGGAAGTAGGGTCAGCAAAAAAAAATATTAATGATCAAATAATATGACAAAGTTGGTATTTTGCTCATTCATCGGAAACATATACCAGGTCATTCACTGTGCAGGCCACTCGCTTGTGGAACTTGCTCCCTGTTGATGTCAGGCGCGTGGAGTCTGTGTCGTCTTTTAAAGTACGCCTTAAAAGGCATTGGGGTTTTGAAGGCTGAGGTGACATTATTATTATTTGTATATATATAAATACAACACATATATATATATATATGTGTGTATGTACGTATGTATCTAAATTATTTATATTATATTTTATTATAAATAGGTCTAAAAAGCGCTATCGCCAGAGTCTTAATCCTTTACACCTTTCAAAGGTTGACTGGAAGAGATCTCTTTACGGGATAAGTCCGCCTTTTGTATAAACGTGTTATATTTAGAGTGTGTTTAATGTTTTTAATTAATATATTGCTTGTTTATATAATAAAGATTTCATACAATACCTTACAATACAATAGCGTTGCTATTTTTACCACCTCCGCGTGCAGTGGTATTGTCATTTCTCTTACCCCTAGATCCACTATTATTGCATAGTGGACATACCTAACCAATAACTTTTGGTAACTTGTTCAACTTTTAAACGAGGTACATCTGAGTCTTGCTTGGATAATTTCTTAACAAACTTGTCAGATGGAGAAATTTCGAGTGTCGAAGTTGACCATAATGGCCTTGCTGATGGTCATGCTGGAATATCATGTCGAATTAAGGTTGCAAACGTGAGTGTGTCACAGATACGAACATCTGAATATCTCAGCATGGTCGGGCGACGATTTGGGAGAGACAGCGATATTATATTTAGAGAACAGATTGGTACTTGTATCTGTAGAAACGATGGAATAAACGAATTTCTGAGAAAAGTTAATGTAGCATTTAACGTAAGTTATAAAAAACAAGTTAAGAAGTTAAAAATAAATCCAAAACGCAAATATTTCAACTGGGTAACTAATGGCATTAAAATTGCAAGTAAAATGAAGCGTTTTCTGGTGACATTAGATAAGTCTAACACAGATCAGACAATAATAAACTACAGGACAAAATATATTCGTACTTTCAGAAAAGTAGTAAAAACTGTAAAGAAATTAGCTGTACAAGCAGAAATTTGTAAAGCTTCAGACAGCAAGAAATCGATCTGGAAAGTTGTAAATAGACTACGAAATAAAGAAAAAATCAGAACTCAAAATAATATTTCCCTTAATATAGAAAACGAAGTTACGAATGATCCAGAAAGAGTTACTGAAATCTTTTCAAGGATTTTTGACCGAAATTTTGCAAACACTTCGAATGTAAACAGGACATTGAGTCTTTTACTCGGAAATGTCAAAAGAGTGGAGCAAGAGATTTCATGGCAGTATGTGACACCGCATGACGTAACAAATGTGGTTAAAAACATGAAATCGAAAAATTCCGCTGGTCACGATGATATGCCAATCACAGTTATAAAAAACAATATTGACACACTTGCTGAACCTTTATCTCATTTTTTCAATGTTACGATTCAGGATGTTTTCCACAAGAGCTGAAGATGGCGAAGGTCATTCCTGTGCATAAAAGAGGTTCTACCTCGGATCCTCTTAATTACAGGCCTATATCGATTTTGCCTTCAATAGCAAAAATTTTCGAAAAACTATTAAAAAAATCTATTGTGAAACATCTTCATGACCACTCAATCATACACCCTAGGCAATTTGGATATCAAGAAGGAAAAGGGACAAAAGATGCTATAGACGCCTTAGTTGAAGATGTCACAACAGGACTTAATAGTGGAAGAAAGGTGGCAGGAGTATTTTTGGATCTAAGCTTTGCTTTTGAAATGGTAAACCATGAGCTTCTTTTGCATAAACTAGAGCATTATGGAATACGCGGACAGTTTTTGGAATTGATTAGGTCTTACCTTAGTAATAGATATCAATTCATAGAGATAGAAAGTATTAACAATGCATATAAATTTAAGACGCGTTCAGAGGCAAAAAGACTTACGAAAGGTGTCCCACAAGGTTCAGTACTTGCTGCTATATTATATATTCTCTTTACAAATGACCTTATTGCTTGTGCTTGTAATTGCTTTCCTTATGCTAATCTAATAATGTATGCTGATGATACAAGTGCAGTTGTTTCTGGCGATAATTTAGAGGAGTTGACTGAAAACTTGAATTTATGTCTGAACTTCTGCAGCAGTTGGTTTGATTCTAATAATCTTAAGCTTAACTCTGCTAAAACAAAGGCCATCCTTTTTAAAACAGATGTGAAAAACAAAAATAGCATTGATGCTCTTTTGGACGGTGATTCGGTAAGCTTTGTAGATTCAGTTCAATTCTTGGGGGTTAACGTGGACTCATTCTTGAACTGGAAATGTGAGCTTGAAGCCATCAAGCAGAAGATAAACTCTTCATGCTATGCTCTTCGAAGTTTTAGGGATGAACTAACTTTGTCGCAACTGAAGACATTGTATTTCTCATTAGTGGAGTCAAGGCTACGGTATTCCATTAAATTAGTGAGGCTCTAAAAATTCAAAAGAGGGCAATCAGGACAATTTTAAGGATTCCACCATGGGAATCCTGTAAGGAGCATTTCAGAATTTTAGGCATACTAACTGTCCCATGTTTGTATCTTATGGTTTTGTTGAGTGATTGTAAGAAGCATCTCCTTCAACGCGAGTCCTCAGAGGAACGATATAACCGGGAAAGCACTAGAAGGAAAGCAATCCAAATGGATGTTGTACCTAGATTGAAAGTAGTCCGGCACGGCGCTAATTATCAGTCAGTAGTACTATTTAACATGTTACCAAATAGTATTAAAAGTGCGGAGTCGCTCTATTTGTTTAAAGGGCGGCTGAAGGCCTTTCTGTTAGAAAAATCGTACTATGACATTAATAGCTATAAGGCGGACATGAGTTTGAAAGTAAACAGCTTGTATAAGTGACAGGATTGTTATATAAAAAAAAAAAATAATAATAATTTTGAGGGATTGTTTCAAATTTATATATTTTGGGTATAATAAGATTTTGGGATATAGGAATTATATGTGTAGGTACTGACTGAGTAATTAATTTGATTAATGTTCAACAAATTATTTTTATATTTTAAGTTTAGACAATTTTTGAATTAAATTTATAATTTTTATGTCCGACACAATGTAATAATTGTTATGGAATGTAATAAATAAAAAAAATAAAAAAATAAAAGACCGAGTATCAAGATCCATGTCCTTTGAGTGAAAACAGTCAATGTGAAAGATCTTTTTACATTTAGTGCATTTAATTTTTTGTCACATTCCATGTTTGTCTGGCAACAGCTCCATTATGACAATGTCAATATATGTTGTTAAAAGTACTATTAATTTTATTATTTTAATATGGCAAACTATAATATGATCTACCATTAAAAAAAATTCTGTCACTTGAACCTGTGATAGACGTGAAGACGTGAATCCCGAATAAATGGAAGAAGTGTATTTTTGTATTGTTTAAAACAAATGGTTATTGTTTATTATATTAAGAGATCAAAGCATTTGCCACTGATACAACAAGATTATGAGTCTTAGTTGAATCTTTATAACACGGAATTAAGGACGATAAATTATTAATGTTTCTTCTGCACTGCTAATTTGGTGACAAGCACTATTGTGTTCTTATGACCACGCTCATGAGCCGTATATTAGTCCATCAACGAGACACAATCGACCCCAATCGAAATCGTCGCACGTCAGGTGGTTCATCTTCACTGGTTTTGAATATGCGCACAGTATGAACTATGGTGGCCGGATACTGAGAGGAAACGGAAAGTTTAGCAAAGGAAACAAAGGTATTGACGACGAAAATAGTGCTCTCTCTGAAGTTTTCATTCATCATCATCATCACAGCCCATATACGTCCCCACCGAGGGGCTCGAGCCTACCCTATGTTAGGTGATAAGTTTTCATTAATTTACAATAAATAATGTATCTCTTAACTTAAAAAAAACTAAATGTATTACATCCTTAATTCTGCCACACATTCTGTAAAAAACTAAGACAACTTACAGGTCTTGAAACAGCAAGCTTGTTTTACTTGTGCTATTTCATGTTGTCATGTTGTATGGACTATTTTTATGGGGTCAGCTGCTAGTATAGAAAGTACTTTTTTACAAAAAGATGAAATTGAAATTGAGAGATGTATTTAAGAAAATTAATTTATGGACACAATAATTATAACACATTTGAAATTATCCAATTTCAATTTTCCAATTTTCAAATTTATCAATTAAACACAAGACATCAAAATAAATATATCGTTCCATCAGGTTTCAAAACTAAAGATTCTTTTTAGCGATGTGCTTTCTACAACAAAATCCCACAAAGTGTTTCATGAATTGAAAATTTTTAAGAAGATGTAAAAAAGTGTCCTGTGAGACAAAGTTTTTTACAGTCAATGATTATTTAAATGATGTCCGAGATCTGTATTTTTTACATTTTATTGTGTATGGTAACGACGTAATTTATTGTAAGCCCATTCATCCACCACTCCACCAGTTAAGGGGCCACAGTACCTACTACTAGCGCCGCTATAATCATAATCCGAATTGTTGCTAAAAGTGGCCACTTTTAACAATAATTCGGATTATGATTATTCCTATACATTTAATCTATGCCTGAATAGCTCAAAATATCTGAAATATCTGTATTGAGTAGATGACTGATCTATTTTTGTAGAAACGTCTTTAATTTATCATAATTAATAAAAAACGAATGGCGGCGCTAGTAGTAGGTACTGTGACCTCTTAAAAGTCGTCTTGAATGGGCGGTATGAAAAAAATGTAATGTTTCAAAATAGCTTTTTGTCCAGTCTTTTTCAATAAAGATTATTTTAATGTTAATGATGATAAATAAAAATAAAATACTGGTGGAATGCTTAAAGAAATAAACGGGTCTGCTCTCAATGCATTGCAGCAATACCATTATCTACTTGTCTCAGAAACAGTAGACTTGTACTGCCGTTTAAGTAAATAGCAGCAAGCACTATGTAATTGTTTACAAAATAAACAACACCGCACGTTACTCAGACGAGTTAATGTCAAACTCTG
The DNA here is from genome assembly GCA_963935595.1 of Schoenobius gigantellus. Lineage (NCBI taxonomy): Eukaryota > Metazoa > Arthropoda > Insecta > Lepidoptera > Crambidae > Schoenobius > Schoenobius gigantellus. The sequence goes on along the minus strand of OZ012551.1, from coordinate 17,031,915 downwards.
GTACGATGGAGTATTGTTGTGGATTGCGGTATTATTACTTACCCTTACTTGGGGAATTCGGCAAACTTACCATTTATTTATATTCTATATATAACACATTTGAAATTTTCCAATTTTCAAGTTTATCAATTAAACACATGACATCAAAATAAATATATCGTTCCATCAGGTTTCAAAACTAAAGATTCTTTTTAGGGATGTGCTTTCTACAACAAAATCCCACAAAGTGTTTCATAAATTGAAATTTTTTAAGAAAATGTAAAAAAGTGTCCTGTGAGACAAGGTTTTTTACAGTCAATGATTATTTAAATGATTTAATTAACTATTCTATATACGTTACTTATCAATAACAGCAAAAATAAATTATATCTGTTATTGGTAAGTAACTTATAGTATAGTTACATATCAATAACATATCAATAACATAACAGTAATTGCTGTGAGTTTCAGTATAAAAAGTTGCTTGTTGGTCTGAAAAAGATACACATTTGTATCCATTTATTCTTCGGTGCTGGTACGAATAATTGTAAACAAGAAAATTAGGAATAATTATAAAATTTCAGAGAATTATATGATAACATTTTCGACTTGACCAGCTTCTATGAACAGGAATGTCAAATTCCTACTATACTAACGTCTATAGTTGCATTTTTTAAATGCTACCAGCTTTTTGTTTTTATAAGTAGGTAGTTAGGTGTCAATTTCAACTTAATTAACTTTTAGAAAAAACTGAAGAAGAAGTTATACGAGTATACACCAAAAGCTTTCGAGTTGTAGGCATAACCAAAATATTGTGCAATATAATCGAACTCAGAAATATGGAAAGCATTTTCCGTAAAGTGCTATCGAAGTTAAATCTAGCTCGGAAAGTGTAGTAATCCCTATTAGCCGGCACTTTATAGTGCAATGGCATGGTCGCACCGTTCGCGTTGTTGCGCCATCTAACTTTACGATCAATGAAGAGGGAGCCACTCTCCATCGGGTAATTATAAGATTACTTGTACATAATATTATATGTCACTTATATAACGTGGATTCCACAAAACTGTTTTTTACATCAAGCAATTTTCTAGCACCGGTTAAATATCAATGAAGTGAGCCAAAGGGGATTAAGTAAATTTGTATGGAAGTTGACTTAATTCACAGACCACTGAAGAGCTGACTGAACAACGATAAGGAAGTAATAATTACAGTAAGATAGTCCTATAATGGCAAATTATTATTCGTGAGTTTAGTCATAAGGAAACTGAGATTTAGACCTCAGTCATGCAGAAAACATAATAAGTACCTATACGAAGATCCGTACTGCCCAATTCTGTGATTTCGTTAATATATTTAGTACTAGCTGTGCCTGCGAACTACGTTTTGCCATAATAATTTTTTTTGCCGTTTTTGCAACATTTTTCATAGATAGATACTCAGCTCCTATTATTCGTAGCGTGATGTTATATAGCCTAAAGCCTTCCTCGATAAATGGACTATCTAACACAGAAATAATGTTCCAATTTGAATCAGTATTTCCTGAGATTAGCGCGTTCAACCAAATATATATACAAACCAGATATATATACAAACCAGATTAGCGCGTTCAACCAAATATATATACAAACCAGATATATATACAAACCAGATTAGCGCGTTCAACCAAATATATATACAAACCAAGTAAATAAATAATCAATCAAACAAACTCTTCAGCTTTAAAATATTAGTATAGATTACAATGTGTTTTTTAAGAACAATAAATATTTGAATAGTATATAATTTTGTAAATTTTGTACCGTGTTAAAATGCATAATGTCTGTAGAAATAGACGTTATTGAAGTACATATTCATAGAGATTTTAGAGATTTTATTTCACTACATACTTTCGACATTTTATTATACTTTATTTTTCATCAACTACAAAATTTTATCACTAACCGTGCACTTTCAAAATCGTGCCATTTTTACTGAAACCTCTTTACAGAACAAGTTTAGTACCTACTAGATACCTGTCTTTAATTAATTCTCTGTGTACGCCGCTAAAAAAACACAAAAAAAAAATCTGAATAATTTTAGGTATTATTCATAAAAAATTGCTAGTATACGGAAGATCTAATGAACTACGCTGTGCAGTGAAAAAATTAAATAAAATGAAATAACATATCAATGAGTTAGATAATGACTAATTTACTTAAAAAAATATATATATTTTTAGTGCTTCTATATGGACAACAACATATTATATTACATTTGTATTCAATCAAGTAACGAATTGGTTTTGAGAGTGAAAAAGTATGACTGACAACAAATGAAACGCATAAGCAGGAAACAGCGTAATATGCCCCTCATACAAACCTGCATCGTTCCATTGATACGCTCAGCGTGCTAAGTATACAAACAGAACTTCCGATAAATATCGCTTGAGCTGCGATACCGAGTATTCGCTAGCTCATGGAAAGATTTCACGTTCTCCCCCGCTAACCAGGTTGGGGATTAACCTACATGCACATTCCTATCATTTCGTTTGTGTGAATGTTCACAAACGAGTTTCACTTCAATAACAACGTAGATTGAGATGTCTAAACAAGATTATTTCTCTCTTTTGTTAGCCTTAACTCCTAACCTTTATTTTATTTCATGAAAATGCTAGGCAACGATCATCCAGCTGCATTTAACTTATGATTCTGCGATGGAAGTGGTTACAGCTTATTTATGTTTCAGTGCCAGCAAACAAAATAAAAAACCTATACCCCTTAGGGAATAGATCTCCAGGACCTCCAGGTTCGAACCGGGTAATCTCAACCGTAAGATAACAGAGCGGCGAGAAAATTTTGGTGGACCAAATTATAAAGTTACTACGGTCAGCGCAGTCACTAATTTAGGACCCGTTTTCATGAAATTTTCGAAGCTAGCATTATGTTATAATAAGTTTGCTCGGTGATATTTATCTTAAGTATGTACCAAAATAATAAAGTCCGTGACTGTACTACAGTAGAGCGTCGAAAAATGCATTTTCGCTCAGAGCGGCGCGGGTGTGAAAAAATATGCAAACTGACTTACTGAACATTATTAGGGAATTCAATACACATTGTGTGTATTGAATGTAGCGAAGCTATTCCCATTATAAACATCACAAAATATCTAATTCACTTGAATTTTAATCCTTGCCTATATCACTAGATATAGTTCTCTGAAACCATTTAGTTTAAATCGCAGCTACAAAGTTTATAACGCTTTTTTTTGTGTTTTTTTTTTGAGATTTTGAAAGAGATGTCAACTGAGTCTTCGAATACTCAACTAGTTAAGTACAAGTTTGGTAATAAGACACTTTACTTGGATCTAATAAGGATTAATCCGAAATATAAGTGAACACAAAAGAAAATTAAAATTTTTATGCACTGATGGAGGCTTCCACTTCATTATTATGATCTTATCACCTAAATCACAATAATTAAGTGGAAACCTCCGAATCACTTAAGATATTTCGAAAAACTCTTAATATGACTTGACAACGTATCAATAGATCGCATCAATAAAATCTCGGTATAGTTTGATCAATCCATCAGAATTAGTTGCGCGTACACCTTTGTCCCCTGACGATATATTAATTAGGTCAAAACAGTACTACGTTCGTAGCTGAGCGTCTTCTGCGGCACATTGTAACGTAATATCACCGGTTAATGAAACTTCCTACGGGACACCGTAATACCTGCCGGCGAAACATTCTAATCGGGTGTTCGTAGCACCTCGGCTCATTTCCATTTTGTATACCATTATAATTCCGTTAATTTGTCTGTGGCACTGAGCAATAAAATAAATAGCGCGCGACAATTAATTTTAAGGTAAAGATCCCATAGCGGTAATATTGTTTTCATCCGCTACGTACGTGGTAATACGGTGAGTGACAACGTTTGGACAAACGTATATTTATGTATTATGATGTATACTAGTGTGTAGGTATTGGTGAATTACTGTGCTTGTGAGAGTTAAATTATGAGGGCAGGATTATTTTCACGAAAATGGCGAAATTATTCTTTTGTATACACCATGTGACAAATTATCTCTATTTTTAACCGACTTCAAAAAAGGAGCAGGTTCTCAATTCGATGCGTATGTTTTTCTTTTTTTGTGTGTATGTTACGCGATTACGCCACCAATTGTGAACCGATTTTCAAAATTCTTTTTGTATTCGATAGAGTATACTCCAAGGTCAATAAAGTTAGGATTTGATGATGGGATCCCATGAAAATCGAGGAAAACTCTTAAATTTTAAGGTGTGTCCAACGTGTTTTGTGTGAATGGTTCGCGATTACTCCGCTAATTATGGATCGATTTTCAAAATTATTTTTGTATTCGGTAGAGTATACTCCTAGGTGGTCCCAAGGTCACCAAAGTCAGGATCTGATGATGGGATCCCATGAAAATCAGGGAAAAGCTAATTTAATTTTGGGTTTCTTTCACTAAAAAGATTTCATTCACTAAAAAGTTAAATAAAAAAAATATTTTACAAAAAATAAAAACCGACTTCAAAAACACTGAAAAGTTAAAAATAATATAAGAATAGGTACAGACAACATCACACTTCTATATTGAAGTCGGTGACAAATTTTAAGACTTTCTAGGAGACCATCGTTTGGCACCGACTTCAATATAGAAGTGTGATGTGGTCTGTACCTATTCTTATATTATTTTTAACTTTTCAGTGTTTTTGAAGTCGGTTTTTATTTTTTGTAAAATATTTTTTGTAATGTTCATTTACCATAACTACACATAAGCTCCGAATATTCTGTATAAAAGTTGCAATATGCAAAACTTGTTAAAAACAATATTAACCCTACCGATCATAGTACAGTTCACCAATAGTGTTACAAAATTTTCAGACATGCACATTGCACATGTCTAATGCAAATCTCACATGGACACAACTGAAAGTTAACTAGCAGTTTCCCAGATGTTGGTGCCATGTAGCAATTAATAAACAGTGTCCGTTGACCGATCAGCGATGTCGTAAATCAGTTTCAGCTACGAACGCGGCGTGTGGGTGGCGATAAGCCGCCTGCGCCAGTAGACGGATCGCTGCCAGAAAACCAGTGTAAATAGAAACCTCGTAGGAACATATTGGGTAATCGTATCGACGATGCAGCATTATGTTTTTATGGAATACGAAATAGAACCTTGACAAATTCAAAAAGAATGTCTTGTTGCATATAGAACAAATTAAAAAAGAACGTCTTCTTGCATTGAATTTGCGTTGGCATAGTTTCATCATACTAAGCGCAAGAATTCGTCCGTCTTTACTTACGTATCATTATGATAAATAATGAAGGGTTTTAAAAAATGTGATAACACTTCTTTTTTGCCTTTTTTTCTTTTCCTTTTCTTTTTTGACTCTGTATTAGGGTCACCTGCTTGGGTACCTCCGTCTTACCTATTTCTGCCGCAAAGTAGCAGAGCGCTGACATTGATGTGTGCGGAACACATCAATGTCAGCGCTCTGCTACTTTTAATGTTACAGGTGACATTAGAATTATTGTTCTAATATTACGAAAGCGATAGCGAGTGATCGCTATAGTAGCCCCTCCGATTTGAAAGAAAAGATAATATATGGCAGTAAAATTACTAGGTACCATGACTGTACATCTTATGTCACAAGTTGGCATCGTATACTATGGTTATTGTGAGGATTGCAGATTTGCTGTGAATCTCACAAGAACGACTGTACTATAGTGACTATTATCACTTACCATCAGGTGGGCAGTATACTTGTTTGCCAACTTAGTTGTATAAAAAAATGGTAATGTGTTATGAGTCCATTATTCTTTTTGCAGCACCGAACTTAATGGTCACCAAAACGACATTTAAGCCAAACATAAAAATCATATTATTAAAAAGTTAAAAATAATATAAGAATAGGCACAGACAACATCACACTTATATATCGAAGTCGGTGCCAAACGATGATCCCCTAGAAAATCTTAAAATTTGTCACCGACTTCAATATAAAAGTGTGATGTTGTCTGTGATGTGTCTGTCATATTAGAGCGTCAGTGGCGCTGTGGACTCGGCACTTGCCTTCCAATCGGGGGGGTCGGGGTACGAGACCCGCCATGTACCAATGTGTTTTTCGTTTTGAATTTCATATGTACATTTGTCTGACGCTCCTACGGTGAAGGAAAACACCGTGAGGCAACCTGCATACATCTGCGAAGAAATTCAATGATGTATGTGAAGTCGACCAATCCGCTGGGCCAGCGTGGTTGACTAAGGCCTAATCACCCCAACATAGGGTAGGCTCGAACCCCTCGGTGGGGACGTATATGGGCTGTAATGATAATGATGATATTAATCACAACGAACAATACGATTACGCAGAATTTCTTTAGGCATAAACTTGCGCGCAAGCATGCAGCAATATAAGCAAACATACAGTATGCATGCAAGCATGCAACATGCAAGCAAGCATGCAACATGCAAGCAAGCATGTACCACGCAAGCAAGCATGCACCTTGCAAGCAAGCATGCACATGCATGGTTTCTGTTCCGGCGGCTTCCGGCGGCGTGGGGGACGTATATGAGCTGTGATGATGATTAATGTTTACTGTCAAGAAATAGAACAGGAAATGTTTTATTTTTAGAAATAAAAAATTACTGCATTAAGTTTTTAAGTCTCTGAGTTGGGAATCCACCCACCTGTGAAATATTATTAATGTAAGTAATTTTGTGAAGTAATTTTAATAATAATTATAAAAATCATTTATTGCCTTTAGGTCCAATTTCACCAACATTTAAACAGGCGGTTATAGTTAACTTACAATCGTTTTTGACATTTTACTCATACAATAAGTGTCAAAAACGATTGTTAGTTAACTATAACCGCTTCTTTCAATTTTGGTGAAATTCGACCTTAAAATTGTAAACTTAAGAAGATGTCGTACAGTCCGTTTTTCCAGACAAACGTAGTCCCCTGTTTCCTTCCTGGATAATGGCACTAGTTGCTTTATTTTTTTCAATAGAATCAATGGCCAATATAAGCATGTTTTCCTTTTTTATTAAGTTATTTATTAAAAGAAATTTAAAACCTTCAAAAATCAAAAAAATCGACCTAGTTTCCTGCTGTATTCAAAGGTCCCAAACAAATTGAAGAAGATCATATGAAAAAAGCAAAACAAAATTAAAAATTTTAACGCAAAAAGTAATTAAATCGGTAAATTTTTCAAGAAGAAAACAGGAACTACGAAACGTAGGTAGGTATATTTTATGTACTTTTCATAGGTATTTTCGGTCCCAGCTGCAGTTGTCCATATCGCGCTCAGTTCAGTTGTTCGGATACACAACGCGCCAGCAATACATTTTACAAATACCTATTTTTGAATTCAATAATTTAATACTTAAAACAACGCGCTGTTTTTCAGCCACTTCCCCCTACCTGAGATCATTGTAACGTTGTACCTACATTTTTATTTTTATTTTAATCGAGCGCTGATTACGATGCTCGTTTTTTATTATGCGAAAGGAAGGTACATTTGTAAAAAATAATCGTTGACGTCACAATCAGCTTATAGGGCCCGTTGCCTGACCGGCGGCGCATACCTCGAGACGACTCACTACCTGACGTGCTTGTTTACTTATACCTCGGTACCTATTGTTTGTAATCGCCGTAATCGTTGCGCATCGTCGCTCAAGTTTGATTGAAGCTCAATCCAAATTGAAAATTTAAATAGTTTCGACCTAAGTGAAAATAAATATTAGTGTAATTGTGAAACCCCAAACTGGGGTTCAAAGATACGAGTTACAACCGCCGACAAACCTGCTCATTGCCAGAGACGCCGGACCTCAGTGACTGACCTTCACGAGCGGCTCTTCGTGTCATCCACAGGGGAGTACATACCGCCACGAAAAGCAGGACCAACCACACTACCGAACCCAGAACCCATTTCTTTTAACCGACCCTAGTTTCGGCAATAAATAGTTTTTTTTTGTTCACGAGTTGTGGTTTCTCTGAAATATAAACCCCTCACGCGACATTGGCGCCTTTTAACGTGGTAGATATATTAATATCTGGGTAGGTCCTGTTTTTTTTGGGGTGGTTAGTTGTGTTTGTGGTTTTTTTGTTAAACGTATTTTTCTGCTTTTTGTGCTTTCTTTTATGTTGTTAAGGTGCGGGTTAGCTACCTACATTTGTCTAGTTCTTTTTAACGGTTTTGTTTAACTTGTTATATTGTTTTTTTATTCATTCAAAAACATTGTTTAATTGACATTGTCAATAATTTTCCTTGTATGCCACTGGTTGTATTGTTCAATATTTTGGTTGTTTTTTTTTATTTCATTTAATTTTGAAGTTTAATTTTATTTCATTTGTTGTGAACGCACTTTAGCATCATAATTATTTTTGTTGCCGCTTATTTATTTAATTAATTTTATACTGAAGACAAAAGCATACGTTCTGTAGGTATTTTTTTCTTTGTAACAGTACGGAGATTTTAGTGTTTTTGTTGTGTATTTGTAGCTAGTTAATAGTATTGTGCTACCACTTATTTTGTCGGGTGATATTTAGGCGGATTTTTTTTTCCTATACATTTTTTTTTTCTACCTACTTTTTTTTTTTCTCTTATACCATGTTACCTATTAAGTATCTGTCTCTTCAGAAGTCTGAGCTCGAATATGAAGTACGTATTAGAGGCGTTACTCCTGCGTCTTCAGTAGAAGAATTACGCAAGCAAATAGTTAAATTATCTCCAGATTTTCCCTCCGAACATATATTAGAGTCTCCGCTGGACATAAGGCAGGATCTTAAGGGTTGTTTAGATGTTCTTACTAAGATTCAAATCAATCTTGAACTTCAAGATCCCAGTGTACCTATACTTATGAGGACACAAAATATGTTACATCATCTTCATAATCGTATTGCTAGAATAACGTGTAGTGACGATGCGAAACGGGACTATGACGATGTAGTACAGGGTTATAAAATACTCACGCAAAAATTCTCAGCTCTTCAAGCAAATAAGCCTGTGCCTAGTACATCTTATTCTATGGGTACTAGTGTTACTAGTGATTGTGCACCTACTATGCCAGAAGTGCAAAACTTAATTTCAGTGACTTGCGATCGAGGTTCAGCTGATATAATGAAATTAAAATTTAACGGTAAAACCTGTGTACGCTCCTTTATACAGCGTGTTGATGAATTTATTGATGCTCGTAACATACCCTCGACAAAGATTTTAAATTTTGCTCCGGAAATTTTTCAAGACGATGCTCTTCATTGGTATCGCTCTGTTAAGAATACAGTTAGTTCGTGGCCTGAATTAGTGACTAGATTAAAAGAAGATTTTGATCAGTTTGATTTTGATTACCGCCTTATATCGGAAATTCGTTCTCGTACACAGGGTGAACGCGAAAACATAACAATCTATCTTTCAATAATGAATGGAATGTTTTCGCGTTTATCTAAGCCTCCGTCAGAATCTGAGCAATTGGAAATTCTTCTTCACAATATTAGGCCTTATTATGCCAGCACCTTAGCATCGGCTGGTGAAATAACTTCAATCGACACCCTACGTTTATTATGTCGCAATTTTGAAGTTATTCAAGCTCGCCTTTCTCAATTTCAAGAGCCACCTAAGGTTACTGCTGACACGCTTGCACCTGAGTTTGCATATAACAATAGGAGTTCGGATAAAAACACAAATGTTAGTCATGTTAATTATAATAAGCAGAATTTTAATACTAATCATTATAAGCAAATTTATTTTAAAAATTTTAACAGTAGGTCGAATAAAGGTCAACAACAGAATTATATACATGCGGTTGACACTAGTAAAAATCCACCATTCTGTCCTAGATGTCGTAGTAATTCTCATCACATTCGGCAGTGTAAAGCTAGCCGTGATATTTTTTGTTTTAGATGTGGCATGAAAGATGTGAAAGCACCTGATTGCCCTTCATGTAATAAGAATAAGGCTTCTACCTCAAAAAACTAGTAAGGAAGAATTGTAGTAATTTCGACAAGAAAGATTGGGGAGACTGGCTTGCTTTGATTAAAAAATTTTCTTCGTCATATAAAATTTCTACAATTCTAAACACAAAGCCATTAAATGATGCAAGACCTTACATCAATGTTAGAATTAATGATGATGTTGCTGCCGTTGCTCTTCTTGATTCTGGTGCTGCAGTTTCAATTTTAGGTAAAAATTCTCATCAGATACTTACTGACTTTGTGCTGCACCAGGACAATAGCATCAATATGGTGGCTGCTGGTGGTCAACCACTGCGCAGTATTGGTTACATGAACTTGCCTATTACCTTTGAAGGTCAATTTCATATTATTAAGGCTCATATTGTGCCTGATGTTGATACCCCTCTAATATTGGGTATAGACTTTTGGCGTGCTTTTCAAATTTGTCCTAGGTACTTAGGTTGTATTACCTTCTCTGATAATCAGCTGGCAGAGGTAAAATTAAATTCGAATGACACTTTTATTCAATCTTATAATAATTTATCTGATTCTGAGAAGAATATAGCTGATAATGTGATATCGCAATTTAAATTAATTTCGACTGAAGTTATGGGTTTAGGCAGAACGCACTTAATTACCCATCACATTGATACCGGTGATGCCCAACCTATTAGACAGCGGTATTATAGGATGTCCCCGGAGAAACAGCGCATTTTGACAGAGCAGGTTGATGAGATGCTGTCACTTGATGTGGTAGAGTCCTGTGAAAGTGCGTGGTCTTCTCCAGTCTTGCTTGTCAACAAGAAGAATGGTCAGCCCAGATTTTGTCTCGACAGCCGAAAGCTGAACGCTGTTACAAAAAAGGATGCATACAATTTGCCATACATTTCGGAAATATTAGACAACCTTCGAGATGCTAAGTATTTGTCTAGCATTGATTTGTCTAAGGCTTTTTGGCAAATTCCTATTGCTCCTGAGGACAGAGACAAGACCGCATTTTACGTTCCAGGTCGAGGAACGTTGCGTTTCAAAACCACGGCCTTCGGACTGACAAATGCTCCCGCTACCCAACAGCGTTTGGTAGATTTACTGTTTGGCGACATGGGTTGTAACACCTTTGCCTATCTTGATGACGTAATTATAGTTAGTTCCTCGTTTCAGGATCACGTGGCTCTTCTCCTACGTGTCCTTGAGAAATTAAGACAGGCAAATCTTTCAGTTAACTTTGAAAAATCAAAATTTTTCCGTAGCCAACTCAAATATCTGGGTTATGTAGTTGATGCTTTTGGTTTGCGGACTGATCCAGAGAAAGTGGAGGCTATTTTAAATTTCCCTACTCCTACCAACAAGAAGGAACTGAAACGCTTTCTCGGCACTGCTACCTGGTACCGTCGTTTCGTTCCGAATTTTAGTACGGTCGCTGGCCCTCTAAACAGATTAACTTCGGGTCGCAAGAATTCGGTTTTTAAATGGACACCGGAAGCTGATGCATCCTTTAATTCACTTAAGGAAAGTTTGGTCTCGGCACCAGTTCTTTCTTGTCCTGACTATACCAAGCCATTTGAGGTGCATACAGACGCCAGTAACTATGGCGTAGGTGCTATGCTCACGCAAAGCATCGACGGCAAGGAGCATCCCATTGCCTACATGAGTAGATCGTTGAGTAAAGCTGAAAGGAACTACAGCATAACAGAGAGAGAGGCTCTCGCAGTTTTGACAGCTCTCGAGCACTGGCGTTGCTACCTTGAGAATGGTCAGACCTTTACAGTTTATACCGATCATTCTGCGTTGAAGTGGTTCATGTCTCTTGAGAACCCAACGGGGAGATTGGCACGCTGGGGTGTAAGACTATCTGCTTTCGATTTTGTTATTAAGCATCGTAAAGGTGTGGATAATGTTATTCCCGATGCCCTTTCTCGCGCCGTGCCTATCGCCGCTGTATCTCTCTCGGATGCTGTTTCCAGTACTGACGATGCTTGGTATAAGAAATTATATAATGGTTGTCTTAATACACCTACTAATTATCCTAATTTTTTGATTGAGAATGCATCTTTATTCCGCCTTTCTAAAGTCAACTCACAGCTTACTTCTGAGTTTGCTTGGAAGGAAGTTGTACCCAAAGAGTTTCGGGAGGAAATTATTAAGGAGAACCACTCTGAGCCAACTGCTGGACATCTTGGCATCTTCAAAACTTTTAGGCGACTGTCTTTAAAATATTACTGGCCGGGTATGCATCAAGATGTCGTGAAATTTGTAGGTTCCTGTTCTACCTGTCTTTCTTACAAATCCCAAAATCACACTACATTGGGTCACATGGGTCGTCCGAAGCAGTGCTCAAGGCCTTTCCAGATGATCTCAATTGATTTTGTCGGCCCTCTTCCCGTTACTCGCAAACAGAATAGTTACATGCTAGTGGTAACTTGCTGTTTTTCAAAGTTTTGCCTCATTTTCCCTTTGCGTAGAGCAGTTTCGGAGTCGGTAGTTAAAATCCTAGAGGAATCTGTGTTTTTGGTTCATGGTGTTCCTCAAACAATCTTCCTAGATAACGGAACTCAATTTGTTAGTTCCGCAACTGATGCTTTTTTTAAGAAATATAAGATTCCGAATGTTTATTTCACCCCAAGGTATACACCACAAATAAACACCGTGGAACGTTACAATAAAACAATTGTAACGAGCTTGTCTACTTTCGTTGAAAACGATCATCGCTCTTGGGACACTTTTATTCCCAAAGTACAATTTGCGATTAACAATTCTGTTAATGAAGCTACCGGATTTACGCCGTCTTTTCTTGTTTACGGTAGGGAGCTAGTCCTATGTGGATCGCACTATACTGATACTGATTTGGGTGATGAGATATTGTTTTTACCACGAGACATTTACGCTGAAAACCTGGGTGTACTTTCATCTGTTTTTAATGATGTGCAAGCTGCATTATGGCGTGCACATGCTAAGAATTCTTCCCACTATAATTTACGTAGGAAACACACCGAATTTAATGTCGGTGATATTGTTTTTAAGAGAACTTTTGTTTTAAGTGATAAGGATAAGTATTTTAGCAAGAAGCTAGCGCCTAAATTTATAAAGTGTCGAGTCATAGAAAAACGTTCTCCTCTTGTATATGTTCTAGAAGATTTGTCAGGCAAGAATATAGGTGTCTGGCACATTAAGGACCTAAAATTATTAAGTAACAAATGATTAACTTATAATAAATAATGATTGTTAAAGTGTACGAGAATAACTTGATTAACCCTATAGTAACACCTTGCAGTTGACATTAGTTATCGATATTACGAACATCAATAACTTTTCTTTGTTAGGATGCGTCTACGACGTTTGACTAGTTGTAGCTGCTTTTATGTATAGATGAATTTTGATTGTTTTTTTGTGTGAGGACGGATGAATGTGTAGTGTTAATTGCAGTCTTATTTTAGACGGGTTTTAATTTAGTTAAAACCCTTCCTTAGAGCGGGGGGTAATGTAACGTTGTACCTACATTTTTATTTTTATTTTAATCGAGCGCTGATTACGATGCTCGTTTTTTATTATGCGAAAGGAAGGTACATTTGTAAAAAATAATCGTTGACGTCACAATCAGCTTATAGGGCCCGTTGCCTGACCGGCGGCGCATACCTCGAGACGACTCACTACCTGACGTGCTTGTTTACTTATACCTCGGTACCTATTGTTTGTAATCGCCGTAATCGTTGCGCATCGTCGCTCAAGTTTGATTGAAGCTCAATCCAAATTGAAAATTTAAATAGTTTCGACCTAAGTGAAAATAAATATTAGTGTAATTGTGAAACCCCAAACTGGGGTTCAAAGATACGAGTTACAACCGCCGACAAACCTGCTCATTGCCAGAGACGCCGGACCTCAGTGACTGACCTTCACGAGCGGCTCTTCGTGTCATCCACAGGGGAGTACATACCGCCACGAAAAGCAGGACCAACCACACTACCGAACCCAGAACCCATTTCTTTTAACCGACCCTAGTTTCGGCAATAAATAGTTTTTTTTTGTTCACGAGTTGTGGTTTCTCTGAAATATAAACCCCTCACGCGACATCATAATATATGCGGGGTGATACTTGTGAGGGCTTATTAACAGAACGAAAACAACAACAAACAAACAGAATAAAAATAAAAATAGATACGAAACAAAAATAAATATTAAATCACTTCATTCGGGTGTAAAATCTTTATTGAAACTGATTTAAATGATTATTTTTGTGATTAGCATCCAGTTAACAAAAACCTTCCCCATAAATATTAAACATAAAGTGTGAGGAAGACCATAAGAAATTAACAATTTGTTTAAAAATTCGTTTAACAAAAAATAAAACCGACTGGTTTGTAACTATCTACATTACCAGTTTTTAAATATCTACATTTTTTGTTCTTATATTTTAAGACTTTCCAGGTAATCACTGTTTGGCATCGACTTCAATAAAAAAAATGTGTATAATACATATTCTTATATTATTTAATACATGCGTGTTAGAATTTGACCTAAGACAAAAACTAGTGTTTTGTACACGGCCGGGGTTTGTTTGAGGGGGGGGGGAACTCTTCGCCTTAACCTTAATCCAACTCCGGGTTGTACTTACGCACGTGATACACGGAGCCAGAATCGCAAGTGTCCCAAACAGCACATGAACAGCAAGCGGAGAGAGGAGTGCTGTGAGCAACTGGGAGCTAGTGGGGGCTGGTTTAGCAGGAAAACACGTTCCGTTTAGGGTTAAAAGGATATATATTGAGGAATCAAAGAAAACCAAAACAATAAAGACAATATTTTAAAAACTCGACTGACAAGCAATACATCAAAAATAAAAAAAACCTCAAAACAATAAAAAAGTACAAATCATTCTAAATAAGGTTGCTATCAGCAACAAGCGCTTCTCTGTGGTCAAAGCCCAGCGATGGACCCTGAATATCTTCTAGGAACACTTGCTCACAACACAGTGTACGTGACAAACAACTACACATTAATCAGGTGTATAATATACAGGGCCCTAATTAGGATACCAAGACACCTGATTACTTAAATACGGTAATAATAAAATTCGCGAATCGGGAGCATTTCACTCGTGCCTGCCATCGTCAGCTCAGTAACATGATATGATGACTACAAGATGCAAATACATGAGTTGGGAGCCGACGATGACACGGCGCAGCATACACTAGAAGAGTGTTCTTCATTTAACAACGTAGTGTCCTTGTTGGCGTTGTAGGTGAGGACCTGTCATTGCCGACCTTATTCAGGGCCATGGTTAGCAGTAAGAAATGCTGGCACGCTATTGACTCTTTCTGCGAGCAAGTCATGACCCAGAAGGAACCTCGGAAAGGGCACGGCAAAACGACCATTTGGCTGACCAATTCGTAGGAGACAGCGAGAATACAACTCGCTCCACCCACCATAACCGGGGAGGTGCAGGCGATGGGATCATCAGTACCACTAAATTAAAAACATCCCCATCGTTGAAGTTGCATCACCTGTTTGTGGGATAAGCCCAACCCCGCTCAAAAGGGGAGTAAGAGCCCTAGAGGCCGACCGCAGGTGTGGCTGCGCGGACAAGACAGCTACTAGGTTCCTCGTGCTGCCAAACCAAAAATGCCGTATTTTATTTAAATTGTAATAATAGCCACTCATAAATTTAACATGTATTTTCCTTTTCGAGATTTAATGATGTTGGTACACAGAAGATAACTCAAAAAAAGAGTTATCTTCTTTGTACGATTAACTTTGCGCAAGTCAAAATTTTGATAGGTAACCGTAAAGAGCATGCAAAACCGGTCCCAAGTAAAATTTTCTTGTTCTGTAGCAGTCCATAGAACGTATCTCAAACACCACCTTTGGCCCTATAAAAGACCAAAGAAGGTTGAGTAACGTCGATTTGGCGCAGTTATATCTCCATTTAGAGACATATTGGAACCGTAGCAGTTTTAGTTGTGACATTTTAGGTCTATAAAGTTCATGTGATGGTGACTCGTTAGACAATTTACTGACATACGGGGCACAGTAACGCTATTATAGTTTCTTTTTATACTGTAGTAGCGTTCATAATTCCATTATAGCGCTATTTAATTCTATAGTAGAGTCCGAGATTCCTATACTACACAATTCTTAATCATTTTCTCGGCAAAGATTGTGATTTTGCTGTGTGAATTACACTCAAAGAAAATAAAAACAAACCTACTTTGTTAAGGAATTGTATCATGATAAGTTTTTTATCTTATTTAGACATTGAATAATTCGGTCAATACTGCAAAAATCACGTGCGATCAAAGTTTTACCGATAGAATAGTATTAGGTTTACTGAGTATTTGTAATGCGCTCTCGATTTATTGAGTTTTGAGTAAAACATATTCATAATATAAAATTAAATTCAACGTAGTTTCTACTTTACAGCCAAGAAGTAAATTCGTGGCTCTTATTGGCTAACTATAGCACTCGTGACATAGTTTTTGCCGCCATCATTGTAAAATTAGGGTTCCAGAAGACTTTAGCCGGGTTACACAAATCTTTATGTACCTTATTTATCCTTTAAAGGATATAAAAAGTCAGCTACATGCGCTGTGTGTTTTAAAAGAACAACCAAAACCATTATAGAAAGCTTCAGCCATATAAAAGAGTCATAGTGACGACTGCCGCAATGAGATTATAATAGGGATTCACAAACAATTAAAACACTTTTAAGTGCTATAAAAATGTCTTGAAAATCCATTATAAAACAAAAACCGCTCTATTTCAGCGTTGTTATAACTATTAAGGTATCAATACTATAGCAGTGATTTGTAGAACCACAATATCATAAATCCTTGTATTGTTGAGTGTCCATCACTGCTAAAACGCAATAGTTATAGCGGTTATCAGGGAAACCTTAAAGCGCAAATTAGATACATAATAGTGTTTTCAAACATTGTTATACAGTAATATTGCTCTGTACTTTCTATATTGGAGATTTTTATAGTACCTGACTATAATGGCTTTATAAAATGGTTATGTAAACCTTTACATCAAGAGCTAATAGGATAATTTGGCTATTTAAGCTTATAGAGCAAAAACGTGTCACCAAACGCTTTTATACAACGAGTAGTCACCGCTAAGACCTTTATACGACGTTTACTCAACCCTTTTGTGAAGTAATCCTAAGTTATAGGTCCAAAATGTTACTTGGACGATTCCAGATTTTTGAGAAGAAGATAGCTGTGCCCGCGAACTACGTTTCGCCAGAAAAATTGCCAAAAAGGAGTGTAGGTAATACATAAGTTCGAAACACGCTATCTCGATGCACGTTACCGTGCGTTTGCACTGACGAAACATCTACATAAAAACATGTTTTTTAAACATGTTTCTGTCAATGTATATGAATGCATTTCCATTGTCAACACCCCAACAATTTGCAAAACATGTATTAAGACTTTAACAGCCGAAAGTGCGAACGCAATCGTTGACAAATCTTGTTGCGTTGTCAAAAGTTTTGAGGCGATCCTAACGCAATCTGCAACAAATCTTAGGATTTGTTCCGAATCCAACACGATTTTCGGCAATGCGAACGCAAAAGCATACACAACAAGTTTTGAGATTTGTATCAACAAGTCGTAAAACATTACATGTTTTATGTTTCTCAGTGCAAACGCACGGTTAGCGCGACAAATCGCGACAAACCAAATTACTATGTTTTGTAGCGATTTGGTGCGTCGAATTTACGTATTACACCCGACATAGACTGATAGCAAGTTTATTTATAAAGATCAAAGATTTTTCTGCAGCAGAGACCAGAGTTTACGAACGTGAAAACATCTATGTGAGTAACATTTTTGAATTAAAGGAATAATCATTAACAATTAAATATTCTTAAATACGTCGTATTTATTCCATTCTGTTGATTTATTAAATCTCCTTATGATATCTCCTTTTGGTTAGGTTATGTGTAAAAGTTATAAAAAGTGGAATTCCTTTTTATTTTAGATCTTCACGGGAATCTTATGGAGATGATCTCCGCCTTGAGTCCTTGACCGACAATTTGAAAACACATTGTGACGTCATCAAGATCACGTGACAGCTTGGAGCGTTTAGGCCTCGTTTAGGCGCAACATTTAAACATTAAACATGTGATTATTTTAATAATGAATAAATATTTGTTATATTTTTTCTTAATAGTTACATGCATATCTATAAAATAAAATCAATCCTGAAAATTCGTCAACATCCCTATTGGTGAACATAAATAAAAAATTTAAATAGCCCCCGACAAAAAACCTCCAAAACTTAACAAATAAAATGTGTTAGTTGACCCCTTAACTTTGAAAACTTTTTAACGCGAATACAAAAACAGTACATAGACTAAGATATGCATTTTTTCAAACTGCTTCGCCCGTACGTACAATCGTACTCTGTAATAAAATTACCTAATAATGTACTAAAATACCGGTGTAAGGGGTTGCAAATAATATCACAACCAGAACCAACCTCACTTCGCCCGTTATTGGAATATATAGGAAAAAATATTTACTACTAGCTGCCCGGACAAACTTTATTGTGTCAAAAATTGTTTACTCTATAATTTGTATAGGAAAATAAATGTGTTGTTTTTACTATTTTCCACGCAATTATTATGTTTTTTCTCTCCTTATGAACCTTCCTTGTGAATAAAGGAAAATATGAAAAAAAAATTAGTCGAATCGGTCCACCCGTTCTCGAGTTTTGCTTGCGCTTAGCAATACATTTGGCGATCCTTTTTTATTTATACACTCATTTGCAAAAAAACGGGCGGTTTTCATTTTCATTTATCTTTAAAAAGATACGATATATAAAAGGTTTCAATCGTTTGTACACGTTACTGACCGGTTTTAAAAATGCCGTGGTATTTAAAAAAGTACGTTCTAAATTCAAATTTTCATTTGATGCTCATTTTTACAGAAAACCCCTTTTTATCCTACATTTTTGGCGCGAAGTTCCAGAAGTTAACATCGACTTTCATAACTTTTATTCAATTTTCATCGATTAATTTCATATCCTTGACTGTCAAAGCTTTATTTATTGCTGTTTGGCTGTATCAAAAATGGTAGATAAAGTGGTAAAGGCTACCAAAATTATCGCGCTGCTTGAAGAGGGTTGCAGCCAATGCTTCGTGGCTAGGAGCTAAATGTTAGTCGCTCGATGGTCCAAAGGACCTGGCTGATATCAGGACACTGGTTCCGTCGAGAGAAGGCCTGGTTCTGGAAGAAAACCATGTACCCAACCACGGGATGATCGTTTTCTTGTGAGTCGCGCATTGAGAAATCGCAAATCTTCGTATGTGGATCTTAAGAACAACCTCCAAGAAGTAAGAAATGTGCATATTAGTCTATGGACGGTCAGGAGGAGGCTTCTCGCTGCCAATATACGCAGTCACCGCCCGGCCCGCGGCCCCAAATTACTCCGTGAGCACCGAGTTCACAGGCTTAGGTTCGCTAGAAATTGTGAACCATGGACTCAAGAAGATTGGAATAGGGTTTTGTTCTCTGATGAAGCCAGGATATCTCTGTTCGGTGAAGATCGACGTCGGCGAGTGCTAAGAAGACAAGGAGAACGCTTTGCAGAGGCATGTTTCGAAGAAATCACACCTTATGGTGGGGGCTCTGTTATGTTTTGGGCAGGAATAAATTCAATGGATCGTACAGAGTTAGTCTTCATTGAAAACGGCTCACTGACTGGGCATCGATACATAACGGAAGTTCTAATTCCTCATGCACAACCCGCATTGGCCGCTCTAGGTGAAGACTCGATTTTTATGGACGACAATGCTCGCGCCCACCGATCTCGCGATGTTAAAGCGTATGTGCAAGAGGTCAGCATTCGTCGTTTGGATTTCTATGGGTTTAGCATTATTTCCCATAAATTGTATCAAAATTTTATGAAATACTGATGAAAACGATTATTTTCTTATTAATTTACCAAATTGTGAGGATAAAACTACCTATAATTATCAAACAAAGCAATATTTACATTTGAAATGGTTCATTGCTTAGGTGCCCGTTTTTTTTTGCAAATGAGTTTATAATATGGCCAATCAATCAACGGTTTCTATTATAAATACGTGACTTCATACTGAACTTCCATGTTGATTTCTTCTAAAGCTATAACTCGATGGATGTAACTGTGCTATATGTGTCGACGACACATTTTAGCGCAGAGGTCGAGTGATCACCTAATGCGCAACGGGTCACGGGTTCGATTCCCGTACGGGACAAATGTTTTGTATGGCCTACAGAAATTTGTTCCGGTCTGGGCGTATGTGCATGTGATATTCTATGTTTGTAACTGCACCCACGACACAGGAGAAAATCTTAGTGTGGGGCGACGTGTTTTTTTTTTTAACACTGACGCGAGTCACGAGCGTAGCTACTACGCTCGTGACTCGCTTAAATCGTAGCTACGCTTAAATCATTTTTCCTAAAACGCAGCAGAGCCAAATTTTAATGGTGTCATTTAATTTTGGCATTAGTCGTCCTAGCTTGTGCATATAATATGCATATAATGAACAATATTGGCATACTTAGCGAAATATACAACTATAGTTTTATTTTTACAATTCGTTATTAACTCACCCTTGTAAACATTGGGGCTTTCTGTAGCTTGAAAAATAATTAGTTTCAGATTGCAGAAAACACTGCTTCCCCAGACGACTATTTCTTAAGAAACACTCGTAGACAAATTGGCTTGGGGAGGTCTCATGAAGGAAACCGTGGTCACGTTAAATAGCTTCTTTGACATTAATTGTGCTGCTCGCAAATAAAGTTAAAAAAAAGCTTTGAAGAATACACTTTTTTGCATTGTGTGTCTAAAGTTTACTCATAACTGAAAAAGAAAGTTCGTAACGAAAATATCATAAACAATGAAAGTTTTATTTGCAGAAAGTTGAATTACGCATAAAGACATATTTTGTTTATTGTTGAAATATTTTGTAAAGATGACTTATCATTAGAGCAATGCGAAGCCGAATCGTGCAGAAAAACAAATATAATGGCAAATTAAAAATGAAGAAGTGATAAAATTAGAAGAATCAATAGTAATACATAGTAATAAAATAACATTGTATCTAATCTCTATCTCTATATATAATAAAATCGTAGGGGTACAAAAATCTGTAATTGCGAAATATAATATTAAGAAAAAAAATACACAGGTCGCCTTAAAATCATGAGCAGAACACGATATAATAGTTTTTTAAAAAATTGTTTGTTTGTCTGTTTGTCTTACACCACAATGCTTAGAATTTTCCGGAAGAAGGTTTAGACATAATTTCGTTTGTTTAAATTCACTTTTTATTTTTAGTGAAAAAATACCATATGAAATTTTCGAACAATGCTTATGCAGAAAATCAACATGGCGCACGTGAAATTATTTTGACAAGTCTGTGACATACTGCAAATAAAAATTTAATATTTCCCTATATTTCCTGTTAATTGCTGTGCCCATCTGGATTTCGCCAACCAAATTGTCTTTTTTTTATGTCGTACCGTGGTGGTAAGGCAAAAGGATCAAGTCATACAACCAAATGTTTAAAGCATTTTTTATGACAATATCGAGTCACAATAACATTTGTAGATTTAATTCTTGACTAATTTTCACAAAATCGGTACAATTTTTGAAATATTTAAAATGTTGAAAAGTGCAATGTTTGAACTACTAGCATAGGCGAAATTATCATCAAAAATATTTGTACGCCTGCAAAGGCAGAACATAGCGACCATTAATTAAGTAAGACCTTTTATAATTTACCTATGTTTAACAAATAAATTATTATGATTATGAACCTTTAACGTAGCAACTTACTTCTTTAAAATTTTCGGAGGTACCTATGACACTTGCCTGTCATAAGTCAGGTCAGTCATTTAACTAGTTTGAGAGTCGTTGCCGGGTTTAAGTTCATTTTTAGGAGATAGTGAATAATTATACATATTACATAAATTTAACATAGCCGCTGCTCAAAAAAGGCGGATAAAAGTTCGTTTTCGAACCCAGCAATATGGGTATCAACTGACAGGCCTTAAAGAGTAGAGCATTATGAAGTTAAGAAAATTGCCCTAAATTAAACATGACCGCCGCTCAAAAAATGGATAAAAGTTCGTTTTCAAACCCAGCAATATGGGTATCAAATGAAAGGCCTTGATGAGTAGAGCACTATGAACCTAGCAACATTGACAGGAATTCAACATGGCCGCCGCTCAAGAAAGGTGGATAAAGGTTAGTTTCCAAACCTAGCAATATAGGTATCAAATTAAAGGCCTTGAAGAGTAGAGCACTGTATGTACCTAGGAAAATCGCACAAAATTCAATACGGCCGCCGCTCAAAAAAACGGATAAAAGTTCGTTTCCAAACCCAGCAATATGGGTATCAAATGAAAGGCCTTGATCAGTAGAGCACTGTAAACGTAGCAACATTGACGTAAATTCAACATGACTGCCGCTCAAAAAAGGCGGTTAAAAGTTTCTTTTCAAACCCAGCAATATGGGTATTAAATGAAAGTAGGCCCTGAAGAGTATCTATAGAGTATTACGAACCTACGAAAAATGTCCTAATTTCGAAATGGCCGCTGCTCAAGAAAGGCAGATTAAAGTTGAATCATTATGGAATAAAATGGAGGGAAAACCAAACACCGTGTTAAGCATTTTGATGACGAAACGTAGTTCGCGGGCACAGCTAGTTACTAAATAAAATAAAATTGTATCTAAGTACTCATAAAACATGCATCAGGTCATAAAATAAAATACACAATAATTTACAGATTTTTTCTCCAATTTCTCTTTCATTCTTTTTCAACATTTCATTTTCTCTCACTATCTCCTAAAAATGAACTTAAACCCGGCAACGACTCTCAAACTAGTTAAATGACTGACCTGACTTATGACAGGCAAGTGTCATAGGTACCTCCGAAAATTTTAAAGAAGTAAGTTGCTACGTTAAAGGTTCATAATCATAATAATTTATTTGTTAAACATAGGTAAATTATAAAAGGTCTTACTTAATTAATGGTCGCTATGTTCTGCCTTTGCAGGCGTACAAATATTTTTGATGATAATTTCGCCTATGCTAGTAGTTCAAACATTGTACGATAAAATCACATCACTGACAAATTTAGTAATATTTGCAAAATAAAATTGTATAAGTATATCTAACATTAAAATATTATTAGGTTATATTTCTAAGGTTATAAATTAGGTTATATTTCTAATGAGAAAAAAAACAAACCTTCAAACAGACAACAAATGCATTTTTAATAAAAATCAGGGTCGCAAGCGTACTGCCAGCCGTGATACTTTCCCGTTTTCGAGTAGATAAAAATTGTACTGGCCTGGGTAGTGAAAATGGTAGATGCAGCCCGTTTCTAGGGGTCAATCTGATGGTGAGGCCGAGGTGAAGACGGTGATGTTTGTTTTTATTTGGCAAGCAGTACGGCCAGAAAGATTTTCAACGACGGGCACTCCAAGCGCGGAATGCAATTTGAGCGTAGAAACCTGGAAACGCCATGTCCAGCGTTTTAGGAGAAAACTCCCTCAGGAAACTATTCTGATTGTGACCACATCGGCGGCGAAAGCAAGGCGAAAACCCTAATTTGGATGTGTTGTGAGAGTTAACAATGAAATTGAAATTAAATATTAAAAGAATGTTAAAATAAAGAAATTGGAAAATAAATTAAAAATTTTATATTTATAAGTAGATAGATACAATAAAAAAGCACACCAGCAGCGACTACTTTATGCAAGAAAAAATATGTCGTTATTAATTGTGCAACACTTACCGAAATCGAATTTTTAAACACTGAATTTATTGTCTAAAAAAAATCTATCGCTTTCGCTTTCAATTTGACAGTCGCAGTCCATCCATCGCTCCTTTATAAAATGAAGTCGACGCAGTCTTGGTTCACGGCGCAACGGCTTTCAAATTAAAGGCCATTTCTATAATGCGCGAGTAGTGTCCTCTCTGTGTTGCGATGCGCAGCAAGATTGTTGAAGCTGCGACTCCCGCGCATGATCGTATACGGCGCAGTGCGCGATGGAAGAAGCCTTTTTTGATAATAACATAAGAATCATCAGCATATACATCCGTATTTTATTTTAATATACTTATTAATATTAATATTATGTATGTTTGTTTCTAGAAAAAAGCTGTAACGCTACTACGATACAAAGTAATTATTTGGTACTTATCTGCAATGATGTTTAACTCTTTAACAGAAGAAAAACTTTTAATCTTCCCACTCAAACATGATTTACTGCTCCGCCGATATATCACCCCTTAGTTCAGATTATATCGCATCGCCACTGAATAATAACTCGGCGGGCAGCGTGCAGCGTCCTGACGTTGACGAAGATTGCCTATAAATCGACTCCGCTAACTGCCGCGTGGATCAAATCAGCGCTACATTAGCATAGCATCTGCCTCTATCAGGGTCGTATTCACTCCATATCTGTTCACTGCTGATGTATTGGATTTTTAGCTGAGCTGTCCGAAAACTGTTCGAGGGCGAGATTTTAAGTGCTTTGCTGTGAATGGTAACAGTGGAGTTAAAGTAGATATACTTAGTCCGTGTGGATTATAAATACATGTGTCACCGCTCCTTCCCGTGGATGTCGTAAGAGTCGACTAAGGGACTTTGTCGCAGTCTCACCTTTTCGAAGATATGGCATACTTGAAAAAAAATCAATTTTACTTCTAGTGCTTGTAAATTGTTTTTTATGACGAGAGAAAGTTGCATAAAATGGCATTTTATGCTCTTGTGCTTAAAGTAATTTCTTCTTTCAAGACTATGGCAATTAGGCCCTACAGACACATACACAATACAAACTTCATTTAACAGATATGTTTAAATGAGATATAGGTTATAATATCTTCATTAAAACACGACATTTTAAGATTAATACGGGCGTTTAACGTGAAACACAATTTTATTTACGTAAAAAAACACAGTTTGCAAATATGTAACTTTGGCCATAGTCTTTTTTTAAATTATTATTATGTTACTCCACAGACTCTTAGTCCATGCCCTTGTTCAAATTATTTTATTTTTTTACAAAATTTCTTTTTAAACTCCTATAAATAATAATTATCACTTAGTAA
Source organism: Schoenobius gigantellus (assembly GCA_963935595.1). Classification (NCBI taxonomy): domain Eukaryota; kingdom Metazoa; phylum Arthropoda; class Insecta; order Lepidoptera; family Crambidae; genus Schoenobius; species Schoenobius gigantellus. The sequence goes on along the minus strand of OZ012551.1, from coordinate 17,006,866 downwards.
CTTTTTTTTACATTTGCGCAGCTTATAAATTAAAATATACTTTACAATATAACTATTATGATACCCTACCATATTATACTAAACAAACGTACAAACGGCAACGCTTCAGAGCCCACATATCGACCATGAGACAGATCTTATATCGCTCGTAATAGTGCAGGTTTTCCTATTGCAATATAATGGGCTCTACGCGCCGCCGACACGCCGCCGCACATTACACACATACATACCAGTTGTGAACTATATCATAAATACGTACACTTATACTCTTATTTATGTCTAAACTTAAAATATAAAAATAATTTGTTGAACATTAATCAAATTAATTACTCAGTCAGTACCTACACATATAATTCCTATATCCCAAAATCTTATTATACCCAAAATATATAAATTTGAAACAATCCCTCAAAATTAAACTTTTTTTTTATATATATAACAATCCTGTCACTTATACAAGCTGTTTGCTTTCAAACTCATGTCCGCCTTATAGCTATTAATGTCATAGTACGATTTTTCTAACAGAAAGGCCTTCAGCCGCCCTTTAAACAAATAGAGCGACTCCGCACTTTTAATACTATTTGGTAACATGTTAAATAGTACTACTGACTGATAATTAGCGCCGTGCCGGACTACTTTCAATCTAGGTACAACATCCATTTGGATTGCTTTCCTTCTAGTGCTTTCCCGGTTATATCGTTCCTCTGAGGACTCGCGTTGAAGGAGATGCTTCTTACAATCTCTCAACAAAACCATAAGATACAAACATGGGACAGTTAGTATGCCTAAAATTCTGAAATGCTCCTTACAGGATTCCCATGGTGGAATCCTTAAAATTGTCCTGATTGCCCTCTTTTGAATTTTTAGAGCCTCACTAACATTATAGCCATAACTATTGCCCCAGCATTTAATGGAATACCGTAGCCTTGACTCCACTAATGAGAAATACAATGTCTTCAGTTGCGACAAAGTTAGTTCATCCCTAAGACTTCGAAGAGCATAGCATGAAGAGTTTATCTTCTGATTGATGGCTTCAAGCTCACATTCAAGAATGGGTCCACGTTAACCCCCAAGAATTGAACTGAATCTACAAAACTTACCGAATCACCGTCCAAAAGAGCATCAATGCTATTTTTGTTTTTCACATCTGTTTTAAAAAGGATGGCCTTTGTTTTAGCAGAGTTAAGCTTAAGGTTATTAGAATCAAACCAACTGCTGCAGAAGTTCAGACATAAATTCAAGTTTTCAGTCAACTCCTCTAAATTATCGCCAGAAACAACTGCACTTTGTAGTGCTTTTTCTTGCTGAATTGTAGAAATATAGGGAAATCTTAAAGTTAAAGAAAAAAAACAAACTTATTCCTTCAGTCCGATACAAAATGAAAGGGTCCAGGGTTCAGGTCCCTGTTCGGGCGCCAAATTGTAGTGCTTTTTCTTGCTGAATTGTAGAAATATAGGGAAATCTTAAGGTTAAAGAAAAAAAAACAAACTTATTCCTTCAGTCCGATACAAAATGAAAAGCTTTATTCTTGTAGGTACACAATTATAATTCACTTATGCATAATGTTACTGAAGTTAACAAAATCCCTCAATGCAAAGCACTTAACTAAATGTTTAATTAATACAAGCCAAGGGCAGGATGGTTCAGGTTTGTTTGATCAATCTCGGCAGGTAAAAATCAGGTACAAATTGGGTACAAAACTACAAAATGAGGGGCAATAAAGTACACGAACAAATAGTTATAGGTTCCCTTTTTTTTTAAAAGAAATTAGTAGCCTTCCCCGGAGCGGTTGTTAGTGGATCGTACCTTCTATGCTAAGTCTTGCGATCACGGGTCAGAGATATAATATTCCTGTTTTATATTAATATATTTAGCTCCACAGAATTCCTCCTTGATAATAGGTTAGTTCATCTGGCTCTAAAGTCAAGCAGCGGAGCCCTACGGCCTCCGGGAACTGCCCTGGAGATTCATAGCACAGTGTTAGGTTAAAAATATAATTAAATATGCCTATGATCTTGAGGTCAGTGGGTCTAACACTGAGTTCTGAAGGAATCCCAGTCAATACATCTGAATTTCATGTAATAAACATTGCAAGTTAATTCCAAACATAATTTTCAATGAATTGTCAAAGTTTCTTATTGGGTAGTTAATAAAAAGGACATATGGAGCGGAGAGCACCTATTTTGTGTATAATTACTGCTATTAATAAAAAGAAAACAGCTTAATTTGTGAGTTATTTGCCAAAGAAGGATGTGAAACTTAATATTGTGAAAATTTAGAATTTAACAGGAAATTCGCAAGTGTTATTTTACTCAATATATGCCTTAATCCCACTAAGATGCTGCTTACTATCAGGTTTTTTTTAATGAAATAGGGGATGAAAAAGGCGAATTTTGGAAATGTAATATGTTTGATTTAATAATCAATTTACCCACAAATAAAAATAAAATTAACAAAATCTGTTTTAAATCATGAAATATAATAAGTTAATTAGATACCTTATTGATTTTTTGCACTTATTGATACAATAAATCCATTTAATTTAATTAATCGCGTGCCGGCGAGTAAATATAGTATTTTATCCTTAGCTTTACTCTTCAAGCTGAAAACAAAAAGAACTGACTTTGGAAATAGCTTTTCAAATTAAATTCACACGGAAAACGAGAGAAATACCTATGGATTTTCTTCGCAGAAATTAAGACAATGTAGAAATTTAGATTTCGCCAAAAATCAATATTAAATTACTTCGGTCGATGTCTCACAGACTAATCATAACATAGACGATAGACGCGTACTAAACCAACGCTCCACTTGCGCACAGATTTGCGTTTATGTGGAAGCGACGGAGCCGAGGTCCGTTTGCTGAATGTTAAGCGCCGTATTGGCGACGGAACCTCTCCTAAAACCAAATTCATTTCATAACACTCGCAAGACTCTTAACTTGCTTCAAAATGTTTCAAGTCAACATACGGATCTTTCGAAATTCTACAATATGCAATAAGTATTTCCAGCTAAAGTTATAAGTTTGGTTGAAAAACAAAACGTAATGAAAAATTAACCATAAACAAATTGTGAATGCTTTCCAAATTCTATTCGACGAAACCATAATTATATGATCTGTAGCTTTAAGTGTATTTTATTATGATATGTCTCTAAAAATGATCAAAACAAACGGTCTAAATGTCAAATTCCGAATTTTGAGAAAATCAACCCACCTAAAGGGAAGCACGGGATTTTGGGCGAAAAAAAACTATCTTTGTAAATAAGGCCAGGATAAACGCGAGATTTATTTTGTTTATGCAAAAATTGAATAATGACCAAAGATAATTGCAAATGTCACTGACGTGACGTGAAACGACGTTGACGTTGACACTTGACATTGATATTGTGAAATTAATTGACAAAGTTGTTGTAATTATGATTTTAGTTGTGCAATTTGTGTTAAAACTACAGTGAAACCAAAGTGTTTTTGCAAAATTAGTGTTTTATGAAATTTTAAGAAAAAACGGTGTTACAACATGTATCATCAGCATACATTATTAGATTAGCATAAGGAAAGCAATTACAAGCACAAGCAATAAGGTCATTTGTAAAGAGAATATATAATATAGCAGCAAGTACTGAACCTTGTGGGACACCTTTCGTAAGTCTTTTTGCCTCTGAACGCGTCTTAAATTTATATGCATTGTTAATACTTTCTATCTCTATGAATTGATATCTATTACTAAGGTAAGACCTAATCAATTCCAAAAACTGTCCGCGTATTCCATAATGCTCTAGTTTATGCAAAAGAAGCTCATGGTTTACCATTTCAAAAGCAGAGCTTAGATCCAAAAATACTCCTGCCACCTTTCTTCCACTATTAAGTCCTGTTGTGACATCTTCAACTAAGGCGTCTATAGCATCTTTTGTCCCTTTTCCTTCTTGATATCCAAATTGCCTAGGGTGTATGATTGAGTGGTCGTGAAGATGTTTCACAATAGATTTTTTTAATAGTTTTTCGAAATTTTTTGCTATTGAAGGCAAAATCGATATAGGCCTGTAATTAAGAGGATCCGAGGTAGAACCTCTTTTATGCACAGGAATGACCTTAGCCATCTTCAGCTCTTGTGGAAAACATCCTGAATAGTAACATTGGTTGAAAAAATGAGATAAAGGTTCAGCAAGTGTGTCAATATTGTTTTTTATAACTGTGATTGGCATATCATCGTGACCAGCGGAATTTTTCGATTTCATGTTTTTAACTACATTTGTTACGTCATGCGGTGTCACATACTGCCATGAAATCTCTTGCTCCACTCTTTTGACATTTCCGAGTAAAAGACTCAATGTCCTGTTTACATTCGAAGTGTTTGCAAAATTTCGGTCAAAAATCCTTGAAAAGATTTCAGTAACTCTTTCTGGATCATTCGTAACTTCGTTTTCTATATTAAGGGAAATATTATTTTGAGTTCTAATTTTTTCTTTATTTCGTAGTCTATTTACAACTTTCCAGATCGATTTCTTGCTGTCTGAAGCTTTACAAATTTCTGCTTGTACAGCTAATTTCTTTGCAGTTTTTACTACTTTTCTGAAAGTACGAATATATTTTGTCCTGTAGTTTATTATTGTCTGATCTGTGTTAGACTTATCTAATGTCACCAGAAAACGCTTCATTTTACTTGCAATTTTAATGCCATTAGTTACCCAGTTTAAATATTTGCGTTTTGGATTTATTTTTAACTTCTTAACTTGTTTTTTATAACTTACGTTTAATGCTACATTAACTTTTCTCAGAAATTCGTTTATTCCATCGTTTCTACAGATACAAGTACCAATCTGTTCTCTAAATATAATATCGCTGTCTCTCCCAAATCGTCGCCCGACCATGCTGAGATATTCAGATGTTCGTATCTGTGACACACTCACGTTTGCAACCTTAATTCGACATGATATTCCAGCATGACCATCAGCAAGGCCATTATGGTCAACTTCGACACTCGAAATTTCTCCATCTGACAAGTTTGTTAAGAAGTTATCCAAGCAAGACTCAGATGTACCTCGTTTAAAAGTTGAACAAGTTACCAAAGGTCTAAATCTATAACATTCTAAAATCGATAGAAATTGAGATTTAGCATCATCATTCTTTAAGAGATCCACGTTGAAATCCCCGCATATTAAGGCCCTTCTATCAAAAAAATTGTCAAGACAATTTTCAAGACTATTCAGAAAATTTTCTAAGTTTATTTTTCCCGACGGATTGTTACGAAAGCAGCAGCATATGTCCAAATTGGTTAACTTATCTCTAACACCACAAATTTCAAAAAAATCCTGTTTATACATTTTTTTACATATAGAATATTGCATTTCAAATAGGTTGTCTCTGTCGATAAAGGGGATCTGGTTTGTATCACTCATTAACACCAGTTCTCTTGCCCCGCACAGCCTGCTTGCCATTATTATGGCTCCAAAATGAACCATCAGAGCCTCATCCACCAGTAGACGCTTAGACTCCTTTGCTCCATTTATCAGTACCGAAGTAATGGTTCTTACTTTCTCCTTTGCGACAGCGCCCAGACGACCCATTATTTCCGCCGTCAGCTCTTTAGCCGTCTCGAGTGTGCTGGTGAGGACCGTGTCTTCCTTTAATTGAAAGTTTTTAAGGAGCCAGGTGGTCTTCCCACATCTCGGTACCCCGTCTATCCTCCGAATTTTTATCTTTTCCCAAGGTTCTAAGGTCCAGGTTGCCGTCACCGCCTTAGCGATCTCTAGGATCCTGCCCTCCAACAGGATACGGGTGCACTTAGCAACCACGACTATTGGGTCCTCGGCGGGGGTATAGAATGCTGGGGCTCCCCTCTCTGATGTCCGTTCACGATCCTCGAGAATCATACCCGTCGTTCCACGGTATGCTGCCATGTATCGGTGATTTCCCACTCTGGGGCCACCCTCCAACACTGTTCCAGTGTCGTTATTATAGACTACTGCCTTCGCCGTATCCAGCCGTTCTTGTAGCAACATGCGAGCATCGTTCTGGAATGCTTCTAGTATTTCTCTGCAGGCAGTGTATGTTACCTGCAGCGATGCACGCAATATCTCAACATACTCCAGATAGGCGTTGACTCGTTTGTCTTCGTACCGGTTTACCACAATGCGTGTTGGCGGGCGAACCCTCCCCATGTCTTCAAGTGTGGTTATTTTGCTTGAGAGGGGCATCTCCGCTTGGGGTGTAGTTTTTGCTGGGGTGATTCTAAGAGGCGGCGTTCTGGTACTCGATCCTTCCAGGGCAACGCAAATTCCCCTGATTAGGTGTTCGGTCGGGGATCTACGCGACAGAAGGCGTGTTCTAATACTCTCTGCTTGCATTGCTTCTTCGTGTAGCCTTTGTAGTCTGGCTGAGCCGCTCTCCGTTTGGCCATGGCGTGGTGTCTGCTCCTTGTTTTTCAGTAGGAAGTCAAGATTTTGACCTCGGCCCTCGTACACAATAATTTCGTGCTTATTGGCTGCCCTCGTGAGGAGAGTATAGTCTGGCACTTCGCCTCTCTCTAGGTCCGCCGTCATGACATCCTCACTGATGACTTTTGGGTCACCCTCTAGCTTTCCTAGTAATTCCCCTGCCTTGGTAAATGGCGACTTGTTGTCCATGTCTCTGGATAAGAGAAGGATGGACTTGTTCCTGGAGTGCACGATCCTGCACTTGTGTCCGGCCAGCACCACCTCCGGCATTGCCTCATATGTCTTTTTTTGATAGTGGCTCTGGTGGTGCTGCCTTTCAACAGGACCGCCAAGCCTGGTGAAATAGCTATGTGTTTTCTGGCTCCAGCTACACAGAAACTAATTCCCAACCTTTCCCTCCCACTATCCATAAACAGCGCTACTCGTCTCGTTTTAATTCCGGGTGTGCCCCCCTCTCCGGCACCCAACCAGTTTTCCTGTGCCATCTCTTTTGTGGTCGTTGTGTCTTGCCTTGGTTGCATTACTCTATGAAGGTTTGACCTTTCCTCGGGTGCTGGTGGCGTGCAGTTTTTATTGTGACGGACGGCCGTCTCCATTACTGTCTCAACAAACTGCACGACTGAGTTCTTTGATCCCTTGTCCACCAACAGAGCGTGGATATTTGGTTTGGAGACCGTTGTCTGTATCCTCTGGCACAGATCATGGCGGGCACCAGCAAACCTGGGGCAGTCCAGTTTCACGTGCCATACAAACTCAGACTCGGTTGGATCGCACTCACAACCTGGGCTATCTTTTAGCCTAAATCTATGGAGGTACTCTGCGAGGCCTCCGTGTCCCGTAAAAGCCTGCACCAGTAAAAGCGAATGTTTTTCCCTTCTGACCCAGCTGTAGGCTTTTTTCTGGTCTGGAAAGAACCACTTAGTCGTTACCCCAGTGTTAGAGGTTTCGTACCGGTCCTGCCATATGCGGACTGATTCCTCCCTAATTTTCTTTTTCACATATGACACGGGGATACCTCCGTAGTCAAACGTCTGCAGGAGCCGCCATCTTCGCCAGTTCGTCCGCTCTCTCGTTGCCCGTTGTTCCCACGAGTGCTTTAAGCCAGAATAGGTTAATCTCTGCACCTCTGCTTCGGATCTCCCTTATGTCTTCATGTATCCTCTGCACAAGCTGGTGGTCAGCTTTAAGGTTTGTTATGATGTCCAAGGAAGACATGGAGTCACTCAATATAGATTCCGTCTGCACTCCCTCCTCCCGGACCATCTTTATTGCCCTGTGCAAAGCATACAGTTCCGACTGAAAGACTGTGCATGCCGGATCAAGCGTGAATGTATAGTTTGCGGATTCTTTGTCCTCTGTCCAGCATGTGAAGGCAGCGCCTACTCCCCCATCAATTTTACTGCTATCTGTGTATATCTGGAAGTTTGAGATGTTGTGTTTTCTGAGGGTTGATGGTGTATGGTAGTATCCTCTAGACATTCATACCCGACCAGAATTCGGTGAGATGGGTGTGGTCTCTCTAGGACTCTGACTTGTTTCTCTAAAGTTCTGCCGTACGGCAGGTGGTCAACGCAGTCTCTTTTTTTGTTTTATATAATGTTGCTGATTCTTGCACACGTAGATCCAGCGGGAGCAGTCCCGAAAGTGTTAGAGCAGACGTCAAGGACACTGTTCTGTAGGCCCTGCAGATTTTTATGGCAAAGTTCCGTTGAACCGACTCGAGCTGTTTTTTAACCCTTACTGATTCCGCAGCCCCGTGCCATGTACTGCTGGCGTACAGCATTATATATATTGTATAGTATATTGTTCTGATGATCTCATCGTTCAGTCCCCAATAGACTCTCGCTGCACGTGCTATTTGCTTATACAGGTCAGTTACCTTTCTGCATTGTTCTGACACATGCTCAACGAAATTCAGCTGTCTGTCTAAAGTGAGACCGAGTACTTTGATCGCGTGTACCAATTCAATATTTTGTCCAGACATCATCACAATGGGTTGGTCATACTTTAATTAATTTCTTAGCACCATTGCTTTGGTCTTGTGTAGTGCAAAATTAAGTTTGTTATGACTTCCACATTTGAGCACCCCGTCCAGTAGTAGATCCAGCGGGAGCAGTCCCGAAAGTGTTAGAGCAGACGTCAAGGACACTGTTCTGTAGGCCCTGCAGATTTTTATGGCAAAGTTCCGTTGAACCGACTCGAGCTGTTTTTTAACCCTTACTGATTCCGCAGCCCCGTGCCATGTACTGCTGGCGTACAGCATTATAGGCTCTACGACCGCAACGTATATTGTTCTGATGATCTCACCGTTCAGTCCCCAATAGACTCTCGCTGCACGTGCTATTTGCTTATACAGGTCAGTTACCTTTCTGCATTGTTCTGACACATGCTCAACGAAATTCAGCTGTCTGTCTAAAGTGAGACCGAGTACTTTGATCGCGTGTACCAATTCAATATTTTGTCCAGACATCATCACAATGGGTTGGTCATGTAGTGTATTCGAACTGATTAGAATGTATCGGAACAGTAGTCTGTGATCTCCTCTTTAGTCTGTGGATAGAGTCGTGTGTGTGCAAAAAAGATATAACTTGTTTGGTGTTGGTGTGTTGGTTCTAATGTAATAAAAAGCTCTAGTAAACTCTTTATAGTTATTTTATTGAAACCATATTGAAACATATTATTGGCGACGAGAAAACAAGGACCATGATTGGAAAAATTGACGAATTTAAGCCGGAAAGTCAAGACTTCAGTGATTACGTGGAGAGGCTCGAACAATTTTTTGTGGTAAACGAGGTGACTGCAGAAAAAAAAGTTCCATTGCTGATCACCTTGATTGGACCAGATACATATAATATATTAAAAAATTTACTGTCTCCAGAACTTCCAGCAAAAAAACCTTATGAGGATTTAATAAAAATATTAACCACACATTATGTCGTGAAAAAATCGGCCATTGCAAGTCGGTACGAATTTTATAACTATAAGCAGGGCGAGACGCAATCTGTCAACGATTTTGTGGTCCAACTTAAAAAGAAAGCGGCACAGTGTAATTTTAATAATTTCTTAAATGAAGCCTTGAGAGATCGCTTGGTATGTGGATTAAAAAACGAAAATGTTGTAAAAAAATTGTTGACAATGGGAGAGGAGTTATCTTTTGAGGGGGCGGTACAAATGGCTACCGCGTATGAAAGTGCGGAACTGGACTCGAGACAAATTATACAACAGCCGGAAATAAACGTACACTTAGTAAAAAATTATAAGAGTAATGTAAAAACTAATGAAAAAAAGAATTTCAACAAGCAGTGTAGCCGTTGTGGTGGAGACCATTTATCAGATAATTGTACAAAAAAACATTGGAAGTGTTACAACTGTCAACGAATGGGTCATGTGGCGGCTAAGTGTTTTTTCAGAAAACAACCGAGAGTGAAACAATTAACAGCCCAGGACGACAAGTCACCACAAGACTCGGACGATGAAGTCATTTTAGGGAGTATTCAACAAATTACAAACTCTAATGAAGAAATAGCATGGATTCCATTGTGACTACAGGACGGGCAATGTCTAAAAATGCAGGTAGACACAGGAGCCTGTAAAGCTGTTATACATAAAAGGGACTTTGAGAAGTATTTTAATAAAAGAGTATTAAGAAAATGTGACTGTAGATTAAGGTCAGTATCTGGTGAATCATTAAAAGTTCTCGGTTCTATAAAAATAACCCTTAGTAATATAAAAAAAACATTATTTTTAATTGTGTTAGATTGTGATAAGTATTTTGTACCATTGATTGGAAGAAATTGGTTAAATAAGTTATTTCCAAAGTGGCAAAGGTATTTTCAAGTATATCGACTTGATAATGAAGTTGATTATAGTAAGGATAAGTTTATAATAGCTATAAAAAATAAATATAAAAATATGTTTGAAAAGGATAGGTCCTCTCATATATTAAACTTAAAAGCTAATTTAAAATTAAAGTCTGGAGCTGAACCTATCTTTCACAAGGCATATACAATACCCTATTCTAAAAAAGCAGAAGTGGAGAGTGAATTGTTAAATTTAGAAAATGCAGGTGTTATTGAAAAAGTTCGATATAGCAAGTGGGCAAGTCCTATTGTTATAGCTCAAAAAAATGACAAAAAAATACGCATCTGTGTCGACTATAAGGTGACCTTGAATAAAGTGTTAGATATTGAACACTACCCACTCCCTATACCTGAGGATATTTTTACAGAACTATCTGGAGGAAGTGTATTTTGTGTTTTAGATTTAACGGGAGCGTACCAACAATTATTACTTGATGAAACGTCACGTGAGTATATGACCATAAATACTCATCTGGGGCTTTTTAGACCAACCAGGTTACAGTTTGGGGTGGCCAGTGGCCCATCCGTATTTCAGTGGGCGATGGATCACATGTTATTGGGGTTAAAAGGAGTGAAATGTTATATAGACGATGTCGTAGTGGTTGGAAATAGTATTTGGGACTGCTATAATAACCTTATAAAGGTTTTAGATCGTTTACAATCATATAATGTAAAGGTGAATTTAGACAAGTGTCAGTTTTTTAAAAATGAAATAAGATTTTTAGGACATACAATTAGTAGAGAAGGTATAAAACCATTGCCTGAGAAGGTTGAAGCTATAGTGAAAGCCCCAGCACCAAACTCCATTGTACAGTTGCAAGCTTATTTGGGTCTTCTAAATTATTATGGTAAGTTTATGCCTAGAGTATCGGAATGCTTAGGGCCACTACATAAATTACTGAAACATAATACTCAATTTAACTGGAATGATAGTTGTGAAAAGGCTTTTCAAAAGAGTAAACAATTATTAGTAAATAATCAATTATTAGCTCATTATAACTGTAAGAGGGAATTATTTTTAACTACTGATGCAAGTGAATACGGATTAGGGGCAGTGCTAAGTCACAAAATTGACAGTGAACCAATAAATTTTGCATCAGCAACACTCAACAATGCCCAAAGAAATTACTCTCAGGTAGAGAAGGAAGCACTAGCTATCATATTTGCTGTAAAGAAGTTTCATAAATATTTGTATGGTAGAAGTTTTATTTTAGTAACAGATCACCAGCCCCTGAAGTTTATTTTTGACCCTCTTAAAAGAATACCAGTCACAGCAAATGCGAGAATTCAGAGATGGGCTCTTTTTCTGTCAGGATATACTTATAGTATTGTATATAGAAAGGGAACACTATTAGGGAATGCAGATGCACTGTCACGTTTACCCTTACCAGAAATGGCAAATGTAATAGACTGTGTAAATTATTTTAATTTTGATGATGAGGTACCAATGGATTACAGAGAAATAGCTAAGTATACCCAAACAGATCCCGTGTTATCCAAAATCCAAGAATATATTTCTACTGGCTGGCCAAATAGGTTAAATAATTTAGAATTAAAACCATATTTTTTAAAGCGATCTGAGTTAACTATAGAGCATAAATGTATTCTTTGGGGTAATAGAGTTGTAATACCATTAAAATTAAGGTCTAAAATTTTAAATATATTTCATCAAGCACACCATGGAATAGTACAATCAAAGATGATAGTGAGAGAATATTGCTGGTGGCCAAATTTAGGGCATGATTTAGAAAGAAAGGTATTAGCATGTGAAATTTGTCAAAGCAGCCGACAATTTACAAATACAAGAATCACTTGTCCATGGAAACCCACTAGCTACAATTTGGAAAGGGTACATGTAGATTTTTTTTATTTAAATAGTATAACATATTTTCTTATCATAGATTCTCACTCTAAATGGTTAGATGTGCACATTATGCATGGTACATCGTCTTCACAAGTAATAGAAAAATTGTGTAAGACTTTTGCCTTTATTGGAATTCCAGCTCAACTAGTTAGTGACAATGGGCCTCCTTTTAATTCAGCAGAATTTATTAAGTTTTTAAATGTTAATGGTTGTGAAGCTGTTAAAACTCCCCCATATCATCCCCAATCAAATGGGATGGCTGAGAGAACAGTGCAAACAATAAAAAATAAGCTAAGTAGATTAGAAAAAGAAAAACCGAAATTAAGTAAAGAGGTTCAACTGCAAAACTTTCTATTTACTTATAGAAATTCTCCCAACATTACAGGTATGTCTCCTAATGAGTTTTTATTTAAACATAGGCCACGGACGAAATTTGACTTATTGAAACCACAAAATGTAATGTCAAAAAAGTATAAGAAGGACGTAGAAGAGAAGGTTGTAAGTTTTGAAGTAGGAAATAGTGTATGGTGTAAAGATCTGGTAAAAGGAAAAGGATGGATTAAGGGAGTTGTAAAAGAAAGATTAAGTAATGTGAGATATATTGTATATGTTAATGGTATGTTCAAATATTATCATGTATCTTCTTTGAAACCATGTTTTGTCACAGAAAGCCATATGGAACCCTCTGCAGAATTTAAATATACATGTGAAAATGAAGTACCATCTACATCTATCCCTAGTCATCATTCAGTAAGTAATGAAAATATTTCAAATCCAGATAGTATTGAGGTTAATGTGGGGACTGGGAGAAGGGAAACCGAATTCGAAAATGTAGAGGTAGATATGAGTAGTACCACTATTCCTGATAATGTTTCTGATAATATAATTGGATTGAGGAGATCAGTTAGAACCAAACGTGCTCCTGATCGTTTAAATTTATAATAAGTAGATATATAAAAATAGAATAAGATTTGAATTGTTTCAAAGTAGATGCTCAAATAATACTTTATGTTGTAAAGAACAATTAGACTAATTTTGTCACCAAATTGATATAATAGAATTTGATTATTTTAAAGTATCTTCATCTAGAAAATCTAGATAACTGATTTAAGTTGATTAAATATATGTGTAATTAATGATGCTTTAGAGTGTAAACATATAAAAAAATATATGTGTAATTTGGAGTGTAAACAAAACTTATAAAAAAAGAGGGGACGAGTGTAGTGTATTCGAACTGATTAGAATGTATCGGAACAGTAGTCTGTGATCTCCTCTTTAGTCTGTGGATAGAGTCGTGTGTGTGCAAAAAAGATATAACTTGTTTGGTGTTGGTGTGTTGGTTCTAATGTAATAAAAAGCTCTAGTAAACTCTTTATAGTTATTTTATTGAAACCATATTGAAACATATTAGGTCATACTTTAATTAATTTCTTAGCACCATTGCTTTGGTCTTGTGTGGTGCAAAATTAAGTTTGTTATGACTTCCCCATTTGAGCACCCCGTCCAGTATCTCGTATCGGTCTCTTTTATTTGTTGCGCTGTTTCGCCATCGAATACCAGGACTACATCATCAGCAAAAGCCTGGCAGTGCACTTCCCTCTCCTCCATCCACACAAGCAGGGAGTCCAGGATAACATCCCAGAATGTGGGGCCCCCAATCGAACCTTGAACGCATCCTTTATTTGTTTCTTTTCCTGCTCTTTCTCTTGCGTAATTGACCTCTACTTTCCGATCACTTAGATAGGATTCCATCATATAGTAGAGGTTTCTGGGGCATTTGCTTGTTCGATGAACTCATGCATTCACCTAGTGGACAGCTTCTGGCAGAATCCCTCTCACCTACATTGGATAGACCCTTAGTGAATAATTTCAAAAGTAATAAAAAATTTAAAAAATACATTAAAATCAACAAACTGCTGAAAAGGACTCAACGTCAACTAAAAAAGTATAATTCTTTTAAGAGTAATATTAAATTAAGGAAAGAACGTGCATGTCTAATAGATTCATTAGACATCTATGATAGCAAATTGAAGCAGAGCAGGAGTATGTATGATAGGGACATTGAACACCTGAACAGTACCATAAAGAATTTACACCACTCATTGTCGGCTATTTCAGAAAATTATAATACTGCACATAATGATATTAAAATGCCCATCCAGTCTATCAGAGAACTAGCCACACTGTGTCAGCATAATGAGGACCGCTATCAATGCCTGCTTGATAAACAGTTATTAGATTCGAGTGGGATTAACTCAACAGAAAAATGCAGTGTCACAAACAGTAACAATGTACCCAATCATACATCCTCTGCCCCTATTATGAACAATGTGTGTCAACCACCTGTCAATGTCCAATCTAGTTTTTACTGTTCAGAGAGATCACAGTCGAAGCCAAAATGTATTATGTTTTGTGATGACATTGGAAAAGGTATGGGCCAGTTATTGTCAAATGAATTAGGGTTAAGTGTCATTAATTATTGTATGCCTGGCTCTAATTTCAAAGATATTGCAAGTAGAATTTATAGTTATAAGTTTGATATCAATGACAAACTGATAATTATCTTGGGAAATAGGGGTAATTTAAACAAAATGGCACTGAAAGCATTTTATTCTAATTTAAATAATTTGGATGTAAGTCAGATTATAATGTTTACCCTTCCTTACCATAATGATTTGTCACAAAATGAAAATAATATTAGGTATAAACTTAATTTGACTTTAGATTTAATGACTAATTATTGTGAAAAATTCTATGTCATTGATTTTAATAAACTGACATGTGTCACACACAGAGCTTTTTTGACAAAAGATAGATTATGTCTATCAATGTTCTTCAAAAAACAATTAGCTATTATGCTAAGATCTTGTTTATTAACTTTAGCCAAAAAAATGGCTATAAATTCTTGTTTAGCCAAGAACTTGGCTATTAATTCTCATGTTGACAATGCTTTTATTGAGCAACATGATGTTTTGGAACAAGTTCCAAGTAATTTAAATTAGATAATCCGACAATAGAGGTAGCCTCTGGCCAGGTATTGACCAAAGATAAGCCTCGATATTTACGGCTTGTCCATCAAAATATTCAAGGCTTTTCTGGTAAAGACTTAGAAATAAATTTATTTTTAGATTTTGAAAACATAGATGTACTCTGTATCACAGAGCATTGGCTAAAAAATCATGAATTGTTAATAAGTTTAGATAATTACAAGATTAATTATAAGTTCGTTCACAAGAAAATCTGCAATCAGAGGTGGATCCTTAATAATTTTGCATAATGACATCCAATTTAAGGAAGGACAGGACATAGTTTCACTCTCTGTTGAACGAACCATTGAGTTGTCTTGTGTGGAACTTGACAATTTCATTATAATTTGTGTATACAGACCCCCCTCTGGAAATTTTTCAGAATTCGAGTCTGCTATGGAAGATGCCTTAAGAATAGTATGCAGAAAAAGTAAAAAAAATGTTGTCTGTAGGGATTTTAATGTAAATATTTTAGAACAATCCCAAGTATCTAGTAGATTTATTAACTTATTCAAATCATTTAACATGAATAATGTATTTAAAGAACCAACCCGAATAACAGCAACATCTGCTACTTGCATAGATAACATCTTCTGTAATTGTAATGTAATAGATAAGTTGATTATAAATTGTATTAACTCTGACCATGGCGGACAATTAGCCTCGTTTGAGCACCATCATGTTTGTTCTATACGTGAGACTACTTGTAGACCTATAACAAAACGTGATCTAGAGAAATTTACAAGAAATGTTATTAGTCAAACTGCAAATTTACCGATCGAGGGGACTAACGCCAGTAATATATATAATAACTTATTTCATGTAGTTAAAAATGAATGCAATGATATATTCAAAGAAAAAGTAATTAAAATCAAAAATGGGAGAAAGAAATTTAGTGATTGGGCTACGCCTGGTATATATAAAAGTCGCAGAAAACTATATGAACTATATGCTTTAAAAGGAACATCCAATGACCCCGCTTTCATAAATTATGTCAGAAATTACTCTAAAACATTCAAGAAAGTGTGCATGTGCGCAAGAGCTATGTACATAAGTAACAAAATCAGTTCATCTAAAAATAAAATAAAAACCACCTGGAATATCATTAACCAGGAAACAGGTAAACCCAAAAGTACTGTGAACTCTTTCTCTTTAGAAATCAATAACCAAACTATTAAATCAGACAATGCGGTTGCTAAAGCATTTGAAGACTTCTTCTCTCATATACCCATAGAAACTACAAGTAGTCTCAACTCATGTCCCAATGAGGCTGTAGCTCTTTTGGGACGGAGTGTGGAGAGGTGCAACAAGGTGTTCAACTTTTGTCACATTGATGCTAACACTGTTTTGAAAACATTTCATATGATCAGTACCAAAAAAACTGAAAATCTTTGGGGTATTTCGACCCATATAATTAAATCTGTAATTAAAGAACTTGCACCGCAACTTGCGTTGATATTCAATAAATGTGTCGATGAAGGTGTCTTCCCCGACCTCATGAAAAATAGCAAGTTGATACCTCTATTTAAGTCTGGGAATAAAAATGACCCTTCAAATTATCGACCAATTTCAATTCTACCAGCTCTTAGTAAAATATTTGAAAAAATTATATCTAATCAGTTAACTGATCATTTCTCAAGTAATAATATTTTACATATGAACCAATTTGGTTTTACCAAAGGTCGTTGCACTACTGATGCCGGTGTTGCACTTCTGAAACACATTTTTGCTACTTGGAAGTGTAAACAAGATGTAATTGGTATATTTTGTGACCTATCAAAAGCTTTTGATTGCGTTGGTCACCAAACTCTTCTAAATAAACTCAAACATTATGGTGTCTCTGAAGAAGCAATGAGACTTATTGAATCTTATTTATCCAATAGGGTTCAGAAAGTTGTTATTAACAAAACTGAGTCTGTCGGTGCACCTATAATTATGGGCGTGCCACAAGGATCGATATTGGGACCCTTGCTTTTCTTAATTTATATTAATGACCTCCCACACTTCACTAAGAATCTGTGCGATACAGTACTATTTGCAGATGATACTTCTTTAATATTTAAGGTTGACAGAGGAAATGGAAATACTGACGTTGTAAATAGTACTCTCTCTAAAGTATTGCATTGGTTCACTATAAATAATTTATCTTTAAATTCACGTAAAACTAAATGTATTAAATTCTCATTGCCAAATGTAAGAAAAGTGGATACCATAGTGGAAATGAATAATGAAATTGTTGAATTCATCGACTTTACTAAATTCTTGGGTATAACACTAGATTCTAGATTGCAGTGGGATCCACATATTGAGTCCTTGGCTAACAGACTTAGTTCTGCAGCATATGCAGTTAAAAAAATAAGACAACTTACTGATGTTGAAACGGCAAGATTGATTTACTTTAGTTATTTTCATAGTGTCATGTCATATGGAATACTACTGTGGGGATCGGCTGCTAGTATTGAAAGTATTTTTGTACTTCGAAAAAGAGCTGTTCGCGCTATTTATAATTTACGAGCAAGAGATTCTTTAAGGGACTTATTTAGAGAAATTAATATATTGACTTTAGCAGGACAGTACATTTATGAAAATTTGATTTATGTCTATAAGAATTATAATACATTTGAAACCAATTTCCAAATTCATCATCTAAATACAAGATACAAAAATAAACTTGCCGTTCCAACATTCAGGCTTCAAAAAACTAGAGGCTCGTTTATGGGGAAATGTATAACCTTTTATACATTTTCCCATTTTATACATGTAATAAGCTTCCACAAAGTGTTACCGACTTGCCTTTTCATAAGTTTAAAGCGCATGTAAAAAAGACTCTTATGAGTAAAGGATATTATAAAGTCAACGATTATTTGAATGATGCCAATGCCTGGTGTTAATTTTTCAGATAATGAATCGTGTTGTTATGTATAACCATTTGTTTAAACAAATATTATTTTTGGTAATAAGTAGTAAGAAGAGAACTGACACATATAATCTTGTAATGAAAGTTGAGCTCAAACTTCTGCTGTGAGGTCAGCTTCCAATTGACGACTCTGTAACAATACAGGGAGAAAAAAATAGCCCTTGCTGGTTTTCTTGCTGGTTCTTTCCAGTACAAGGTCTCTCGCCGTAGACTTGTGAACCAATGGCGTAGCTGCTTTGACGTTCAAAAGAGATTGTAACAATCCAATTTGAATAAAAGATATTGAATTTGAATTTGAATTTCTTATTGACAAGTTATTGTTTGAGCGCTGGCCACCACGCGTTATCGAAGGCACCCTCTATATCTAACGAGACCATTAGCACCAACTTTTTTTCCTGAATTTTCCTCCTAATGTGTCCAACTAAGTCATAGAGGGCGTCTTCGGTTCCACGCTGCGGCATAAAGCCATACTGGCCTGCGCTTAGTGTAGGATAGATGTGCCACTGCAGTCTATTTATCATCAGTTTTTCGACGATTTTTCCCAGTACCGATAACAAACCAATGGGTCTGTAGGATTTAGGATGTGTATAGTCCTCTTTCCCTGGCTTTTTTAGGCCATAGTCGTACGCCCCAAGTTGAAAATTTAAAAAAAAGAAAAATTGTATTCCCTGCTATTTCTTTATATTTCCTTGCAACCCACCTTCGCCGCCTCGGGTGGCTATATGAACTTCTCACGTAAACGTCTTGTGAGCAGGAGGTACTTTTTCGTACCTCCTGCTCAAAAATAATATATGTCCTATGTAATGTAAGCCCAATATATGTAAAGTAAGTCATTTAAAGCCTCTAAAAAACAGGTATTGAATATTGTACTGAAATTCCTTATCTCCCAAGGGATTAAATTAATTGTATTTGGAACACCGAAATTACTCAAATTTTGATAAAAACTCATCTTATCTTGAAAGGTGAATAAAAATTATGATTCTGAATCGACAACATGTCCACAAAAAACCGTGAAGACGCTAAAATATAACAAAATGAAATAAATTTTTAATCTTGCCATGTTGTTAACATTTTGTAAGTTTTAGTTTTCTAAGCTACAAAAGCAAATGGATGCAAGCAAAAGAAAAAATGCTACTTCAACAATAAGATACTTTCACTCTGTTTTATGTCATCCCGTACTCCCAAAATAACACAAAGACCAATACAATTTTACAGACACAGAATACAGACAAATAATATGCAAATTGCTACAAATACAAATATGTAGGAACAATGCTCAAGTTACGTGAATGAAACATTGGCCAAATAACGTGGACGAAACTGAATTGTGTCGAGACCTTGATTATATCGCCAGGCCAAAGGTGGAAGTTCGGGATATCAAACTTAGCCACAATCCAAGTAACTTTGTGTAAGGCTCGACTACAAAACAGCAGATTTCAAGACTTTGGTGGATCGTTTTGCACTTTTGTGTATAATTATGTTTAGATATACAGGGCATTGGCGTAGGTATGGGGGGCTTGGGGTCCGGACACCCTCCATTGAAAATCTACATACGCTAGATAGAATGAACTTTTTCACTAGGCAATTGAAATTTAATCTGGACCCCCCCCCCCCTCTCCCCCGCTTCCTCGAAGTGACGGTATCCCATTTCTTTTAACAGTGACTTCAGACCATGATCCTAATTTGAAAATCACTGAAATTTTCAGAATTTTTTTTTCTGGTGTAATATAACTAAGTTAACGTTAACAAATCATATTCTGTAAAACAAACACAATAATTACACAATAAATAAACTTCGCAATGTAAATCGTATTACATTTCCATCATACTGCGCGCGGAATCTGCTGTTTGGGTGGTCTCGCGCCCGCTCATAACCAGAAACTCATAACTGGAATAAAATGTGGCGACTCATAACTGACTTGAGGACCCACTCATAACCATGGTTATGACATATATTTTAAACTTATAAAATATTTAATTTAGAGGAGTAACTCATAATCGAACATAAAAAAAGCAAATACCTAAACTGTGAACTACTTTGAAGTACATTTGAGACCAATAGTGCTTGCTTACTATTATATACTTGCATACTAATTTTAAAGTAGGTACTTTTTGTTTTATTATTTCATACTAAAAAGAAATGCTTAGTTACAGTACCAACGGCAACACAGTCTTAACTGTCATTTCAAGACGCAATACACAAAAAATCCAGTCCTTACCCGTAGTACTACTCACGTGTCCGGTAGTACTACGGGTGATTAATTTTGCCTGTATCTTTGGCAATCAAAAAACACCATGTGGGTAACTATCGGTTTTAATATTTATATTATTTTGATGAAATTAAGGAACGCTTTAATAAAACTATTTTTAAAGCAACTTTAACGCAACCTTCAATTGCGAGTCATTTCATGTTTTAACCGAATTCACAAAAAGGGGAATTTTATCATTTCCATTGTATGTTCTTTTTTTACGTTTGCTACCTCATTCATAACTGTCATTTAATACCCGATTTGAATATTATTTTTTTGTTTGAGGGGGTATAGTTCTCGATTAGTCTCATTGTCACCAAATCCGGGATCGGGCAACAAATATACCCGTAGTACTATACTAACAGTAGTACCAACGGTAGTACCATGGGTAAGCACTATACAAATCTTAGTGCGAGGAAGGCATAAATAGTTTCTCTCCGCAACATCTTCAACAAAAACAACAATATTGAGAAGTGATTGACAATTAGTTTGTCCAGAGACCTTTAGACATCTCATTTACTCTTTCAAACGCCGCAGAAGAGAATACCATCTATCCAAGTCCTAATTATGATATATAAAAATTTTATAATATTCATATATTATGGTATTTCTACATATTTTTTATTTAGTATGTTATATAGTATGGTTTCTTTTTACTATTTGATTGCCTTCTAAGCTGCTATACACGCAAATTCTAATATATTACAATTTCTCCTTTCGCAGGTCTGATGGAAAAAATTTCATTTATGAAACAAGCACATCGTTTTTAACGGATTTCAAAAAAAATAGATACAGTCGAACATAGAACCTCTTTCTTTTTCAAAGTCGGTTAAAAAAGGAGGTTATCAGTTTGACCTGTATGTTTGTATGTATGTTTGTACGCGATTATCTCGCGTTTGGCTGAATCGATTTTAATGCGGTTTTCAGAAAATTTACATTTAAATTAACTAAAAAGATTGAAAAGAATTTTTTTTACAAAAAATAAAACCGACTTCAAAAACACCAAAAAGTCGCAAATAATATAAAAATTATTTGCGACTTTTTGGTGTTTTTGAAGGTGATTATTGCTTGGCAATAATCACCTGGAAAATCTTAAAAAACATCAGTACCTACTAGTTAAAATTTGGCACGAACTTCAATATAAAACTGTGTTTGTTTGTATTCTTATATTATTTATAACTTTTTGGTGTTTTTGAAATCGGTTTTATTTTTTGTAAGAAATTTTTTTTTTTAATCTTATTAGTTAAGTAATTTAATTTTTTTTTGTAAAAAATGCATTTTGACTTCTGTATTGTTTGTGCTGTCTAATTTTAATGCGGGAGAGAGATTACACACCGCAATAGCCACCCTCACCTTGCCGACCTGAAAGCTTTTTACTTTGATTTAAAATATTACTCACCCTTTTTTGTTAATGTTGTTAATAATTATTAAAGCGAGTGTACTTAACTGTGTAGTTGTGTTGGTTATGAGTTTCGTCTTCTCACATCAGCAGTTATGAGTGGGACCTTTACGTAATGGTTATGAGATTTTTGGTTATGAGTGGGCGCGAGACCGTTTGGGTCACCGAACGACAGCGCACCGGTGTGTGAGCAGAACAAAAATGATGCCGCCATACATTGAGTAACATGAATAAAAATTAAAAATACCTTTTTTACGCTTTAAAGGCTTTTCCGGAAAAAATAAACATCGGTAATCAAATATTAACATTGGTCTGAACTCACTCTAAAAAGGAAAGGGGCCCCGTCACCTTTACCCAATATACTCGTATTTAAGGTAGTGAGCGTCGGGGCTATTGGCGTTGTGGACTCGGCACTAGCCTTCTAATCAGGAGGTCCGCGGCTCGATCCTGCCATGTACCGATATGTTTTTCGTTTTTCGAATTTCATATGTACATTTATCCGACGCTCTTACGGTGAAGGAAAACATCGTGAGGCAACCTGCATTCATCTGCGATGAAATTCAAAGGTGTATGTGAAGTCGACCAATCCGCACTGGACCAGCGTAGTTGACTAAGGCCTACTAACACCCTAACTTCGGTGAGCTGCCCTGTTGTATGTAAAAAATGAAATGTGACGTTCGTAAAAAAATAATTAAATTTCCAAAAAATCGCCCATTTCATAAAGACGACATTCGTACTTAACAATCCAACCATCTCAAATATAAACATCGCCAGATCAAAAGCCCAAAAGCAACCTATGGGAACGTGAGCGCATGCGAAGCTATCACACCATGCGTACAGAACGTGAGGCGCGCTTGATTTATCCGTGTAGCGTGTCGGACCACACTGTTTTATAGCGGCATCATTGTACTCCGCACATCGCAATCAACCGACGACATAGCACTGCACTCGACAAATTAAAAACAAAAGTACTACGCCAGTGAAACAGCTCGGCCCGCAACAATTTGACGAGGTTTTTAATAGGTTCATCTGCAGCTGTTACAACACAGATTGTTTTAAGTTGGCGCGTAGTTGAATTAAATAGGTTTGATTTAGAAATGATAGATAATATTTAGATTTAAGTTGTTTTGATTAAATGGTATATTTTATGATAACTTGAACTTATAATGACTGCCTTAGTCACAGGTGCGACTGATAATAACGAGGTCCCGTACTTAAATTGCGTCGATTAAAAATTATTTGTGTCTTTTCTATTTAAGAAATTCATAGTAGCAGCTCCGATTCACGAATAAGTCGTATATTCCATCTAGTCCTACCAGTAGTTCGACTATCGAACTATTTGGACAAAATTATTCCAAATTGTTATACTAGCTAGTTTTTATTCTAAGTACTTATAGTGAAAACGAAAATGCATAATAAAATATATTTCTATTATAAAATCATTATAATAGAAATATATTTTATTATTCATTTTCGTTTTCATATTTCAAGACAATGCGACACTGAGATCTCTCCGTTCATAAGTACCTATCATCAAAACATTTAGGATGTTAACAGATTTGAAGTCGAAGATCTAACGCATAGACGAATCTTGACCTATATGAAGAGGTGAAATTAAAGATCTCATGTTTTCTCATGTTCTACAGAAGCCGAATAATTTTTAAAGATTTTATTTAAAAACTTGTTCTTCACCTAGGTTTGGTCAAATGTTGTAAATTCGACAATTCGTTGCTCTTAAGATTATCTCCGCGAATATAATTCAGTCAGAAGCACACACCCTTTTTTAAATATCTAGCGTCTGTATTATAAATTGATGTTTCTGTGGTGTCGATGATAAGGTCGTAATATACAAGTATAGACGTTTTGGTCCGAAACAAAGTTTGGATGGGCGCATATGTCTTGGGCAGATATATGGCACATCGGTTGCATTTACGGGCGTCCCGAACACATTACAAAAGCCATTCCCTTATCTAATGTTCTCCTTGGATTTATTTAACTTTTCCACGCCTCCACGCATCTCGAAAATCGTTCGATAGAGATGTCAACACGGAAAGACACGATAACCCCTGGACCACCATTTGTATTTTAGTTCTTTGATGGAAAACACTACAGCAATAACTATAACTGTCTTGGATTTTAGTATAATGTAAGAATATTAAGCAAAACAAATTATAGTGTAGAGATTTGAATCAAACCAAAACCTTCCTTCCAGGCAAAGCCTTCATTACTGAGCACAAACAATATTACCTAAAGATATTTTTGAAAAATAACCAAAAGTACCACGTAAGGTACGAATCTGTCTTATCTTATAAGAATTGTCCTCAACATGAAATTCTTCGATTATGTCGGCGGAGAGAAAATATTAGTTTAGAAATAAAACGATCAAATCAAAGTCATAGACAATTATTGTGTTGTCACTAAGTATTTCTAGTTCCTAATAATAAGCTTTGTTTTCAGTTCAACGTTTTAAGCCCATTAGTTGATTGAGGATTACGTAGCTCCCTCGATGCTCATAATACCTACTCAGGTGTCAATAGTAAATGGATATTTATAATACTTATTTTTCTTAAAGGTGAACCTTAAATTATTTAACCTCAGTCACCTTATCGATTTTATGTAATAAAATATGATCCCGAAGATTGACGCAAAAAGAACTAAATGCGATTAAAGACTTAACAAAACGGTAGAATAGTTTTTATAACAATTCTTCTTCATATTTTAAAATTGTTAAGAATTGTTAAGCTTTTCTTCGTGTTCATAGTATTCTTAAGGACCTATATACCAATAGATCCTTTCCATATTAATTCATACTGAATTAAAAAATGATGGAGATTTAAATTTCAGGACTAAAACATATTCGCACTGAAATGCTAACATCTAGTATTTCTGGTTAAGGTATATGTTGTGTTGTTACAAGATCAAGATATTTTTGAGTAATTGTCACAACAAAAGTAGAAAAATATACAAAAGCTAGCGAAAAGGTAAGTAATGATATCAATATATGAAAAATTACCCACAATAAGAATGTTTGTACTAACTGTTCGAAAAGTAGGCATAATGAGAAAGTTGGCAAAGGGGTCACAGACCATAGTAGGTAGATAGGTTCTACTGTTATTAAAAATAAAAATGATATTATAAATAATAAATACCATAAGTACTTACTTTATAAATTTTATGAGAACTTACCCTAGTTTTGTCTAAATTTGTTTTCGCTTGAATTATTACAAATAAGTGAGCAAAATGTTATTGTATTTTAGAGTAGCTGTGCCCGCGACTTCGTTCGCGTAGATGTTAGAAAATAATAACATGTCGTCATTGATTTACTACCAGACGTAGATAACGCATGAACGTTCGAAAAGTGGGCCGGTGAAGAACTGCCTCGTGCAGTTCTTTTCCATGCGTTGGAGCGACAACGCGATAAGCAATTTTGAGCATTATGTTTGAGAGAATAAAGTTGATATTTTCTTGTAGCAATTACTAAAACGTCAAATTTAATGTGGCTAGGTATGAAATGATGTAACTGCACACGGTTGTACTTCAAATAGTTGCCGTAATAATAAAGAATAAGGTTGAATTCGATAAATACGGTACTTTATGGTAATTTTAATTCGGGTGTGCATATTCAATTACCTATTTAACAGCGTTCAAATGTATAGTCGATTAGGTGACAGATTTCAAGCGCGTTTTTGTATGAAGTGCTCTATCTACGTTTGGTAGTAAATCAATGCATGTCGTAGACATTTTTTCCCGTTTTTCCAACATTTTTCATTGATTCTCAGCTCCTATTAGTCGTAGCGTGATGCTATTAGCCTTTCTCGATAAATAGACTATCCAACACAAAAATAATTTTTCAATTTGAATCAGTATAATTGTTGTTGTTGTTGATGTTAGCGCGTTCAACCAAACAAACAATCAAATAAACTCTTCACTCTCTTCACTTCAGCTTTATATAGTATAGATTGCATTAATCGTTTTGCAATCCTCAGAAATTCTAAAGACTAAAATATATGAAAAACTATTAAATTTTTTTCACTTGCGCTTTCTACGTATGCCCGGGCCCGCGCATACTTGTATTGGGGCGCGCGAATCGAGAACGCGCGAAGTGCGAATTGGACTCACTTTCGGAGGGTTACGTACAAACTTATTTATGTATATCAGTTCCTTATTGATACATATTTCGCTTTTTCAGATTTTTCCATTAACATGTGCTATAAGACCTTGATTCTTGCCAAATTTCTAGATTCTAGGTCAACATACCCTATTTGGTTAGATTCCCTCGTGAAATCGCATAATTTGCGGAACTATGCGACATAAATTTTGTAATACCTTTAATCGCGTTGACTTACAAATTTACCTATTTTACAGCTAAAGAGACCGTATAGGCTCGAGTATTTCATATAAATTTCATTTTAATAACTCCACGCATTACTACGAGTGCGAGTCGGAGACGCGCACGAAGGGTTTCGTACCATTATGTTATGTATACAACATTAGACACTGCAAGAAAATCACGTCTGTTGTATGGGAGCCCCCCTTAAATATTTATTTTAATTAAATTATTTCTTTTTAAAGTGAATATACAACTAAATATTCTGTGAATATTTCAAGCGTCTACCTGTTGCCGCTATTATTATCGCGCAAAACACAGCAAAAAATCACGTTTGTTGCATGGGACCCATACAACAAACGTGATTTTTTTGCCACCCTTAAATATTTATTTTATTCTGTTTTTAGTATTTCTTGTTATAGCGGCAACAGAAATACTACATAATCTGTGAAATTTTCAACTGTCTAGCTATCAAGGTTCATGAGATAATGGTGACAGACGGACGGACGGACGGACAGACGGACAGCGGAGTCTTAGTAATAGGGTCCCGTTTTTACCCTTTGGGTACGAAGCCCAAAAAGTGACTTGACAGGATAACGAAGTGATTCCATAAAGGCTGATCCATGCAGATCAGTGAACTTACAGTCCCGCCACCGTGATAATTATCCTTTCATACATTCTCCATGAACGTAACAATGCCTCAGTGTCCGTAATGTCACAGGCCTCCGAGTGACGTTCGTAGAGAATGATAAAAGAATAAAGGTGCAAACAAACTGGGCTTATGTGATGCCACGCCACGTTATGTGATTAGTCCCGTTAACGACGTCACGTAAGCTAAATGTAGTTCTAAATAATGATTTTTCATACATTTTCTATTAAGACCGATGTCTTCTGATGGACGTAACATCACATACGTGGCATCACATAGTAAGCCCAGTTTGTTTGCACCTTAATTATCACGGTGCGGTGACGGTGTTGTGCCGGAACTGGACTTCACTGGCCTGTGGGAATCAGGGAAATTTCTTTTGGGGTACGGAACCCTAAAAATACTGCTGGCTGGATCTTCTTTATAAAGATAATAAGATTTTTATGTTTAAATATTCAATAAATATTTTGTATGATCATATTAATGTTAAAAACATTGTATAGTATAAATAGAATAGTGATAGTTAGCTAATGGAATACAATACCCAATTTTTTTTCTACATAAGTACCTACCTAAATTATTATTACAAGTACGGTAAGAAGTCTTGGTCATCATCATCAAACAACTGTTATGTGAATGAAGAATACTTCTGTACTTATACATATAAACGATGGATGATACATACATTAAGACAGGGTTTGTTTCCAACTTGTGACTAAGATGTTGTCACTTTTTACCTAGTAACTTCACTGCATTTAGTGTGCGAAAATTGTAGCATTTTTGAGATACGTAAAATGAAGGTATCCCTTGGTATTGTAATAGATGAATACCTAAAACACAACTGCATTCAGGAAATATATCCTCAACAACTCCAAAGCGGCAGATTATGGATTCATATAATGTGACGTGCAAAGGCAAATCGTTCTTCAAAAGGTCCACTTCATTAACTCGGAGAGAAAAAATGGCCGTTTGAGCAGTTCGAGGAAGAATAAAAATTTGTTGGGCTATAAATTAACTGAGCCCGAGGGCGGAGCTGGCAATCTGCATTACCCGAGACGCACTCTCTTGCGATTAAATGAAATTTCACGGCCGGTTGCCTACGGAAACTGACTGGACAAAGGTCTGGGATATTTAAATTGAACGCTTTTAATCCGGTAACCTCTTTCACTTTTTTCTTCGTCTGCGGATAAGGAATAAGACGCTGAGGGCCCAAATCGGAATAAGTCTTGCGTCTTGAAGTAATTTAATGTTGTTTTATCAATAATGCGTTTTTATTACCTCATAAGGTAGGTACAAAGACGATTTTTTGAAATTTTAGATTATACTTAACTATAGCGGTGCTCGTGAACAACGTTTCGTCATAATAATTATCCAAATAAATATATTACCTTGGGGTATAAAAATAGTTTACGACTTATTCTCAGACCTACCCAAGATACACAAAAAATTTCATAAAGATCGGTCAAGCCGTTTCGGAGGAGTTCGGTAACAAACACTGTGACACGAGAATTTTATATATTAGAAGACTAGCTGTGCCGGCGAACTACGTTTCGCCATAATAATCACCTAGGGGTATAAATAGTAGATTAGTAGCTAAGGGCTGTAAGGCAACAATTGCAGCCCGAGATAATTAGGCGTACGAGCGCAGCGAGGGCGCCTATATTTCGAGGGTGCAATTGGTGCTTACACCCGAGCTAACTACTCTGCTTTACATCTCGATTGTGAGGTAAGTAGGTCCTTATTACCCCCAAATGGGGCTTGTAGGTGACCAATAAGCGCTCTAGGGTAATAATGTAGCTTGGAAAGCCCTAGGGCGGTAAGTAATTAAAAAAAACACTTCACTATTTCAAAAAGTTCGCGTACATCTAACCATCATACTGGCAATAAATTACTTACAGCCCTAGGGCTTTTCTAGCTACATTATTACCCTAGAGCGCTAATTGGTCACCTACAAGCCCCATTTGGGGGTAATAAGGGCCTACTTACCGAACATGAGAGATGTAAAAAAAGTTAACAACCTATTTTTAGACCTACCGAATATACACAAAAAAATTAGGTACAAAGACGATTTTTGAAATTTTAGATTATACTTAACTATAGCGGTGCTCGTGAACAACGTTTCGCCATAATAATTATCCAAATAAATATATTACCTTGGGGTATAAAAATAGTTTACGACCTATTCTCAGACCTACCCAAGATACACAAAAAATTTCATAAAGATCGGTCAAGCCGTTTCGGAGAAGTTCGGTTACAAACACTGTGACACGAAAATTATATATATTAAAAGATTTATTCCATAAATCGCTATACCATTACGCTACAGCTATACCACTTAAGATGATTTATATAATCAATGTTCAAAAGAGAATAATTTAAAGGATCTCACTGATGGCTTTAAGTTATAAAATAGTGCACTAAAGCTCGTAGAGCACTTAAACTTTCGAACTTTAAACCGATGCTTATTGGTTAAGATATTTCAAATAAATGGGATTTTGTATAAAGAAAAAGAGAATACAAACATTATACGAAATTAAAAATATATATTTTCAAATCCACTTTGCTATTCTTAGCTACTTATCATTACCAATTTTCAAATTTAAAATCATAAAGTATTTTATAATTTTTTAAAGTATTTTAAAAATTAAAAAAGCGATTTCATCAAAACACTAATTAATCCCGAGTCAAGTGAGAAAATTTTCGATGTTATCCCTTTTTTCAATTTTACATCACGTTCATACATGGTATCAATGAGCATTGGAGCAAGGCTGTCATACTACTCACACTAATTAGTTCATTTATTTTAAAAACTTCTATACCAATTTTAATGGGCCCTGTACCCCTCCCGAAATTAAAGTATATGAAAGTCAATAGAAAGGATCGCTTCATTATGGTGTTCTCGGTAGTGTCGTTGCGACTACCACCGTGGTGGCACCACGATGTGTCATCCCAATATGGAGCAGGTAATAACCAAAACAGCTATGTCTGGTCAAAATCTACAGAATCCTTCTCAGATCTACAGAATCTACAGAATCTACAGAACACTTGAAGAGCCTTGAACCGGTCATCTGATGCCAGTCACATCCTCGAGAAGGTGGTGCATCCTCGATCCCTTGCCACTACCCGATACTAACGCATAGTCGCGTGCCTCGACATCCTACGACGGCGTCTCGCCAGCACGCTAGCACCATGCGATGCGCTCCGCATGGTCACGGCTATAACCCTCTGCACATTGTGCAGAAGTGCCACTATCCGGAGAGCGAGACGCTGCACCCAAATTGGGGTCCATCTGTGCCATCAACTTTAGCACAACGTTATGAAACCAACGGCACGTCGAGCTGGATCCGCCCAGATTGGACAGACTCCATCCAAGAGCTGCCGCAATGGTGGCCAACTTCGGAACTAAACTTGAAATGCTCCCTGTATCGCGGACCGATACAGTTCATCGCATCTTCGATCCGAACTTTATTCCTCTTTGCTCGGACAAGAAGTCCTGCCGGGGGTCTGCGGTGACGCGGGGATCGGGAACACCTTGATCATCGTTTTGTCAACCACCCCATCCAGCCCGAAGGGGCGTATGATGCATCCGCCTCTCGCGGCCGGATAGGGCCGACCGACGTAGAGTGGACCGTTTTCTCATATGTTAATATTCGTGCCATGACTAGCGTGCTGTCGACAAAACACACGACCTCAGCTGTTAAGTTAGTAACTGGTCGTACACCAGATTCCTGAGAAGAGGACCCAGCACTTATCCCTGGGGTACACCCGCCAACATCTACTACCTGTTGATGTTAACATCTCACCTTTGTACACTTTCTCCCTCCCCTCGTACACGCGGAAGCGGATATAGATGGGCGCTTCGTGGTGTGATCAAGGTGCCTCCTCTATACATTTGTAGGGATGCTGCTGAAGGCGTTGCGGATGTCAAGCGACACCATGACGATGACATACTCCGCCGATATAGGCCTCTCAGTCCACTACTTGACGTGATCAACCGCGTCCACGGTGCGGATACGGAACTAGCATTCGGTAAGTTGTGGCCCTAAGCATATGAAACTAAAACCACAATATAGAGAACGACTAAAACTGTTACTTTAATGAATAGGTAGAGCTATATCCGTATTATTATTTTTTTTCTCATCCATTTCGAGTGAAAGAGTAGAGCTTTAAGACAGTAACAAGATTATATGAAAAAAGGATAGCAACCCTCAGACCTCACGGATATTTTCATGGGCATTAATATCTGAAAAAGTTTCGTCTCGGTCTACGTATCGCAATCGAAAAGACGAGTAAGTAGACATCCTCTTCCGCACTAATCGTGCAATTTCTCCCGTGTTATTAAGGTTAAATGGGAATGTTCGCAGGCCGTTGCGTTTCCAGAACGAGTTTCTTATAGACGGTATTGAATTTTTAAACAAATTTTTCGACCCGCACAGCCGCGCCGCCCGTCCGCGCGCCCACTTTATGTTATAGGATTAGAACGTTATTACATCATTAAAGCTTCCATGAATAATTCTTTGTTCCTGTATTTTCCTCTTATGCACAAAACACGACCTTGCGTATTCTGCATAAGCTTATTCCGATACTGGTATTAATATGGTAATACGGTTACATGTTCGCATTAAATATAGAACAGTAATGCAGGTATGTGATATTCCTGCATTACTGTTTTACCAATTAGTTAAAAAATAATTTGTTATAAAAAACTTATCCGGTACCTTTATTATCACTTTCTTTGGTATAATTTTTTACTTTTCTTTCTCTTAATTTTATAATAATCCATGTAAAGTTGACGCAATCGCTATCATTTTCGATTTTCAGTCTACGTACGTGCAATCACTACAATAATATGCATGTTTGTGCTAGTCAGAGCCAAGAGTGAATCCTGAGTCAACAGAGTCGGCAAAGATATAAGCCGAAAGGGCATCCACATTGTGTACGCTTCGGAGACATGCAATACACCGAGCAGACGGAACTATTTATACAGAAACCTTTGTTCCCGTGTGCTAGTAATATTGGATACATTGCAAGATTCATGGGAATCACCTTTGCCATAAATGAGTGTATTATTACATTGATTAGAGATTTCTAATCAATGTAATTATACACTCATTTAAAACAAATTTCGAAAACCAATCCACTATAATAATGTATAATAATCGCCAATTTCTGCCACATAGTCACTAACTGGATTTTTAACCGACTTCAAAAAAGGAGGAGGTTCTATGTTTGACTGTGTCAATTTTTTAGGTATGTTCGCCGATTACGCCGCCATTTGTCGAATGATTTTCAAAATTCTTTTTGTTACCGAAAGAGTATACTCCCGAGGTAATCCCATTGTCACCAACAACATACCATTGTACCATAATCAAGATATATATTTTTCTGCATAATAAAATCTTATTATTAGATTAATTCTTGCTATATTACTATACGAGTATTATAAAAAAATCCTTAAATTTCATTGACACATACAACGTACTTATTTCATGTTTTTTCTGAAGATATTCAGGGATTTGCATCTGGTAGTGACCACATTATGATACTAAGCTGATGATGGAAGGTTTCTGGTAGGTTAAGAATTGGGGATAGTTATTTCAATATACTTAATTGCGAACTTATTGACGTAGTTCGATTCTATCAAGTGATTCGGATGAGCTGATAATGGAAAGTATAACTCCTAAACAATTAGATTGTTAGAAGTTCGGGAATTTTTACAATTCTGTTTTATAATAAAACGTCTTTCTCTCTAAGAAAGACGTTTTATTTTGAGTTATTCTGGTGTTTACCTTGGGCCTTGCCTTGGGTCTAATACGCATATTAATTTTAATTAATATTAAAACAAAAAAGATTGAAATATTTTTTTACATAAACTAAAACCGACTTTGAAACTCCAAAACATACAAATAAATAAAATTGAAGTGTCTGTTTGTAATGTCAAAATTTTTACTGAATGGGTATGAATGTAATCGGGTACCAATAACAAAAACACAATTTTTTTTTTGTCTGTCTGTTTGTTCCCGCTAATCTCCGGAACGGCTGGACCGATTTTGACGAGACTTTCACTAATAGATAGCTAATTATATAAGGTACAACAAGGCTACTTTTTATCAACTTCAATAAAAGTCTATTCCACGCGGACGAAGTCGCGGGCACAGCTAGTAAATAATATAAGAATACATACAACTTCACATTTTTATATTGAAATCGGTGACAAGCAATGATCTCTTTGGAAAGTCATAAAAAATATAAGAACAATTTAATGTAGTTAGTTGAAATTTGGCGCCAACTTCAATATAAAAGTGTGAAGTTGTAATTATTCTTATATTATTTGTGACTTTTTGGTGTTTTTGAAGTCGGATCTAATTTTTTTATATTATTATACCTACCAATATTGAGATAAACTTCCGCCCTACAATCTTAGATAATTTGCTGCAATTGTACGCAAATTACCAACTTAATTTTGCTGAAAATAACCGAGCTTAATAGAAACTCGCAGCTTATTTTTCAAATCCAATATACCATAGGTACCTAAAGAAAAAAGTAAAACAAACAAAATCTCAGAACCTGCTTCGTACCACGTACCACAATTGATCCATATAAGTAAGACAAAATTGTTTCAGACACTGTAGGTAATTGCAGTTACCATTATGAGAAAAGTCGGATAGTGTACCCACTTCTAAAACTATTTAAAAGCTAATTTTTTCCACGTACCTAGGTGCTTTGCAACATTTTTTTTCACCATCACGACAGAATAAATAATAGTACTAAAGTACAGAAGGATCACTCTCGAAGAAAAGTCAAGTTTAGCCATCACCATCTTTTCTTTATAGGAGAAGCAAGATGTTTCCTCAAGAAACGCGCAGTCTAGTGTCCATCATCAGGCCCATTTTATAATTCAAAAATATCTTTAAAATATGCTGATGCATAAAATGAAAACGACGCACGATATAGCTTTTATGAATAACACCCGCTTCACCAGTTAAATGTGTTCATAGTTTCGCATAGTGATATTTTTTAATTTAATTTCATATTTCTAGATTAGATGAGTTGCATGCAACTGTAAATGTTGAAGAGCGCTTTGTAATCACACTCCTCTAGGCATATTTTTTTAATTTAAAATATGAGCTCAAAATAAGTCGACTCCAGTCAATTACAATGCATTTTTCAATATTTTTTGTTAAGTTTTGCAATTACCTACCTCGACATTGCGAGTGGCTAAGCTTAAATATGCTCGACAATGTACTACGTATTACTCGATTGACTCTTTTGATAGAATGTTGAGAAACAGACAATACTGAAAATGGTAGCCTAAAGACAATTTAAAATACTACAAAACACAAAAGATATTTCCCCTGGGTAGCGTTAATGTTCCGGTGCTGGCGTGGGCCATTCGACCGAATCTCTGGAAATTAAGGCAGGGAAAAAAGTCAATAAATCCAAGAACCAAGCTGGAACAGATAACGGATGTCTCGGGGTGGGTACAACAGTAGCGAGAGAAACAGGTCCCTGTTAATGTGATGGTAAGTCCCCCAGTAGGCGGAAGGGTAAACAAAGCACCAAAGAACTCGTAGCTATTTATTTTCTCGGAACTTTCACTTTTGATTCTGCAGATAGGCAGCGTCTCATTTAGGGAAGCGACACAAAGTTCTTATATATATATAAGATTATATTGGCGGAACAACTTTGAAAGGTCAGGTAAGGAAACATTCTATCTATTAGATACATTTTTCTCCAGTGCACTTAAATGTGATGTGAAATGTTTTTATGCGCGTTCCTAATTTACATAGGTTTCATTATTACTAGTTTGTTAAGAAGCTTTTAATAGATAAATTGTATAGTAATAATTTTATCCAAGATGCTTATTACCCTTCTGCGATGTTTGTAGTCTCTAGTTTAGTTTCATTTAATTTGCCTTAAGTGTGGTTAACTTTAACTTCAAACCGCAGGTTGAAAGTAACAACGAACTGCTTTAAGCTAAAGCTATCTAACGCAAACAAACAATTTAGTTTTGAGTTCACTTGAACGAAACATACTCAAAACGTGTGTTTATAAAGTACCTATATATATTTTTTTCATATATGCCATATCTATATTATAATGTATTTTCAGTTTTCATATTACTTGCATACACCGTCTCATTTTCACACTAAAGTGCCTATGATTGATTAACAAAAATATGTCAGTCGAAAAATATGGTAGAAAAATATTTATTTAATAATACTTACTTTACGTAGAAATATTGTTGTGTAGAACCGGACTTAATA
This sequence comes from Schoenobius gigantellus, assembly GCA_963935595.1. Classification (NCBI taxonomy): domain Eukaryota; kingdom Metazoa; phylum Arthropoda; class Insecta; order Lepidoptera; family Crambidae; genus Schoenobius; species Schoenobius gigantellus. The sequence continues at coordinate 16,971,876 of OZ012551.1, read as the reverse complement.
CCTGAGGCATTTTCTGCCAGTCTATCTTCGGGTGATGTGATGTCGGGAAAGAATGTGGTAGATGTACCGAAAAAACATAGGGAAAACATGTTTTAAGATAATTAGATAAATATTAAAATATTTGGGTCCCAACCCGTCCACCTACTGGACTTTCCCACTAGAGAGTGAACGGGTAATTCACGATTACCTTCACCCACAACCACAACACTAGTGTGAAACATAGATATAAAAATACTCATACATAAATATAATATATAAAATACACTAATATATATTTGCCTTCATTTCTTTAACGAAATTTTACGAAAGACTATATAAAAATGCCTATTTGTAAAGTAAATTACTTCAATTCAGTACTTGCTTATGCGTTATGTTAAATGTAGCGACTACATAAGTGCACGTATGTAGATAAAGCACACCTTTAGATAAATTAAGATGATAAGTTAAGGCAGCAATCTGCACGCGCCATATTAATATATAAGCGGTATTTTTACTTAAATAAATCAGACTATAACAACACCTGAGTCTCATTATATCCGTTGCCAAATACATTGGCAAAGTGGTAACCCACGACTACGCTACGACGCTCGCTCCACAGTAGACCTCGCAACAAGAAAATAAACAACATGAACCAACCAACTTGCAAATCGAGCTGCGGCCGACAAGAAACACTGGAAGTAGCGGCTGGCACCACAATTTTATCCCGCATTCCGGAATTTTGGAGGGATCAACCTAGATTATGGTTTACACAACTGGAAGCCGTATTAGCACCACAAAAACAAGGCGACGATTATAAGTATTTTGCGGTTATAGCGAAGCTATCTAAGGAAGAAATACTACAGGTTAGTGACCTATTAGCTCCCCACCATCCACAGAAAAGTATAAGGCCATCAGGGAACGCTTGATAAATTGCTATGAGGAATCAGAACATCGTCAATCTCGGTTTATTTATAAGAATTGTTGTAATTTTTTGTAAAGGGGGGTGTATATGTAGCGACTACATAAGTGCACGTATGTAGATAAAGCACACCTTTAGATAAATTAAGATGATAAGTTAAGGCAGCAATCTGCACGTGCCATATTAGTATATAAGCGGTATTTTTACTTAAATAAATCAGACTATAACAACACCTGAGTCTCATTATATCCGTTGCCAAATACATTGGCAAATAAACATTGCATCAGCTTGTTAAATGTAGTACATATTAGCATTATTTTACGATAATCCAAGGGTATATAGCAGCATAATCATAAATTGTAAAGGTGTTTTGTAATTTGATTGATGTTTTGCTTTCTTTATCTACCCAGCCAGCTGACACCTTGCCTACATACACACGTGTAGTTATTTCCCATGAACTAGATTTGTCATAATTAGGTGAAAGCTCATTCAATCGTTATTGCTAAAAAAATAATATCTTAAAAATGTATATAATAACATTTTTAAAATATTTCCCTGCAGCATGTAATAACTTGGACACCGTCCTCTCCAAAAAGTAATAACATCTCCAAAATCTATTTGCATCCTTCATAGTCTTAAGTAATTCTTGTTTTCTCGCGTCCTTTCTAAGTCAAATGACAATATCAGCGAGATAATTTTATCATCCCTTTTAATTTCTTTTGCAGCCTCTGCAAGGATATTATTATTTTCATAAGTCTTAAATCTGAAGCCTCAACCTACTTACAAGTTATTACAACAATGCTACAAAAGACATCTTCCGAAAAACAACTCGCCAGACTTTTATCCTCAAACAACGAGGTCGAATCTTGACATTGTTTTTATTATCAGAATTGAGGCACGTTATGTTTCGCCTGGACTAAGACCATACCAAACCTTATTGTATCTTCGCATTCCGACACTCTATACAATCCGTATTTATAAAATGATCGCCTAATGAAGTTACGCTCGAGTAGTTTCACTCTCTACTTATACCTTTAAAGCCAGAGCGCACTAGCGACTTTTAGTTGCACGATAGTTTGATCGTTCCGGGAATAAGTATAGAGCTATATTGAAGTGCACGCATTTAGCGATTAAAAGTCGGAGAAAATAACTATGTGATTTCTAATCAATCAAACTATCGGGCAACTATCGGGTGACAAAAAGTCGCTAGTGCGCTCTGGCTCTTAGAGTGCAAGCGGTAATAGATGTTAGTACTTGTATTTTGTATCGCTAGTGCTCAAAATAGTACAAGTGGTACTAAGTAATTCCTGACTGGATTTTTTTTTCCAATTATATCTACAATCAGTGTTTACACTTTCAGCAGATTTGTTGTAGGTAATTTTGGCAGTCAGAGTGTGGCTCCAGTGAACCATCTACTCTCAATTAGGTACATCTTTGTATTATGCTGTAAGTTATATTATGTCGTTCCGCTTTATCGCTGGACTATGGTTATGTTGGATTTGGATGCACTTCCCCACAGCTGGATGCCATAGAGCCATACGGGTTTTATAATAGCTTTGTAAATGAGGAATTTATTATCAGTACTCAGTTTGCTGTTTCTACCTAGTAACCAACGCAAGTTGTTGTATTTTAATTTCAGTTCTCCGCTTTTTTTGCTTAAATGTTGCCTCCATGTCAATCTTTGGTCCAGGTGAATTCCAAGATATTTTACACTATCTTGGTGCGGTAATGTGGTGTTTTCCAGCTGGACTGGTGGGCAGTTACCTTTTCTCAAAGTACAGGTAACCTGGCCAGATTTTGGCGGACTAACTTTTATTCTCCACCTGTGTAACCATTTTGTGGTGTCGTTTAGGCCTTTCTGCAATTTTTGTGATGCGATAGCAGGGTCTCTGTCACTTGCCATGATTGCTGTGTCATCCGCGAAAGTTGCAGTTGTTACTCCACTCACTTCAGGTAGATCAGCTGTGTATATGGTATACAACACTGGGCCCAGGACGGAACCCTGTGGTACACCAGCTCTTGCTTTGTAGAAGTTTGAGAATTTTTCATCCTCCCTTACCCGGAATTTTCTGTCAGACAAGTATGACACAAAGAGGAGATGGTATGAGTGAGGTACGCAGACTTTTATTTTATAGAGGAGCCCCTTATGCCAGACCTTGTCAAATGCCTGCTGTATGTCTAGGAACACAGATGAGCAGTACTCTTTTTCCTCTAGTGTCTTTCTTATTTTCTCGCTTATCCTGTGTACTTGCTCTATAGTGGAGTGCTTCTGCCTAAATCCAAACTGGTGGTTAGGGATGTACTTGTTCTGTTCAAGAATTGGTAAGATCCGTCGGAGCATGAGCTTTTCAAGTATCTTAGACAGAATTGGAAGCAGGCTAATTGGTCTATACGATGTGAGTTCGTTAGGGGGCTTTCCCGGTTTGTGAAGCATAAGAATCTGTGACATCTTCCATATCCGCGGAAAGTGTTGTACTCTTAAGACACCGTTGTACAGAGTCGTCAGAAAGACAATTGCCTTTTTTGGAAGATGCAGAAGTATTTCCTTTGTTATGAGGTCAAAACCCGGTGCTTTTTTATTTTGCAGATTTTTGATGATTCTGCACACCTCCCCAAAAGTTACTGGAGGTGGCGGAGGGGACATTTGGTAATCCTCACTTAGAAAAGCATCGAGATCATCTTCGAGTTCTCCTGACTGGAATAAATATAAAAGGTAAAAAACAAATAAAAATATTAGGTAAATATTTTTTTTAATCTTATTACCTATATAGGGTTTTTATCCTTTTGCAAATGTCAACCCCATCGTACCCCTATACTTATACTTTACAACAATAATGTACATACGCCGGCACATCAGACTAAACGTTTCTGTTGCAAAATAGTACTTATTACAACGACATAAGGTGCCGTAGTGTTTACCTTTATGTGCTGTTGTCCGTACAATGTAATAGCATATTAATTATTCATCTATGTTACTTGCGCTTGCACTAAACTACATAAACTTTTTGCAATACGCGAATTAGGATCTGATAAAATATATGTCCAGCCCCCCAACCATGATCGCCTAAAACAATATTTAAACCGCGCTGAGAGCGAGATGGCGCTATACGCAACAAGAGCGGTGTCTCTATTTCAATATTGTTTTAACCTTGCTATAAGCGATCATGGTAAGGCCCCTGTATCTAATTAATAAATTCAGATTAAATTCTTTTAAAATTGGTCTCTCTTACTCATAATCTTGACACTTACTCTTATTAGGTAAATATTGGAAATGAACAGACAGTCATATTTTATTATTAAACTCCTTTTGAAAACCTATACCAATAGGAGTATCACATTGAGTAAGGTATCCTGTTTTCGCTCAAGAACTGTAGTCCAGACAAAAATACTGTTATTGGTATGTGGCATTGTCAATGGCGAAAGTCGTGTTAGTTTTATAACTCAAGAACGGCTGAACCGATTTGGCTGAAAATTGGTGGGGTTAAGCTTCAAACCAGGAGACAGACATAAGATAGCTTTTATCGCAGAAATCACCACTTAAGGGGGTGAAAAGGGGGGTGGAAGTTTGTATGGGGAATCAATAATCGCTGAATCGACTTAGATGGAAAAACAATGGCAGGTCTCTATACAAAAAAATGTCCGGAATCAAATTGTAGCGTCCCGTAAATATAAGAACTACTCAATAGAGTTACTCTTGAACCGAATCCGATCGATCGGCATTGAGATTGTGATTTTTCTAAAGCTTATTTTTGCGCATTGGCTCCAAATTGAACCCGTATTGGCGGATTTTGGGTCACCCAAACTCAGTATTACTAAATTCTCTCAAAATACGGATCCAATTTGGCGCTAGTGTTGTTACTCAAGCGTATCAAAAATCACAATCCCAATGACGATCCATCGGAAATGGTTCAAGAGTAACCCTACAGGTATCGGACGACATATTTCAAATCGTTTTACAAGGTCACATCCCGCGTGGAAAACGCATGGAAGTACAAGCCGAAATATTCTGTTGCTGTAAGGCGCATAACACATTGCACCGGACACCGCTCCGGTGTGCGGCGCTGCGGTTTTTAATTTTGACTGAAGAATCTTAATTTGTATACAAAAACCGCAGGGTATAACACACTCACACCGCATGGCCGTGCGGTTGTGCGGCGCGCGCGACGGCACCGCACTCCCGGACGGTGATGCGGTGCGGTCCGCGGGGTATGCCACACTGCTCAGACGCAGTATCGTACGGGTTTTTGTGAGTGTGTTATAATACCCTGCGGTTTTTGTATTCAAATTAAGATTCTTCAGTCAAAATTAAAAACCGCAGCGCCGCACACCGGAGCGGTGTCCGGTGCAATGTGTTATGCGCCTTACAGCAACAGAATATTTCGGCTTGTACTTCCATGCGTTTTCCACGCGGGATGTGACCTTGTAAAACGATTTGAAATATGTCGTCCGATACCTGTAGGGTTACTCTTGAACCATTTCCGATGGATCGTCATTGGGATTGTGATTTTTGATACGCTTGAGTAACAACACTAGCGCCAAATTGGATCCGTATTTTGAGAGAATTTAGTAATACTGAGTTTGGGTGACCCAAAATCCGCCAATACGGGTTCAATTTGGAGCCAATGCGCAAAAATAAGCTTTAGAAAAATCACAATCTCAATGCCGATCGATCGGATTCGGTTCAAGAGTAACTCTATTGAGTAGTTCTTATATTTACGGGACGCTACAATTTGATTCCGGACATTTTTTTGTATAGAGACCTGCCATTGTTTTTCCATCTAAGTCGATTCAGCGATTATTGATTCCCCATACAAACTTCCACCCCCCTTTTCACCCCCTTAAGTGGTGATTTCTGCGATAAAAGCTATCTTATGTCTGTCTCCTGGTTTGAAGCTTAACCCCACCAATTTTCAGCCAAATCGGTTCAGCCGTTCTTGAGTTATAAAACTAACACGACTTTCGCCATTGACAATGCCACATACCAATAACAGTATTTTTGTCTGGACTACAGTTCTTGAGCGAAAACAGGATACCTTACTCAATGTGATACTCCTATTGGTATAGGTTTTCAAAAGGAGTTTAATAATAAAATATGACTGTCTGTTCATTTCCAATATTTACCTAATAAGAGTAAGTGTCAAGATTATGAGTAAGAGAGACCAATTTTAAAAGAATTTAATCTGAATTTATTAATTAGATACAGGGGCCTTACCATGATCGCTTATAGCAAGGTTAAAACAATATTGAAATAGAGACACCGCTCTTGTTGCGTATAGCGCCATCTCGCTCTCAGCGCGGTTTAAATATTGTTTTAGGCGATCATGGTTGGGGGGCTGGACATATATTTTATCAGATCCTAATTCGCGTATTGCAAAAAGTTTATGTAGTTTAGTGCAAGCGCAAGTAACATAGATGAATAATTAATATGCTATTACATTGTACGGACAACAGCACATAAAGGTAAACACTACGGCACCTTATGTCGTTGTAATAAGTACTATTTTGCAACAGAAACGTTTAGTCTGATGTGCCGGCGTATGTACATTATTGTTGTAAAGTATAAGTATAGGGGTACGATGGGGTTGACATTTGCAAAAGGATAAAAACCCTATATAGGTAATAAGATTAAAAAAAATATTTACCTAATATTTTTATTTGTTTTTTACCTTTTATATTTATTCCAGTCAGGAGAACTCGAAGATGATCTCGATGCTTTTCTAAGTGAGGATTACCAAATGTCCCCTCCGCCACCTCCAGTAACTTTTGGGGAGGTGTGCAGAATCATCAAAAATCTGCAAAATAAAAAAGCACCGGGTTTTGACCTCATAACAAAGGAAATACTTCTGCATCTTCCAAAAAAGGCAATTGTCTTTCTGACGACTCTGTACAACGGTGTCTTAAGAGTACAACACTTTCCGCGGATATGGAAGGTGTCACAGATTCTTATGCTTCACAAACCGGGAAAGCCCCCTAACGAACTCACATCGTATAGACCAATTAGCCTGCTTCCAATTCTGTCTAAGATACTTGAAAAGCTCATGCTCCGACGGATCTTACCAATTCTTGAACAGAACAAGTACATCCCTAACCACCAGTTTGGATTTAGGCAGAAGCACTCCACTATAGAGCAAGTACACAGGATAAGCGAGAAAATAAGAAAGACACTAGAGGAAAAAGAGTACTGCTCATCTGTGTTCCTAGACATACAGCAGGCATTTGACAAGGTCTGGCATAAGGGGCTCCTCTATAAAATAAAAGTCTGCGTACCTCACTCATACCATCTCCTCTTTGTGTCATACTTGTCTGACAGAAAATTCCGGGTAAGGGAGGATGAAAAATTCTCAAACTTCTACAAAGCAAGAGCTGGTGTACCACAGGGTTCCGTCCTGGGCCCAGTGTTGTATACCATATACACAGCTGATCTACCTGAAGTGAGTGGAGTAACAACTGCAACTTTCGCGGATGACACAGCAATCATGGCAAGTGACAGAGACCCTGCTATCGCATCACAAAAATTGCAGAAAGGCCTAAACGACACCACAAAATGGTTACACAGGTGGAGAATAAAAGTTAGTCCGCCAAAATCTGGCCAGGTTACCTGTACTTTGAGAAAAGGTAACTGCCCACCAGTCCAGCTGGAAAACACCACATTACCGCACCAAGATAGTGTAAAATATCTTGGAATTCACCTGGACCAAAGATTGACATGGAGGCAACATTTAAGCAAAAAAAGCGGAGAACTGAAATTAAAATACAACAACTTGCGTTGGTTACTAGGTAGAAACAGCAAACTGAGTACTGATAATAAATTCCTCATTTACAAAGCTATTATAAAACCCGTATGGCTCTATGGCATCCAGCTGTGGGGAAGTGCATCCAAATCCAACATAACCATAGTCCAGCGATAAAGCGGAACGACATAATATAACTTACAGCATAATACAAAGATGTACCTAATTGAGAGTAGATGGTTCACTGGAGCCACACTCTGACTGCCAAAATTACCTACAACAAATCTGCTGAAAGTGTAAACACTGATTGTAGATATAATTGGAAAAAAAAAATCCAGTCAGGAATTACTTAGTACCACTTGTACTATTTTGAGCACTAGCGATACAAAATACAAGTACTAACATCTATTACCGCTTGCACTCTAAGAGCCAGAGCGCACTAGCGACTTTTTGTCACCCGATAGTTGCCCGATAGTTTGATTGATTAGAAATCACATAGTTATTTTCTCCGACTTTTAATCGCTAAATGCGTGCACTTCAATATAGCTCTATACTTATTCCCGGAACGATCAAACTATCGTGCAACTAAAAGTCGCTAGTGCGCTCTGGCTTTAAAGGTATAAGTAGAGAGTGAAACTACTCGAGCGTAACTTCATTAGGCGATCATTTTATAAATACGGATTGTATAGAGTGTCGGAATGCGAAGATACAATAAGGTTTGGTATGGTCTCAGTCCAGGCGAAACATAACGTGCCTCAATTCTGATAATAAAAACAATGTCAAGATTCGACCTCGTTGTTTGAGGATAAAAGTCTGGCGAGTTGTTTTTCGGAAGATGTCTTTTGTAGCATTGTTGTAATAACTTGTAAGTAGGTTGAGGCTTCAGATTTAAGACTTATGAAAATAATAATATCCTTGCAGAGGCTGCAAAAGAAATTAAAAGGGATGATAAAATTATCTCGCTGATATTGTCATTTGACTTAGAAAGGACGCGAGAAAACAAGAATTACTTAAGACTATGAAGGATGCAAATAGATTTTGGAGATGTTATTACTTTTTGGAGAGGACGGTGTCCAAGTTATTACATGCTGCAGGGAAATATTTTAAAAATGTTATTATATACATTTTTAAGATATTATTTTTTTAGCAATAACGATTGAATGAGCTTTCACCTAATTATGACAAATCTAGTTCATGGGAAATAACTACACGTGTGTATGTAGGCAAGGTGTCAGCTGGCCACACTGCACTGTGGGACATCCATAGGTCATAAATCTTAAAAACCTGCTTTCTTGTTTTACATTTTATTCCTTGTCGTTACATTGGATAGTTGCGGTACCTTCTGAAACTATAAATAGGTCAGTAATTAGAGTGCGCCTTCATTATCTATTGTGCATTCAAAGAGAGCGCATCGCCAATCGTAAATACTGTTATCAGTGAGTCATTAAAAAGCGTGACGTCATTTGTTGTCATTGCGGGACCTGTGAGTGCTGTGTGAGTTTTTTCTGAAATGGATATCCAAGAACAGGGTATGTAATAATTAATATTTTTATTTTAATTGTATCTTAGTATATATTTTCTTTAGTATGTCAAGCTACGAGGCGACTTTTCTTGGAGTATTATATTTTAATATTCAAAGTTTGAATAAACTTTTAAATATGTTCCCACTCGCTCCGACTATGGAGGTATATTGCACCATAATCTTTAGACTTTCTTATCTTAGGAAAATTAAAACTTGGCTGCCCTTATCTGCCCTTTTGGCGATGACAAGGATGCTACGGTTGCCAGATTATCTCGTAGCATTTGCTACGAAATTAGTTTATTTAGTCTTAGTGCTTTGTGTAGGTTTTGTGACTGAATTTTAACCGTTTTTTTTTTGTTTTAGGTAATTTATATATATGCTCGTTTTCAAGAATGCATATTCTTGAAATATGGCTAACTGTCAATACCGATAATGACTCGGAAAAGTGTCGTCAAGTCCTACAAAGTTTGTTGACTACTCTGAACGACGATGCTGAGAACATTGATATTCATTATTTAGAGAAAATTGTTAATAATTTATGTAAAGCTATTGCTCGATTCTGGAAAAAATGTAATAGGGATAAAACCAAGCTTTTATATAAGAATTCCGATTGGTTTAATGTTATTGAAAAAATTCAACTTGTGAAAAACAATAAGCAATGTACTCCGTCTGAAACGTCGCCGTGTCATTCACGTGGTCGTCCTCGAAAACCTTTTACGCAATGTAGTAAAAGGACTAAACGTCGGAGAGTAGCTGATTTGTCAAAGTCTGATGATTCTACTGTGAGTGCATTGCTTGATGTTTCAGACTGTTCATTCGATTCGTGTATATCTAGAGTTAGCACTGATGATGTCTTGTCACTTGTGACTGATGCTCAGTTGACAAAACATCAGTATTTATTAATTAAAAACTTTGTTAATAGTAAGATTTCTCCTAATGTATTACCATGTTACCAACAAATTACTAAAGCGAAACAGAGATGTTACCCTTCTAATATAACTGTTTCCGAGTCTTCAGCTGAAGTTGAATTACAAAGTCTTTTTGATCACACAGCTTCTCGAATCCTTGAATCTCAAAAAGAGGTCTTAGATCAGATTCCTGATGATTGATGATTGTTCTAATATCTCTTTACTTGGGAAATGGGGATTCGATGGCAGCACTGGACATAGTGAATACAAACAATTTTTTTCAGATTCAACTTTAGAAGATAGTAGTTTGTTTGTAACATCTTATGTACCCCTTCAAATTATTGTAAAATTAGCTGAAGATAATTGTAAAATTAAATGGAAAAATCCTCGACCCTCTTCCACTAGGTACTGCCGTCCTATTCGATTTCAATTTTTGAAAGAAAGCACAGCAGTGTCTTTGCAAGAGGAAGCTTATTTTAAGGATAAAATTGAAAGTTTGCAACCTACTTTTATTCAGATCGACAATCGTGAATTGGTCGTTAAGTGTTTGTTCATGATAAATTTAGGTAAAAGTATGTTATTGTTTATATTTGTTTTTTACTGAAGTAAACGTTTTTTATTCCGTAAATACATGTACTTCTTTCATTTTAATGTTCCTAAAACACTTTTACAACTATAAGTCACTAAAATAATACAATGTATTGATAGTAACAGGACTTTAACTATTTATGACCGCCCTTGTATGGAGCGTGTCCCTCTGTGCACTGCTCAGACGCAGTATCGTACGGGTTTTTGTGAGTGTGTTATAATACCCTGCGGTTTTTGTATTCAAATTAAGATTCTTCAGTCAAAATTAAAAACCGCAGCGCCGCACACCGGAGCGGTGTCCGTTGCAATGTGTTATGCGCCATAGATAATGTGGTGATTCTGTGCGTCGTGCATCGCAGCTCCGGACGGAGATACGGAGCAAACCGTACGATGGCACGGTTCCGTGCCGCCGCAGCCGCATGCGGTTTTCGTCCCTCCGTACTCAGGGACCGGACCCGGTTACCGTTATAGCCGGTAACCATAGGGTTTTGATGGGGTATTTTATAATGCTGGGTTTTTAAACCCTTTGCCTTACGGTAAGCTTTCAAACGGCTTACCGGTTTACACATTAATCCTTTCGATTGAATTAATTCGGGTTACCGCTAACCGATATCAAAACCCCCCAAATGGGTTACCGTTCTAAACGCTGATTAATTTGTAAAAAATATTTTAGACCTTAGGTATATCGCGTGTAGATTGCTTTTGCACCGCATATTTGCCAGAGGTCGCGACCGAACTCTGGCGTTATTGCGCCCGCAGTGCTATTTCAATCGCTCGGTGTGCGTGAGGGAAAGGGTTACCCTAATCCGAACAGTAAGCGGTTAAGCGCATAAACACTAAAAACCTTTAAGATTAGGTAAGCGGTAAATTATTGTTGTGGGTGGTAACCCCTATTTTACGGGTTATCGTTATTGTTGGGAAACCTGTTGAACGGCTTACCGAGCCCACTGGGTTACCATACGAATGGGTTACCCTTTCGAACGGCTTAAGCAAATGAACGGGTTTTCCGGTCCCTGCTCCGTACACCGTAGCGGGATGCGGCGGCAATGTGTTAAGCCATTTGATTTACTACCAAACGTAGATAACGTATGAACGATCGAAAAGTGGGCCGGTGAAGAACTGCTCAATCGCGACTCGTGCAGTTCCTTTCCATAGTGAGTGATTAGCTGTCGGCACGTAAACATGCCGAAGAGCGCATTCAAAAGTTGTGGTAACAATAGCCAGAAACGGCAGAAAAAAGACGGGATTTCATATTTTGCGTGAGTAAACTCATTACACATCTTATCATGTATTCAAATATTCGATTTATACGTAAAAACCAATCAAAAACAATTATTTTAATTATAAACATGTCGCTTCGCGTCAGTGTCAGTACATCACAATCGTCTAGCTCGCACGGGCGTCGTATCACGATGTGTTATCTCATTCATGCGTTGGAGCGACAACGCGATAAGCAATTTCAAGCATTATGTTTGAGAGAATAAAGTTGATATTTTCTTGAAGTAATTGCTAAAACGTCGTTTGATCTGTGGCTAGGTATGAAATTATGTAACTTCCTATGGTTGTACTTAAAATAGTCGCCGCAATAATGCAGAATAAGGTTGAATTCGATAAATACGGTACTTTCTTTATGGTAACTTTCATTAGGGCGTGCATATTCAAGTATATATCAGCGAGTACAAACGTATAGTCGATTAAGTGACAGATTTTAAGCGCGTTTTTGTATGAAGCGCTCTATCTACGTTTGGTAGTAAATCAATATGTTAAGCGCCTAAAACGGAAGTTATATTTGGCCGATACTTTAATTCCTGTCCTTCCACTTTGACCAACTAAACTAACCAACTGAAACGGATCAACTATTTTTTTTTCTCAACGATACAACTTTTTAGTTGGTCTGATAGGAATATTTTGTTAATTCATGTTCATCACAACGGTTTCTAAGTATATTCAAAAAACAAGTCGTTTTTGCTACGGATAGTTACCTATATTTTGATATATTTTCCATAGAATAAAAATTTAACTGTCCGTAGCAAAAACGAATCGTTTTTTAAATAAAGAAACCGGTCAAAAGGGGCTTTAAACAACCTACTGATAAGGGCGCTTTTACATTGATAACTTTTTGCAGCGATACAAATGCGTGTTTGTATCGCTGCAAAAAGTGTGTGACAGTCGCGCAATTGCATCGCGATACCCGCGACCAACAAGTATTTGTATCGACTCATACGCGCGTTTGTATCGATGGAAACGCGCATTTGTAGCGCGGCTGCGTCGAAGCAGCATATTATATCACTGCAGCCTATGCGGCTAGCTACGGAATCGCGACTGCAGCGTTATTGTATCGCTTCTTTGAGAAGCGCGTGTGTGTAACAATAAACGATTTGCGACTGTATCGACACTGCATCGCGACTGCATCGCTAGAAAAAGTCGCAATGTAAAAGGGCCCTAAAATTTCATTTGTCTAGCTTTAATCGCTTTCACTCGGTAATGATGAATCACTTACCACATTTAATTTTACATTTAGATAGAAAGCGTTCATCACCTGTAAGTATAAATTTAATAACTTAAAATGAATTAATAGATTAAATTTATCAGTTGAAACTAGAAATTCGTTATTTGTTTGAGTTTGATTTTTTAACAAAGTTTAACCTGATTATACAATTTATAAGATTCAGTTTTTACAAATTTTCAATAAAATTTAACACATCAAGCGTAAGTCTAATAAAAGCCACCATAAAAGTGTCAAATGTTCTAAATTTAAAAAAAAATAACTAAATTTGTCAATGTAAAATATTTACACAAATATAGTAACATACCTTCACAAAATTGAAGGACCAATTTATTTGATCATAACCAATTTTAGTCAACAGTATGCACCATAGTTTCGTTTAATTTCCATATACCTAAACTTTAATTACATCCGCGTATTAGGCACTCAATCCAAATGGTACGTTTTCGGTATTTCGAGCATGCAACGAAATCAAATTTTTAATTTGATTTCATTGCATGTAAAAATTAAAGTCATTCAGTAACACGTTTTAACTAAATATGTTTTTATTATTAACTGTAATACCTAGTTACCTACTTAGGTAAAATTAGATGTAACCTGAGACATTTTTCCTGTCTCGTTTGTATCTTAGCTACAACAAAACTAACAGATGTTATTCGTTTTGCAAAGTAAAATTTTTAGAAAGCCCCCTAGACAAAAGCTAGCTACGCTTATTTTTCCGCAGTCGTTCCTCAGAGAAAATGTATGGAAATGACATTAGCCTGTGACAAGCTCACGCTATTTTTTCCGCAGCTAATGTCATCTCCATACATTTTTACTGCGAAACAACTGCGGAAAAATAAGCAGGCTTTTGTCTAAGGGGTCTGGGGTGTATGATGCTAATAATATTATAATATTAAGAAAATATAATACTGCTTTAAAGAAAGAGGAACTTCGCCCCTTAGCATAATCTCTTGTTAACTTTCATGACAAAAAAATATGTGATTCACAGATTCAGACACATATCTGTTGTAGTAAAATGTTGTAGCTGTTACAGATTAGTAGATTATTATAAACCAAGGGTATAAAGCAGTGTCTTATGTCACGGCGGTAATATTGAATCGCTAGCGTAATGAAGGACTCTGTGCTTAAGTCCCGATCCCTAGAGAGTGGTAAATAATTAAACTTTGAGCGTAGCGAGGGACTTAAGTCTATAGAGTCCTGAGTGTAGAGAGAGATTTTAACTCACCCAAGACTAAGACTGCTTTATCCCCGAGGAAAATACTCTACTTTTCGCACCACCTGCAGGTGGTACGAAAGCGAGAAATGGAAACAAATATGAAAGAGATGCAGCACTTATTCAAAATCATATTAATTTAATAATAAATCTGAAATATTATATTTCTCAAAAAAGCCACAAAATTTCTGTATTGAAAAAACTACAAGAAGTAGCTATATGTGCTTTAGTGTTGCCCAAAATCGGTCTTGTTCTTGCATCTTGTGAGACTCTTGCTGTAAGACGGAGACCTAGACCAAGACCAAACTGACCCATGCAAGATTTGAGCAAGAGTATTGCTCAAATCTTGCATGGGTCAGTTTGTATAATAGATTGTGATATATAAAATGTGTCATAAAGTCATTAATATGTAATTCTATACTAATATTATAAAGAGGAAAGATTTGATTATTTGTTTGTTTGTATTGAATAGGCTTCGAAACTACTGAACCGATTTTGATGAAAGTTGGTATAGGGATAGTTCGAGACCAGGGGAAGGACATAGGGTAATTTTTCTACGGGGAAAACAAATATAAAGCGGGCGAAGTCGTGAGCGGCAAGCTAGTGATTAATAAAATGGTGATTAATAAGTGATTAATAAAATGTGTCATTAAGTTTGCTAAAATCGCTGAGGTACGCGCGGTTCGCGTGCACATACGAAACTTTGAACAATAGACAAGCAAAAGTTTTATTATGAAATAAGTTGTAGAGAGGTAAATATCAAACAGTTCATACTTAATTACATATTAGCGGTAAAACTTGCAGATACGGTTTGTCCGCGCGGCGAACGCACCGCGCAATCCACTAGAAGTTGGTCAACTAATCCAAGTTTTCCTTTACGGGCTAATGAGACGAGTTTGATTCGAACTCCGGGCGTGCCGGGAAACAGCCATTCACTTTGAATAGCTCTAGAGCTATTTATCAGAGTTAACGTAAACACTAATAATAAAAAATTGCTCAACACCAAGTAATTCAGCAGCTATACGCTTCCATCTCTCATTTATTACAAGCCTTCATTTCTGAGTAACACTGACGACTCAGTTTGTGAGGACCGGGCGCAATAAGCATCATGACGCTCTTTAATTTGAGAAAGACTTGATTACAAAGCCGGGTTTCTATATTCAAAAACGTTCGTTTTTTCTGCGGACAGTTATATTTTCGCGAATCATAGTTCGCGGGCACAGCTCAGCACCATCATCTCAACCACAATGCTGCTTCGTTGGCTGTTTCCTTCCATTACCAGTACGTAGATTTAAACTACCTTTAGGTTGAACGTTAACGAATTCAAAAAATCATTAGCCATTAAAACCTTAGACCCTGTTTAATGTACCAAGTTATTTGTGCTTCTTCTTATAAACATCAGAGATTCTAGCTGGGTTTATTGGTCTGCGCATAGACAAACAAAGCGTTTGGCCTCCGTAATGGAAATTACATACCCCCGAGGTCGGAAATCAAATTGACAGAAGAGGTTAAACAAACGATGCGGTCAGGAGCCGAGACCGTAGTCCGTCGAATATTAATCGCTCGGTAAATGCGCTTTTATTTGTTTTTCCTTTCCCTCGTTGGCTTAGCTGCGAACTCTTAACAATGGATCAACTTAACACTCTGCCAATTCACGCTTCGTTATTTGGTTATGGGAAAATCTTAAATTTTAAGACAATACTGTCCAATATTTTCACTGCTAGAAGAGACTTGTGGTACCCTTTCTTAAATCTTTTCAAAACTCACGCCTTTCATAATTTAAGTTTTGACTTTTAGTTTAAGTTTTGTTAATGGTATATAGCCACGTTTACGTTTCAATCGATATAGAAAAAAGCAGAAATAGTTTCTTAGTAATATACGAGTAGAACCAAAGGAAGGTCATAATGACTTACCTTTATTTTCTGGCTTCGGCTTGGCTTATACACACCTATAGATAAAGAAAAAAAACTTATTTTTTATTCTTAAATGGTTTATAATTATATTGTAATTTAAAACATGTGTCATTTAACTGATAAGCGACCAAATATTACAGTTCATCTTTGTATACGTCGAACCAAGCAAGTAAATAATTTTCTTTTTTTTACATTTTACTAAAAGATCTTTAAAAAATGTGTTTAACTCTATTCAGTGGACAAAACAAAGAACTTCGTAACATAAATGCAATTTCAAACACTAGCCTTTTCTGAGCGAAATGGAGAAAAAGTGCTGCTTTCACCATGCGAAATGAAGTCTTCGTTAATCACATTTTCTTCTAAAAACTTTTTACAATATGGAATCAACTGCAATCATACAATTTATTTATACCTATAACTGAGTTGGCAAACAAGCATCCTGCCCACCTGATGATCAGTGGTAACAGACACCTATAGTACGTGCTGTTCTTGTGCGATGTCGCAGCAAGTCTGCAACCCACACAAGAACCACAATGTACTTCGAAAAATTGTGACATAAGATGTAATGTCATGGTACCCAGTAATTTCACTGCCCTAACTTACCCTTCAAAGCGGGACACAGCAATGCAAGCATTGCTGCTTTGCAGAAATAGGTAAGGCGAAGGTACCCAAGCAGGCGACAGCACTAATTTATACAGCTAAGTTGGCAAGCTAGAATAGCGGCCGCGTGTAATGTGGTGTTGGACTCGTTTCACGCGTGCCGGGAGATGCAGTGTTGGTCAACACTCCACAAGGCGGACCGATGATCTTGTGCAGGTCGCGGGAAGCCGCTGGATGCGAGAAGCGTAGGACCGATCGGTAAGGGGATCCTTGAGAAAGGCCTATGTTGAACAGTGAGTGTCTCTTGGTTGAAATGATTTTGATGATGATGATGATTTTTGATAATGAAATTGTGCCAACTTGTGACATAAGATATCAAGTCACAGAATCCAGTAATTTCACTGCCTGTCTTACTCTTTCAGAGGTACATATGAAAGAGTAAGACAAGTAGTGAAATTACTGGGTATGCACACGACTCTGGTAACTGGTACAGGAGCGCGTTCAGAGCCTCGGAGTGTAGTTGTCTGGTTGTTTTTTAACTCGCTCAGAGGCGTTGAACGGATTACAGCAACCAAATCTTTTATCTCCCTCTTTCACATGAATATTTATTTCTCTCTCTCTTTCTTATAAGATGACATTTTAGATTATGGCCCTCAATATCATCCAATCACGTAACCGTAAATAATCATAAAAGTGTAAATAATTAGTTCTGGACTGTAAAATGGTTGTTTACTGTACTTACCGTTTGTATGAATTATAAGTTTCATTTGCCAGAAAAAAATGGTTTACTATATGTTTTTGGGCTATTTTTATAAAAAGTGTCTCGAAAATCACAAATGTGACAAAGTAAAATTATATGGTAACAGATCTGAGCAACCTATTATCATGGGCAAAGATTATTTAGTCATTACAATTTACAATACAAAGATTTTAATGAAGGTAGTCAGGATTTTTAATAATACCTCCTGACAATTTTGTCGCATTTGTAGAATCGCTTGAAAAAAAATTTCGCGAATATTTTGATCTCGACATAAATATTGGCAATGATATTTTGAAACGGGTACAGGATTGTAAATTTAATATGCCATGTGATTGCTTCCCAATTGATTACTTAAAAATACTTATTATCTGATTCCGAATTTACCATTCTATCAAAAGGCACAACAAACTATTAAAAACCAAAAATTATAAAAAAAATAATCAGAGTAAGCCATTTGTAAATATATTATTTAATAATATATTAAAAAGTATATTACTTAATACCTTAATATATTAACCTAATGCCTAATCTGATCTTATGTATATACCTAGTAAAAGCACATAAACGTTTATTTTATTTTATTCTCGTTTGCCAACCCCACAAGAATAGGTAAGAATTTTGCACGCTCCTTAGAAGCTTTGCCTCTGTTCCGTTTCTCTACTCATGTGCTCTAAGGTCTTGAACGGGCCGGTTGTTTCACCCGGGCGTCACGCTCGAAGGCATTGAACGGGGTTAGAGCGAAAAGTTGTACTTCGCGCGAAGGCTCCGAATGCGCTCCTGAGTCTTTCTCTGGATAACTTTAAATATCATATTAGTAAACCCTTTACCATTCTCATTTAACAAATATGAATGAACAATTATTCAAAATCTTGTTTAGTTAGTTATACTTTTTTATACGTAAATATTTTTATGACAATGAACAGAATTCATCGTTACCATCTCATGTTGTTCTTTAACTTGTTTATTAATCCTTTTGAGTTCATTTCGAAGATGCACATCTTCCTCAAAAGCATTGTTTATAGTCCAAGATTCTCCACAAATAACTAAAGGTAATATATACGGATATCCTAATAAAAACTCACATAATTAATAACTAATAAAAAAACATAAAGAACATTAAATTATTGATAAAAAAATATTTTAAATACCTTTAATCGTCCCTAATGATCCATCACTAACAACACCCAAGTTACAATACATTTTCTTTTTCAATTTCGTACTACGCGCTTCCCAAACGTCTTTTAAAGCATTAGAGAAGACAGCTGCTCTAAAGATAGGACCATATGGGTTTTTCGATGTTGCATACACTACCTTTAACAAAACAATAGGATTAAGAGAAGTATCTAGTCATGCTCATAAACTATTTCAATTAATATCACTGTTTTATCTATCAGTGTATCCTAAGTGTTTGTGGGTCATAGTGTGGGTATACTACCTTTTCTATAAACTCTTTCTTCAACCACGAGAGGCTAAATTGTGTGTGATCGTGCCCAGAAGATTGAAGTAAATTTTTACTGATTATTTCCCGGTTACATGTCGATCGGTCCCCCACATCGTGATTGCAAACTATGCGTTTATTTATTTCCACGTGAAGTATATCATCATTAGCTGCCCAGACTAGAACGTCATTAATGTCACTGTATTGTACCTAAAATTTAAAATAAAATCTTTTTACACAATCTTAGCTGATACGAAGCTTTTCTTATTTATTTAATTTTACAATATATTATATTGTTAAACTGTGATATAGTTGTACCAGAAACTGATGGCAAATGTAGAGCTGAACTTCTATAATAAAAATAGTTTTCTTCTTATAAGATAGTCTTAATTCAGATTATAAATAACATTTAGATCAGCAATAAAATGACAATTGAATAGAATTGGCTTGTCGCGATTTCGTGCATCGAGATTTGGTTTGTCATGATTTGTCGCGCTAATGTGCATTGAGATAGCGTTTGTCGCGATAATGTGCATTGAGATAGCGTGTTTCGAACTTATGTATTACACTCATTTTTTATATATTACCCTTGAATTATATAACAAATATGTTTTAGCTCTACATTTGCCATCAGATTCTGGTACATCTATACAAAGTACTAATACAACAGAAAGGAGGTTCAAAGCGAGTCCTAGCCTAAAGCGAGCAGATCATCAGATATTATTTAAATGGAATAATAAACCTGCCCACTTTGCTGCTGTCCCGATGTCCCATTTAGGCCTCGCCCATCCGGCAAAGAGAGTATTCGAAAAATTTTAAAATTGTCTATCAAACTACAACAAATTCAGTATATAATATTTCCCGTCTTCATATGTATTCACATTTTTCTCCCACTTTACCGTGGGAGAAAAATTTGAAAAAGAAGTGATCGATTAGAAGTGCCCATTTTGGGCACTTCTAATAGAACAAATGTTGCAAAATTTGAGAAAATAGACTTCAAAACATGAAAAGGACATGAATAATATAGGAAGCCATGGGTCCATGGGAATACCCACATCACAATTTTATGTTAAAGTCGGTCGGGCTCACAAGAAAACTTCCATCATCAGATCAATAACATAAGATAATGACTACCAGACATAAATACCCAAATAGCTTGAGAAAGAAGTAACAATAATCTAAAACAAAATAAACAATAAAGAGTTGAGGTTCTATGTTCGATTGCTAGCTTTACAGTATACTTCTGTCCAAGTAACATGAACCCAATGAAATAACTTTAAAAAACTACTTACAGTAAAATCAATAGTAAAAGAATTGGTTCCTAACTCCTAACTTTTAAAAAGTTAAACTTTTTATCACCAGCTCACCAAAACAACCTGAAAAAATATACAACTTAATGTCAATAAGTGCCTATTATTATATTCTATAATTTTATATTCTTTTGTTTAAAGAACTAGCCTGTAACTTCTCAAAGTCAAGGATCCTTCCATTATCGCCTCAGCGTGATGATGGAAGCCTTGACATGAATAAACATGAAACACGTTGGACACACCCGTGAAATTTATGGGTTTCCCTTGATTTTCCTTGAATCCTATCTCCAGTTCCTTACTTGATAACAATGGGACCATTTCAGGAGTACACTCTTTAGAATAAGAAAAGAGTTTTCAATATCGGTACAAAATTGGCCGAGAGATCAGTGAACATAAATAAAAAATAGACGCAATCGAACATAGAGCTTCCTCCTTTTTTGAACTTGGTAAAAAATTACCTTTAAATGATCGGCAAGAACAGATTTAGCCACATCAGGTATTGCAGTCGGACAAAAAAATTGATCGGATGGTATATTCTTTGACAATGATTTTATAATATCCATCACAGCAAGGCCATCTGCCATGATGATAGGTTTTCGGGACTTAACCTGTGCTGTCGTTGTTTTTTCCAGTGGAATGCCTTTTTTGTATTCATTGTGATCTATATCATTAGAAATATAACTTGCAACTTTTATTATTAAATACAAGGCATTAAACTGTCTTTCAGAGTCGACCTTTTTTAATTCTACTTTATTCGGATTTGATAAATTCGAGATGAAGCAAAAAACATCAGCATCTGAAAATCTTAACAAGGAAATTCATTTTAAACAGTGACTTGAATGCTACAGTACGGATTACTAATAAAGGATTATTCCACTTTGAGCTCCTAGGTGATATCACCCAAGTGATAAAATTCCACATTTTTGTGTTCTAAAATCACCCGCCACCAAATCACCTGGGTGATCAAATTCCACATGATTTTAATTTCCGTAGCGTTATTTTCTTTCGTTAAATATCCAAATAATTTCGTATTAGAAATCCTTCCTTTACTGATTACTTTCTCAGCTAAGTGAGTAGTGAACTATTAAAACTAAGGTACCTCAGGACCTACCTTACACAAAACCACAAAGCAGCTTTTGTTAGTGTTTTGTGTGTGATTGCTTGTTGACATTCATGATGAATGATTTTACTGGATTTATAAGTGATTCACAGAACGTTGAGGTATTGAGTATACCTAGTCCTCGGTTGGTAGAGAGATTCAACTTTCTATATTTTACAACTATTTGCAGTTAAAGCAGAGGTACCGTTTCAGAAAAGACGCCGTACCTCTGCTTGAAAGCCTTGCCACCAATAACACTGATTCTGTTCAAGAAGTAACGTCTCACGGCACACCCCACTTTTTCCTAAGGAAAATGTGTGATGAGAATTGAGAGAGAAATTAGTACTAGTAATGGAAATATTTCACTTAGGCCTAAGTGAGGATGAGGTAAAAGAACCTGTCTTATCAAGAAACGTTGTACTTTCTAAAATTTAAATTTAGTACAATATTAAATTGTATGCTGCGTTGCATTGTTGGCGACAGGCAACAGTAGTCGCCGATGACGCATTGTGCCGTAAAAATATTGTAGGTCCATGGTTAAATGATAAATATCTTATTGCTAACCTTGGTATGTCTGTAGATACAACAATACTATTATAGCAGGAAAAGGCGCAACTTATCAGTTCAAGTTTCAAATTGTCAGCAGCAGTAATTTCATTGGAATGCACCATCAATATCAAGTCGATCAATTGGTAATCCCCAAAGACTTTACCAGCTAATATTTTCATTAAAATCATTTGCCCGGCTAGAGCGAGAGGATTTACAATTATAACTTTTAACGGCGGAAGAACTTGTTTTGTTTGAAAATTCATATTACAATTAAAAAATAGATATTAGGTACACGAACACAAACTTTTATATTAAACAATTGGTATTTTTTTGTAAGCAGCAGAGCAATTATTGTATTGGTTACCTAATGGTCGTTTGTAAATTGCAAATATATATAACTTGTGTGAAATGTAGGTACGTCAAAATTTTAAAGTCAAAATCTATAAGTCACAAACAATAAGTGAACAACCATTAAGCAACTATAAGTCAATATTGACAAAAAAGTACAAATAAGGCAATAGGGAATACAAATTCCTTGGCTCGATTGCTTCAGTCTTGGATCAAGAATCAAAATAATACTTGATCCGATGGCTCATCAGCATCACTTAAACACATATAAACTACTTACCACTACTTACAGCCCACATGGGTCTCTCCTTAGGCGAGGAGTAATTAGGTTTAATACTGCATCATGCTGGCCAAACGAGTTGAACTAGGGTTTTATTAATTTTTAGGATTTATTTAGGGCTCGTTGGGTCTCGTACGATATATATTATACGGGAAGAAAGGCAGCGTCGACGTCGTATCGGCATCGTAGACAGAATAATCATTTCTGGGGTTGCAATCATTTCTTATGGCTACGCAAGCCACTATCCCGTTTTCGAACAATTTCGAACTTGGGGCACGGCAGTGCCCCCACCAAGTCTTGCGCGAAGCAAACACTGCCGTACCATCCTTTACTGGAACCATTTCGCCGCATTTTCAGGCCTCTATTTGAGAACCTCTGGATAAGACCAGAACGCAGAAATTTTCGTCATCCAGTAAGCTATAATCACATACTTAAAATCCAAAATTTCAAGTCTGTAGGTCATTTAGTTCCGAACTCATTCACTCACTCATGATCATCAAAATAGAACTAGTACTTCCCATAAACTCAGAGAGCTGAAATTTGGTGCAGAGTTTGGGTTTAATGACCACATAAAGGGAAAATTATTAAAACTAGGATAATCGAAGATCTGGAGTACCTGGTGACCCTGATTAGAAAACACAAGAGCCCAACCAAACTATTAGAGATATCGACATACCGCCTTTACAAAAAATATTCAACTTGGTGGGCCGCTTCCAATAAAGAAAAGAAAAAAAGAAAAAAAAAAGATTTGTAATAAAAAAAACTACCCCTAAAAAAACTGTGTCAAATAAGAAAATCTAATAAAGTTAATCAATAAGCTCACGTTTCTACAAAAAAAAGTGAAATCCCACCCAAAACATTCTGTAAAAAAATAGAACCGACTTCAAAAACACTGAAAACTTAAAAATAATCTTCTTCTATATTGAAGTCGGCGCCAAACAATGATCACCTAGAAAGTGTTAAAATTTGTCACCGACTTGAATATAGAAGAAGATTATTTTTAAGTTTTCAGTGATTTTGAAGTCCGTTCTATTTTATGTAAAAAAAAATTATTTTTAACTTTTTAGTGAAAGAAACCCTAATTTAGTGTTTTCCTCGATTTTCTATGGGATTCCATCATCCAATCCTGACTTTGGTGACCATGGGACCACCCTTGCAGTATACTCTATCAAATACAAAAAGAATTTTGGAAATCGGTTTAAAAATGAAGGAGTTATGAGGTAACAAACATAAAAAAAATACACCTCCTACTTTTTTGAAGTCGGTTAAAAACTAGCCAAGTCTCGATGGAGCTGCTTGTTTATCTCTAAAAAGTAATGAAATCTAGACAAAGTCGTGCCAAGTCTAAGGTTCCTTACTGCGATTTCTTTATTCCTTGTTATTATATGTAATTAATGTTGTGTGACTTGGTCGTTGAACATTCTTTATACGTTAGTGGGTACATACAAGTCAAAGGCCAAGTGACACAACATTAACTATAATAATAAAGAAATCGCAGTAAGGAACAATAGACTTGGCACGACTTTGTCTAGATTTCATTACTTTTTAGAGATAAACAAGCAGCTCCATCGAGACTTGGCTAGTTTTTTACAGAATGTTTTTGGTGGGATTCAGTTTACCGCAACAAATATGAAACATACGAGTACAGTTTTAAAATTCATATATGATATTGTTGAATATGTTATCTAAATATTCTTAAAGACAGAAACAATATAAATAATATTTCAATCGATAGAAAAAAAACCAAAGATCACTCTGTTCAATATTTTAAAACAGCTGTGAATCAAAACATACAATAATAAATGACATAAAAGTTAAATGCCTAACGCCGATCCCGATTGTGCCTCTATGGGGGTAGAAGATGCTGGAGGGTGGTTTAGTCAGGTATGGGGTTTATACCCGAGTCCAATGGCATATCCTTGGGGCGGCCTTGTCAACTTTTCAGTCCCTTGTTCGACAATCGTAACGAGATTCCCCCTCTTAAAAAAGGTTAGATATTGTGACCACACACAGTCGAGCGAGAGAAGCGAGCGGATCATGAAACTATTAAGAAATTCTCAAAATCAACATTTACCAACCGTCATTGGTAAATCCAATGGTAAAAGCCCAAAATATCGCCTATTCTCTTTAGAATCCTTACATTTACCAACTCATGTTGGTAAATCCTAAGATTTACCGGCAAAACCTAAGATTTACCAATATACGGACTTTTACAGTAACATATAAGTAGGTACATATTATTGTTA
This sequence comes from Schoenobius gigantellus, assembly GCA_963935595.1. Classification (NCBI taxonomy): domain Eukaryota; kingdom Metazoa; phylum Arthropoda; class Insecta; order Lepidoptera; family Crambidae; genus Schoenobius; species Schoenobius gigantellus. The sequence continues at coordinate 16,946,964 of OZ012551.1, read as the reverse complement.
AATATTAAATTATTATGCTGTGTTATTCCAACATGAGTTGTGATTGTGACTGCATTGTTATATAAATAGTCAAGAAATATATATTTCATTTGCTTAATACTCTATGTGTGCGGTCCCTTTGGATATCGTGTGCGCTATTTGCACACAAATAATCGGTCCAAAATTGCTCATGTCCGTAATCGATGACCTCACCGATTGATGCTGACAGTGCTAACAGAAAAGAGGTAGTGCACTGTCTCCAAAACTGTCAATGTCAAAGTCAACATCAGTTTCCCGCAGAATTTTATATGTATTTTAGTTTGTTCGAAATTATTTTTCAATAGATTATCTACAATAAATATAGAAGTGCTCTCTAAAGATACTGCAGGCACAATTAATGTTTCCCTTTTAATTTTCTTTTCAAATAACATTCACTGTCAGCTTGACAGACTCACAGATCGAAAGCTCGGTCCAAAATTAATCTGAGTAGGTACTTACGTCCGTGAGGCAAACGATTTGAACGGGCTGTTTGCATGCATGCAAACGTTTGCACAGGAGTGCGTTCAGAGCCTTCGCACGAAGTATGTACAACACTATACCAATACCAAGCCCTATACATAGTGGACTCAATTCTGTGCGCCCGCCGTCAAAATAACCTAAAACTAAAATTTCTAAATTTAAACTTAATTTAAATGGCCGGCTAAGGAAGTGCTCTTCTACGGTGACAGGCCAACTAAATTTAGGCAGAGCTTTAAGCGTAATTCTAAAATGTCTATCCTAGACATTTAAGTTTAATTCTGTTTGTGTTGCTATCGTAAAAATATTAAAAGTAAATTAATTAATTGTTTCACTTTGCTTAACTCAGACCGCGGTGCATAACGCTGAGTAAATAGTTTTTTTAATTTAGATTTGAGATCTTGAAAGAAGCAAAAATTTTACAAACAAAGAGGTTTTTCTAAAAAAGGTTGGTAGCCTATGGATTATTAAACAGGGATTCCAGTAATATAAAAATATTTTCCTTGACAATTATTGTAACTTCAATGATATGATATTAAACAATCTAATTACCATTTTAAAATTATCAGTAAATTAAGTCTTAGTTTTTCTAATTGAAACCTTAAATTCATCATCACAGCTCATATACGTCCCCACCGAGGGGTTCGAGCCTACCCTATGTTAGGGTGATTAGGCCTTAGTCAACCACGCTGGCCCAGTGCGGTCGACTTCACATACATCATTGAATTTCTTCGCAGATGTATGCAGGTTGCCTCTCGATGTTTTCCTTCACCGTAGGAGCGTCAGACAAATGTACATATGAAATTCGAAATGAAAAACACATTGCTACATGGCGGGTTTCGAACCCCGACACCCCGATTGGAAAGCAAGTGCCGAGTCCACAGCAGTAAATTTAACAAAGGTTTATTTTATGCTCTCCCTTTTTAGTGAGAATTTTTCAATGTTGGCAACACTTCCGAAATGTCAGAATTCCGTCGAATTAAAAATCAGACTGTAGTACATAATGGATATAAAGTTTCTTTCAAAAATGACAGTTCTTTTTACCAACCGTAGTTATCGAATAGGCCTGCTGACGTTTATTACCGAAATACTCTTACGTGATTGGATGATATTGGGGGCCATAATCTATAATGTATACCATCCACTAAAAAGATATAGAAATAAAAATTCATTAGGAAAGAGGGAGATAAAAGATTTTGTTGCTGCAATGCCTTCAACACCTCTGAGCGAGTTAAAAAACAACTCAAACTCAAATATGTAGTTGAGACATTGACATCACAGATTGACATTGAAGTTTAGCCACTTATCCCAAAAACTGAACTGCCCCCCTAGACAAGATGCCTTTCGATAATCGCAAACGCAATCGCTAAATGGATAATGTATGAGATTTGACAATTGCGCTCGAAAGCTAAACGAGGGCTTATGTCAAATCGCATACATTTTCCTTCTAGCGATTGCGTTAGCGATTATCGAAAGGCATCTTGTCTAGGGGGTCAGATAGGGTGCGGTCTATAATCAGACAACAGGAACGCGTTCAGAGCCTCGGAGTGTAGTTGTTCGGTTGTTTTTTAACTCGCTCAGCTGGCCTATTCGCTAACTACTCAGAAAAATCGCTTTAGTTATTCTTCTGAGGCTAACTACGGTTGGTAACTAGAACTGTCATTTTTTAAAGACACTTTATATTCATTACTGGTTAAGTGAGTCACGGCAGCGTTCATAATAGCAGTAATGGATCGGATTTCTCGCGATTAACAGAAAAGAAGACGGCGTATCTCTAAAGTAAATTTTTCAAAGTCCTACTCAGCTGGTTCGGCACGCAATTACAGATAAAATTGCTTCTTGATTGTCTTCGCTACTGTTTTCATTTTGCGAATACGTGAAATATGGCATGAAATCATCATCGGAATCTGAGTCAATTGTATATACACGGTGTTTCAAAAATACCCCTAAAGCCAAAAGGGTGTTGTAGGGTCCCTTATATAGAGTTCATTCCCAATATATGACGACCGTGCTAGAAGTGCATTGCCCTTACCAGGAGTAATAACCTCCTACTCCTGGTAGCTAGTACTAGGCAGGACTTGCGTACTTACCAAGGTAATTTTATTTAACTAATAATAAACCTTAATTCTAGTGCTTATTTTCTTGTGTTGGAATAAAGAATTCAAAATAGAATCAATAAAAGATAAAATTTAATTGAAGTAACGACCTAAGTAGGGTAGGTAGGTATCTCTACCTCATTGCATACGTACGTACATAAATAAATTATTGTCTAATCTGCGTAAAAGGAGGTTTCTATTAGGTACAGCTTACCAGTTGTTGTTTCATGTAGCTTGCAGAACACTTGTGGAGAGATCTCATATAATCAACACAGCTAACATTCAGTTAGCTAACTATTGGCTAATAATTAGGTACCTATTAGCCGACAAAAGGGGACACGGCGCGGCACGCGGCTATGCCAAACAAAATGCCGCGAGGATTCTCTGAACAAACCGTGCGGCACGTGTTCACGAAATGTATGAAGTCTTGGTAGTTGGTAATACTGGGATTGTCAACCTTTAACGAGTTGAATGTATTATTGTCGAGTTACTCTAGATAGCAAAAAAATGTTAATTGTTTTGCTTTAAATGACAACCATATTAATAAATTAATAACAATTTGGTATTGCGCGAGCAAATTTTGTGTAAATTATCTACGAAACGCAAAAACCTTTCGATTTTGACCTTTAATATTTCGCTAGTAGGGTTCCAGCTTACCATTACAAAAAAGTGTCGTTTTAGTTTTGCTTTTTGACTTTTATTTCTCTTCATTATGGTTGATTTAGATAGATAGATAGAAAAACTTTATTTATCTAGAGATATAGCCACAGGAGAACCGACATACGACCAAAATGGTCCCACAACCGAAGACTCCGGTGCCTACTCAAAAGGAGAATGGCCCGATCCCGTAGTCACCACCATAACTACATAAGGTGGCCAAGTTGATCCAACGCCCCCCTTCTTTAGGGGCAGCCTATCAAATATTGACCTGCAGCAGAGACCCTGCCAGATTGCCAAGATGCACCACGAGGAGGTTGTCTGACATCGCACCCCGAAATCTGTATACCTACTGTAAGTACAATTTAACCAAGTGACCAATGGTTGCAAACAAGACAATCTAATTACATTATCGTAATCCGGCTTTATTCTGTGCTTTTTTAAATATTCTGAAAATGTTGTGAACCAATGACACATAAATTTTTATTTTTCTTCGTATTAGGGTTTCGTTGGACAATAAATTATCGAAAATTTCTGAATCTCCTATGAACTCCTAGTACTTACTCAGTCGCGTAGGCTCCATACATTCTGATTCCCATTAACTTTACCAATTACCAAGCAACGGCAACACAATAGGCATTAATACATTTCACCTAACGATAATCACCTACTCTTCTTACGTTTCTTTAATGCAGGTAAAAAACCATTTTGATACAAATTAAAAATATTTGTTGCGGCTTGTCTTAGTATTTTTTCACATTGTGCCACCGGTGGTTACATAGATTTCCACATCATATTTAACTGACAAATAATGGTGCCAATCCTGTTGACGCAAACTAAACTAGACAAAATTTTAGTTAAAAGCTTGTTGCTTAGACGATACTAAGTATGGTTTGCTTATTCTGAATAGTCGTTTGACAGCACTAAACTAAATTCTAGTCTGGTTTAGTTTGCGTCAACAGAATTGGCACCATTGTAGAACACACTAAATAGCTGATAAGTTATTTTCATGAACAGGAAAAGCCAAGTGCAAGCGAGTCTACTTGCCTATTAAAACTAGTCCCTCCGCTTAAATAGGCAAACCAAAATTAACTGCCACCATCACTGTATTTGAATACTCTGCTCTTTACCAATATTATTTTAAATAATACATACGGAACACCGAGGCGTATTATTTCAAATGACACTAAGTACTCTGATTGCCTGGTATTCACCAGGCAATCAGCAGATTTTGAAGAGAATTTCAAAGAATAAACAGTAGCAGATTGTTTACTTTTAAACAAAGCAGTGCGATTCGATGTTACTACTCGTACATGTTACACATTCTATTATTATTATTTTAAACGTCGCTCCACACTAGGATTTTCTTCTGTGTCGAGGGCATGCAGATACGCCCAGACCGGAACAAATTTCTGTAGGCCATACAAAATATTTGTCCCGTACGGGAATCGAACCCGCGACCCGTTGCGCAGTAAGCGATCACTCCACCTCTGCGCTAACCGTGTCGTCTATTGATTTAAATGTGTTTTTTGATGAGCTAACCAGATATTAATACCCATTTATTGGCATACAATGAAAAAGTAATTAATAAAATGATAAATTATTGTTATAAAAATAAAAAATAATTAGTATTTTACTAAAGTATTTTTATTTGTCATCGTATTAAAAACTTTAACATTTTACTATTACTTTTTTCGACTAAAAAGCATTTTATATCTCTGGTAAAGAAGCGCAGGTACAAATGTTTTGCAATTTCGACCTATCTGAAAAATTATAGTCTATAATTTACATGAAAATTTTGGGTTGAATGACATTACGTGTAAACATCTAGAGATGGGACATTTTAATAATGAGTTTTCGATAAGGAATTGATTATTTATTTGTTATTATGAAACACCGTGTATAAGGGTTTGCAATAGTTGCTGATATATTTTGTATTCCAAATATTCCACGAAAGAACGAAAATAAAAAAAATCATCAAAATACGTAAAAGTTATGATTTGATTTGAGTGACGTGAGCGTGTCTATTTGCCGTTCCGTTGAATATAGAGTGAAGTCGCCAGATATCGCGCTAAATCAAATCGGACCGGCTGTGATTGCTGTGAGTGCTCATAGCGCTATTCAACAGAACGCACCCTACTACTACATACCCTGCGGTCCGTAAAACGATAAAAGCGATAATATCGCGAATCCGACCGAATTAAATCGTCACAAAATATAAGGGCTATTGAATCAGTAGGTTATGTTGTGACTTTGGTCGGATTCGCGATATTATCACTTTTATCGTTTTACGGACCGCAGAGGCGCGTTCAGAGCCTCTGGGTGTAGTTGTCCGGTTGTTTTTTAACTCGCTCAAAGGCGTTGAACGCGTTGCAGCAACCAAATCTTTTATCTCCCTCTTTCACATGAATTTTATTTCCCTCTCTTTCTATCAGATGACATTTTAGGTAATGGCCGCCATTATCATCCAATCACGTAAGAGTATTTCAGTAATAAACGTCAGAGCGTTTTACAACCATCAAATTCGATGGTTGTTCGGTTGTAACTCGCGCCGACGCTCAAAGGTCTTGAACGGGCCGGTTGTTTCACCCGGTTGTCACGCTCGAAGGCATTGAACGGGGTTAGAGCGAAAAGTTGTACTTCGCGCGAAGGCCCAGAACGCGCCTCTGAGCTGCGTTCAGAGCTGCGTTCAGAACCTACGCTCGAGTGCACTCCGAGTGCACTCTGACAGCAACCGACCCGTTCAGAGCCTCGGGGTAAAAAACGCTCTGACAGGTGGTTAGTACACTCTGTGCCCGTTCAGAAGCTTCGAGTGATGCAACCAAACAACCAACTTGAGCGTAGGGTGAAAAACACTCTGACAGCTTTTATGTCAAAGTCGATGTCAAAAATACGCTAATCACTTATTATTTTATTAAATAACACTACTTTGAACTCTTTTAAGCCTAATACAAGGGAAATATAGAGATTTTTGTGTTGTAATTTTTTTTAGCAGAAAAATGGATATTGACTGTTAATTTCATAGTAAGGATTAGTATATTTTGCCCTTTGCTTGATCTTGATCGGCAAGCTACAAACTAAAAAAAAAGATAGCAACCGAGCCGTTCTGAACCTCGGAGCGAGTGTGAAAAACACTCTCGGTTGCATTACTCTGACCCTCGGAACGCAACTCTGAACCTACGCTCGAGTGCACTCCGAGTGCGCTCTGACAGCAACCGACCCGTTCAGAGCCTCGGGGTAAAAAACGCTCTGACGGACGGTTAGTACACTCTGTGCCCGTTCAGAAGCTTCGAGTGATGCAACCAAACAACCAACTCGAGCGTAGGGTGAAAAACACTCTGACAGATTTTATGTCAAAGTCGATGTCAAAAATACGCTAATCACTTATTATTTTATTAAATAACACTACTTTGAACTCTTTTAAGCCTAATACAAGGGAAATATAGAGATTTTTATGTGTTGTAATTTTTTTTAGCAGAAAAATGGATATTGACTGTTAATTTCATAGTAAGGATTAGTATATTTTGCCCTTTGCTTGATCTTGATCGGCAAGCTACAAACTAAAAAAAAGATAGCAACCGAGCCGTTCTGAACCTCGGAGCGAGTGTGAAAAACACTCTCGGTTGCATTACTCTGACCCTCGGAACGCAACTCTGGCTACTCTACTTGGGTAAATGTCTAATGTGAATTGTCAGTGTGACAGTCATTTGACATACCTCAAATTTTATCGCGTTTGTTAGTTTTAACCATTTTTACGCGCTGTTTTAATAGCGCATACAAAAATGTTTTACTAACTTTACAATAATGGCATCTAAGGATAATAATGTTAATGTATCTCCAGCTGCTTCTTCAGCCAAATCTCAGTTCTTTGAAAGATCTCCCTCCGTCTCATCAGCAAAAGAAGACAAATGGCCTGAACTTTTGGTATCAAAACCAGAATATTCATATTTCTCCAGTACAAAATGTAAGTAGGTACTAAACTTATTTTTATATGTTATCAGTTTGTCCTTCACTATCAACCACTGTCACTATTTTGCTGTTGTGCTTAAAACTTACATCATACTTAAGTTATACGATAAACCTGTTACTAATGTATTTCACATTTTTCTAACAATAAATTATAATCCTGATAAGACATAATTACATCATCTTGTATAAGAGTGTAACTGATTGCATATTTATGTGATTTTTTATATTTATTGATGTTTTACAAAATTGGCAAACAATCTGGCTGCCGACCTGATGGTAAGTGGCTACATTCGCTTATAAATTTATTTTATTTGGATATTCTGAACAATCCGGTCACCTTCAATGTAAAGGTGTCTCTCTCTCTTAGCAAATTATATTTGTTTTGAGCTTGGATGCTACACACTTTTTGATACGAAGCATCCGAAACTAAAATATTCAACAATTGGTGTTGGTTTTATGCTTTCTTACTTCTTATGTTGAAGTTCTTGAGGTTATGTCTGACCAAATAGACATTATTGGATTAAAATAATATATTCACAGTACAAATATAAATCTAATAATATAAATATAATATAAGCAATATAAGCGCAGTTGGTGGATTATTTATATTTCTCCATTCTCAACATCATACTCTGCAAATCTAAAAGAAAAAAAAATTGGCTTAAATTATTTATTTATTTATATTCATGGTGTGGGTGTATACACGTCTTCTTAACGTTTCAAGCAGAACAGACGTAAGAATATAAAAGAAATAAATAAAAATTTAAGTTGGTATTTTGAATGTGCACATGACCTCAAGCCTGACTTTAAACTCCTCTTCTTTAAACCTCTTTAAACTCCTTTTACCTCTTTGAGCCACCCTTATTGCTGTAGCAAAAGTATTTTTTTTATTTGCTTTAGTCAGCCGGAATACAATTTTTTTAATATTTATTACTTCATGTAAGAGTAATTTCAAAAAACAGTTGTTGAATTTCCAGTAATAGAATTCAATGGATCTAATTAGTTTAAGGAAAGAGGTTAGGAATTTGGCTGTCTATTTTGACGACTGTTTTACTTGGCGCAGACAAGTGTCAGAAGTAAGCAAAAAAGTTTTTGGTGTGTACAGTAGGGTGTTCCAAAAAAATCAGTCTTTTTTTTCAACGCATACCCCCTTATTATTTTCGAATGGTGTCAAAACACATGTAAATTAAATTTTATGTACCTAGAACCAAAGCAACCCGTGCCGACTTGAATCAATACATAATGTCAGTACTTGCATACTTTGGCGCGTCGCGCGCGGCGGAGTTAATGTATCGAAGGGTTTGTTATTTCTCGTTGGTTAGTTAGTAAACGCATTATTTTCGTTCAAAGATGTCAGTGGAATTACGCAGTTCTAGAAAAAGGATATTCTTAATAGGGGATGTAAAATATTAAATTACCCTCAAAACTGCCCTCTAATGGACAAGTATTAGCAAGTTCTGTTCTATTTTATATTCGTGAAGTGAATTTAAGTGTCAATGAAAGCGCGAATCTAACTATACGTGAGTGCGTTATTTATTGGGAAAAGGCGCGAATACCGACTAAAGCTTTAACTGTGTTAAAAAACTAGTTACCTTCCTTATATCAAGTTTGGAGAGATTTAAAAAAAATGCAATCAAAACAGATATTTGAGTAGCAAAAAACTAGTTACCTTCCTTATATCAAGTTTGGAGAGATTTAAAAAAAATGCAATCAAAACAGATATTTGAGTAGCGTCAACAAGAGTTAGTTACAAAAGACAATTTGTTTGACATTGCACATGTCGATGCACTTCAATTAATAGAGATAAATGGAGATAGATCTTCATGCAGCGCTAAAGAGAGCCTGGGTTATTTAGTGGAGTGAACAAAAAATTGTCCGACAAAGAGAAAAAAATGCATCTTAGAAAAATCGAGGAACAAAAACGTTGGACCAATTATTATGTATCCCTAACTGCTTCGATGTCATCTTATCAAGAAAATTCATCATCTGATTCCGAAGTAATGGATTTACAAGTCAGTTCGCTTCACCCAATCGAGAGCGCACAGTTCGAAACAAATAAAACTTCAATGACAAAAAAATTTATCACTCCAAAGTTAGTACCAGCTTTAGATAGGTGTCAATTAAATATGAATTTTCCATTTGCATGTCCTCCATTAAAAGAATCCGTACGGAAAAACGAAAAGAGCGGGCAGCAGCTATAAAAGCCGATTTATATAAACACTAATAAACGCTATATCCCCTCGCAAGAAAACTTTTGTGGTTCACTTCACGAGAAAAACATTGGTGACTTAGTTTCCATCAAAAGCAAAACCTTGTTCAATTGTTTAAAAATTAATGACTGTTTTCTCAATGAGTGTCCTACTTCATGGTCTAATAATGCTACTTTTCAACGAGTTAGGAAATAGGTGATAACACTGAGAGACGTTGATGATAAAGCATGAGAGCGGTTAAGGGGGCACAGTCAGTCCACTAGCGCCGCCATTCGTTTTTTATTAATTATAATTAATTAAAGACATTTCTACAAAATATAGCACAGTCACAAACTCAATACAGATACTTCAGATTTATATTTACGTATTTTGTACACATTAACATATAGAATAGTCGAAATCATAATTATTGTTAAAAGTGGCCACTTTCAGCAATAATTCTGATTATGATTATCCCTATACTTTTAATCTATGCCTGAATAGCTCCCAAAAATCTAAAATATCTGTATTGAGTTCGTGACTGTGCTATTTTTTGTAGAAACGTCTTTAATTCATCATAATTAATAAAAAACGACGAGAGCGTCGGTGGCGCAGTGGACTCGGCACTTGCCTTCCAATCGGGGGGTCGGGGTTCAAGACCCGCCATGTACCAATGTGTTTTTTGTTTCGAATTTCATATGTATATTTGTCTGACGCTCCTACGGTGAAGGAAAACATCGTGAGGCAACCTGCATACATCTGCGAAGAAATTCAATGATGTATGTGAAGTCGACCAATCCGCACTGGGCCAGCGTGGTTGACTAAGGCCTAATCACCCTAATATAGGGTAGGCTCGAGCCCCTCGGTGGGGACGTATATGGGCTGTGATGATGAATAAAAAACGAATGGCGGCGCTAGAGGACTGACTGTGCCCCCTTAATGCAAGATTTCCATGGAAAAATCACTGTTGAAGAGAAACAAAAGCAATTTTTACTAGGTGAGTTGTGTACAGTAACACAGACTGGTATACCCTGCTTGTAAAAAGAACACTTTGAAAGGAAAATGTAATAATGTTTTTTTACTAATAAATATTTGATAAATATTATGAAAAAGGTAAAATAGTGTTTTATTTTCTAAATAAAAATTAAGTTCGAAAATGTCTTCTAGAAACATAGAAAGTTGTCATACCTACAAATATTTTGTTAAAAATTTGACATCAAGTCGGCACGGGTTATCATTATGCGATTGCAATAATATTTTTTATTTTACTTAGTTATTAGGGTGAAATAGAAAAAATATAAAGGGTATGCATATCTGAAACCGAAAAAAAAAATTCGCCTTTATAGGCTGGGACACCCTAGTGTACAGTTCCTTGAAGCGTCTGAAAAATCTACTTCAGACCAAGCAAAAATCTCTTTAACACAATCTTTAGGTACTTCTACAATTTTGGATTATTCCGATTCTTGTTATCCTGACTTAACAGTGTCTCTCTTGAACAAACTGGAGCTTTTACAGAACTTGTGCACACGGTTCATTTTTGGGTCACGTAAATACGACCACATCTCTTACTATCGCTCCAAGCTTCAATGGCTACCCATTAGCCGTCGGAGAGTTTGCCATATCCTCTCCCTACTTTACTCTGTCCTCACCCATCCCCACGCGCCCTGTTACCTCACATCTTGCTTTGTGCTGCATTCGTCAACCGTTAACAGGATTTTACGGTCCGCTAATGACTTGTCACTCATCCTCCCTCCCCATTCCTCAGTTTGACAAGTCTTTTACTGTTAAGGCCATCAGACTATGGAACTCGTTACCAGAATCGATGAGGCGTGCTCCGTCTCTCGACGTATTTAAACGTGCTACTAAAACACATTTCCTGCAGCTGGACATATAAATGTACCATCCATCTCATCTCCTAAATTAGTGTATGTATGTTATGTAGTATATAGAACATGTTCATTTTATGTTCATTTTAAATGACCAGAGGGAGACTCTGTACCGATTCGTCTGCATGGGTACCTCTATCTTACCTATTTTTGCCGCCGTGTTCCGGTTTGAAGGGTAGCAGTGAAATTACTGGGTACTGTGACTTAACATCTTATGTCACGGGTTGGCAACGTACATTGGTATCACTGTGAGGCTTGTTATGCGCAAGCCTTACGGAGACCACATGTGCTATAGGCGGCTGTTGCCACTTACCATCAGGTGGGCAGTCTGCTTGTTTGCCAACTTAGTTGCATAAAAAAAAATATGTGTAGTTTATATATTTTATGGTCATTTCATTTAGGTAATTTTTAAATATGATTGTCACATCCTGTCATTATCTCTAATTTCATATATCAACTTTCCTCTACCTAAAGGTTGCCTGGCAGAGATTGCCGCCTAGGCAATAAGGCCGCCTTGTGTTAATTCTTGTTTTTGTTAACACATATTACCTATATGCGTTTTTTTATTAACAATAAAGAATTTATTCATTCATTCATTCATTTCCATCCATTTTTTGGCAAATTATGTGGTTTCATATGGGAATCAAAACCTATAGGGTACCTCCTGTTGACCTAGAAACATGAAATTTTGTAAGAAACAAGGTCTTATAGCACATATTAAGGCAACAATCTGACAAACCGTTATATAGTAAGGAAATTAGATAGCTATCTTTTTACGGAGCCCTCGGTGTGCGAGTTCAACTTGCACTTAGCTACTTTTTTAGAACTAAACCTCCCTGTTATTCATTTTAGTGGAAGCAACAGCAGTAAGCAACAATAATCCTCCAACTGCGCTTATATTGCTCAAGAAGAACATGTTTTGAAAATTGAAATAAGTATTATGAAAAATAACAAAATGAGTATTTCAATTTCTTTGTATGTCAATTTTATACTTACATTTTATAAAAAAAACCTTTACTATTCCAAATAAAATCCTATCTTCTATGATTATTTTGTATTTTATGTTTTGCCACTTTCAACCCTTGTTCAGATAATAGTCACTGGTCATACAAAATCACAATTCTGTATATTTGTACATTTGTAAAAAATACCACATCTTAATTTATTTCCCACTAGCTTCTGCCCGCGACTTCGTCTGCGTGGACTTCAATTTTGAACAATTTTCAATTTTCCCTCGGGAACTACTTAAGAAATCGGGATAAAAGGTAGCCTATGTTCTTTTCCATGTCAAAAGCTACATGCATGCCAAATTTCATCCAAATCCGTTCAGCCGTTTTTGCGTGATTGAGTAACAAACATCCAATCATCCACACTTTCACATTTATAATATTATATAGTAAGACTACTCTTATCATAGGATGTGTTTAAACTTAAAATTCATATCTTTGAATTTGTACTAAGTATTTATCGAATACTGTTCGGGCGATTTTCGTATCACCTGCCCCCCTATACAAATGCCACACTCTATCTTTTCTGCAGTCGTTCCGCAGAAAAAATGTACGAAGATGACATTAGCTGCGGAAAAAATAGCGTGAGGTTGTCGTAAGTTAATACCACACGCTAAGCTAACTTTCCTGCAGTCGTTCCTCAAAAAGTGTATGAAAATGACATTAGCTGCGGAAAAATTGGCGTGAGGTTGTCGTAAGTTAATGCCACACGCTAACTTTTCCGCAGTCGTTCCTCAAAAAATATATGGAGATGACATTAGCTGCGGAAAAAATAGCGTGAGGTTGTCGTAAGTTAATGCCACACGCTGAGGTAACATTTCCGCAGTCGTTCCTAAAAAAAATGTATGAAGATGACATGAGCTGCGGAAAAAATAGCGTGAGGTTGTCGTAAGTTATTGCCACACGCTAAGCTAACTTTTCCACAGTCGTTCCTCAAAAAAATGTATGGAGATGACATTAGCTGCGGAAAAAATAGCGTGAGGTTGTCGTAAGCTAATACCACACGCTGAGGTAACTTTTCCGCAGTCGTTCCTCAAAAAAATGTATGAAGATGACATTAGCTGCGGAAAAAATAGCGTGAGGTTGTCGTAAGTTAATGCTAAGCTAACTTATCCGCAGTCGTTACCACCACACGCTAAGCTAACTTTTCCGCAGTTGTTCCTTAAAGTAATATATGAAGATGACATTAGCTGCGGAAAAAATAGCGTCAGGTTGTCGTAAGTTAATCCCACACGCTAAGCTAACTTTTCCACAGTCGTTCCTCAAAAAAATGTATGGAGATGACATTAGCTGCGGAAAAAATAGCGTAAGGTTGTCACAGGCTAATGTCATTTCCATACATTTTTTTCTGCGGAACGACTCCGGTTAAGTTAGCGTGTGGCATTTGTCTAGGGCCTCTGGACAGATGACAGAAGTGTACCATCATTTTCCATACAAAATTAGTATTAGTATTTCCTAATATTATTTTTAGCTTTTCTTTAAGTTTTTCTCTTTTATTTTCCTTTTTAAACCACCACTGTATTAATGCGAGTAACAAAGATAAAAATAAATATTCAAATCGGTCAAGGCGTTTCTGAGTTTCTAAGTATAACGGCACAAACTAAGAGTCTGTGGAGTAAACAAAATTAAAAAAAAATAAAACTCCATGCCAGTCACAGTTAGTGCGATGCCATGGGCATCGTGGTGTTTCATAATAACCAATAAATAATCAATTCGTCATCTAAAACTAATTATTAAATTGTGTTTACCCATAATGTCATTCAACCCAAAATTTTCATGTAAATCATAGACATGATGATGATACTATGATAATTATACATAAAAATTTAGGGTTGAATGACATTACGTGTAAACACATTTTAATAATTAGTTTTAGATAACGCATTGATTATTTATTGGTTATTATAAAACACCACGTATAGGTGCTTTATACACCTTTGCCTAACCTTTCAAGGAGAACAGGTTTAAATAATATATTTGTATGTAGTATTTGTAATGTTAGCACTACATAATTTTAGTTGTAAATAAGCAGATATTCACAGGATTTGCTATTGAAACTCATTAGAACTTTTAATGTTATTAATATGTAAAAAGTTCAATTTGGGATGATGGGTTTCTGAGATTTTATGGATGAGTTTTAACTTAAAACTCATCCATAAAATATTATAATAACTTAAAACTTTTAAGTTATTAAATTACTATTGTAATTGTTGCTTGTTGAATTTTATTAGCTCTCAATTTTCTTTTTTCTACTGCCCAGTTACTATGCCATCTTCAAATTGGTGTTAATAGTACCTATGTATTCTTTTTAACAACATGCTTTTTTGTAAACCTTGCGAAGTATTTCCAACCGCTTTGAACAGATGGCAGCACTAGCGCGTCGTATTGATTTTACCCTCCTCCAAGTGTATGCACCCTAAAACGGGGTGATCAATATCTCAGTACTGAACTTGCTGGAAAAACCACAACTATTAAAATTATACGGTTAGAAATGTGTTAGTTGCGAATATACTATTGTGAAAACTGTATTCAAGTAACACTTATGCAGTAACAGTTGTTGTTGAGTGTAAATCGGTGTCTACACACAAACTGTGTAAAAGTTTGACTCGCGTGACTTCCGATTTATTTATTGAAATGCGTATATTGAAGTGATCAATATTTACACTATCGTGTTTGCTTTTTCGCTTAATTGTTTATTTGCTGCAATATTATGCGCTCTCTTGCCTCAATACGTGGGGTGGATCCCTTACCTGAACTAGGCGTTCCGTCAGCTATACATCAAGACGATCACCCCGAGGGCGATATGGCCGGAGCGCAGGACACGATCTACCTGTGCAATTTTCGAGTGTCCGTGGACGGAGAGTGGTTATGTTTGAAGGAACTACACGACATGGAAATGCAGGATTCATACATCCGCCCATCCGACAACGGGGCTATCACGTCGCCCAATGATCCTATGCATTCGTTGATGGGTACAGTTTAAGGAATATCGATCCAGTCACCCAAACAGCTGTCAAGACTAGTCGAATTCATTCTAACGAAACTATTAACTTTTTAGCTCGAGATCCGGTGGTTATAGAGCGTAGCAATCTAGTTAACATTTCCAAGTTAATCGTGAAAGAGCTGATTGAACAATCGCTGCGCTATGGACGCATGCTGGATAGCGACCACTTGCCACTTCACCACTTCTTTATCGTTCTCGAACATGTGATGCGACACGGCCTCAAACCCAAAAAGGTACATATATACTTGTTTAAATTGCGATTATACGGCGTTTTCTGTCCAACCTATGAAATAAATGATAATTTTCTTGAAAATTACCGCTGATGGATTCTGTGAAAAACACATGGTCACAAATTCATAAGGGCCTTGTTTCGTCATTTTCTGACAAACTGCGGCTATATTAGCGTGACACACTAGCACGATCACAATATTATGTGTAACTTAAGGCCAATATAAAAGCTATTGGTATAAAAGAATGATGAACTCTCATTGTTTTGTAATTTTTGCACTGTGTTAAAACGGAGTCGTATATACGAGTATCGGTACCTATACCATATATGTTCAATGAAAACTACATAATGACCTATCGTTTTAGGGTTTGCTTGGCCCTAAAAAAGAACTATGGGACATTCTTCAGATGGTCGAAAAATATTCCCCAGAAGCAGCCGATATCACAGCAAGTATTAGGGATCTACCGACAGTGAAGTGAGTACCTTACTTTAAGATTATTTCTTTTTAATGCACATTCGACAAACACTTCGCTCACGTTTTTGGAAATTACCAAACAGGACCGCAATGGGGCGCGCTCGGGCTTGGCTAAGGCTTGCTTTAATGCAAAAACGCCTTGCTGACTACCTCAGGATCCTTCTCGAACATAGAGAGGAAACATTGGAAGAGTTCTTTGAACCGCACGCGCTCATGTTGAATGAGGAAGCGGTCATCATCACTGGATTGCTTGTCGGACTGAATGTTGTCGACTGCAATTTGTGTGTCAAGGTAAATAAATCTCACTCAAGACTAATCCTACGATATTGAGGCAGACAACATTTTTCACTAGCGTATAACTTCGCCTGTCCTGTTACGTTACCGTATCTTTACTTTCCAAAGATTGTTTTGAAATGTCACCTTTTTAACAGTGTTAATTAATTAGCCCAAAACCTCAAACACCCCAACTTATTTACTGATACTGATGACTGATGAATTAAATTAAATAAATTATACAAATAAATTCTCGCGTATTATTTACGAAGATAATAATATGTCCATTTCGCTATGTTGTATTTCCTGCAAATTTGAAACGTACACACCTGCGACCTGCAGGTATAGTCACAAGCAAGATTTTGACGTCGATCTTGTGATTTTTTCACCAAAAAATTACTACTGATTTTCAATTTATTTCCATTCCAATAATATTTCAGTATTATTTTTATTCATAGTGTCCACCATTCGAGCCGATATTATATTATACCATTGAGACTGCCGGTGGTCCCCGCTTAGCGTCATACCGCGTCAGCACGCGCCAACCGCCGCCGCCGCGCCGATAAGAGATAAAGGCCATAAATTAAATTTAAAAAGCGACGTAGTGGACAATTTAATTTTGTTATAAAATCATACCCACATATTTTATAATTGGAATCGATTCTGAACAAACTATTTTCAGAGTTTGCGCAATTTAATTGTTTTGAGATATGTAAAGTTCCAAGTCAGTAAAAACAAACAAATACACGAAGAAATTATTTGCGGTATTTTTTTTCCTTCTGTTCTGGACCCACGGCCTATCCTTAGTATCGATAAGATATACTTTACATCAATACAAAAAGTAGTCAATATCAATAACGGACATATCGTAATTTATCTTGATTACTCGTTTCGTGCAGGAGGAAGATTTGGACAGCCAACAAGGGGTCATAGATTTTTCATTGTATCTACGTGGTAGCAACTCGTCAAGCGAATTGTCAGGAAATGGTAACAATGCCAACAACGAGCCCAAGCAGCGCCACATCAACACGATGCTGGATCAAAAGAACTATATCGAGGAACTCAACAGGCACCTCAAGTGAGTACTCATTGCAGACACATGAACTGTCATACCACTAAATAAAAACGAATTGCTACCAAAGTGGTCAGGTGCGTGCTTAGACGACAAAGTAATTTGGGACTAACATTTTCATTTTTTCACGCATTTTATCACAGTACTAATAAACATATTTCGTTCACAGCGCCACGGTTGCTAATTTGCAAGCAAAAGTTGAAGGTCTGACAACAACAAACGCACTAATGAAAGAAGATTTGGCCATCGCCAAAAACACAATGATTCAATTGGTCGAGGAAAACAATCAACTGAAATACGCCTTGGGTAAGACTGCGAGATTAGTTTGGCTTGTCAAGTTGTCATTAACGTAACTTGCTGAAGTTTGACATATTTTTTATTCAACTTTTTATTTTAATATCAAAAACTTCCTCACATCGTTTCATGAAGATATAGATAACAAGCATGACAAAATATAAATTGGTATGTTGAAGCACTGTAGAGCGCGACAGGACATTATCAATTTACTCTGTTATGGAAGATGTTCATATCTAAAATGTGTTAATTTGTAGGTCATCTTAAAAACATTCTATATCTTTTTTCAAGTATTTTATAAAAACACATGAATTGCTAGAAAAAAAATTACTTGTAACAAGATTTCAAATTATTGGTATCCATATTGCCGATTTACATCTATAATATTATTTATATCGTTCCCCCTCTAAAAAGCTTATTTTATTCACTGAAAACAGTGAAGAAAAAGCAGTTTTAATCACTATTTTGGTGTTTGAATTTAGAACACACCGATATATTCCATATCCATCTCAATGCTATACAACCTCCTTGCGCAAAAAAATATACGGTACAAACTCCTTGTGCAATGAATACTCTACATACAAACTCCTTGTGAAAATAACTCTCCGAGATTTGATTGGTCGACCTTTTCTACAATGAGTTTGACATTAGAATAAAATTACTCTTAATTTTAGTAATTGTTCCAATATTAATGTGAGATTTAATTAATTTAACCTTCCTTTTTTCTACATTAACGACCTTATTAATAAAAATTTTACTCCTTGGATTATCCTCGGATTGGTTACTCCGTGTTTTGCCTTGTTTTGCCATATGACAGCCGACATGTGGGGAAACAAGACAAAACACAGAGTAACTAATCCGAGGATGATCCAAGGAGTAAAATTTTTATTAATAAGGCCGTAGATGTCTATTTACGATTAAATCTTTCCTTTTCTCGTAGTCATGGTATAATAGTACATTATGGTACAAGTGTGTAATGTTGGTGATTACAGCTGAGGCGCATTGAGGCCCGAGCCGTCAGGCGAGGGTCTTAAGAAGCCGAGGACGGTAACCATCAATACACACGTGTATCATACAACGTTTTTCAACACACTTCTGAATAAAACAATACTTAAATAAAAAACCATTTTACATAGTAGATAAAAAGTTTACTTAGAGAACAAGACAATTAGTAAATGTGCAGTTAGTAAAATTATAATTAACTATTTTTGATGACATAGCGGTCTCATCAGATAGATTATTTATTGAAATACTTTCATGTTCTATTGTTATTCGTGATGGTTCATTATTCGTGTAGGTAGGTGAAATCCAATCATTGGACGTACTTGGTATTTCGCCAGTAGGATGCGTCTCAGAATCAAGTTTAATTCTTTTTGTGATTTTTGCACAAATTTCCTTCTTGTTTTGTATGGAATCTTCTATGTATGATTCTGCTACATTGCTAGATCGCCACCCGCCATGTCGCTTCAAAGTCATTATATCAGCTCCTGAATTTGCCAGCAATGTAGCTGAAGTTCTTCTGAAACTATGTCCAGTGTAGCTCTCAGCATCTACTAAACCCAAAAACTTAGCGATTTCTTTAGGCATAGAACCAAATTTGTTTATACCTATAGGTTGACAGGTACATTTACCATTCTGGTAATTTAGAAAGAAACGGTCATTTTTTGTTTTTGGCGAACGCAAACTTTCATACTTCTTAACAATATCATAGAATGGAACGTGTATGGTGAATGACCTAGGTATTTTATTTTTCGTGATAGGCATTTTCACTAAAAGCATCTGGCCATGGTTCTCTATATCTTTTACAGTTATATTTGTTAATTCTTGTATCCTACAGGCACCAGTTACACCAAATATTAAAGCAACCTGAAACAAAAGAAACAATAATTAAGGTCAACACACAACACAAGCTGCTATTAAATATTTAATTAAAATTAATTTAACTAACCTTTGTAGCCAAATATTGGTTATCTGGAGCATCTTTAATAAATTTTTCAATATCATCAGATGATAAATCCTTTGATTTTTTGCTTCTAAATCCATCAGATAGTCTCTTTAGATAAGCTGACAAATTCGAGTATGTTTTTAAGTCCACTCCATTCTTTGTTCGGACTGTACTTTTAACATTGAGTAAATACACCACAAAGAGCTAGGTTTGTACTTAGAAGATAATTCTTTAAAGTACGCCATGAACACATTTTCTGAAAAAGACTGCGTATTCTTGTTGTTCTGCCATTGTATGAAATTTTGGTACGCTAATAGATATTTTTCCTTTGAGTTTTCTGGTAGTAAACTTTCCATAACGTTCTGGGCTTCACATCTTATATCGGGCGGTGTACCTACAACATAAATAATTTTCTTCATAAATTGTATTTGCAGACATCTTAATTAATAACTAACTAAATAACTTCAAAAGAGAAAACGAGACGAGTTGTGAAAAATGTTTCGTAATGGCGGGAAAAATTAATCAGTTTTCCTATGCGCGCGCATCGGCCATAGACTAATAAATTTCGTAATGGCGGGAAAAATTAATCAGTTTTCCTATGCGCGCGCATCGGCCATAGACTAAAAAATGAGGTTTCTTTTTTTTGGGCTTTTCGCGGATAGCATTTTAGCGCAAGTGTAAGCGTAACTCAACCAATAATATAAAAAAAAAACTATTACTCACTCGTGAATAATAGTAATGAAAAAGTCACAGTTTGATTATAGGTGTCATTATGTGCCTCATTGCCATGGGATTAGAGCCACTTTATGAGGAAGTGTGTTGAAAAGTATAGTATGCAACTCTTGAATAAAACGGATTTATATCGAGGGCCATGAATCAATCGTGTTGCTCAGGATTCTAACATTTGAATCATCTTGAATCACTCCCTATGGTCGTAATTCAGTCATTAGAATCCTTCACTTGCTCGTGATTTATCTATGGCCTTCGCTTTAAATCCGTCCTATATTTACTATAGTTGCATAATATATTTATTTATTTAATCTATGAGAATGAATCGTATTGTAGATGGAATCATTCCCATACATTTTGTTATTTAGAAAGAAAGAAAGAAAAATATCTTTATTTGCTGGAATATGGTAACACAAGTTCTTAAATTTCTATGGGTTTACATATGGTTTACATACGCTGTTGAAGTTGTCAACGTGCAAAATATTTTGAGTTATACAAATAATAATTTATATCACTACTGAATCTTTTCTAACTTCGTTATCGTTTTTGGATTGTTATTTTGTCCGGGCCTTAATTGGTGTTTTCTACTCCGGGAAATCATAAATCGTTGCTACTGGGCGTAATATACTTGCGTGTATTGCTTTAAGTCTACTGCGTCATCTAAATTGTTTACCCCTCAGTTTTCGAAGGAAGTAATATTATTGTGAATTCCCAACACGATTAATTAATGCATATTCTACATACATTAGTCACCCGTTAGACTTCGTCCGCGTGGAAGTCGTTTATTATTGATTCCCTTTACAACCCCCCCCCCCCCTTTTTTACACCCTTAAGAAATGATTTCGGGGATAAAAACTATTATTTATCCTTCCTCACAACTCAAACTATCTCCATACCAAATTTCATCTAAATCGGTTCAGCGGTTATACAAACTTCTACCCCCTTTTTCTCCCCCTTAAGGGGAGATTTCTGCAATAAAAGCTATCCTATGTCCTTTCCTGGGACTCAAACTATGTCTATACCAAACTATCATCTAAATCGGTTCAGTAGTTTGGGCGTGATTGCGTAACATAGACAGACAGAATTCCTCTCGCATTTGTAATATTAATAAGGATTGATGTTTAGATTATAATCTTTATGCGTATAAATTAAGTATATCAACTACTTATAGAAATCTAAAAGAGAAAGTTTATCCACAATGTGGACAATCTCAGTTGTTATCAGTAAATTCATAAAAATTTTCTGCAATTGTATTAACTTCTCATTACCGTAACCAAACATAATTAATCAGCAACAAAATACTTAGCTGTTGCTAAATTTGCACGCAAATTAATGACTCATCAATTAATAAATTACCTAGTTCGTATTAGTTAATATCCAGGCTATTGTCCTAAATAGAATAAAAAAAAATATTTGCCACCGAACGTAAATATAAAACGAGGTTATAGCAAAACAAAAGCTAAATAATTACTTATAAAACTTTATCCATTCAAGGAAACAACGAGATTAGCCATCTACCTCTCAGTAATCGGTCAAAACAATACGAAATAATATTATGAAAGGAATAGATAAGACACCTTGCGATATGAGTCACGGCTCAGCCGCATTCTGTTTAGTTAGCATTTGTATGCCCGGAGCGGCGCCCGCGCATTTTATTCTTCGCACACCAATCAATCGTGACACAAGACCGTTATGCCCCATCGCCCATCCATAATGGGCAATTCTACGGCGAAAAGTCAATCGAACACATTTTGGATAAGATCATGTGAGCTATCTCGAAGCGTGTATAATTATAACTACCGGTGACCGCCTGTGTTTATTTACGTAGCGACTCACGTGTGATTCTTCCGCAGGTCAAGACATAACCAAAGAAACGAGGATGAAAGTGATGGAGCTACAGTCTGACGAAGAGGTGAGATTTTTTTCAGCGGTTTTAAAGTTATTTCACGTTGTTTCTGGGATGATTTGTGTTTAAAGCATTTATTGGGGGAGGCCTGTTTATGGGAGGCCTATCTCCAACAATGGGCGTCTCTTGGCTGAAATGATGATGATGAAAGTGATTTACTTTTTTCTAGTGCCAAATTTTATTTCTTAATGTCTTATTATAAAGAGGCCAATCATAACTATTACAGGAAAAACGCAGCGTTAAAAGCGTTACTTCTGATAAATCCAAAACTGACAAGGAGTGTGAACCAATGAAATTATTGGAAGAAGAAAAAAAGAAAAATAACGAACTCCAAAAAGAATTAGACTTACAGGTGATTCGCTCGCTTTCATATTTGAAATCTTCTTCATGAAGAACACTAATAAAACGATTTCTGTTACACTTTTCAGATTTCACTTAAAGCAGAAATGGAGGTTGCAATGAAACTATTAGAAAAAGACATACACGACAAACAGGACACGATTTTATCACTGAGAAGGCAACTTGACGATATCAAACTGATCAATTTAGAAATGTATAAGAAATTACAGGTAAGAATATACACTCATCAACTTTATCTAAGGATATTTTATTTATCCTTTTTTTCCAGGTAGTATGAGCCAACATATTAAAAATATTGACAACTTATGTGCATTTTTTCAATGTATTGCTTTAATTATAAACTTTCGTCATTTCATTGAATAAATTTCACAGATATTGTCAGTATTTTTAAAATAATCGCTGATACTACATACATTAAATGTAAATAAAATATCCTTAGATAAAGTTGATGAGTGTATAAATATTTTCTTTGTTTCTGCAAGATATTCTTTTGTCAATAAATTCGTTCTTTGGTATCTATCATCACCAAATTTTTTGCCACGGCCTGTGTGTGCCGTTCGATTAAAAAAAAGCACCAGAAATTGTCACAAAATAAATACTTCACCCTGAATCCATAATAACCCGCTATTTACCAATTCGGTAAGCCTTAATGTCACTTGACCTCAAAAGTACTTACTAATTCTAAGTAAATCGTTATGTTTCGTTGCATGCTTAATCGTATATTAAATTTGTGCATTGACCATGCAAATTATCAATGTGACCCTGCAAAATGCAGTCCCTTTGTGTATACAAACATATTAAACGAAATTCACGCACACAAATATACTTTACGCTTGTAATCGTGAATGAGAAATAACAAAGGCGTTGTCCCGCGAAGGCCGTTCATTGAGCGTGGGTATAGCACTTCCAGCCCATACACTCTTCTTCACTTAATTGTTTAATAACAAATTGATTTGATCAATGTTTGCGCACTTTACGTCCTTAAGAGATTGCAGAATAACAATTAGTTATGCCGTATAGTATATTATGTATATTGCATTTAGTCAGAAAAATATTTGATTGCTACGCTACTTCATAACTTTTTTATTTATTGTTGCTATCTTATTTAATGTAAAGTTTATTTGCATGTATAAAGATAATGTTTATGTATATATAATAATACTAACGCAATGATCTATCCACAATGCCGCTTTAATACGGAAGGAATGCGAGATGGAACTGACACAGAAGGGTGAAATGGTATCCAGGCTTCAGGGGAAGGCCGAGCAAATTGGCAAAATACTTCACAACCTTGAAAAATATAACCACTTTTTAGGGCCCGACCACGATCTTGTCAAAGCTCTCAGGTCGCCCACCACTAACGAAAATAATTTAGGAGAGAAATTAGAAAAACTCAAAGCACAAAGTTACATCGCTCAAAAGGGCGCAAAGGCGAAGGACGAGGGGCCGCCAAACAAAAAATTGAACCTTCAGGAAATACCGCCATTTCGAAAGAGTAGTAGCAATGGCACAAGTATTATTAATCGTGTAGGAGAATAGATGCTCAAATCGTTTTTCGACCTAGTCAATGTTGTAAATATTTTTGTCTATGAGGTGGTGGCATTGTCTCCTATACACATTATTGTCTATTTTAGTATTACTAAACTGCTCTCTTATAATAATAACTAATGGTTGTACTATTATTCTGTTAAGTCAAGGTTAATACGCTGGTTGCATTAACATTCTAAAAAATTGTTTCATATTAATCTATGTAACTCACTTATTATTTTCGAATAGAAATATACCACTGTGTTAGCCTCTCTAGCAGATGAATGCTAATAATTAATCTAAGAGCTTTATAAACACTAACAAAAGTTCCTCAAACCTACTTCTTACTAATATAAATGTTTCATCATTACTGCTGTAGGTTACAACATTAATTGAACACTTTTTATTGGCCTTGTTTTAGGAATGTGAAAGTTCCTTGAAACATAAAACTGAACTAATAACCAAATTGGAAGCAAAGACTGAATCAATGGGCAGCACTATCCATCAGCTCGATGAGAAGTAGGTCTTTTTTTTATTTTTGTACCGTAGTATCACTGCTGCGGCTCCTAAGCCGATAGAAAGAGGGCCTGTAAGCCGACGCTATTAAATGTAACGCTTCACATATCAATAATCGAAGTCGCACCTAGGTGTGAGCGATGCACAGCTTGCGTCAATAAGGTTGAGTCTCTCGTTCGATATTGGCAAACCCTCACAATGAACAATGATTTTGTCTGTCATTCAGTTGTTTCTCTATTATGTGTGTATGTGATAAAATGATCGGATAAATAGTATTTTCATGAAAATGTAAGACTATGCTACTATTGCTTTCGCTTTGTCGTTGCTGTGGAATGAGTAACGTGATATGGTTGTATTTAAAATAACGTTAAGTTTGTATTTAGGTTTATTTTATTATTTTTTCGAAAATGTTTGTTTTCAACTGTTTAATCGTTTGTAAGTTATAATGTTTTTTTATTCATAACTGATACTCCTCCAGTCTTTCCCATTGGCAAATGTGATAGAATTTTTATAAAAAATTAAATTTAGTATATGCAATCGGCAAATTATGTGCTTATAATGGTGAAAGTAAATGTTATTTTGTATACTTTTCTAGTGATATTTGAAAGTATTTTCAATGTGACGAAGGCAGCAATGTCATGTATTATTAGTTTTTAAATATGATAATAGTACCTTAGATTGATCTCATTATATCGTGAATGTTGATATTTGAAATATGTATTATTTCGAGAAAATATTATTGAATTATAATTGTATAAGCTTGTGAACACCTAGCTTAATGTTCTAGGCAATTATATTGAAACAAAAATTGACTTTCCTAGTTTTGTAATTTGTTCAGAAGTAGAAATGTAAAGCCTTATTTACAATAAAGCATATTTAATCACATACGGTTATTTCATTGAAAATTAAACCAATATTTTATTTTATGTTTATTGTGTAGGTTTGCCATTATCTACCATTCCTTATTTTGCATGGTTTTATAAACTGCATACGTTACTTGAGTAAAATATTAATTAAATAGTCCAATGTTTAGAGTAATTTAAAGAATAGCATAAGGAAAATTGTTTTATCGAATAACATAAGCATCAATATAACGGTAAGGTCAAGTATCGTGTGCAAGCACCAATTTTTTTATACCATCAATATTATTTAGTTCTTTTAACAGCATTCTTAGAAATCGATTCTTTTATTTTTTATACACAACAACGGAGCTTCAAGCCGATTTATATTTGTCTGACGTGTCATGTTGTGATGCTCTCTAACTTGACGGCTGGCTTCCACATCTATGTGTCGCATTCTGATGTTTTATGACGATTTTTTAATCAATACAGTTGTAGCTCGCGAAGAGTTCACAATGTTTTTTTACAAATCTTCTATCTCATTTCTCCTATCTCTTCCCAAACAGCTGATCTATTGGACTGATCTTTGTATTCTTTACATTTTGTATCATAAATCACTTTAGATTGTCTTATTATTTCGAATATGTGGTCCAATCTTTCAAATTTATTTTAATTAATATTTAGAAAAGTACAGGCACCAACACGTCACAACAACTCAGGCGTGCACACTGCTCTGATGCCACCGTACCGCTTCCTCGCCTCCCCCACCCCCGGCACTCTGATGCGATCGAGATCGCTTTCTGATGCGACAATACAAGCCATCACAACACATCGCGTCAAGCTAATATAAAGACGGATTTATATTTGTCTGACGAGTCGTGTTGTGATGCTCTCTGACGTGACGGCTAGCGTTCACATCTATGTGTCGCGTTCTGATGATTTTTCCGCTACCTCGCCTCCCCCACCCCCGGCACTCTGGCGTGACACAACACTAGCCATCACAACACATCGCGTCACGCTAGTATAGATCTCACGATACTAATGTGTATAAAACCCATACCTTTCAGTTACATCACAACACGACACGTCAGACAAATATAAATCTGGCCTTCATCTCACTATCTAAGGCCAAACAAGGAGGCACCAGTCACGGAGGATGACCACGAGGAATCACATTTCCTCGTGGTCCCACCAGTGGGGCGAAGTAGTGTGACCACGAATAACGACCCAATATTCGGAACGTACAGGGTGTAACCGCTTCCGAAAAAAGAGAACACAATTCTACTTGTGAAACTCAACAACTTTCTCCAAGGCGCCTATGTCTAAAAACGACAAAAATTTTCGCACTATGGATAGTGCGAATAATGATATTTTAACTAAGGAAATTGTTATGAAGAGTCCGTTGTTTTTTTGGCATCTTTGGACATTAGTACATTACTGCAGAGGCCGGGAAGTTAGGGATAGCCGGACGAGTAATGCTTTCAAGGCCGAGCGTGAGCGAGGCCCTGACAATAATTACGAGTCCGGCAATCCTATTCCCACCGAGGTATGTATAGTGCTTTTCTCAATAATTGCGAGGAAATAATGAAAGACGTAATACTGGAATTAATTATAAAATACAGTGTAATAATAATACCATATCAAATAAAAACCTTTCATTTTAAAATATTGTTTAATGTTGTCTATTTATTCAAATATTTATAATTGCCGTGATATTAATATAATTTAGCTTTATGATCTGTAAATAAGACAATAATAGGTACCTAATAATAATTAATAAGCTTCCTCTCTCTTGTTCAACGATTGCGTGCCCAACAGGTCCATTATGATCTTATTTTTGTGAACCACCTATTTTACACATTATGGTATGCAATAAAGATTTTGAATTGAATTGGAAACAAATGAGTATAATATGAACATAAAACAAATCAAGCAATTAATTAATTTTAGTAGCCTAGCATTTAGTAATATTAATATTTTAATTTTACACAAAACCCATACAGCCCAATCATATTTTACACAAAAAATGTAATAAGTACTGCAGATTATGACTTTTTCTCTCGCAACGAAAATTAAGCATATTTTCGTGTGATTTTATACCAACATTTTAATAAAATTGTTGTCATATTCATATAGGTACAACGTGTCTCATAATAACTCCCCATAAAAATAATAATATTCATTTAACCGAAAAGAATGTGTCAACTTTAATAACTTGTCATATCAATCGAATTTAATTGTCAAATTTATGAAAATTCAGTTTTAGAACAATTTTAGGTTGGCACTTTTAATAGTTTAAATAAAATTAAATATTATACATTTTATAGGGAGATTTGAGACACGTTGTATATGCTCGAAGAGTGCATTTTTTATAATGTGGTAGCAATTGGCTGTATGACAAGTTACATAATTCAAGCTATAGATAAATTAAAAATTATTGGAGCAGCGGCCAAAAATGAATTTTCATACTTACTTTCCTGGCCTAGGCCGGTAAAGTCATGCATGAGCAAAGAATTACAAACTTTGTGTCTTCTTTTTACTACAATAATGCCTATTTCCGAGCATGTTTGAGAAAAAAAAGGGAAAGTAGTTTCACAAGTAGAATTGTGCTCTCTTTTTGCAGCGGTTGCATTACATTCCGTATTGTCTACAAATATCAATTATTGGTATTAAAAAGACAATGTTATTTGTACATAGATTTGTATGCAATGAGTATTTACTTTTAAAAACCTAGGTAATAATGAAATAAATTAATTTTGGTTGGTGGTAGGGCTTATGAACCCACCTCGATAGCTACCACCTTCTAAAATGGTCGCTATAATAACAATGTCAAAAACATTGTTGTTTTCCCACAATCAGAGGTAAGATAGCCAGTTCCTTAGTTGTTAGGAATACGTATGACTGAGTTTTATCACAAATTTCCTTGCCGTGCCTGTGCGCCGACTGCTGTGGTTGTAGCAAGGGTCCGTGGATCTGTCACACGTGTCCCTTGACAAGCGCCAAGAAAATGTATCACGTCAGTCACACTTAATACGCGCCACCGTGCTAATCTTTAAGACATAGAGATTGTGTCACTGAAATTGTGAGATAATGCGTGACTCGAGTCCAGTCTTGGCAGCCCGTGCTACGCCTGCAGGTGATATGAAGGCCAAGAGGTTCCCTTTTGGGTATAAAAAAAAATTGAGCTAGCAAAATAAAATGTGATGTTGGTATTTTTTATATTGTTTTTTACTTTTTTGTTTTGGAAGTCGGTTTTTAAAAAATGGTCTGATTTTACTAAAAAATGGTCTGATTTTCTGTTGTATTCAAACGTACAGCAAACAAATTTGACGAGATTTCACGAAAAAGGCAAAACATAGAAACACAGCCAAAGGCTTTTTTAATTTTTCATGCAAAAATTAATGAAATCCGTCTAGTTTTAGAGGAAAAACAGGGGACTACGAAACGTCTATTTTGTGTACTTTTCATAAAAACTTCGGTCCGAACTGCAGTTGTGTCTATCGCGCTCAGCTCGTTTGTTCGGGCACAGCAGCGACAGCAATACATTTTATAAATACATACAGGGTGT
This sequence comes from Schoenobius gigantellus, assembly GCA_963935595.1. Classification (NCBI taxonomy): domain Eukaryota; kingdom Metazoa; phylum Arthropoda; class Insecta; order Lepidoptera; family Crambidae; genus Schoenobius; species Schoenobius gigantellus. The sequence continues at coordinate 16,917,928 of OZ012551.1, read as the reverse complement.
CCCAAAAAATAGTGTCAAGCGTAAGTCCAGAGTTAGAGCACCTCTTGGAGTACCCGAATCACCCCCATGTATGTTCCGCGATTATTCGTAGTTTTCGAGTAATAATTTTTTTTCTGACTTTTTGAATATTTTGATCCAAAGAACTTAAAAATTTTAAATAAAAAAAAGTAAAACATATTTTAATGTTTTTCTTTTTGCCACTGAATCATCTTTAGTGCTTCTTTTATGTCTAAAATAATCAGCTTCGTAACTTTAGTGGAAATTTAGAAAACAGTAGTGTAAAGTCAAAATTTGAATGTTAGTGAATAATTACTTAAAAATTCATCTTTAAATTAAAAATCTAAACAGGCGAATTCATGGTTTCTAAGTATGTGTAAAAACTTCTCTAGACTCTGCTTTCATAATCATTTAAAAAAAGAAGTACTTAATAGGGCTACTTTGGCTTAAATCGGCCATCAAAGACAGCGAGGTGAAAATTTCATAAAATTTACCAAATTCCTATCAGATGATAAAAAAAAAATCTGGTCTTTTTATAATTTCTAAGGTTCAGATTAATTACAATTTAGCAAAAATTAACTACATGAAACCCATATTTAAATATTTTTCTCGCGGATCACATCGGTTGTAGTGTTGGATGTAACGCAGTACTTACCTGCTAAAAAATTGTCCGAGTGAGAGGATATGAAAGAGACCGCATTATTGCTATCTCTCTCACTCTCATTGGCGAAATGGATAACTGTAACTGAGGAATGCTATTCTTTGTGACAAGGGGATTAGGCGGGGGGTGTAGTCCGAGCGCCTATTGTGTTCTGGCGCCAGTCGTTTGCCTGCTTTTGTTTGCGCCTTACGTACGATACGCTCATTTGTGATTATTTGACGAACTTTGCTTTCTTTACGGACCTTGAGTGCGATTACGATTTTGTTTTGTGTGAATACGGGATTTTGACAAATTTGGCATTCTTAACGGACTTTTCAAGCTCTTCATTTTGTGATGTCTTTTTCATCGCAAGAATATGCTCTTATGCATTACTTTTATGGATATGCAAGAGGAAATGCTTCTGAAGCAGCCAGGTTGTTCCGGCAGCAAGTACAAAATGGAGGTGGACCTCAGCCTGAAACTTGGCCTGATCATCGCATGATTTTAAGAGTACATAACTCTTACATGGAAGGACGCCTACCAGGTAGAAGATCGGGGCGCCCATCTGAAATGAGTGACCCAGATACTGTCCAATCAGTGGTCGAAGAAGTGGTGAGAGATCCATCAGTTAGTGTAAGAACAATAGAACGTCGAATCGGAATTCCGAAATCACAAGCACATCGAATACTTCATCAAGAGCGTTTTCACCCACATCACATCCAGAAAGTTCAGCAGCTCAAGCCCGCAGACTACCCGAGAAGGGTGGCATTTTGTCAGGAAATGTTACGGAGACAAGCTGAAAACGAAAATTTCTTTAAAAATATTCTATGGACTGATGAATCACATTTTAAGCGATGTGGGGTGTTTAATGCGCATAACTACCATTCGTGGAGTATTGAAAATCCTCACCTCACAAGGGAATCTAATTTCCAAGAACAATTTAGTATCAATTTGTGGTCAGGCATCCTAAACGGACAGCTGATTGGTCCGTTCGAACTACCGGACCGACTGAACAGCGAGGCCTACTTGCAATTTCTACGACGTGATCTCGGCGTCTTATTAGAAGATGTAGACCTATTAACGCGGAGAAATATGATTTTTCAAAACGTCGGCGCTCCATGCCATTTTGCTAGAAATGTTAGACAACATTTGTCTGAAACATTTCCAGGCAGATGGATCGGTCGTGGAGGGCCCATTGCGTGGCCGCCACGGTCCCCCGACTTGAACCCCATAGATTTTTTCGTCTGGGGATACTACAAGGAATTAGTATACGCCAAGGACATTACAAACGTCACAGTGTTAAGAACAAAATTAAGACAAGCGGAAGAAACAATAAAAAACAACAGAATTGCATTTATAAATTTAAAAGAAAACTTTTTTAGACGATGTAGAATATGTATTGAGCACGAAGGTCGTCATTTTGAAAATTTTCTTTAAGCGATCGAATAATAAATACTTTGAAAATAATGTTTTGTTTCATTTATTAAGTTATAATAAACCTTCAAAGGTTATTAAAGATGGCAGCAGGAACAGTTATTTTTGACCTTCAAATAATAAATTTTTAGCTTTTCTACAATCATTTTTGGTTTATTAATAAATAATTGGAATTAAAAAAAAAAATATTCAGAAGTCGAGTTTTATGAAATTTTCACCTTGCTGTCTTTGATGGCCGATTTAAGCCAAAGTAGCCCTATTAAGTACTTCTTTTTTTAAATGATTATGAAAGCAGAGAGTCTAGAGAAGTTTTTACACATACTTAGAAACCATGAATTCGCCTGTTTAGATTTTTAATTTAAAGATGAATTTTTAAGTAATTATTCACTAACATTCAAATTTTGACTTTACACTACTGTTTTCTAAATTTCCACTAAAGTTACGAAGCTGATTATTTTAGACATAAAAGAAGCACTAAAGATAATTCAGTGGCATAAAGAAAAACATTAAAATATGTTCAACTTTTTTTTATTAAATTTTTTTAAGTTCTTTAGATCGAAATTTTCAAAAAGTCAGAAAAAAAATTATTACTCTAAAACTACGAATAATCGCGGAACATACATGGGGGTGATTCGGGTACTCCAAGAGGTGCTCTAACTCTGAACTTTCGCTTGACACTATTTTTTGGGACACCCTGTATTTATGAATTCCTTCAACCTGATTAAAATTTATTCATATACGACGACACGGTTAGCGCAGAGGTCGAGTGATCGCCTACTGCGCAACGGGTCGCGGGTTCGATTCCCGGACGGGACAAATATTTTGTATGGCCTACAGAAATTTGTTTCGGTCTAGGCGTATGTGCATGTGATATTCAATGTTTGTAACTGCACCCACGACACGGGAAAATCCTAGTGGGGAGCGACGTTTTTTAAAAGAAAAAAATAAAAATATACATACTCATCTGGTACCAGTGTTTAGAAGTGATAAGTTATGACATTTTATCAATTAACAACGAATCATGGTAATAGATTACAGAACGACACAAAAGCTAGGAAGAATTTAGAAGAGAGCGCTCGTTCGTTAGGTCAGAAAGCCGCTGCCGCTGAGTCGAGGGCAGTAGCCGTGGAGGGGGACCTTAGGATTGAAAGAGAATGGAGGATATCTTTACAGGTAACAAATTGTGGTAATTGTGTCTAAGTCATAGTTATGTCTTTATCCTATCTTTGAAACCAGGGCCAATATTATAAACGAGTTTAGCGCTAATGGTATATATACAAAAAGTATTACAGCACACAAGCACAAGTCACGAATTCCTAATTCGTTCTATAGTATTTTCAAACCTATGTGTATTTTTTATACAATAAGTAGGTAGACTGCCCACCTGATGGTAAATGACAGTCGCCCATAATACCCGTGGTTTCTATAAGATTTAGAAATCTATAAACCTCACAAGGACCCCAGTACGTCGCCAACTAGTGACTAAATACCATATTTCATTTCGAAGAATAAAATATTTCATTTGTCTGTGTTCCGCTGCCTGTTATCGACATTTATTTATTTCTTAATGACACTCGACATCAGCCGTCAGAAACTAAAAAAAGAAGACCGAAATAAGGATAACGTTTGAGGCCGGTTCACACAGATCAGTGAAGTGACAGCTCTAGCATAGTAGGTACCGCCACTGTGATTATAAAGGTCTATCCACACACATCCGGGACGTGACCGGGCCGTGTCCGTGGCAAGACCGGAGATCCGTGTCACGTCAGGGCCACCAACTTCAATCTGTACCTCTTAAGCACCATTTACGGAAACCAATATGCATTATGACTTTGTTCAAAACTGCAGAGATGCATATCGCTTCTATTAATAACTTTTCATTCATTTTATTTAATAAATTCGGATGTGCACTGGTAATATTCGACGACACGCTTAGCGCAGAGGTCGAGTGATCACCTACTGCGCAACGGGTCGCGGGTTCAATTCCCGTACGGGACAAAAGTTTTGTATGGCCTCCAGAAATTTGTTCCGGTCTGGGCGTATGTGCATGTGATGTTCTATGTTTGTAACTGCACCCACGACACAGGAGAAAATCCTAGTGGGGCGACGTTTTTAAAAAAAAATTCGGTGGACGGGCGCCCTTCACGGTGTCGGCTCGGCCCGGCTCGGGCACGTAAGCTCCGTCCCCGGTCCGGACACGGACGTGTGTGAACGAGTTCATATAAAAAGTACGCAATGATATTTTTTCAAGCCACTGACGGAACACGTCCCGTCCACGTCCCGGGCACGGCCCGGAAATGTGTGCATTGAGCTTTATTCTTTCATACTTGCTCTATGAACATAAGCACACCTGTCAGTATCCGTGATGATGACACAGGACTCTCATTGACGTTTAAAGAGAATGTATGAAAGAATAATAGTTTATTTGCCAGAATATGGTAGGTAGTAACCATAATTATAGTTTATTTTGCCAAAAAGAATAATTATACGGTGGCGATACTGTGCCGGAACTGCGATTTCACTGATCTTTGTGAATCAGCCTTAATTTAAACGCTCTTCGACGTCATATTCGCTAAAGGCTCGGCTTTCACACAAATCAAAGTACTGGCGTTAACTACACTCGCGAGCAAAAGTTTGGAATCAGTTACTTGAAATTGGTTCCGCGTGATCCTGCTTACTAAATAAATTTTTAATAATCATAAAAATGACATCATGTTAAAGGTGCAACTGTCCACTTTAAATCGATATAAAATTAATTCATATCGAGCCCGTAATTGTGGAGTTATCCCGGATTAAGTGAAGGAGGTAGGAAAACAAGGAAATAGGGAAAAATAATGAATGAATAAAACAACAAAAATTATTAAATAAAATTTTTATTTATCTTTAAATATAAGTGTCAATATTTTGTGTTCCCTCCCCTCGCCCTAATAACTGCTCCAAGACGATTCTTCATAGACCTGATCAGCTTCTGAATTGATTCTTGTAGAATACCTTCCCACTCCTCAATCAACGCTGATTTCAGCTCATTCAGACATGAAGGAGCAGGAGTTCTGGAACGAACCTTCCTCTTCAGTTCATCCCACACGTGCTCAATGGGATTCAAGTCAGGGCTGAGCGCTGGCCAGTCCAATGTGGCAATACCGACTTCTTCGAGGTATTCCGTTGTTACACGGGCAGTGTGACAACGAGCGTTATCGTGCATAAGGAGGAAGTCATCACCGATGTATCCCGCATAGGGAACGACATGTTCCAGGAGAATATCGGAAATGTACCGGTCCGAAGTTAGACCGCCTCCTCGTCCCCCGCCAGACACGAAAACAAGCTCGGTTTTACCATCTAAGGAAATGCCGGCCCACATCATACAAGAGCCGCCCCCATAAGCCACTGTTTCAGCGACACAGCACTGTGCAAATCGCTCCCCAGGCCGCCTGTAGACCTGTCCTCTTCTGTCGCTACCGTGCAAACACATCCTGCTTTCGTCGGAGAACAGGACTTGCCTCCATTGCTCAACCTCCCAATCAAGATGGGTGCGAGCAAACTGAAGGCGTGCTTGTCGGTGAGCTGCCGGTGAGTTTCGGGCCTGTGGCAGGCCTTTTTGGAGTCAGATTCGCTTGCTTGAGTCGTCGACGAACTGTCCACTCGCTGGCTGCTACCCCACGAACATCTCGGAGCTCCTGTTGGACGTCGACACCAGTCAAATGCCAATTTCGGAGAGAAGTTGACACGATAAAACGGTCATCCCTCTCCGATGTGCACCGGCGCCGTCCAGATCTTGGTCTCGGGATAAAGTCACCAGTCTCCCGAAAGCGCTTATAAACTTTCGAAACACAGGATTGGCTTATGTGGAGCCGACGAGCGACAACCCGCTGGCTGAGCCCTTCTTGCAATAGGGCTACGATTTGTGTTGCTTCTGTAGGTGTTGTCTCCATTGTCGTACAAGGTAAAGGGTCAAAAGTGGCGGAGATGTGTACCGGTCAACGTGAGAAAGTCGACTGATAAAGAAAGTCCGATAACAGGTGCTTTTATAGGGGGTCAATAGGTCGCAACTCGTGACGTATCAAACAATTGAAACACGTCTTTTTCGATACTTAATGCGGAATGGATCCATAAATACTGGCTTGTTTTTAATGAATTCGGTATCAGTTTAAAAGTAAAGAGTTGAACGTTTAAAATGATGTCATTTTTACGATTATTAAAAAAGTATTAACTACTCAAGATAACGCGCAACCAATTTCAAGTAACTGATTCCAAACTTTTGCTCGCGAGTGTACTTAGTTAGATTCACATCTGTGGCCAACTTACTATGTCCTATTATAAACGCTTATGTTTTTAAGAAAGGCTAGGGTTGATTGCAGAGCATACATGAGTTGACTTTTTTACGGAAAAGCTACTTATCCGATTGCGAGGAAACTGTAAAATGCGTAGATAACTGTAAAATGGGTAATGAGTCTTCAATTATCATCGTACTGAGTTAAGACAGTCTTTTTATCTAGAAATTCCCACGGGTTTTTACCCGCGCAAGTTGGTGCCGATGCAATTAAAACCACAGGGCTCAGATGACAAAATAATTTTGAGCATCTCGGTCATAAGCGGACACGGACTGAAATTACGCGGCTTAGCAACCCATACTAAGGCGCTTAACACATTGCCGCCGCATCCCGCTGCGGTGTACGGAGGGACGAAATCCGCATGCGGCTGCGGGGACACCGAACCGTGCCACTGTACGGTTTGCTCCGTATCTCCGCCCGGAGCTGCGATGCATGACGCACCGCATCACCGCATTATCTATGTCGAGATCTATGACGCGTATGCACGTCCTTTCTACGCAAAAATCCGTACGATACTGCGGCGCAGTGTGGCATACGCATCACCGACCGGGAGTGCGGTGCCGTCGCGCGCGCCGCACAACCGCACGGACATGCGGTGTGAGTGTGTTATACCCTGCGGTTTTTGTATACAAATTAAGATTTTTCAATCAAAATTAAAAACCGCAGCACCGCACACCGGAGCGGTGTCCGGTGCAATGTGTTATGCGCCTAATAGTATGCAACCAACCGTGAGCAACGTAAATTATGCCTACCGTCCCTTCAATAGAGTGAGTGAGCTTCGAAAGGATTAATTTGCTGTCAAATATTTTGATGTGCGATAAGTAGCGTGAAATTTAAAAATATAATATAAATCATCAAATCATCATACTTAACACCTACCTATAATAATATTATTTAATATTTAGGAATCTATGATGAGGGACCGTGACAAAATCTCAATGCTGACTCAAGAGGTTGAATCACTAAAATGTATTGGACAGGTAAGTGTCGTTTAATACATTTTCTGCTACAATTTTGAACCTTAGATCACATCGGCAGAGAAATCGTTATTTTCCTTTTATCTATTACTCCGCTGTAACGTTTTTAAGAAATCTAAAAATGATTCATCACTATAACAAAACTAAAAAGTTTATATTTCATCACTATAACAAATCTAAAAAGTTTAATACATGTTAATCTATGTGTGTTAATATTGCATTGTTTTTAGAAATACCTCGCCTTACAAGAAGAACAACACATCCTCAGGACACAGTACAGCGAAGCACAGAAGACCCTGGAAGAGGTTGGCGCAACGCTCAGTGAGAACAAGCTGCAGCTGGCCGAGCTCCTGGAGAGGGAGGCGAAGGCCGCCGTGGAAGAATCGCCCAACTGGACCCACGATAAGGACGCGACCGCGTGCACGGCCTGCGCTAAGGAGTTCACCATCGCCAGGCGGAAAGTGAGTATTGTTATTTTTTGGGGTTCCATACCTCAAAAGAAAGAAAACTGTACCCTTATTTATAGCATCACTTCGTTTCCCGTCAGTCTGTTCGTCTGCCCTGTCATCCTGTCAATGCCGTTTTTCTTATGGTGCTCCCACATTGCCGTTATAAAATGTTTACGAAGTTAATAAACATTTTGTTGTGAAACATTTAATTTTGATCACAATGTTAACAAAATGTTTTCATGTTAAGTAAAAAATTATTGTCGTGAGCATAACGAAATACGGAATACATGAATACAAGTTTTTTTTACAGCACCACTGTCGGCGATGTGGCCATATATTCTGTAGTGGTTGCAGTGAGAAAACAGTGGCACTGGCTGGCAACAACAAACCCGTGAGAGTCTGTGACGCCTGTTACGCCGAAGTGAGACTAACGTAGTAGTTCATATATTTATTCTATATTTAATAATATCGATAGTAGTACTCAAATATAACTCTCGAGAAGCCTATACTACAAACATGCCACATATGAATATTATTTATTAATTCCAGGCAAGGTCTTAACTATTTTTTGCTAAACTTACTGTCCACATTTTGCGTCGTCTATTTGAAATTGATTGAAATTAAAATATCCATTCTGCAGGCCTATTACCGATCTCATGGTTTTCAAGTGATATCATTATGACAGCGTAGTGCAAAACGAAAAATAAGATTTCGGTCAGATTTTTGATCATTCATTCATTATATCATGATGGCATCATGGAAATTATGCCATAGTGATGATATCATTGGAGATCGGTAATACGAAATGAAGCATTTCATAACTTCCTTATTTAAAAATTTATACCATGTCATACGATGAAAGATCCATAATAGGCCTGCTGATTTACATCAAGTAGGTAATGTTTCAGATAATTGACACTAACACCCTCCACATACTCCGAAATAAGTGTAATTTATTGTTGTATTTTGACAAATCAGATCTGGCAATGATTAGATCTTCTGCCTTGATGTAAGTAATCGTAAAATTCTACTCTAGCTGTGAAATATCTATCTACTATAAATATTGACTTTTATGAAATGTGAAAACCTTAAGATCTTTAGCGTTGCTGACATACGCCTCCTGGTCACATTATAGTCTCTTACCATTGAGCCGAAAGGGACCTGAAGAGACCTTACAAAACTGTTAATTAACTTAGAATATTATAATATATTACCACCGAAATAGATAAGTTATGCTTATGTGTCCCTAGATTCAATGTTGAAACATTACAGATCAAATTGCAATTTTAAAAAGAAAATAAGATTTATTTATAAGGAGATCGTATTTCAATTAGAATGAAATTTAAGAAAGGTAGAAATAAATATATTTGTTATTGTTTGATAGAGAATGGTCAATTAGTTTGTTTCATGATAAATTGCATTATTGTATATTTTAAGTTTTAGACTGATTCTCTAGACTGACAAAACAGCTTGTTTTATAAAGTCTTTGGCTTAGGTTACACTAAGTGTTATTTCATTAACTTAAATTGTTGAAGATATTTGTATTATATTAATATTTATTAAATGTTTCTTTGTGTTATATTCAATGGTTTTTACAATAAAATTTATACGATAAAATGGTATATAGAATGTCAAATAAATAAATCGAATTTAAATGTGTAAGTACTTTATAGACATTTTTATATGTGTGGTGCTTGAAATGAATGTCATTAATTAACTATACAAAAAAATATACATACCTTATACGCAAAATTTGTTAAATCTATATGTATGTATGTACATATATATAACTTATGTAAGTGGGCAAATATATAACATTATACAATGAAATGAACTGTCTGTTATTGATTCTGCACTGCTAGACTAAAAAAACGATTTAAATCTAACTGAAACGGAGAAAGCTAATTAACTGACTGTGATAGTTTTAGGAAAAAACGAAAAAACTGTTAAAGTAACCTTATGCGTTGAAAGTACCCAAGTCATTACCAATAACGTGTTTTAATATTTGTTCCATCGCAGTGGGATTATCTTCTGGTACCTGAAATTTTTTCAAGTAGTTATATTTATATACATTTTCGATTATTAATGTACCGTAGTAAACCCTTTTTAAAAAAATGTTATTCACACTCACCCAATGTCCTGACCCGAAAACCCACCAAAAACTAAATTTGCGTGCTTTTTTGTAAAAGCCTTGTCTATGGCCATGAATTGGAATGCGTTTCGCAGTCTGAAACTCCTCTGCCCCATGCCACTTGAGTTTGTGAACCCAGTTTGTGGCTCCTGCAAATTAAAAGAAAAATAAGCTGTTTAGAATGAATTCCTGTATGCATTTCATATTCTTAGCTTGATATGACGCAAGTCTAAAGCGCTCCACACAGAGTGGCGGAAGCGACACGGTAGCGGAACTGCGGTAAGCGATTAACTTACGCCGCGCAGCTTCCGCGGCCAGTTTCTGTATGGCATTGTCCATAGAAACACGAACATTACAAAAATTCCACCTGACGCCTCTATGTGTGGAGCGCTTAAGACGCTACATCGAAAATGAATCAAACAATGGGAGGCGTGGTCTATACGTAAACGCGGGGCGCTCCCCGTGCTCAGGTAGCTAGTCTTTATATCTATGGCATCAAAGTCGTGAATGCGCTGCGCCCGCATGCAATCAGGTCGTTTAGAAATTATCGACGTAAGCGACAAAATACAAATTATTTTATAAAAAAATAACTATAATGATTAGAAAAAAAATGATGATGTCTACTTATTTATGGAACTTTTTAATGAATACCTAATACCGTTTACTAGTAATCCTGAATTTTCTTATTTTTAAGAGGTAATTTAAAAAATAAAATGTATCGAGGCAAAATCTTTAAATCGTGTTTCCAGTTTTTGGCGTTTCTAGCTAAAGATATAAAGAAACACATATTTAAGTTTCAGATCTGTAAGATCTCTCAGTGACCTATGACATTACATTAAAAATAACAATTTTTTTCGATATAGCCCCTTAATAAGTAATACCTGCTAGTGGAGTGACCACGTCTAAGTTTCCATTGTACACTGTAATGTTCAACTCCGTTCTGTTCAAGAGTATCTCCACTGAAAATTTAAATATCAATAGATTTATTAAATTCAAGCATAGAAAAATCTTTTAGCTTGTCGTTGGAAGGGCGAATAAAGATTTGAACTGATGTTGATGTGTTATGAAGTTAGTATTGAGATTTTGCAAATTTGTATGGAAAAATATTTAAATTAGCAACGATTTTGATAAAACTTAAGATTCATGCTCTTAAAAATGTGTTTCATGGTTCATGGTTTATTGGAAGTCATCCCCTAAGAGTGCAAAATAGGGGTTGAAAGTTTCTATGGAAAATATTAGCCTAACCTTAAATTATCCGCCTAGGGCAGGATTTTTGTCTTGTAGGTATTTATTTTTTTTATTTAGGTTGCGTTCCGAAACAAAACTTCCTTTGTCGGGTAAAGTTACCCGATTGAAAATCGGTTTTGGAACGGGGTAAAAAGTGATTTCGCGATGAATTCTGGGGCCGTACTCTTAAAATCGACAACGATAATATCGGATTAGCCCTACTCTAAACTCGCTATCGTTAGCGTTATCGTTGTCGTCGTCGGATCCATCACTACATAATATAAATGCTTAGATCTTTAAAACTACGCAACGGATTTTGATACGGTTTGTTTTAATAGATAGAGTGGTTCAAGAGGAAGGCTTATATGTATAATACATGCATAGTATAATAGAGAAACCCTGATAATTTTAGAGGTTTCTAATGTGATGTCGTAAATAAATACTTTCTTTTGCGCTTAGATTGCAAACGCTGGCTGAACTCTACGAGATAAATCAAAATAATTTACTACAGTATTGTACACCTTAAAAAGGTCTACAAAAAAGTCCGCGATGGTATATATCTATCTCTTAGGGATAACCCACAATAACCCTTTTTTATCCTTTACTTTTTACGAGAAATAATGACTTATTTGCGAAGCGATTTTAAGCAATACAGTATTAATCCTTATCCAATTAAGTACCTTAAATACAATGTGCATTTAATATAGATCAATTTTGCCCTTTAGAGCATGTAATATAAATGAATATTTTCGAAGATATTACAGATTCAAAATGTAGGGACGTTGCGGACAGTGCGGTTTCGGCGGTACCGGCCGGGGTCCGGCGGGCGGCGCGTGCCTATAAAGTACTAGCTTTCCGCTCGCGGCTTCGCCCGCGTTATTATTGTTTTCCCGTGGGAATTTAAATTTTCCTGTAGGAAAAATAATTTTGTAGCCTACTTAAGCCCGAATAATAAATTTCATAGAAATTGGGGCACATTTTAAATATTTTTCATAGAAACTTTCAACCCTTATTTTGCACCCAAAGGGTCACCCCCTTTGGGTGCAAAATAGGGGTAACTCCAATAAACCATGAAACACGTGAAATATTTTTAAGAGCATGAATCTCAAGTTTTATCAAAATCGTTGCTAATTTAAATATGTTTCCATACAAACATGCAACCCCTTTTTCATCCCTTCAGGGTTAATTTTTTTTAAATGCCTTAGTGTGCGTCCGCATTTTAAATTAAAACCACTGTCCAAATTTCACGTTTCTACCATTAGCAGTTACGGCTGTGCGTGCGTCTATTGATGGGTACATCTCCTTTTATACAAGTATATAGATTGTCTAATGACAAAAAAGCTGTGAATGTTGTATTTATATACAACGTTTATATCAGCGTATATCAGCATTTATGTAAATTTTACTCCTAAGGGGGTAAAATAAGTGTTGAAAGTTTGTATGAAAGTCCTTATTTAATGGAATATTGATAAATAATAAATAAATACGTTTAAAAACATGAATAAATTATTCATACATATTTATACAGTTTTTAAATCTGTAAATATCACCTTCCACGCGAGCAAAGCCGCGGGCAACAGCTAGTTTAATTATATAACGAATGTCTGAAAGCAAAATACATACCATTAAAATGGCTTCAACGCTTTTAATAAATAAAAGTTTTTTTCTTTATAAAAGATAACATTTAAAGATACTTTCGAGAAATTACGCATTATTATATTTAAAAATATTAGAAAAAGCTTCGGACTGTACTTGCAGTATTTTCTTCATTTTTTTATTTTAAAGCATTTAAATCAATAAAATTAAAAAATCCATAACTAATTAGAAATTATTAATTTATTAAATAATTAGTGCTATTTGAGTACTTAGGTACTTATTATTACCTTAAAGCCTAAATATTATGAACAATTATTGCAAAAATTCCAATAGAGACAGAGATATTTTAATGATAGGAGTGAAATTCAACATTGAATAAATTACGCTGCCCTTTTCGCTTTACGATAATTTCAACGATACCTCAATAGGTGTCGTTGAAATGTTCGTAAATTTTGCGAATGTTCGTCTGTCAAATGTATCAACGTTGTCACTAGATAGACGAACCTTCGATTTTAAGAGTAGGGTTATGACGCTCGCTTATGTCAATCGTTCGTTCGGTCGTTCCGTCGAGCGACAGAAGCGAAACAAAACATGCGAGTTAGAGGAGCAAACGACACGATGAAGCGCTGATATATCGTAAGTTCGATTTTAAGAGTACGGCCCCTGACCTAGCGTCGCAGAACGGCAGAACGCGTTATCTGTGGATTTTCTAACCTCTCTCCCATATTATGCTTCATCGCTATCTCTCGGTAGAGAGTATAGTTCTATGATCACTTGCTGTCGCTATCATCTTTCTGGATTTGAAATTAATTGCAATGTGCAAACTTGCTACAATAATTCTTTTATAATTTCCACAATTTACCGCGTCAAGTTAATATCAAGTGATATTTGACATTAACATAACAGCTATGACAATAATTACCACCCCTGAATTTTATAGGATAAATAAATCGCTCTTTCCAGGATCTAATTGACTCGGCAAAGTCGTTCCAAAACACCTCGATAAAAATCCCCCGATGTGTTTTGGAATTGGGATTGAGTCAATTTAGCTATTTACCGAACGAAACTTATCCGTTTTGGAACGCAACCTTAGCATTGTCAAAGAACTCACAAATATAAACGGTCACAGTTTGGCAAAAAAAAGAGCTCGACACGGTGACAGACAGCTAGAGCTAAAAAACAAGTCCAAGTGGTTTGATTGACAGCACTATCGTAGATACATAATTACTCGTCTGTGCTTACCACGTTTGCTTACCCAGTTTTTGGAGTAAAATGTTATTATCGTTTATTGCTTAGTTATTTTGTCTAGTTTCGTATTTTATGGCAAAGTAATATAAGGTAAAGTCACCAGTCATGGATAGTATAAGCGATTTTTGTTTTTGCTTTGTAATTTGTTCATTTTTCAATATAAATTCTTTGGGAATTGGAGGTAAATAAAAAGTTATTTTCTCGACCAGGATTCAATGTTTAACTTTACTTTAACGCTCAGTACAATAAAATATTATAAAAAAAACAACACTCCTACTCAGACACCATCTATGGACTGTAATAATTCAGTGTTGGACCCCCAATTATGGACACTATCTAAATACTAGCTTTCCGCTCGCGGCATCGCCCTCGTTATTATTGTTTTCCCGTGGGAATTTTATATTTTCCCGTAGGAAGAATAATTTTGTAGCCTATTATATAGAATACTGTTATTTATATTAAGGAGCTCGGATAATAAATTTCATAGAAATTAGAGCAGATTTTAAATAGTTTCCATAGAAACTTTCAACCCTTGTATTGTATTGTAGTGGGCTCCCTTTTCCGCATTTAAACTCATATTTGGTCCATTATGCGTGTGGGATGGCCAGTTATTCTAACCAGCCCAACTCCTTCCAGAAGCACAGAAGTTTCCTGGGACTTTCACAGGCTTCTAGGAGTGACCTTGGGTTACCAAGGATTTCCGCCCGTTGTGTGGCTACTCCCATGCATTCCAGGATTACATGGGCAGCTGATTCTTGAGCGTCCAGACATCCTCTGCACAGGGGACTGTCGGTTGCACCTAATAAGTGTAGATGTGGATGACTTTGGATGACGGGGGCCAGGAACCGCCGACCATACCGCAGTGCAAGAGCTTTATGCCAGATATTCGGTTCCATCAAAGCTCAGTGCGTCGAGCACTATTCGCCCTGGATATCCATAAGTCTAGTGGGCCCGATGGTATCCCTCCTATCGTGCTAAAGATGTGCGCTCCAGAGTTGGCACCGGTTTTAACGCGTCTATTTCGGCTCTCTTACTCATCTGGCGTAGTCCCAACTTCATGGAAGACAGCTTTAGTGCATCCGATCCCTAAGAAAGGTGACCGCTCGAATCCGTCCAACTACAGGCCGATCGCTATAACCTCTTTGTTTTCAAAGATAATGGAATCGATTATCAACCGCCAGCTTCTTCAGTACCTAGAGGATCACCAGCTGCTTAGTGATCAATAATACGGTTTTCGTAAGGGTCGTTCTGCTGGTGATTTTCTAGTTTACTTGACACATCATTGGGCAGAGGCAATTTACTTGACCGCCACAGGACAGGCAGTGCCTAGTGTGGGGTCATAAGAAATCGTAGCCTCATATAAAATTGTGCTTACATTATTTAAAAATTTTAATTGTATCTTTTCTGTTTTAGTTATGTTTGTGAGCATTTAACTAATAAAAATATTTGTATTTGTATTTGTAATTGAAGCGAAGGGGGAGGCACTGGCAGTAAGTTTGGACATCGCGAAGGCATTCGATCGGGGTCTGGCACAAAGCGCTTCTTTCTAAACTTTCTTCGTATGGGCTTCCCGAGAAAGTATGTGGATGGGTCACCAGTTTTTTATTAGACAGAAGCATAAAGGTCTTAATTGATGGTGAATGCTCAGACTCCTGTCTATAAATGCTGGTGTCCCCCAAGGATGTGTGCTATCACCTACACTATTCCTTTTGCATATTAATGATATGCTGCAAATCAGCGGCATTCATTGTTATGCAGATGACAGCACGAAAGATACCTCCTATAACGGCCGTGCGAATATTTCTCGGGAAAACGTCATTGAGTGCCGGAATAAACTTGTGTCTGAAATTGATACATCATTAGAGAAAGTCTCTAACTGGGGTCGACTTAATTTAGTCCGTTTTAACCCTACAAAGACACAGGTTTGCGCGTTCACCGCCAAGAAAATGCCATTTGTCGTATCTCCTCGCTTTCAGAGCATTCCCCTATCTGCCTCAGCCAATATTGAGATCCTTGGTGTCGACATATCGAGCGAAGTCCAGTTCCGTGGCCACTTGGAGGGTAAGGCTAAATTAGCCTCTAAGAAGCTTGGTGTGCTCAATAGATCGAGAAGGTATTTCAGTCCGGCGCACCGCTTACTGTTCTCATCTTTGGGCAGGGGCACCCCAATACCAGCTTCTCCCACTGGACCGCATTCAGCGGAGAGCGACTCGAATCGTCGACTGCCAGGAAATTCCTAATCGGCAGAAAACTGCGAGAAAAACGCACAGTTGTGGACTGCCATCCATCTAAGTGATGGGCATGGATTTTTTGTCACGTGGAACGTTGGCGGAAAGAGGCGGCAGGTATGAGACCGAACAATTCCTCGGAGCATTCCCCGTAATATATGCGATAGAAGATGCATAGTGAAGCGCCAAGGTATCAACCTTGGCGCTGCGTAGAGATGTCGCCGAAAAGAGCGTATTCCTACCTTAAAGGCCGGCAACGCACTTGTAACTCCTCTGGGGTTGCGGGTGTCCATGGGCGACGGTAATCACTTACCATCAGGTGATACGTTTGCTCGTTTGCCCCCTATCCCATAAAAAAAAAAGATGTTTGTTCAGTGTGTTGTGTCCTGTTAGAGAGCCTACCACTATTCTTAGTTCCGGTCGGTTTAGGTAGAGCAGTCTGTAGGTCAGTCGCGGTGTTAGTGCAGATATCGCTTCCTTACATTTACACACATACTTCTACATTTTGAGGTATTTGCCCAACGGGCATTATGTTTGTTTTGGGTGTATTGCCGTGTACTTTCAACCCTTATTTTGCACCCTAAGGGGGTGAATTCCAATATACCATGAAACACGTTCAATGAAATGTTTTTAAGAGTAGATATGAATATGTTTTATTCAAACATTAATGATTGAATAATTTTTCATATTACAGCCAAATATCTTATAAGGCATTTGATTTCGAATTTCCTTAACGGTATGGCTAGGACGATATAGGCCTCGTTAACTTGATACAGATAACGTAGCCTTGATTACCAGCACCTCCATATTCTTGGTGCTGTACAAACTAATTAACAAATACAACTCCAGGTTAGGCGGCAAATGGGGACGGTAGCGGGGCGGATTTTTTATAACGTTCGTGTTGCTATGGATCATGCCACACACAAAACGCCCGCAGATAAATGGCTTATCACAGTTCCGCTTAGTGATGTAACACGAAAAAAAAACAATTTTGTTTTTTTTTTCACAATGTTGAAAAAAACATGAAAAAAAACTTTGTGACCTTGTTTCTTTTCAAATTTGTTTTTTTTAATATAGGAAATTAAATGTTTTATTGATGTTTGTTTTTAACTTGCTTACATTTTACTTAAAGTAGTATGAATTAATTAACAAAAAACGTCGTCTACCTCTGTGTCCCTATCAGTTTCAGTATCTGTGCCACTCCTTGTCGGTGTCGGAATTTTCACTTTCTTCTGTCTCTCTTTCTGTCTCCTCTAGATCTACAATTTGAGACACTGTAACAATTTCTTTTTCTAGTTTTTCTTTATGTTCTGAGAGTGAAATGCCATTTGTCGTATCCCCTCGCTTTCAGAGCATTCCCCTATCTGCCTCAGCCAATATTGAGATCCTTGGTGTCGACATATCGAGCGAAGTCCAGTTCCGTGGCCACTTGGAGGGTAAGGCTAAATTAGCCTCTAAGAAGCTTGGTGTGCTCAATAGATCGAGAAGGTATTTCAGTCCGGCGCACCGCTTACAGCTTTACAAGGCGCAGGTTCGGCCTCATGGAATACTGTTCTCATCTTTGGGCAGGGGCACCCCAATACCAGCTTCTCCCACTGGACCGCATTCAGCGGAGAGCGACTCGAATCGTCGACTGCCAGGAAATTCCTAATCGGCAGAAAACTGCGAGAAAAACGCACAGTTGTGGACTGCCATCCATCTAAGTGATGGGCATGGATTTTTTGTCACGTGGAACGTTGGCGGAAAGAGGCGGCAGGTATGAGACCGAACAATTCCTCGGAGCATTCCCCGTAATATATGCGATAGAAGATGCATAGTGAAGCGCCAAGGTATCAACCTTGGCGCTGCGTAGAGATGTCGCCGAAAAGAGCGTATTCCTACCTTAAAGGCCGGCAACGCACTTGTAACTCCTCTGGGGTTGCGGGTGTCCATGGGCGACGGTAATCACTTACCATCAGGTGATACGTTTGCTCGTTTGCCCCCTATCCCATAAAAAAAAAAGATGTTTGTTCAGTGTGTTGTGTCCTGTTAGAGAGCCTACCACTATTCTTAGTTCCGGTCGGTTTAGGTAGAGCAGTCTGTAGGTCAGTCGCGGTGTTAGTGCAGATATCGCTTCCTTACATTTACACACATACTTCTACATTTTGAGGTATTTGCCCAACGGGCATTATGTTTGTTTTGGGTGTATTGCCGTGTACTTTCAACCCTTATTTTGCACCCTAAGGGGGTGAATTCCAATATACCATGAAACACGTTCAATGAAATGTTTTTAAGAGTAGATATGAATATGTTTTATTCAAACATTAATGATTGAATAATTTTTCATATTACAGCCAAATATCTTATAAGGCATTTGATTTCGAATTTCCTTAACGGTATGGCTAGGACGATATAGGCCTCGTTAACTTGATACAGATAACGTAGCCTTGATTACCAGCACCTCCATATTCTTGGTGCTGTACAAACTAATTAACAAATACAACTCCAGGTTAGGCGGCAAATGGGGACGGTAGCGGGGCGGATTTTTTATAACGTTCGTGTTGCTATGGATCATGCCACACACAAAACGCCCGCAGATAAATGGCTTATCACAGTTCCGCTTAGTGATGTAACACGAAAAAAAAACAATTTTGTTTTTTTTTTCACAATGTTGAAAAAAACATGAAAAAAAACTTTGTGACCTTGTTTCTTTTCAAATTTGTTTTTTTTAATATAGGAAATTAAATGTTTTATTGATGTTTGTTTTTAACTTGCTTACATTTTACTTAAAGTAGTATGAATTAATTAACAAAAAACGTCGTCTACCTCTGTGTCCCTATCAGTTTCAGTATCTGTGCCACTCCTTGTCGGTGTCGGAATTTTCACTTTCTTCTGTCTCTCTTTCTGTCTCCTCTAGATCTACAATTTGAGACACTGTAACAATTTCTTTTTCTAGTTTTTCTTTATGTTCTGAGAGTGAAATACCTACTTTAAGATTGCAATTTCGAATTGTGAGCAATATACACAATTTTGCTAACCCTGTCATTCGTCAGTCTATTGGAATGAATGCCACTCTAAGTACTTAAGGTTCTGTCGCATGCTGCCGATGTAGTTGGAAGCGAGAGAAATTTGAGGGCTACTTTCGACAAAGCAGTCGACTTCCACCAGGCTATGTGAGTTAACTTGTTTGCCGAAGACCACAGAAATGTTACCAATATATTCATGTAAACATCGTACTAATCCACCAAAAAGGTATGGTAGGTTTATAAATAAATAAAAAGCTTTACCACAAGTGAACTGTTAAGTGTTAATCTTTTACCGAAACTGCTTTATCAATTTGGAATTTTGTATTTTTAAAAAAACATGCTACAGAAAAAAACGTGTTTTTTTCATGTTTTTTTTTTCAAGTTTTTTCTCACGTTAGAAAAAATACTTTTTTTGCAACACTAGTTCCGCTACCGCCCCGCTTCCGCGTATGTGGAGTGCTTAATGAAATATTGTATGTTACAAAATCGGATTATTAACAGTTTTACTTACAAAATTTCGTAGAAGGTACGAAAAAACTATTGTTTAGTTTTTCAAACACTTCTTCCGATATGTACGACCACTGCATGCTCTGGTTCACCATTGGCAGTGTCGGCTTCACATATTGGTTCACCTTCTCGCTCAGTATATCCAGAGCTCCGTACGGATTGACTTGGTTTATGTTGTTGAAGTTTATGTCCATTCCGCTGTCTCTAATTATGACCGAATACAGCATAGTATTCCATTTATTTGCCGTGTTATAATCTTTGTTATCTATGTAATCGGCTATACGTTTTGCCATAACCGAAATTTCAAGGTATGTATTTCTGTCCACAGCCCCCTAAGAGCAAGCATAAAGTATTTCATTACCTATACAAGGTTATTTTTATCACCCTGGAAAATATAAGGAACGCTTCACGACATGGTATTAGAATGATTTAAATATGAATAAAAAAAATAACTCACTGTTACTTAATTTTATATCAATTTTCTAAAAAATCAAAAAAAAGGTTGCACTAGTTGAGAGCAGCATTTTTAGAGATTTTTTTATTTCATTTTTTTTTATTTTTGTATAATAATGGATGTGTCCTGAAGCGTCCCTAAAATTTTCCAGGGTGATAAAAAAATAACCGTGTATACACAATTGATCAATGGTGCAATTTTCATGAATATCACGAAACTAGTAAATATACACAGTTTTACATTATCGTACCATACTGTATAAATAGTTTGAGTACGCCAATGTACTTTCCTTCGGATCTACCCATCCGCTTCCAATGCCTATTCCTTTGAGATTCATTTTGAGTCGTTTTTTCTCGATGGACTGAAAAACAATTTCACATATTATTTTGACGAAACAGTTAAACCTTAGCCTTTACAATCCTTGTTATGATTAAACTGTATTAATAGTTCGCTATTGTTTATCAGTTTGTTTATTGTTACTGTCATGTTGTAATTTTTGACTGTTGTTTTTACATTTTTATTAGTTCAAACATGGTCCTTGCAAGGGAGTTGCAACATAATCTATTCGTACATTATTATCTGCTTCTACCTACAAAATAATTTGATAGAAAGTTAATCTATAAGTTCACAATGTCAAATAATAAATACATTCATAAAAATATGTGCTATATGAATTCATTTGTTTCACGAGTATACTCACGCTGTGCAAATATAATGCTAATCTTGGACATAATTTCCCTCCATAGCTCTGTCCGAATAGGTATGTTGGGGTTTTACGAAACTCCTTGTGCGTTTTGAAGAAAGCTTTGATCGTTTTCCCTAAATCGGTAACTGAAAACATGAAGCAAGTATGACTAAAATATGTTTTGTGATTATTATTTTATAGCGAATCTGTCAATAATGTCGATATTATGTGTTCTCGTACAATGTGTAAATATTAAGTAAGCTTAATGGTGAATCCCAGTGCTCGGTAAAACCTAAAAAGGTTTATGGCACTGTGTTAAGTTAAAATTAAAGTGTAAAAAATGTGATTGCTAAGACTTGTACTCCATAAGTGACGAATTTGCATGACAATAGCGAGCCCTTAAATGATGCAAGAGCGTAACGCCAATTTTCTGTAATATTAAATTGACCATTAAAAGCACTTAATAAAGATATATAATCGCGTTACAATTAATTATAGTATTTGTCTTTTATACAAGTTTTCGAACATAAACTTACCCATAACTCTATCATTTTTAGCGAGCAGAGATTTGTCCGTTACATAACTGAATCCTGTACCTACAGGATGATCAATCAGTAATACATTTCTCCCTTTTACCTAGAACCCAAAGGAACATAGTTTATTTTGATGTAACTTCTGACAGGTGTTGTGGCTAATTATTTCTATATAGAGTCATAGAATACGGTTAATTTTCTAGTTAGTTGCAAATATGTGTAGGATGGAATTTGTTTTCTTATCATAGACTATCTGTGTCCGCAAACTATGTTTTGCCTTAAAAGTTGAAAAAACTGTAAATCTACTTTCCCGCGGGAACTACTCACTTTTCGGAGATAAAAAGTAGCCTATATGCTGTCCATGTCGTAATCCGTCTACCTACAAAATTTCATTCAAATCCATTCAGTAGATTTTGCGTGAAAGTATAACATACATCCATACTCACAAATTTTCGCGTTTATAATATTAGTAAGGATGTGTATTTTTTGCAAATGTTTATAGTGTGTATTCAACTATTTGGGACAGGCCAGGCAAAGCAATCAGAGTATGAGATTAGACGTGGGTGAAAGACGACCATCAGTTGTGGTATATATGGTCATTATTATTCATATAAATCGAAGGTAGATTGTTTGTTAATAATTAAGTAAGCGCAGGTACCCACCTTTAGATGTTGTTTTGGCACACAATAAAAACCACAGTTAGTCTTGTATTGCGTGGTTTCATTACATGTCCTCTTCTTCTTAAAAGCTGATTACATACATACCATTTGGCGACGAGTTGTGAGTTATAGTAAAAAAAAAGTGTAATTAAAGTATCGGTTACAATGTCTGATAATGGAATACCTAATTGTGGCAGTATCAAGGAATTTAAATTACACGTGGACAGGTGGTCGACATACACGAGTAGATTGAAGGCGTGGTTCACGATACATGATATTAAAGTCGCAAATCAATCTAAATACCTGGTTGCGGTCGTGGGGACCGAAGCCCTCGACTTGATTATTGACTTGTGTTATCCAGAAAAACCAGAAGACGTGCCTATTGACAGAATAGAAAACCTCGTGGAAGAACACCTGTCTCCAAAAAGGTCTGTTATCGCCGAGAGAATGATATTTAGGTCACATAAACAGGTCGAAGGTCAATCTATCAACGACTATTTGGTCGGCTTAAAGAAATTAAGCAAGGCGTGCAAATTTTCAAGCAACGATACACTCAAAGAAAACCTACGCGACCAGTTCGTGCACGGCCTTCTCAGTGACAGAATTCGTCAACGCATCATGACAGAAAAAGACGAAGAATTGACCTTCACGCGCGCTACGGAGTTGGCGTTGTCGCTCGAGGCGGCGGTACGAGACAGCAGCGGCGGAGGGCCGGCGGCAGCGGCGGCAGCGGCGGCAGCGGCGCACAGCAGCCGACCGGACGCCGAGCCTGTGTACGCGGTGGGCGGCCCGCGCGGCGCCGGCGCCGCCGACCACGCGAGCGCGCGCTCGCGACGCGGCAGGGGCCGCGCACGCTTCGGAGCCGGCGGCGGTGCTGCGCGGCAGTGCTATCGTTGCCACGGCAACCACGCAGCGGAAAAGTGTTCGTTTATTCACAGCGAGTGCTACGTATGTGGAAAAATAGGGCATATAGCGAAAGTATGCCGACTTCGCAAACAAAAAGTTGTTCATGGGGTCGGTGATGAGCGTTCATCATCGGATTCGGAATGCAGCACTGCGGTCGCCGTGTACCAGTTGAGTGATGAGGACTCCGATGAGCGTTGGATCGTACCGGTAAAAATAAACAATGTAGTGATCGACTTCGAGGGAGATACCGGTTCGGCTATCAGTATAATTTCTTATAAGACTTATAAGAAATATTTTGATAATTGTACAATACAATCGTGTTCGTCTAATTTGAAAATGTACAGCGGGCAGAAGGTAAGACCGAAAGGAAAATTTGTTTGTACAGTAGAAATCAATGGCAAAAAGATATCGAATTTAAGTTTAACGATAATCGATAATGACTTTAGTCCGTCGCTATTAGGCCGTGATTGGATGCGATCTTTCAATATAAATTTTCCACTTTTAAAATCGATTAATAATGTACAAAATCAAGTACCGCATAGTTCACAACAAGCAGTAGATTCCTTAAAAAAATTATTCCCTGAAGTATTCAAATCGGGGATTGGAATGTTTAACAAATGTACAATTAAGTTGGGAGTGGTGGACGGTGCTGCGCCCGTTTGGCGGCGCGCGCGCCCCGTGCCGCACGCGCTGCGGCCCGCCGTTGACGCGGAGCTGGCGCGGCTACAGCGCGACGGCATCATCTCCCCCGTCGACTGGAGCGAGTGGGGCACGCCCGTGGTGCCCGTCATAAAAAAAAATGGTCAGGTAAGGTTGTGTGGTGATTTTAAAACTACAGTAAATCCTGTCCTAATCGATGACAAATATCCGATACCCCGAATTGAAGACGTATTCGCTGCATTACAAGGCGGGGTAGTTTTTGCAAAAATAGATTTAAGCAACGCTTATCTACAACTTGTTTTGGACGAGAGCTCAAAAAAGCTTTGTACTATTGTGACTCACCAAGGCATGTTTTGTTTCAACCGTTTACCGTTTGGCATAAAATGTGCTCCAAACAAATTTCAAAGAATTATGGAAAAACTTTTTAAAATTCCTTTTGTTACTTGTTATTTGGACGATTTGACCGTATGTGATATTAATTGCGAATTATTATGGAAAAGAATTTTAAAGGTTTTTAAGATATTATCTGAGAGCGGTCTGCGCGTTGCACCAGAAAACTGTTCATTTTTTAAAAAATCTATTACTTATTTAGGCTACGTTATCGATGCTGAGGGACTACATACCGACAAAATAAAAGTCGATGCTGTATGTAGAACACCTATTCCGAAAAATACCAAAGAATTAAAAGCATTTCTTGGACTAGTCAATTATTACGGCAAGTTTTTGAGAAACCTTAGTGATACTTTGAGTCCTCTGTATGACCTTTTAAAAAAGGGACATAAGTTTGTCTGGAACGAATTTTGTCACAATAGTTTCATTGCAGTAAAAAAGGCTTTAACCACGAGCGGAGTGTTAGTGCACTATGACCCGTGCGCGCCATGCATCGTGACATGTGACGCGTCCCCGCGCGGGGTGGCGGGCGTGCTGTCGCAGCGCGGCGCCGACGGGCTGGAGCGGCCGGTGCTTCACGCGTCACGAACGCTGAGCCCTGCAGAAAAAAACTATGCACAGATTTGTAGGGAGGGGTTAGCCGTCATATTTTCTGTAACTAAATTTCATGACTATATTTACGGCCGTGAATTCACTTTGGTTACTGATTGTAAGCCTTTGGCTTCAATATTCAACCAAAATAAGGGCGTACCTTTGATGGCGGCAAGCCGCCTCCAACGATGGGCAGTCATTTTGGGTGCATATAATTACAAAGTCAAATGTATAGGCTCAAAACATAATTGTGTAGCCGATTGTTTATCTCGAATACCAATAGAAAATATTGAAGAATCAACTAGAATCGATTCGTATATAAATTTTGTAAGAATGAGAAGTCCATTAAATTTTAAGGAAATAGCGGAGCACACAGCGACCGATAATAATTTAGTTAATTTGATAAATGCTATCAAAACTAACTGGAGATATTGCAAAAATGATAAATTACAATCTTATTATAAAATTAAACAATTTCTTAGCATAGAACAGGGATGCATTCTTTACGGTCATAGAGTAATTATTCCTAGTGATTTACGTAGAGTTGTGTTAAATCAAATTCATGAGACTCATCAGGGGATAGTAAAATGCAAAAATTTAGCACGTAACTATGTCTATTGGCCTGGTATTGACGCGGATATTGAGCGAGTGTGCCGTGCGTGCGAGTGCTGCGGACGCGAACGGCCCGCGCCCGCTGCCGCACCGCTACATCCGTGGCTGTGGCCACAGGAGCCGTGGTATAAACTACACATAGATTTCTTTTCAATGTCCGGAAATACTACTTATTACTTAGTAATTACAGATGCACACTCCAAATGGATTGAGGCTTTTCGAGTACCAAGTACGGCGACTAAACACACGAAATCAAAATTATTGCATGTATTTAGTCAATTTGGATTGCCCTATGAAGTAGTTTCAGATAACGGACCTCCCTTCAATGGTGCCGAATTTAAGATGTTTTTGAATGAATTAGGCGTGTCACATATAACCACGACACCTTATAAGCCGAGTAGCAACGGCGCAGCTGAGAATGCCGTTAAAATAATAAAAACGACATTGAAGAAAGCTTTATATGAAAACATTGACTTAGAATTTGCGTTGCAAAAGTTTTTATTTATATACAGATCAACCCCTCATTGTGTGACTAACAAAACTCCATCTGAGTTGTTGTTAGGCAGACCAGTGCGCACAACATTTGATTTATTACGACCGGAAACAAAACAGTTGATTAAACACAAGCAATTAAAACAAATGAGTTATAAAAATATAAAAGAAAGAATTTTCAATGTTGGCGATAAAGTGTTTTTTAAGTTATATAAAAACAATAATTTCACGTGGGAGAAAGGTATTATAACCGACCGTATAGGCCCTTTAACGTATTATATTAGATATTTCAACAGATATTTTAAAAAACACGTCGATCAATTGCGTAAATCGTATTATATAATAGCCAGTCTGACTTGAGTTTAATCGATGATGACGGGTACTGTAATGATTCCACTCACGATCTCCACAATGATGGTGAGAGAGGAAACGTAGAACAGTCTTGCGAGCCCGAGGTTGCACCCAGTCTCGAGCTTGAGACCGACGCGCAGCCGCTGCCCGAGCCACCACCGACAGTCCCCACAAATCCCACACCGCGCGTGGAAGATATACAAAGGTCGCATCCAAAAAGAATTCGTAAGTCACCATTAAGATATGGATTTGAAAACAAATAAAAAAACAGCCTGTATAACATTTGTATTTTACATAAGATTTCGGTCTTACCTAGTTAGGTAAATAAATATAATTTACATTGTAGTTTATGTATAGATTGTGGAAAATAAGTATAAGCTCTGCTATTGTTGTAAGTATTCAAATGAAAAATTGTTAAAACCTACTTGTTAATTATAAGTTGTTATTTCTTTAGTGTCTTAAAATAATGCTGGGAGAATGGTATATATGGTCTTTATTATTCATATAAATCGAAGGTAGATTGTTTGTTAATAATTAAGTAAGCGCAGGTACCCACCTTTAGATGTTGTTTTGGCACACAATAAAAACCACAGTTAGTCTTGTATTGCGTGGTTTCATTACATGTCCTCTTCTTCTTAAAAGCTGATTACATACATACCAAGTTGCACATTGCACATCTTCATAGCATAAAATCTATTAAGCCATATTCACACTACCTACTTAAAATACGGCTCAAGTCTACATCGACCGCTACTTCGTAATCGCTCACGCAATTTTTTATAAAAATCTTAATGTCAAAAGTAGTCAACTTACTTACCCACGTGTGATTTCGTGGTTTCATTTCCATGTCGAAAGGTCCCAGCTCTGCAAAATTAGCAATGCCCGTAGCGGCCAAACCCGGACCACCTTGTATCCATATAATTAGAGGCTTCCTCTCCGCCCCCGAGCTGGTTCCGTCGGCGTAGTACAGCCAATAGAAAATAAATGCGCCCGGCCGTACCTCCACATATTGCTGGATACTTTTCCAGGGCCGTTTATTTAAAGCTTGTATGTAAGGGTTTCCATCTATTTTTTTACAACACAACGATCATTATCATTAGGTAACTAAAAAGATGACAATATATAGTTAGGATAAAGCGGGCTAGCTGGGGCGTTAAGTCTTCGCTATGTTATACCTATAAGGCGCAAAAAATTTACATTAGTTCATTTTACTCTTAAAATATACCAGTTACAGACACCTGCCCCTTGATAGTGTAATTCAAAAGCTATTACGATTTCTTTCAATTTTGACAATCGCAGTACATCCATTACTGCTTTATCAAAGAAAGTCAGCGCTGGGTCTTGTGTTGACGGCGCTATGTCTGTCCTGTCATATTAAAGGCGACCATGATGTTTATTTTCTTAGACATTAAACTTCCCCTATCTGCCCCTTACTACACGACGAACCTAAAGGTAGCCTTACACGGTAGGGTGTACCTGACAGGTTTCCCTGTATAGTTGAATTTTACAGGTAAACCGGAGCGTCTATGTTGCACAACTGTGCAGGTTTAAACACCAGCCCCCCTAGACAAGATTTCTTTCGATAATCGCTAACGCAATCGCTAAATGGACAATGTATGAGATTTGACAATTGCGCTCGAAAGCTAAGCGAGGGCTTATGTCAAATCGCATACATTTTCCTTCTAGCGGTTGCGTTAGCGTTAGCGTTATCGAAATGCGTCTTGTCTAGGGGGGCTGTGTAGGCTTACTCTTGAAACAATTCCAATCTATCGACATTGAGATTGTGATTGTTTGTATGCTCGCGCAGGTTTTCAGTGAACCAAACTCAGTGCTATTTATTTTTTCAAGATACGAAAACAATTTGTCGCTACTGTTGCTAAAAAAGCATACGAAAAATCACGATCTCAATGTCGATTGATCGGAATTGGTTCAAGAGTAACGACACGGTTAGCGCAGAAGTTGAGTGAGTGGTCGCCTACTGCGCAACGGGTCGCGGAGTCGCGGGTTCGATTCCCGTACGGGACAAATATTTTGTATGGCCTACAGAAATTTGTTCCGGTCTGGGCGTATGTGCATGTGATATTCTATTCTATGTTTGTAACTGCACCCATGACACAGGAGAAAATCCCAGAGGGGCGACGTTTTTTTTAAAAAAAACTGCAGGCAAACCTATCAGGTACACCCTACCGTTTTAGCCCGACCGGTGGGTCGGGCTTGCCCGGGCGCGTGGGTAGTGGAGTCGCAGTGTGGACCTTACCTAGCGCGCCCATAAGGGCAGGGAGAACACCGGGGGGTTTTAGTGGGTAGGCCTGGCACCCTGCCGGGAGAGCCCCACACACGCTCGCTGTCTAGCCAACGGCGGGTACGGTGCGGTTACGCATTTCCCCCCGAGAAAAAAAAAAAAAAAAGGTACACCCTACCGTGTATGGCTACCTTATAAGCCTCTCACGAGCTTTTAGAGGCGCGCTTATTTTGCGTCGAACCCATTCAGCTCAAATGACTGGTGGCTATATATTCGGACAATGGGACATCCTTGATCTTTTGTCTGCCTGCTAGAAATCTACCATTCTTTTTACTGCGAGACCTCATAAAAAACAATTTTTTTTTTCTCATTCTTTGAGCGAGACTTTTTCACAATATGTAGGTGCTAGTATTTTAGTAGGTATTGTAATATGTGACAACGCCACGAAAAATTTGAAAAAAATGCAAGCTGCATTCATAAAGCTATTGACTTTACCATATTACCATGGCTTTATCTTGTTTGATTATTTTGTTATTAATTATTGATTGTAGTCTAATTCACATTGCTAGCTTAAAGGTACCTACAAAGAGATATATACCGGCTAGTTCATCGTCGTCTACCTACATAATTAGCCTTTAATAATCTCAAACCACAAAACACAGAAAGAGGTCTGTGTTCTGTTTCTCAGACCGCTATGCTTCGGATTTTTTTATACAACAAAGTCAGCAAACAAGTAGCAGACACTTCATGGTAAGTGGCTGAGGATGCATGTATGAGTTCTTTTTACAATTCTTTCTAATTTAATATACCTACCTAAAACCCTGGCAGACCCTGAAACTAGAGCTTAACATTTTTGACAATCTTTTTATTTCTGCGTCCAGAGCTGAAATAAAGCAATTTGTCAGAATTATTTAAGCTATGTAATTTCAGGGTCTATCAGAGTATACAAACAGTGTTGAGGTGTTGAATTCTAAAATTAAAAAATTACACTTACTCTCAATTTATTGTAGGGTACTTAGCGAGTAAGTTAAAATACTAACCTTTGCTGCTACTACTGTCGCGAAAGATATTAAATAGTCATTGATAAGTTTCATCTCCGTAACATTCACCAAACCTGATAGGTATTTTTTCTTTACGTCCACCATATTGGATCAAAGCTAGAGGTCCGATTTTAAGGTTAAAAAGAAAATTCGGATCCCGAGTTATCTTTAAAATTCGTTTTTAGTTACTCATTAACATTTTGATCGTTCAAAACCATAGGTACATCTCTTTTACGTGTAGTTGATCGTTGTGTTATTGCACAGTTTAACAATCATACATTGTTAAACTGTGCTTATTGGTAATATTATGCGATGTTAATTTGTTAATAAACGCATGCTTATTTACTTCCTTCATATTACACGTTCACATAATACCTACTAAAGACAATATGTAAATATTTCCATCTTACCTGTTAGAACATTATCAACCACGACGCTCAACAAAATTGTTGTCAAAGTTAACAATTTCATCGTCACCACTCACAAATGATTGTGAGACGCGCAAATCTTCTAGATACACCCACTTACTAACTTCACTTGTTTCGGACTAATTTAAAAACTTGTAACGACATTTTAATTTTCCGGGCGTGCGTAATGGTGATATCATACGGATAATAAATTAATCAGGTAAACGAACATAAAATTATATGTCCACATTGTTAATCCCACTGTCACGCGCTCCTGATTAACAGTAGTCCGTAGGTGTCTCCGCGCTATTGTCCTAGCTGTGTATCAGAGCTAACAATTTTATTACCGCAAAGTTAAATTGAGTAAATTATGCTGACTTATGGAAAGGACTTCGCGCGATGACAATGCCCGTCGGAATGAAAGGTTACGGCTTGGTATTTTCATCGGCACGAAGGTTGCAGTTAATATCTCGACTTACATAAGTGTAAGTGATGAAAATAAAGGAAGGGCGATTTGGTAAGGATCGCAATTCTTTTTAGATATTTATTAGTTTACGGACAAGCAAGAAGGACCATATTGTATATTTTTAAAGTGAAACATCTTTTTTGTTTAAATATATTGGTTCGATGAACAAATGCCACAGCCACAAATTACAACATCTGATTCTGAACTTTTGAGAATCAGTCGGTTAGCGAATTATTTAAGATTACTTACTTATAAAACCTACTATTATTGTATTATTATACATTTTTGGATTTATTTACTCACTGGACTAATTTTATCCATTATTGTGATGATCATACCACTACTGTAATGTAATAGATTAATTTTATTGTGATAAATTCGGTACAAATAGGTGACTATACAGGGTGTCTCAGAAACAATGGATAAACCTTTAACTGTTGATAGGTTTCGTCGAGACCTCTCTAATCTCAAATTTTGACTTTAGTAAAAATATCTCGGTTTTCAAGATATTTGATAGTTTATGATTTTTTTTAAAAATGCCACTTTTGGTTGGTTTTTAATGTGCCATTTTTACAAATACGGACTTTTTCTGATTCAGGTTTTTTTAGCTTCTAACGGAATAGTTCAGCTATCAATAACAGTGGTTAAAATTGAGCTAGCTAATCACGAAGTGCTTAGAAAAAACAATGTTCCAAAAAAAATTAAACAAGAAATTATTTTTCTTCGTGTTTGGTCTGCTACCATGTAAAAAAAATGTATGACGCTCATCCTGCCCATTATCTTAAAAAAATGCTTAGTTATTCTAGTTTCAAAAAAGGTATGATAAACTTATGCTTAATGTATCTCTGAACTTTTATTACTGTTTGAATAGCAAATGGTATGAAAATTTTAAAAAGATTGTTTGTCGGATTAATTATTTTTCGGATTAATTTTATTCGGTTAATTTAGTTTTCCAGTATTAAGTTTATGCTTTCTTGACTTTCTGACTGGTTGAATAGCAAATAAAATGAAAATTTGAAAAAAAAAAGTTTTTTTTTCCACTAATAAGCACTTAAAGCTTATTTGTAAACATTCGTTTGCGAGTCACAGAGTTGAGAAACGTGTTTTTTTTTGTGGCCCCTGCCTGCCACATGTCTCATCCACTATGCGCAATCAAAAAGGAGCCTTATCATTAACAGCACATGAGTCATAAGCATTTGCAACCTTACCTGCTATCGAATTTCCTGGAAGGACTTTTTTTACCTGCGTCTGATCATTGGGTTCTTTGTTACGATTGTTAGTGTCCTTCTGAACTCCGGTTGTGACCCACGCGTGTTTTCTGTATTCGAGAGATTCGATAGAGCTTCGATGATTTTAGACGACATTTTGCTGTGATTTTGGACTTGACTAGCTTTGCGATTCGGATATTGTTTGTGCTGTGAAACCTATTGACAACTGGTGATCATATGGACTTGGCTAGCTTTACGATTTGGATATTGTTTGTGCTGTGAAACCTAACTGACAACCAATACATAACACTGAACATGCCTAGACATCAGTACACGCCGCGCGAATATGCAAACATGCATTTCGTTTATGGCGAATGTCGAGGAAATGCTAACGCTGCTGCTCGTCTGTACGCAGAGAGGTAAGATTATTTATTTTCTCTTTAATTCAATCAATCTTATTTTTTTTTAAATCACACACATTTATTGCAACTTTAGTTAAACGTATCAGGATGGGTCTTACATTATGTTATCCTTCTAAAAATAGTCACACACCGTGTTTAATTAGATTTTAAAATTAAATGAATTAGTAAATTTAATAACGTCATTTTTTGTATTAGGTACCCCAACGCACGTCACCCGGACTATCGAGTTTTTGCTCGGGTACATAATTCGTACTGCGAAGGGAGGCTTCCAGGAAGAGGCATTGGTGGTGCAGGGCCAGGAAGACCAGAAAGAAACGACGATGAAGAAGTAGTAGTCCTCGACGAAATAGAAGAAGATTCAACACGTTCTGTGCGTGGAATTGCACGTCGAACCGGCATTAATAGAAGCAAAGTGCATCGCATATTGAAAAAATACCTTTTGCACCCTTTCCATATTCAAAGGGTCCAAACTCTACAGCCTGCTGACTATCCGCGCAGGAATGCATTCTGCAGAATCATGTTAAATAAAATAAGGGAGGACCCGCAATTTTTCAATAAAATTTTATGGACGGATGAATCCTCATGCCGGAGAGATGGATATTTCAACATCCACAATCTACATAGCTGGCAAGTTAAAAACCCACATTTGATGAGGGAAGATCGGTCCCAAGTTCAATTTAAAGTTAACTTGTGGACTGGGATTATTGACGGACAGGTGATCGGGCCATATGAACTTCCAGCTACACTGAATAGTGAAATTTACCTTAATTTTTTACAAAATGATTTACCCGGCATGCTAGAAGATGTCAATTTAGAAGTGAGGCGGAGAATGTGGCTTCAAAATGATGGGTGCCCAGCTCACTACGCAATAGTAGTAAAAAATTATTTAAATCAACACTTCCCACAAAGGTGGATAGGCCGGCTCGGCCCTATTTTATGGCCGCCCAGATCGCCGGATCTAAATCCCTTGGATTTTTTTTATTGGGGATGTCTGAAAGACCTTGTCTACGCGAGGCCAGTATCCTCAATAACAGATTTGCGTACTCGCATACAAAATGCAGCTGCACACATAAAAACGTCTGGTTACGCGCGCCGCATCAAACTTTCTTTTATAAAAAGATGTAGGGCGTGTATCAGAGCGCAAGGACGCCAATTCGAACATTTATTGTAAATTTAATAAAAAATTAAAATTTCATGTTGTTTTATTTCAAATTCTTTATTCAAACTAAGAATTAATAACTATTCCGAAAAAAATCTTTTTAAAATTTCATACCATTTGCTATTCAAGCAGTAATAAAATTTAAGAGATACATTAAGCATAGGTTATCATACCTTTTTTGAAACTAGAATAACTAAGCATTTTTTTAAGATAATGGGCACGATGAGCGTCATACATTTTTTTTACATGGTAGCTGACCAAACACGAAGAAAAATAATTTCTTGTTTAATTTTTTTTGGAACATTGTTTTTTCCAAGCACTTCGTGATTAGCTAGCTCAATTTTAACCACTGTTATTGATAGCTGAACTATTCCGTTAGAAGTTAAAAAAAACTGAATCAGAAAAAGTCCGTATTTGTAAAAATGGCACATTAAAAACCAACCAAAAGTGGCATTTTTAAAAAAAATCATAAACTATCAAATATCTTGAAAACCGAGATATTTTTACTAAAGTCAAAATTTGAGATTAGAGAGGTCTCGACGAAACCTATCAACAGTTAAAGGTTTATCCATTGTTTCTGAGACACCCTGTATAGACTGTCACGTCACGATTGCGCAGTTGACTAAGCGACGACCCATACAATTAAAACGTAGTTTTGTTATATTATTCGATACTAATTATGCTTTCACAGCCAATCAAAACTGTCACTTTAAAAAATACTTTTATTTAAATAACAAGTCTATAAATGATCCAATTATACTATTGTTGTAATTTAAATTTCTCGGCCTTGGTCGTCTCGTCGTAGGATGAAAGGTTGCGTGTGCTAACTGCATATTGTTGTATTCGGGTCTTCGCCGCATGTCCTCGTCCGGGGCAGGCGTTGTAGGCCTGGCTTGAGAGATACCGACCACATGCCCTAATGGTCCCCCCACTATACTAGGCCGATACGTTTGCGGTACATCTAAATAGTCGCCTGCTTCGTGTACTGGTTTGAAGTTATCTGAAAGAAAGTTGTTTCTTTCGATATGAAACAAGCTCGATACACCACATTCTTGAGATAATAATAACATGTTCTATTCAAACAACGTGTATTTTTTAACAAATACAAACATATTTAATGCAACAAAAACAAAACGAAATGAACAAAATTAACACTACGTAGTAGTTCCACATTGTATGTACAAATTAATTAAAATTATGTTGATGAATAGGAATTAACTACTTCCTCTATAATTACTTATTCTTCCAAATTACGAGTTATGGTGCCGAGGTTTATTGAAAGTCTCTAAGAGGAAGAAAGCCCTTAACGCAGACCTGAAATTATTGAAAAGACTGTTTAAATGTAGGTACTTTATAAGAGCCGCAAACACTAAATGCATTGTTGCATATCGTTGGCCCCAAATAGAAGTATATTTTTTTAATAATGTTGAAGAGAGCTGAACAAAAATTTACGACACGTCATGTCTTGTGTTTATGACTAGCGAAATTCATAATAGTGCGCATGGACAGGTGAGCGCTTGCAGCAGTCACGGGGGTTTTGGTTGACAAATATTGTCCTACTACTACCATGGATTTATTAAGTCCATGCCATGACCATGGACTTAATAATGGTCCATGCCTTCTACTGTTGTCAAAATTGTCAAAAGGCTGCTAACAGCAATGACTTAACAAATACATGTGTCTATCTCAATGGCTAACAGAAACCGCTAATCCTCTTGACATCGAATAATCCTAGTATTGTTTACCGCCTATGTCATAAATTGAAAAATTAATAAATCAATAAAGAAAAAAATTCCTCTCGGGCGGGGATCGAACATACAGTGTCTTCAACATACCGTGTTGATTAGCATTCAGTATTAGTGTTATTTAGCATTTTTAAAGAAAATGCTGCCTCAAATATAGAAAAAGCTAATGTTGCCCAAAATCGGTCTTGGTCTTGCGAGACTCTTGCTGCAATACCGAGACCAAGATCGGCCTAATTGGGATGATGACTGAATTCTAATTTTTACGTCTCGTCATTTAATATTAAAATACCGTGGAAAAAGATGCAGTCCTGTGAAATTAGAATTAAAATCGGCTAAGAAATACATTAGATACAAGCATTTTATGTTGTTAATTTGAACGCGATTAGACAGAGAGATCCGACATCAACCGTGACGTCATAGTTGAGTACGGCCATATAAACTCCTTGTAAATTGCCGTTTTGCTAGAAAGAGATGGAAAAAATCTTTAATACCTTATATCTTGGTGGTTTTTATAGTTATTCGAAAACCGATTTTTTCTTTCTGTTTATTATATGAATGAGCTTCTATTAAAGCAAAAAAATTTTTTAGTCATCTAGCCTATTGTAGCAAAACCAAGACCAAGACTGACCCATGCGAGGTTTGAGCAAGAGTCTTGCATGGGTCAGTCTTGGTATTGGTCGAGGTCTCGGTCTTGCTTGCAGCAAGTATCACAAGACTGCAAGACCAAGAATGACTTTGGGCAACTCTAGAAAAAGCCATATATCTTAAGTTATTTTTAGGATAAAGAAGGAACACTATCGGTTTATTTGTAGTCATTGACGTACGATCCTGAAAAATTGTCGTAGCGATACGTCGCCTGGTGCTGTTTGAATTAGGTAGTTACGTCACAAATAATATAATACTACAAAGTTACGTGAATACAACTAACCTGACGGATTCTGATATGGCGGCGCATGATAATGGTTGTTGGTAAACGGTCCGCCTGACCAGTACGGAGGTCTTTGAGGAGGGTAGTTCGACTGGGGCCTCGGAGGCCGCGTCGGAGGTCTGCTGGTACTAGTGGGCGGCCTAGTAGGCCTCTGGTAAGGCGGTAGTTGCTGCGGTGGTCTATGAAACGAGCCTCCAAAGAAAAATCTTGAGTCATCCCGCTCTTGCCTTCGCTGGTTTGGTTTTGTCACTGTAATATTAGGATAGCATATAGGTACTTTACATACCACGTGCGTAATAAGCACGTCTATTTAAATCAATTACCTATCTTCTTTCTTCTTCTTCTTATATATAAAAATGAAACACTGTGTGTTTGTCTCGCAAAAACTCTGAAACGGCTCGACAGATTCTTACAAAATTTACTGTGTGTGTTTGAATAGGTCCAAGGAAGGTTTAAACGTAAAGTTGGACCCGGTAGGTGGCGCTGCGATCGGGCAGGACAACGTCTGCCGGGCCCACTAGTTAATTAGTAAAGATAATAAAATACAAAATCTTAATAATCTTTATTATAATTAATAATTATAATAAAGATTATGAAGATTTTGTAACAGCTAACCTTAGAGCATTAAAGGTTAAATGATCTAAGCAGCTAACCACTACCTACTCACAACACAACTAATATTTTTACGTTTTTTTTAAGTTTTGCACGCAAAGACAGATGGGTAGTCTAACAAAGATGATTACATTGAGACTATACTTGTTGGTCAAATACTATATTTCAAAAAAATATATACAAGGTTATTTTTTAGTTATGATAAAAATTTTGTGTGCTTGTTCAGACAAGCAAACTGAACAACTTTCACTATGGCACCAACTTTGAAATCGCAAAAAAAAATCAGCTGTTTCATACATTTAATTCAGTGAATGTTGAACATTTGTATGGAACAGCTGATTTTTTTTGCGATTTCGAAGTTGGTCCCATAGTGAAAGTTGTTCAGTTTGCTTGTCTGAACAAGCACACAAAATTTTTGTCATAACTAAAAAATAAACTTGTATAGTAGGCAAAACTACTATATTTTCTAATTATCTATTTCAAATTGAGTCGGAAGAGAATGGAATCAGAATTGCATAATATTTTAAAGATTTGTCTGATTCGGTCTTTGTCAGAATCGGACCAATTTAAATTAAATATATAACAGAATTGATTTTATTTGTGTTTCGATTTTGGTCATACTTTTGTTTATATTATTTGCTATCTACTATATTTTTAAAGGTAAGTCACTTTTAAAATGCTATAAAATATAAAAAAAGTTGGTAACCCTAGTAGGTACTCACGCGTACTGAGATCATTTTCATCGTAATCCTCTATCTCGCCACAGTCATCTGGATCATCTCGTTG
Source organism: Schoenobius gigantellus (assembly GCA_963935595.1). NCBI lineage: Eukaryota > Metazoa > Arthropoda > Insecta > Lepidoptera > Crambidae > Schoenobius > Schoenobius gigantellus. Next base: position 16,880,813 of record OZ012551.1, on the reverse strand, counting down.
AGGCTGCTCCTCTAGCTGATCTTGGAAGTTGGCTTGGGGAAAATTAGGAGTCAACAGATCATAGAACGCACCTAGTGTACGGGAACTAGGTCGTTGCCAGCTTATCCTACGATGAGGAGCGATTTTATTGGTAGGACAAAGTGGGCTCACTGTTATCGCCTGAAAGGGTACTGCTACAAGTAATATCTGTAAAATAGCATGAGGAAAAACAATATTACCTTAGTACCTGCTTCTTAATATTTGCGGTTTCTACTTTACCTTTAGGGCAATTAACGTCTTCCAATTACGTACCAAGATAATGACTTGACCAATATTTTTTTCCATTTCAACTTTATTCTAATTTAAAAATCGATTGAAGAGACTATAGCTCTCGCAGAAGAATTGATCGCGTCTGATTTAAGTTAACTAACATAACATTGTAAACATAACTCTGGTCTCCCACGCATGTTGGGTTGCATTGACGCATCGGTCCTTGGGCAATGACCGCCCCTTATACGACAAACCCGTTATGGTATAAACGTAACGAAACCAAATTCATGTTTTGCAAGATTGCACTTGTGATAGTATCAAACCATTCAAGGCATGAGAATAGCCGCCGCCACTTAAGACACCCGGCTTGTGAATGAGCGCGAAAAAAACATAATTACCTACATATCCTACACATTTCACTGCATTGATTACATTGATTTAGTTTGGTAGTAAATCAATGATTGATTAATATAAGTAGGTACGTGAGAAATTGGGAACGTGTTATACGTAGGTAGGTAGTAGGTAGTATAGCAATAGTAGGAAAGTATGTAATTAAAATAGGCCCAACTCCCCCCTTATTGGGGAGGTATGTGTCGAATATTGCACTCGTTTTGGTTTGTTTGATGTAGGTATACAACCGAAGCATGACAAAAGCACCAATAAGAATAAACTCTGCCCACCTATCACAAAAAGGACGAAGTAGGTAGGTAGGTATGCTTTAGGCTTTAGGAGTTGTCTTGCGTAATTATTGCAATGTCGTCGAAATATTTCAATCAGTCCTAATTAATCCAATCCAATAACATTCACGAGATACTCGAGGTTAACTAGTGATTTTCACAATATTATTGATAAATACATACCAAATCCATAAGTAGGTATTAGATATAATTTATGGTAGGTATAGGTTCCTCTAACTTTGAATATAATTTGTAATATATATCTATAACGAAAAACCAATCACAGTCACAGTAATCTTTAATTAGATACCTACGTCTTACCTTTGCAAGATTTTTAGGCTAAAAGTCTCATCACTAGAGGTAAAACTTTGTTCCTCAAATTTCCAAGTCTCCTATATCAACCTCTTTTTCAATCTTCAAAATCAAAAAGTTACTATAAAGATACTTTTACTGGTATCAACCGCATTTCCACATACATCAAAAAAATTCTACATACATGGAAACAAACAAAGAGATAGATATATAGACACCCTGGCTATCGACATTGGAGACAGGCCTCCCCCAAGGATCTCAAGGCCGATCGGCCTTACACCGCGTTGGTAGGCCTTGTGGGGGGCCTACCAACGCTGCGTGTCCCGGTACGCAGTCGCCGCTCGAGGACCTTTCCGCCCCAACGGCCATCAGTCCTGCTTGCAACGTGTCCTGCCTAACTGCCACTAAAGTTTGCAATTTTTTGGGCTATGTCAGTGACTAGTTCTTTTACGGATCGCATCTTTCTAATGCGATCGCGTAGAGAAACCCTGATCATAACCCTCTCCATTACTCTCGAGTGACCTTAAACTTTCATATGAGACCCATTGTAAGCCAATGAGAGAGACAGGTTTTATGTTAAGTCATGAAAAGGCCGGGATTTACATAAAAAGTACTATACTAAGTATTAAATTAACATTAAGACGAAAAATCTCATAACTAACAGCGTCCGGCTTATTACGCAAAATAATGACCGTCTAAGCTGGCTGGTCTGGCCGGCCTTTTTACCCAAACGTCCGGCTTAATTGACGGGTCTTTTTTTAAATACAATGGTGTCGATTCTGAACCACAACTTACTAAACTAAACTAATTTGACAGCACTAAAAATAAAGCCGTCACTTTTAATCCTTTAAAGAAAAACAGAGATGGCAATAGTTTTAATCCTGTCAAATTAGTTTAGTTTAATAAGTTGTGCTTCAGAATCGACACCTATGCCAGTTTATTTAATGCATCGCGTAGTACTATTATCTATTCTGTGGCATCGCCAAACTGCTACACAGTTTGTTGGCGATGATGCACTCTTCTACGTTTGATAACAATCAAGCCTTTATAAAATAGACTAGATGTCGCGTGTGTGCGGGGTGCGCGCACCCCGCGGTGGTGGACTTTTACCCTCTATCCAGTAGGATCTTCCATCTCGATCTGTGATCTGTGATCCACCATCCCATCGGTCTAGCACAAGGTAATCTACTACTACTCATAGAAAACAGTGGCAGCTTCAATTCTTATCAAGAGACAAAGTTTACTTACCTATATTAAAAGATTTCCATTCAAAAAAGATCACAGACAATAATTTTATTACACTTAACATGTTTTCAAATATTTATTTTAAACACACAAAACACGTTTTCAAATATTTATTTTAAACACACAAAACACAAATGTTTCATGCAATGTATTGTTATGTAATATAAGGTAACACAAAATTACGTATGATATTTCTGTTTTTCGCCAGTATTTAATCAACTTCCGGTTGAAAGACAATGGTTTCCTTCACAAGTTTGTCAGTTTGTTGCTAGCAGTTCTGAGAGCAAGTGAATACGAGGACCGAGAGGAAGTGTAGGTGGGATAGCGAGGAGTTAGTGGGAAGTAAGCGTAGAGTGTCTCTTTAGGCTATGGTCTCCTATAAACGCCGTCGGCCGCGTACAGCGTTACGCCGTACGCCGCGTCACGATGCTTACTATAGAAATGTACTGTTATGGTCTCATTCACACGCTGAGGTTGGCGTGTGGATGCCGTAGGCGACATTCAAACGCTTTGCGCCGCGTCTCTAGTTATTTTGAACCATTGCAGCGTAAACGTCATATTTGGCGTCAGTACAAAATGTCGAAATTTGATAAAGAAAAGGACGAAGATTGAATCAGTCCAATGTTATAGTGCATTATACAATAAAAGTGACAAGGAACATAAAAATAATATTTATAAACACAAATGTTTACAGCAAATTTTCGTCAGGTGATATGGGATTAGGATGCCTTTTTGATGACGTTTTTTATAAAATAAATTTAGTATTATTGTCTTATAAGTGTTTCATTATCAAAATCTGGAAACATCCTTCTTTCTTTCTCTTCATAAATATAATCGGTGCGTTATTGCCTTGATTTTTCTTCGTATGCGGTCGTTTTGTACCTCCTCTTCAAGTAATATAAGCTCCGCCAACCAAAAGTGTCGAATTTATAACCATTTTATATTAGACGACTACACGCGAGAACTGTTTGTCGACTACCTGTTGTGAACGAGACGTCGTCGTTCGCGTATGAGATGTATTGACCGCTGACGCTGTGCCTGGCGTTCAGACGTCGATCGGAACATTTACGCTGAAGTCGAATGCCGCTTACAGCATTTAATAGGAGACCAAGGCCTAAAGCCTGGCATTAGTTGTAGCTCGCAGATAAGTTTAACGCCGCAGCGGGAGCACGCAGCAGGCGCTCCAGCCTCAGGGCTGTTGGCTGCACTTGGCAAAGGAGCTCCCAAGAGTGGTGGCTCTTCTCTAGAGTACCTATAAAGTATCAGGACCAACATTTTTTAAAAGTATTATAGTTATAAAAAAATAGAATAACCATATAAACCTTCATCCTCAATTATTACGGGACAGCTAGATTTTTAAAAGCTTTTCATCAGGTATGAATTCGGCACATTGGCAAATTATTAGTAGGATGCACCAGCAGGTGTCTTACTTATAATCTACCAATGTGCCGATTTTTTTACATCAATGACTGAGTTGACATTCATTATTAATAAAAAATAGACCTCAGTATCTGCAACGGCTTATCGCGTAGGCGTGTGACGAAGGCATGGAAAAGGCGGTCGCCATGCAGCGGCGCGGCATCTTCATATTACTCTGCATCTGGGCCGCCAGCGCAGTCTCCACCACCCATCTCATCCAACTCTTAATAAAAACAATTATTTAATCAGTCAACCTATTTAATCCCAGGTTTCAAGATTATCATAATACAGGGTGTAAGTGACGGTGTCTCATTTCTTTTAAGGCTGCTGCTCTTTATATAGTATGTGGTGGTAGTTGTCCGGTAGTTTTTTAACTCGCTCAGGCGTTGAACGGATTGCAGCAACCAAATCTTTTATCTCCCTGTTTCACTTAAATTTTTATTTCTCTCTCTTTATATAAGATGACATTATAAAATATGGCCCCCAATATCATCCAATCACGTAAGAGTATTTCAGTAATAAACGTCAGAGCGTTTTACAACCATCAAATACTCAGAACAATCACTATGAAATACGACGGTTGTTCGGTTGTATATATGTATATAAGGTTGTATAAACTTGTAACTTGCGCTGACACTCTAAGGTCTTGAACGGGCCGGTTGTTTCACCCGCGCGTAAAGAGGGCCACTCACGATCGCTCCGCTCCACAACACTCCACGTCAACACTCCAAAATAAGCCAAAAACTTATCCTGTGTGCGGAATCCACGTTGGATTGAATGGAGTGACGAAAATTTTTGGATTTCCAAACATTCTGAAATCCATCGCGCCATCACTCCAAACTTCTAATCCAACGTGCTCGTCTGTGGCGAATCCGCAAGTGGAGTGCTATCACTCCACTCGATCCCACGCCGGGCGCGCTCGTCTGTGGCCGATTCCAAATCCATTTCGCGCTCAGTTTGCTCTTTGCTGTGGGCAGCCGTTGATGATGATCGTATGGGTATTTCGCAAGTGCAAAAATTACGTGTACGAGTACATCGGCCAAAGAATTTGTTTAAGAAGTAACACAGTTTGTTTATGATAACACAAGCCGCAGCTGCCATAAGCAAAAATTGTTCTTCGTCTTCTGAATCCATTTTGTACACGTGTCAGAAGTCGCGGCATAGAATGAAAGTAAATTGGAGTGATGGAGCGACTCAAATGGAGTGATCGTGTGGGGACTCAATTTTTGGATGTAAATCCACATCGCGCCGCGCGATGGAATTGGAACGATCGTGAGTTTCGGGCTTACCGCTCGAAGGCATTAAACGGGGTTAGAGCGAAAAGTTGTACTTTGCGGGAAGTCTCTGAATGCGCTCCTGGTTTAGTGATCTTATGTGTTACGGCAGCGTTCATAATGGATGTTAAGTAATTCGCGCGAAGGCTCTGCAGGCCTATTCTGTAACTTAGGTTGCTAACTAGAACTGACATTTTTGAAAGGAACTTAACATCCATTACTGCTATCATGAACGCTGCCGTAATACATAAGATCAATAAACCAGTAATGGATTTAAAGTGTCTTTCAAAAATGACAGTTCTAGTTAGCAACCGAAGTTACAGAATAGGCCTGCTGAACGCGCTCCTGCTTAAGCTTAGACTATGGATACCAAAGGACATGAAATACCAAAGGACATAAAAGCAAGTTTTTATGTCCTTTGGTATCCATATTAATATATCCATTATTAATATCTACGAAAAAAGCGTGCCATTTGTGTTGGTGCTCTAAGATGGCGGAAAAAACGTGGGACGCCGCATCCAAGATTCCACACTTATTATGTTTTTCTTAATACAATTCATTTAAAAAATCAATGAAAAACATAGAACTGTAAAATGCACTCACAAATAATGCTCACTGACTGATATTTTAGCACAACAAACACGGTGCTTTGTAATGGCGACTGGACTGGACGCAAAATTCGAGACAATATATTAAAACATTGCGAGTCCATTGGTGTACTTAGTTTGAGTGCTTAAGTGGATTATCTCTATTTATGGTGTGGTCCGCATGAGAATAATTTTGATTAGAGCGATCACAACGCTCACGCTCGGTCCGCATTCGTTAGCCCACTTAAATCGACAAATGACAGTTTGTGACAGATTATCATGCGGACCGACTTTTAGCGCGCTAACGAAACTGCTAGCTAACCTCAAATTTCAGTTTTCCAAAAAAGTACTCTGCGAATTTATTACATCAGTAACATTAATTGTTTTATTCAGTAGAATATTATTACTCTACTGAGAAAGTAGAGTAATAATATTCTACTGCCTAAAACTCTGTTTTTAGTGAATGTTGTATATCGGTTTTATCATTCAAACGTTCTTTTTTTTCTAGATCTAGGTTCTCTTATGGACCATGGGGGGCATCACAAGTTATCTAACAATCTCTGTTTACACACAACAACACTAATGCTTACCGTTGCAATCTCTGTTTTGTTATTGTGGAGTAAGAGAAAGCTCCACTACTCTGTTATTTTCCTCATCCCTCACAGTAAGCGGAACCAGTTCAAACCAAATCCATTTTTCTTAACTTTTTATAAAGAATTTATTGTCTCAAAAGTTCAAAATACTTTTGCATTGGCGGTTTAATTTGACACTTTTGACAGTTCGCTCACAACGATAACGCTCTTGGGCATGGTCGATGTTAGCGCAAAATGGCGGCTTCAATGACGTCATCTATGACGTCATGACAGATGTCGTGAACGCGCTAACGTTCATGCGGACCGGCTGTTATCGCGATAATATCGATATCATCGTCATGCGGACCGCAACATTAGTCTGTGCTTTACTTAGATGTCAATGTCAAATGGAATTATTGATTTATTGAGTTTCGTTTCGTTTCGTTCTTTCTTCCTTTTCCAGGTGCTTTTGGTGTTGGCGAAACTTTCGAATATTCGTCAAGTAATGGCTAAAAAACAAAGCAAAGTATATTTAGGTTTCGAAGATGACATAATTAATGAAAAAAATCAGACAAATATTAACTTTACAGTTAATAAAATAGGTGGTATGCCTGTAAGTATTTTACGTGAGATAGATACATGCACATGCGTTTAAAAATTTCAAAGAAAATTTTCTTAAAATTTTCACGTTTCTTTGTACAGGATTGGCCGCCAATTGATCAATTACAGTTTTCGTCGAAATGTCCATTATGTGGACTTTATAGACCATTGATTGTTCAGTGCTATGCACCTATGGAGAAGTCTGCCTATCATCGCACTTTCTATATCTTTGCATGCATAAACCCAAATTGCTGGGTGCAATCGGAAAGGTAATAAACTTGAATATTTATTGGGTATTTATTTCGTGTTGTTTATTTAATATTTGATAAAATCTCTTATTGGTCAATCCATTTCAAATCACCCAATAAGAAATAAAAATTGTTGCTCAACATTTTTTATTTTCCAGATTTTTTATCATGAGTAGTATAGAGTAGGTTAACACAAAACACAGCTTGAAAAAAATTTAATATCATAGTTTTTTTTGCAGTCATTTTTGAAATGGTGGTTGAGCAAATTTTTATAAAGCATGATTGCGGAAAATTTAATTGCCAAACTATTTTTAAAGATATCAGAATAATTCAAAAGCCAATGTGTTCAGCACAAAATAAACTTCAAGTATGCATTACTTTAATTTTTCTATAGAAAATTTAATTGCCAAGCTATTTTTAAAGATATCAGAATAATTCAAAAGCCAATGTGTTCAGCACAAAATGAACTTCAAGTACGCAAATTACTTTAATTTTTCTATACAGCTAGGAAGTTGGTCAAACTCTTGCTGTAATAGTTTTGAAAATGTTCACAATTGTTACTTTTTAAGACTATAAAATTATATGAAGGTAAAGAGACTCGCTGATAAATTTTTATTTCTGTGTTGAACACTTCTAGGGCTATGTACAGTATAAGTTTTAGTCCTGGGAATACATTCCTTTTTTGTCCAGTGCTTTTCAAAAATGACCAAAACAAAAAAAATCAGAGTTCAGTATCTGAAAAGGGTCTGAATGAAATCAAGTGAAAATTTTACTGAATGTTCTTTATACAAATAGGAATACCTCGTAAAAAAAGTATGACTGAGACCCAACTATATCTTAAGAAATAAAGCAATGATTTTCAGAAAGAACGCTGCACTTATACACGCCAGTGCACTGACAAGTTAGCACACAAGGCTTGATTATATCGTCATCATTACAAGTCAATTAATTTTAAATAAAATTATTTGAAAACTTACTGATAATTGAACAAGTTTTATTTTTTTTTACCAACTTCAAAAAAGGAAGAGGTTCTATGTTCGACTGTATCAAATTTTTTTTATTGACCAAAGCATATTACAAACAATATTTTGCACAAATTATACCCTCAAGCCCATCACACACAATGAAGATACTATAAAATATATCTTATCGGCGACGTATCGCTAACCCTACATTTCAATGGAGCCCCACACACAGTTAATATAATATATATTTTACATTACAGTATCTTAAGATACTGAGCGATATGTGAAAGATATCTTAACCTAGCAACGATATCTTAAGATATTGAAATATATATAAATATATTCGGCGATATTTATCTTAAGATAAACTACAGTATGTTCTATCTAGCGCTGTTTCTTGATTCATAAGTGGTCCTCTTCCCAGATTTTACGCTTTTTACAAGCTTTTATTTAACTTGCAATGTAAGTATACATCGTTACAGGAAAAGTCGACGTAGATCCGTTAAGGGCGTGTAGTACACATCATTTCTGAATGATTTCACTATGGAACCCCCCATCCTAAAGTTAACCGTTTTCGAGATATTCGAGTTTTTTTTTTTTATGAAAATGCCCAATTTTTCAGCTATTCAATTGAATATTTTGAATTTTTTTGATTCTAATGATTATTTTTTTGGTTTTTTACATGAAGAATGAGATGGTTAATGACCTCAATGACTAAAATTGCATGTAAGTTAAGTAAATAGGTCATTGCAGACGATCGAAACTTAAGAAAATAAGTACAAATTATAAAAAAATATTTTTCTTTTCTGGATATCTCAAAAAATTATTATGGCACTTGCTCTGCAGATGTGCTTAAAAACATCTACATTTTATCAGCTATCCAACGAGTTATAACAACCTAGGGTTGTATTTAAACTCATAGAAAAAAACATAGTTGAAAAGGTTCAGGTAGTAGGTCTAACGGGTCCCTCGGCTATTGTCCTTCAAGTTAATCCGGTGCGTGTGAGCGAGACAACTTACGATTTATGCAGGTGAGAGTGAGAAAAATAATGTGCAAAAACAAGTTTGGGGATACAGCATGCCCACTGTTTTGTATTTGGTCGTTTGTTTGCTTGCCATCCATTTTCGTCTGCTCATGCGATTCGTCCATGGTAGATGCGAATTATTGTGCTTTCGGATTCCCACACGACTTGGCTTTGTTTCTGGACTGATTTTTCTAACTGTGACTACTCTGCTTGTTTACTGGACTCTGATTTGTGCTTGTGATACTGGACTGTTCAAAAATAGCAACATACTCGAACGAAGAATATGCGGATATGCTTATCTGCTACGGATACTGCAATTGCGTGTCCGCACAAGCTCGGACTGAGTACATACGACGCTATCCCGACCGTCGAGTACCTGATGTGAGCGTTTTCGACGGAGTTTACCGACGACTTCGTGAAACTGGCTCTGTTTTGCGACGACGTACGGACTTAGGAAGACCACGTGTCATTGATGACGACGAGGAACAAGACAACGAAATCGTAGAACGGTTCAGAAGAGACCCAACCACTTCGACCAATATTGTTGCCCGTGAACTGAGCCTAACTCAGTGTAAAGTGTGGTTTACGGTTCATACGGCAGGCCTGTATCCATACCACTATACGCCGGTACATGTAATTGAAGAAGGAGATCCCGCGAGACACATGGACTTCTGCAGATTCATGCTCAATGCAGATATCGAGGACCCGAATTTCCTAAAATTAATATTGTGGACAGATAAATCCAAATTCGATAAGGACGGGATTACTAATTACCATAAAGCACACCATTGGGCTCCTAAAGAACTAGGCAATCCAAATAAGAAAAGAGTAAAGGGGTCACAACGACGATTTAGTGTAAATGTGTGGATGGACATCATTTCCAACCATTTGATTGGGCCTTACTTTCTTCCAGACAACCTCAATGGTGAAACTTATGAAAATTTCTTAAGAGGTGACTTAGGTGACCTACTAGATGATCTCCCATTACAATTACTGCGGGACATGTGGTTTCAACATGATGGCTGCCCTGCTCATTTCAGAAGAAGCGTTAGGGAATGGTTGGACACTAACTATCCTAACAAATGGATTGGACGAGGTGGGCCTTTACCCTGGCCAGCCAGATGTCCCGACCTGACCCCCATGGATTTTTATGTATGGGGGCACATGAAGAGGCTCGTTTACAGTGAGCCCAACCCCATATCGTCAGTGGAAGTTCTCAAAGAAAGGATAATTAATGCTGCTAACGACATAAGAAGAACATTAACCACTGGTGTAGTGAAAAGTGGAATACGTGAAAGAATGAGAAAATGTGTGCGAAATAGAGGTGGACACGTAGAACATGAACTATAAAATTTTATTCAAAAACATTAGGTGAATAAATGTTATTTTGAACTGATTTATTGTTTCATTTAGCTTACTACAATCACCGACGATCTGTACGCCAACGAGTTGAGCGTGAGTGACTTTGTATGCGAACTAGCGTTAACAATGCACCAATTACGTTATTTTCCAAACAAAAGCCAGTAACTAGTCACTTACGCTCAACTAATAGTTGGCGTATGGTCATTATTTGTACGATCGACGATCTGAACAAAAAAAAATACTATAAAAACTGAATGATCTCCTAGGTCAGGATAGCGGGACATCGATGGATGCATGAAGGTTGTACCTAGCCGAGGGAGGCCGTTCAGTAGTGGAAGCCAGTAGGCTGAAATGATGATGCTGAACTTAAGTCAAATTAATTAGATTAAATAAGCGCTATTTATTCTGACTGCCCCATGTAGCCTTAGAAACTAAGTTTCACCGTTAGACCTACTACCTGAACCTTTTCAACTATGTTTTTTTCTATGAGTTTAAATACAACCCTAGGTTGTTATACCTCGTTGGATAGCTGATAAAATGTAGATGTTTTTAAGCACATCTGCAGAGCAAGTGCCATGATAATTTTTTGAGATATCCAGAAAAGAAAAATATTTTTTTATAATTTGTACTTATTTTCTTAAGTTTCGATCGTCTACAATGACCTATTTACTTAACTTACGTGCAATTTTAGTCATTGAGGTCATTAACCATCTCATTCTTCATGTAAAAAACCGAAAAAATAATCATTAGAATCAAAAAAATTCAAAATATTCAATTGAATAGCTGAAAAATTGGGCATTTTCATAAAAAAAATTAAAACTCGAATACCTCGAAAACGGTTAAGTTTAGGATGGGGGGTTCCATAGTGAAATCATTCAGAAATGATGTGTACTACACGCCCTTAACGGATCTAGGTCGACTTTTCCTGTAACCCTGTATAAGTATGTATGTTCGGGTGAAATCTTGCAACTCAATTTTGAAGCAGATATCTTTAACCGATTGAGCTGAAATTTTGTATACACGTTCAGTTTGGATGACAATGCATAGTAGACGACTGTGTGACGTTATTCTAAATTCAAGATGGTGGCATACCCATGATGGCGGACCAATTATTTTTAATGCACTCCTACAATATGGGTATCAAATGAAAGGTCTTGCTAAGAGTAACTCGAAAAATATGTGACGTCACTAATAATCCAATATGGCGGACTTCAAAGGTTGAAAATCAATTTTGAAGTAGATAGGTATCTTTAACCGATTGAGCTGATATTTTGTATACACATACAGTTTGGATGAAAATGCATGGTTAACTGTGTGACGTCATTTTAAATCCAAGATGGCGGCATACCCAAGATGGCGGACCAATTATTTTTAATGCACTCCTACAATATGGGTATCAAATAAAAGGTCTTGCTAAGAATAACTTGAAATAGGCTCAAAGCTCTTCGCTGCTGGTCAAGCATACGTGGCCTTAAGTAGGATAAAATCATTAGGTCTTCTTATTGAAGAGCTAGACTGTTCCAAGTTAACCGGCAAACGACCTTGCAACAATGATGCGTTGAATGAGATGAACAGACTGAGAAACGTGTCCAGTGATAACTAAAAAGTTAAAAATAAATCAAATGTAAAAAACCTTTTAAAAAACAATCTTTTACTTAAATGCGCTAAAAATAAAGAACTTTTACACTAAAACTTTTACTTATCACAATTCACATTTTAAATAATTTAATGTGAATAATTTTATTAAGTAAATTAAATAATTTAATGTGAATAATTTTATCCATTAGAATTTTCAAACGAAGTAAATACGAGTAGGTACTTAAAAGTAGGTACTTTTAAGTTACTATACACAAGTAAATCTCGCGACTAGCTTTTATGTCATATAAATTGTGTCAAATGTGAAATGAAGTTATAAGTAAAAGTTTTAGTGTAAAAGTTATTTTTATATTTTTAGCGCATTTAAGTAAAAGCTTATTTTTAAAAAGGTTTTTGTACATTTAATTTTTTCTTCTCGACGCAATACATATATGATCAAATTCACTGTCCCATTCGTCAGCAGACGACCTGTCAAGTACTTATACATCTAGCAACAGCAGCCAGATTTGTATGCAGTTCATGGCAAAAAAAAAACACTGTATAAGGAACGAAACCGGCGACTCGCAAGACTGCCTTTAATACAATGATGCAGTTGCGATATATTATCGTATCTTAGCTGTGTGTGGTCCTTTAAGATAATATATTTTTATATTAGATGCTATAATATATATTATCTTCACTGTGTGTGATGGGCTTTATACGAAAACCTGAAAGGTTTATCTGTGTGGGTTAGTCATTTAAACATGTTATATTCATTATTGGTACCTATTACAAAAATAAATACAATATTATTTATTGTGACATTCTAAATTTAATAGATATGGGTTTTGTAAGTATTTTAGTTTTTTTAAATAATCATTTCGAAGTAGGTATTATATATTCCATTGTTCTTGAGCCATATACATTTGTTACGTTAGGTAGATAATATTTATTGGTATACCTACATTTGTCTCAGGTGAGTCCGTCTTTTTATTTCCTGCAAGTAAGGCGCATAACACATTGCACCGGACACCGCTCCCCGGTGTGCGGACACCGCTCCGGTGTGCGGTGCTGCGGTATTTAATTTTGACTGAAGAATCTTAATTTGTATACAAAAACCGCAGGGTATAACACACTCACACCGACGGCACCGCACTACTAGACGGTGATCATTTACTTCAGTTAGTACAGAAAATCTTATCATGATCATTAATTATTTTGCAATATTCAAAGAGAGCTTTATCATTGCCTTTAAATTGTTTTCTACAAGGCAGTCGAATAACAACCCACACAGGCACTTCCTCACAAGCAGAGTAGTAGCACCATGGAACCGACTGCCACAAGATGTGATCTCAGCTTCTAGTGTTAACTCTTTTAAGAACAAACTAGACAACTACCTGAAAACTGTAGAATCATAACTACTGAACTGTTGGATACAGGCAATTATTAGTTGCAAAACTGCCTGCCTGAATAAATAATAATAATAATAAAATTTGAAATTGCATGTTGCAACCTATAAATATCATCTAGATATAGTTTTATACATAAGGCCGTAGCTACTCAACCCATAGTTGATCACCGAGTCAGCCAGGGATAAATATAACATTCGTAAATTCTTCCCTGCGAGCATGGAACTCTCGATATACAAAATTTGACAGCTAAGATCGACATACTCAACAAAAATCGATAAATTTGACAGATATTCCTAAGGAGTGAAAAGGACAGGTGCTTTTGTCGATCGATATATGTCGATCGACAAGTCCATGCTCGCAGGGCTTGTAAGGTAGTTTATATTTCAGAATTATCAGTCTACTGAAATTTTTTTTATGTATTTTCAACGACTACTCCGCCATTTGTGGGCCGGTTTTCATAATTATTTTTGTAATCGGAAGAGTATATTCCCGCGGTTGTTCCATTGTCACCATATCATAAAAAAATAATAAAAATAGATACAGTCTAACATAGAACATCCTCCTTTTTTGAAGTCGGTTAAAAAGTTTTTCAATAATTTTATTAGAAACTAATTGACTTGTAATGATATAATCAAGCCTTGTGTGCTAACTTTTCAGTGTATCTATTTTTGTATAAATGCAGCGATTTTACTGAAATTCGTTGCTTTATTTCTTAAAATAGGAAGAGGTCTCAGCTGTAAGTAATGTGTACTTGAAGTTCATTTTGTGCTGAACACACTGGTTTTTTAATTATTCTGATATCTTTAAAAATGGCTTGGCAATTAAACTTTCCGCAAACCACGTATTTATGAAAATTTGCTCAATCACCATTTTAAAAATGACTGCCAAAAAAAACGTAAGACATTAAAATTTTTTATCAAGCTGTATTTTGTGTTTATATACCTACAGTGGCGGTCATATAATTAAAGACAACAGTTGATTTTCATACAAACAAGGTATCTTTGAAGCCTTGGTTCTCCGCCAAGGATTGACCTAGCTGTGATCTGATATTGGCCATCCAGGGAGTGAATGGAGGAGATTGAGATCGCTATAGACAACCAACTGATCTGATCAGCGTTCTTAGAGATATAAGAATCAGAGTTTTCAGTTTCTGGATTTCCATACAATTTTATGCTAATTTTGCGGACTTTTTAAACATAGCCTGTTCTTCTCGAGAAGGCTCTCCCAATTTCCGAACAGGTGTAGAGTCAATTTTTTTTTTCATTTGACTTGTATTTGCACACATCTTAATAATGGTTGGGGTGTGTGCACATAACTAAATTATTTAATCCTTATATAATAACTAAATTATTTAATCCTTATATAAGGATTAAATAATTTAGTTAATTAGATTCTTGGTTGAAGATTTTTATGTTCTTTTTGACGTCAATAAGTGCCTGTAAAGGCATCCATTGAATAAAGATTTTTGAGTTTTTAGTTTTGAGTTTTTATATCCGTATATCTTTTAGAATGCTCATCAGATCAGTTTGGTGTGTATAGCGATCTGAATCTCCTCCATTCACTCCCTAGATGGCCATCATCTCATCACAGCTAGGTCCATCCCTGGCGGAGAACCAAGGCTTCAAAGTTACCTCGTTTGTATGAAAATTGACTGGTGTCTTTATTTTGTGACCCCGCCACTCATGATAAAAAATTCAGGAAAATAAAAAATGTAGAGCAACGTGGCCTGGGTGATTTGAAATGAATTGACCCTAAAATAAACAATTAAAAAATTTAATTTTAGTTGGCTGTGTATTAGAAGTCAAGTTCAAGATAGTCCCACAACTCCAGCTACAACTGTAATCATGCCACAGTCAGATAGTAATATGACATGGTGTGATGGTGCTGACGAATGGGATGAAAATGATAATGAAGACACAGCAAATGGCAATTTTATGAATGTTGATAATGCTCCAAATCCCAATATCTGTAATCAAAGGTAATATAATGATATTAATTTATTAGCCATTATCATTTAACTTATGGCCTATGCCAGTGGACAAGCTAGGAAATAAACAAGAAATATATATCTGAATATTGTATAACCTTGAAATAAAGATTACCTTTATCTGTATCATTTAACTACGATGCACATACATTCACTTCTAGAGCTGACAGGTAAATACTTAAAGGATAATACAATATGATTTTATGTAAGAATTTTCAAATTGTATTTTATTGGAAAAACTTTACTAGTATGAATAAATCTTAAATAGATACTCCTCATACTCATATTGTAAATGCAAATGTATCTCTATTAAATGACATCTCTAAGGAATTTAACAAATTAGATAATTTAAGAATAGTGTAATATTAAGATTTCAATATATATGCATGCCTATTTAAATACCCACTATACAGTGTAGAACTATTCTTTTAGAAATTCTGATGAAGAAGATGAAAGTAATTCATTAGAGCTGGATACTGTGGAACAAGCTCTGGGCAATCTTCAAGTTTTTGATGCTCATAATGCCAACATGTCACCTGTTCAAGGTACACTCACGATTTTCAAATGAGGAATTTATATCCATCGTGTTTATGTATTGTAGTGTAGACCACATTGATTTACTACCAAACGTAGATAACGCATGAACGTTCGAAAAGTGGGCCGGTGAAGAACTGCCCAATCAGGCCTCGTGCAGTTCTTTTCCATGCGTTGGAGCGACAACGCGATAAGCAATTTTGAGCATTATGTTTGAGAGCATAAAGTTGATATTTTCTTGTAGCAATTACTAAAACGTCAAGTTTAATGTGGCTAGGTATGAAGTGATGTAACTGCACACGGTTGTACTTCAAATAGTTGCCGTCATAATAAAGAATAAGGTTAAATTCGATAAATACGGTACTTTCTTTATGGTAATTTTAATTCGGGTGTGCATATTCAACTACCTATTTAACAGCGTACAAATGTATAGTCGATTAGGTGACAGATTTCAAGCGCGTTTTTGTATGAAGTGCTCTATCTACGTTTGGTAGTAAATCAATGGTAGACCACCATCTATTAATCTGGAGATCCTGGGTTCCATTCTCCATGGGGGCTGTAGTTTTGCTGTTTGGATTGGTTTAAGCTTCTAAACCTGCCGGGATAGCTACTAAGTCTGTCTTACCTGCCTGTTCTGACAATCAGAGATTTAGCCAGCTTGTTGAGGAATCCAGGTGAAGTTTGCTTCCATTGCAGCCTTATCATCGCTTACCATCAAGTAAAAATAAGGCCAAGGGCTTTCCTGTTTGTATGAAAAAAGTCTATGTAAATAAGTTGATCTATTTCTGGTTCAAACTATAAACTGCCCTAATAATACTCGATATAATATAAGGACTAAGGTTTGTTTCAACTGATTGATTTTTATTGTTTGGAAAAATCTAAGACTTATAATGCATTAAGATTTATAATGCACCTAGGTACTGTACATAATTTGTCAATGTTCACATAATTGTGTTTCTGTTCACATATTCATATCTGCTGAACATAAAATACAATAACCTTAATACATAATTTAAACAATGTATGATTTTCAGGAGCAATTGGAGCAATTAGAGCTCCCGCTGCTGCAGCAGAATTTGAGGGAGGTGATGAACCTGGTCTTGTCACTGTTGACACCCCAACTGCACCTTCAAAAGATCTCCAAGCCCTTTTACACCAGGTAGCTTCTTCTTTTTAAGCCGTATAGATATTAAATTAAAAGGCATAAGCACAGATTGGAAATATGAAATGGCAAATAACATATTTTCTTTACTTCAGACAGCAGAACTGCCACCAGACATCAGAAGTAGATTAATGTGTCAAACCCTTCAATTTGTACCCAAATACATATATGTTGATGAAGAATGGAAAGAATCAGTGAAAAATGAAAATAAAGTAACTGAGCTGCTCAACAAATATCAAAAAGAAAATGGTAAGGGTTTAATATTAATGGTGTCAGGTGTTATGTGACAATGGAATATCACTAATTATGTAGTACCACACCAACATACCGGGTATACTTAAGTGACGGTGTCCCATTTCTTTTAACAGTGAGTTCAGACCAATGTTAATATTTGTTTACCTACCGATGTTAATTTTTCCCGGAAAAGCCTTTAAAGCGAAAAAAAGGAGTTAACATTTTTAATTTTTATTTATGTTACGCAATGTACCTATGGCGCGTCGGCATCATTTTTGTTCCGCTCACACCGGTGCGTTGACGTTTGATGACCCAAACAGCTGATTCCGCACGCAGTATTATGGAAATGTTACGATTTATATTGCGAAGAAGTTTATGTTTGTGTATTTATTGTGGTTTTTTGACAGA
The DNA here is from genome assembly GCA_963935595.1 of Schoenobius gigantellus. Classification (NCBI taxonomy): domain Eukaryota; kingdom Metazoa; phylum Arthropoda; class Insecta; order Lepidoptera; family Crambidae; genus Schoenobius; species Schoenobius gigantellus. The sequence goes on along the minus strand of OZ012551.1, from coordinate 16,862,966 downwards.
ATATGATTTGTAAACGTTAACTAAGTTATATTACACCAGAAAATTTAGATGAAAAAAATATTCGGAAAATTTATGAATTTTCCGGGAGAAAATTACAGTGATTTTCAAATTAGGATCATGGTCTGAACTCACTGTTTAAAGAAATGGGACACCGTCACTTATACCCTGTATACATTGATTTACTACCAAACGTACGTTTGGTAGAAAATCAATGCCTGTATATGATAAACTTGAAACCTGGGATTAAATAGCTTGACTGATTAAATAATTGTTTTTATTAAGAATTGGATGTAATGGGTGGTGGAGACTGCGCTGGCGGCCCAGATGAAGAGCAATATGAAGATGCCGCGCCGCTGCATGGAGATCGCCTTTTCCATGCCTTCGTCACACGCCTACGCGATAATCCGTTGCAGATACTGAGGTCCATTTTTTATTAATAATGAATGTTCACTCAGTCATTGATGTAAAAAAATCGGCATATTGGTAGAAGACATCTGCTGGTGCATCCTAATTCCTACTAATAATCTGCCAATGCACTGTGGGACATCCATAGGTCATAAATCTTAAAAACCTGCTTTCTTGTTTTACATTTTATTCCTTGTCGTTACATTGGATAGTTGCGGTACCTTCTGAAACTATAAATAGGTCAGTAATTAGAGTGCGCCTTCATTATCTATTGTGCATTCAAAGAGAGCGCATCGCCAATCGTAAATACTGTTATCAGTGAGTCATTAAAAAGCGTGACGTCATTTGTTGTCATTGCGGGACCTGTGAGTGCTGTGTGAGTTTTTTCTGAAATGGATATCCAAGAACAGGGTATGTAATAATTAATATTTTTATTTTAATTGTATCTTAGTATATATTTTCTTTAGTATGTCATTGCTACGAGGCGACTTTTCTTGGAGTATTATATTTTAATATTCAAAGTTTGAATAAACTTTTAAATATGTTCCCACTCGCTCCGACTATGGAGGTATATTGCACCATAATCTTTAGACTTTCTTATCTTAGGAAAATTAAAACTTGGCTGCCCTTATCTGCCCTTTTGGCGATGACAAGGGTGCTACGGTTGCCAGATTATCTCGTAGCATTTGCTACGAAATTAGTTTATTTAGTCTTAGTGCTTTGTGTAGGTTTTGTGACTGAATTTTAACCGTTTTTTTTTTGTTTTAGGTAATTTATATATATGCTCGTTTTCAAGAATGCATATTCTTGAAATATGGCTAACTGTCAATACCGATAATGACTCGGAAAAGTGTCGTCAAGTCCTACAAAGTTTGTTGACTACTCTGAACGACGATGCTGAGAACATTGATATTCATTATTTAGAGAAAATTGTAAATAATTTATGTAAAGCTATTGCTCGATTCTGGAAAAAATGTAATAGGGATAAAACCAAGCTTTTATATAAGAATTCCGATTGGTTTAATGTTATTGAAAAAATTCAACTTGTGAAAAACAATAAGCAATGTACTCCGTCTGAAACGTCGCCGTGTCATTCACGTGGTCGTCCTCGAAAACCTTTTACGCAATGTAGTAAAAGGACTAAACGTCGGAGAGTAGCTGATTTGTCAAAGTCTGATGATTCTACTGTGAGTGCATTGCTTGATGTTTCAGACTGTTCATTCGATTCGTGTATATCTAGAGTTAGCACTGATGATGTCTTGTCACTTGTGACTGATGCTCAGTTGACAAAACATCAGTATTTATTAATTAAAAACTTTGTTAATAGTAAGATTTCTCCTAATGTATTACCATGTTACCAACAAATTACTAAAGCGAGACAGAGATGTTACCCTTCTAATATAACTGTTTCCGAGTCTTCAGCTGAAGTTGAATTACAAAGTCTTTTTGATCACACAGCTTCTCGAATCCTTGAATCTCAAAAAGAGGTCTTAGATCAGATTCCTGATGATTGTTTGTCTAATATCTCTTTACTTGGGAAATGGGGATTCGATGGCAGCACTGGACATAGTGAATACAAACAATTTTTTTCAGATTCAACTTTAGAAGATAGTAGTTTGTTTGTAACATCTTATGTACCCCTTCAAATTATTGTAAAATTAGCTGAAGATAATTGTAAAATTTTATGGAAAAATCCTCGACCCTCTTCCACTAGGTACTGCCGTCCTATTCGATTTCAATTTTTGAAAGAAAGCACAGCAGTGTCTTTGCAAGAGGAAGCTTATTTTAAGGATAAAATTGAAAGTTTGCAACCTACTTTTATTCAGATCGACAATCGTGAATTGGTCGTTTCTCATAAGTTGCAGCTTTCAATGGTAGATGGTAAAATTTGTAGTGCTTTAAGTGAAACATCTACAAGTAGATGTTATATATGTAATGCTACCCCTAAAGAGATGAATAAAATAGACGAATGTTTACAAAAACCTGTAATAGAGAGTAGATACCAATTTGGATTATCACCACTACATTCTTGGATACGTTTCTTCGAATATTTTATTCATCTTTCATATAGATTAGACATAAAAAAATGGCAAGTTAGGCTAGATAGTGATAAACAATTGTTATCAAATAAAAAACAATATGTACAGTCCCAGTTTAGGGAACGATTAGGTTTAATAGTTGACAAGCCGCGTAGTGGTGGAAGCGGGACGTCTAACGACGGAAACACGGCCAGGAAGTTTTTTTTGGAATCAGCTGTATCTGCTGAAATTACAGGTTTGAATAAGGATCTCATAGATCGTTGTTGTGTAATATTACAAACGTTATCTTCTGGACATAAAATTAATGAATGCAAGTTTAAAGACTATGCATTACAAACAGCATACAGCCTGGTCGAGGAATATCCGTGGTATAGTCTTCCTGCTTCTGTCCACAAGGTGCTCGTACATGGATCAGATATTATAAGTTATGCATTGTTATCTATAGGAGAACTTTCCGAAGAAGCTGCTGAAGCGACAAATAAGTATATCAAAATTTATAGACGAAGTCACACTCGAAAAATGTCACGTGAAGTTACCAATCAAGATTTAATACAACGACTATTATTACATTCAGATCCTTATATTACAAGTCTTCGGAAACTTCCCCCTAAAAAGAAAAATACTCTGTCACAAAGTGTAATAGAATTGTTACATGTTTAATATTGTTAGAATAAGAATAATTTATTTGTATTTTGTTAGTTGTTTTGTTTTTTTTTGTATTTAATTAATTTTAATTTATTTATTTCTATTATTTTATTATAATTAAATAATGTTATCAATGTTTTGACTCTTATTTTATTTAAAATATATGTTTTACATTCCAATTTTTAAGTGTTTGTTCATGATAAATTTAGGTAAAAGTATGTTATTGTTTATATTTGTTTTTTACTGAAGTAAACGTTTTTTATTCCGTAAATACATGTACTTCTTTCATTTTAATGTTCCTAAAACACTTTTACAACTATAAGTCACTAAAATAATACAATGTATTGATAGTAACAGGACTTTAACTATTTATGACCGCCCTTGTATGGAGCGTGTCCCTCTGTGCAATGTGCCGAATTCATACCTGATAAAAAGCTTTTAAAAATTTAGCTGTCCCCTAATAATTGAGGATGAATATTCTATTTTTTTATAACTATAATACTTTTAAAAAATTTTGGTCCTGATACTTTATAGGTACTCTAGAGAAGAGCCACCACTCTTGGGTGCTCCTTTGCCAAGTGCAGCCAACAGCCCTGAGGCTGGAGCGCCTGCTGCGTGCTCCCGCTGCGGCGCCAAACTTATCTGCGAGCTACAACTAATGCCAGGCTTTGGAGACACTCTACGCTTACTTCCCACCAACTCCTCGCTATCCCACCTACACTTCCTCTCGGTCCTCGTATTCACTTGCTCTCAGAGCTGCTGGCAACAAACTGACAAACTTGTGAAGGAAACCATTGTCTTTCAACCGGAAGTTGATTAAATACTGGCGAAAAACAGAAATATCATACGTTATTTTGTGTTACCTTGCATGAAGCATTTGTGTTTTGTGTGTTAAAAAAATATATTTGAAAACATATTAAGTGTAATAAAATTATTGTCTGTGATCTTCTTTGAATGGAAATCTTTTAATATAGGTAGGTAAGTAAAATTTGTCTCTTGATAAGAATTGAAGCTGCCACTGTTTTCTATGAGTAGTAGTAAGATTACCTTGTGCTAGACCAATGGTGGTCACAAATCGAGATGGTAGATCCTACTAGATAGAGGGTAAAAGCAATATATGCTGATCTCAAGATTAATATATCAATGTGCAGCAATCTTTATATTTCACATTATTACTGAACAACAACTCTAGATCCATAAATAAATTAAATGAATGTGTATTTTTCTCTATCATTATTTATTGTGTAGGTATATGTCTAGTTGTTCTTACTTCAGGCTAATATCACAAAGTAAATAGACCTGATTTGTGCTAATATATTGATGTGAAAAGAGTCACATCTAATGGCAGGTCAAGGACTGACGCTGCTTTTGTCTACAGACTAGCTAGAGAGTTAGAGAATTAAATACTCATAGTTATAAAAATCAAAAATCTTTATTCAACATACGCCTTTACGGGCACTTATTGACGTCAAAAATAATCTATAGATGATGAAATTATATGATTATTAGTTAACCTAGTATGTGCTATCTATGGAACTAGGCAGTATTAATATAAACATTAATAAGTATGACTTATAACCATTAAATATAGTCTTAGGCTTAAGAAAAACATTTAAATGGACTTGTAATATCCATCCATTGTTTTTTTTTGTTATTACTTTCAGTTGTTGAAATTCCACAATAAAATAGTTATTGTAATGTCTATTTAGCCCAGTCAAATTTGCATCAAAAATAGGGGTAAGGTTACATTAATTCGCATAAAGCTGAAAATTGGCATGAATGTTGGGAACACTATTACAAACAATTTGTCAAAAATCCCCATCGATCCGACGTGTGCAAAAAAAATTATTCAAGGTCAAATGTTGCCAAAATCGGTTTTTTGCATTTTTCAGCTAAATGGCAAGTTTTATCATATAAATAGGTGAGACAAAAATTATTCATCATGCAATTATCTATAAAAATTGTTTATACACTTTTTTTTTCTAAGAATCACCATTTCGGAGATATAGCGATGCAAAAAGTTCAAAAGTTGTGTTTGTCCATATATGTATGTCAATTACCGTTATACTCGTATACTTTACAGAACGGTAATACAAGTAAAAATATTAGTTTTCGTGGCGTATACATTTACATACCTACATATTATACAGTTCTAAGAATATAAACTCGAAAAAAAACATCTTCTCTATGTCGGCTGTAACTACATATTTATATTGTCTCCATTTTAGTAATAGGCTTAATAAATTTTGCTGTAAGTTTGGTTCACGGTACATGAGATCATTAAGGCTGTATCCCGTTGACGTCAGTGTTGAATAAAGACTACGACAAGTGACATCACATTTATTTCTTTCTGACAATATCATCAGCACTCACAGCATCATAAAGTGTAGAGACATTTACTACATTTTACTCGAAAAAAATTGAAAAAGACGCCAACTTTACCCATACCGCCGCCGATATTTCAGTGCTTTTTTCTTTTGAGACTTCATTCAATTCATTGCCACAAAATAAACAACACTGTTCAAAACAAAAAACTGATTCATTTGTCATTTAAATATGTATATACTGATGTGTCATTTAAATATGTATATATACTGATGCTCAAAAGATATCAAAAATTATAACATCTTTATCATGCAACAAAGCTCCGGGTTTTGATAATATAAGGGTGCAGGATTTAAAATATGTCAAGGAGCAGATCAGCGCGGTCCTCGCAAACTTTGTGAATATGTGCCTAACTCAAGGAACTTATCCAGCACTATTAAAAAAGTCCTTAATCAGACCAATTTATAAGCAAGGTGATCATTTAGAATATACCAATTATAGACCCGTTGCTATACTATCAGTAATTAATAAAATCTGTGAAAAGGTGATAGTTGGACAAATTTTTAGAGCAACACAATATATTGACAAATTGTCAGTTTGGTTTTAGGGAGGGAAGGAGTACGGGTGCCGCACTGGCGCAGTTCACGGATTTTATCAACTCTGAGCTGAACGAGGGTAACCAAGTCCTGGCCCTGTTTATTGATTTTAAAAAAGCGTTCGACACTCTCGGGCACGACCAGCTAGTGCAGGCCATGCACGAGTGCGGCATCCGCGGTCCGACCCTCAATTTTCTACGCTGTTATCTCCAAGGACGAACGCTCTGCACCCTTGTACAGGGGACAAAGGGGGCAGAAGCACATGTCACGCTGGGCGTGCCAACCGGCTCAGTATTTGGACCGATTGGGTTTGTCATGCACGTAAATTCTATGGTGAATGTGATACAGTGTTGTAGGGTGACTATTTACGCAGATGATACTTGTCTGCTCATATCGGGTAAAAATACTGCAATAATGAGAACACAATTACAAGAGGACTTTGACAGGATTACAAAATGGGCTCACGATAATGGGATAATATTGAACACAAACAAGACTAAATGTATGCGTATATACTCACCCTACAACATAGCAGCGGAAAGAGTAGCAGTAGACGAGGTGTCTATAATAGGTCACTCGTACGAATGTTTACATACAAATAAAGAGACATGCAGCTGTCAAAGATTAGAATATATTCAAGATATAAAGTACTTAGGACTAAGCATAGACTCTAAATTTAGCTGGAAGGTCCATATCAGTAATGTGTGTAATAAACTTAGATCCCTGCTGGGCAAATTTTATAACTTAAAGGCTATTGCAAATAAAAAAATTCTGTTTACCATATATCATGCATTAGTAGAATCAACAATAAGCTATGGATTAAGTTGTTATGGACTTACTTTTAAAACTTACCTAGAAAATATTCGAAAACTACAAATTAGATTTTTAAAAATGCTTAGTAACAAAAAAAACAAAGAGAAATGTAAAAATAATTATGAAAACTTATTTAAGGAATTGAAAATTATGCCTATTGAAAAAAAAGTTGATTACTTGTTAGCATTAGAATCCTACCATTCAGAAACATTTAAACATAAAACACACACAAAGATTAATACAAGAGCGAGAGCTAAAGGAAAACTAATTGAAACGACATATAAAAACTATTATGGGCTAAGGACAAGGAAATATATTATACCAAGGCTGTTTAATAAATATTGTGATCTATTATTAAATGAAGAAAAAATTAAGAATAAGGAAACATTAAAAAGAAAACTTAAGAAAACACTATTAATGTAAAATCATTTAAAACTAGAGAGTAAAAAAAAGTAATTAAATATTAGGTGTCACGTTTTACAGAATAAGTATTATATTATTGTATGTAAGTGCGTATATGTTAAGGATTAAAAGAAACCAAGAGCGCAACGCCAACAAACTACTCTGTAGTTTGGCGTATATGTAGTTTTGAAACGTGTATGTATATTGTTAAATAAATAAAAAAATTTACCCGTACTCTAGTACGAGGAGGACCTTCTCGATGTACCAGCTTGTTCTTTTTCGTGTTGTCTTTTAACCGCAGTACCTAATGGTACTCTTCCGAGTGTAGTTTTTTCGACACTGCACATGAATTGTCACAGAAGTCTGATCTTTCAGGTATTCCGAAAATTCGTTACCTCTTTCAATACTTGCATCGATTAACGTGTTTTGGCCACGCTCAACAGTAAGTAACAATTTCACTTTCGGCCAAATTTTTATTACAAATAAAGCAAAACTGTGACATTTCTTTTACAAACAAAGAACTGCACGAATTTTTTTTCGATATATACGCAATAACCAAGTGCTCTTTCCACAAGGGTACGCTCTAGAGTCGACTAACAGTATTTTGTTTAGGCCCTTACAAAAGAAGCAGGTATGCAGCGTTGCCACACGGACAATTGAATAGCAGACAGTCATAGTAAAATGAGAAACTGGGTTTTTTTTTCGAGGTTATATTCTTAGAACTGTATAATATGTAGGTATGTAAATGTATACGCCACGAAAACTAATATTTTTACTTGTATTACCGTTCTATAAAGTATACGAGTATAAGGGTAATTGACATACATATTAGGACAAACACAACTTTTGAACTTTTTGCATCGCTATATCTCCGAAATGGTGGTTCTTAGAAAAAAAAAGTGTATAAACAATTTTTATACCTAGATAATTGCATGATGAATAATTTTTGTATCACCTATTTATATGATAAAACTTGCCATTTAGCTGAAAAATGCAAAAAACCGATTTTGGCAACATTTGACCTTCAATAATTTTTTTTGCACACGTCGGATTGATGGGGGATTTTTGACAAATTGTTTGTAATAGTGTTCCTAACATTCATGCCAATTTTCAGCTTTATGCGAATTAATGTAACCTTGAATGTCTATTTTGACCGGGCTAATTGTTGTTTTGTATGTACATACGGTATGTGTACAGTATCTACACTATCGCTTTTTTGGCAATTATTGTGACTGTTAGTGGGGAAACCTGACCCCTAGACAAGACGTTATTCGATAATCGCTAGAAGGAAAATGTATGCGATTTGACATAAGCTGTCGCTTAGCTTTCGAGCGCAATTGTCAAATCTCATACATTGGGGGTGATTCTGAAGCGACCACCTAAAACTATAACTAAATAAAATTAGAGATAGAAATGTCAATCACCGTTTGGTATTCAGAACTCACAAGTTAACTCTAAAATTAAGAGTGACGTTACTAAACTACTCAATTTAGTGTTAGATGTTATTTTCGTATTCTGACATGCTTCCTAAATGTAATTTTTTCTATAATTTTAAATATGTCAAACTAATTTTAGGAGGTGAACTTTTAGGTGCCGTCTAAATTTATCTTGTTACTTTTTAACGATTTTCTAACATTACCGAAGTCAATTTTTTTTGTGCAACTTGCCAAATGTATGATGAATTGGTTGTTATGGCATTTATAAGGAAAGGCTTTTATAGCATCAATTGCCAAGTCGTGAGTTGTAATTTGTTTGTTCCCAAGTAGTCTAATAGTACTGACATTTAGATGATAGGTAGGTTATGTATGTATGTATTTACTCTTACAACAGAAATTAATCTTCTATCTGCAGATAGAAGTATGCCTATCTAAAATTTGTTGCCTAGCAATTACTATTATTTGTCAATAAATAACAGCGGTTATTATGAAAAGAAAACAAAAATTACAAATGAAACAAAATACGCAATTTTAAAATTCAGAGGAAGTCACGAAGTACCTATCTATACAACTACAGACTACCACGTAATTTTGTTTATTTCATGGCATAGGCGCGAAGCCATCACAATCGCAGAATAAATGTCGAATAATTTTTCTTTTGTGATAAAATGAATGATAAAAAATAAAATTTATTTTCTGTTATTTACAAATACGATCAAATCTTAAATTAATAATTTCTGATAGTAAAATTAGTAGAATATAGCTGTTTTTAATGTTTCTAAATTATCCCGTTTTTCCACAGCACTAGGTGTATTTATAATCTGTGTATTCAATTTAAGAAATTGTCAAATACAGTTTAAATTAAGAGAGTCCGGCGTTTCAGAATACGAATTACCTAAAACTAATTTAAAATTATATGTTTAATTTTAGTTTTAGTTTTAGTGCAGGTAACTTCAGAATTACCCCCATTATCCATTTAGTGATTGCGTTAGCGATTATCGAACGGCATCTTGTCTAGGGGGTCTGTTACTTTTTTTCTGTCACTTATACTTATAAGTATTATTTATGTTTGTTAGCTGTTGGTTTTCTTGAGGATAAAATAAATAAATAAAAATAAATACACAGTGGTGGCAATTCTGTTGGCACTAATTCGATTAAACTAAACTAAATTTAGTTTTAGTGCTGTCAAATTGTGTTTTTAGTTAAAATTTTCAAACAAAAAACACGATTTGACAGCGCTAAAACTAAATTTAGTTTAGTCTATTCCAACTAATGCCAACAGAATTGCAACCACTGGGGGTGATTCTGAAGCGACCACCTAAAACTATAACTAAATAAAATTAGAGATAGAAATGTCAATCACCGTTTGGTATTCAGAACTCACAAGTTAACTCTAAAATTAAGAGTGACGTTACTAAACTACTCAATTTAGTGTTAGATGTTATTTTCGTATTCTGACATGCTTCCTAAATCTAATTTTTCCTATAATTTTAAATATGTCAAACTAATTTTAGGAGGTGAACTTTTAGGTGCCGTCTAAATTTATCTTGTTACTTTTTAACGATTTTCTAACATTACCGAAGGCATTTTTTTTGTGCAACTTGCCAAATAGATGATGAATTGGTTGTTATGGCATTAATAGAGTCTTCAGAAAGGTAAAATATTTGTTTTATATAAAAAATTAGATAAATACCTGCCTCATAGTTTTAAAATATATTTGTAAAGTATCGACTTATTTATGTTATAGAATAGGAGAAGAAAAAGTAAAAGTGAGGAAGTTGAGGGACAAATCAGACCCATTTACTATGCCCGAATGTAAATTTAGAAAAATATTTCGTTTTTCTCGCCAATCCGCTCGCAACTTGATAGAAGCTATAGACTGCACTGAAGTACAGATTGGCTCCTTACCTTACATTTAAAGGTTTTAGCCAGCCTTCGGTCATGCAGAGCTGTCACTTTTGTCACTGATTTAATTAATATTGCGCAAATTAACTCCACAAAAAAAAATAATTTCCTAAAACAGCAATAGAAAAGGACCTTGTCAAGGCAGAGTGAGCGAGCACCTACTTACATTGTAATAAAATATTTTGAAATAATTATTAATAAATACATTAACATCCTCCGTCCTTTTTCTATTTAGGTTTCTACAACTATATGGAATGCCAAACACACTTGGAGCTGTTGATGGTACACATATTGGTCGAGGCCTGGAATGCAGCAAACTCCTTCTGTGTGGAGGTAATCACACAGAAGGAGGTGGCAGAACGGGCCAGAGAAGATGACCCAGCGGCAGATCCCTGCCGCCGCAGAAGAACGGGGCGGAGGAGGCGGCAGTTCGCCCGCCTTCTTCCTCCTGACGGTGATCAGCGGGACGCGGGCCCGGGAAGCCCGAGTCCTGCATATCACAGGCCACCGCCAGTCGTCGATACTCCTAATGCCCAGGAGCATCGCTGGCCTTCCCATTTTAGGGAGGTGAGAGGGGCTCGCCATAGGCGAGCAGATGCTGACGAGGTCATGGAAGTGTCCGAAAGGGTTCCCATGACCTTGTCCGGCGACGGGGCGTCCCTCCCCGACGTATCCTCTTCGTCAGATGACGGGGAGGATGCGGCGGTGATGGACGTTCTCGTGCCAAGGCGTTTGTGAGGGGGCATCGTTGGGTTTTAGTCGGTAGACCGCGGTTTCTGGCTGGCGCTCTGCCCCCAGTGACCGCGGAAAGTCCGACATAACCTCGCGCCTACCCAAGCGCGAGGTATGCGTAACGCATTTCCCAACGTTAAAAATAATGGTACACATATTGGTATTGTTGGTCCACCACTGACACACCCTACAGCACCAGGAAACTTATTATACAATAGGAAAGGCTTTTATAGCATCAATTGCCAAGTCGTGAGTTGTAATTTGTTTGTTCCCAAGTAGTCTAATAGTACTGACATTTAGATGATAGGTAGGCTATGTATGTATGTATTTACTCTTACAACAGAAATTAATATTCTATCTGCAGATAGAAGTATGCCTATCTAAGATTTGTTGCCTAGCAATTACTATTATTTGTCAGTAAATAACAGCGGTTATTATGAAAAGAAAACAAAAATTACTAATGAAAAAAAATACGCAAATTTAAAATTCAGAGGAAGTCACGAAGTACCTATCTATACAACTACAGACTACCACGTAATTTTTTTTATTTCATAGCATAGGCGCGAAGCCATCACAATCGCAGAATAAATGTCGAATAATTTTTCTTTTGTGATAAAATGAATGATAAATAATAAAATTTCTTTTCTGTTATTTACAAATACGATCAAATCTTAAATTAATAATTTCTGATAGTAAAGTTAGTAGAATATAGCTGTTTTAATGTTTCTAAATTATCCCGTTTTTCTACAGCACTAGGTGTATTTATAATCTGTGTATTCAATTTAAGAAATTGTCAAGTACAGTTTAAATTAAGAGAGTCCGGCGTTTTAGAATACGAATTACCTAAAACTAATTTAAAATTATATGTTTAGTTTTAGTGCAGGTAACTTCAGAATTACCCCCACTACTATTCTATTACAGTACTGTGATTAATAATTATAACATAGTTGTTGTATCATGTTCTATTGTTTTTTCCATAGGTATATTAAATAGTGCATAACAATACATAATTGTGTCTTGTGGTGAATATACCTCTTTCTTTACTTTTTAATCAAAATACTATGTACCTTTGGCCTATGGCCCGGCTGGGGTAACGTTACCCCAGCCGGGCCACACAGATCTCCAAAACCAGACGACATAGCGAAAATCTGTTTGCCGATATAGATAGGCGACAGTTTGTCAAGAGTTGGTCGGACAAGTTTCAGAGTTTGTCGATCCACCATTTCAGAGCTCACCTGCAGCAAAGTTGCTGCAACTGAGCTAGCTGGATCTCGAAAACAAAGCGACGTAGAGAAAAACTGTTTGCTGGAATAGTGAAGCGGTGGTTTGTCGGAGTTTGTCGAACAAGTTCCACGTGTGGCTGACCCCAGCCGGGCCGGACAAAAAAAAAATAAAAATTGAATATTTGAGTATGTCGCTATAATGTTGTCAGAGTTTGTCGCCTGCGCGTTGCAGAGATCTGTGTGACCCGGCCGGGGTAACGTTAACCCAGCCGGGCCACACAGATCTCGAAAACGAAACAGCCTAGTGAAAATCTGTTTGCTGATATAGATAGGCGGTAGTTTGTCGAAGTTTCTCGGACAAGTTTCAGTTTTCATCGGGCTCGCGTTTAAGGGGGCTGTGTGGCCCGGCTGGGGTAACGTTACCCCAGCCGGGCCACACAGATCTCGAAAACCAAACGACAGAGAAAATTTGTTTGCTGATATAGATAGGCGGCAGTTTGTCAGAGTTTGTCGGACAAGTTTCAGAGTTTGTCGATCTACCATTTCAGAGCTCACCTGCAGCAAAGTTGCTGCAACTGAGCTAGCTGGATCTCGAAAACAAAGCGACGTAGAGAAAAACTGTTTGCTGGAATAGTGAAGCGGTGGTTTGTCGGAGTTTGTCGAACAAGTTCCACGTGTGGCTGACCCCAGTCGGGCCGGACAAAAAAAAACTAAAAATTGAATATTTGAGTATGTCGCTATAATGTTGTCAGAGTTTGTCGGCAAGTTTCAGAGTTTGTCGCCTGCGCGTTGCAGAGATCTGTGTGACCCGGCCGGGGTAACGTTAACCCAGCCGGGCCACACAGATCTCGAAAACGAAACAGCCTAGTGAAAATCTGTTTGCTGATATAGATAGGCGGTAGTTTGTCGAAGTTTCTCGGACAAGTTTCAGTTTTCATCGGGCTCGCGTTTAAGGGGGCTGTGTGGCCCGGCTGGGGTAACGTTACCCCAGCCGGGCCACACAGATCTCGAAAACCAAACGACAGAGAAAATTTGTTTGCTGATATAGATAGGCGGCAGTTTGTCAGAGTTTGTCGGACAAGTTTCAGAGTTTGTCGATCTACCATTTCAGAGCTCACCTGCAGCAAAGTTGCTGCAACTGAGCTAGCTGGATCTCGAAAACAAAGCGACATAGAGAAAAACTGTTTGGTGGAATAGTAAAGCGGTGGTTTGTCGGAGTTTGTCGAACAAGTTTCACAGTTTGAAACATGCGCATTTCCGAGATATGTGTGGCCTGGCTGGTGAAACGTTACCCCAGTCGGGCCACCTGGATCTCGAAAACGAAACGAAACGAAATCTGCTTACTGACAAAGATAATGTGGTAGTTTGTCGATACATTCTTCAAAGATTCAGAGTTTGTCGACGCCTCAATCCAAAGAACTTTAGATTTCTTTACTTGGGTAAATAGTCTAGGAGCCTGGAGTCCCAAATGTGCGAGTTTACGTTATTTTTTATGTTTTGTGCAGTTACTTACAATAAGTTAATATGTAAGTAAGTGCACAAAGGTTATAACTTATAAGATCTGGATTAAGTAATAAAAAGAAATTGTTATAGGGGGCATTATTTGGTAAAAATAAACATTTAAGTAAGTACTCTAAAGGACATGTCCTCTTTTGGGCTAAAAATTTCATCATTAATTCGGCAACATGTTTCAGGTATTTTTGTAAAGAGTACTCAAAAATCTAGGGTTTACAATAAAATTTAGGTTTTTTAGGCCTGCAAATTCAAAAAAACAGCAATTTTCTGATTGACTTTCATAGTATGTAAAACAAAGCGATTTTTGTATGGAAACCAATTACAAGTTACGGAAACGTGTCACAAACGAATAAATAAGTAACACAAGTGCACAAACGATGTGATAGTGAGTGACTTTCTGACTAAAATTCACATAAATTACATTTTTAATGTTTTATCAAGATTAACGAAAAACATGGCTGTATGAACTTAGCTCCCTTTGCCTTCTCTTGCAGAAGTGACAGCGTCAAAAAAAGCCTCGTCTAATCAGTGTTGCCATATATACAGATTTCTCCGTATTTATACAGATTTTCGATGTGTAATACAGATTAGCACTGGATACAGATTTTTATACAGAATTTTCTAACTACACACGGTCCAACCAAAGTCCGACCGCAGACTGCGGTTGCCGTCCGACAACAGTAATATAATTTGTGCGTCCGACTCCTACATCAGGACCGTGTATGGCCAATATAAAAAAGAATGAAGCAAAATTATATGACTAGGTGCTGTGTTACACACAATTATTACTTAGTTTGTTGCAAATGTTTGAAATTTAATTAATTTTCGTTTCAATTCGCTGTTTTCAATTTGACTACGTACAGTACATATACTTAAACAAAACGTCAATTTTATTACTTTGTTTATATTTTTATTTAACATACGATACTCAAACCAGCCTCAGTAGCATGACCACCAAAACACGATATGATATACCGGTTTATCGTAGTGAACCAAAGAGTATGTAACACTACGTAGTGAACTGGTAAAACACAATGACATTTTCATAGTAGGTATTTTGATAGTTCACCGCGATAAACCGCTTTATCATAATTATCGCGTTTTAGTGTTCATGCTACGGCTAATCACTTTAGTTCATAGCGCTTGTTTTTCAAAAGAAGCAATGATGATAACTTTGTTTTTGGGATTAATATTCAATTTTGGTTAACTTGATTATATAGATTTTAAGTTAAAATAGCATACAGATAAAAGGTTTAATACCGGCTCCAGACTCACGCGAGAAGTCTCGGCGAGAAGTCTCGCCGAGAACTTGCGCGAGAACCGAGAAGCTATCCACACTCAGCGATCTTCTCATTTACATTCTCGGTCGTGATCCGGAATGGACGACAGTGCTAGCTACTGCCTTGGTATTGTGTGCGTTATTTCGTTAACACGAAAATTAAAAATAACATTAAGAAAAAATGGCTCAAACGATGGTGGTTATTGACAAAGTACTTTTTTATAGAAAACGTTTTGCTTCCCACAAAATGGGCTCTGTGTGAAAATATTATTTAAACTTTAACTCTGTTTCATTTTTCCACATTTTTTACTCGTATGTCTAAAATTACTGAACTATAAAGATTAACGAAATATCTCAAAACAATTTAAATCTTCGTGAATTTAAATTATTTTCTTAATATTTATCACACATTATTTTGTTAAGCACTGATAGCACAGATGAGAGACTATGATAAATGAAAGAGTATACAATAACTGTGAAGTTATCTAAATGATACTGATATGCATCAGACACCACAAAGTATTTTTTTATAGAATAATTGGCACGAGATAACATGCGATCTACGCCACGGTCGCAGTCGCACTGAGAACAAACGAGAGTGTGATAGTGTTCTCTTTTCTCGCCCGAGAAACCCTTTGAAGCGGGCAAAAAAACCGACACCGATCGGAGAACAGGCGAGCCCGAGAACGAGAAGCCGAGAAACCCATCACATTCACGCTTCTCGGGTGTTCTCGGGGGTTCTCGGCGTGAGTCTGGAGGCACCTTAAGGCATCTGGCAACACTGCGTCTAATTTTGTGATTCTAATCATCGTGATCGCTTTTTATCATCTTTTTATGCAATCACAATACATCACAATTCTTTATAATAAGAAGTGCACAATCTTGTGTTGTTGCCGCAATGACTGTCAAATTAAAGGTAGCAGACGTTATAGATTTTTCCTTCGACAATAAACCCCTAGGTGACCACATATTGAATTGGATTGCAAATTAGCAACATTGCATGTCACTGCTGGTAACAAACAAGCATCTCTGACCAAAAAAATGATACATGTAATCAATAGGTCCATGCTATTCAAATGAAATCTAGCACAATAAATGCATTGGTTGGTGGCAGATGACTTCTATACTTTGTAGCAGGGTGTTTGTGCAGCATTTGTTAGGATGAGCCCCTGGCTGTAGTGTGTGATACCTGTTTTACTCTGCCTACTCTTAGGATAAGCACCTACCTCACAGTAATGAAATATCAAAATAAATAAAATATACTGGTCTAACATACCACCTCTTAAGAATGCTACAGTTTTACTATTTTTTACAAAACAAATGCTAATTAATGAAGTCATTATAATGAACTAAGTGCAAAATTCTCTAAGATTGTGTGTTGTAATATGTAAATATTTACTTTTATATGACTACATACCCTCAATTTTATCATGGGTACTAAATATGTAATATGAAGTGTTGAATAATTATAATAGCTATGTGAAAGAGTTGTAATATAGAAACAGGTTGCAGGTATGAAATAAAACCCAGAAATTATGTAATTTTTATTTATTCAATTTCAACATCGTCCCTCATTAGTACGTCATTTCAAAATTGAGCCAGTGGTGCTATATGAGTTTGGTGCGAAGCCCATCCTAAATTCATGGATTTTATTTGATTTTTCCTCTTGTCAGCAAAGTCTCACGTGATGGATCATTTTCTTGAATTTGTTCCCCAAAATATGACTTAGCTTGCTTAATTTAATATGTTCCAAGACTGATCAAAATTAAATCGAATATTTTCATTCCGGGGAACATATTCAAGTGTGGAATTTAAGCATTAATATGTACAAAGAAAGCTTCTAATGCCCTATTTAAAATAGATTGACCACCAGGTCGGTTGGTCGCTTACTGCAGCTAGCAGTTTCTTTTGAAATAGGTAATTAGAGGACTTTTGTAAGTAAAATGTTAGCAACCTCTAATAAAACAATGGAATTGTTTGAATCAGACCCAAAGAGACCCTAGGGTATAGTTAGATTTCTACTCTACAGGTTTTCCCTGCTTATATGGGCTATACCTAAAAGTAAAGGTGCATATTGATTTTTGAAGCAACAACACTTTTTTATATAAGTGCACAAGAGTTTTGGAAATGCACACCAGTGAAGCAATTCTGCCAAGGGATTCCCCAGTCCTTAGTCTGACTAAATATAAACCTAAGGCCTTTTTAGGCTTTGAACAAACCTCACCTAATTGAGTTAAGCAAGAGAACAATAAAACAAATGTGTGACTATTAAACCTGTCCAGTATTTACATACTATATCAGTGGAATTTTCTATATTTTCAAAATCAATTAGTTTCTGTTCTTTGATTTTATTGTTAGTAAGTCGAGCATGAATTATTACATTTGGTGTAAACTATACAGTGAATTCATATTCACGTAAAAATGCAAAATCATATTGACTCATGTGATTTTCACAGACTGGCATTACTTTACGAATATTTTACAATCCCTGAGCATCTTCTTTCTTAAATATAATGGTACCCTTCGACATTCCATATTATAGCACTCTGGTACAAAACAATGAGAAGTTGTATTAGGAGTGCGACTGTAACCTGGAAGTATAACATTTTGTTGTTCAATTCTTAGGTTTGGTTCAACTTCAGAACTTGGTTGGCTATCAATGTCACAAATTGAGCTAGAGCTTCTTCCTGGCAAGTTGACTTCAACCTTTTTCCGTGGGTTTATTCTGTAGTGTATGATAGTGAGCTCTTTGCTAACAGGCATTACAAACATGTGCATTCAAGGGAACCTAAAAATAA
The DNA here is from genome assembly GCA_963935595.1 of Schoenobius gigantellus. Taxonomy (NCBI): domain Eukaryota; kingdom Metazoa; phylum Arthropoda; class Insecta; order Lepidoptera; family Crambidae; genus Schoenobius; species Schoenobius gigantellus. The sequence goes on along the minus strand of OZ012551.1, from coordinate 16,844,853 downwards.
GATAATAATAGATTTTAATTATCTAGTATACACACTACATAATATTTCAGTAATAAAATAAATGTTTACCTGTTGCGGGTTTATAAGATTTACTTTATAAGCATTTTCATCTTTCAGTTTGTTGTATTATGGATATCACACCACATAAGCAAACTAATTGGTGACCTAATTGATGGTGTTCAAAGTTGCCTTCATATTTATTAGTCAATTCCAACATCAAAAGATTGAAACATTCTTGGCATACACAGTTTCCGCCTTTACCTAAAATAGTGTCTGTGATTAACAGGAATTAAAACAACAAAGTTAATATTTTAGGTATAAAATATTTATATTAATTACATTACCTCATGTGCAATCCATTCTTCTAATATGAAGACAATAATTATCTGGGTTCATTTCCAACACATTATAATAAAATTGTTATTACCAACTGCTATATTACAGTTGATGCACAAAGTCATAGTAAAACTTATCTGAAAAATACAAATGAATAATTCATTGTATGGTATGGTATTAAGCTAATGTTATAAATAGCTATGTGAGCACATAGCTATTTATGGCATTGGCTTGCCTTTAATAAAAATATTTAAAATAATTTACTTACATTATGCTTACATTGTTACTTTTAATCAAAGTACGTCGTCTCAAAAACAAATTCAAATTACGAGAAAACTTAGTCCAGTTGTAAAATCCACATGTAAAATCAAGAACCTGAGCATAGCTGAGGCGCGTTCAGCGCCTCGGGGTGTAGTTGTCCGGTTGTTAATAGTGCTAACAGACGATCCGATTTGGTTGGATCCAACGTGATCCAACCAAATGAGGAGCCGACGCGCCTACAGACGGTCCGACGCGGTTGGCAATCCAACATTAGGGATGCCCTAAAAAGTATTATGTACCTAAATCGATATCGATACAAAATACTATTTTCGCCAATACAAAAACATAATTTGTCTTTGCGAAATTCAAATAAATTAACAACTTTTGTTAATATTTTATAAAGTTTATAAAATTTGTTTATAAAGAATAAATAAATAGGTACAGATAGATTTCATGGTTGTCCTTAATTTTTTGAGGTAATGTTTGTTAGAAATATTTATTTCCTGTGATCCGACTCTATCGATCGGTATCATAAAAATCCCGATCCAGACAGGTGATTATTTAGCAGTCTTTGAATGCGGTTGGATTTGTTTTTGAATTTAAAATTATGAATTCTTTCCGCAAAGTTCCAGACCCGCGGCCGTACCGCCTAACTCAAAGCGAGCACTCGCTATCGTTATCATGACATTAGAACAATAGTTTTAATGTCACAGATGACATTAGAGCTATTGTTCTAATGTCACGACAGCGATAGCGAGTGATCGCTATGAGTTAGGCGGTAGCCCTCCAGATACACAGACACACAGATACCTAAAATAAGACCTATACCTATAGATTAAAAAATTATCGTACTCGTAAAAATATCGAAAGAAAAGTATCAATACTTCAAATTCAAAGTGTAGAGTACTTCAACGTCAGTCAGTGACTTGAAAACAGCAACAAATTAAGTAGGTGTGTATAAACAATAATAAAAAAGCATCTGTAAATTCACAAATTAAAGTTTATTATATTAGGTAGGTACTCATAAATAGGGTAATGTCTGTTATTGATTATATAAATAATCAACTAGCAGGATGTACAGTAAGCTCCTATTCAAGCTTTACATTGACACTACGAATACCGCCACTATTACAAGGGACAAAGGTCAAATAGCTTGACAAAGAGCTTACTGTACAATTCGTAACTAAACGTGCGAAAATAAATAAATAATGAAACACGGTTGCCCTATTAAAACACAAACAAAAAGTAAAACAACATTTTTGCAACATATTTTTTTCTCTACTTTGTGGTTTGGCAGGACAGCAGTCGAGTCATTTTAGTTTACTAAATTAATAATTTATTACTTTAAGCACACATAATTAAATTAAACCACAAAGTATCGATACTTTTGTCTTTTGTCGTGTCCCTACTTGTCGGATGAGCGATCGGGCCGTCGAGCATCCAACAAGCTAATAATAATTATGTCGGGCCGATAGCCGTACACACGTTCCAATTTGGTTGGGGTCGGGCGGTTGGCTCCAACCAAATCGGATCGTCTGTTACGGCTATAAGGAGTGGGCGATACAAATCGTATACCCACTGGAACGCTCGCCACGCGAAGCGTGGTGGGTTTCAAAAGCAAAAAGTAGTATATCTCAAATATCAAAGGTGCCGCCATTGCGGAATGACTCAACCCGGCGCGTACGGGGCTACGTTCCAAAACATCACCCGAGTGCACTCGGTCACCCGAAGTATGTCCTAAAACATTTCGGGTGCACTCGAGAGTGTTGGAGTGGCGTGTCCTAAAACGCTACGGAGTGCACTCGATCGAGTAGAATCTCACCCGCATAATATAGCAAGGTGTAATTTCACTCGATTGGATTTGGCGGGAAATTGTGTGGATTTTAAAGTTGTGTGTGATCGTGATTACAAAGATTTCATATTCACACACAATTTGTGCATCTCGGAGAGCGAGGATGCGCTTCGTAACGTCGTCAATAAGTTAATTTTAAATTCCAAAGACTATAGGTATCGTAAGTGACATGATTGTAAAATTGGCCTTCATTTCCGCTGAAGCTAGGTTAGGCCGCGATTTAACAGAATTCATATTCTGTCTGTTTTAGCATTTTCGTAGATGAAACAGAGGAATGTAATCCATGCATTAAAGCGAACGGACGCGCCGATGAATTATATATTTTCTTACTTTTGTATATTTGGTTATGTAAACAAAGCAGACAACACTCTTGCCGTTCTAAAGCCGGGTCCGCTGCGCCATGTTTTCATGTTTGTAAACACGAAAACATTGTTTAGTTAACCGATTAGGGGCGTGGTTTAACAGTTTTGTTAGAAAAATACGATAACATGTTTTCCGCGACGAATGGATAACATCCCCCGCGTTCGCCTGCGGGAGGGGAAGCTAAGCATTTTTTGTTAGCGCTCACTAGAGGAACACGTATCGCTTGAAGGCTCTTTGGTTTATTTTTTCGGTCCCTCTCTTATTAGTTGTATTAAAAACGAAATATTGTCTTTATTTCACTCAAAAATAAACCAAAGAGCCTTCAAGCGATACGTGTATCTCTAGTGAGCGCTAACAAAAAATGCTTAGCTTCCCCTCCCGCAGGCGAACGCGGGGGATGTTATCCATTCGTCGCGGAAAACATGTTATCGTATTTTTCTAACAAAACTGTTAAACCACGCCCCTAATCGGTTAACTAAACAATGTTTTCGTGTTTACAAACATGAAAACATGGCGCAGCGGACCCGGCTTAAAACAACCAACACTCCGACCACCCTAACCGGCCACTCTCCCCCCACCACCTACTCACTCCGGGTGATGTTTTGGAACGTAGCCCGGAGTGTTCAAAAAATTGCGGAGAGTGACATATACTGTCTACAAGAGAACAAAAAATACGTAGGGAAAGGTAATTTAATATAGAAGGAACTTATAACAGTTAATTAGATAAGGATTAATAATTAAATGAATGAAGCGCGAAAATGTTCGGAAGGTCGCGGAAGACCCGATTTTTTTTAAAAAATTTTTGCACAAAAACTATTTTATAAAACTTTAAATAACCATATATATTATTATAGCCCTATTCTTGAAGATTATTTTGATATATAATAGTTTTGGGTAATATTTTTAATGAAAAAAGAAAAAAATAATAAAATCGACTAATTACGTAATTATATACGCGAGATGCGCACGCGCGACCTCAAATTTAAAAAAAATGCAAAAAATAAATTATTGTGTCTAAAATTAAATAAAAAATACGTATGGAAAGCTAATTTAATAAGGAATGAACTTATAATAGTTAATTAGATAAGGATTCATAATTGAATGAATAATGACGAGAATAGTAACTAAAGTGCTTAAAATTTCAAAAATACTCACTTTTTGAAAAAAACGTTTAGTGTGGCAATATAACACTATAAACTATCATAAACCATACATAATAATGTAGCCCAATTCTTCTAGTTTGTTTTGATATAGAACACTCTACGAAAATACTAATACAGACTAAGTAAGTACGCAATAAATCTCATCGGTCATGGAGTAAGAAACGTATGGATACGGCCAAGTAAGTTAAACCGCAGACTATGACAAATTTATTTCAATCTAAGACTAAAAATAAATTGGACATGACCTGTCAACTTATGAAAGAGACTATTGACAAAGGAATAAAGCCATAGGGAGAAAGCGCGGGAACTTCACATAGTAAAGGCGGGCTCTTTAAAATATTTTATTTGTAATTTTTTAATTGTAGTCAGTTACTTAATAAAACACAAACAAAAGAGGTATATAACATATAGGCATTAAATAATATTATAAGCAGATATGGGGAAGCGGAGTTCGAGAAAAAGAAAAAAAAAGGAGGATGAACCGGAGTCTGGTGATGCAGATAGGGAGACAGATGAGGTAAGGTTGGTAGAAACGGATATGTCCTCTTCGGACAGTGATGAAGAAATAAGCAATGCAGATAGGTACAAGCCTTATTATGTTACTGACTATATACGCAGATATCCGGAAGAAATTAGCGGCACTGAATTTGTGGTTTTTGTTGAGTCATCAGACATCCAGAAACCAATTGGAACAAGAGATCTTCTTTCTTTGTCAACTTGTTTAAAGCGCTTTAACAAAGGCGTCAAATTTTTAAGAAATATCAATAAGTTTAAGATAGGTATTTATTTTGAAAAACCAGACTTGGCGAATGCCTTTTTAAATAATAATACCTTCTTGAAAGAATACAAATTCAAAGCCAGTATTCCTGCTGCTACAACTGAGGTGTCCGGAGTTATAAGAAATGTACCTACCATTATATCAAACAAGAGAATATTTACTATGATAACAAGTACAAAAAAAATAATAACAATAAAAAGAATAATGAAAAAAATAAATGTGACTGAGGGTTTTATATTACAACCTACAACTACAGTAATAGTGACATTTGCCACTTCCATTTTGCCAAATCATATAGATATTGGTGGTTGGAGACATGATGTGTCTCAATATATACCACCAGTTAAGCAATGTTACAAATGTTTGAGATACGGACATTTGGCAAAATATTGTAAAAATTCTGAAAAATGTAGTATATGTAAAGAAAATCATAACTATAAGACTTGTACAGTTTCTATCGAAAAAGCTACTTGCATTCATTGTGATGGCAATCATACTAGTGTGTCTCCAATATGCCCAGTTAAAAAACAGAAAATCATTGAAAATAGAAATAAATATAAGCCTGCTTCTTATGCAGATATTACAAATCCTTTAAATTTTCCCAAATTAGAAAGTAAGACAAAAAATAATTTAGATTTGTTTACACTGCTCAATACTGACAGCAAGTGTCTCTCATTATTAGTTGAAACCATAACTAAATGTGTTTCTTTGCATAATACTCAAAATACTTCTATAAATTCTAAAAGTGTTTTAGAGGTCTTAAAAAATACTTTTGGTAAGCAATCAAATCCCCACAATTCACCCCCAATCAATTGAATATCGTACAGTGGAATGCTCAAAGCTTATTAAGCAATCAACTTATTTTTACGAAATTTCTTTATGACCATTTTATTCATATCGCAATTATATGTGAAACATGGCTAAAGCCTCAGAAGCAGTTTAAAATCAAAGGTTATCATATTGAACGTAATGACTGTGGCAACAAGCATAATGGTGTTGCTATTTTAATCCATACATCATTAAAATATCAAAAAGTAACATCTTATTTTGACAACTCTCTTCAAACAATTGTAATACATTTAGAACTACATCAGAACACTATTTCAATAGCCAGTATATATTGTCCAACAAATTGTATTCCCAGTTTCTCTAAAAATAAGTTTAAACATTTCTTGAATTCTCTCCATAGGCCGACGATTATAGCTGGTGACTTCAATGCTCATCACTCAATTTGGGGATGTCCGTTATCGGATTCCAGAGGTAAGGATATTCTTGAGTGTTTAGATGAATGCAATTTAGTCCTGTTGAATGATGGTCAGGTCACAACTGTCGGTTCTCATTCTTGGAGACCCAATGGTTTGGACTTGACTATGGTATCTCCTTCATTAGCTCTTCGCTGCGAATGGTCAGTACACGACGATCCATTGGGCAGTTATCATTTGCCAACATTTACTAAGATTACATTCAATAGTAGTTCACAATGTTTTAACTCTCAAAACAATTTTCAGGATGAAAATGATTTTAACAATCGCATTAATCATAGATTAGTTGATTGGAAGTTGTATTCTTCAATTGTTAATAAGGATTTAGATAATTTTCAATGTAACCCTATTAGTAATCCAATAGATTCATACAACTCTTTTTGTCAAATCATTTTGACAGCTGCACAAAAGTCAATTCCCTCTCGTACCTCTCGGTCCGAATCACGTAACATTGCTACTCAAAACTTAAAATCAAAATTTCGAACAATTCCTTGGTGGAATAGTAATTGCGCTAAAGCTGTCCAGGAAAGCAAGCAAGCCTATCTTGATTTTAAGAATAATCCTTCTCAAGAAAAATATATTAATTTCAAAAGATTACAAGCTGCTAAAAAACTTACCATTAAGAGAGAAAGACTAAGTAGTTGGATAGAATTCTGTACAAAATTAAATCGATTGACACCAGTTTCAGTAGTATGGGGTAACATGAGAAAACTTACACATAAAACATATAAAAAACAAAATAGTGATTTTTCGTGGATCAGTGATTTTTTACGTAAATACACGCCTGACTTTGTGCAAAATAACAGGCCAATTGTGAAGGACAATAGTTTACCAGATAATCAGTCATTCCTCACTGATCCATTTTCTTTTGACGAATTAACTGCAGCTCTGAAATCTAGAAAAAACACTGCTTGTGGATTAGATAGTTTATCGTACAAGATGTTTCAGCTACTTAACACTGACAATCTTTATAAGCTTTTACAAATTTATAATATTTTATGGCAAGATTGCACAATTCCTCCTAATTGGAAAATGGACTGCTTGGTTCCTATTTTAAAACCTGGAAAAATTGCATCTCATCCCGATTCTTATCGTCCTATCGCTTTAACGTCTTGTGCTGGTAAATTATTTGAACAGCTAATCAAACAACGATTGGAATTCTTCATAGAAAAGAACTCAATTTTACCTTTAAACCAGTTTGGGTTTAGGCGAGGACTTTCGGCTCAAGAAAGCTTAGCACATTTTTTTTTGGACGTCACTACAGCTCAAAAGAATATGGAGTATACAATAGCAGTGTTTTTTGATATAGAAGGTGCATTTAATAACGTTAATCATGGTATTTTGTTTGAATCTCTATTATCTTTCTTACCTGTAAAAATTGCTTATTGGATATATGCTTTTCTCACGGATAGAAAAGTGTATGTCAAAATAGATAATAAATTTTTAGGCCCTAGATTTTCGAGCAAAGGTGTATGTCAAGGAGGCATCTTGAGTCCTATTCTGTATATTTTGTATATAAGAAAACTAAATTCCATTCTTAATAATAATTTAGTCAACAATCTTCAGTTTGCTGATGACCTTGTCATTTATTGTAAAGGTACTAATGTATTAGATATTCAATTAACATTAAATAATAATCTAGTGAAGCTGGCAGATTACTTCTCAGAACTTGATTTAAATGTTAGCCTTTTAAAAAGTAAAGTTGTAATATTTTGCCCAAAATACAGTTCTCTACCTCTAATTAATATTACATACAGCAATCATACTTTGCCTATTGATAATTCAGTTAAATTCTTGGGTGTTATTTTTCACGAAAATCTTACGTGGGATTTATATGTTGATTGCTTGGTGAGCAGAGCTTTAAAAGCCACTAATGTAAATAGGTCCGTTACTGGATTGAAATGGGGTGCTGATCCTAAAATTGTGTTAATGCTTTATAAAGCTTTGGTCAGAAGTCATTTTGAGTATGCTTTCTTTTGTTACGCTTCCGATCCAAAATACATAGATATTATTGATAAAATACAGAATAAGAACTTACGATTAATACTAGGTGCCATGAACACTTCCCCAATAAATTCTATGCAGATCGAATGTCATTTACCACCAATGGTTATTCGCTTTGAATTTTTAAAACTTAAATTTCTTTTTAAACTCTTATCACGTTCGAATAATGATCTTTTAAATAAATTAAATGTATGTTCCACTAACACTTTTCTTTCAAAGAATTTCTCACATTTTATAAGTTTAAAAGAACAATGTAATATATTTTGTAGTACTACTTTACATTGTTATAGTGGCTCATATGCTAGTAAATTCTGTGACATTCATATTGTCCTACATAAAGATTTTAAAGATAAATATGATGTTTACGAAAGTCTACAGGCTTATAATGATTATCGATCAATTTATACAGATGGTTCAAAGACGAATGTAAGTGTTGCAGTAGCTATGTATGATGCAGGTAGTAAAACTGGACATAGTTTTAAAATGTGCCAAAATGCCAGCATATTTTCTGCTGAGGCGAATGCTATAATTGTAGCTCTTAACTACATTCAACAGTTCAGCCAATACAAAAAATGGATTATTATTACTGACAGCATGAGTGTGTTGATGGCTTTGAGAAATCCTTCCTTTTCATCAGTCACAAATCATTTAATATATAATATCCGAGATCAGATACATCATTTAAAAATAAATTATCAAATAGACATTATACTATTTTGGACTCCAGCTCATATCGGTGTATATGGAAACGAGGAAGTAGATAAACTGGCCAAAACTATGAACACTCTAGACGTACCTATAAAAAACATATCAATTTCATATACTGATTGTACAGCTCTAATCAAGAAAGAAATATTGAAGCTATGGGAAGAACACTGGAATAGTACTTTGCTCATAAAAGGGAAGTGGTATCGAGAAATAAATAATAAAATAAAACAACCCTGGTTCAATAGACACAATTACATAAACAGAAGATTTTTTACTATTATTTGCCGTTTGCGAATTGGGCACGGTCGATTCAATGACCATTTGTACCGGCTAGGCATGACTTCTTCCCCATCGTGCAACTGGTGCAACACCACCTTACCTCAATCTCTGCATCACCTTTTTTACGAATGTCCAATTTTTGCCCTGCAAAGAAACATTTTATTAGAAGAAATTTCAAAAATAATGAAACACCAGCAAGATCTACCGCGCTCTTTACAAAAACTTCTTTCCATTGAAAAATGCTTTGAAGCAATTTATGAATATGTAACCTCTACGTTTGGCGATTTGTGAATTCAAAAGAAGAATGAATAACAATAGTTTATTGCATACAGACTAGGCTGTATGGTTGACGCCTTTGCCTTTCCCAAATGGGATAAACAAAATTAAAAAAAAATAAAGCCATAGAGAAAATATTTTATTTTTCGCGATTTTTTTATCACACCGCGCGGTTTTACGCAAAGGGAACTGGGTACCATAGTACCCAGGTCGATCGAGAAGATCGAGATTTTGGGGACTATAGTCCCCACGGACGTTCCAGTGGATACAGATACAATGGTATCGATTCTGGCATGATTCTCTAAACCTAAAACTAAATTTGACAACAGTCTCTCCTTGTCATTTTGTATAGAGTATGACAAGGATAGACTGTTGTCAAATTTAGTTTTAGGTTTAGAGAATCATGCCAGAATCGACACCAATATCTATGTACCGGCACAATATCTAATATCTATATATCGCTCGGCGAACAAACTATATATTGGATATCGCACGACTTCACCGACCGGCCATAACCAAGTAATAAACAATACGCATATACCCTTAGATAAAGAATGAATAGATAGGACGTGACCGTATACCCGTAAGGGACAGACATAGATGACGTCATACCTGCCTAAAGTAGATGGGTATACCAGTGTTGCTTAAGTTTTACCCTACTTTATGTTTATAGTGGCTTTTACCACTATAAACATAAAGTAGGGTTGATTGATCTACGTATTTTTTGAGACATTTTAATGAGCGCCCCTCGTTCAATAATATGTCTCAAAAAATAAAAGTGGGAGGAAGTTGCGATTTTTTTTATTGAATTCTTCATTCAACCTTCGCCGCGGTCTAAAGTTATTTACACTTTTAAATAAAACTAAACTTTTTGGATTTACTCGAGTATATTTCGTTTTAAAACATTTTACTATTATTTATTTAAGCTATTATGTAAACATCTTTACAAATATAAGAAAAAATATTAGGAATCATCATCATCATCCACACGCGTCCACTGCTGGACATAGGCCTCTCCAAGTGCTCGCCACTGAGCACGATCCGCGACCACTCGCTTCCAGCTTTTGCCAGCTAGGTACCTTGCGAAGATCGTCGCTCGATTAAGAATACAGCGGGCAATAATCATTGTTTTTTCTTTATCTCTGCAGTTTATTTAAAATCCAATATTTACACATTTACTAAATATTTGTGAAGATTTAGAAAATGTATAATATTAAATTTTAAATAAACATTTTCTAAAATTAGATTTCAATAGCACCGTTATTGTCACTGAATAAAGGACTTCGGCTTACAGAGATAAAATTCACTACAATACAGGTAAAAATTCACTTGGGCTGGGTAAGTTCAAGAATTGAACTACTGATACCGCACTCAATATGGTGCTAAAAGCCCAAAGTTGGTAAGCTTGCTCACAATGTGGAAAAAAGATCTGGCAAAGAACGCAAGATGCCGATGTAGATAGCTGGTTATTCTTAGTTGCCCGTGTTGCCACCCCCAACCTCACCCCCGCTGGCGGCAACTTGAAAATAGCGCAGGACAAGACCAATTTGTAGATCTCTGAGGAAGATTATGTTCTGTCAAGTACCTATATAATTAATTAGAAACACTTGTTCGGTGCATAGAGCTATATCTACATCCTATGTGTTCTTGTTAAATATTCAGACAAAGTAGAGATATGACTTATTTCATTTGGATTAAGCCAGATTACTAGCTATGGCACAAAATTGCTAATAAATCACAAACATTTTCTAGAGGCTGTCTACTCCTCGCCACTCACCAGCTGTTTTTGGGTGTGGTAAACACGTATTAAATTGCTTACGTACAAACTCATATGCCTTTGAACTTAAAAAGTGTAAGCACAGCGCGAATTTCCTTAAAGGTTCAGAATACTTTCTTTTGTCAACTCCTAAAAATCTTTTCAGAAAATCTCTATTGGTTACTCCTACAGTATCTAAAATGTCCAACTACTAATTTTGCATCATTAACTTACACTTCAAATCACTTTACACATTTTCAAGTGTGACTACTTTTTTCCCAATCGTCTAAGCGATTGACGCACTGGCCGTAGTTTTTTCTTTGATGACCTCGATGATTGTTTTAAACCCAGCATTTGAAGCCGCATTTTTCTCTTTCGGGGCGTATTCAAATTTGAACCGAAATCCAACACCGATGCGTCCTGAAACAATATGTATTAAAAGGTAATAATAAAAGGTTAAAAATAAAAGCAGGTTCTAATTTTACAACATTAAAAATATTAATTAATAAATTTTTAAACTGTATCTGTACTAATGGTCAGACTTGTTATATTAATAGAAAATGACCAAAATCAAACCATTAATAATATGTTTGGCCATATCAAAATAGTAGAAAAGGATTTGGTACCTACCCTACCCATGTTAATCCAAAACTGTAAAATAAATTTCGAAATCCCCCATAAAAATAGTTGGGTTTGTGAAAAATAAATTTAGGTTTTGGCTTGATAGGGTATATACCTTGTAGATATAATATGTATAAGTTACTGATCTGTAAAAAAAGTTTAGGAATAGCACCACTCCTAAGAAAAGTGCCTTTTTTGTTTTTTGAATCCACTGTTGTTCAAAATGCTTAGAACACATTCGGGTATGCTTGGTTGGCTGCCAATTCAATCGACCAGTAGCTTTAACCCAACTGTTTTCGAGTAGTTATCTCCGAAGGAAATCTGTTAAATACAGTCAAACAAGCAAATGGAAAGTCTCACTTCAAAAGAATTAACTTTGTTATCTAAAATGCTCAAAATTTTATACTTAAATATGTCAATATTAATGTAACACAGAAACTAATATGTGAGTTCCCTTTCACGTATCAAATTACCTACGAATCAAGGAAAAATAGTCGTAGCGTAACTGGTATCATTATAACCCGGCAAAATGTTATACGTGGCCATATTGTATGGTGACATTCCTAGCTTGTTAGGTTAACAGTAACCTTACTACTTAGTTTGAAATTTCATGTTTAATCCCATAATATGTTTGAGAACCATAGTAGAATGATAAAATATTGCAATATAACTTGTTTTTATAATTTAAAAAATAGTTCTGGCGCTTTTTATTGACACAATTTAGGTCTTACCTGTAAAAGGTTATATTTTCCTGTTTTCTAGCACTTTCACTATTACAACCTAAAACGGAGCAGTGCACCATGATTTAAATGTTCAAATAGTTCACAATTACACTAATTAAAGTGTTAAATAGTTACACAGTAAGCTATAATTCACACAACAAATTTCTTCCACGTATTTGTTTAGCACCAGACGCTGGTGATAAACAATCCCCACTACCAGTTTCACCTATATACGGTAACAAGGACAAAAAAAAATGATGCCATCTTCTTCTTTCCTTTGCCAATGTGTATAAGTTTAACTCTTTTCCTCATGTTTGACGGCTTTTATAGCCCATCTATTTCATTCTTTAGCTATGCATATACCCAAAAAATCTATGATACTCGGAAATCTGACTAAAAACATAGATACGACTGAGCCACAGTTTAACAATATATACATGAGCGAGCGAGAAATATTGTTATGTTGGCAGAACGAATGAGCGTATCGTTTTAGTTTGAACGTTATTAGCAACAAAATAAGGTTTAATCTAAAGTTAATTATTTGCAAAAAAGTATGGTATTATGTTGACTCAAGTGTTCTGAAACTATTTATTTATTACCTATAATCTTTCAATGAATGTCAAATTAGTTTTAGACCTTATGTTTTGCAACGTAAATTCTCAGTGTCGACGGTCGAATTTCATAGATATCATTCAAAACCGAAATGTTTAAAAATATGTGTACGATGTGACATTGTGTGGTATATCTAGGTTTCAGAGTACCGTAGATTCCGACCAATATATAGATATTGAAATACACTCGCGAGCAAAAGTTTGGAATCAGTTACTTGAAATTGGTTGCGCGTTATCTTGAGTAGTTAATACTTTTTTAATAATCGTAAAAATGACATCATTTTAAAGGTTCAACTCTTTACTTTTGAACTGATACCGAATTCATTAAAAACAAGCCAGTATTTATGGAGCCATTCCGCATTAAGTGAAGGTGTATCGAAAAAGACGTGTTTCAATTGTTTGATACGTCACGAGTTGCGACCTATTGACCCCCTATAAAAGCACCTGTTATCGGATTTTCTTTATCAGTCGACTTTCACACGTTGACCGGTACACATCTCCGCCACTTTTGACCCTTTACCTTGTACGACAATGGAGACAACACCTACAGAAGCAGCACAAATCGTAGCCCTATTGCAAGAAGGGCTCAGGCAGCGGGTTGTCGCTCGTCGGCTCCACATAAGCCAATCCTGTGTTTTGAAAGTTTATAAGCGCTTTCGGGAGACTGGTGGCTTTATCCCGAGACCAAGATCTGGACGGCGCCGGTGCACATCGGAGAGGGATGACCGTTTTATCGTGTCAACCTCTCTCCGAAATCAGCATTTGACTGGTGTCGACGTCCAAAGGAGCTCCGAGATGTTCGTGGGGTAGCAGCCAGCGAGTGGACAGTTCGTCGACGACTCAAACAAGCGAATCTGACTCCAACAAGGCCTGCCACAGGCCCGAAACTCACGGCAGCTCACCGACAAGCACGCCTTCAGTTTCCTCGCACCCATCTTGATTAGGAGGTTGAGCAATGGAGGCAAGTCCTGTTCTCCGACGAAAGCAGGATGTGTTTGCACGGTAGCGACAGAAGAGGACGGGTCTACAGGCGGCCTGGGGAGCGATTTGCACAGTGCTGTGTCGCTGACACAGTGGCTTATGGGGGCGGCTCTTGTATGATGTGGGCCGGTATTTCCTTTGATGGTAAAACCGAGCTTGTTTTCGTGCCTGGCGGGGGACGAGGAGGCGGTCTAACTTCGGACCGGTACATTTCCGATATTCTCTTGGAACATGTCGTTCCCTATGCGGGATACATCGGTGATGACTTCCTCCTTATGCACGATAACGCTCGTTGTCACACTGCCCGTGTAACAACGGAATACCTCGAAGAAGTCGGTATTGCCACATTGGACTGGCCAGCGCTCAGCCCTGACTTGAATCCCATTGAGCACGTGTGGGATGAACTGAAGAGGAAGGTTCGTTCCAGAACTCCTGCTCCTTCATGTCTGAATAAGCTGAAATCAGCGTTGATTGAGGAGTGGGAAGGTATTCCACAAGAATCAATTCAGAAGCTGATCAGGTCTATGAAGAATCGTCTTGGAGCAGTTATTAGGGCGAGGGGAGGGAACACAAAATATTGACACTTATTTTTAAAGATAAATAAAATTTTTATTTAATAATTTTTGTTGTTTTATTCATTCATTATTTTTCCCTATTTCCTTGTTTTCCTACCTCCTTCACTTAATCCGGGATAACTCCACAATTACGGGCTCGATATGAATTAATTTTATATCGATTTAAAGTGGACAGTTGCACCTTTAAAACGATGTCATTTTTATGATTATTAAAAATTTATTTAGTAAGCAAGATCACGCGGAACCAATTTCAAGTAACTGATTCCAAACTTTTGCTCGCGAGTGTATATAGTTTCAATATCTGATATTCAAAACCGATATATAGATACGGTACAATACAGCGAAAATCCGATATTACCCATGCCTACCGGTTGTTTTTTAACTCGCTCAAAGGCGTTGAACGGATTGCCGCATCCAAATCTTTTATCTCCCTCTTTCACATGATTTTTTATTTCTCTCTCTTTCTAGTAGATGACATTATAGAATATGGCCGCCAATATCATCCAATCACGTAAGAGTATTTCAGTCATAAACGTCAGAGCGTTTTACAACCATCAAATTCGATGGTTGAATGGTTGTTCCATTGAGATAGACATTGTATTTGTTTAGTCATTGGGTTGTTCGGTTGTAACTCGCGCCGACACTCAAAGGTCTTGAACGGGCCGGTTGTTTCACCCGGTTGTCACGCTCGAAGGCATTGAACGGGGTTAGAGCGAAAAGTTGTACTTCGCGCGAAGGCTCTGAACGCGCCTCTGTAGAAAATAAAAGATATTATTTTGTGAAAGAAAGGAAGGTTACACACACACACACAAACAATAAGTTAAGTTAATGTCTTTAGTGGCAAGGGTTTTTATTACAAAAACATTACACAAACAATAAACAAAAGTCAAAACGACAGCTACAGTGGCATTGACATTGACATCCTTTTAATTGCCAGTAAAAAAAACTAAATCTGGCCCTGCTAAAGAAACAATAAAAAAAACATTTTTAATTTTTTTCTCCTAAATGCAGGCCTTAATATTTTTAATATTCATGGATAAACATCCTTCTCATAAAGTTCTATTCCGTCATAAATTTGAAACTGGTTAAAAAAGGTTCAGAATAAAATTCCACGTTTCATACAAAAAGTGGACATGTCCTTCAACACTTTCATGTTCATAATTAGTGAAAAAAAAATGTTTTTCTCCCAGTTGACTACTTTTATGTACTTTTTTTTAACTATACAGTGTTAATCTTTCGGCATCATTATTGTTTTTATTTGAACAAAATCCACGCAGTGGTTACAATGTTACAATTTTACAAACGCAAAAGTTCTTAAAAAGAGAATAAAAAAATAAAAAGTCAATATTAAATACAATTTAATTTTAATAATTTTTTTCTCTTTTTTTATCGATAAATTGTAGTCTAGTTTCATACGTTTTCGTTTGTGCACCTTATCCGGGGACACACTGTATATTTCACCGTTCACTGACAAAACATCTATACATAAAAACATGTTTTTTAAACATGTTTCCGTCAATGTTTATGATCATGCGTTTCCATTGTCAACACCCCAACAAGTTGCAAAACATGTATTAAGACTTTAACAGCCGAAAGTGCGAACGCAATCGTTGACAAATCCATAATAAACGTTGACAGACAAGTTTTGAGGCGATCCTAACGTAATCTGCAACAAATATTAGGATTTGTTCCGAATCCAACACAATTTTCGGCAGTGCGAACGCAAAAGCATACACAACAAGTTTTGAGATTTGTATCATACAACAAGTTGTAAAACATTACATGTTTTATGTTTCTCAGTGCAAACGCACGGTCAGAAAGATAAATCAAGAATATTGAAGTTGTTTTATTTTGTAACAAAAATTCAATCTTTTTAGTAAAAAAATGCGTTTTAGAATTTGATCCGCGCAAACATAAGAATAAGTTGCGCCGTTAACTCTACACAGTATTGAAAGAATTATTCCCAAACTCTATCTAACAGAAACCTTCCATCTTGCCCCCTACCCCCTAGACAAATGCCACACGCTACTTTTTCTGCAGTCATTTTCGCAGTAAAAATGTATGGAAATGACATTAGCTTACGACAACCTCACGCTATTTTTTCCGCAGCTAATTGTCATCTTCATACATTTTTTCTGCGAAACGACTGTTGAAAAATTAGCGTGTGGCATTTGTCTAGGGGTCCTGCAGGCCTATTCTGTAACTTCGGTTGCTAACTAGAACTGTCATTTTTGAAAGAAACTTAACATCCATTACTGCTATCATGAACGCTGCCGTAACACATAAGATCACTAAACCAGTAATGGATATAAAGTGTCTTTCAAAAATGACATTTCTAGTTACCAACCATAGTTAGCGAATAGGCCTGCTGGAATGTGATCCAAATTTCGTGATAAATATTAAACGAGTAGCATACCTACACCTTCCTTAGATGACAGACAGGGGGGGCGCTGAATGTTTTTTTCCGTCAAAAAAACCCCTATAATTTAAGCACAGTCTCTCTGGCTACTACTACATATCCCTTTAGGCATGTTTTTAATTTAGATTAAAAAAATCACAGCAAACTGTGCTTGTACAAGATGACGGCTTTCGCCCACGCGCCACAAGATCTTAGCTGCACTGGAGTGGAGCGCATTCAGAGCCTCAAAGTGTAGTTATTTGGTTTTTTTAACTCGCTCAGAGGTGTTGAACGCATTGCAGTCTGCTATCTCCATGGACTTAATAATTAAAACAGGACTGAGTTCTCAAACCCGAAAAACGAGCCGAGAGGGATAGCCAGAAGAGAGGCCTTTTGTCCCTTTTTTATAGGGTGTCCATAATTTCCTCGTATTGAAAAGAACAATCGAAGTATGACAATATTAGGATGAAAATCGATATGTATGACTAACAAATAATAACTAAAATATTTATGTTTTAGATAAATAAATTATTATTTTCGTTTTTAAATATAAGTTGAGTAACTGCGTAAGTGTCTCAGTTTCTGAGACACTTACGCAGCCTAGCTGGATCGGAAGTTCCTGATGAATTCAGTCGTTCTTTGTGGACAAATCGCCTACCAAGTCATGTACAAGCTATCATAGCAACTCAGTCTGACTGCAATCTGGAGAATGTAGCAAAATTAGCCGATAAAGTCAACGAAATTATACAACCTCAACCGCAAGTAGCTTCCACTTCAAATATAACATCGCCGGACATGGATGACCTGAAACGCAGAATCGACGAGTTGTCGCGACAAGTTGCTTCATTGACCGCTACGCGTTCCCGCTCACAGTCTCGAAGACGTCATGCATATGGAAATTACCATCGTTCCCGTAGTAGCTCCGCACCCAACGGCAAGAAGCTGTGCTGGTATCACAAAAAGTTTGGTAACCGCGCATCGAAGTGTCATCCTCCATGCTCCTGGAAAACTCACTCCGAGGAAAACGACAAGGGCAGTCAGTAGCGACGGCCGATGACTGCCTCTCTAAAGGCCGTATTTTTGTGACAGATCGTAAGACAAAATTACAATTTCTTATAGACACAGGTTCTGATTTGTGTGTTTACCCCCTTAACAAGCTACATAATAGGCGCCTTCAAAAAACGAATTATGAGTTATTCGCCGCTAATGGTTCTACAATAGCTACATATGGATGGGTATCGTTAAGCTTAAATTTTGGATTACGCCGTGATTTTAGCTGGCGTTTCGTGATAGCTGATGTCACCAAACCGATTATAGGCATAGATTTTTTGTCATACTATAATTTGCTGGTAGATGCGAGAAATCATCGATTAATTGACAACATCACATCACTCACAGTTTTTGCCTCACCTGTCACTTCATCGAACGTTTGTGGGATTAAGACTTTCACAGGCTCTTCACCGTTCCACGAGCTTCTGTCACGGTATCCGGAAATCACTCGACCAGCTGGCAACCCGGAGTCGCGAGAGGTCAAGCATTCGACAATGCACTACATCCGGACCACCCCAGGTCCTCCTGTCTACTGCCGCCCGCGACGCCTGGCACCTGACCGACTACGAGTAGCGAAACAGGAGTTCGAGGAGATGGTAAAATCAGGTATTGCTAGACGCTCAGACAGCTCATGGTCTTCACCGCTTCACATGGTACCTAAAAAAGACAACACCTGGAGACCATGCGGTGACTATCGCGCCCTCAACTCACGGACCATACCTGACCGTTATCCACTTCGTAACATTGCTGATTTTTCTCATAACCTTTACGGATGCACTATATTTAGTAAGATCGATCTGGTACGTGCTTACTTCCAAGTACCTGTTGCTCCTGAGGATATCTGCAAAACTGCAATCACTACACCGTTCGGACTTTTTGAATTTATGTTCATGAGCTTCGGACTTTGTAACGCTGCTCAAACATTCCAACGTTTTATGGATGAAATATTCAGAGACATCGATTTCGCATTTCCATATATTGATGATGTTTTGATAGCTTCCAGAAGTCTCAGCGAACACCTGGAACACCTGCAGGCAGTTTTCGAGCGACTACGTGAACATGGCATACTGATCAACTCTGCGAAGTGCTGTTTTGGCGTACCTGAGATTGAATTTTTAGGATACACCGTTTCTGCTAATGGGATCAGGCCTACACCACAGAAGGTCAGTGCTATCCATGATTTTTCTCGCCCCAAAATCATCCGAGAGCTGCAGAGATACCTTGGGATGGTAAATTTTTACCGACGGTTTATTCCTAACGCAGCGAGAATTCTAGCACCTTTAAATAATCTTCTGGTTGGCACATCTGTTAATGGCAAGACACCAATAACCTGGACTCCTGAGCTCCTGCAAGCCTTTGAAGACAGTAAGAACAGTCTAGCTCACGCGTGTCTTCTAGTTCACCCAAACTCTCAAGCAGAGCTGTCACTCGTCACAGATGCCTCAGATATCGCAATTGGTGCAGTTCTACAACAGAAAGGGGACAACGGCTGGATGCCTTTGGGTTTCTTTTCCAAAAAGCTCAACACAGCACAAAAGAAATATAGCCCTTACGACCGAGAACTCTTGGCAATATACGAAGCTATAAAATATTTTAGATTTATGCTAGAGCTCAAGCCTTTTACAGTTTTCAGCGATCATAAACCTATCGTTTCTGCCTTCAAGAAAAATTCTTCTAGCTGTTCTCCACGACAATTTCGATATCTAGATTACATTTCCCAATTCACCACTAATATCAAATATATTTCAGGACATGATAACATCGTTGCCGATGCACTTTCACGCACTGAGGCCATCGGCTCACTTGACTTGAATCAACTAGAACAAGCGCAGACCTTGGATGACGAACTGGCACGTTTGCTCCAGGGTAACACTTCGCTGCAATTACAGAAGATAAGCATTTCTGGTTGCGGGAAGGAACTATTCTGCGATACATCTGGTAACTCGCCTCGTTTATACTTACCTGCTAGTTTCCGTCGTCAAGCTTTTGATGGTATACATGGCATGAGCCATGCAGGTGCCAGATCTACCATTCGGCTGATGACGCAACGATATGTTTGGCCACATATACGCAGGGATTGCAGGAATTGGGTTCGTACTTGCATTAACTGTCAACGGTCAAAAGTCTCCAGACACACGCGGACACCAGTAAGCGAGTTCACCCCGCCTACTGAAAGGTTTGCTCACGTCCACGTTGACATTATCGGTCCTCTTGCCATGTCTCATGGTTATAAATATTGCTTAACAGCAGTGGACAGATTTACGCGTTGGCCGGAAGTTTTCCCTGTAGAGGATATTCAGGCCAGCACTGTTGCTCATGCTTTTCTCTGCGGTTGGATCTCTCGGTACGGATGCCCTCTTAAAATAACTACTGACAGAGGCAAGCAATTCGAGTCGCATTTGTTTAAAGAACTTTCAAAGATCCTGGACTCAAATCACATATCAACAACAGCTTATCATCCTGCGGCTAATGGGTTGGTTGAGCGTTTTCATCGACATCTCAAAAGTGCTTTAATGTGCCATGACGACGGTGATTGGTATGAGGTTCTGCCTATAGTTCTGCTGGGGATACGGAGTGCGTGGAAGGAGGATTTATCGTCATCTTCTGCTGAGATGGTCTTCGGAGAGACCCTACGTTTACCTGGTGATCTATTTCTTTCAACTCCGCCAGAAGTAACAGATCACTCAGATTTTTTATCTCGTCTCCGTTCACATATTAAGAAAATAAGGCCTACTGTTGTTACGAGACACGGTGTTAATAACAACATATTTGTTCACCAAGACTTGAACACATCTTCACACGTCTTTATACGGCAAGATGGAGTTAAAAAGTCCTTGCAGCCTCCTTATTCTGGGCCTTATGAAGTAGTAGAGCGTTCGGAAAATTTTTTCAAAATTAATATTGGTGATAGAATTACTACTGTTTCTGTCGACAGATTGAAACCGGCTTACATCCTAAATGAGTCGCAAGATCACATGACGACGAAACCGCGTACTTCTATCGCTTCTCCACCGTCGAAAGATACAGTTGTTACCACTCGCTCCGGCAGGATAGTAAAATTTAATCGTTTTTATCGACACTAGGTCTCCGGGGGGGCTGATGTGGCGACTACGCTTAACAGTTTTCCGCACACATGGACCTAGCCTTAAGTGTTTCGCGTTACCATGGAGTCGTTATTCGGTTAATAGATCTTTCCTTGGTTTTGTATATTGAATTGTAAACTTGCTATTATTATATGTATTATACTTGTAAATATCAATTTAACGTCTTTGATTCGAATCCCGAAGTTAAGAAGAAGTATCCCACACATGTTTTTTTATATTTTAAAGCTGTTATTAATAAAAAAATATTTAAGCATGGTTTGGTAAATCTTTCTAGTTATCTCTTTCTATGTTACAAAATTATACATATGGTACAAAACAACAAAACATAGCTTAACTCAGTCAGGCTTGAATATTTTTTGTTCATAAAAGTATAAGATTGTTACCAAATATTATGTTAACACTAGCAACACTAGGAGAAATGATTCGCCGCTTGTAAACAATATGGCGTCATGTTTGTTTGTTTTGGAACGAAGCTACTGCGTATTTTGGTCGGTTTTCTATAGTTTTAAAACAGCCTAAATTCGAGAGTCGAAAAGAATTTGTTCATTTTTTGGTTTCACTTATCAATATATTTTAGATCAAACACACTTTTCGGATTAACTTGCAGATGTTTGGTTTTTAATACATTTTAATTATTTAGCCCGAAGTTTTGATGGAATGTCTGTGTTTTATTTAAATATGTAGTGTTCGTGCAAATAAGAAACAATATTGTCAATTTCTGTTCAAAATCATCCTTTAAATTGAAAGCGCTTTTTAATGTCACCTGTATGTAAAAATAATGTTTGATAAAACTGCAGCGAAAAAAATCCTTAGCATATTAGTAAACATGGTTACCCTGATGAGACAAGGACAGAAAAAGTTTTTTTAACTCTCTTTCGGCTCGCTTTCCGAAACCAGTGAACCTTCCAGTTGTACGTAGTACTTATTAGTTCCATGTCAAAGCCCGAAATGACGTACTAATGTCATTGTCAAAAATCACTCAAACCTTAGACTATAGATACCAATAGACATGAAATACCTACGAAAAAAGGCGTGCCAGCATTTGGGTTGGTGCTCTAAGATGGCGAAAAAAACTAGGGACGCCGCATACAAGATTCCACACTTTTATGTTTTTCTGTATAGAATTCATTAAAAAAATCGATAAAAAACGTATAACTGTAAAATGCACTCACAAATAATGCTCACCGACTGATATTTTAGCACAACAACAAACACGGTGCTTTGTAATGGCGGACTGAACTGGACGCAAAATTTGAGACATATAATAACATTGCGAATCCATTGGTGTACTTAAACTGAGACTCGCCATTTTCACTATTGTTGCCAGTGCTCTAACCTTAAACACTACAATTGTCACTTTTTGGGATATTTAAATTCATCATCATCATCACAGCTCATACACGACACGTCACCACCGAGGGGCTCGAGCCTACCCTATTTATATAAAATATTTAAATTAAATAACCTTGTTTTCAATCATCTTTCCATAAATGATAGATGGTTTACCATATTTAAAGTAATTAAATAGTTGAATTTTAAAAAATTGCTATCTTTGTTTGTAGAAACGAAACTTCTATTTCACATACACCCGCCATTAGCTAGACGGCGAGTGTGTCTCTCTCCCGGCAGAGCGCCGGGCACTACTCTTTAAAAACTAACCTACTAATTTCGATGATTTTTCTTCCAAATGGCAATGTCAGAAAGGGACAAACGGCCTCCCTTCTGGCCATCCCTCTCGGCTCGTTTTTGCATCTATCATGTTGGTGGCCTAAATTGAGTCATAAGCGTATGTGATATGGTGTATTTTGCATACGTCAGTTTTGATGGAGCTCAGTCCTGTTTTAATTATTAAGTCCATGGTTATCTCCCTCTTTCATATGAATTTCTCATTTCTCTATCTTTCTAACAGATAACGTTAAGGAGCGTCCCCACTACGAGCCGCGCGGCCGCGGGAGCCGCGAGGCTCGGCCTTACGAGCTTTTTGTTTACGAGCTTTATTTTTATCGCATTCTCATTATAGAGCTGCGCGGCCCAGTGTGGCCAGATTTTGAAGAATTATTTCCATTTTAGTAGAAATGTAGTTTTATTTCAGTTAGGTTGTTGTGCTAGAAATGTTTTGATATTCTACTATTCATAAATAAAGCGGTAACTACTGCATCTGTTTTGTGTAAAAAACGAAACTAACAGATAATATTAGAAAATTCCCATAGACATTTTGTGAAAATTATCTGTTGTTTTGTGGAAAGTTTCGATGTTTTTCTATACAGAACAAGAGACACGGCTAAATATACAGTGCGAAAAATTGTTTAATGAATGTAGTTTTTCAATTTTTGTTTCCATAAAAATTTTTTATTTAAAAATATTTCTTTATTTTTTTTATTTTATCATTCATCGTCATCTGGTAGACGATTGTTTGAGTAATAAAATACGTGTTCATTGTGAAGAATAGGAATGATTTTATTGAAGTGAAATTTCTTTAGGCACGCTTGACTTGGGGAGTAAGCTGGCGAACGCGTTACGAAAAGTGTGATCGGGCAAGGCGAACGGAAGTTAAGTGGGGGATATAAGCAAGAGACAGCAGTGCGCGCGCACATTTTCTTTCTCTCTTTTTACAAATTGGAGCTATAATATCATGTTTTAATAGAATGGCTGCCGTAGGTGTCTGTCATGTGATTTTCTGTCGTTGTCAATGTCTAAAATTTTGCAGAGGGAGGTGAAAAAGATGTGCAGAAAGAGGAGGACTACCCCCCGATACCCCTTTCCCCTCTCGGCGATGCATAGTTTTTGTAATATTAATTTTTTGAATTCATTCATACCTAACCACAAAATGTATGGACTAGTAAAATGTTAGTAAAACTGTACATTGTAGTTTTTTCTTTATTGCAATGCAACTAAGTTGGTAAACAAGCAAACTGTCCACCTGATGGTAAGTCTTACATCTTTTAATAAAAGCGTAAAGCAACATTTCCTTCAGCTCTGACACCCCCTTCCATACACACCCCCTGTCATAACGGCCCTTTAGAATTTATGTAGGTACTTACAGTATGGAGTTATTATTATAATTTTGTTTGTTGTACTTTTTTTATTAATTTTCTTTAATTTGTTTCTATTTTATTTTGTTTAAAATATTTGTAAATCATTAATGATTTTTTTTTCTTTTATTAACCACCAACCTAGTATGGATATCATATATAAAGGCTGCCAGGCAGAAATCTGATAAGCCCGCCCTTTGTTATTTTTCTATTTATTGTCCAATTATTTGTTATTTGTTCTATCGCGAGGAGATGACAGTAGTCGTATAATAGTGGCGGTAGCAATAATGTTCACATTTATTTGTAACTAGCTGTGCCCGCGACTTCGTCCGCACGGAATAGTAACTTTTGTTGAAGTTGATAAAAAGTAGCCTATGTTATACCTAATATAATTAACTATCTATTAGTGAAAGTCCCGTCAAAATCGGTCCAGCCGTTCCGGAGATTAGCGGAAACAAACAGACAGACAGATAGACACAATTTTTTTTAAAATGGTGTTTGTTATTGGTACCCGATATACATTCATACCCATTTAGTAAAAACTTGTTATTTTGATATTACAAACAGACACTTCAATTTTATTTATTTGTATAGATGTATAGATAATAATGAATCATAACATAAATTTTATACAAGTTTATTTTTTAGTTATGACCAAAATTTTGTGTGCTTGTTCAGACAAGCAAACTGAACAACTTTCACTATGGGACCAACTTCGAAATCGCCAAAAAAATCAGCTGTTCCATACAAATGTTCAACACTCACTGAACCTAAATGTATGGAACAGCTGATTTTTTTTGCGATTTCGAAGTTGGTCCCATAGTGAAAGTTGTTCAGTTTGCTTGTCTGAACAAGCACACAAAATTTTTATCATAACTAAAAAATAACCTTGTATAATAGCAGAATATCGGCGAACAGCTGGCAGAATGGTAAGTTCAATTTAAAGTTGACTTACGGAATACAGTAGCTACCTACTTTTCGTTACCTTTATGTAGCCGACTTTTAAAGCGTTAAATGTCGAATATTATAACTTGTCAAGTCGTCTTGGTACGCATTTTGGTTCCGTAATACTTCAGTCAATGCTTGTTACAAGTTACAGCCTTTTACAGAAGTCATAATTTTGTCTATTTCTTTAAAATATCACAAAGTGTATACGTTTAAACTTCTTTCGTCTTATTAGAAAACAAACATGGTCTGAACTTAGTCCTGGTTGAAACTAGGACCAAGTTGACGTTGTCTCAATCTACGAGTATCAACACAAGTGAAAGCGCACTAGGTTTAAACTAAGACTAACTTTAGACCAGCGGCCCTACCACCTAACTAATAGTGATTAACGATGGCGATAGCGAGTTACTCGCTATCGTTTCAGTTTCATAGGCGGTACGAAATCACAATATTAGAGAGCTAAAATTATAACAAGGGAATTAGGCGGTAGGGCCGCCGCTTATCATAGCAAACTCGTAAAATTAAAACGATAGCGAGTCACTCGCTATCGCCATCGTTAATCGCTATGAGTTAAGCGGTAGGACCGCAGGTTTAGACCGAGGTTTTGTAACAAGATCGTTTAAAAGTTAGCTTATACTGTGAGGGGGCGCAACGGGTCGGGTCGCAGCGCAAAAATCAGTTCGAATCGCTCGTATGTATGATATATGAGCTATCGAGTACTATGCCGGGGCGCAGCGGGCCGCATATTCCGCCGCTAATAGTGGTTGCGTGCTATGCGGCTCGATCCGCCCCGCTGCGGCCCGTCACAGTGTGCGTGATCCTCGAGTTTACTTCACAAATTATATTTTTATGCTTTAGTTATTGTTCTGAGAGAAGATGGCATATTTTTGGCATTATCGTGGGTCGCGTTTGGTAGATTTTAAACAAGTCGGGCAGGTTTGCCGTTTTTGAGATAGTCACACTGACCGGCCGCGCGGCTGTGCTGGGCCGCGCGACTTGGGCTTGGGCCTCGCTTTACATCCACACTCACGAGGCTCAGCCTCGCGGCTAGGCCTCGTAAGCCGCGCGGCCCTAGTGGGGACGCACCTTTATATATTATGGCCCGAATATCATCCAATCACGTAAGAGTATTTCAGTAATAAACGTCAAAGCGTTTTACACCATCAAATTCGATATTTGTTTGGTTGTAACTCGCTCTGACACTAAGGTCTTGAACGGGCTGGTTGATTCACCCGTGCGTTACGTTCACAGGCACTGAACGCGGTTAGAGCGAGAAGTTGTACTTCGCGCGAAGGCTCTGAGTCTGAACGTGCTCCTGTACAAAATAACTTGCAAGGAATAGAATGTTTTCTAGAAATTTAAAATATCTTGTCATGGCAATACAGTTTATCTGTAAGCTTCTGTGTCTGTGGGTCGATTGCAGCGTTGCCGATCTGGGGGGAATTCCCCTTTTTGGGGGGAATTTTGGGTATGTGAGGGGCAAAAAAGGGTAATGAGAATAAAAGGGGAATTTAGTAATTAAACTGCAATTAGCTCCTCTTAAAGAATATTGAAGACTAGCTGTTTTTGAGGATCTCCCTAAGAAATGATGGCCACAATGGATAAAGCATTTACTGTTATTTATTTGGGATTCATGTCTCATTCGTTAGGTTTACTGACTAGTTTAATCTATTGTTTCAGTCAGAAACACCACCACTATATAAATCTATCTTCAGTCAAAGATCTTTTGAAAACTGTGTGTAGCAATTAAGATGACATTTTCTTATGTGAAGTCTTGTACTCATTGATTTATTACCAAACGTAGATAACGCATGAACGATCGAAAAGTGGGCCGGTGAAGAACTGCTCAATTGCGACTCGTGCAGTTCCTTTTCAAAGTGAGTGATTAGCTGTCGGCACGTAAACATGCCGAAGTGCGCATTCAAAAGTTGTGGTAACAATAGCAGAAACGGCAGAAAAAAGACGGGATTTCATATTTTGCGTGAGTAAACTCATTACACATCTTATCATGTATTCAAATATTCGATTTATACGTGAAAACCAATCAAAAACAATTATTTTAATCATAAACATGTCGCTTCGCGTCAGTGTCAGTACATCACAATCGTCTCGCTCGCACTGGTATCGTATCACGATGTGTTATCTCATTCATGCGTTGGAGCGACAACGCGATAAGCAATTTCAAGCATTATGTTTGAGAGTATAAAGTTGATATTTTCTTGTAGTAATTACTAA
Organism: Schoenobius gigantellus; assembly: GCA_963935595.1. Taxonomy (NCBI): domain Eukaryota; kingdom Metazoa; phylum Arthropoda; class Insecta; order Lepidoptera; family Crambidae; genus Schoenobius; species Schoenobius gigantellus. The sequence continues at coordinate 16,817,541 of OZ012551.1, read as the reverse complement.
AACGTCCTTTGATCTGTGGCTAGGTATGAAATGATGTAACTTCCCACAGTTGTACTTAAAATAGTTGCCATAATAATGCAGAATAAGGTTAAATTCGATAAATACGGTACTTGCTTTATGGCAATTTTCATTCGGGCGTGCATATTCAAGTATATCTATATCAGCGAGTACAAATGTATAGTCGATTAGGTGACAGATTTCAAGCGCGTTTTTGTATGAAGCGCTCTATCTACGTTTGGTAGTAAATCAATGCTTGTACTGTTTAATGAAAATTCAATACAATGATGAAACCAAATATGCAACATTGGACAAAAAATGTATGCGTCGGTGGCGCTGTGGACTTAGCACTTGCCTTCCAATTGGAAGATCCGGGGTTCGAGACCGCTATATGTATGTACCAATGTGTTTTTCGTTTTAAAATTTCATATGTACATTTGTCTCCCTTCGGAGCATAATGTACAATACGCAAAACCTACGGTGAAGGAAAACATCGTGAGGCACCCTACATACATCTGCGAAGAAATTTAACGGTGTAGTGTGTATGAAGTCATTGCAATATTTAATAATATAATCCCGCAAATCGTCTTATGCGTCCCGCATATCCCGCATTCCTATCTTTTTTGTAGATATAGATTCGTTTCCCATCGTCTCGCTCGCATATACCTATCTACTATAGTGTTCCACATCAAAAATATGAACGGCGAGACGAGACGTAGGTAGGTACTGTACTTAGGTAGGAATCCCAGAACTAGTAAAAATATGCTACTCATTTGAAAAATATGACTTTAATAATAAATGTTGATTCAGTAGTAGTGTTTTTTGTTTCTTATTTAAGTGCGCCACCAAATGGAGGGGGGGGGGGGGTCTCGCATTGACTTACGCTTGAAACAAACTATTGTGTCGTGTTGTGTTGTGGACGCGTCAGAAGCGTATCGGTTTCATTCATTTTATATGGCTAGAAACACATTAGCGCCACGACACAACACACTATAATTATGTGTTTCTAGCCATATTAAATGTATGCAACCGATACGCTTCTGACCCGCCACAACACAACACGACACAATAGTTTGTTTCTGCCTTTATTACAACGTTGGCCGCTTGAAGCGCGGAGCAGACCATTTGCCTGCGCGTGACGTGCGCGTGCACGCACTAGTTGTATTGTATGAAGTTCTATGGGCGATGTCAGATCGGCTGCGTGACGTGTGCGTGGCGTTACATTTGCTGCCACGCGAACGCAGAGCTGCATCTCGTTGACAAACTGACTGCGTGCACGCGCGGAGCGGAGCGGCAACGTCGCTCACGTGAGAGCTCTGATGACGTTGTATTATATGATGTTTCCTGTTGGATGTCACACCAGGAACTTACGCGCACGCAAGCGTCAGTGCTGCGAGTACGCACGCGTGTGCTTACTTGTATTTATTTACGAATAATGCCATTGAAATTAGTTTTCCTCGGCATGGATATCGAAATAAAAGAAAAATTAATTGGAATTTTGAGAAAATATGAGTGCCTGTATAATTCTAAACACAAGGAATATGAAAAGAAAAAAAAAACTAGCTCATACGAGTTTCTTGACATATGAAAATACCAATAAAAACGATCTTCATAAGCTCTAAACATAGTGCACGATATTCACTGCCTTCCTCTCTTCTTTTGTTTACATCATGGACCCAGTCTCTTTGCACTCGGTGACGATTCTTGGCAAAGAAGCAACAATAACGCTTCTTCATCAGATGAACTGCCGTTTTCAGACATTTTTTATCGTTCTGCTGCACAAATAATAATATGGCTCCTCTCGAGAGCACACGCCACGTCGCCTATTAACTAATTTGTGACGTCGCGCACGCAGCCGATACCTACTCTGCGTGACGTGTTGTGACAGTGCTGGTACGCACACGTCACGCGCACGGGCACGTCACGTCACGCGCACGCATTTGGTTTGACCCAGCCTTTATGCTTAATAGCCGTAACAGACGATCCGATTTGGTTGGAGCCAACCGCCCGACCCCAACTAAATTGGAACGTGTGTACGGCTGTCGGCCCGACATAATTATTATTAACTTGTTGGATGCTCGACGGCCCGATCGCTCATCCGACAAGTAGGGACACGACAAAAGACAAAAGTATCGATACTTTGTGGTTTAATTTAATTATGTGTGCTTAAAGTAATAAATTAATAATTTAGTAAACTAAAATGACTCGACTGCTGTCCTGCCAAACCACAAAGTAGAGAAAAAAATATGTTGCAAAAATGTTGTTTAACTTTTTGTTTGTGTTTTAACAGACTTATGAGTACCTACCTAATATAATAAACTTTAATTTGTGAATTTACAGATGCTTTTTATTATTGTTTATACACACCTACTTAATTTGTTGCTGTTTTCAAGTCACTGACTGACGTTGAAGTACTCTACACTTTGAATTTGAAGTATTGATACTTTTCTTTCAATATTTTTACGAGTGCGATAATTTTTTGGATCTTTTGGATTTTATGTTCGGGATTTTTATGATACCGATCGATAGAGTCGGATCACAGGAAATAAATATTTCTAACAAACATTACCTCAAAAAATTTACCATGAAATCTATCTGTACCTATTTATTTATTCCTTATAAACAAATTTTATAAACTTTATAAAATATTAACAAAAGGTGTTAATTTATTTGAGTTTTGCAAAGACAAATTATGTTTTTGTATTGGCCAAAATAGTATTTTGTATCGATATCGATATAGGTACATAATACTTTTTAGGGCATCCCTAATGTTGGATTGCCAACCGCGTCGGACCGTCTGTAGGCGCGTCGGCTCCTCATTTGGTTGGATCACGTTGGATCCAACCAAATCGGATCGTCTGTTAGCACTTTAAGGCGAACCTGTTCACAAAATAAAAGGAATAAAGTTCTGAATTTTAAAATATTTGGTCTTTTGCTTAAAAAATACTTTGGGGGGGAATTTTACTACAAAATGGGGGAATTTTTTAACATGATGCAGGGATTTTACAAAACTAAACCTTAACTAAACTCTGGCAACACTGGCTAGACATATTCTCTATTTCTCTCTAATCTGTGGTCTTTTTTACTTTATTTGTGGTTACGACGGTGCGGTGTAGTGAAATAGTAATTGGAAAACTCGCTGGCGAATTTCCGTTTAATGATAAAACTTATAGTTTTAATACATATTTGACGATTTTATTTTATTATTCTGTCATTCATCCCAAACCACGATGTCAAGTGAGAATCCGATCCCACCGCCTGTATTATGGGCACAACGCAAGGAGGATGTATTCCTTACCTTTAGCGTGGAATCGAAAGATCCTGTCATCAAAATAGAAAAGGACTCTATATATTTCAAAGGTGTCAACGCTCAAGACGACAAGGTCCACGAGGTAACTATACAATTGTGCGATACAGTGCTTCCAGAAAACAGCGGTTATGTGAATAAAGGAAGGTGCATAGAAATGGTTCTACGTAAAGAGAAAAAAGATGCACCTTACTGGCCTTCCTTGACAAAGGATAAGAAAAAGCCACATTATGTTAAAATCGACTTCAATAAATGGAGGGATGAAGATGATGAAGAGAGCGCTGGAGGTGGTGCTGACAGTAACTATGATATTGAAGAAATGCTACGGGCTATGGGGGGCCAGGGAGCCGGTGGTGGAGCTGGTAATAAAGAAGTAAAACCATCTTTCGATGATATGGAAAGTGATTCTGATGATGAAAATTTGCCCGATCTTGAATAAGCCAGTTGTAGTCATAATGCTTAATATTTAACTCTTGACAGTACATTATGTTTAAGGTTTTTACAGTTATAATAAAATCATTATGAAAATATGGTGCATAATTCTTAAACCTGTTAACTGTTTCTTGGTACAGTAAATATTTTCAGTATTATCTACATTTTTATCAGTGTATGATTTTGAATGGATCTTTGTGAATAATAGTCCTGATAGACCTAAAACCTACTTTTAGTTGGGTTGTGTTTCAGTTTAGTTTTTTAGCACTGGGCCTGAGTTTAATTTTGCTTAAGTCAATAATGAATATATGAATATTAAAAAGTCATAAATGAATATGTTTAAATGATAATTTATTTATTAAGACCATTTATTTTTAAGTTATACTTTAGACTTAGAGTACAATTATAAATACAACAAAGTTGACAAACTAGCAGGCTGCCCATCTGATGATAAGTAGCCAGTCATTTATAGTACAGTCAGCAACACTTCCAGCTTTACATGTGCATTACGAAAGTCATAGCTATTATGAGCACCATGAGAGTGATCTCAAGGTCAACATGTAAAGCTTGGCATGTTGCTGTATAAACATTATTTCCTTTAAGATTTGCAACCTTTTAAGGACGCCAATGTATGCTGCTAGCTTGTGGAGTTCTTCTGACAAGATTTCAAGTCACAGTCTCCAGTTTCACTGTCGTTCCTACCCTTCTCAAACTAGAACACAGCAATACAAGCACTACTGCTTACATAGGACACATGACTTGTACTTAGTCTCTGGGTTCTCTTGCAATACCAAAGTTATAAACTGATTTTCATTTTAAGTGTAAATCCAATCTTCTAATATAGATTTTTTCTGCCATGTTAATAATCATCAAGAGATGAAATGTATTTCATGCCATTATAACAAGATTGTTAGTGACAATCACAATAGTAGCAATTGAGATTTTTTCGATTGTTCCCAACGAGTCACACTGTAACCTGTAACACTGACTTGTTGGGAGAACTTTGTAAAATGATTCCCAACTAGTCACACTGTAACACGTTGGGAGATCTTTCTTTAATAATTCCCAACCAGTCACACCACACTGACACGTTGGGAGACCTTTCTTAAATCATTCTCAACCAGTCCCACTCTAAGACTCGTTAGGCCAACCTTCTGATAGGTATACGGTTACATGTTCATTCTATTTTGGACTATTTATATAGGTGACCCTTTTATCCAATCTTTGACTCAAAGATTCATCCCTATTCTTTTAAAATGTAATATTCCTGTTAATCTTGACAGCTTGACCTTTTGATTAGGTACCTGTTAAAATATTTATCCCTTTCTAACAGGGAAATAAAAATAAAACCGACAAACGCACTAACTATTATTGACTTGCCACTGTCATAAATCATATTGTTTTGTTAAATACAACAGGTGTTTTATTGCTCTCGACTTGTTTACGTAATTCCCTAATGTTTTTTTGAAAGTCGCCGTAAAAGCAGCCGAAAAGGTGTGACAGTCCGAGCTTCTTTGTCTGTTAATACAATGGAACACTTAATCTTATTTTTGCGCAGAAGCTCAACCCAAATGTGATCCCACTAATTTCCGCCCTATATCCATTTTACCAACATTAAGCAAAATATTTGAGAAAATTGTTTACAATCAATTACTTTCTCATTTCACATTGAATAAACTGTTTTATGACAGACAATTCGGGTTTACTAAGGGTAAAAATACTACAGATGCAGGCGTTGCGCTAATGAAACAAATATTTGATGCCTGGGAAAATAAACAAGATGCTCTAGGTGTCTTCTGTGACTTGTCCAAGGCAAGGAAAAAATGTTGCCTTCCTGTTATTAAAGCATTAAGTAGCAGTGTAGCCGATTACTTAGTGAAATTAGGGCTAAGACGTGACAGTAATCAGTATACCCCCAGATCATACAAAAAATATACCTAAGAGTAGAGTGGCCTAACGATTCACAGTGCGACTGGTTGGGAATAATTTCGAAAAGATCTCCCAACGTGTCACAGTGTGACTGGTTGGAAATTATTTTAAGAAAGGTCTCCCAACATGTCACATGTGTGACTGGTTGGGAATTATTTTACAAAGTTCTCCCAACGAGTCACAGTGTAACAAGTTACAGTGTGACTCGTTGGGAACAAAGGGATTTTTTTTTTCATATTTACTAAGCGTTTGACCACAATCTTACCTGATGCTAAGCACTAATGTGGTGGATATAGCACACTCCCAGAAAGTGCATCTTCACTTCATGCTTGCAGGATCCCAGGTTTATTATTTATGTGGAAATACAGATGCCTGCAATTTATTCCATTCAGTTGTAGTGCTCACAATGAAAGAAGAAGCAAAGCGTTTTGTCTGTGCAGTTGACACTGCTACCAGATACAGATGATACCCAGCAGTGCGCCTGGGATTCCAATGGTGGAAAGGAGCAGGGGGATCAGGTTGTGTAGTTCCTTCCTGAATTGTAACCTGTAGAACACCAGGCGGGTAATTCAACAATGGTGCTCAAGGGTCTGCAGCTGGGCCACAAGTTTTACATTGCCAATCATGCTAATTGCACGTCACTCTATTGAATCCAAAGCCGCCAGATGGCAGCAGTACTACATACAAGCTCAAACCTATCTATCTATCTAGAGTTCGAGGGGATACTAGGGGCGACGGAGGGGCGTCTCCCAGCGGACCACTGCGACCTGTACAGAACTATTGTGGCCGACCCCTCTATTTTAAAGGTTTCCAAATAGGCCCGCGGCGTTGAAAAAGCCAATAACCTTCTTTGGAGACAGAGCCTTCGCATCATGTGGTGGCAGACTAGGTCCACCCAGAGCTCGGCTCCTTGTGTGGATGAGAGCATGACATTCACAAAGAATGTGAAATGGTGTCTCAGCATCCTCACCACAAAATCTGCACGTGGGAACATTAGTCAGGCCCATTCTATGCAGATGTTTGTTGAGTTTGCAGTGACCAGTTAGGGCTCTAGTGAGCGCCCTTAATTGGCCCCTGGTTAGTTGGAGGTTTTGTATTGCGACTCCGGGTGAAAATTCCCTAATGAGCAATTTCGAGTGCAGTAGTCCAGGGGAATGGGCCCACTGGAGTCAGGCTTGTGTTTGTACCCAATCTCTGAGGACTCTCTTTTTAATCCCCCTCGAAATGCCACAAGCTGGTTCTGGTCCTATGAGAGCGCTCTCGGAACCAGCCCTCGCCAGTTCGTCGGCAATTGCATCGCCTCGGATATTGGAGTGGCCTGGAACCCAGCCAATCATTACGGAGTTCCTGGTCCCCAATTCATTCAAGGCCTTCGTGCACTCTAAAGTGATTTTGGACTTGAATTCTACAGCATTAAGCGCTTTAAGAGCAGCTAGGCTGTCCGACAGGATGAGGATGTTCTTACCCTCATTCGACATGTTTGCGTGAACGCAGTCGATAATGGCATACATTTCTGCCTGGAATACGGTGGCATATGCGCCCAGGTACGTGGTTCTCCTGGATTTCGCACTACCTCCGAAGACACCTGCACCTGACTGGCCCTCTCTTCTAGAGCCATCAGTGTACCATATCTGGTTAGCTTTCCTAAAGGGCTCAGGGACTTGCTTGTCCCATTCATCCCTATTAGGAATCATGACTTTGTAGTTCTTCTTGAACTCCAAAGATTCAATCATGGCATCGGCTGGCATTGCCATGACAGGATTAACCATTAGGCTGCCCTGTAGCTTCCTCATGGTTTGGGATTTCCATCTCGATCTGCCTCCCTCCACAGCTCGGAGCATTGCCATCCTAGCCTCCCCCTGTATGAACAGGTGGAGAGGTGGGAGGTTCAGGATAGCCTCCATTGCAAGGATGGGAGAAGATGAGATAGCCCCCGTAATCATCAAGCAGGCACATCTTTGCAGGCTTTCCAGGGCCTTTATGGTGGTCCCTACTGCAGTCTGCTTAAACCAAGCTATACACCCGTAGCTAACCATAGGTCGTCACAGCGGTGTAAAGCCAGAGAAGGTGACTTGGTTTCAGTCCCCACCTGGAGCTGGTTAGCCTACGGCAGATACCTAGCGCTGCTTTGGCCTTCTTGATAATGTTGCCTATATGTATACCCCAGTTAAGTCTTTGATCCAGGTGGATCCCAAGGTATTTGGCATTCTGAGAGAATTCAATAGTTCTTCCAAAAAGTTTAGGAGGCTTGATGCCGTCTAAATTCCTCTTCCTAGTGAAAGGAACTATTATGATTTTGCTGGCGTTCACAGCTCAAACCTATGCCGGAAATTTGTTCAACAACTGGTACAGATGAAATAATTTGCGGACTTTGAATAGGATAAGTTTCTTAGCTGCCTCATGGCTTTTGAATTCAATAAATCAACTGAAATAAGATTTGATGAAAGTATCAGTCCCAGGCAATCAAGATGATCTGAATTTTGTACCGGTACACTCCGTCCCTCCCCCACTTGGATCCACTAGCAGGCTCCACTCATTTCGAAGACGGGCATTCGCACAAGCGATGCCCGTCTAATGACCCTGCCGTGGGGCCCTCCGTCTGGGGATTGCCCTGGTGTTCTCGGGCAATCCCCCCTTGGCGATAGCCCGAGAAAAAAAAAAAAAAAAAAAAAGGCTCCACTCATTTGGATTCAAAGCTAACTCTTTTTCCTTTTGAACCCACCCGCGGAGGTATCACAGTTTATACCTATGTTTATACTGTGATACCTCAGTATGTGGTAGCTTTGGTATGGCACTATGTTCCAATATCTGAGGGATCCAGATGTAACCATTTATTGGAATCCCTCTTCAAACTCTTAATAATGGCCCTCTCTGTCCACTTGGATTAGGGTTGCCAACCCTACTATATAACATAATTTATCCTACTATATTTGTTGTTCAAATACTATACTATTACCAAAAAATATATACCTATAGTAGGTAGTACTTTTTCAAATTGAGTCAGAAAAGAATGGAGTCAGAATTGCATAATGTTTTAAGATTATTATTTCATTTCTTCTAATACCAGCAATTTCATTCATTGCCCGTGGTCCAACAATAATTGGTGAGATGTGCATAATCGGGCCAATTTAAATTAAATATAAGCAGAAATATGGTATTTTTCAATTTGAATATGGAATATTGGAATGTTATAATTTTATGAAATAAGTATCGATTTTGATCATACTATATTTGTTTTAATTTTTTGCCATGTAGGTACAATATTTTTCGAGGTACGAGTTTTAAAATCTATACAAATATTATAGAGGAAAGATTTTATTGTTTGTTTGTGTTGAATAGGCTTCGAAACTACTGAACCGATTTTGATGAAAGTTGGTATAGGGATAGTTCGAGACCAGAGGAAGGACATAGGGTATACCTAATTAACCTACGGGAAAAAAATTGCCACGGGATAACAAAAATAACACGGGCGAAGTCGCGAGCGAAAAGCTAGTTTATTATTTAGAAGTTCCTACTGTCAGATTAGACGCACGCACAGTCGTAACCGCTAATGGTAGAAACGTGAAATTTGGACAGTTGTTTTAATTCAAAATGCGGACGCACACTAGAAAGGGATTTTAAAAACAATTGGGTTACTAAAGGGATGAAATAGGGGTTGCAAGTTTGTAAGGAAAAATCTTTAAATTAGCAACGATTTTGATAAAATTTGAGATTCATGCTCATAAAAACATTTCATGGAATACGTGTTTCATGGTTTATTGAAATTCACCACCTTAGGGTGCAAAATAGGGGTTGAAAGTTTCTATGGAAAATATTAAAATCTGCTCTCATTTCTATGAAATTGATTATCCGACTTTCTAAATATAAATTACAGTCATCTATATAATAGGATTAATAGGCTACAAAATTAATTTTCCTACAGGAAAATATAAAATTCCCACGGGAAAACAATAACGCGGGCGAAGCCGCGAGTGGAAAGCTAGTACCTACACTATATATGATTAAAAAAAGTTGGTAACCCTAATTGGATCCACCGCCAACAAAAGAAACAATAGGTATTAGGTATAAGTAAAATAAAGAGAAATAATACCACACGAGGAATAGGGTCTTCTTTGTGATTACACACCTATGGGGGCTGAATTTAGCATATGCCATGTGCCAGGGCCATAGGTGCTTTGGCGGCAAAGGGGTAAAATAGAACTGGAATTCAGAAAATAATATTATTTCATAGGTAGCATTTTGAAAATATGAAACACATTTAAGATTTCTTTTTTTTAATGATGACAGGAAGCTCTTGGCCTTCATCTCACCGGGTGGTAAGTGACGATAAGGCCGAAGGTGGAAACGAGCTTTATCTGGGCTCCTTAGCAACTGTGGAACTGGCTATCTTACCTCTTATTGCCGGAACACAACAATGCTATAAACATTGTTATGGCGACAAACTTAGATAAGACGGTGGTAGCTAGCCAGGCGAGCTAAGAAACCCTACCACCAACAAAACCGGACAGAGAACTTTTGCCCCCACTGGGAATCGAACCCCGGACCTCCTGATCGAAACATGATCGAAACACGGTGGTCGCAACAACCACTAGACCACGGAGGCGGTGATTACCAGTCAATCTACAATTTATACCCCGACCAAAATTTTTGTTTTCTTTTGTGTTATTTAGTATTATTGTATTCTTTAGTGTTATTGTTGTTTGCGTTTCGCCATTACCACTTGTTTGTTATAAAATTCTTCAGATAACTGATGTATTAGATACCTATGGCTACTGTTAGTTTTAAAGTTGTTAGCGTACCTAGTCAGTGTGATACAAAAGTTTTTTAAACTCATCCATTAAATATATTGTTTCTCTAAAGATCAAACAGATATGTTTGTAATTCAAACTGCAAATTACTTATATTTAGTTTTATTAACGCTTTTAATCTCACTCATCATCACAGTTCGTCCCCACCGAGGGGCTCGAGCCTATCCTAGGTTAGGGTGCTTAGGCCTTAGTCAACCACGCTGGCCCACTTGGCCCAGTGCGGATTGGTCGACTTCACATAGGTAGGGTCACCTGGTAAACAGTGGGTTACTTTTTTTTGATCACTCATATCTTAAAACCTTTCAGTCAGATTGGTAAAAAATTGATTTTTTGCATTTTATATTTCATCTGCTTTCAGAAAAAATATAACTAAATCATTGGCCTACAATAATAAAGAAAAGAGTAAATAAGGTTTACTTTAAAGATGGAAATTGACCCACTGTGCACACTGGGTAGTAAACAGTGAATCACCCCATGGTTAACAGTGGGTCGTGTCTAATTTTGACTATAACCATAGACGAAGAATAATAACTAATTTTCTAACTTACAACAATAGATAACGATAAAATTGTTTTAGTGTACATTTTGACCCTGTTAATCATTGATTTACTACCAAACGTAGATAACGCATGAACGTTCGAAAAGTGGGCCGGTGAAGAACTGCCCAATCGGGCCTCGTGCAGTTCTTTTCCATGCGTTAGATAAGCAATTTTGAGCATTATGTTTGAGAGTATAAAGTTGATATTTTCTTGTAGCAATTACTAAAACGTCAAATTTAATGTGGCTAGGTATGAAATGATGTAACTGCACACGGTTGTACTTCAAATAGTTGCCGTAATAATAAAGAATAAGGTTGAATTCGATAAATACGGTACTTTCTTTATGGTAATTTTAATTCGGGTGTGCATATTCAACTACCTATTTAACAGCTTACAAATGTATAGTCGATTAGGTGACAGATTTCAAGCGCGTTTTTGTATGAAGTGCTCTATCTACGTTTGGTAGTAAATCAATGCTGTTAATACTCAGTAATATTATACACTCGCGAGCAAAAGTTTGGAATCAGTTACTTGAAATTGGTTCCGCGTGATCTTGCTTACTAAATAAATTTTTAACAATCATAAAAATTACATCATGTTAAAGGTGCAACTGTCCACTTTAAATCGATATAAAATTAATTCATATCGAGCCCGTAATTGTGGAGTTATCCCGGATTAAGTGAAGGAGGTAGGAAAACAAGGAAATAGGGAAAAATAATGAATGAATAAAACAACAAAAATTATTAAATAAAAATTTTATTTATCTTTAAAAATAAGTGTCAATATTTTGTGTTCCCTCCCCTCGCCCTAATAACTGCTCCAAGACGATTCTTCATAGACCTGATCAGCTTCTGAATTGATTCTTGTGGAATACCTTCCCACTCCTCAATCAACGCTGATTTCAGCTCATTCAGACATGAAGGAGCAGGAGTTCTGGAACGTACCTTCCTCTTCAGTTCATCCCACACGTGCTTAATGGGATTCAAGTCAGGGCTGAGCGCTGGCCAGTCCAATGTGGCAATACCGACTTCTTCGAGGTATTCCGTTGTTACACGGGCAGTGTGTCAACGAGCGTTATCGTGCATAAGGAGGAAGTCATCACCGATGTATCCCGCATAGGGAACGACATGTTCCAGGAGAATATCGGAAATGTACCGGTCCGAAGTTAGACCGCCTCCTCGTCCCCCGCCAGGCACGAAAACAAGCTCGGTTTTACCATCGAAGGAAATGCCGGCCCACATCATACAAGAGCCGCCCCCATAAGCCACTGTTTTAGCGACACAGCACTGTGCAAATCGCTCCCCAGGCCGCCTGTAGACCCGTCCTCTTCTGTCGCTACCGTGCAAACACATCCTGCTTTCGTCGGAGAACAGGACTTGCCTCCATTGCTCAACCTTCCAATCAAGATGGGTGCGAGCAAATTGAAGGCGTGCTTGTCGGTGAGCTGCCGTGAGTTTCGGGCCTGTGGCAGGCCTTTTTGGAGTCAGATTCGCTTGCTTGAGTCGTCGACAAACTGTCCACTCGCTGGCTGCTACCCCACGAACATCTCGGAGCTCCTGTTGGACGTCGACACCAGTCAAATGCCGATTTCGGAGAGAGGTTGACACGATAAAACGGTCATCCCTCTCCGATGTGCACCGGCGCCGTCCAGATCTTGGTCTCGGGATCAAGCCACCAGTCTCCCGAAAGCGCTTATAAACTTTCGAAACACAGGATTGGCTTATGTGGAGCCGACGAGCGACAACCCGCTGGCTGAGCCCTTCTTGCAATAGGGCTACGATTTGTGCTGCTTCTGTAGGTGTTGTCTCCATTGTCGTACAAGGTAAAGGGTCAAAAGTGGCGGAGATGTGTACCGGTCAACGTGTGAAAGTCGACTGATAAAGAAAATCCGATAACAGGTGCTTTTATAGGGGGTCAATAGGTCGCAACTCGTGACGTATCATACAATTGAAACACGTCTTTTTCGATACACCTTCACTTAATGCGGAATGGCTCCATAAATACTGGCTTGTTTTTAATGAATTCGGTATCAGTTTAAAAGTAAAGAGTTGAACCTTTAAAATGATGTCATTTTTACGATTATTAAAAAAGTATTAACTACTCAAGATAACGCGCAACCAATTTCAAGTAACTGATTCCAATCTTTTGCTCGCGAGTGTATAACAAAAATGATTGATCTACCGATTAATTTTCTAATTGATTCATGCTTGTATTATCATCATGGGTAAATTTGATTCACTGTGTACACAGCGGATCGATTCATTGTGTAGGTACTGTCTGTTACATTCGTATTATAATACAAGTCGGGATTAGTAACAACACAAACCTAAAAATAAATTTTTATTTAGAATTTTCAGATAGTGTAATAGTCACACTGTACAAATGAAATTGCTGATTGTGTCTTCTGATGTTCAACGTTAAAGTCATGCAGTAAAGAAGCCTATTAAGACTTTCACATTTTAATATATAAGATGATCCTTGACCAGGACAAAATATGGGTGCACTGTAACTTTGACAATCAAATAAAAAGTATGATCTACTGTATTTGCCAAAGGCCAAATTTTTTGCTGGACTAGTTAAGATTCCATGTTGATGCTTTTCAAAGAAATATTCTAATGCTTTGCTTAAATTAAAACGATCAGAATGTATGTTGTAGACAAATCCATATATAACCTTTTCAAATTGGGCCGCGAATGAATACGGAAACATATCATCGAATTTGGAATCCAAATCGTCTAACATTATTTCATGATTGACTTTGGAAACTAATTTATCGACACATCTCTTATGATATTTATCGCCACATTCAACGATGCCGTCAAGCAAGCTGCTCGTCCATGCCGTTAGGTCGCAAGCCTGTGTCATTGCAATCGCTACAACGTTCGTAGCTAGATACTGTTTTCCACGATATTTTGGATCAAACTTAGTGTCTGTAGAATGTAAAGCACCCCAGAGCGAATATAGATCACCAGGGAATTCTATATCCCAATCTCTCCATAAAGTTTGAGGAGTTTTTCTCTTAAAACCTAAATCATTAACAGGATTCATTCTTGACCATGGTATCGTGTCAATATTGAGCCAATACATTTTTTCATCAACGATTGGCCGAATTTTTCTGCGCTGCATATAAGGCACGTTGGGATTTTCATCAGGCTTAAAGAGCGGACTAAGTTTGTAGTTCAAAGCTGAATATTTAGGAGCAGTTTTCACAGATGTCAATTCAAATGTATAAAACTCTGGGTTGTCAACGTTGCCAGACACAGTTTTCTTTATTCTACGAAATAACGCATCCACAGACCGATATAATGTCCACGTAGCAACGCGGTTTGCTTTTCTGTTGGGATTGATCTCTGTTTCCAGCATTTCGTTAACTACCACATCGGATTCATCTGATGCAGGTGAAGGATATGGGTCAAACATGTGGTAGTAGCCATCGCTTTGACATATTACTATGTTAACAGATGGAAATCTAATAAGAACATAACGCAACCGCCTTAATACAGCATTCAAATACTGTTCCAGCCTTTTATTCGGATTTTCATTTATAACTGTGATTTTTTTTATGTTTACGTTAATAAGCTTTCCGTCTAATATAATATTCTTAATTACTCTTTTCTCACAAGCGCTTAAATTTGTTGCTTTCTCGTGTATTTCAATACCCTTTTCAATGCAAATATCGACCATGACTTGATTCCATGTCCTTATAGGGTGCATGGTAGCCATCAGCATTGCTACTAAACCAACAAAATGACACGGCTTTATATCACCGCTTGTAGACTTATCTTTAAGCGAAGTTGTACCTTCGATTCTATATCCGCCATTGATTAATTCATAGCCAACAAACGTTTCATTCTTCGAATTAATTTCGCCAATATGTGCCATTTTACTAGAAGACTGGGCTACTGGCACAAAAGATGGTTTGGATTTTGATGATTTCGGTTGGCCAGTTTCAAAATTATAATCCTCGGGTAGCTTCATACGAGGCTCTTTCAAAAGTCGTCTGACTAATATGCTACTCAATATAAATTGTTGATCTTCAATTTTGCCATCTTTGTTAAACAAAATCCTAAAACAAGAAAGTGTGTAATTTTATGAACGAAGATTTAATTTAGAGCAATTCGATTTGATTTATTCCCCTAGTTCTTAAAAAAAAACAGTCACTCAAGGGCCTTTGTGACAGTGCGAAGCTCTACATCCATCAAGCCTTTTCATTAGATAACTCTAACCTGAGCACCTACGCTTAACTTAGTTACCACGTCCGAACGCTTATAATTCACTGTCTTAAAGGCATGAATTCATTGTTACCTTACCACTTAACATTTAGTTGATCGAAAATAATAAGCAGTCATACGTTCTTAATTTATAAGAACTCTTATTACAATAAAAAAATAAATAAAATCAATACAAGAAAAAATTGTGACATGGGCGAACCTGCATCTTCAACATGCCGTGTTGACGCTTTGACTAATTTCATCATTACTTATTATATTATTATTTTCATGAATTTTTAAAGCCCTAACCTGCTCACTAGATCGTGTAGATTTCGAAACCGTAATAAACATGCTTTTCCTTTGTTTTTGTCCTTTGATTCTCTCAGTCCCATGGCATTGCATGTACTCGCGTCGAATAGATAATACAGTCCACTGCGCATGAAAAAAGCGCAACTGTAATTGCACGTTGTTATCATTCCTCGATCGTGTTTTGTTAGATATTTATTTACTAAGATGTTTTCCAATTGCCACGTTGCGCCTTCGCCAATTACATCAATATCTGCATGGTACGCCTAAAAGATACATTGATAGAGATAAACTACGAATTAAAAATTACTAATAGGTATTTGTTTACGGTCCTAATATGTATATTGTTACAATGATCGCGTAAACATATTTGTTTCCGCGCTCCGAGTCAGATTTTGTGAATAAGGTCGCAAAAGGTCGTTCTCGAGCATTCCAGAGAAATCGCGAGACTTCTAGAAAGTTCCAGCAAGGCGGAACGTGGAGCTTACAAGATTGTCGCTGCTTCAATTCAGCGATTTGTTTTCTTTACAAGAAGCTATGCAGAACTTGGGTGCTCATAAAGCATAAGATTGGTGATAAGACTCCGATCAGATTTTTTTTATTGCAATTATGTTGGCAAACAGGCAAACTGCCCACCTGATGGTAAGTGGTAACAGTCATCTCACAGTCAGTCGATTCGCAGCAAAACTGCAACCCCCACAAGAACCACAGTGTACGCTGCCAACTTGTGACTTAAGATGTAAAGTCACGGTACCCAGTAATTTCAATGCTATAGCTTACCCTTCAAACCGGAACACAGCAACAGCAATGCAAGCACTGCTGCTTTGCGGCAGAAATAGGTAAGACGGAGGTACCCATGCACTCGACCCTGGTACAGAGTCTCCCTCTGGTAAAAACGTAACGTCTTATGTTCGAGAAGAGTTCCAGCGGCCCGAGAAAAAGAAGTTAAGGTCATGGTTGAAGAAATGAGGAAAAACGATGTCATTGAACTATTATCAAGCCCATATTACTCTCCTGTTTTTTTTTATAGTGGGCCTAGCAAATGACTCCATTCCACCTGATGATAAGTGGAAGTGGAGTTCAAATGCGAAGATAGCTAATGCAGGAGAGAGAATACGCGCTGCACTAGCCACCCTCACCTTGCAGACGTGCAAGGTGCAACCCCACGCCTCTTTTAAAGGACCCGGGACTGTAAGAGGGAGGGAACACGTGTGCTGGCAGGGAATTCCATTTTTTGATTGTGCGACAAAGAAATCAGTTACCAAATTTCTTTGTACGGGTTGCAATGTTAGTCACAGTAAGACGGTGACAGCGCAGGACAGCACGTTAAAAGGAAAGGAGAGGAAGGGATTACAGAAAAAAAATCTTCAGAACACTCGCCGTGGTAAACTAGAGGAAAAAAATGGAAATATGCGGTTTTGTGTCGATTATCATCGATTTAATACAAAGAAGGACAGCTACGTTTTGCCATGAATGGACGACATTTTAGGTAGAAAGAAATCCTTTTCAACCCTAGACTTGAAATGCGGTCATTGTCAAGTTGAGATCCACCCCAATGATAAGGAAAAGATGGCATTCTCAACAAACGGACTTTACCACGGTCTTTGGCAGTTCAATGCTCCTGCGATTTTTGCAATACTCTCCAAGATAACGGTGCAAGTCATCAACTCCTGCCTTCTACGGTACCTAGAAGAACACCAACTGATTAGCGACCGACAGTACGACTTTTGTCACGGCTGTTCGGCTGGTGATCTTTTATCTTCGATCTTGATTCACCGTTGGGCGGAAACCTTGGAAGGCAAAGTTGAGTCTCTCGTCATCGGACTTGATATTGTTAAGGCGTTTAATAGGGTCTGGCATAGAGCTCTTCTCACAAAGCTTCCATTTTATAGAGTCCCCAAGGGACTCTGCAAATGGATAGTCAGCTTCTTGGATGGTTGGAGCATTAAAGTCGTCGTCGATGACTGCTGCTCCGATACCATGCCTATAAACGCTGGCGTTCCACAAGGTTCGGTGTTCTCCCCATCCCTGTTTATTCTGCATATCTATGACACGGTTGACAGCACGAGTGATGTGAGGTATACCAATCCCCAGAACGTCGCTCGGATTTCGTTGCATGAAAGGCGGTTGTCTGAAATCGAGAACTCTTTAGGGCGAGTCTCCGAATGGGGTGCAAAGAACTTAGTCAAGTTCAAACCCACGAAGACTTGTGTCTTCGTGGGTTTGAACTTGACTAAGTTGTGTGCGTATTCACTGCAAAAAAGGACCCGTTTATCGTAGTGCCTCAGTTCCAGGGAGTTACTCCTCGTATGTCCGATGGTATTGGTATCCTTGGCATGGACATTTCAGCTAAAGTGCAGTTTGGGAGACATTTGGAGGACAAAACCAAATTGGCGAACAAAAAGCTGAGTGTACTGAACGTACAAAGGAGTACTTCACTCCTAGCCAGCGGCTAATCTATATAAATAAAAATGGATCTTTGAAATGTATGTACATACGCCCATAACTTTCGAACGACTGCACCAAATTGGATGATTCTTGGTTTTATGTATTCGTTATTGTTGGACAAGGTTTGTGTAATATAAAAATTACAATAATTTAAACAAACATTTTAGTAATTTAGTTCAAAAACATGGCGATACAAAGTACGCCGGGTCAGCTAGTGGTTTATAAAGCACAAATTCGGCCGCATATGGAGTACTGTTCGCACTTCTGGGCAGGCGCTCCCAAATACCAGCACGACCCTCTTGACTCCCTGCAGAGGCATTCATTTCGCATCGTCGATGATCCCAATATCACGGCCACAATGGAGACGCTGGAGCAAAGGAGAGATTTGGTTCTCTTTGCATGCTCTATCGGCTCTTTAACGAAGAGTGCTCTGAGGAACTATTTGCAAAGGTGCCTTCGTCTCCTTTTTACCATCGCACCACCCACCACCGCAGTAGAGTTCATCCGTATCACACCTAGAACCGATTTGGTCTAGTACAGTTCGGTTTCAGCGTGCATTTCTTCCACGTACGTGCATTCTGCACGTAGAACGAACTCCCAGCTGCAGTGTTTCCTGAGCGCTACGACATGTCCAACTTCAAACGAGGTTTAAAAAAGCACTTCTCTTCAGGTAGGCATTAATTGAGCTATGCCCTTAGCATTGCAGATGTCCATGAGTGATGGTTACCACTTACTATCAGATTGGCCACTAGCTCGTCTGCCACCGACAGCAATAAAAAAACCTTACTAAGGTCTTTGAAAAAATTCGAACACCTCAATCGCTACTCATATTTTGGATTAGCGCGGCGGCCGTATACAAAGACGTGTGACGCCTGGACACTGTTGACTCGAAGCAATCAATGCGATTTAATGCGAACTAAGGAGTGTAGAAAGTGACGTAGTAAACATTTTCTTTAAAGGAAGTTGGCATTTTTAATAATCCATCCGTAATAATATCAACAATTATCTAATAATAAAAAGAAGGCTGGTATACTCACTTGGTGGCCAATTGATATTTTTGGAATAATATGCATCGGAGCTAATTGAAACTTTTCCAGCTTATTGGCATAAAGTTTATTTGCCGTATCTACAACGAAATTAATAATCCCTGGTGTCCATGTACTTATAGAATATTTATAAGAAGTAACTATTGCCATTATAGCGGCAAACGGCAGTACCTCAAGGCCTTTCGGATCACTAATGGCAGATGTGCCTCTTATAATCTGCGTATTATCTGGCAAGTTTTTGAAATTACTAGGTTGTAGAAGTTCTTGTGATGGTGTTTGTTCCAATTGAGACTCTACAAGCGGCAGGGTTGATTTTTTGCTCATTTGTCTCAGTTTGGACCTATACTTTGCGTCTTCTGTTAATAATATACGTCTATTCACAATGACAGGTTCCACAGCCTCTATTTCATCTTCCAGAACTGGTACCGGTGCGGCGAGCTAAGAAGTCGATAAATAATAAATTATGCCTGATTTCAAAGTTCTGTACGTACATATTTTAATGTAGTGTATTTTGCTTACGGGTGGTTCAGGTTCAGGTTGAGGTGATGGGGGCGGCGGTGGAAGTGGGGGAGGCAGTTCTTCCTCTTTCCTCCTAGCTTCTTCTTCTTCAGCCTTCCTTCGTTCCATTTCCTCCTTTTTTCTTTTCCTCGTTTCCTCGTCGTCCTCTTCTTCTTCTTCAATATCTTCTTCCTAGAAGCCAAATCGTACAATAATCTCCACAAATTTCCTCGTTCATTTAAAATGTAGATCACAAAACATAAAACAAACGTACCTCTTCCTCCTCTCCTTCCGGGGGCTAGAAAAAAAAAATAACGTTATTTTCGAATCGTTAAATATGATTAAGTTTTTATTTGGCTCAATATAAATAGTTTTTAATTGTGTGTATTCGAATTGTTAAATAAAACAGAAGAAATAGTAATAGAAACAGTACAAAAAAGATTATTAGAACAACCAGTGGCGTAACGATTGGGCGGCACGGCTGGCAAAATGCCACGGGCCCCCGACCCGAGAGGTCCCCGGCCCAAGAGGCTGCGAGCTTAGAAATAACCAAAGATTTTAAACAAAATTGTGTGCCTAAGTTCTTAAAAATTATATTTTTAAGTACTTAAAATCAATTAAGTAGAGTGGGACACAACTAAAGACCATATACAAATAGAAACTAATCATTAAGATTTCAATGCTTTCAAAACAAAAAGACGTGGATCAATTTTACTGGGAGGGCCCCATACAAAGAATTTGCCATAGGCCTCAGATGGTATAGTTACGCCACTGAGAACAACGTTAAGTGAATGTTATAATTCTCCTCGATTCCAAACAAGATCTATCAGAAAAAAATAAAACAGCAAAATGAAATTCGTGTACCGGAAGTAACGGAGGAGTAGGAGGTGGAGTAGGTTCAGGTTCTGGATCGGGTTCAGGGAGCTCATTTGTTTTATCTCTCGGCTTCGGCCACGGTGGAACTACTTGTGTTACTGATACAGTTGGTGAATCCAAGTTTACTGAAAAAATTCCCCATGGGATTCACGAACAATGATTATGTTTCTATACATATAATAATAATAATAACATTGTTTACGCTCGAGGAAGAGCGAGTGGCAACACTGCATTATAGTCTGTGCAGTGAGAGCCTTTTTGGCGGCCGGCCGCATGTAACAAGTCAGTCGAGTCGGGTCGAAATGTCATGACATTGTTAGAGGTTATGTCCGGGCCGGAATAAAATGTAATATAACTAACAAATTGTGTTTTGCGCGGCGCACCTAATATCGGGGTGCGAAAGCCCGCTTGGTGTTGTGCAAAAGTATTATCGTCGCGTGTGTGAGCCGTGGTGGCCTAATAGGCATTTGTAGTGCTCCGGTCTCCACCGGTGGATCCACCGCAGAACTTCAGGAGCCGCGACTTCCTTCGAGCTAGCTCAGGAAGTCCACCGGCTACATACGGAGACTAATCGGATCCAAGGTAAGTAATACCAATTTTCTAAGAGCTGGTATTCGGTGAATAAAAATCAGCAACCCAGAAGTCGGTGAATCGCCGACGTGGTGGTGTCTACCTTGGGCACCACCATCTTTTGGTAGCAGAGCGTTGTTGTTAGATTTGATTGATTGATTAGTATTTTGATTAGTATTGTACAATTAATATTGTAATCTTGTTGGTTGTCCAAACGGGCAATACATATTAATTGTTTTTGATTGCTGATTTTAAACCGACTACAATCTCATTTGTGGACCGATCTCCCTATCTAGTTGTCATTGTCATTGTATATGAAAAATTGTGGTTAAATGCCTTTGTTGTTCTAGTTAAGTTCTAGCATTTACCTATATTTGATTTTGGTTTCTTTTTTCATATCTTTGTTTTGCCCTTGAATATTTTGTTTGTTAAGTTGTAAACTTATACTTGAATTTAATTTGTTTAAAAAATTTTGCTGCTAAATGACTTTGCTGTTGTTGTAATACACTATTTTGCTGTGTTAAGTTTTAGCATTTACATTTGATTTTGTTTTGTTTGCCTTTGAATATTATGTTTGTTAAGTTATTGACTTAATACTTGAATTTAATTTGTTTGAAAAATTCTGTTGTTAAATGCCTTTGTTGTTCTAGTTAAGTTCTAGCATTTACACTTGATTTTGGTTTGTTTATATATTTTGTTCTGCCTTTGAAGTTCCTCCCGATCTGTTTTGTTGTCTGCGGTTGTCGGTCTGTTTGTCCGTGTATTATTATAGTGTATATTAATTTTGGTGCAAAATGGTCCCGCCAGTCAGTCCGCTTAGTGGTGCCCGCGCGGGTGCACAAAAGATTTTGAGATGGTTTGCTAGTGCCGTCGCTTTGGTAGACCGACCAGACCGAGAACGGGCCTTGTTAATTCGGCATGAGGGAGTACCTGCTCGCTTGAAGGAATTGGAGCAGCTTTTCGTTGCTCATCAACAATATCTGCTCGACCACGCAGCCGAGGGTGCCGCTGAGTTGCGGGCAGTCGACCAATTTAATGCCGATTATGATCAATGTTTTGAACAGGCGGATGTGATTATAAACAAGGCTCAGGCAATCCTATCCGCCCGGAGGGGTGAGTCGTGCACGCCCGGGGAGGTCAAGCCTACCCCGGCCGGCTTGCTGGGCAGACTGCCCACTTTGGACATCCCAACCTTTGATGGGAACTTGGCTGCTTGGATGGGGTTCATTAACCTCCTTGATAGCCTGGTCCACTCGAGGGATGACCTGTTCCCTAGCCAGAAATTGGCCTATTTGCTCTCTGCCTTACGTGAAGAGGCTGGTGTGCTTGTCCAGCATCTACCTGTCAACGATGACAGTTATGATATTGCAAGGGCGTTGTTGACTGCCCGGTACCAGAATGTTCGCTTGCTAGCGGACACACATGTGGCTGCCATTTTAGGGCTGCCACGAGTATCGCGGGTCTCCTCATTGAGGAAGGAGATTTTGAACCCGCTGCTAAGCGCTATTAACGCGCTCAAACGACTTGACCTACCGGTGGACCAGTGGTCCTTCATATTGCTCCACCTCATCCTCAATAAGCTTCCCATGGAGATGAAGGGGCGCTTTGAACAAAGATACGGGGGCAATAGTGCCTCGTACCTCCCCCCCTTCTCGGATCTCCTCAGATTTTTGGAGGATGATTGTCGGATGACCGACCACTTGGATCTGGCTCCTATACCGGGACCGAGTACAGGCCGCTATGAGGCGATCCGGGCAGCGCCACGGAGAGAGCGCCGCCCGTACAAGCAGTATACTGCAGTGCGGCAGAACTCTCCACATGGGGAGAGGCCGATGCCTTGCAAGTGTTGCAAGCGCGATGGCCATCGTTTGCCGGCCTGTCCCAAATTTGTTGGCCTACGCACCGAGGGGCGTAGGAATATGGCCAAGCAGCGGAATTGGTGCTACCGCTGTCTAGGGGCTCATATGGCATCGGCTTGCCCCCACCCACGAGATTGCCACTGTTGTGGAGGGGCCCATCACCCCCTATTGTGCTTCAACAGTAGGGACACTCGTGAGGTGGTGAGAGAGAGGGACTCGCACACGGGCGGGGGCCCTAGTAGGTCACCCACATCTTCGAGGAGATCGGAGGGGCGTGCCACCCCTCCGCGGAGATTGGACAGGCGCCCCTCCCGTGAAAGGATTGGGCGCTCCACCCCCGCTACGGGCGGGGGGGATCGACGCGCCGCTTCTGAGGCGCCACCGCGGGATTGGGCCGCGGTTATTAGGGAGCCACGCCGGGAGCCGATACGCTTCTCTCCCCCTCTGATGGAGAGACCCCGGGCTCCCCCAACTTTTGCCCATCATGGGCACCGCCCGGCCCCCCGATGCCGCTTTGATCGGGGCCAGTACGTGCCGGATTGGGACCCGCTCGAGCGCCTTGAGCGCCCTACTCCGCCGCCGCGCACGCATTTTTTTTCGGACCCCCCATCCCCCCCGTTGCGGGGAATGCGGGAGGATTTTCATTAAACCAACTGTCGGCTGCAACCCCCCCACAGGAGCAGGTGCTGTTACCAACAGCCTCCGTACAGGTGTGGGGCCCGAGGGGCACCTTTGTTTTAGTTCGCGCCCTTTTGGATACGGGAGCTCAGGGTTGCATTGCCTCCAGCTGGCTGGTCCGGCAGTTGAGTTTGAACACATCTCCATACCTTGAATCGGTACGAGGAATCGGAGACCTGCGGATCCCGGATCCGATCGGTCAGGTTTTGTTCTCCTTCTCCCCCCACTTCTCTTCAGCGCCCAAAATTGGCACTACCGCGATTGTTTATGAGAAGGTTGTTGGTCAGCTTCCGCAACAGCACGTTTCGCGCGCTGTCGTTGATGCGACATCAGGATTGACCTTGGCTGACCCTTCCTTCCACCGAACCGGTCCGATTCACTTATTGCTCGGTGCCGATGTTCTAGGCCGCGTGTATTGTGGGAAGAGGAGAGAGTTACAGACGGGTGGGCTGGTAGCCTTATCTACATCGCTTGGGTTTGTAGTGATGGGACCAGTTAGGCATAACCCACCATCTCCATCGGTGGACAGTTACATAACTGTTAGCTCCACCTTATCGGATGTCCTTCAACGGTTTTGGGAGGTGGAAGAGCCCCCTACCGTGAAGCGAGTGAACCCCTTGGAAGAGGAGTGTGAGTTGTTCTACCAGAACAATACAGGTCGCCTTCACTCGGGACGGCTGATCACTCGTTTGCCCTTTTTGTCAGTTCGCCCCTCACTTGGCAGCTCCCGGCCGTTGGCCGAGAAGCGGCTGCTGTCCATGGAGCGTCGTATGAGTAGGAACTCCGACCTCAAACAGAAGTATGTCGACTTCATGCGAGAATATGAGCAACTGGGGCACATGTCGGTCTCGCGACTGGACTGGCGAAACGAGGAACATAATTTTCTTCCTCACCACGCGGTTTTGAAACCTTCCACTGGGAAGATACGCGTTGTTTTTGATGGGTCAGCTCCCACGTCTACCGGAGTTTCGCTGAATCAATGTCTGCATGCTGGACCGAAGTTGCACCACGAGGTGGGTGATGTATTGACCAACTTCCGTCGCCATGCCGTCGTCTTTGTGACCGATATCCGGATGATGTTTCGGCAGACTGTGATTCACCCGGACGATAGACGATATCAGCTCATATTATGGAGGGAGGATCCCAGAGATCCCATGCTAGTCTACGAGCTGAACACCAATACATACGGTCTGCGTTCGAGCCCCTTTGTGGCAATTCGCTCACTTGTGGAACTCGCTGAACGTGAACGGTTACGATACCCTCGCGCATCCTTGGTTCTCAAGGAGGATGCATTTGTTGATGATATTTGTACGGGCTCCTCTAGTGTCGAGGAAGCCTTGATTTTGCGAGATGAACTAATTGCTCTTCTCGGGGCTGGTGGTTATGAACTGAGGAAGTGGATGTCCAACTCACCTCAGCTTTTGTGTGACTTGCCAGACGACCACCAGCAGGAGCCTCATATTTTTGAGAATGCCAACACTCCAGATTTACTATCTGTTTTGGGAGTGCAATACAGACCTGTCCAGGACACGTTCACCTATCGATTGGAGCTGCCAAGCCCCAAGGTCTGGACGAAACGGTTGGTTTTATCTACAGTAGCTCGTACCTTTGACCCAAACGGATGGATTAGTCCCGTAGTGTTTTGGATGAAGTGCTTTCTACAGGAACTTTGGTCAGCCGAAGTGTCGTGGGATGAGCCCCTCTCGGGCCGTTTGCTGCGAGATTGGGAGTCCTTCATGTCGTCTCTCCCCGACATTAACCGGGTTAGTATCCCTAGACATATACTGCCTAAGGGACGGTTTACGGCCAGCCTTCATGGCTTTTGTGACGCGTCTGAGAGTGGATACGCAGCCGTCGTATATATCCGGACAGTCGATGATAGAGGAGCTGTTAAGCTCCACTTGCTAATTGCTAAGAGTAAGGTTTCTCCACTTCGGACTCGATTAACGATTCCGAAGTTAGAATTGTCTGGAGCTACTCTTCTGGTTCGTTTGATGAACCACGTTGTTGACACCCTGGGACATAGTGTGGACTTTGAGTCGCTCTTTGCTTGGTCCGACAGTCAGGTTGTCCTGTGTTGGATTAAGAACTCCGTCCACTCTCTGGAAGTATTTGTGGCCAATCGGGTATCCCAAATACAGGCCTCGAAGGCCACGTTGATTTGGCGCCACGTGCCAGGTGAAATAAACCCTGCTGACTGTGCATCACGTGGCAGCGAAGCCCCTCAGCTTATTGACCACACTCTGGGGTGGGGTCCCGAATGGTTGTTACAGCCGTCTTGGCCTTCCACACCAGCTGTGGTGAAGGTACCAAATCCGGGCTTGCGTGTTCACGCTGTCGAGACTATGGCGGTTCCAGAGCGGGAATTTTTATTAGACCGCTACAGTTCTCTGGACAAGTTGCTCGGCGTGACCGCTTGGATAAGAAGATTTATTTTTTTTTTTTTTTTTTTTTTCAAATCAAATCATTTATTTGCTATAAATAGGGTTACATTGTGTTCTTAGTTATATAATGAGTTCTAACCTATTTAGCAGATAACAATATCAGCATGCAAATGTAGGACATTTTATTAAATTAATCAGTGACCCATCGATTATAAAGAATCGCAATTAGCTCTAACAATTTACTTATAATTTCTGTTTCATGTAGGTACCTTAATTTATCTTGTCTTATCAAATTAAATTAAGTCCGTATAAATTGATTAACTTGTTTAGCTCAATCTAGCCTAGTCTATCTAGTTAGATTAGGATTTATATAACTAAAAAATCTAATTTGTTTCATTAATTTATTTAAAATCTAACCAATGTTATTTTGATTATTTTATTTTAATTCAATTGTATTTATTTTATTTCAAATTTATTTAATTCTAGCCCAATCTCTCTAGTTAGATTAAGATTTATATAACTAATTTAATTTATTTAATATTAATTAATTTAAAATTTAACCAATGTCATTTTAATAATTTTATTTAAATTCGATTTATTTATTTTATTTCAAATTTATTTGATTCACTTCAATTCATATTCTATTTGTGTGCTAAGAATTCCTCAACAGAATAAAATGTTTTCTGTAAGAGCCATTTACGTAAATGTCTGGCAAACATAATAAACGGTTGTTGCTTTAAGTTTTCAGGTATTTTATTAAAAATTTTAATACCCATTGCGTAGCTGTTTTTAAGAAAACGTTTGGTTTTTGGAACTGTGTCAAGTACAAGTTTGTTTGGGTTTCTCAAATTTCTATTAGTAACATTATTTAATTTCGTAAATAAGCCTATGTTTTGTTTGACAAACTTGCTTATCTCAAGTATATAAAGACACGGTAGTGGTAATATATTTAATGTCCTAAAGAAGGGTTTGCATGACACATCTGAGGCAATGTGGACTATAGCCCTGATACACCTTTTTTGAGCAACAAATGCATTATGAATATTTGTGCCATTCCCCCAAATTATTAGGCCATATCTAAGCACTGATTCAACGTATGCAAAGTAGGCAGTAATAGCGGTATTTTTATTTGCTACCTTTGTCAATTTATATAGTCCAAACGAGAATCTATTTATCCTGTCACAAACTGTTTCTATATGTTCTTTCCAATTAAGTTTTGAGTTTATGTCTATACCTAGAAATCTTACTTTTTCTGCATCATTTAAGATATGTCCGTCGTAATTTACACTTGTTATATTATTTAAGAAATTATTGAAATTCATTATTTGTGTTTTATTTAGATTTATTTTAAGATTATTTTGATCTAGCCATTTAATTATTTGTCCCAAAGTATGTGCTAAGTCATTATTATGTTGTTCTATATTTTGTTGCTGATCTGAAGTGACAATGACTGAAACGTCATCTGCAAACAAAGTCATCTTATGCTTTGTAACATTTGGAAGATCATTTATAACTATTAGAAATAGTACTGGCGCGAGGATACTTCCTTGGGGAACACCAAAACCATTTATTTTTAGTTCTGACTTATAATTTTTTATAATGCCTTTTTTATCAAATTGTGTTATCTCGACATATTGTTTTCTATTGTCTAGAAAGGATTTTAGCCACTCTAGTGCAGGTCCTCGGATTCCATAATGTTCCAGTTTGGTAAGTAATTGTTCATGTGAGACTAAGTCGAACGCCTTTGTCATATCCAGAAACATTACTGTGGTATAATAATTGTTGTTTACGTTTTGTAAGATATCATCTACTAGACTGAAAGTTGCATGTGCGGTCGATTTATTTTTCTGGAATCCATATTGGTTACGTTTTATGATGTCATGCTTTTCAAAAAAGGAAAGCAGTTGGTCGTGCATTGCTTTTTCGAATATTTTGGAGAATATCGAAATCAGTGTTATCGGTCTATAATTATTTAAGTCATATTTATCTCCTTTTTTATAAAGCGGCTTAATAATTGATGTTTTTAATTTATTTGGGAATGTACCTGATGTCAATGATAAATTTATAAGATAAGTCAATACTGTACATATTTCTTCCTTGCAACTCTTAATTATTTGCGTACTTATGTTGTCATAGCCTTCAGATTTTGTATTTTTTAAATGTCCTATAATTTTCTTAACGTCAGATTCGTCAATCGGTTTTATAAAGATAGTATTTGATAGATAATTTTTAGTAGTCATTTCTAAATTGTAATTTTTTTTATTTGTGTTATTTATAAAGTAATTATTAAATGTCGTAGCAATTTCTGTAGGTTTGATTATTTCTTTGCCCTCGTTTATTATTTTGTGTAAGTTAGTTATATAGGAAGCTTTACCCGTTTCTTGCTTTATAACATTCCAAGTTGCTCTGCATTTGTTTTTACTATTTGCTACATATTTTTGATTTGATACACTTTTTGCATTTAATATACATTTTTTAAGCAATTTATTGTAATGTAGATATTTAAGTCTATCAGATTTGCTTTTAGTACGATAATATTTAAAGCGCAGTGTTTTTTTATTTCTAGAACTCTTTTTTAAACCTCTTGTTATCCATGGAGATTTAATGAACTGATTTATTTTGAGTTTTTTCATCGGAAAACAAAGGTTATACAGTAAACTAAAAAGTTCATGAAACTCATTAAAGGCATCATTTAAATCTTTCTGAACATACACACTACTAAAAGAAAGACTTCGTATATATTTTTTAAACCTTTCAATATTTTCCTTAGAGTAGCAACGTTTGAAAGTGAAGGTTTTTTTTGGGGCCTGTTTTTTTTCTACTGTTTCAAACCTTAGTACCTGTGCAGTTTCGTGATCTGATAGGCACAAAGTGTGAATAGATCCTATAGCATGTTCAATATTGCTTAAGATGAGGTCCAGACAAGCTTTGCCTCTAGTAGGAACGGTAATATGACTAGTTAGATTACATTTTTTTAACATGTCTTCTAACTGTGATGACATGGCATTTTTTTCTATGGTGTTTATGTTTAAATCACCTGCTATAATAATTTTCTTTTTTGGATATTTCGCTAGGCATTTATCTAGTAGTAGACTGAAATTGTTGAAGAATAATTCCGTATGTCTCTTGGATTTTGTTGGGATTCTATATATGCATATTATTATAATATTATTTGCGATCAAATTTGTTGCACACATCTCAAAGTGGTATGTCGTTGAAAGGTTATTAAAGTAGGTTATGTTTTTATATTCTATTCCTTTTTTGACTAAAATGCAAGCACCCCCTCTTTTATTTGACCTTGAGTAGCTATTTGCCAATTCATAGTTATTTAAGATGCTTCGTTTTTCATCTCCGGCCTTTATGAACGTTTCTGTAAAACATAATATATCCGGATCTAGATCACAATCAGAAAGCGTTATTTCAATGAGTTCTTTTTTAGAATGTAGTCCGTGTATGTTTTGATGTAAGATTGTGAATGCGTTTTCAACTTTATTAACGAAAAAAAGATCTTTCAGTTTCGTCAGTTATATTGTCAGGATTATTCGCTGCGCGTTTATCATTACTTTTTTGAGAAATTGTCGAAATTGTCGCCGGCCTCAGGACAAAGATTTGTGTCCGGTCCTCTCACCGCAGGAGCGCCAAGATGCTCTTTTGCATTGGGTGCGTATGACCCAGTCAAGAGCGTTTGAACCGGAACTTAAGATTTTCCGTACCGGGACGTCCAAATTGAAGGGACCCTTGGTGCGTTTGACTCCCTTTCTGGATGATAAGGGATTGTTGCATGTAGGAGGCCGATTGAGGCACGCTAACTTGCCTTATAAATCACGTCATCCCCTGTTGCTCCCCAAGGACGGACCATTGGTGCGATTGTTGATCATTGATCGCCATGTGAAGAATGCTCATGCCGGATGTAATGCATTGACCGCGCTTCTCCAACGGGAGTTTTGGATTTTGTCAGCGCGAAGAATAATCCGATCTGTTATCTTTCGATGTCTGCCCTGCTATCGTTTACGCGCCGAGACGATGCAGCCCCAAATGGGTGATTTGCCTGCTGATCGTGTGAATAAATCGATGACCTTCTTAGGAGTTGGAACTGATTTCGCGGGACCATTCACTATAAAAACGTCGCGACTCCGTAATGCTAAGACTGAAAAGGCTTACTTGTGTGTGTTTGTTTGTTTGGCCACTAAAGCCGTTCATTTGGAGGTGGTGAGTGCACTCACCATGGACGCTTTCTTAGCAGCGTTAGGCAGATTTGTCTCCCGCCGGGGACTGCCTTCTCTAATTCGGTCCGATTGTGGGACGAACTTCAAGGGCACTGATAGACATATAAGAGAAGTTTGTGAATTTTTAGATAAAAATAATATTGAGATCGGATCCACACTCTCCCGTAGGGGGGTAACATGGCGATACTCCCCGCCGTCTTGCCCTCACTGGGGAGGGATTTTTGAATCTGTTGTAAAGGCCGCCAAGACTCAACTTCGCCGCGTTATTGGGGAGACTATTCTCACGTTCGAGGAACTCGCGACGGTGTTTCATAAGATTGAGGCGGTTCTCAACTCGCGTCCGTTATGTCCGTTGTCTACCGACGCGAACGATTTGCAGGCCCTCACGCCGGGCCATTTCTTGATAGGCAGACCACTTAACGCCCTGCCCGAGTATCCTTATAGAGATGTCAATCCAGGACGCCTTTCGCGGTTTGAGTTGCTCCAGCAGCTTACCCAGAGCTTCTGGCGCCGCTGGCACCTTGAATATTTACACATTTTGCAACAGCGCGTTAAGTGGTCAGATAAGACAAACCCACCGAGGGTTGGAGACCTCGTGTTAGTGAAGGACCCAAACCTGCCACCCTTACGTTGGCGTCGCGGACGCATTGTCCAACTTACTCTAGGGTCTGATGGTGTGCCCAGGTTTGCCGAGGTCCTAGTTGGGGATTCTGTTTTGAAGCGCGCGGTCGCTACTCTTTCTCGCCTCCCCTTAGACTGATTTGGCGGACAGTCCGGGACTGTCCGGAGCGGGGGGATGCTTACGCTCGAGGAAGAGCGAGTGGCAACACTGCATTATAGTCTGTGCAGTGAGAGCCTTTTTGGCGGCCGGCCGCATGTAACAAGTCAGTCGAGTCGGGTCGAAATGTCATGACATTGTTAGAGGTTATGTCCGGGCCGGAATAAAATGTAATATAACTAACAAATTGTGTTTTGCGCGGCGCACCTAATATCGGGGTGCGAAAGCCCGCTTGGTGTTGTGCAAAAGTATTATCGTCGCGTGTGTGAGCCGTGGTGGCCTAATAGGCATTTGTAGTGCTCCGGTCTCCACCGGTGGATCCACCGCAGAACTTCAGGAGCCGCGACTTCCTTCGAGGTAGCTCAGGAAGTCCACCGGCTACATACGGAGGCCAATCGGATCCAAGGTAAGTAATACCAATTTTCTAAGAGCTGGTATTCGGTGAATAAAAATCAGCAACCCAGAAGTCGGTGAATCGCCGACGTGGTGGTGTCTACCTTGGGCACCACCAAACATTTATTTTCCCAAAAATCAAATACAAAAATATACAAACATTGGCTTAGAATACAGAAATCTTTTGAGACTGGAGTCTGTACTAGGTTGTTTGCTGTATTACAGATCACCAGGCTCTCACCCTACGGACTGAACACCAACATGAATTAATCAGAACTACATACTATACATTAAACTCATGAAGGAATTAAAGAAGGTTAACTATAGTTAGTTTGGCTGTAGGTATTGTAGGTATAGAATTTGAATAACTGAGGGAGTGAAGTGAGGGTGTGTGTGTGACGTGTATGCATGTGTGTGAGGGTGTAATATTTGTGCTCACTAGTTCTGAATAAATAAATATTTTGACAATAATAATTAATATTATATTAGCCCATGGCCCCATGGTAAAAGTGACTATAGAATCGAAAAAATTAAACATGGGTAAGAAATAGTTGTTTTTTCAAAAAGACCTTTCATACGGAGTCTTTAAATCTCCATGTAACTAATTTATACTATAAACGAAAGACAATATGCACACTTACCAACTTTCAACTCTAATGGTTCTGAACTCATATTTTTGTACTTTAGAGGTATTGATGGCAAATAATCTTCTTGGATGCTATCCACTAATGATGTAATGTCACCCATGTATTCCTCGTCCACTTGTGGCTACAGAAATTGTGATCACGGAATTATTGATTTATTTTGGTCTTAGACATAGGATTTAAACAACACTTACTGCACCCCTTTCTTCTAAAACTTCTATTGGTAGCACGTCATGTAATATCTGTTTACCATCACCTCGAGCTTCGCATAAAGGTAGAATTTTTTTCGGCTTGCCTGTGGCCCCCGGAAGTTGGTCATCGCTCAAAGTACACATTATTTGCGTCTAAACGATAAATAACGATTAAATGTATATAAGCTATTAAAATCGTTTAGTATATAATTAAATTAAGCATAATATACCTTTGGTTCTTTTTTCCTGAGTTTCAAAACTTTAAATGCATGTATATAAAATTGCGTTGTGGCTGGTAAATAATCCCAATTTTTTGTAAAAACAGAAGCTACCGTTTCAATATTCAGAAGCATCATGCAACATGCCCTTCCAACATTTATAGCTCGAAGACCATCATTAGTACGAGGATACGGATCAAACAAGTAAAACATATCTTTTTGTCGCCATACAGCAATAGTGTAGGAATTAAACTCCAAAATACCGCTTGTATATTCAAGAGAAAAAAGTTCCTCTAGGCCAGTTCTTATGTTAAACAGACATTCTTTTGTAGTAAATAGCTGCCCTTTTACTCTATCCCTGTATATTATAATTTCACACACGTATGGTCCGACAACAATTTCATTGGGAATATTATCAATAGTTAAATCAATTATTATTTTAGGATGACAGCACTCTACATAGAGTTTACTACCCAATCGTAAAATCTTATCTAATGTTTTCATATACCATGTGTTAGGGGGAGATATTTTTGCATAAATCATAGCTACAATTGCTATAGTTAAGGCTTGCTTGTACTTGACATTTTCAAAGCATGGATCACCTAAATGCATATTTCCGTTAACGATGGCACAATACTCATTTAAAATCCTATAACCCATCATAGCTTTTTCGGCCTGTGTAAATTCTCTGTCTGATTCTATATCTTCGTTACAGTTTTCATCAATCATTTTTAAAACTTTCACAGCTGCTAAAACGTATTTCTGATTTTCTATAATACTGCGTGCTAATAATATTTCAGCAACGGAGTCTAGATCTTTTACGTTGATAAGCGAGGCACTTCCATTTGTGAAATTTGAATAAGCCTTGGCATCTCTACCCGCTGGATCGAATATGTAGAAACAAACTTTGTCTTTCCAAATGACAACTTTAAGTACCCTTAAGGAGAAAATATATTGAACACACACAAAAGAATGACTTTTAAATAAAATCGAAATGAGCCTGTATTACCTGGTCAGCAAAACTCCAGCTCGATTATCCTTAAAGAAAGCTTTTAGTCCTCTACATAAATTGTATACGGTGGGGTCCAAAGACATAGTATAACCAACAAAGTCCGGTTCGCCAATCAAAACTTGCATATATTTACCATTTAAATGTAAAGTCTGTTTCTTTCCAAATTGTAGCACTTCACATATTCCTTGCACAGCAGCATGATCATGAACCTTATCTAAGCATTGTATGTACCTAAGCAATTGTTATTATATAAGTGAAAGAATAATAAAAGTAATTTTATACATTAGTAAGTGAAGAACATTTGAAGATAAGTTATTGATACCATTGATCGCCAGAATCAACCAAATTATCCACAAGCTTCATAGTCCACTGCTTTGGGTGATAATGAAATGCCAAGCAATACGCCATTACATTAATGGTTAAAGCTTGTCTTCCTCTCGATCTACCACCTAAAATTACAAGCAAATATAAAAATACATTTATTTATGCTTTGGTTCTTTAAATGATTTGTGCATTTGGCAGATTTAGCTTCGGCTACACTTCCGTTTTTGGCAATTCCCCCCTTAAATATGAAAAATATCATCTCTAAGGGAGGAATTTTCAAAAACGCTTTAACATATTATGTTCAGTTATTTCTAGTCCAGGTGAAGCTCGCTTCTACCTTCGGCCTTATCGTCGCTTGCCATTAGGTGAGATAAAAGCCAAAAGCTTCCCTGTCGTATGTAAAAAAAATTAGTACTCATTCCCACCAGACAATGGTTTGACTCCGCTTAAGATTATTGACACCCACTGCCTATTGAACAGTTAATGTCAATTTCTTTGTGGAAAAAAGAAGTAACTTGTAAAAATTCCTTACCGAATTTTCCATCATACATGTTGAATGAGCCCTGCAAAATGCCATAATGGATTTGGCGCCTATTCTCCTTCGTACAAGGTAGAACGGTCAGTGAATGAGTTTGCAGCATTCCAGGTTTCAAATGACTCGGTATCTGTACCTGAATGATGAAAAAATTCAAAATATTAACTAAAAAAGAATATAAGTACGTTCAATATCCTGGCTCGCAGTGGCTGGTGACAGTCATCCATCTATACTATCTACTTATAAGACTGACAGCCGAACGACCTAGCCAGAAAAACCTGCAACACATTTTTCGCTACGACATATCCCTGAGAAATTCGCTACGACATATCTGTTCACGCTCGAGGAAGAGCGAGTGGCAACACAGCATTTTAGTCTGTGCAGTGAGAGCCTTTTTGGCGGCCGGCCGCATGTAAGATGTCAGTTGAGTCGAAATGTCACGACATTGAATTAGGTTAGGATGATGTCCGGGCATCCATAAAATATAATACACAGTATATAACTAGCAAATTGTATTTTGCGCGGTGTTCTACCAGAACAATACAGGTCGCCTTCACTCGGGACGGCTGATCACTCGTTTGCCCTTTTTGTCAGTTCGCCCCTCACTTGGCAGCTCCCGGCCGTTGGCCGAGAAGCGGCTGCTGTCCATGGAGCGTCGTATGAGTAGGAACTCCGACCTCAAACAGAAGTATGTCGACTTCATGCGAGAATATGAGCAACTGGGGCACATGTCGGTCTCGCGACTGGACTGGCGAAACGAGGAACATAATTTTCTTCCTCACCACGCGGTTTTGAAACCTTCCACTGGGAAGATACGCGTTGTTTTTGATGGGTCAGCTCCTACGTCTACCGGAGTTTCGCTGAATCAATGTCTGCATGCTGGACCGAAGTTGCACCACGAGGTGGGCGATGTATTGACCAACTTCCGTCGCCATGCCGTCGTCTTTGTGACCGATATCCGGATGATGTTTCGGCAGACTGTGATTCACCCGGACGATAGACGATATCAGCTCATATTATGGAGAGAGGATCCCAGGGATCCCATGCTGGTCTACGAGCTGAACACCAATACATACGGTTTGCGTTCGAGCCCCTTTGTGGCAATTCGCTCACTTGTGGAACTCGCTGAACGTGAGCGGTTACGATACCCTCGCGCATCCTTGGTTCTCAAGGAGGATGCATTTGTTGATGATATTTGTACGGGCTCCTCTAGTGTCGAGGAAGCCTTGATTTTGCGAGATGAACTAATTGCTCTTCTCGGGGCTGGTGGTTATGAACTGAGGAAGTGGATGTCCAACTCACCTCAGCTTTTGTGTGACTTGCCAGACGACCACCAGCAGGAGCCTCATATTTTTGAGAATGCCAACACTCCAGATTTACTGTCTGTTTTGGGAGTGCAATACAGACCTGTCCAGGACACGTTCACCTATCGATTGGAGCTGCCAAGCCCCAAGGTCTGGACGAAACGGTTAGTTTTGTCTACAGTAGCTCGTACCTTTGACCCAAATGGCTGGATTAGTCCCGTAGTGTTTTGGATGAAGTGCTTCCTACAGGAACTTTGGTCAGCCGAAGTGTCGTGGGATGAGCCCCTCTCGGGCCG
Source organism: Schoenobius gigantellus (assembly GCA_963935595.1). NCBI lineage: Eukaryota > Metazoa > Arthropoda > Insecta > Lepidoptera > Crambidae > Schoenobius > Schoenobius gigantellus. The sequence continues at coordinate 16,781,732 of OZ012551.1, read as the reverse complement.
TTTGCTGCGAGATTGGGAGTCCTTCATGTCGTCTCTCCCCGACATTAACGGTGTTAGTATCCCTAGACATATACTGCCTAAGGGACGGTTTACGGCCAGCCTTCATGGCTTTTGTGACGCGTCTAAAAGTGGATACGCAGCCGTCGTTTATATCCGGACGGTCGATGATAGAGGAGCTGTTAAGCTCCACTTGCTAATTGCTAAGAGTAAGGTTGCTCCACTTCGGACTCGATTAACGATTCCGAAGTTAGAATTGTCTGGAGCTACTCTTCTGGTTCGGTTGATGAACCACGTTGTTGACACCCTGGGACGTAGTGTGGACTTTGAGTCGCTCTTTGCTTGGTCCGACAGTCAGGTTGTCCTGTGTTGGATTAAGAACTCCGTCCACTCCCTGGAAGTATTTGTGGCCAATCGGGTATCCCAAATACAGGCCTCGAAGGCCACGTTGATTTGGCGCCACGTGCCAGGTGAAATAAACCCTGCTGACTGTGCATCACGTGGCAGCGAAGCCCCTCAGCTTATTGACCACACTCTGTGGTGGGGTCCCGAATGGTTGTTACAGCCGTCCTGGCCTTCCACACCAGCTGTGGTGAAGGTACCAAATCCGGGCTTGCGTGTTCACGCTGTCGAGACTATGGCGGCTCCAGAGCGGGAATTTTTATTAGACCGCTACAGTTCTCTGGACAAGTTGCTCGGCGTGACCGCTTGGATAAGAAGATTTATACGAAATTGTCGCCGGCCTCAGGACAAAGATTTGTGTCCGGTCCTCTCTCCGCAGGAGCGCCAAGATGCTCTTTTGCATTGGGTGCGTATGACCCAGTCTAGAGCGTTTGAACCGGAACTTAAGATTTTCCGTACCGGGACGTCCAAATTGAAGGGACCCTTGGTGCGTTTGACTCCCTTTCTGGATGATAAGGGATTGTTGCGTGTAGGAGGCCGATTGAGGCACGCTAACTTGCCTTATAGATCACGTCATCCCCTGTTGCTCCCCAAGGACGGACCATTGGTGCGATTGTTGATCATTGATCGCCATGTGAAGAATGCTCATGCCGGATGTAATGCATTGACCGCGCTCCTCCAACGGGAGTTTTGGATTTTGTCAGCGCGAAGAATAATCCGATCTGTTATATTTCGATGTCTGCCCTGCTATCGTTTACGCCCCGAGACGATGCAGCCCCAAATGGGTGATTTGCCTGCTGATCGTGTGAATGAATCGATGACCTTCTTAGGAGTTGGAACTGATTTTGCGGGACCATTCACTATAAAAACGTCGCGACTCCGTAATGCTAAGACTGAAAAGGCTTACTTGTGTGTGTTTGTTTGTTTGGCCACTAAAGCCGTTCATTTGGAGGTGGTGAGTGCGCTCACCATGGACGCTTTCTTAGCAGCGTTAGGCAGATTTGTCTCCCGCCGGGGACTGCCTTCTCTAATTCGGTCCGATTGTGGGACGAACTTCAAGGGCACTGATAGACATATAAGAGAAGTTTGTGAATTTTTAGATAAAAATAATATTGAGATCGGATCCACACTCTCCCGTAGGGGGGTAACATGGCGATACTCCCCGCCGTCTTGCCCTCACTGGGGAGGGATTTTTGAATCTGTTGTAAAGGCCTCCAAGACTCACCTTCGCCGCGTTATTGGGGAGACTATTCTCACGTTCGAGGAACTCGCGACGGTGTTTCATAAGATTGAGGCGGTTCTCAACTCGCGTCCGTTATGTCCGTTGTCTACCGACGCGAACGATTTGCAGGCCCTCACGCCGGGCCATTTCTTGATAGGCAGACCACTTAACGCCCTGCCCGAGTACCCTTATAGAGATGTCAATCCAGGACGCCTTTCGCGGTTTGAGTTGCTCCAGCAGCTTACCCAGAGCTTCTGGCGCCGCTGGCACCTTGAATATTTACACATTTTGCAACAGCGCGTTAAGTGGTCAGATAAGACAAACCCACCGAGGGTTGGAGACCTCGTGTTAGTGAAGGACCCAAACCTGCCACCCTTACGTTGGCGTCGCGGACGCATTGTCCAACTTACTCTAGGGTCTGATGGTGTGCCCAGGTTTGCCGAGGTCCTAGTTGGGGATTCTGTTTTGAAGCGCGCGGTCGCTACTCTTTCTCGCCTCCCCTTAGACTGATTTGGCGGACAGTCCGGGACTGTCCGGAGCGGGGGGATGTTCACGCTCGAGGAAGAGCGAGTGGCAACACAGCATTTTAGTCTGTGCAGTGAGAGCCTTTTTGGCGGCCGGCCGCATGTAAGATGTCAGTTGAGTCGAAATGTCACGACATTGAATTATGTTAGGATGATGTCCGGGCATCCATAAAATATAATACATAGTATATAACTAGCAAATTGTATTTTGCCCGGCGCACCTAATATCGGGGTGCGAAAGCCCGCTTTGTGTTGTGCAACGGTGTCAAAATCGCGTGTGTGAGCCGTGGTGGCCTAATAGGCATTTGTAGTGCTCCGGTCTCCACCGGTGGATCCACTGCAGAACTTCAGGAGCCGCGACTTCCTTCGAGCTAGCTCAGGAAGTCCACCGGCTACGGAGGAGACGGACGGAGACAATTGGAATCGGGGTAAGCCACAATGCTTTCTATGAGCTGGTAGTAGGGTACAAAATTCAGCAATACAAGTCGGCGAAACGCCGACGTGGTGGTGTCTACCTTGGGTACCACCAATATCCCTGCGTTAATGTCGGAACGCAAGCTTAATGTCGGAACCTACCTGATGCTACCTGCGTGCTGCCACTGCGGCTACACTGTCAGAGTGCTACCAGCCACCGATGCCCACCCACTAAAACCCAATGATGCCCTTTCAGAACAGAAAGTTGAATACTCATGAAGGTGTACTAATCCCAAAATGTAAAATTGAATTTAAATTTTAAATTTATAGTTTCGCAAAAAGTATATACCTAATTTATAAAGTTGAATGACTTTTCTTGGATCACAATACTCAGACTGACACCTACTGCAAAACCTCTTTAGAAAACTTGACAATAACTAACTTTTAATGTCACATTAGTCAATGTCACTTATAAATAATCTGTTTAATATTTTGGGAATTCAATTTACTGTTATTCTTTACATCGCTCGCAGGACTACAACCGTTGGATTGGAAAGGTCTTCGAAAGGTGGACTGACGATCTGCTGAAGGTAGCAGGAAGCCACTGGATGCGAGAAGCGCAGGATCGATTTGTCTGGAGACCGGAGATCCTTGGGGAGAGCCTATGTCCAACAGAAGGCGTCTCTTGGCTAAAACAAACGTGTTCCGAAAGGAACGAACGAAGGACGAACAAGGCCCAGAAGGCCTTGCAGACAGCCATCTCCCACTCCAAAGAGGAGGCTAGTGAGGAGATGCTGCAGGGTCTCAACAACGACCCGTGGGGGCGGCCTTACAAAACCGAGCGCAATAGCTGAGAGCGCGCAGTGCCCCCCTCACCGAGTCAATGGGCTCCGACCTGCTGACCACGGTCGTTGAGGAACTCTTTCCTCCGGCCCTCGACCACTCTTCTCCTTGCATGACTTCACCACCTTCCGCAGCGGCGGTAACCCGTGCTGAGAGCGCTTCTCCTCCGATAGAGGGTGAAGAATTCGCTCACATACGCCTTGGTGCGAGCACGTCCATCATCATCAGACGAGGACACGTCGAGGAGGGACGCATCGTTACCTGACAAGGATATGGGAACTCTGCCGAACACTTCCACGATCTCGTCGCCTATAGCAAGCCCCTCTCATCAAAGACCACTATGCAATTGTGTATGTGTATATGTTGTCTTTATGACGTATCTAAGTTTCTTATTCCATAATATATATTTTAGTCGGTGCTCCGTACGTAATGTTCTGTCTTTTTCTTCACAGTGGAACACAGCAATACAAGCAATGCTACTTTGCGACCGAAATAGACAGACGTAGGTAGGTGGCCGCGTTAACGAGACAATACTGGCGATACAGTATGTATGCATCTGATCACTGGTGACTTTATAAAATCATTTCTAAAATTATAGTTAGGAAAAACCACAATGAAGACTAACATGTTCCGGGGTTGGTATTTCATCAAGTCCACAAATCGACGAATCATCCTTTAATGGCTCGTAGTTGCTTCTATGCCTAGGTGTTACTCCGATTGACGTAAAATAACGATCAGAACCAATTCTGGAATAAGACATTTTTATATCCCTTTGTATACTTAGTAGTTAAATATGGTATACATAACCGTTTATTTACAAATGATATAAACTTTTTTTTACAATTCATAGTTGGCAAATGGTAGTAAAGATCAACACATAGTAGTAGAACTATATACTGGTGCGTGCACTATTCTCTTGCACATCGATACATAGGAAATAACTAAAATATTATGTAGATAATTACTATATGTATACATACTGTCAAAAAAGTATCGGGAATGAATGATTTGTTTAAGGTATCAAATACAATTTTTGTTCTTTTCTTTTGTTGTTAGGTTGGCACAACTATTTTCTATTTAAGGGCGGGCCCTTTGACATTGCGACTTTTTGCAGCGATACAGTCGCGATGCAGCCGCGATGCAGCATCAATACAGTCGCAAATCGTCTACCTTTACACACACACACGCACTACTCAAATAAGCGATGCAATCGCGCTGCAGTAGTAACTATTTAAGTAATCTGTGGCTGCAGTCGCGATTCAGTATATTAGCTAGCCGCATAGACTGGTAGTGATACAATCGCGATGCAAACGCGATACAAAATCAATACAAACGCAAAAACGCAACGTTCAGTATTTCGTCGACAGCCACAGCGCGATTAGTTCGCTTGAAGTAGTTTTAATCACGCTATCTGTATTATATTCGTAATTAGTCCAAGGTATAACTATTGTAGTAACGCCTTCTTCCGCTACTAAATACGCGAATTTTAAAGACACCATTAAAAATATAAAAGAAAAATACACCTGGCAACTCCACCGTCACCATAGCTCATTCGTTTTTTTCGCGCTCTACGCAGCTGACACATATTTTACATGTTGATGTTTTTTAAAGTGATTTAATTATCTAAATAAAACTAAAATCCAGATACGCAGTGATAAAAATGGAGAAAAGATGTCAAAAGTTGTTCGAAAGTAAAATGGTTATCTTAACATAAGAAAATAACCCAAGATGTCGAAACAGTAAGTACCTACCTGTTTTGAAGATGCGTCGTAATTTTGATTTAGCTTGGCAAGAGGACCTAGATACAATTAATTTAGATAAAATTTTATAATAAGAAATATATTTTTTAAAACTGCCTGCTTTCCGTGGGAAAGCGTTACCTATCAAGGCAAATGAATTAGATGATGTATCTAGGTACCTACTCGATTATGAACTCTATTCATTGGATATAGGCTAAAGCACAAATACCTTTATAGGAAATTATGGTATATACGAGTAGTTTATATTTATGACCAAGTTTACAAAGAATTGCATTGAAAAATATTTTAATAGAGGTTGCCTATGTAGATAAAGTTTCTTGAAAACTGCAAACTGTTAGATGGTCCATAACATAACATGGAAATTCCTAATATCCTTCTAAAACTTGAGATAAATTACTCGAAAAATAAAGTCAAAGGAAATGAGCTTTGCAATAGCTGTAATATCACAAGTATTGACTTCAATTTCCAAACAATCTTCTTAAAATATCTGAGTGATGTCTTTAGATTACAATGCAATAAGTTTACAATGTCAGTACAGCAGGATCAGAAGGAAACATGACTATGCTTTTATAAAAGACCTAATAGAAGCTATTAAAAGCAATAAGAGGGATGAATATTTGTACTCCAATAAAAGTGTAAAATTATTTACAGTCATAAAAAGAATGATAAACATTCTAAAATATAAGCCATGTATAAAAACCTCAAAAATTTGCTTCTAATTTGAAAACCTACCAGCAGCCTGTGTGCTGCAATAATTTCTAACAATATCCTCCTCGGAGAGGCTCATAGAGAGAGGGCCAACCTCAACTATCATTCAGGTCACGAATGAACATGCTCTGTTTTCAGCAGCCAGTCTCGAACCAAGTATCCATAGACCCCATATTTTTACCCATCGTGGGAATAAATAACCGAGGTCAATTAATTTTAAAAGTGGATAAGAGACTATGTAATACATTTTGTTACTATTTTGAATCAAGTTTATTATCCACTGGACAATAATAAATATTGTGAAATGGATAATTATACAAACAAATTAACAACTGCATAGGTAGCAGAAATGCTTGGCCCCATGCAAAGATTTCCAGAGTTTTACCATTTTACTATTCCTAAAAGGATGGTTCCATAGATTTATTTCAAAATAAAATAATGATTTCTTAAAATAAGTTGATAATAAGTTTATTGAAAATCTAAACTTTCAAATGAAGATTTCTTGTTATAGATTTGATTAAATTAATGCATGCACTATTTACATCCAAATTATTCATAACGAAGAAAATTGTTAATTTTTATGTTTGAATAATTGTATGAATACAATTGCTTTTACCATGCGGGTTAAATACAGTACATACATACCTTAACCATTTGTCTCAATTCAATTTCAGGTATTTAAAAAAAAAAAAAAAAAAATGTGTATTTTTATATTGTAAAAAATATATATATATTTAAGAAAAAAGCTGAATAAAGAACATAATAATTAAAATTAATAAGTGTTTGACGACTTGATTAAAATATTGATAAATCAATAAGAAATGTTAGTTATTGTAATTTTAAACTATAACTTATAACGGTTTACAATAGTTAGGCTTTATTTTTTAAATAAAAATAAAATTTTACTAATTTTATTCAATGTAAAATAATTTGTAGGTTTTAAAATATATTCCTTGGATATGACTTTAAAGATTAAGTGCAATAGAAAGGAAATGTATCACACTATTAGTCATCATCACTTATAAATAAATTTGGTATGTAATTTTGCTCAATGTTTCATTAGGAATGGCAGTTTAATTGTTTACACTTTGAGCTCAGATAGATATAAGTTTATGACTTTGAACGTTGGGGGGGCAATTACAACATGCTTATGTATCTGAAAAGTATTGTAAAATGATTCTGCGATATGGAGTACTTCCTAAACATTTTCTTTAGATATTTTCTCAGGTGTATTATCAACTGACAGTAATTAAATGGTAAAAGCAAGACAGTATCAATTTCTTAGAACTGTTAGATACATAATTATGCATTAAGATGTTTTGCTGACCTCTCAAGTAGATGTGATATTTTATTAAAAATAGATAACACCACACTTTCAATACATTAACAGAAAAAGCTCAGTTTGATATCAATCCAAATGATCTTGCTAAACATTTGGCTGTGGTGTGAAACTAGCAGCATTTGATTTTTTGCTTAATATATAAAATTTCAAAATATTATTAAGCTGATTTTAAATCTTGTAGTCTCAATGCAGATGTAAGTTGGAAACTATCGCAGGACTTCTAAGATTTGTGATGCATTGATTCATTTGTAACACATTTCAATAAAAAAAAAAAATAAAAATGATTATATGATAAATAAATTATATTTTATTATATACATGTAATCATGGCGTCGTCTTATGTTTCAAATGTTGATACTTTTACCATAGGATTAATATTTTTATAAATGAAGAAGAAACTCCTTTTCTTTGATTTTGAAATTTTTGCAGAGTTATAACTGACAGAGCTTAAGGAATCTAAGTATTTCCTTTTTAGACCATTACCACTCAGGCTTACTGCAAAGAAATAATGTTTCATTCAGATCTATCCAATGTTTTAATACCAAAAAGTTTCTTTTTTCAAATCTTATGTTTATTTTTAAAGCAGAAGCATCACATCAATGATTGCATTTTCACTGTTCAGCTCTTACTCCAATTATCTAACTATAGGCAATAGAATAAGGTCAGATGATAAAATAAAAAAAAAAAAAATGGATAAATCGAGTTAAAAGACTATGTCTGGCAAAGCCAATGTATGTCAGCATAATGGAATATGGCATATGCAATCCTGCCATAGTTTTATATTACCTTAAGCATGGGTCATCTAGAAACCTGACATTGAAATAACCTAGACTCAAGAAAACTGACATTAAAAACTGCTATTATTAGCAAAACCACTGCCCAAAAAGTCACAAATCCTATACATAATTAGTTATGTATTAATTATAGTTTCCTCAAATTAAGATGGCTATTTTAAGAGATATTAAAAGTTCTATGACAGCGACACTTAAGCAAGTTGTCTCTTCTCTATTTAAATATTATTCCAGATATTTTACTTGTGAGAACTTTGTTATTGCTTTAGAAGTAACAAATAATAAAGGACCATAGAAATAAATTTATTTTAGACTTAAAATACTACTACTCAATCCATTAGTAGATGACTAAAGCAAACAATGGAGGAAAGTTAATCTAATTGTTCATCTTTCATATTAATATTCTATTTATTCATCAGCCTCCAAACAATATGCTTCAAATTATCATGCATATAGGGCAGGACTAACTGTTTATAATATTCTAAAGGCGAATAAACATTTTCAGTAAATCACTATTTTACATTTTCGCGTGGCGATTATGTACTCTGTCCGTGGGACAGGCTGAAGGACATATATCTTTCAAAGCACATAAAAATTTTTTTTAGGGAATCGTTAATTCTACATTTTCGCGTGGCGAGGATGTAGGTACTCTGTCCGTGGGACAAGTTAAAGGACAAATATATGTCCAGGCATATGAATGATTTTAAGGAATTGTTAATTCTACATTATCGCGTGGCGATTATGTACTCTGTCCGTGGGACAGTCCTAAGGAATTGTTAATTCTACATTTTCGCGTGGCGATTATGTACTCTGTCCATGGGACATTCCAAAGTACAAATAGGTACCTATAATGGTAAATGATTGATTTCAGGATTTTATTACTATTACATTTTCGCGTGGCGATTATGTAGTTTGTTTGTGGAACAGACTAAGGCTAAATTATTTTTAATGTATTTGATATTCATTATTAACTTCTGTACTTACAAATATTTCACTAAGGCAAAATTAACTGAGTCTCTGTACTGTACAGTGAAATCCCATTAGGTTTCAATCTGGAAAGGGAACCGAAACTTACAAAGAGTTAGATAACACATTGGGTGGCATATCCCCACTATTGGATGATCTAATAAATTATCGATATTTGCTAAATATTATAATATACCACGCCAGTTAGATTGGCAAAGCTTTTTGCCACGGCTGGTAGTTCTTGAAATTTATAGTTATTATATGGTTAACATGAAACTGTTAACACTAGTAAACGTTATCTACATTATGAAATAAATATTGAATGTTATTGAATACCTATTGTTAGTTAGTAAATAGGTACTAATGTTTACCTATTTATCAAAAACTCTAAACATCTACAATAGTTATACCTTGGACTAATTACGAATATAATGATAGGATTAAACGAACTTACCTAAAGTGAAGTTCAATCCATATTATATGAAGTAATTAGTCCAAGGTATGGAGCATCCCACCCTTCCCTTTTGAAGTAATAAATTACTAACCCAATTATATATACCTAATACTCTAAACTAATGAGCTATGGTGACGGTGGAGTTGCCAGGTGTATTTTTCTTTTATATTTTTAATGGTGTCTTTAAAATTCGCGTATTTAGTAGCGGAAGAAGGCGTTACTACAATAGTTATACCTTGGACTAATTACTTCATATAATATGGATTGAACTTCACTTTAGGTAAGTTCGTTTAATCCTATCATTATAGTATTACTTTTAAAGAAGAAACGTAAACGTAGTTTATGGAATTATTGGCATCCATTTATAAGTTAAAGAAAGATGTGTGGACATTATGAGCCAACATTAAAGAAAATAAAAAACCACAGTAAAAAGTTCTTTGATTGTTATCGCATGGCATATTCCACTTTCTAAAAACTCCCCCTCTACCCCCGCATCTACAAACATGCGTGTGGTGCATCGCTACTCACGCGCGGCTGCTTCGCTGCAAACGCTATGCAGCCGCGCTACAAATGCGCGTTTGCATCAATACAAATACTTGTTGATCACGGGTATCGCGATGCAATCGCGCGACTGTCAAACGCGCGTTTGTATCGCTGCAAAAAGTCGCAATGTGAAAGGGCCCTAAGTTTGAGTTACATGTGTTATTTAGATTAAATACAGTGCTGTTTTTAGTTAGATCATATCTAGTGTGTATTGCGAATTTCATAATGGACAAAAACATCGAACAAAGATTTGGTATTAAATTTTGCGTCGCCGGTGGAATTTTGTGTTCGGAATTACTGAAAATGTGACAGAAAGCTTACGGAGAATCGACTATATCAAAAACACTTATATGAGTGGTACAAAACGTTGAAAAGCGGTCGATATGTGATGGAAGATTTGCCATGCTCCGGCATCAACGTCTTCAACTGAAGTTAACATCGCAAAAGTGAAAGAAATAGTGACTGAAAATTCTCATTAAAGTTTGAGAGAGATAGCCGCTGAACTTTCTGTGTCTCACGAGTCGCTCGCTCGGCTATAGGTCCAAAAGATCTGAATTTTCTCCGTAAGCTCAAACGCATAAGAGTCGATGACTCAAGTCAATGCGGAACCAACATTGATGAAACGCATTGGTGGGCTTACGAGTCAACAAGCTTCGGAGTAGCGCCTTCCAACTGAACCGAAATCAAAAAACCACGCCAAAGTCGATCAAAAGTCAGTCATATTGTTTTCTTTGACATTCGCGATGTTGTACACTCCAAATCCTTGCCAGAAGATCAAATGGCAAATAAATATTATTATTTCAGCGTTATACAACGTTTAAGAGAGCAAATTCGACGAAAAAGGCCAGATTTGTGAAAAGAAAATTCTTAGATTTTGCATCACGAATCCTGCGCCTTTGCACAAAGCCATAATTGTGCACAAGCTTTTGACCAAAATCTCAATAAATACCATCGAACAATAACCTTATTCACCAGATATTGCTCCAGCGGACTTCTTTCTTTTTCCTAAATTCAAATTACTTCTTGGCACCCGTTTTCATTCAGTAAAAGACATAAAAGAGATTTCCGGGCGGCAACTGAACTCAATTTCGGAAAAAGCGAATTAAAAACGTTTTGATGATTGGATTATTCGTTGGCGTAAGTGTATAGGTTCTGAAGGAACAAAGTACTTTGAAGGCGATAAAATAAATCTAGATGAATAAGCAACTAACATTTTATGTATTATTGATCTTTTCCCGGTTCTTTCTTGACCGAGTAGTATATACTTAATTACTTATGTAATGAGACCACTTCCGGAAAAAAGAGAACACAGTAATTCTTCTTGTGAAACTGAACAACTATCCCCAATGAACATATAATGTCCAAAGAGAACACAATAATTCTTCTTGTGAAACTGAACAACTATCCCCAATGAACATAATGTCCGTAGACGCCAAAAAATATTGAACTTTCCATAACAGTTTTCTTAATTAAATATCATTTTGTATGGATAGTATGAAAATTTTTGTCGTTTTTAGCCATATTATGTTCCTTGGGAAAAGTTATTGGAGGAAGTTAACATAATCATATAGTATGGCGTCATTGAAAATTCGGCTGTTTCCTCGTGGTCCTACTAATTTCTCCTACTAGTGGGACCACGAGGAAGCCTAGTTCCTCGTGGTCCTACTGCAGATAATAATGTCTTATAGTAGGTCCACGAGGATGCCTAGTTCCTCGTAGTCCTACTGCGAAGTTAAATTATTTAATGATACATTTTCATGTTACTTTATATCAAGTTCGAAGTATGATATAAAAAACAAATAGTATTTTATTCGCCATGTACTTAATGATAATTTTAGAAAATAATATTTCCTCATCTTAACTTTTCTAGAAAATGACCATGCTTTCCGAGAGCATGCATACGACCCGCGCCCCTACCGGCTAACTCATAGCGATGTGCGATGGCTTTAGCGAGGTAGTCGCTATCGTTTTAATTTCACGGAATTTGCTATTATAGGTGGTACGAAATCAAAAGATGACGCCATAAAGGCAAGTTAAAACGATAGCGAGAATGCAAACGATAGCGAGTAGGTATGCCAACGTAATGTTTGCGCACCTCGGACCACGGGGAGAGCAATAGACCCGCGGTTCTACCGCCTAACTCATAGCAATGCACTAGCTATCATTTTAATGTCTCAAGCCGTATGAAATCACAAGATGACGTCATAAACGAGAGCTAAAACGATAGCGAGTGAGTTTCATCCGTTTTATATCCTCTCCTATAAATAACTCACTCGCTATCGTTTTAGCTCTCGTTTATAATGTTATCTTGTGATTTTGTACCGCTTGTGACATTATAACGATAGCGTGCAAATTCCTTAAAATTAAAACGATAGCGAGTACCTCGCTACTGGCATCGCACATCGCTATAAGTTAGGCGGCAGGACCGCGGGTCGTATGCACGCTTTCGGTAAGCATTGGTCATTTTCTAGAAAAGTTACATGGCGAATAATATACTATTTGTTTTATATATCATACTTCGAACTTGACATAGAGGAACATGAAAATTTATCATTTAATAATTTAACTTCGCAGTAGGACTACGAGGAACTAGGCATCCTCGTGGACCTACTAGTAGGACATTATTATCTGCAGTAGGACCACGAGGAACTAGTCTTCCTCGTGGTCCCACTAGTAGGAGAAATTAGTAGGACCACGAGGAAACAGCCGAAAATTCGACATTGTGAAAATAATTTTCTAATTCCACATACATTTCTTTCACAGACCTTATTATTTGTATGGGGGATTAACACCATAAGTTTTATATACAGGTGTCCCAAAAACAATGGATAAACCTGTAACTATAGATGGACTTCATCATGGCCTCCCTTACCACAAATTTTGACCTTAGTGAAAATATCACCGTTTCAGAGATATTTATTGTTTTTGTTTTTTTTTCGAAAATTTTAAAGTGCGATTAGTTTTTATAGTGCCATTTCTACAAATGGAGAGCTCTTTCGATTTAGTTTTTTTTTATTTCACAAGCGATAGTTTAGCTATCTAAAACAAAGACTTAAATTTAACAAACTAGCGTAAAGTGTTTAAAATAAATTAAAACACAAAGAAAATTAAAAATTAAATTAATTTTCTTTCATGTTTGATCAGCTACAGTGTGAAAAAAATGTAGGACGCTCATCGTGCCCATTCTGTTAAAAACTTGCTTAGCTATTCTAGAGTCCAAAAAGGTATCATAAGCTTAAGCATTCTAAATATTTTTAATTTCATGACTACTTGAATAGCAAATAGTATTAAAACTTCAAAAAATATTTTTGTCGTAATAATAACTCTAAGCTTTTGTGTTAATGTTAAGGTGTAATGAGCCTAGATATTCTGTATTTTTTAATCTTATGACTACTTAAAGAGTATAAAAATTTCAAAGTACTCGTTAAAAAACACATTTTTTCCTAAAAAAATGAAATTGAACTTGCGCCCTTATACACGTCTTAGACCTTTTAATAAAATAATGTTTAATGCGGTGCACGTAACCCGACTAACCCGACTTTGATGTAAGCAGCTGCATTTTGGATGCGAGTCCGCAACTTCGCAATCGAGGATACTGACATCGCGTGCACGGGGTCTTTTAGACTCAATAAAAAATCCAAGGGATTTAAATCCGGTGATCATGGTGGCTATAAAATAGGACAAAGCCGGCCTTCGACCTTTTGGGTAATTTTCGTTTAAGTGATTTCTCAGTCTTTCAAAATAATGTTTACATTTCATACCTTTCTGCGTACTGTCGAGCAGCAACGTTGGCATAACCTTGACACTCGCCATAAGTTTTTGCATATTCGAATGTCGTGTACTGATGTCTAGGCATGTTCAAAGTCCTAATAACGATTGCTAAGTGTCAGAAGGTATCACAAATACAAACAATATCCAAATCGTAAAGCTAGTAAAGTCCGTGTACGCGACGCCAGTATCCTCGATTGCGGAGCTGTGGATTCGCATCCAAAATGCAGCTGCTTACATCAAAACGTCGGGTTACGTGCGTTAGGAAATCGTACAGAACCTTTTTTATACAAACATTGTCCCCTATTTCCTTCCTGGATAATGGCATTAGCTGTTTTATTTTTTTTTTTCAACAAAAATCAATGGCAATTATAAACATGCTCCTATGTTTTCCTTTTTTTATTAAGTTAATTACTAAATGAGATATAAACCTTCAAAAATCTAAAAAAAATGGCCTGCTATATTCAAACATCCAGTCCAGCAAACAAATTTGACGAAATTATATGAAAAAGCAAAACATAGAAACACAGCTAAAGCCTTTCTTTAACTTTTAACGTAAAATGTAATTAAATCGGTCTAGTTTTAGCGGAGAAAACAGGGGACTTCGAAACGTATATTTGGTGTACTTTTTATATGTATTTTCGGTCCTAGCTGCATTAGATGCATAAAATAATGGGCACGATGAGCGTCGTACATTTTTTTCACAATGTAGCTGATCAAACATGAAAGAAAATTAATTTCATTTTTAATTTTCTTTGTGTTTTAATTTATTTTAAACACTTTACGCTAGTTTGTTAAATTTAAGTCTTTGTTTTAGATAGCTAAACTATCGCTTGTGAAATAAAAAAAACTAAATCGAAAGAGCTCCCCATTTGTAGAAATGGCACTATAAAAACTAATCGCACTTGAAAATTTTCGAAAAAAACAAAAACAATAAATATCTCTGAAACGGTGATATTTTCACTAAGGTCAAAATTTGTGGTTAGGGAGGCCATGATGAAGTCCATCTATAGTTACAGGTTTATCCATTGTTTTTGGGACACCCTGTATGTTAACATGGGTAAAGTTTGCGGTTTGATAGGGTAGGTACCAAACACATAGTAAGTGCTTATGTTTATTTCATTAAATTTGCCGAATCTGCTCTTTAAATAAAATATGTTTAACTACACACCTGTCGTATAATATACGATATATATACTATAGGCCTCACTAATAACCATTGTATAAGCCTTGTATAGTTAACTAGTGTATTGTCTCTTTTGTTCGAATTTGAAATGCCATTCGAGTGAACGTGACAAAACACTGTTTAACTAAATCAGGCGTATACAATGGTTATTAGTAAGGCCTTATACCTATATATAAAGTTAAACATCACCTCATCTTGTGAGTCATTCTCCTCGCAGCGGCATGCTTTCTGAAAATCAAACAGCGTTTTACAAAAAACTTGCCTATGATTTTAACGTTGTATTTTTATCGCTTATGCTAGGATATCGCATGTAAATAATAGAATTTTATTATTAGGGGAAGGAATTCGAAGCCATGATGGGGAATGGCGATGACCCATGTCAAATCATCCACAGAACAGATTTCTGTTCTGTGTTGGTATCACACCCCGATGGGGCGAGGACGTTCAGTCCAAGGCAGTGGTACCTTGTTCACGTCCTCCAAAGTCCAAACATGAATTTTGTATTTTTTTTCGCAAACTAAAGAATACAGAATGGTTTTTAAAACAGTAAGTACCTACGTACTTAAATTATATTGTTACCAGACAGAATATGCTTAGTTTTTAGTGCAAATATAATAACTTTTGGCTTGATGAGAACATAAAGGTAACTCCAATGGCAATGTGGGCATGGCAAAGCGAGTTAGAGCTGAATGCACTAAGCACAGCGAGCATAATATCTGTGTTGCACGGAATAAAAATATGTTATTATATTATTTATTAGTGTAGATGTATAACATATCTCTATAGGCACGGAGTAGGTATATAATATTACCGTGCTATAGGGTTTGGAGCTGAGAACCAAATTATTATTATGGATTTGGAACATAAATAACTAACCTGCATTTTTTCTTACTGCATGTTTTTTTTCGACACACACTGAAATAAACACCACATTAATTACATTGGTTAATAATATAGATAGTATTATTGACGATCCCAGATTGGGAACTATTGAAATTCTGGCAAATTACTTCTTGAAGTTAAGAAGTTTTAGGATTAAATATTATTGATATTTAGTAACTAGTAAAAATAATCAAAAATTGCTGATTCGTTGATTGTTATGAAAAACATTTGTGAAGAAGGTCAGAACGAAAAAACTTACTTTCTTAAGCTGCATGGCTTCCTACGTTCTCTTTTCCTGAAAGTTACGATATTGTTTTATTCATTATACTATTTATTCAAATAAAAGTCACATAGTTTTAAAATATTTTACCCTGTAATATTCGGTCGCGGTAGGTGTACAACATCAGGGACGAAATCTTTGTCGCGGTTGATTACAATACCGCTATGAGGCTTGTACAACCTGGAAAAATAATTTGTTTTTATGTAGAAATTACTAAACAAGACTGAGCAGTGAGCACTGACTATAATTATTTTTGTATGCATAATATTAGAACAAATATTCATTGTTTGTGCAGGCAGGCAGTATTTAACGATTTTAATACGCAATAAAACAAATGGATAATAAAAAATAGTTTAACGAAGTATTAAAAAATACATATTAAAATTGAAAAATAATATTTGCGATTCTTTTTTTCCGCTTAGCCTATTGTTGTCTCATTCTTCTACTTATAAGTCAGGTGAAAGAGTAGACGCTCTACCAACAGTACTGAAGTGAAGCATACAAGGGCGGTTCAATAAGTACCCGTGTTAGAAATGGAGACACAATTTTTTCAAAAATTTATTTGTTTATTTTTCAACATAGTCCCCTTTTAGAAAGATACACTTTTCCCAACGTTGCTGCCATTTTTTTAACCCCTCCAAAAAATAGGATTTGTCGAACTCTCCAAACTGTCTCGGCGATGACTTCATCGTTTGAGCTAAATTTTTTTCCCGCGAGCCATTTTTTCATGTTAGGGAACAAGAAAAAGTCACAGGGAGCCAGATCGGGTGAATACGGGGGGTGCGGCAGCGATTCATAACGCAATTCATGCAGTTTAGCGGCGACAACTCCGGATGAATGTGCCGGTGCGTTATCGTGGTGAAACAACACCTTCTTTTTCGCCAAATGCGGCCGTGTCTCCTTAAATTTTTTGTCGAAGCGGTCCAACAACTCACTGTAGTATTGTCCAGTGATCGTTCTTCCTTTTTGTAAAAAATCCATGAGGATGACGCCCTTTGCATCCCAAAAAATCGTCGCCATGACCTTTCCGGCCGATGGGACCGTCTTCGCCTTATTTGGAGCAGAGTCACCGGGAGAAATCCATTGTTTTGATTGTTGCATAGTTTCTGGTGTGTAATGATGAATCCAGGTTTCATCAACGGTGACAACTCGATGCAAAAAGTCCTTCGGATCTCGCTTAAATTGCTCCAAACACTGCTTCGAAGTTAACAGCCGTATCCGCTTGTTGTCCACCGTAAATAATCGCGGCACCCATCGGGCCGACAATTTTTTCATTGCCAACTTATCATGTAAAATATTAATTGCCGTTCCGACCGATACACCTACGGCCTTTGCTACTTCGCGCACTTTCTTTCGTCGATCAGCGAGAATCATGTCGTGGACTTTTTCAATGATTTCCTCGGTAACCACGTCTGCCGGTCGTCCTGGTCGCCGCTCATCAAAAACGGATGTTCGCCCACGTTTAAATTCGTTCAACCAAAATCTGACGGTTGTCATAGATGGCGAAGCGTCCCCATAAACAGCATCCAACTTTGCTTTTACCTCCTCGCATTTTTTCCCATCCAAAAACAAAAAGCGAATTACCGAACGATACTTTTCCATCTTATCCAAAATCACGAAACACGTCTGACTCGAATGGCTGCCAAATCTAAACTAACCTATCAATCAGTCTGAAATTTGTTTTGGTGTCGTTTGATAGATGGCAGCACATGATGATAACACTAACTTCCCTCAGCAATGTCCTCTGTCTTCAAACATTATATGCTCGACACATACGACGCGTTTTCTCTCACTCAGTCTAGATTTTTGGAGTATGTGTCGCGCTCCTTCTCGGTTGCGACTACCGCGACAGAAAATGTGAAGTAGTACATTTTGAAATGCTGAGCCGCTCTTACATTTTGACGCCATGTACTGCCTCTTGTATGTCCTACTCAACACTAAAGACTAGGGCAATGGGAAGAGGAAGCAAATAAATATGCCTGCATAAGTAATAGGTACTAAATACCCACCTATTATATTCCTTATTGTACACAACCAATAATTAAAAAAACGTAACATTCAAATGATATACAATGGCGAGTTTTAAGAGATCTCTTCCAGCCAACCCTAGATGACGTATGAAATGATATATATAAACGCGAAGATGGTGTACTTTTACATATATTTAAAAATGTATCAAAGCCATTATCTAAAACTACATCCTCCGTGTTTTAATTTCGATGCTTTTTCTGACAACAGCACAAGATTTACAGAATTGGGACTTTTCAAAATATTTGTTTTTCTGTTAATTGAGCTATACAAGTTATTGTACTACCAAAGTGCACGGAGTGAGTGCATTGAACATTCTAAATGTATTTACTACCACAATGTTTATTATGCGCTGTCTAGTAGACATGCGCAAATCATGTCCTGTAATGGATTGAACCTGGAACGGTTACTTAACATTTCGGAACTGTGTCCGTTATCATGTCCGCGAAACTATCTAGTTCCTTTAGGTATCATGGGCATAGACAGGTTCAGTTCCATATCTATCAGTTGCAGTTCCTTGATCCATCGGGCATTACGTTATGGTCCGTGTTATACTCGTAATCTTTACATAGTATAAAATGAATTTGCCTCCGCTGTATGTTCGCTTAGATCTTTTTAACTACTCAATGCATTTTAAAGCAGTTTTCAGCAATAGATAGAGTGATTCAAATGGAAGGTTTATGTCTACAATACACAAGCTTCCTCCCGCGTCAAATAACCACGCGAGCAAAGTCGCGGGTGGACAGCTAGTACCTAGTACATAAAAGCCTTGTTTATCAAATTTTTTAGAGCATTGTTAAATTCCAAGAATTGTATCTTCACAGTGTGAACTATTACGATCCGGAACTACACATGTCTACTGTCTAGTTTGTCCTCATCATTAAATATTTATAAAAATAATTTGTAATTAATACAACAAGTATTTTAAATGATACCAAAATAATAGCCATCAAGTATGTACGTAAGCTTTTCGGAGTAAAACTACCTGTGAGACGTTGAGTAGGTACCTAGTTAAAATAAGGTAGAGTAACGGTTGACGTGCTGTGACGCTAGACTAGACGCAACTAAGTAATTTATTACCGAATATTAACTTTTTCAAGTGTGACGTCAAGTTACCAATAATTACTATAATAACAATATCAATTAATAATAATATTTTGAGTAATAGACGTATGTATAATATCTATATTGACTTGACTTGTATGACTTGTATATTGACTTGTAAATAAATATAAAACATAAGCAGACATATCTGATCAAGAAATTAAGACCCGGATAGAACTTGCCCGAGCCACTTTTAACAAAATGAGGAAGGTTTTGTGTCGTCGTAAAATTAATATAAAGCTCCGAGTCAGGTTGCTTCTGTGTTACATTTGGCCTGTCGCCATGTACATGTACCAAGATGGAGAATATTACTCAGTCTCCTTAACATGCTCCCTTTTCGTATCCTTCTTGCTGGATGCCAACCTTTTATTATAAATTAACAAAAGCCATGGTTTGTTCATTAGCTTCGTCAGGACATCCGCACATTAATATTCTGTGAGCGTGTATGTTACTTCAACGTGACTAGTTATAGGTAGAGCAATATGTGTCCTATCCTGTGCAGTTCCGAATGGCGTCATTATCAACTCGCATATTGGCATTTCCTTATGAGCCTTTTGAGCCAAATCATTACGAGAGCAGTTTCTTACAGCCACCAGTTTAGATTGATGCGCATGTGCCTTCTGCTTGCCCAGGATGTTACATCCTTACGGCCTTACAAATAAAAACTTATACCGAGGATAATCCTCGGAATAATTTATTCTGTGTTTCGTCTTGTTTTAGCACATGTCAGATGTAATATGTCAAAATAAGACAAAACACGGACTAACTATTCCGAGGTTATTCCTAGGAATAAGTTTTTTATTTGTAAGGCCGTTAGAGTAAGTGCGTAATATACCAGAGGTACATCGTAGCGTAGTGGCATCATATCCATGATATGAATCACTGTATGTAGCAAATAAGACTTCTGTTTCTTTTCTTGAACGGTACACTGGAAACTTCATTCTGTGTGTGTAAGTTGATTTACGATGAGGTGTATTGGGGCGTATCTCCCCCCTACCTACGCCAATGTTGAATTTATTAGCCTCCAAGTAAGACTTATTAAGCCCAGCGAAAGGAGTACATGTATGTACTCCTTTCGCTGGGCACTGTCTAAAAATGATAAGTTATTCGTGTCCCCCAGTTGTCGGTTTCTTTTGTGAATAAGAGGTTCACAAAAGCACAGGAGGTGCATTGGTGTTTCACGCCCTTGTTCACAGAATCTGCAAGCATCAGTTTCTTTAAGTCTTATGTTGTAGATATGTCTGTTCAGCTGGCAGTGTCCAGTCAGAGCCCTAACCATCACGCTCAGATTGCCCCTGTTGAGCTTCAGTAGCTCTTCAGTGCGCTTACGGGAGTATGGTTCCATTAGTGCTTTTGAGTGTCGGTTAACCCAGGCGTTCTTTACCAATCCGCTTTTGCCTCTTGAAGGAGGAGGGTTGTTAAGTGTTACATAACCTGGTTCTACGAGATACCAAGGCAAACGTAGTCCTTGAACCCCAGCCTTTTCTAGCTCATCGGATTTTTCGTTGCCGATGATACCAGAATGACCCGGTACCCATTTGAGGGTGATCTTGTTGTGTTGCCCCATGTCATTTAGTTTTTCCACACAGTCTTTTACTAGCTTCGACTTTAGAACGTTCCCGTTTAGTGCTAGTAGAACTGCCTGGCTGTCTGAGTATATTACTATATTTTAGTTAACGTAGCTTCACTGGCGGTTGGCTTGTACACGTTGAATTATGGCATAGACTTCCGCCTGTAAAATAATGGCATATTTCTAATGTTAAATTTATAACTTAATTTTGTATTTGTGACTGCATTCTCTTTCAAAATGCGAAATAAAATTTGAACAACATAAAATTTCACCCCAATCAGGATTCGAACTTGCGTGTTCAACATAAGCTGGCAATATGGTGGCGACCGAGCTAATTTTAATTTCACGGAGTTTACTGTGATATGCTGTACGGAATCACAAGATGACGTCATAAGCGAGAGCTAAATAAAACGATAACAAGTGAATAAGGCGTTAGAGCCACGGTTCACATCCTGAGCGATTTTTTTTATATTTATATTGTGTCGAATCAAATATTTTTAATTCTATAAAGAAGAATAAATTGGCTGAGCACTAATCGCTGTCGAAAATTTTCTATGAATGTAAATTTTCTCTAGATTCCATAGAGCTTTTCATGAGACATTGACATTTATAACTTCTAAAAAGAGATCTTTATTCGAACTATATTCAATATGTATGTTCTTTTAAGTACATCTGCTTCATGACTCTCAGAATTATTCTGATAAGGTTGACTGGCAGAAAATGCCTATGGCTTTAAATGCACATTGTACACAAATGTACTAAAAATTAATAAATCTAATGTTGATGTTACTAATTATTTGGCTTATTATCCTTAGTAATAATACTTAATAATATTATTATGTTGAATGCGCCTTCTCAAGATATCATTGTCACATACTCACCTCATAGTAGGGGTTTTGAGGTTTAGCAATCAGCAAGATTAAGCATTTTGAATTTTATTTAGCGCAGCAAAATATCATAATAGGGGTAACCATGTATCCTGTTCAGTACCCCCACCATACATGAAACTTTTCTATGGGGTCGTACGTCTAGGGCAGCCGATCAGAATCAGTGAGACAAGGTGAATAAATTATATGTAGAAAAGTGTGTATTTCAATATTTAAGCGTGATATAAGGAAATAGGAGAAATTATATATACTGGATCACGGGAAATTATATATACTCGTACTGCCGATTTGCACAAGACGGAGTAGCTAAAATCATCAATAGTGTGGTGCTTGCAACTGCTGAGAACTATGTATGGGAAATACATAGTTCTCAGCAGTTGCACGCACCACCACTCTGCACTTAGATCTCTTCCCTTCCCTACTTTCTCTATCTCTCACTCTCATGCACCGTCCTCCCACTTCCTGTCCACTGATTCCGTTTGCCATGATGTCAAATCGCTTATCACAACAATTTATACCAAACCTTAAGATTAAGAAAATTCCTCCACATAATTGTCAAATTATGGATCAGCACGACAAGGACATCACGCTGAATCATTTGTATATTATGAAAAAAAATCAGAATCAGACGCGCTCGAGTATTTCAACGTATCGATTTTTTGTTGGCATTTTCAAAAATCGGCCATGAGTTTTAGCCGCGTCCAAATCGTCTGTCTAAAAGGAGGAGGTTAAGTAACAATAGGGAATATGCATAAAATATTTAAATTTGTCACAAATATTTTTTTCTATATTCTTTATTGTCTTTACATCACTTATACTTAAAAGGAATTTTTTAGTTATTACTTAAGCCCAGAAAATATTATATAAAAAGTTAAAAATTAGAAAGGAAAATTCAAATTTACAATACGCGACACCATTGGTTTAAAACTGTATTCCTGTGTGATTACTCTATATTACGCTGCGGAAAAAATAGCGTGAGGTTGTCGTAAGCTAATGTCATTTCCATACATTTTTTTCTGCGGAACGACTGCGGAAAATTTAGCGTGTGGCATTTGTCTAGTAGGGCCTCTGAAACGCTATAGTAAACAAACACGGGACACAGGCACAGCCAATCACATCATCAAAAGAGCGCGCAAAATGGTGACGTTAATTTTTTTCTGTGTTATAAAGATCTAAATGATTAATTTAAAAAATAAAAAAATCATACATAATTATTCCCTACTCGATGCGTATATTTTTTTGTTTTTTTTGTGTGTGCGGGTGTGGGTAAAGTTGGCGTCGTTTTCAATTTTGGCGGCTATTATGAAAGTTGTAAATTTTGGAAGAACAATTCAAAAAAAATAAATTATACTATGGGGTATGTACATATAGCAAAATATTATCGTAGCCAAGATATCACACTTTGAAGTTTCTTCGTAAAAACCAATGATTATTATTGAAATTAATGAAAACTGCTACTGATTAGGTTATTTTTAATACTAGTCAAGATAAACACCACGCGACATTGTTTGCCAGAAATATGAAGCGACCCAAGTGGAATATTTTCGCTTCAACCATTGATTTACTACCAACGTAGATAGAGCGCTTCATACAAAAACGCGCTTGAAATCTGTCACCTAATCGACTATACATTTCGGCGTGTTGACGTGCCGACAGCTAATCATTTTCTATGGAAAAGAACTGCACGAGTCGCGATTGGGCAGTTCTTCACCGGCCCACTTTTCGAACGTTCATGCGTCATCTACGTTTGGTAGTAAATCAATGGCTTCAACCAATCACAGTGCACGGTTAGATTAGGTTAGGTGCCGATTGTGCCTCTATGGAGGTAGAAGTTGCTTGGGAGGGTGGTTTAGCCAGGTATGGGGTGTATACCCGAGTCCAAAGGCATAGCCTTGCCAGCTTTCGGCCCCTTGTCGAATCGTAACGAGATTCCCCCGCTCAAAAAAAAAAACGTGCGGGCTTTTTAATGCTCCCCTCACCGAAATGTATAAAAACCAAACCATCTTATAAATACATATTAAATTATCTCAATAATTGTGTTTTGAATTAAAATGTGGGCTTCTGTCTCATTAAAATTGTAATAAACATTTAAAATTTCGAACTGCTTTACTGTGTATGGCGTTGTTGATTTGTACCTCATATTTATAAGACACCGATCTTGAACGCTCATTCTTTTATGATTATATAATTAGTAGTGGTCCTTCAAGTCTTTATTTATTGTAATATTATATTAATTTTAAGTATGTTATAACGACTGTTTGGTGCCCAAATAAATAAATAAATTATACCCGTCAGAATTACGTATATTCACTTTTACAGTATCGCTACTGAAGTGCCCATAACTAAGCTCCGATATTACTTATGGCAAAACTTCTTTGTTGAATATGTTCACTTAAAATAGGGCTAGAAATTAGTATAAACATTAACGAAGTTTAGAAATTCTTTTTGTATTCGACCGATTATACTCCTGCGGTAGTCCCATTGTCACGAAAGTTAGGATATGATGATGGGATCCCAGGAAAATTGAGGGAAATCCTTTTTTATAGGTTCGTTCAACGTGTTTCATGTTTCTACCGAAGCTATCCAGGTATTTACGTCTCGTAGCTGATGGAAGGATCCTTAGCTTTTAAGAGTCAGAGGTTTTTTAAATACAACATACACGTATTGACCCTTTTTTAAATACAATAGGGTAATGAACAGCGAAATGATACGATGAGGACTACTATAAAAATGCATTATCTGATATCAATCTGATTATTTGCATGTAGGGGTGGCCGTATGAAAATTATTCTATTGCGTCAGATACTCAGAAGGGATGTTAAGTAAACCGCAAATGAGCTCATATTAAAAAAAAATACAAAAATCTAAAACCGACATTAAGTATTTTTGAAGTCGGTGCCAAACGATGCATTGTTTTCTACTAGGAGATCATGATCTCCTAGTAGAAAGTCTGAAGCACTCAAGTACCTACTTATTTCTCCGTGACGTTTTTTTTATATTTTTGAAACAAGATACTTCACATTCCCAATGACGCTCGAGTAAATCTCCATCAAGCCTCATGATAGTAGGGACTATCATGAATGACAATAATGAAACATTTGTTGTTCATATAATTATTAAAAATTGTAAAACTTTAATCGACCCATTCGTCTATTTACAAATAACCGTTAGATAAGCAAGTAGGGTATTGAAAATGTTATCTTACTCATCAGCCGCTTTTGGTGGCAATGGCGGCACCATTTCTGCTGGCTTAACTGCTGTCCGTCGTGCTGAGATAATTTCACCACTCACAGTCGGACTAGCAACCTACAAAAGGTTAAAATCCTTATTATTTACTATGTATGTATAACTTAATACCTACTGTAATTTTTTTATACACCGTGTTTAGTTTAGTCAATGCCCTATCAAGCCGAAACCTAGTACCCATGTTAACACAGTCATAAAAAAAATTATGGCGTCATTGAAAATTCGAAATTGTAAAATAATTTTAAAATCCCCATACAAATAGTTGCTGTAAAAAAATGTATGGGGAATTAAAAAAATAATTTTACAATTTGGAATTTTCAATAAGGCCACAACTTTTATATGACTATGTTAACATGGGCAGTTTTTGGCTTGATGGGGTATTGACTAAATTATTTCGCAGTTGTCATGACACACTCGCTATCTGTTTGCTTCTAGTTTTTTGTATGAAGTCTGAATTATGAGGAAAGATTGCTAATTTACTACCTCTATGAAATGAACATATTAAAAATTCGAGAAACCCAACGACTAATCTATATTATATTCGTCGTTTGATTTCTCGAATAATTTTTTTCGAATGAACTTTCCCCCTTACTTGAGCAGGCTTCTAGTTTCATTCTTGTATAAAGTCTGAACTATGAGGAAAGATTGACTACCTCTATAAAATGAACATATACCGGGTTATTTTTCAAGCAGGAGTCAAATTTTGTGTGCATGTTCAGACAAGCAAAATGAATAACTTCTAGTATGGGACCAAACTTGAAATCGCGAAAAAATCTGCTGTTCCATACATTTAGGTTCAGTGGATGTTGAACATTTGTATGGAACAACTGATTATTTTTCGCGATTTCGAGATTGGTCCCATAGTAAAAGATCTTCATTTTGCTTGTCTGAACTAGCACACAAAATTTGGCTCCTGCTTGAAAAATAACCCGGTATATTAGTCGTTTGATTTCTCGAATTTTTTTTCGAATGAACTTTCCCCCATACTTGAGCAGGCTTGGGACGAAGAACTCGTGATATCTTTTAAAAAATCCGAGTGTTTGATTTTTTAACCGACTTCAAAAAAGGAGGAGGGTCTCAATTCGATGCGTATGTTTTTTTTGTATGTATGTTACGCGATTACGCCGCCAATAAAACTGTGGACCGATTTTCAAAATTATTTTTGTTTTCGGTAGAGTACCTATAGAATGGAACTTCTGAGGTGGTTTCAAGATCACCAAAGTCGAGATCTGATGATGGGATCCCATGAAAATCGAGGGAAACGCTAATTTAGGGTTTCTTTCACTAAAAAGATCTCATTCACTAAAAAGTTATGTATTAAGTTTTTACTTTTTACGAAATCGTAAAACGTAAAACTTGGTGCAACCGGCTGTAAGGGTAGGACAAGCAAGACTACGAGGTGTCGGACTCTCGGTTTTTTAGCAATTCGTGCGTTTATCACTGAAATCTGTTACAAAATTGAAAGGATGAATATACTTCCGATTACAATACCGCATAAATTATGCTACGTAAAATGATGATAAAGCATTTTAGGGCTAACAATACTATGCTAATAGAAATCAGCGATTTCATTACTAACTAATATTATGCCTTTAGATAACTATGCATCATCAAAATGCAATGAAAAAAATATGAGATGTTAATCTATGCTATTTGATGATTAAGTATGTCTAGTGAGTTATGCCGATCGTTTTTATGACGAACAACATTATGCGTAATGAAATGTCCCCATTTGCAACCTTTGACATTATATCCGTGTTCTGTGTTCCTCCCTCCTGTGTTCTGTGCAGAATAAAAAGAATGAAATGCTCACGTTTAAAATTGACTGACACGATGACGTATGTTTGATAACAGGCACGGGGGTAGGCAACAAGATATCCCGGGGCAACATGTCGTAGTACGTAACATTCTTCCGAGAGTCCCTTTTCTTTCTGCTTTTCAATATATCACTACTTTCTTCTTCCGATGAAGAGTTGAACTCAAACTTATTATAAGTTTTGCTACTAGAAAAAAGACACGCATACCGTTTGTTATTTGTATTTTGTCATTCTGTTGTTCACCGATATTAAGGCACATACGATTTCTTTTTTATCACCCCGGAAAATTTAAGGGACGCTTTAGGACATATCTTATTTTACATGTATAAAAAAAACAAAAATTTATTTAAAAAATTTAAAAAAACTTAAAAAAATACTGCACTAAACTAGTGCGATATTTTTGGAATATTTAGAAAATAATATAAAATTAAATAGGTGTGTAATTTTTTTTATTAATATTTAAATCGTTCTTCTACCGTGTCCTGAAGCGTCCCTTAAATTTTCCAGAATGATAAAGAAGTAACCCTGTATAAAGAGTAATAAAGAGTAAAAAAATATAAAAGTAAGTAAAAAATATAAAGGTTAAAGTTAAAACGCATTTAATTGGGATGATGACTGAATTCTAATTTTTACGTCTCGTCATAAATATTAAAAATCCGTGGAAAAAGATGCAGTCCTGTGAAATTAGAATTAAAATCGGCTTAGAAATACATTAGATATAAGCATTTAAAGTTGTTAATTTGGGATTAGACAGAGAGATCCGACATCAACCGTGACGTCATCGTTGAGTACGGCCATATAAACTCCTTGTAAATTGCCGTTTTGCTAGAAAGAGATGGAGAAAAATCTTTAATACCTTATATCTAAGTTGTTTTTATAGTTATTCGAAAACCGATTTTTTTCTTTCTGTTTATTATACGAATGAGCTTCTCTTAAAGCAAAAAAAAATTTTTTTGTCATCTAGCCTATTGTGGCAAAATTACCAATTAATTAAATAATACACACAGCAACACACCAAACTTCTACTAAGTACATGTAGACTGTTGACTCGATCGTAATTTAGCGACGGTTTTCGAAATGCAAATGCAAAACTTACTGACTTTACCTAATTGACAAGAATTTGTAAATAATACCTTGTCTTATTAAAACATAAAGCTGTTAATGAAAAAAATGTCGTACAGTATATAGGGTCGGTAGTTCTACATTGAGCCACCCAGCTACATCCATTCAAATATGTCGAAAATACGACGTTTCTAAATCGTGCTAATACCGGTAAATACGAGGCGACTTGACCCCCCTCCTGCCCACTAGCTGGCCCTGCGATCCCTTGTGAGGGGGTCGTATGCGGACTATTTAAGCGAAAATCTACTCTAAAAGTATGTATTTTTGCTGGATTTCTTTCTTTTTTCTTATCTTTACTTAAGTATATTATAGTAAATGTGATGATCCCGAATTATTACATATAAGTATATTTAGCTTTAAAATACTGCGCACTTCACGGAACACTGCCATGTGGTGAAAATTTTAGGTTATGTCTTAAAACGTGGTGTGTCTCAGATTGAACCACTTCGAGGTGGTCCACAATGAACCTAGTTCATGGTGCACTTTGAGTTGGTTCACGATTTACTATTTTATCATTTTTCTCATGTATCTAATTTTCAAGTAATTTATTTAGTAATTACCTCAAGATATTTTGTTGTTTAATAGCAAGAGATACAGATCTTGATGTTCTATAACGCTTGAAATCGACAGGGTTACTGCAGTCCAGAGATAACAGTGTCTTCTGATGTTTTAAAGGTCTCTACTATTTGTAATATTTTGAAGTGAAAAGTAATATTAAAAGTATTTCCTTTTTTAGTTTTGGTGATTTAGACGAAAAGTACTATGTATGATCCATTACAAGGGGGTGGTTCATTGTAGAAAATACCCCGGCTCAATGTATACCACTGGTTGAACACAATGAACCAAATCTCATTTTTTTAAATTGTTAATATCTCTTAAACTATATGTAAATAAGTTAACATTATAGTACATTTATTAACACAGATAAGTAACACAACACATATTCAAAATGGCATGATAAACTATGAAATTTAAAAAAAATACACGGTCTAAAATTTACATGGTTCATTGTACCACAACGTACCCTACTCGTAAGTTCATTTGCAATAATATTAGGTCCTTACATATGAAATTGGCGTTTTGCCGTACTGGCACAGAATACTGGCAAAATAATAGGACTAAAGTACAGAAGGATCACTCTCGAAGAAAAGCCAAGTTAAGGTATGAAAATTACCTACTCTTACGACCTTCATCTGACTGCACGGGTAATTGAAATTTATTGCATGGCATGTGTTCCAATTCCGTAACGCGTCGCTGGCCCGATACCGATTTGGCGATAAGAACGCAGGGTTCCCACTCACCGATATGCAGTTATCGTTACCGAGAAAAATCTAAATTATTACTTGCGACGACGCGGCCAGCGTGCGAGCCGAGCGGCAACCTCTAGCCATAGACCGCCCCGCCGCCGCCGGTGCGCCGGCCAAACATACCTAAACTGCGGAGTGAAACCCCCCTGGTACTGGCCACTTTGATCTCAAATATCTCCTCTATGGTTAGGAATTCCAAATTCAAATTTATACAGCTTTTTACTCATGTATATTTTGTGTTTCGAAAATTATAATTCACTTGTTTTTTCCTCAATTGTTTTTTTTCTTTGCGTCATTCAGTTTACAAAATAGAAAATTTTAAATATCGCGTTATTTACGAGTACGAGCTCCACCGTGGCACCAGTGCTGCAGAAACGGCTCGAAGAATTAATGATGTGTATGGCGACGGTGCCGCAAAAGAAAACACAGTGCGTTTTTGGTTCCAACGTTTTCGTTCCGGAAATTTCGACCTGCAGAACAAAGCCTGTGGACGGCCGGAGACCAAAGTTGATAATGAAGAATTGAAGGCTATTGTGGAAGCGGATCCATCGCAAACCACGTCCGAGTAAGCTGCAGGCTACGGTGTTAGTGATAAAACTGTTTTAATCCACTTGAAGCAAATTGGGAAGGTGAAAAAGCTTGAAAGGAATCCTCACGAATTGAGTGAAGCAAATCAACAAACGCGCGTTGACTGCTGCGTTGCATTAGGTAATCAACCGGCACAATAATGAAGGGATTTTAAATCGAATCATTACTTGTGATGAAAAGTGGGTCCTGTACGATAATCGGAAGCGCTCATCGCAATGGCTGCACCCTGCCGAACCAGCCAAACCATGCCCCAAGCAAAAATTGACTCCAAAAAAGTTACTTGTGAGCGTTTGGTGGACTAGTGCTGGTGTCGTTCACTACAGCTTTCTTAATTCTGGCCAGACGATTACGGCACATGTCTATTATCAGCAACTGCAAACCATGATGGAAAAGCTAGCTGCTAAACAACCGAGGCTGGTCAATCGCTCTAGGCCACTGCTGCTTCATGATAACGCTAGACCACACACTGCACAACAGACGGCTACCAAATTAGAGGAGCTTTAATTGGAATGTCTAAGACATCCACCGTACTCTCCGGACCTGGCTCCAACAGATTACCATTTTTTTCGAAATTTTGATAACTTTTTGAAAGGGAAAAATTCAACTCCGATGGGGCAGTCCAAACCGCCTTCCAAAGAATTTATTGATTCCCTTCCGAATGGTTTTTTTTAGTAAAGGGATCGATGAACTACCTATGAGATGGCAAAAGTGCATAGATAGCAATGGTATATTCAGGAGAAGATGCGCCTCCTCCTTTCCAGGAAACTGTGAGGGACATAGTCCGTGATCTTCCCAACACGGCGCCGGGAGCCGACGGGATCAGTGCTCGCGTGATACAGCACACTTAGAAGGCCGCATCGGCGGAGTTCTCCGAGGTATTTAGGCGATGTGTCCGGGAGGGCTGTTTTCCGGATGTCTGGAAGGTCGGTAAGCGGTAAGGGGCTTGCCATTCCGAAAGAATTCCGACCCGAAAGCATACCGCCCAGTTACTTTGTTGCCGATCTTTGGTAAGATTCTCGAACGCATAATAGTGAGCTGCGCTCTGCAGATTACCAGGGGGTTATCGGATCGCCAGCACGGATTCACTCGAGGCCGGTCGACGGTGTCTGCTCTAAATACCATCTTCAGGGCGGCGCGAGAGAGCTCGTCGAAGTATTTGCAGGTAGTCTTTCTGGATATCTCTGGGGCCTTCGACAACGCGTGGTGGCCGATGGTGTTGCTCAAGGTGAAGCAGGGGGGGTGTCCACCAAACATCTTTAAGATGCTGGTGGACTACTTCCGTGAGCGTCACGTGAGCCTGTCCGTAGGGCATTACAAGGTGTCGAAGGCGGCAACGATGGGTTGCCCGCAGGGATCGGTGCTGGGACCTACGCTCTGGAACGTGCTAATGGACGACTTGCTTCGACTCCTATTCGCTGGGGGGGTTAGCGTCGTGGCTTACGCCGACGACGTGACGATTCTGATCGAGGCCAATTCCCGGGCGAGCATAGAGGCCTCGGCCTCTACCACTTTGCAGTTCGTCGGCGACTGGGGGGCCCGTAATCGTCTGGAATTTGCTCCTAGTAAGTCTGCAACTATGACGATCAGGGGCAAATTCCAGAGGCCACCAGTCATCAAGTTCGGTGGGGTCTCTATCAGAAGCGTCACATCGACCACGGTGCTGGGGGTGGTAGTCGACGCAAGTTTATCGTTCGCACAGCATGCGACATCGATAGGGGAGCGGGCGGCAAATTGCTTCGGCAAGATGTCGAGAGTGTCGGCGTCCTCTTGGGGTATTCGACACAAGGCGCTCAAGGTCTTGTACCAGGGCACCTATGTGGCGACGGTGACCTATGCTGCTGCATGCTGGTCACAGCGCGCTTCCCTCCACGTTGTGCGGAGCGCGTTACTGCGCACCCAGAGACTCGCCTTGATCCTTCTGACCAAGGCGTACCGATCGACGAGCTCTGACGCATTGCCCTAAGGGGCAATCGTAAAATTAATCAAGAATTGTTAATCGTATCCCTCTATAAACATGTTTCATCTGCAAATAGCACTGTCATAAATAGATGTTAACTGTGGTATGGAAAGTCATGTAAATAAACGAGTAATGAACCCAATATTGAACCTTCAGGCACCCCCATTCAAAAAGGTGTACTAGAAGGCTCTGCCGTCTAAATTAATCAACAAACTATATAACACATCACTCATCTATGAAATGCAATCTCACATCAACAGTGAATACGTGAAGTTTTACATTTACACTACGGAACGTAACAGCGGCCTCAACATGTAAAGTCTGGCGTGTTTGCTGAGTTAACGTAAGTACATAGTTACTGAGTATTTTTTGTCCCAGGCAGAGAATTTAGGTAATTATCAATTATTCTAAGTATCATAGATTACCTGCGTGATTCGTCGAGGGGAAGTTCTGCTGAACAGTGGCCAATGTAACGCAATCTGGAAATTATATTATCATGTTAGCAAGGTTAGCATTGCATCCTGTCAGAATTGGCTTGTATGGTAATCTCCAGGGCGAGTTACGGTCAGTTCGGAGGGAGGAGGGAGATTCTGCACCAGGGTCGTCTGCTTGGGTAGTTCGGAGGGAGGAGGGAGATTCTGCACCAGGGTCGTCTGCTTGGGTACCTCTGTCTTACCCATTTCTGCTGCAAAGCAGCAGTGCTTGCATTGCTGTGTTCCGATTTGAAGGGTAAGATATATGGCAGTGAAATTACTGGGTACCGTGACTTTACATCTAATGTCACAAGTTGGCAACGTACACTGTGGTTCTTGTGGGGGTTGCAGTTTTGCTGCAAATCTCACAAGAGCCAGTTGCAAAAAAAAATCACTAATTGAAAGCTAAGTAGGCACTAAAATGGGTTCTGAATATATTGTAAGTATAAATACTTCTGCATAAATTAAGAAGAAAATGGGCATAATAGACGACAAAATGCGAAAATAAAATTAACACATCGCAGGTACTCTGTATGTCTGACTGGTTGGTAATATGGACCTAGGTGGTTGTATAAGATAAATGATTTTATTTACCTGGTATGCATTGACGGCACCATCGGTACGCATGTATCTTTGTAATGTCTGGGTTTAAAGGGCTTTGTTCTAAATTTTGGTGGTGCCCTCTGTTTAACCGTTTTACTACCTGGAACCAGATTCTTATTGCTGTTGTATTTGTTGCGGAAGATGTAAAACAACAATATGCCCTACATCTTCTACAACAAGTATTCCCAGAGCGGGATTCACCTGATAAGTAATTTTATTTATCGATGGTGAAAATGTCTTATTAGGGTACAGCCAGCATCATTAGGAACTTAGTATCTGAATTTTCTAAAAGCACCGTATTGCAAAACATATCACAATAGCCTAACAATAACACTTCGCAAAAATGTAAGACAAATTAAATTTTCATAGTCTTATAATTTAAAAGTCTCATGTCACAGTGTTTATTATCGAACTCCTCCGAAACGGCTTGACCGATTTTTATGAAATTTTGGACTAGGTCGTAGGTTATTTTTTATACCCCTAGGAAATAAGGGTGGCCCTCTCCAAATTTTTTTTAGACAATTATTATGGCAAAACGTAGTTCACGGGTACAGCTAGTAAACATAGGTTAGGTACCTATACCTAGTTATTCTATCAAAAGAAAATAAGTTTTTGAAAATTCCTATTTTATTATAACATTTAGTTCTATAGAATGTTTCAAAAGTTTCTATTTTTTAATATTTGAACATGAAACATTTTTGTTATGCTAGAGTAAGTATATTTTAATTTAAATGTTGTGTAATGTAACCTTTCTATTACTGATTCCTTCCTATATTTAATAAAAATAATTAATACAATAATAGGTAATTAATATGTCGTATTATTTATCAGTTCATGACAGACATCGTATAGTAACGCTTCATTGTCAATTGGTGACATCGCTAAACGTGTTGGTGTTGCAATAGTAGCCAGAGCATGGTTAATAGTAATTATGTATTCGAATTATAGGAACACTACAGAGGAATGGATACATGTAAGTACCTACTAGTATTATGGTTATGTCTATGAGGCAATGTCTTTAATGTGTTAGGTACTTAGGTAAGGTCAACTCGGCGAAGACCGTCTATCGGGTAAGATCGTACAACACGAATTACAACGAATTCAGCAGAATTACGAAGATGGCAATACCATCATCGGAACAATAAAATCGTTCTCGTTCTTACAAGTTGACATAGATGGCGTTATGTGCAGTACAAGCAAAAAAAAACAAATGTTTCAATTTAGTTCATTGAGCAACTTGCATCGGGAGTGTGCCACGTGCTAACAAAAAAGTGAAAAGTGTTTAAATTTATATTATTTTGAAGATCTATGCAAGTAAGTTCATTCTTTATTAATATATTCTTATGATTAGTACGTTACATTAGTATTATACACGTTTTTTACTAAATTATTCTTGATCACAATAAAAACTAATCTCAAAATATGTAGTGGGGAAGTCCGTCTAGTTTTGGCGGGTAATAACCGTCATATTTATTAATTCGATTTAATTTTTTATTGATTAATACTTATTTTATTAATATTTTATTATTAATATCTGGTTTAACAATATTTATGGCGGGGATTAGAGCTAATTATGAATTTGATTTGAAAAAAATTATTGCTTTGCCACTTTCAGGAGTCGTCAACCTTCAAAATACTGAGTAGGTATTTCAAGCAATTTTTAATCTATTTATTTATTTTATATGTTTTTTAAAAGGTAGAATGATTTTTTTTTGTTCCAACAAAAATAAAGAGATTTTGCTACTAATTTTAGATTTTCATTTAAGAATAGATTCTTATGTTAGTCCTATTTTAAATCTCATACTTTTAGTACTACGCACTCACTTATTTTTTCATTTATGGCCAAAGCTGTTATAAAAAACCGCCTTCAAAAGCAATACTAGTAATGTCTAGGTTTTGTTATTTGAAAGTTTTTAGTATTGGTTTTTGACAGCGGTTTTTTTTATATTTATTTAGTTCTTTATTATAGAACGTCCTCCTCCTCCTCCTCTATTGAAGTCGTTTAAAATATTGTTTTATTTTAATTGAGTGTATTTTTTTATGTTTTGTAATAAATATTTTAAAAAAGCATTAGTTATTATTAATCAAGGTTTTGTACTCCTGAAAGTGCAAAATATGCCGGTTTTACCCGACAAAGGCTGCATCTCGCGAAATTAGCTATTTTGAACATTATTTCATGGTATTAGGGTACACAAATCAAGTTTTTACAGATACCGGTACTCGCGCACACTATCTATAACAACGCAAACTATCGCTAACTAGGTAAAGCTACCACTAGACGGTCTTGTCCGACATGGGGGCCAAATCCGTCTATTTTTACTATAATTAAAAAAAAAGTCGCCATTTCATGTACCGATGGTTTCTATTTCATTTTGAAACATTCATTTAACGACCAGCTAAAAATATTATCTTCTAGTTTCACAAAAATTAGCGTAACATTTATAGAGTATACAAAATAAATCATTTTGTTTTTTTTTAAATGAAGTATGCCGGTCTTCGCCGAATTGACCTTATATAGATAATGCAGGAGGTCATACCACAGAAGCTAATATTTTTGTTAACTCCTTTTATGACAATTTTCTAACTTTAATGCGAGTGTTTATTACGAAAAAAAATATAGGTCAAGTTATTGTGAGGGTTCAACGATGGTCTAAGTTCAACGCATATGACCAAGTCCAAAAACGCAAAAGGCCAATGGACGCATTTGGCCAGATACGCAAATGGCCAGATAGATACGCAAATGACCAAAACTGAAATACGCGATTGACCAAAAGTGAAGTAGTAGGTACGCGATTAACCAAAACTGCAATAGGAACCCCATTAACTAAAACTAATTAGTACCCTTAATGTAAATTTTAGTCTAGGTACACTTGTTAGTTTGGCGAGTTATTAGTGTAATATATTATGATTTTTACTGTAGTAAATTAAAACTTTATATTTGTTCAATTGTTCTATTAAAGTAGCCTGATTCTCAAGTGCAACCTCACTTGAGAATCAGACTACTTTAATAGAACATGGGGCATTCTGCGATATTTGTTAGTATCAATTGTCAATGAAAACTTCATTTTATATAAATTGTTTGAATTATTTTTTACAATGGATTCAGAAGAAGTTCCTATTTCTACATCAAACCAAAGAATTACAAATTCAGCCAATACTACGCATTTTCAACTATTTACTTAACTATGTCTATAGTATTTGTTAGGGTCCTATACTATTGGGACTTTAATTATAAGCAGTGGACTGTATTAAAAATATATGATGGCAATAAAAAGATTGTAAAGGCGAATTAACAGATATTATAAATGAGCTATGTACAATGTCGTCAGCGATCTATCGAAGAGTGTCTGTCTGTCCCGCTGGTGTGCCGTCGCTTATACTTGCGCCGAACGCAGCCGGCGGGGCCCGACAACAGTCGAACGCTCCAGAACAGCATTCATAAATCATAAAACTTATGACGTAGCTTTGGTTAGCACCACTAGAGGGATTCGGGGTGAGGTGGTTCGTTTTCCGCACCTAAGTCGCTGCGCATGCCTGGGCTCATGACAGCCATTTGTTTGTTATATATAATCGACGAGCTCGTGATCCTTTGCCGTGCTGGAAAAGGCAATGAGGCATCTAATGGTGTCATCCTCCTTCAGCTACCGGTAGTAATAGGTGCAGGTCACCGTGTGCCTTGCTATCGCGACCACCGCGTGAGGGACGCTGTCGTGGACTGGGTTTGAGGGTTCCGTGTCTGAGCACAACCACGTGGTCGTACGTTAACCTCTGTGCTTCATGGAATGTGAGCAGCATAGAATTAGTGTTAAATCTATCCCTCCTGTGAATGAATGAATAGATGTTAATTTGGCATAAAAATGGGCCCTTCTTTTCATCTTGAGTGAAGGTCAGGAAGAGAGTATTGGAGTTGTACCTTCGTAGTCTCGCCCCAAAAGCCATTCTGCATGTCAAAGACCTCTGTATTTGCCGGTATGTGTACATGCCCTCGTAAATGTCCTGGAGGGTGTACACGATATCCATCAGACTTCGGTGTGTTCATTTCGGTTATGGATGTAATGGCGGCAGGACTTCCGTAACGCATTTCAAATAGGTCGTTTCTGTCGATGAAGGGGGATCTGGTTCCTATCTGCCATAAGAATCAGTTTCTTTGACCCGGTCAGCCCTGATGCTATAACTATGGCTCCAAAATGAACCAGGAGAGTTCATCCACCAAAAGGCGCTTTGAATCTCTCGCCCCATTGATCAGGGGGGTAATTTTGTAACTCATCGGCAATCGGCCATCGTATAGATTTGATAAATCTGTTCGATTGAAAAAGATTTTTAAAACGTTTGAATTTTTTTAACGTGGTCGTTCTAGCGGTCTTGGCATATTTGTCGAATTAATCAACCAATACCGATAGCTAGTGAACATAATTCCGCTCTTTTTTATTGACTCGTGTAGTTTGTTAACGATTGCCGATGAATCGATGTGTTACAAAATCACCACCCTGGACCGAGGCAAATGTTCTTATTTTCCCTTTTGCGACCGCCCCTAGAAGACTCGTGACTTCGTCCGACAGCTCTATTGCCGTTTCAAGTGTGTTGGTGATGATCAAGGCTTCCCTAATTTTGACATTTTTAAGGAGTCACGTGATTAACGTTTAAGTTTAACACATTAGTCTTTTGCGTTTTAGACCTTTCGCTTATTTGGTCATTCATATAAATATGTTTTTAAAGGAGTAAAAGCCTAAATTTTAATGGTCTTTTGCGTTTTTGGCCTTTTGCTGATTTGGTCATTTGCCAAAATATTTTTTTAAATACGCAAAAAGCCAAATGGTCATTTGCGTTTTTGGTCAAATGCGTCGAACCCTATTGTGAATATTAGAAGTCAGTCATTCGTTTTTGAGCAGCTACTTTTGACGCTGACTGTACCTACTAAAGATGGTAAACATATTCTTTCAATGTGGATCAATTTTGACGACACGATCAATTTTATCTCGCTATAAATATTTTTGAAAAGTATCTTACTGTTGCCTTCGAACGAAAGGGCATCAATAATATCCGATATATTTGTACAATCAGTAGTTTTGATATGTTTACAATGATTTCGACGCCGCCGTGAAGGACACGTGCACCATCTGAAAATGTAACCGGTAAGTACCTACCTATAATAAACAGCCTAAAACAATAAATATTTTACAAATTATTTATACTTACGGATTTTTCGCTCCCATTTTTATTTCAAGACACTTTTTATATTTATAAAGTTAAAACAACAATTTTGATATTATGTAGTGACATGTTGCTATTGAAATAGACAAGAGATTTTTAAATAATTGTCATGTTGACACTTTTAGTGAAGGTTTCATATCTTTATATATAAAAATCAATGTATTACTATGTTTGTTTGTCCTCTATGCGTTCCGAAACCATTCATCAGATTATAATGAAACTTTGGTAGGGTGTTATGGAGACACCCGTGATGGTTCCTAGCAAAAAAAAAAGAAAAGGCATTTACGTGGCATTGCAACGCATGCCGGGTAGGTACAGCTAGTCTTCTCTTATATACAGGGTGTAACTGAACACCCCAATAACATTTAAGGGTATGTATCCATCAGAAGTGTTAAGGCAGTGGGGTCAGATACTGGCATGGGCAGCGAAATAAAAATGTAGCACTGCTGTATACGTCTCGTTTATTATTCCCAATAAAGCAGCACGTATAAATTGTCCAGAATAATCACAATGAACATTGATTACAATAATTACAATAAATTATATTTCAGCTTCTTCGGTAAGCACATTTCGATAGATAGATTGTCAATGTCAAAACAGAAAAAAAAAAGGAACGTCAGACTGTAAGCGACTTCGCACACGTACTATTGGCCACATAATAAAGGCTGTCACACATGTGAACCATACATCAAGTTTACATTATCTTCTACACTTCCCCTTATGGTTCACAGTGTTAAAATAGTGTACAAACAAATAAGTCTACAAACATGTCAATAAATGTACACAAAGTCAATTATAACATACACAAACATAAATACAGGACAGTAGTTAAAACTATTATTAATTTATATTCATTGCCTCCACAAAACAATTATGTTTTAATTTACCCAGTGGTTTTGTAAGTACATCTGCGAGCATTTTATCTGTAGGTAAGTATCTAACACAAATAACATTTTCCTTAATCAGGTCTTTTACATAGTGATATCGCAAGTCGATATGTTTTGTTCTTTTATGACTGAGTTCTTTACATTGTAATAGTTTCTGAGCACTCTGATTATCATTATAGATAATACAATTCAAACTATAAGGTATGAGCTCAGACAACAAGTTTTTGATAAAAGAAATATCTTTGCAAACATCACCGATCGCCAGATATTCGGCTTCAGTGCTCGAAAGAGCTACACACTTCTGCTTACGAGACTCCCAATTTACAGTATCACTTCCTAACTTAACCACATAACCAGTATAGGACTTCCTATCATTTAAATCATTGGCCCAGTCTGCGTCAGTATAGCCAAACAACGACCAATCCCTACTTTTATGAAAACATAAACTATAGTGAATTGTACCAGCCAAATAACGCAGTATACGTTTCGCTGCTAACCAATGAGTTCTATCGAAGCAGTTGTTAAACTGGCTTAAGACACTGCAAGCATAAGATATATCGGGTCTCGTGCATACAGACAGATACATCAAGCATCCCAATAATTGCCTATAATTATACATCTCGTCTTGTAAATTTTCACCATTACTAGACTTTAGAAGCTTACAATTAACTTCCATAGGTGTTGATACAGCTTTACAATTACTCATGCCAAACCTAGTCAACAGTTTTCTTATGTACTGACTTTGATCAAGTTTTAGTAAACCCTTTGACTTATCTCTTAATACATTTATCCCTAAACAACTCTTAAGGGGACCCTAATTCTTAATATTAAATTTATTCTGTAAAACAGTAATTATATCTTTCTTAATTGAGCTATTGGGGCCATAAAATAAATAGAAGTCATCTACATACAATGCGATGATGACTAAATCAGTCCCAGATTTGCGAATATAAACGCAAGGTTCACATTTACTTTGTACAAAACCATGATCACATAATAAGCCATGTATTTTACAATTCCACATTCTACTCGCTTGCTTAAGACCATAAATACATTTTCGCAATAAGCAAACCTTATTATTATTTTCACAAAAACCAACTGGCTGTTCCATATAGATAGTCTCATTCAAATCACCATGGAGGAATGCTGTCGCTACATCCAAATGGTCAATATCTAAATCTAAATTATTAGCAATTGAGAACAAAATACGCATAGTGGAGTGACGTACTACAGGAGAAAATGTGTCATTATAATCGAGACCCTCACACTGTGAATATCCCCTGGCAACTAATCTAGCCTTAAATCGATCAAATTTGCCAGATGCATCATGCTTAATTTTATATACCCATTTACATTCAACAATATTTACATTACTGGGTCTGTCGACTAACTCCCAAACATTATTCTCTAAAAGAGACTTGTACTCACTTAACATCGCGTCCTCCCATTGCTTATGGTTCGGGCTTTTTATAGCCTCCTCATAGGTTGATGGCTCATCCAAGGAGAAATTGTTGTGTTGTACCAAAAGAGATGACATATCAAAATCTGCAAACCTTGGTGGTGGTACATTACGAGTGGATCGGGTAGGGCGGCCAGGTGGAACAGCAACGGTCACAGGACGAGTCGCAGCTTCCCCTCCAACGGCCTCGCCAGCAGAAGACATGACATCATCTTCACTGCTCGAACCCGTACAATACTCTCCTTCTGAAAATGAAGTAATATTATTATCTGACTCACACTTATCACCATCATTGGAATTATTACAAATATCATTGCTATAAAAATTATTACTATCAATATCATTATTTAAAATTAAATCACTATTCCTTTTATCACAGACTTTTTCATTATTCAATAAATAAGGAATAAATTCATTATAATTATTATGACTAACATTATGAATACGATTGCAAAACCTCTCCTCAATAAATGCTACATTCCTACAGACAACCACCTTTCTGGGATTCATAGGATCTGACAACCTATATCCCTTTGAACTCCCACTATATCCAACAAAAATATATTCTTTCGCCTTAGCGTCCAATTTGCGACGCGAATGCTCAGGCAGTAACGCATAAGCACTGCAGCCAAAAACCCGAAGGTGACTGAGGTCAACTTTTGACCCAGACCAAACTTCCTCCGGTATACTTCCTGCCAAAGCCGCTGTGGGGCATCTATTTTTTAAGTGAATCGCTGTCATTACAGCTTCCCCCCAAAAGCGCTTGCAGAGACCAGAATGCTGCAACATGCATCTTACTTTTTCAAGTAGCGTCCTATTAAGACGTTCTGCAACACCATTTTGAGCAGGCGAATAAGGGACTGTGGTCTGGTGAATGATTCCTTCCTGCTTTAAGTAGTTAACAAACTTTATACTACAATATTCACCCCCATTGTCTGATCGTAAGCATTTAATAGGCACACCTAATTGTTTTTCAACCATAGCCTTAAATTCAATAAAGTAAAATAGTACTTGTGACTTACATTTCATTAGGTATCCAAAACTTTTGCGTGTGAAGTCGTCTGTAAATGTTACAAGGTATCTCGCACCTCCCCAGCTAGTTTCTTGCATTGGACCACATACATCTGAGTGTATGAGCTCAAGTGGAGAACTTGCACGCTTGGCTTCACCTTTCGGGTAAGGTACGGCCGATAACTTCCCCTCTAGGCAAGCAGTGCAGTTTTTCAGTGCACCATCTTCAGTCTGAAACAATTTGTTAGTTGTTTGGTTTTGTAATCTAGACATACCTGTCAAACTGAGATGCCCAAGTCGATAATGCCACAACTCCAATGCTGAAACAGCCTCTGTAGCACTCGGTGCATTCTGCCTATCACGCAGGATCAAAGAGTGCATCTTATTTTGCGAGTTACCGACTGACCCACACACACTACCTTTTAATTTATAAATACCATTAACACAAGATGCTTTGGCTATACAGTTTCCAGAGATTTTACAATCTACATAAATATAGCAACCGTTCCTATCAAAATGCACACTATGACCATCATCAACAAGCTTACTGACTGAAATCAAATTGGCAGACAATTTAGGCACATACATAACATTTTTAAGGCTATTTACCATGTTATCACATTCCAAAGTTATGTCACCAACACAGTTTGATTTCAATTGTTCATTATTTGCAGTGTACACCGTGTAGTTGCAGTCTTTTGATTTCGTAATCAAGTCCATCTGATTGCACATGTGACATGAACTTCCCGAATCAATATAAAAATCAGCAGCAACACTCCGTGCCAAAAACG
This sequence comes from Schoenobius gigantellus, assembly GCA_963935595.1. Lineage (NCBI taxonomy): Eukaryota > Metazoa > Arthropoda > Insecta > Lepidoptera > Crambidae > Schoenobius > Schoenobius gigantellus. The sequence goes on along the minus strand of OZ012551.1, from coordinate 16,739,589 downwards.
CAGTCGCAGTCCCCATTTTGTCAATCTCCTTCTTTTTGTCTCGCTTCAGCTTAAAGCATCGAGCTTTCATATGTCCAAGTTTTCCACAATAATGGCATTTTGTCTGTGGCTTCTTCTTTAGATCAGCATGATCAGCATGTTTACGGCTAGAATAAAAAGCACAGCCATTCTCACCATTTACTGTGGTGGTATTCATATTTGATTTGCGGTATTCTTCCTGAAGAAGTCGGGCGCGAACCGCTTCACTCGTAAGTGTGCCAGCCAAACTTGCAGTCTCGAGATTCGTCACAACTGTATCATACTCCTGAGGCAGACCCATAAGTAAGACCTCGGCGATTTCACTGTCGTCGACAATGCGTCCAATGTCTGATAGTTGATGTACTATGGACATAATTTCATTTACATAATCCGCCATGGAATAAAACTTATCAAACTGAGTACTATGAAGTCTGCGAAGAAGAACAACTCGCCTGAACAGCCCTTTGTCCTCTAATGTATTTTGGAGGTTATCCCAAGCACATTTTGCTGTCGCCGCACTCCGCACGTATTGAAACATCATTGGAGTTAGCGATAAACATATTCGTGCCAATGCTCTTTGATTTTTAGATATATCGGGGTCAGTGCCCTCAACGCAGCCCCACAAACCTTCAAGTAACAGCAGATTTTTCATGACAAATTTCCATGATGCGTAGTTGCCGACGCCGCCAAGCTTCTCAACAATCATGCCATGGCCTCCATTGATAACAGGCTGCTGGGTAACCCTTTCTTCATAGTTATCGCTAGCACGTGCTGTCGACATCTTGTCGAATCAGCACACCAAAACGCAAAGCAATGTGCTATGTAGCCGGCGCCTTCGCTCCGCCACAAATATTCCGCTGCCTGCCACCAGTTATTCGTTTTACAAATCTTTCTGATAGGTAATCTACTTTTCCTTTTCGGGGATTCTCTTTGTCCCTGGGCCCATAACCTGTTAAGGCAGTGGGGTCAGATACTGGCATGGGCAGCGAAATAAAAATGTAGCACTGCTGTATACGTCTCGTTTATTATTCCCAATAAAGCAGCACGTATAAATTGTCCAGAATAATCACAATGAACATTGATTACAATAATTACAATAAATTATATTTCAGCTTCTTCGGTAAGCACATTTCGATAGATAGATTGTCAATGTCAAAACAGAAAAAAAAAAGGAACGTCAGACTGTAAGCGACTTCGCACACGTACTATTGGCCACATAATAAAGGCTGTCACACATGTGAACCATACATCAAGTTTACATTATCTTCTACAAGAAGTAGAGATTCTGTAGGAAAAATATTAGGGCTAACAAACCTACTTTTTTTTCCCATACAAACTAAATAAATTATTTTTTGGTATTAAGTGCCGACAGCCCTACGTAAGCGTACGAGGAATACTACGCTCACGTCTGTCACGTGTCATTTTGTGTTTAAATTTATTTTGTGTTAAGAGCTGATTATGGTTGCCACTTGAAAGTTTTTGCTTTCAGTTTAAAATCAAATAACTCTGAAAGTATTGGGGTTCTAGGTCTCAGACAAGCACCGAAGGTCCATTTAGTATCTAACTTATATGCCCCTAAATATTATTGGGGTGTTCAGTTACACCCGGTATATAAAAATGAATCGCAAAATGTGTTGGTAAGCGCAAATCTCAGAAACTACTGGTTCGAATTGAGAAACTCTTTTACCATTAGAATGCTACATTGTCCCTGATGGTTATAGGCTATATTATAACTTTTACCGCGAGAAAATATTTCTTTCCTATGGGAAAATTCGATAACTACTGGGCCGATTTTAAAATTTCTTTCACCATTAGAAAGCTACATCCTTCGTGAGTAACATAGGCTATATTTCCCACGGGAAAAATGAATACCACGTATTCGTACTTTGTATCGCCATGTTTTTTTAACTAAATTACTGAAATGTTTGATAAAATTATTGTATTTTTTATATTACATAAACCTTGTCCTAACAATAACGAATACATAAAACCAAGAATCATCCAATTTGGTGCAGTCGTTCGAAAGTTATGGGCGTACATACATTTCGAAGCTCCATTTTTATTTATATAGATTTTCAAGGAGCAACAAAATCATCAGTCCATCCTAGTATAGGTACATAAATTACTCTGTCTGTGATCCAAGTGTTGCAGTCACTGTACGAAAGCGTCTCGAAACCAATAGGTACGACTTCAGCGAGGGAGTTTCCCAACAAATGAGTCTATGAACATGGACAAAACAAAAAATTATGTCGGATTCCCATGTAGTAGCCATTCCTGTGTAGGTTGCAGTCTGTACCATGAAGCAAATACAAAGTAGGTATTTGCTTCATGGTCTGTATACACTCGGTAAAACCGATTTTTAGAAAGAGGTCAATCGACGAATCTAACTCGGCTGGGCAGCGTTTAGGAAGTTAAGGTAGGTGTATCATATTCTCGGGGTGCGATGTCAACCTCCTTGTGGTGCACCCTGGGCAACCCGGCAGATTCTCTGCCGCGGGCTAATAGTCTGACGAGAGGACCCCCATATGGGGCGTGGGATGGCCGGGTTCAACCCGGCGGGCCACTTCGTGTGGCCACCCGCTTCATGCGGGGAAGGGCGAAGTCCCCTCTTCTTATGATAAGAAGAGGTGTGGCTCTCGCTGGAAGCCGATCCCGGCGGCTACCTCTGGTGGTAGTAGGGACGAGGCGAGTTTCTCGCCATGGCGCTTCGCGCCCGTTGGGGATTTCCCCGAGCTTCGGCTCACCCGCGCGGCGGTGGATCCAGTGGGATCTGCCGTCGGGCAACCCGTTACCCGCACTGAGCGGGCCGGGGGCCCGGTGCACTGAGCGTCGGGCCGCGTGGAAGACAACCACAGTAAAAAACCAGTTGCGGGGTGTAGAGCGGCGCAATTCTGCGCCGCTCCACAAAGCAGCAGAGCCAGGCGGAGAGTCCGGCAACGGACATGTCACGGGCAGGGGTTCAGCGGGAATAAGGCCTGGCTGTTGTCCCCTTCCCTCTGTCTTGTGACGGACGGAGGAGCTGCTGGGGGGGTTTTTAGTGGGTAGGCCCGGGCCGGGTACGGTCTGGGGAGTCCCACATATCCTCGTGGTTTGGCTCGACCACGAGGAATGCGTAAATGCATTTTCCCCCCTCCCAAAAAAAAAAAAAAAAAAGGTGTATCATATTCTCGGTCCATCAACCGCAATGGCGTAGCCTCTTTGACGTGCAAAAGTGGTTATGTAATAATTCAACTTGAATAAACTATTGTTACCGACTCCAAGAATATGCTGTTACCGACGCTGAGACTGCTGTTATTGACTCGAAGACTATGCTATCATGGCAAAAGCAGTGGACAAGACGCTTAGAGGTGCCGCACGCACTGACACCGTGGGACGGAATTATCGTGCAGTTATAATAATTAGTAGTGCTGTTTTTGTCTTCTTTATTTTGATCAGTAATTAAATAATTGTGTGGGCAGTGTGACCACTTGTTTCTTTTTTTAAAAAAAATATTGAATTTAAAGTGTCTCAAGATGAAAGTTCTTTAATATTTCTTCGTTTACGTGATCAAATGAGAAATAAGATCCGTAGAACTAGTCACCGGCATAGCCCAAAGAATCGTGAACCTAAAGTGGCAATGAGGAAGGCACATCGCCCGCAGGATTAGATATCGGCCGTTGGGGTGGATAGGTCCTAGAGTAGCGGTTGCATACCAGATGTAGCATTAGTCGGCCCCCACAATATGAGGTAGACCGACGACTAGTGAAGCCTTATGTAAATACTTATGTGGGTTGAAACTGGAAATAGTGACAGAAGTAGGTAGTAAAACAGAAATATTGAATAAAAACTATTTCGATCAGGTTCGAAAGAGGCAATGCTAAGTAGCAATTAGAATAAAATTCATTCAAACATACTCTTTATTTAGGCAGGTATAGTAAAATTCACAAAATTAAACAATTTCCATAACCACATGTTAAACAACTTAATAAACTTATAATATAAAACGACACCTTAAGGCAAGCAAGTGTACCTATAATTTACTACAAAAATTGGTACTTAACAGGTATTTATTAACTATCAATTACTACTTATGGGTAATTTTATGAATGTATTTTTAAGGTGCCTCCAGACTCACGCCGAGAACCCCCGAGAACACCCGAGAAGCGTGAATGTGATGGGTTTCTCGGCTTCTCGTTCTCGGGCTCGCCTGTTCTCCGGTCGGTGTCGGTTTTTTTGCCCGCTTCAAAGGGTTTCTCGGGCGAGAAAAGAGAACACTATCACACTCTCGTTTGTTCTCAGTGCGACTGCGACCGTGGCGTAGATCGCATGTTATCTCGTGCCAATTATTCTATAAAAAAAAATACTTAGTGGTGTCTGATGCATATCAGTATCATTTAGATAACTTCACAGTTATTGTATACTCTTTCATTTAACATAGTCTCTCATCTGTGCTATCAGTGCTTAACAAAATAATGTGTGATAAATATTAAGAAAATAATTTGAATTCACGAAGATTTTAATTGTTTTGAGATATTTCGTTAGTCTTTATAGTTCAGTAATTTTAGACATACGAGTAAAAAATGAAACAGAGTTAAAGTTTAAATAATATTTTCACACAGAGCCCATTTTGTGGGAAGCAAAACGTTTTCTATAGAAAAGTACTTTGTCAATAACCACCATCGTTTGAGCCATTTTTTCTCAATATTATTTTTAATTATTTAAATAACGCACACAATACCAAGGCAGTAGCTAGCACTGTCGTCCATTCCGGATCACGAGCGAGAATGTAAATGAGAAGATCGCTGAGTGTGGATAGCTTCTCGGTTCTCGCGCAAGTTCTCGGCGAGACTTCTCGCCGAGACTTCTCGCGTGAGTCTGGAGCCGGTATTAAACAATCTTTAAAAGTTTGGGTAAGATCATAGAATAAAGTAGTTAGGTATTAAAAAATTTCCTCTTTTTACTTATATCATCAACACCAGCTGGTATGAACCTATTATTAAATTTTATAATATATTCAGTATTTTAAAAAAATTGTAGAGATATACATAGGTATATTATAAAAAAGGAATGTTGAAAATTTTTACTTGTTAATTTTTAATTAAATTTGTTTATTCATACAAATCTTAAATTGATGTCAAAAGTTTATACATCTCATTTTTACTGTGTATAAGTTTATTTCATGATATAAACACAATAGGGAATATGCATAAAATTTAAACTTGTCTCTAATATTTTTTTCTAGATTCTTTATTGTACTTACCTATATAAAATGTGAAAAATAAGAAATTCAAATTCAAACATACAATACGTGCCACCATTGGTCGAAACGAAATGTGACGTCAATGGTCACGTCACTGGATTTATTATCGGCGTCGATATTCATACTGTGTTATTAGTGTTTGTGAGAAAAAAAAATTCTAACTGTATTCTTGTGTGATTTAATTGTGAAAATATATTTGTAGTCAATCTAGGACAATCACAGATACTGATTTTGTCAAAGCACAATCGGATATTGAACCGAAAATAGATGCATTTATGATGTCAGCATATTTTGCATCAAATCTCGATTTTACGAGCGCAGTAGCGCAAAGGAGTGAAAGCTGCAAGGAAATTATTTTGTTACATGTTATATTTTAGTCCATTACATAGATACTTACAACAAAATATAACCTATACATAACCATTTGTCATTAAAATTGTTCCAAAACTCCTAACGTAATATTGTCCTATTGAAGCTCACTCAAATAAGATATGTTTATATACTTTTTGTAAATATTTGATAAATATGATATTCCGATTTACATGACCAATTTAATTACATTTTTCTCCTTTCTGTTGCATTAGGTTATATTCAATATATTTAACTGTATCTTCCTTAACCTGAAATAAACCATCAATCATCAAAAGGAATAAGCAAGCAAGTTAGTTTTAGACCGAATATTCTACTGCTTAATAGCTAATTCACATTAAGCTGTATATTAATATAGCATACTTATGTTAAAATGATCTTCACAATAAAATACAATCGTAAGATACATTATCCCTTCCCATCATCTAACACCATTTTTTTAGTACTTTCGCATCGCGTGGACTACGAAAAAGCACATTATCGGGTATACTAATAATAGTGTTTTTGCACTTCGGTACCTTCCAATACTTGTAAGAAGGTTTTTTAACGACTTCCATGATTTCTATAGCAATTAAAACTGAAAATAAGTATAAAAACTATATACATGTAACACTATAGTAAACAAACACGGGACACAACCAATGACGTCATCAAAAGCGCGCGCAAAATGGTGGCGATTGAACGGCTCAAAGTTCCATGTTTTAAATTTCACTTGTAAAAATAATTTGACTATTTTCTATGTTATATTTTTTCTGTTATATTTTTGTATGTTAATGATAATAATAATAAAACTTTATTAATTCCCCATTTTACAATTATTATGAAAATTAAATATATCAGACATTTTTTTATATTGGGACCCCTTGGGTGAAAGCTTCCTCCATCTTTTTCCACTTCTCCGTCTCCAGCGACATTTACCTAGTTTTTCCCTGCCACTGCCTCTAAGTCATCCTTCGAACGTAATCTAGGTCTTCCCACTTTCCTTTTTCTATGTTATAAAGATGTAAATGATTAATTTAAAAAATAATCATTCATATTCCCTATTGTGTTGAAATAGTACTAAGGGAACATAAAATAGCCTTACATTTCTTTAAATTAGCTAAACATAGAATTATGAAGTGTATCTAGGTCTTCCTTTCTTTGTTCTTCACGCTGTTTTTCTTTTTTAAATGCTTCATAACTTTCATCGTCTGTTGGTAACTCATATCTGCAGAAGGGACACGAGTTTGTCTGGAACAATAATGTAAACCAAATTGACATCGAATTCACTATAAAATTATATTTCATTAAAATTCTGTTGTAAAATGTAGAAAAACAAGAAAATTGACTATTCCTAATTATGATGTTTTTTTTTTAATTTTATAAGTTTAATGATTTTTAGAATATAAGACATACTTAACCTAACATTTGCACATTGACTATGTTCAATAGAATATGTGATACACTCTAAAATGTAAAATATTATAATTACTAACCATATGTATTCTTGCAAATAAATATTACTATTACTATATCACATCACTAAATATCTAACATGTAGTCCAGTGAATAGAAGATTTGCAATCGCAATTCACTATGGGGATAGCTCAAAGAAGAAAAGTAAGTTAGGTTGATAGGATCACCCTGGGTGTTCCATGGAGGTTCCATATTTAACAAATATACCTAAAATATAAAACTATCCTGCCTGACTGATTAATTCATAATCTCATATCTAATTTTTAATAGTCTGAATTCAGAATACATGATAGATATTTTGAAAAATTATCATCCATATTTACAATATTTTACCTTTTCGAGCCATGTCAATATGCATAATGTATGAAATCCATGATGACAAGGCATTTCTTTCACTTTTTCACCTTTTTGGAACGATTTCAAGCAAATGGGGCAACTTTTTGAGTCATTATCAATAACAACTTCTGGAATATTGTTTACCGCTTCTTTGGCAGCAGGAGGTGGCAGCCTATAAAACAAAACAAATAATAAATATTCACAAGTTGTTCAATAAATATAGATATATGACATGTACTACTTTAACCACAGGGCCTGTGGTATTATTGTTATGATTATTTTGTGGCAAAACTGGAGTTGCATCATTAGAAACTTGGCATACTCAAACCTTAAAAACAATCGGAACGACCTTATTATATTCAACTATCTATTTAGTACAGTCTATTCTGTCACATTTTTTATCTACCTAGGCCATTCTCCCGACACCATTTCATTCACCATTCCATAATCAATTAAAAACCGAGCCATTTGTAATAGGTGGTTCGGTTGTTCACCTTCACCCAATTCTTGCCAACCCATCTCTTCGAAATATCCAGCCATAATATGAATGTGAAAGTAAGAGAAAGTCCTGTGGGTAGACGGGTCCGAGACCGGAAAAATATTAGTTAGAGCCGTAAAGGTAAGTACTTCAACAAAAACGTATTGATTTTATTACAATGATCTTAGACTTTATTTGCATTAATTTTTATTTGGTTGATCTATGTACACTTAGGGTAAGTACGATTAGTATTAGTACAATAGGTATAACAGTAAATATTTAATTTGTATTTATTTTCTTTAAAAATAAAAATATTTCCTGATTTGAAAATAATTTAAATATTATAAAAATTGTCTTTTGCATTTGACATTTGTCATTTGCATTTGTCAATAACAAATAAATGTCTGTCACGCACGCAAACGCAAAGGCGCGTTCAGCGCCTCTGGGTGTAGTTGTCCGGTTGTTTTTTAACTCGCTCAAAGGCGTTGAACGGATTGCAGCAACCAAATGTTTTATCTCCCTCTTTCACATGATGTTTTATTTCTCTCTCTTTCTAGTAGATGACATTATAGAATATGGCCGCCAATATCATCCAATCACGTAAGAATATTTCAGTCATAAACGTCAGAGCGTTTTACAACCATCAAATTCGATGGTTGTTCGGTTGTAACTCGCGCCGACACTCAAAGGTCTTGAACGGGCCGGTTGTTTCACCCGGTTGTCACGCTCGAAGGCATTTAACGGGGTTAGAGCGAAAAGTTGTACTTCGCGCGAAGGCCCTGAACGCGCCTCAATTGGTCACTAATATCTATGGTCACTAGCCTATATACCCTGCGTTCCAGATAAAGCACTGCTACTTTCTGAGGCTAACATCTGATGTTAGCCTCGTTTTGCGTTTCTTTTAAGAAATGTTGACATTTTTAGCCGCGCTAATTGTTACAAATGAAACGCAAGGTACTGATTTTTCATGCTGAATTTTGACACCTCACTTAATTAGTCCAGCCACTTAACATTTTTAATAATATAAATCAGAATTAGCTAATACTATAAATATCTTTCAAGAAATTCTTTAAATCCGCTGAAAATCCTTTTTGAAGCCTCAATCAAACAGCAGCGGTCGCGGGACGGTGGCGGTGGCGAATTGCCCACGCGGGCACACAATGTACAAACTGTCGCGGTGGCGGAGAAGGCGTGGTCAGCGGTGACGGCCAGATCGCGCGGTCGAGCAACGACCAGGCAGGCTCATGTTCAGACATCCTAGCGCGGATTTAGAAAACGAAGCGTTGATTCTATTAGCATTATGTAATGATGACAAAAGGTAAGCATGTAATAAAATAATTTTGAAACTTCAGTATATTTTTTTCAAAAATAAAACTAGAAATGATTTCTACTTATTAAGTTTAATCAAATTTAAAAAATTACAATTTTTTCAGGTCTCGTATTTGGGTACACGATATAAATCTAAAGCGTGAGGAAGAAGGAGAGTTTAGGACTTTATATCCTAGACTTAGACAAGACGAAGAAAGAGTTTACTAATATTTTAGAATGTGTACCAAATGTTTCGATTACGTTTTAAAAATGATTGAGAGTGACATACGAAAACATCACCCAAACTTCAGCTATATTATCAAATATTTTACTTTTTCTATTATTCTTGTAGTCCACGTGCGATGTGTCGTATAAGACAGGGTAATTTTTAATAATTTCTATTAATTGTTCCGTTTTCTCCGACATTTTGCTCACGCTCACGCGGTCAGTTGTGAATATTTACAACTGATCGCCACCGCGGCCGCAACGCGCCCGCGCTCCTCTACAAAACAATGCGGTGGCGGAGGGGGCGGGGCTTGCGGTGGCGGCCGGCCGCCGCCGGAACGCATGTTGACCGCGCTTTTTTGAATAATGTCCTTATGTTACCTACGTTACAACTGCTCGCCACCGCTACCGCCACCGCTGACCGCTGCGGTTTGAGTGAGGTTTGATTCATGAAAAAAAGATTCCAAATGTCAAATTTGAAAGCTGTCAAAAAGTGGTATCAGAGGACCCATCTCTAACATGGATATTTGATGCTAGCATTTCGTATCAAAAATGCTTAAATGAAACGCATGACAACCAGCAAGAAAAACTAGCATCACCGGCTAATGAAACGCAGAGATGCTAAAAATGTTGATATTTATGGCTAAAAATGCTTATCTGGAACGGGCCGTAGTGTATTATCTATGGTCACGCAGCCGCACGGCACGACATTCCTTTTTTTTATTTTTGTTTTTTTTTTGTATCCTTGTCTCACTGAGACAGGCAAAGGCCATACAGCCATCGTCACAATTTAGTATAATACTGTATTTTTCTTTAAATTCGGTTTATTGTTGCTCTGACGTAATTGTAAATGGTCTTGTAGGTGTTACTGTTTTGCAAAATTATTTTCATATCTTGAGGTATTTTATCGGGTGATTCGTAAATATTGAGCAGTTCTTCGTTGACGGCACGACATTCAAAAAATATGTGATTAAGGTCTTGAATATTTTGATGGCAGTGAGTACACTCGGGTGAGGCAACTAGCTTCATTCTATGCAGATAGGCATTAAATAATCCGTGACCTAAACGTAGACAACATATGGTAGTGTAAAATAATCTGCACAGATATTCTTTCTCATCGAACCAGGATCTTCCCGTTATCTTCATTTTCATAAGTTTACCTAGCCATTTTCCTTTAATTTCGAGGCTTTCTATCCATTTTATCCACTGGTTTTTGATGTATTTTGGGCTGCTTTACTGGCCTGGATTCAAGTCCTTTAGGCCATGTCTTGTGTGGGTAAGTATCTTGTCTTATTTCTTACTTTTTAGCATACAAATTCTTTTCTTCTTCTTCTTTTTTAATTTGTGGCAATTCTTTTAATAATTAACCAACCAACTGTCTTCTTTACGCAAATGTATGTGTAAAGTAACAGTGACATTGACTTATGCCACAGAGAAAAACAAAACATTGAAGTGGAATCACAAAATCCCAATGAGCAAAACCCTGTCCCCCGCCGCTTACAAGATTATCTTACACAACACAAATAAAAATATATTTACTCACGTTCATCTCACGCCACTTCCGTCTAATTTCGCGTTCAGAATCGTGCGTTCTTTACCCTACGCCGTTCAGAAACTAGTCTGAGTGAAACCGAGGGTAGCCGAATGAGTCACCCAGCCCGTTTCAAAACAATCTTTCTAGTGAATTTCACACTAGCAGGTGCGTATTTTAACTCCTGCCGGAAAGCCGATAAATCCTATAGTTCAGAAACGTGCGTTTTTACCCTTCTCCGTTCAGAAACAAGCCCGAGTGAAACCAAGGAGTAACCCGGGGTAAACGAATGATTCACCCAGCCCGCGGCCCTACCGCCTATATCAAAATGATCACTCGCTATCGCTTTCGTGACATTAGTACAATAGTTTTAATATCACAAGTGACTTATGAACTATTGTTCATGCTATTAGATCATTTAGCCTATGGATAATAATATGGTACGCAACAAATCGCAGTATACATTTTTCTGCCACGTTTTGCGGGAGGCGAGGTAAACACGAATAACACACTACGAAAATATTACTTCACTATAAAGAAACACACACACATCGACAAATTAACATGTATCTACGCAATCGCCCGCAAATCACGCCCGTGTACTGTGTTGAGCTACCAACGTACCATTGTATTTTTCTATCGTAACGGCATAAAAATTATTTCAAAATTGTACTTAAATAAAACACGTTTATGTATATTTTATACTTACATGTTATAGGAAACGCCATAGTCTTGAAGAATTGAGTTACTGGATAGCCTTTTTCAAGAGTAAACTGCACAATTAACCATTTTTTACGAGCTCCCCAGGTAGCAAACTGACGTCAATGACTAATAATATACGTCAATTTTAAGTCAATTTAGGTTCAATAATAGTACGTCATATTTAGACGTCTAAATAACGTTAACAGTACGTCGATTCTAGGATAGCAGTTTATACGTCATTATTAGACGTCGTACAGACTACCATTATAATAGCACTACATGACCACTATCCATTGGTCGTGGATATAAAATAAAACAAGCACGACGAACGTTTATATTTTCATAAAAAATATATCATTTTTTATGAAAATATAAACGTTATATAAAAGTTTATTTTACACTTTTTAGGGCATTAAAATATAAGATTGTGTATAATTTTTTTAATTATAATAGGTTGGGGAAAAAGTTTCTTCGCATTTTTTAAGAAAATTCAAAACATTTTTTAATATAGTTTATTTACATTTAACTAAAGTATGTAGGTACCATTTTGTTCGATAACTTTTTGCCATCTTGTAGGTAGGGACATGATCCCATTGCTATAGAAATTTTGGGACTTCTGGTCAAAATACCGCGACAAGTGGTTTTGGCAGTCCTCTCGTGATGTTAACCTGACACTGCCTAAAGAATTCTGAAGAGACCGAAACAGGTGGAAATCTGAAGGTGCAAGGTCAGGACTATACGGCGGATGCATTAACACCTCCCAGCCAAACTCTCTTAAATTTTGCTGAGTGGCTAAAGATGTGTGAGGTCTAGCGTTATCATGATGAAAAACCACACCCCTTCTGTTGATTAATTCCGGCCGCTTTCTCTCAACTTCTTGCTTTAATCTCATCAGTTGTTCGCAGTAGAGTTCAGAATCGATGGTCCTGCCTGGTGGTAACAGCTCATAATGAATAATGCCCTTCCAATCCCACCACACACACAGCATCACCTTGTTGCGAGTTAACCCGGGTTTCGCCACAGTCTGTGAAGCCTGACCGGCCTTTGACCACGACCTTTTTCGCACGTTCTTGACGTACGTGATCCACTTTTCATCACCAGTTATCAGCTTCTTCAAAAATGGTTCGGTTTCATTACGTCGTAATAAAGAATCACAAATGAGTACACGGTTCATTAGGTTTCTTTCAGTGAGCTCGTGAGGTACCCAAATGTCGAGCTTTTTTGTGTACCCAGTTTTTTTCAAATGCGCCAAAACTGTTTTGTGGTCAATTCCCAGTTCTTCAGCTACGTCGTAACTACTGACATGCCGATCTTGCTCCACTTTTTCAAAAATGGCATCCATTTTATCTGTAATAGGGCGACCAGAGCGACGTGCATCTTTGACATCAAAATTTCCGGGTTGAAAACGCTTAAACCAAATTTGTGCTACTCTCACAGACACTGCACTAGGTCCATAAACATCGCAAATTTTTTTCGCGGCTTGCGTTGCATTTTTACCTTTTTTGTAGTAAAATTTTAAAATGTATCGAATTTCTTCATTAGATTCACTCATCTTGGCGGTACGAAAAACAAATGAAAATCACACATTTTCCTAATTTGAATTTGGAATTATGTTCTTTAAAATTTAAACTTTCAATGATACCAAAACCAGCCAGATACAAATAGTATAGCCAAAGAGATTTTATTATAAGTTTATACATACTATAATGCGAAAAGACTTTTTCCCCAACCTAATATAATATTATTAGTTCGTGCGTGACAACAGAGATGGCGCTGATGCAAGTTAGAGCGCGATGGTGTTGTGTGCAACTTTTTGTTGTTTTTGAGATATATAAGGCTCGAAGGATCTTAAAAGTGCTAACAGACGATCCGATTTGGTTGGATCCAACGTGATCCAACCAAATGAGGAGCCGACGCGCCTACAGACGGTCCGACGCGGTTGGCAATCCAACAGGAGGGATGCCCTAAAAAGTATTATATACCTATATCGATATCGATACAAAATACTATTTTGGCCAATACAAAAACACAATTTGTCTTTGCGAAACTTAAATAAATTAAAACCTTTTGTTTATCTATACTAATATTATAAAGAGGAAAAATTTGATTGTTTGTTTGTTTGTATTGAATAGGCTTCCAAACTACTGAACCGATTTTGATGATAGTTGGTATAGGGATAGTTCGAGACTAGAGGAAGGACATAGGGTAACTTTTGTATGGGAAAAAAATCCCACGGGAAAACAAAAATAACACGGGCGAAGTCGCGAGCGGAAAGCTAGTATTTTATAAAGTTTATAAAATTACTTTATAAAAAAAATATATAGGTACAGATAGATTTCATGGTTGTCTTTAAGTTTTTGAGGTAATGTTTGTTAGAGATATTTCTTTCCTGTGATCCGACTCTATCGATCGGTATCATAAAAATACAGGATATTCATTTTCTTCATTTGGCGGGTTCGATTCCCGATCCAGACAGGTGATTATTTAGCAGTCTTTGAATGCGGTTGGATTTGCTTTTGAATTTAAAATTATGAATTCTTTCCGCAAAGTTATATCTACGGTATTTAAGGTACTTTTCCTCCATGTGGCATCGCCGTCGGATGCCTTATATTGTATCACTGAATAGGTCCATTCGTTCCATTCGTTTGGGAACTATGAAGCCACAGCCAGACATCCAGATATACAGACACACAGATACACATGTTAAACTTATAACAGCCCTCTTTTTCCGACGGGGGTTAAAAAATTATCGTACTTGTAAAAATATTGAAACAAAAGTATCGATACCTCAAATTCAAAGTGTTGAGAAAAGTGGATCGCGAACAGATAGACATTTATCAGCTCAATCTATTTACTTTAGATAACATTTTATTTCATAAGCAAACATTAAAACATAATACAACCAATATTCATATTTCAGTAGAAGTGACAGCCAAGATTTCGAATTTATGTCAACTCAGTATCATAGATGAAAGACAACCAAATTGATATATCTAAGTAGTTTGTATATAAAATCATTACTTTAACACGCCTCCTTGATTTTATAGAAAAACAATAAACATAAACACAACATAAAATTAACTTCTTATCAACTTATTCTAGCTTCGACTTAAATAGTTCAATCAACATAAACTAATCTGTTCATTTAACATTAGCAAGTTCTCTAAGCTTTTGAAATTTAATTCTCCCTAACGCTTTGGTTAACATATCCGCTAACTGTTCCTCTGTATGTATTTTTATTACATTAATGATACCCTTTTTCTCGTAGTCATACACGAAGTGGTAGCTTATGTCAATATGCTTAGAGTTTTTGCAAAATTTCCCATTTTTAGACAACGCAATAGCACCGCTATTATCCTCGTAAATTTTAACAGGTTTCCTAATCTCAACTCCTAAATCACCTAACACACCTATCAAAGGAAGTATCTCTTCAACACAGTCTGCCAGTGCATAGTATTCAGCATGAGTTGATGCTCTTGACACAATTTTTTGTTTCTGCGACTTCCACATAATTGGATTATTAAAAACTCTAATTATAATTCCTGTTGTTGACTTCCTATCACACTTATCTGCGGCCCAGTCAGCATCTACATAAGCATCCAATTCTACTTCATACTCCATGCTATAGTTCATTTTTAAATGTCTTGTACAATATAAATATTTAAGAACTCGCAATGCATACTTATAATGAGTTTCGCAATAGCTATTCTGGAAACGACTTAAATAATTTACGCTATATGATACATCTGGTCGAGTTCCACTTGCCACATACAGAAGAGCTCCAATTAAGTTTCTATACTTTAAAGTTGCACTCACATCTTTACTTGGTTCTATACACAAGTTCATTTCCATCGGTGTTTCAAAATTCTTCGATTCCACCACATTATATTTCTCTGCTAAGCTAACAATATATTTTTCCTGGCTCAGGGTCATTCTTCCTTCTTTACTATTAAATTCTACATTTATTCCAAGATACTGTTTTATCTCTCCGAGGTCTTTCATGCAAAACCTTTTATTTAGTAATTGTTTCAATTCATCTATAGCTTTCAACTTTTGTCCACAAATCAAAATATCATCGACGTACAGACAAAGATATATATTTACATTACTTAAACATCCTATATACAAGCAATTGTCATAATCCGATCTTTTAAAATTTATACTTATCATGAATTCATGGAAGCATTCATACCAGTCACGTGGGCTTTCCCTCAACCCATAGAGCGCTTTCTGTAATTTACATACTTTGTTATCATCTGCGCTGTATCCATCAGGCGGGTGAATATAAACTTCTGATTTAATGTTTCCGTTCAAAAATGCCGTCTCTACATCCATTTGTTCAATATTCCATCTTCTTACACATGCAACTGATAATAAGGCTTTCATTGTCGTCATTCGTGCTACCGGTGAGTAAATTTCTTCATGCTCTTCGTACATTTGTTGAAATCCTCGTGCCACTACTCTTGCCTTATACTTTCCACTCGACTTTATCCTAAAAATCCATTTCACATCTATGACTTTCTTATCTACCGGCTTATCAACCATGATCCATGTTTTATTTTTCTCGAGACTATTTAATTCCTCTTGCATAGCATCTTTCCATTTTCTTGCGTCTGCACTTTTAATTGCTTCCTCATATGTTTCCGGTACTGACGCATCACTAAAATTAATATATACAACATGATCTTTATACTTCTCTGGCATCTTTCTGTCTCTTTTTGGTCTTATATCATTTTCAGTCACCTCCTCAGTCACTGTCTTATTTTTTTCGTCTTCATTATCTTCTATGCTGTCATAAAATCGTTCATTAGAATCATAAGTGGAATCTTCAATACTTACTGACTTAATTATTTGTCCTTCTTTTGCGTCAATAAAAGTTACATGTCGACTTATTACTATTTTGTCATCTACTAACACTCTGTAACCTGTATCAGTATATCCTACCAATATACCCTTTGTAGCTTTTGGATTTAATTTTGAAGTTCGCAGCTCATCTGGAATTCGTACATAACACTGTGAACCGAAAATTTTAAAATTATTTGCATTAGGTTTCCTGCCAATAAAAATTTCATACGGTGTTTTCCTCTCATAAGTATTAGTTAACGTTCTGTTTCCCAAATACACTGCCGTTAATACGCACTCAGGCCAATATTTTTTACTTATCTTTGATTCCGTAAGAAGACATCTCGCTCTCTCCATAACAGTTCGATTGAAACGTTCAGCTGCACCGTTCAACTCGTGTGTGTACGCTGGTCCTGGTTTCAAATAAATA
This sequence comes from Schoenobius gigantellus, assembly GCA_963935595.1. NCBI lineage: Eukaryota > Metazoa > Arthropoda > Insecta > Lepidoptera > Crambidae > Schoenobius > Schoenobius gigantellus. Next base: position 16,722,656 of record OZ012551.1, on the reverse strand, counting down.
CTTTTTTTTTGTTTTGTGAAGTTATAGAAATTATCATTTATATATTCTCTCCCATTGTCGCATCTAATTTCTTTTACTCTTTTGCCTGTCTGATTCTCTACCATATTTACATAATCTCTAAAACAGGTAAAGACGTCACTCTTGTTATTAATTACACATACATAAGCTATCCTACTATAATCGTCTATAAATGAGACAAAATATCGCTGCCCTTTATATCCAGTAGGCGTAATTGGGCCTGCAACGTCGGTATGGACAATCTCTAGCAAGTCAGTTGCCCGTCGTCTCTGAATTCCAAACGGTAAATTGGTAATTTTATTCATTAAACAGATTTCGCATTGCACGTATCCCTCATCTAATGTTTCTGGTAACCCTTCTACTGCATTGTACCTACACATTGTTTTGAGCTTTTTAAAATTAGGATGACCTAAGACTCTATGCCATTTTTCTTTCTCTGACATAATATTACCACTCGCATATGCTACCTTACCTGTATTTACATTAACTTTACCATCAAGTTCATATAATTTATTTCTCTTTCGCGCTACAGCCATTAAACCTATATCTTTATTATATATACTAGCTACTTCCCCTTTAAAATTAACTGTGTTATTTCTATTTACAATACATGAAACACTTAATAAATTTCGCTTCATATTTGGTACATAAAATACATTCGCAATGTCAATTTTATTCAACTTACCTGCTGTATGGCAATACATTGTAACATTTCCTATCTTCTCCGACTTTAAGCAGAATCCATCACCTACCTTAATATTTACTGGCGTTTCTAATGTCTTATAATGACTAAACAACTTCTCATCATTTATTATGTGATCGCTACAACCGCTATCCAACAACCAAGTTATATCTGCTTTCGTTTCATTTGCTCCAGCTGTCAATGCCTCGACTTCTACATTAAATCCATATGCATCACTCGTACTGCTAGTTTGACCTGTATTCACACTTCTATTGTTGTAGCCTCTTCTATGACCTCTATATCCTCTATGTGTTCCTCGGCGTCCACTTCCATATCCATGTCCTCTACCACGATGTTGACCACGACCTACTAAATTGGGACAATCTTTCTTGTAGTGTCCAGGGTGGTTGCATTCAAAGCAGTTATCATTTCTGGACCCATCTTGGTATGAATTAGCTCGTGAGCTAAATGTCTGCCCTTGTTGTTCATTTTGTTTTCTCTTTACTTCAAGCAATAGTTTTGATTTCACATATTCAACTGTTTGATCCTTTTTGGGCATCGCATCTACAATATTTACAATATGTGCGAAGCTTTCAGGTAATGCAAGCAATAAATAATTAAGCCTGTCTTCTTCCGAAACAGCTTCTCCAGCATTTTTCAATTCATTAATCTGTTTTTCAAATATTTGCAAAAATTCTATAATATCGTCGCCATCTTTAAATTTTGTTTCGAGAACTTTCCGCTTTATGAGTAGTTTGTTAGCACTGCCTTTTAGTAAATATATCTCATCAAATTTCTTAACCATGTCAAAAGCAGTAATTTCATTAATTATAATATCAAGCTGAGTATTGTTTACGCTATTTACAATAATATTTCTTGCTTTCAAATCAACTTTTCTCCATTCATCGTCTTTCATGTTATCCGGTTTGGTATTACTATCTACAGCTTCTTTACAATCTTTCATTTGCAGAAATAATTTTAGTCTAAATTTCCATTTCTCATAATTCGAGCCATCAAATATTTGAACACCAACTTCTCCTACTTTCACCTCCATATTTTACGTACCTCCTTGTTCCGTTTATTTTTGTCGTATTTTTATTTCGTATTTTTTTCAATCTTCTTAAACTTTTTAACCACGGACCTAACCACGCTCTGCTACCATGTTGAGAAAAGTGGATCGCGAACAGATAGACATTTATCAGCTCAATCTATTTACTTTAGATAACATTTTATTTCATAAGCAAACATTAAAACATAATACAACCAATATTCATATTTCAGTAGAAGTGACAGCCAAGATTTCGAATTTATGTCAACTCAGTATCATAGATGAAAGACAACCAAATTGATATATCTAAGTAGTTTGTATATAAAATCATTACTTTAACATGTAGAGTACCTACTTCAACGCCAGTCAGTGACTTGAAAACAGCAACAAATTAAGTATGTGCGTATAAACAATAATAAAAAAGCAACTGTAAATTCACAAATCAAAGTTTATTATATTAGGTAGGTACTCATAAAAAAAAAATGATTGTTATTGATTATGTAAATAATCAACTAGCAGGATGTACAGTAAGTTCCGATTCAAGCTTTACTTTGACACTACGAATACCGCCACTATTACAAGCGACATAAGAACGATCCAAAGGTCTAATAGTATAGCTTGACAAAGAGCTTACTGTACAATGCGTAACTAAACGTGCGAAAATAAATAAATAATGAAACACGGTTGCCCTGCTAAAACACAAACGAAAAGTAAAACAAAATTGTTGCAATACATTTTTTTTTCTACTTTGTGGTTTGACAGTACAGCAGTCGAGTCATTTTAGTTTACTAAATTATTAATGTATTACTTAATGCACACATAATTAAATTAAACCACAAAGTATCGATACTTTTGTCTTTTGTCGTGTCCCTACTTGTCGGATGAGCGATCGGACCGTCGAGCACCCAACAAGCTAATAATAATTATGTCGGGCCGACAGCCGTACACACGTTCCAATTTGGTTGGGGTCGGGCGGTTGGCTCCAACCAAATCGGATCGTCTGTTACGGCTATAACTCGAGTGCGTTTTTCATAGAGTAACTTACTTATATATACTTACGTTTTTCATTCTCGCCCCACTCGCTGCTACACTATTAATTTATTTAATATATTTTCATTCTGTGTATTATATATCACCGCCATCCGCCATGGTTATTTATATTTATATTATTTTTCCTGGTGTACTGTATTTTACAAGTCACGCCCTTACATTTATGTCACGTTATTGCTAGACTTTGTAAGGACGTCCTGAGATGACGTCCCATAGGCTGTGACAAATCAAGGTACTTTTTAGGACCGTTGCATCCTTGACTGACTGTATTGGGACGTCATTATAACGAAGATTTGCTACCTGGGTCTTTCTTACGATACGAAACGATACCTACTGGCAGATGCCAAAGACTATGTATTGAAAGTGACATGATTGTAAAATTGGCCTTCATTTCTGCTGAAGTCAGGTTAGGCCGCTATTTAACTGAATTCATATACGGTTGGTTTTAGCATTTTCGTAGATGAAACAGAGGAATGCAATCCATGCATATAGCTAACGGACGCGTCGATGAATTATATATTTTCTTATTTTTGTATATTTGGTTATGTAAACAAAGCAGGCAACATCCGTGCAGTTTGAAAACAACCAACACTCCGACCACTCTCCCCCCACCACCGACTTACTCCGGGTGATGTTTTCGAACGCAGCCCTGAAGAGCCGATAAAACCCTCACTCGAATTCGTTCAGAAACATATATTCTCTTTGTCAATCGGGTACATAGATATAGAATGAAATAGATGGGCTATAAAAGCCGTCAAACATGAGGAAAAGAGATAAACTTATACACATTGCCAAAGGAAAGAAGAAGATGGCATCATTTTTTTTGTCCTTGTTACCGTATATAGGTGAAACTGGTAGTGGGGATTGTTTATCACCAGCGTCTGGTGCTAAACAAATACGTGGAAGAAATTTGTTCTGTGAATTATAGCTTACTGTGTAATTATTTAACACTTTAATTAGTGTAATTGTGAACTATTTGAACATTTAAATCATGGCGCACTGCTCCGTTTTAGTTTGTAATAGTGATAGTGCTAGAAAACAGGAAAATATAACCTTTTACAGGTAAGACCTAAATTGTATCAATAAAAAGCGCCAAAACTATTTTTTAAATTATAAATACAAGTTATATTGCAATATTTTATCCTTCTACTATGGTTCTCAATCATATTATGGGATTAAACATGAAATTTCAAACTAAGTAGTAAGGTTATTGTTAACCTAACAAGCTAGGAATGTCGCCATACAATATGGCCACGTATACAGCCAACGCGTATAACATTTTGCTGGGTTATAATGATACCAGTTACGCTACGACTATTTTCCTTGATTCGTAGGTAATTTGTTACGTGAAAGGGAACTCACATATTAGTTTCTGTGTTACATTAATATTGACATATTTAAGTATAAAATTTTGAGCATTTTAGATAACAAAGGTAATTCTTTTGAAGTGAGACTTTCCATTTGCTTGTTTGTCTGTATTTAACAGATTTCCTTCGGGGAACCTCCTTTTATTTTTAACCTGTATACATATTGTTTCAGGACGCATCGGTGTTGGATTTCGGTTCAAATTTGAATACGCCCCGAAAGAGAAAAATGCGGCTTCAAATGCTGGGTTTGAAACAATCAGCGAGGTCATCAAATAAGAAACTACGGCCAGTGCGTCAATCGCTTAGACGATTGGGAAAAAAAGTAGTCACACTTGAAAATGTGTAAAGTGATTTGAAGTGTAAGTTAATGATGCAAAATTAGTAGTTGGACATTTTAGATACTGTAGGAGGAACCAATAGAGATTTTCTGAAAAGATTTTTATGAGTTGACAAAAGAAAGTATTCTGAACCTTTAAGGAAATTCGCGCTGTGCTTACACTTTTTAAGTTCAAAGGCATATGAGTTTGTACGTAAGCAATTTAATACGTGTTTACCATACCCAAAAACAGCTGGTGAGTGGCGAGGAGTAGACAGCCTCTAGAAAATGTTTGTGATTTATTAGCAATTTTGTGCCATAGCTAGTAATCTGGCTTAATCCAAATGAAATAAGTCATATCTCTACTTTGTCTGAATATTTAACAAGAACACATAGGATGTAGATATAGCTCTATGCACCGAACAGGTGTTTCTAATTAATTATATAGGTACTTGACAGAACATAATCTTCCTCAGAGATCTACAAATTGGTCTTGTCCTGCGCTATTTCCAAGTTGCCGCCAGCGGGGGCAAGGTTGGGGGTGGCAACACGGGCAACTAAGAATAACCAGCTATCTACATCGGCATCTTGCGTTCTTTGCCAGATCTTTTTTCCACATTGTGAGCAAGCTTACCAACTTTGGGCTTTTAGCACCATATTGAGTGCGGTATCAGTAGTTCAATTCTTGAACTTACCCAGCCCAAGTGAATTTTTACCTGTATTGTAGTGAATTTTATCTCTGTAAGCCGAAGTCCTTTATTCGATGACAATAACGGTGCTATTGAAATCTAATTTTAGAAAATGTTTATTTAAAATTTAATATTATACATTTTCTAAATCTTCACAAATATTTAGTAAATGTGTAAATATTGGATTTTAAATAAACTGCAGAGATAAAGAAAAAACAATGATTATTGCCCGCTTTATTCTTAATCGAGCGACGATCTTCGCAAGGTACCTAGCTGGCAAAAGCTGGAAGCGAGTGGTCGCGGATCGTGCTCAGTGGCGAGCACTTGGAGAGGCCTATGTCTAGCAGTGGACGAGTGTGGATGATGATGATGATTCCTAATATTTTTTCTTATATTTGTAAAGATGTTTACATAATAGCTTAAATAAATAATAGTAAAATGTTTTAAAACGAAATATACTCGAGTAAATCTGAAAAGTGTAGTTTTATTTAAAAGTGTAAATAACTTTAGACTGCGGCGAAGGTTGAATGAAGAATTCAATAAAAAAAATCGCAACTTCCTCCCACTTTTATTTTTTGAGACATATTATTGAGCGAGGGGCGCTCATTAAAATGTCTCAAAAAAAATATTATACTTTATGTTTATAGTGGTAAAAGCCACTATAAACATAAAGAAGGGTAAAACTAAAAGCAACACTGGTATACCCATCTACTTTAGGCAGGTATGACGTCATCTATGTCTGTCCCTTACGGGTATACGGTCACGTCCTATCTATTCATTCTTTATCTAAGATCGGGTATGACTGTTTCTTTCTTTGTTCCAAGTGTGAATACTTATATGTGTTCTGTGGTGAAAACAAAATGTTTCTGGAACTGGGGGGTTATTGTCTAAGAAAAAATCTATCGCGATCGCTTACAATTTGACACTCGCAGTCCATCCATTACTCCTTTATAAAAGGAAGTCCGCATAGAGTCTTAGGTTCACGGCGCAATGGCTGTCAAATTATAAGCGATCGTGATAGATTTTTTCTTAGACAATAACCCACCGGACCCTAGATACAGATTACATAATAATAATTAGGTACTAAGCTTTGTTGTTGTTGTTAAATAGAGGAGCAAATAAATCTAACTCATATATCGTATCCCCCCTTCTCTCATAGGCCTAACCTAATAGACCACTTTCATCGATATTTTTCAATATTCACATGCATCCCAAAACAATGAAACAAACTAGTTTTTTTTGTTCCATAGTTTCTTATTCAAAGCATCTCAAATATCACTCCCTAAGAATATTCTCAGGCATCGAGAAAATTTTCAAACCAATTTAAAATGCTTTGAATAAGGATATCCAAACATGCTTCCAATATAAAAAAAGGTTTTTTGGTTTTACCTTGATAACATAAGAAGGATAGGTAGGTACAAATGTATATAAAAACTGTATGAATGTCTTCTTAGATGCCCTATCTCGCTCTCTCTCAGTCCTTACAGTTTATTTTTTATTCATTTCATTTTTTTCCGTTTGCTCGTATTCGGGGACACAGGTATGGCCCTAACAATATAATAAAATGTTTAATTCTATCGGCCTTACAAATAAAAAACTTATACCTAGGAATAACTTCGGAATAGTTATTCCGTGTTTTGTCTTATTTTGACATATTACATCTGACATGAGCTAAAACAAGACAAAACACAGAATAAATTATTCCAAGAATTATCCTCGGTATAAGTTTTTATTTGTAAGGCCGAATGAGTTTAAAATGTAACTTCAGTTATCTCGAATCACTGAAAGGCGGCCAACCGTCCCGCATTCTACGGGACCGTCCCGTAATGGCAGTTGTAATACCGCATTTTTAGTAAAATAGTCCCGCAGATCGACTAATGCGTCCCGCATGTCCCGCATTCCTATCTTTTTTTGTAGATGTAAACCCGTTGCCATCCATCGTCTCGCTCGCATATACTAGTGTTCCACATCAAAAAATGGGTGGGTGTCCCGCAATGACTTATTGGAAAGTTACGAATCCTTACAGGGCGTCTTACAAATCACATTCCAAAAACCCATTAGGTAGGTACTTATTGCACATTTTTTCACATTTAAATTATTATTAAGTCATATACACGGTGTTTCATAATAACCAATAAATAATCAATTCTTTATCGAAAATAATTACTTAGTATTAAATTGTGTTTACCCGTAATGTCACTCAACCCAAAATTTTCATGTAGGAATCATAGACATGATGATGATGATACTATGATATACCTATATGAAAATTTTGGGTTGAATGACATTACGTGTAAAAACATTTTAATAATTAGTTTTAGATAAGGAATTACCTATTTATATGGTTATTATGAAACACCGTGTATATCACACATTATTCATAACATACTGTACCTCCACTCCTAGGTCCAATGTTTCCGGTGTCACACACTGAGTGTGTACCTATTGTCGATTACATAGAATTATACGTATTATAAACCTACATACATGGTATAAAACATACCTACTATATACTCCAACTAACAATATTTAGAACACGCAGTAAGCACATATAGTTACAAAAAATGGTCCAAATTTTGTTATAAAATAACAAATCTTATCTTACTTATTTCTAACTAGCGATTTGGTTTGTTTTTATAAATACAGCCACAAATGACGACAGGTTTTCTGTTATACGCAAGATACACAATACCGTGTGTACCGTAGCGTAGTTACAATAAGAGTTAATATCGATCGGCGTAGCCGTGTGTAGTGCTGGTTAGCAGCCCAACCAAACAATATTGTCAGCGTCAACATTCCGTCACCCAGATAAGGGAGTCCCAGTTAGCTACGCTATGACCAAGAGAAACGAACGCTGTAGTCATTGTAATTTGTAGTATTATACAGAGCCGCGGCGCGTGCGTACAGTCTAGTTGTTGCTTTTGTTTTGTGTCGTTTACTATAACTGGTGAGAGTTTGGTTTATTCACTTAATATACCTAAAGTAATAGGTAGAATTGCGAAATGTTTTGCATATTTCCCAATTGTATCTATTCATACATAACTTAGATAGCTGTAACAATTATGGTTTTTAATTTAGGTACCCCAAAATCATAGTTTCTTAAATAATTTAAATTGAAGCAGGCGAGATATCATTACATAAGTAAACACCACTTTGTTGATTGAACACTAACATACAATTTTATTTTCAAACCTTTTCCCTACAGCCGTATAAATTGTATAAATTGGAAATAAAGGAATAAGTACCTATACTATTTTAGTTGCCTAATTATTTACTATTTTATCTTGACCCTAAGTGATTAATGTCTATCCGTGCCGTGTAATACTTATTCAATACCAACCTAGTTGCTATAAAAAGATGCGTTTACAGTTACTTTCACTATTGCAACCATTCTCCGTGGGAGTATAGCTGCAGTGCATGTTGCGCACGCGTCTTAGTAAAGATTTTTTATAGAATTATGTAAATACCTAAAATCTAGCGCAAGCGCAAGCATTAAAATTTTCTAAATTTTTGCAAAATAACTCTTAAATATGTATTAAACAAAATATCAAAAATTTGGAAACTAACAATTTCATAACTGAAACTCCTTGCACTACTGGACTATTATTATAGATATCTCCGTTTTTTTAACCACGCACGCTACTACAACCACGCAACGCTCATTATACATGATGCCAGCGAACTACGTTTCGCCGTATATTTTTTACCCGTTTTTGCAACATTTGTCATTGATGCTCAGCTCCTATTATCAGTCGTAGCGTGATGTTATATAGCCTAAAGCCTTCCTCGATAAATGGACTATCCAACACAAAAGAATTTTTCAATTTGAATCAGTAGTTCCTGAGATTAACGCGTTCAAGCAAGCAAACAAACAAACAGACAAACAAACTCTTCAGCTTTATAATATTAGTATAGATATAATCCTTTACCGCATAACATTTTGTGAAAATAACTTATTTTTTATACTAAGGATTATCAATAGAATACACAGTACCAAAAGAGCTATGACTATTTCTTTCTTATATATTACCTACCTATTCTTTATTTTTTTTTTTATTACTAAATAAGACATAGGTAGGTGATTAACAATTCCAATAATCCTGTTTATTCTCTACCATTCAACAAAAATAAAATCCAAGAATACTTAGTTTAAAGTTTAAGTTATCGGAGGGTGTTCGTTCGTTGAATTTCGATTCAGAAAGGCCCTTCGTCCAACACGCAACGAAGCGTAGAGGTTCCGGAAGGAGGTTGTCTTGTCAGCTACCTAGCCGACTAGCTAGCCATTGGCGGCACGGAGTCTCTCTACAACAAACAGGCTGCCTCGTCACCAGTCGTTTCCGTAGCTTTATAACTTTATCCCTAGCTATGGATCAGACTTTTATACAAAAAACCCAAATGTTTATGTCTATTCACAACTGACGGATCGCCAATACGATTCGGAAAGTCACGTCCCGTCTCGCTTTGATGCACCGTAATAAAAGGCGACAGATTCTATTGTTTTCCGACAGTTATGAATAAGAGGGCAGGTGAATGTTTTATTTACAGCTCGATTTTAGAGCCATGATTCCCATGTAAATCGAAAATTATGGTTTTAAATGGCGTTACCTAAAAATTTATAGGTATAGTAATATCAATGAACGTACATGACAATGAGACTTGATTTGTTTTAATTTAAGTGGATTTCTAAGTTATTAATTGATAAATTTCTATGCATTGATGTTGGTAAGTGCTACATAGAATCATGCGCTCATGCTACAACAAAAATATCCGGCATACCTACTTTTCGTTTATCTTATCGCGATTAGATATAAACACGTTACGGTTAGCCGTACTAAAATCATTTTAGAATTTACATCAATTACATATTGTGAAGAGAAACGCATTTTAACTCTATAAATTACAAAATTGTTTGCTCTTCTTCTCTCACGATGGTGGAAGTGCGCCCAACGATTACTATTCACAGAGAGCGACAATCTTACCACTATCCTACGCTACTACCTACCTAACTACGATCACACAACCACGCACAACCAAGAGAACATGCAATATTTTTATTTTTGCGTTTATTGTAAAGAATCACATGTAGAATAGATCACAAGTATGATAAAAATTAAAATAATAAATTTTATTGCAATAAAATGCAGTCTGAAACTAACAGTTTCAAAGGAGGATGCCCGATTTTGCTCCACTATCAATATTGATAAAGTGGTATTTCTAATTAAATATATTTTATCAAAACATGATTTTTCGGTATAATATAAAACAGATAGAAGCGACGGTTTTTTTCGGCAAAAAATAAAAGACTTACATGCATTTCCTCTTACAAAATGACAACTAAATATTTATGAATTTTTTCGTTGTAGCTACAATAACACCTTTTTCAATGTTATGCATTACTTCTTTCATTACATTTTAATTATTTATTTCAAATAAATTATAAAATATATTACATAATGATTACATTTCATAATTTCAATTAAAAAGCATTTTTTGCAATGACAAAAGGTTGTCAGATCGCATAGAATATAAAACCCCGTTTTCCACTTAAGCAAGCATGCTTTGACGATGGTCAAAAACCTTAGAGCATTTACCCTATAAAAACTAATAAATCGCGATGATGTTGAATATATTGTTGGTGTAACTCTGAGAGGAGGGGCCTTTACAAAATGAAACTTGATTCTTCACAGCATATTACTTTTTCTTTTATTTTTCTTCACATTTAGATTTTTACTTTATATATAAACATCCCCAGTTCCAAACATTACAAAGCTATCAAAACATATATTATACTAAATTATTTAAACATTTTTCTAAACAAACATCTTGTACTTTATCCCTTCAAAATTCTCAGCTGATTCTCTTATAAAAACTAGTTCATCTATCTTTTCCTTTGACATATATTCAAAACCAAAATCTCTTCATAAAGTTCAAAGACAAGTCATAAATTGAATTTAAACTTTTTCATATCTCTAACAGAATATACTGCAAATCTGTACTTAGGTGGAACGCGCCTAAAAGAAGTCGCAGTTCCCTTGTCACGTTGCATTCTTTGCGATTTTTGTTACACATTTGATTCCATATTGTTGATATTACTGGGTGTCAATAGGTAAGTAAGTATATTGATAGTATTATTGTAACTGACTTTTAATGATCGAAAGTTCAGCATAACTAGTTTGACGTCTTGCAACTATATGAGTCGCTTAGGTTAGATTAGGAGCAATTTTTATAAATATCTACGAAACTGCAGCTTTAATGACAAAAAACGTTTAAAATGAGCCTAGAGTTGTTTCTGTTCATGAAATTTTGTAAGTGGGGCAAGTCTCCATACAAAAGTGGGCATCGTCCTTTCGCGCTAAAACGGGCCTACAGTTCTGATGACGTCACACCTGTCTGTCACTCATTCGTCGCTAACATTCAATTCAAATATCATACGGAAAGTTTCCATTTGTTTCAAATTACTTATTTTAAATGGACTATCCATCACTATAAAATATAAGATAGTCAGAAAAATGCAATAGGCTAGATGAATGAAAAAAAATATCGCTTTAATAGAAGCTCATTCATATAATAAACACAAAGAAAAGATCGGTTTTCGAATAACTATAAAAATAACCAAGATATTAGGTGTTAAAGATTTTTCTCTATCTCTTTCTAGCAAAACGGCAATTACATACATACATACATGGAGTATAAATGGCCGTACTCAACAATGACGTCACGATTGATGTCGGATTTCTCTGTCTAATCGCTTAAAAATTAACAGCTTACAATACTTGTATCTCATGTATTTCTAAGCCGATTTTAGTTCTAATTTCACATGATTGCATCTTTTTCTACGGCATTTTAATATTTTATGACGAGACGTGAAAATTAGAATTCAGTCATCATCCCAATTATTGCTCCGAAAAAAGACGTTTGGATTCATGTTTTATACCAATGTGCCCATCGACTTCAAAGAAGTTCCCAAATAAATTGTTTTTGACTGGACCTTCAGATCCAAAGTTGAAAAAATGATACAATCATTTTTTCAACTTTCCTTAACAGAAACACGCGTAAGGGCCTTCGGAGTCATCCTTACACTGTATCTTCCTTTTCACACCGTACCAAGAAATTCCAAGATTCCTTCTTCTGTCGTTCATCCCACACTTGGAATTCTCTACCTGCGCACGTGTTTCCTCCATCCTACAACATGGGTTCCTTCAAAAGAGGTGTGAAAAAGCATCTTTTAGGCCGGCAAGGGGCGGGCAGGTAGGATAGTGGATGTCGTCCCTACTCTATTTGTCAACTCATTTGGGCCTCTTTCACCGCTTAACATCAGGCGGGAGGTCATTTGCCGGGCCTTACATAAAAAATAAAAATAAAAAGTCTTTTCAGTGTTTTATTGATAAAGTTAAAAAACGTAAGTAAATGTCCAGGTGCTTCAGCTTTTGTATTTTTTAATTGAGGTCAAAATAGGCTGTCGACTATTTGAGATGTATTTCGACAGTTGTGTATAGTAATTAATTGGCGTTATAAAAGAAAATATATCACGAAGTTAAAAAATAAAAGAAATTTATTTGATACCATTATATTGTTAACAAATTAACATGCGTCTTGCGTGCTATTAAAGGTCATTGACGGGGTCCAGCAGCTGATCGAATCGTATTGTAAATCGATGGGTAGACTAAGTTCATACTTGTTAAATGTATTATTATTAATATGTTTAATTTTTTTATAATGTTTTAAGCTTAACTTAAGATAAAATTATTGCGTGACGTATTCGTGCTTGAGAAAAACAAATCCTTTTTTTTTGTATTTTATGGTTTTCATTATAATATCATAATTTTAACCATAGTTATAGTGATAGTGATAATGATAATGTGACAGTGTTTATGATGAAAATTAGCACCTAAATAATCTATATAAATAAAAATCAATGTATTACTATGTTTGTTTGTCCTCTATGCGTTCCGAAACCATTCATCAGATTGTAATGAAACTTTGGTAGGGTGTTATGGGAACACCCGTGAGGGTTCCTAGCAAAAAAAAGGCATTTACGTGGCATTTCAACGCATGCCGGGTACAGCTAGTTGTTTATAAAACCCTGAGTTTTTATTGTCTCGCAAATGGTATGAAAAGTAGAGTATTCACCTCGGGAATAAAGCAGTATCTTCGTCTTAGGCGACTTGAGCCCCTCGCTTCACTTAGGACTCTACATAACTCCCTTGCTTCGCTCAGGAGTTAACTCTAGAGTACCTCGTTGCGCTCGGGGTTCAATATGTCGCCCGTGACGTTAGACACTGCTTTAATCCCTTGGTGCATAATCTACTATTACCTTTACATCTGACGGGACATAAAACACGAGTGACGTCAGTAGTCGCTGATTGGTAGATCAAGATGCGTTCCGTTTCGCGTATTTTTCATTCGCAATTTTTTATGAAAAATAGCATTAACAAAAAAAAACGTTGCCATCATTCTTAATTTAGGTTTTTATAACATTTTAATTACAAATCGTTCATAAATATTACATTAGCATCTTCCCTTTGGCAAAAACAACAAATGGCTGGATTTAAAAGCGATTGATAAATTAGATTGATAGTAAAAGTTTGCGTAGCTATCTAAAAGTATTAAGCATTGAGACCATTGCCAGTTGGTCATTTTTTTCTAACATTTTTAAGTTTTATTTTCTTGTTCCATGTGCGCTCTCACTTTTGTCTCTCACTTTAAATACTTGTTTTCCTTCATAAAGCTCAATGTATCAAAGACGCCGTCAAATTCTTTGAGCTGTTTCAAAATAAAACAAACTACCTATTTATCTTTCTACTAAATCTATCGTTTAAACCCCCTAACCTACATTCACGTTTGATAATGTTACCTTTATCTTATAGGTAAGGTAGGTATCTATTACTTTATCTATCCATGGAAATAATATGGGCACGTATTTGAATATCGAAAGTTAATAAGTACTTATATCTAAAGTTAAAATGTCGACATTCAAAATATCGAAAATTAAAATATCGAATGACCTAAATACCGGGCCTACTATCATTATATCGAAGTCTGGAATCGCTAAAACTCAAATAGGTACCGATTTGTTAAAATATCGAAAATTCAAAACATCTAATATCGAATAATCGATACGTGTAAATAATGTTCGAGAATACACATAAAGTCGTTTCTGGCGGCTCGCGCGCTTGGTTCATGTTCAAACCTACGCTCGTCGCTTCGCTCCTCGCTACCTATTTTTGACCCGCCTACAGTTTTCGATATTTTGACCTTATGATCGTTCGATATTGTGATTTTCGATATTTTAACCGCCGATATTTTAAGTGTCGATATTTCAATTTTTGATATTCAAATACGTGCCCATGCTCAATAATATAGTTAATAAGTAAATCTTTTTTCTTGCGTATCATACCTAATACCACAGTCCACAGAACTCCTAAATAAGTAGTCACTCTGATATCAGTATGGTTAAGTATCATTGGCAATGAAAGTTGATGCGTGTGTTGAAGTCTTACTACTTTTGTATTCAGGACAAAATCATTGGTAGGTATATGAGTCACAACATAAACCTAATATCAGCAGGTGTGGCTCACCTTATAGGCACGCACGACTAAATTAGCCTATTATCATTGACAGGCGGAAAGGGAATATTGTACGACGGACGTGGGTAAGCTATATGAGATATGGGTTCAACTTTCTCGCCTTTCACCTTTCAGCATAGAGAGAAGCGGCATACACAACTTTTTTAACTACATTCATCCTCTAAAGGGCACTAGGGAAATATCTAATTAGCATCATACTTACCACAATCACAGGTGTAAAGTCAACCTTCTGGGTAAGGTTATATATGAGTAGCATCAAATCAAGTGCAAACAAAGGAATAACATAATAGTGCCACAAATCGATTTTGTGACAAATTTTGGACCTAATTCAAAATAAATCGATTTCTTAATCACTGCAACATAATACTTTATTATATTAGTCACGTCTAATACTTAATGCATCGTTATGTGAACGATGAGCAATCATGTATTTATTAGAGTTACTGAGCAATTAGAGCGCTTACCGCTTACGTGCAATAAACAATAGAGACGGAGATAGATCATGTGTTCTGTGATTGGATTTTTTGAGGACTGATTAGGTAAAATCGGTCTTGATTCGAAAGTTATAGTACCTACATACCTAGATATACCTACATACTGATATTTAAAGTACTTTAACGTTTTGTTTGTAACATAGGTACCACGAGATTGCATCACAACTTAGTCATTTTATTGTGAAGGTATAATAATCACCAGATCAATGTGAGGTGCACTACAACGTATGTTCCAAGGCATGTTTAACCGACTTCAAAAAAGGAGGAGGTTCTCAATTCGATGCGTATGTTTTTTTTGTATGTTACGCGATTACGCCGCCAATTGTGGACCGATTTTCAAAATTCTTTTTGTATTCGATAGAGTATACTCCAAGGGTTGTCCCATGGTCACCAAAGTTAGAATTTGATGATGGGATCCCATGAAAATCGAGGAAAACCCTTAAATTTTAAGGTGTGTCCAACGTGTTGTAGGACACACCTGAGGTAAGTGCCCCCCCCCCTCCCCCTCTAACTGGTAAACGGTTATATATGGACACGTGAAAAAAATTACAACAGTATAGTATATAACAAAGTTTGAAGGTTGAGTACTAAGTACAAACTAAAAAGTTAAACTTATAAAATGTACTCGAAAAAGTAAAATTTCATTGAAAATTAGTACTGAATATAAATTTACGAACCACGTGAAGTTAAGGAAATATAAAATCATTGGCACTTTAATAATAATAATAATGCCTAATTTAATAGCAACGTATTTAGTAATCTGTGGCAACGTGTTGTGAGGTGTGAGTGTGAACTCAAAGTTGGCATTTGCAACTAAAGGAACCCTACACTGCGCGTGGCCCGACACGCACTTGGCCGGTTTTTTAAATTAATCACTTTTAGTCCCTGAGGGATTAAAAAGGTATTTTGGTCCCTGTTTACGGGGAGCCAAGTAACTATTTTCGAATAGATGTGATAAAAATGATTTTTGCATGCTGACTGCGACATGACTGATACCTGTTTGTAGCCCTTATAAAAAAAGGTTGAGTATCGCTGCTTTAAATTGAGCTGATGTTCCCAAAAAATATAGGTATTTTTAAACATTTTAGTTTTCAGTTTGTAAAAACAATAAACCTAAATCTGTCACAGTTAAAACTGGGGGTGTATTATCATGACGTCTTTTTTTCAGACGGTTTTCTAAATTGTTATAATGCCATTTCTTTCTCTTTGTATAATGAGTGAAAGAAAGGCACTAATTAACATCTCAGAAAACTGGCTGGAATTAATATGTCATAACACCTACACCCCCTGGTCTAATGTAAGCTTAGGCTGTTGTTTAACAAACTGGCTTAAAAGATATTATTTATTGATGGTAGGTAGTTTTTATTTGTCGAGCCTCTGAACCAAAGCGTAAAGGTGGGTCGATTTCATTGCAGGTAAGTGTAGTTATTTTTGAATTGGTTTGATGGGAATTGGTAATTAGACATTTAGTTACTCAGAAATAATAATGTGCAAAAACTCGATCCCCGTACATCGTGCCATCCCCATGAGGGAGCTCATCCCCCAAAGGGTTAAAATGGGGGGCAAGACAGGGATGAAAATTTAATAAGCAAATCCGCCATTTCTTGATTAAGAAGTATAAAAATATACCTAACCGTTTTATTATTTGACAATGTTTAACAAAAATTTGATTAGTACTTCGTTTAATTTAACGAAAATTAGATGTAAGTACTTACTTACATCTAATTTTCGTTAAATTAAACGAAGAGTCAAAAACAAAACAGTCAAATTTAGTTAACTACGCGGGCCAAACTAGTATAATGTGTAAGTAGTATATATTTATGAGGGCCCATGCCCCAAAAGGGTGAAAATGGGGGAAAGAACGATGAATATTTATTAGAGAAATCCGACATTTCTTAAGAAGTTTGGAAATGTAACCTACCTCCATTATTTGACAATATTTAACGAAAATTTTATATGAGTATATCCTAGCTAGTAAGAACCCGAAAAAAAACTGCCAAATTTATCTAATTACGCCTGCGAAGCTATCTATACTATATAAACCTACTACTTATACACGATTACTTTTTATCACCCCGGTAAAATTAAGGGACGCTTCAGGACACGGTAGCAGAATTATTTAAATATTACCTAATAAAAAAATAACTCACCTATTTAATTTTATATTCATTTTGTAAAATATCCAAAAATACTGCAGTTTAGTGTAGTATTTATAGTTTAGTATTTAGTATTTTTTATTCTTTGTTTTTATTTTTTATATACTTAATAATGTATGTGTCCTGAAGCGTCCCATAAATTTACCGGGGGGTGATAAAAAAGTAACGTGTAAGTATATAAAATTCACAAATTGGACAGCGATAAGAATATCATAAATATCTACGATAAATATTATGCATATTACTATGTTAGGTACACAGTAATAACTAAACATTATTTATTATCTGCCTTTGCTCTTCATAGGAATATAATGTTTTACTTAAACTTGTTTCAGAACATGGGAAACGTGCTGTTTTCAATCATTTGGCTCATTATTCTGCTATTCATCGGATTTTGGATAGCTGGCATCGCAGCAGGATTTTACATACTTTTCATCCCATTCACAGTCTGCATAGAACCACTAACAGTAAGTTGACAAATTAACCGTTGATGCTCTAAAATATTAATTACTATAGCTGTCCCGACAGACGTCGATCTGTCAAAAGCGCTCCAACTACAAACGCGCGAAGCTTAAATAATCGTCAAGTTTTCCAATATTCTGAGCCATTTCCTTAATTTTTTCCTTGTAGGAAATTTTTGACTTCTACAAACTTTAAGAAATTAAATAAATCGGTAATGCGGTTCGCAAGTTATAGCGTCATTATTATGTAGATAGCTTATATTTATATCTGTAATCAATTATTGTGTTAAGTTTATTGTTTCCAGCGTACCGACAAAATTGCCGGTTATTTATAAAATAATGAATTGCAATGCCGTTGATACACAACTTATCGCATTATATGACAGTTGTCGGCACCTTAGTTGGCAAGAACGGGGGATATTATGACTAATATTGGCTCGAATAGTGGATACTATGAATAACAATAATGCTGAAATGTTATTGGCCAGAATGGAAATAAAATGAAAAGCAGTAACCGTTTTTGTTGCGCACCCTACGAATAATTTTTGTTGTACCCTCGATACACGCACAAAATTAACGTCAAGGTGCCGGCGATTATACTATGGACGACGGTGCAATAACCAGTACCAGAAATATAGTTACTAATACATACTACAGAAATAATATTACCTAGCACGGCAGTAGTAATTGACTAACATTTCTCAAATTTCGGAAAATTAGCACTATTATGCTAATGTTAGCCCTTAGCAGTCTGCGTCAATGAATTCTTTTATCCACATCAAGAAAACTTGTGTGGCTGACCCCAGCCGGGCCACAAAAAAACTGTGAAAAATAGATTGTTTGAGTATGTCGCTATAATGTCTAGAGTTTGTCAGATTTTGTCGGCAAGTTTCAGAGTTTGTCGCTTGCGCGTTTCAGATATCTGTGTGGCTCGGCTGGGGATACGTTACCCCAGCCGGGCCACACAAATCTCGGAAATGAGCATGTTTCAAACTATGGAACTTGTTCGACAAACTCCGACAAACCACCGCTTCACTATTCCAGCAAACAGTTTTTCTCTACGTCGCTTTGTTTTCGAGATCCAGCTAGCTCAGTTGCAGCAACTTTGCTGCAGGTGAGCTCTGTAATGGTGGATCGACAAACTCTGACAAACTGCCGCCTATCTATATCAGCAAACAGATTTTCGCTATGTCGTTTGGTTTTGGAGTTCTGTGTGGCCCGGCTGGGGTAACGTTACCCCAGCCCTGCCACACAGCCCCCTTAAACGCGAGCCTGATGAAAACTCAAACTTGTCCGACAAACTTCGACAAACTGCCGCCTATCTATATCAGCAAACAGATTTTCACTAGGTAGTTTCGTTTTCGAGATCTGTGTGGCCCGGCTGGGGTAACGTATCCCCAGCCGGGCCACACAGAACTCTGAAACGCGCAAGCGACAAACTCTGAAACTTGCCGACAAACTTTAGACATTATAGCGACATACTCAAACAATCTATTTTTCACAGTTTTTTTTGTGGACCGGCTGGGGTCAGCCACACAGAAAACTTTGCCTTCCTCTCACCTGATGGTACCTAGTAACAATAAGGTCGAAGCTCGAAAGTGTACCTAGTCTTTTTCAGGAAAGTAGTCCCGCGGAAATAAATGGAACTAACTTGTAAAAAGAGACAGAATACGGTATTCAGTCGTGGGTTAATGCATTCAGTGGTGGGATAAGGCATATCAATCCGTCGCGCCCCTATCTTGTCGTATACGTATAGCGCCGCGCCTAGGGGACTTCTTTCGTGAAATAGGCTCTACCTTCTATTTTTAAAACAACTTAAGCACAGATAACATATACTCGTACAGATGCCCAATCCCATGCGAACCAGGTTATAAGAGGAAATCATACGGGCCGCCGTTTTTCTCTACAAACGTAGTCCCATGTTTCCTTGAAAACCTTAAAAAAAAGAGAAAAACTAAAAAATTGGCCAGATTTTCTGCTTATAGCCAAAAAGATTGAAACGCAGCCAAAGCCCTTCTTTAATTTTCAATGTAAAAGTAATTAAACCGGTCTAGTTTCAGAGGAGAAAACAGGGGACTACGGATCGTCTATTTTGTCTACTTTCCATAGGTACGAGTATCTTCGGTTAGAGCGATATTGCAGTTGTCTCTACTGCGCTCAGCAATACATTTTACAAATACTTACCATTTTTGAATTTCCTTCACCTTAGTGTTTTCTCTTAATTTATTTCCATAGCTTCTCCACAGGTACATTTTAATTTTCCAAACAAAACACGCCAAAGCATGCTGTAGGCAAAGCAATGTTTCGATCCAACAATCTGAAATTAAATGCGATTTCACATATTTTTAAAAATCGAAAACATTTTATAATAGATATTAAAATGAATTGTGGATCCATAGAACAGCACAGAAACTCAGTTCAGTTTCGTACGTAAACTACTGGCATCTATTGTCAGATTTTTAAATTTTTATATATTGACATGGTCAACTTATAAGTACCTAGGCACCTGATGTGTTTTTGCAGCGAAGTCGATTTGGAATTTCCTTATTTTATTTTAAAAAGATATCAAATTCAGTTCGAGAACAATATTTTCTTTTAAATTAAAGCATTTAGTTATTTGTGGTTTCATTTGTACAAAATGAGTCATAATAATTGATTACATGCCCGTTTGCTCAGAAGAATAACTAAAGCATAGAAACCTAGCAAAAATAGCTACTGAACTTAATATATTTGACTCACTTTGACATTAGGCGCTGCTAATAGAAGTTAGACAGAGACACGTATATGCAAGATGTTTCGAAATTTTGTAGGTCGTCACTAATTCTCGCTTGTCAGTTCTTCTCCCAGTGATGTCGTGCTCATCACTCACCTAGTTTCAACGTCGATAATTATATTATGTAGGTATTTAATAGATCCCTAATACTAAAATGTCTTTATTACGAGAAATATAACATAAATAATTAAGGGTAGATTTTCTTATGTAACTTATCCAGCTAATAGCTGCTGTGTCTCTTTGGTATGGTCAGGCTGGCCGTTCATGAGACTAAAAGCGGGAAGTGCGAGTCGGACTCGCCCACCGAAGGTCCCGTATAAAATTGTAGGCTATACTTTAAATAGAGACTAAATTTTTTATGATTTAATTACAAATGTGGAGTTTGAGATTTTCCCTGACTTGTAGTGCAAGACTATATAACTTCACAAATTTCATAGTTCTAGCTAGATCAACGAAAAGTACCCTCTACATTTTGATGCCCGTGAGAATGTCGAAATATACGTTTTTGGCGACATAAACGGCCGTATCTTTTTTTGTTAACTTAGAAGTTTGATTTTTTCACATCTTCAAGGGACTAGAACTTGTTAGTGTAGAACTGAGTAATTGTATGGTTTTAATTTCAACTCGATACCTTCACGCGTTTCCAAGATAGTCTTGACTGACAAACGGACAATAAAGTGATCCTATAATGGTTCAGTGTTTCTTTTGAGGTACGGAACCCTAAAATTTGGACTATTTAAGTGACGGGTATTTCCCGTTATCTAAAATGTTGGATTTTTTTCTATTGCAGAGATTCACAAATTCTATGGGAAGGAAATCGAAGACACACTGCTTTTATTTCATCGCTTAGATTTAATTAATTTTTTATCGCATCGCTTAGAGGTACTAGAGGTTAATCTCATATTTAATTTACTTACCCGAAAATTTAACCTCATGGATTTTGAACCTTGGATAAATTCGTGAATGCTAAAACTACTATTTGTACATATGCTTGGAAATTAAACTAAAAACATTAACATTTGACCATAATTTATTGTTAAGACATTTTTCGATAGATTTATTACGCTTGATGTGCGGCCGGCCTTAGTTAGAATGTAAATTTTCCGAAGGCGGCGTTTTGATATTTTACCTTTTGACTCTTTCATGTCTTTATCTTGATCTAATATTTTAATTCATAGAAAAAAATCATCTGAACTAGTTGTTCTTGGCATCCGTGTCAAGGATTCCTTAAAGAAATAGTTAAGAAATTAAATAAGTACGTTTTTATTTTCATAAATAATATTTTAGTTTAAAGATTTCCTTTCATTAAATAACTTGACTTACGTCATGACGTCTCCATTTCATAGTTTTACTACTAAGTACATACAAAATAATCTGATGGAAAATATCTGGAGCAAATTTGACTATGCTTTCTTGGACTCCAATTTCGTCTGACAATACACTTTATCCATATGTTTTTTATACATTGTCTAGGAAATCTGTAAAATAAAAATATCGACAAAATTTTACAACACTACGCATGATCAAGAAAACCTCAAAGTAATTTTCTAAAAATCGCTAAAACATAAAAATGAAGTTAATATTACGTATTGTTTTTCTACAAAATGATTCAGCGATATTTCATATGTATATCAGTGTACTTATTAGCTCACATTCAAGTAACAATATGAGAAAACATGCCAATTTAAGGTCAATAAATTTTGATTATTTTCCTTTCGCGACGAATGAGAATTGCAGCCCCAAACTACACAAGACATTGTGTTACGGAGTGCACAAACACACACTATTTGTAAATACCTAAAGAATTCTTGCTTTCTAATCACTTAAATATTAATAAAATATCATCAAAATATTACTAGCCACGGGACGCACAAACAAATATTATACAAACAATTCAAATAGTTCAAACACGGATGGTCTATCTTCGATACAAGGTACTATAGAATTTAGCCGTGTTATATATTGTTAACCAATTTTAATTTTTAACCAAAATGACAATTCAATCAATTCATCTAGTGACCACCTTGTGATATGCCAAAAGGCAAATATTACTCATCTCTTACATTTACACAGTTTTGTGCCGTATGTTAGAAAGAGACAAATAGCACACAATTAATTCTTGTTTTAATCTTCCTTCTGTTCTGAGCCCGTTTGATACAAGCTGCGCCATCTATGCAGTTTTGGATGGAACTAATTAGATTGTTTATTCAGATCGGTACCCCATGACTTAGGGGTCGAACGGTTATGGACCTACTAGTGAACCAAGGGGTATTTCTTTTTCCTATAGTACACCTAGGTGAACTATATAGGTGAATCACGGGCAATAACCCGACTAAAGGTATGATTCCGATCCTAGCAGTGCCAAGCCAATGAGACTCCAGCTGCCTTTATCGGAGCTAGGCCCCTGCATGCAAATGCATACAGATTGGTGCGCCGCTACCGGACGGCCTCTGCGGTGTCGCGAGCGCGACTGCCAGGATCGGAATGCTACCTTAGGGCCGATCCTCACAGTAATGCCGTCCACAGTTCGTTCTCGATTCGATCTCGGTCTGGTAGAGTTGTATGTGACAAGTTCAATCTCGCTCAAACAAAATTTCTTTGAACCTGATCGCGACTGGAATGGGATTCGAGCGAAACATGACTGTAACGGATAGAATGAACGCACACATATTTCTTACTTGATAATATTTTACCAGACTGAGATCGGACCGAGAACGAACTATGAACGGCCCGGCGTCCATTTACGGTCGGTACGGTCGTATACATTGAAATGTCAAATATTCTTATTTATCAAACAAAAATCCTGTGCCATGCCATTCTATCGGACGCGGGACCTACCTCACACTCATTTGTTTTGAACAGAACCGTACCTGTTTTAGATAGTGTTAACCTCTGCTTTTTTCTTTACAGGGCCTCACGGACTTCCTATTGACTGTGATTCAATTCCCAAGATACTGTGCTAAAGCGATGATGGACGGAAAAGGCTTTAGTTAGACTAAATATAGTCTAGGCAAATATATTTTTTTAATTATTTATTAATAAATCATACATACCTGTTACTTTCGGTACCATTTTACATTATGTGCCATACATCTGCAAAACATTTTATTAAATGTTTGACTATTTTATAATTAATAAGAATAATGACTGTTTTTTAAATAAAACTACCACAAATAAAACTGTTCATCATTTTAATAAAATATCACAAATGCTCAATAACAAACGGAACAGGCTGCGTTTTATGACTTACCAATACGAATACATTAAAATGTAAAAATTAATCACATCTTATACTAAGTATCTTACAAAGTAACGTGCAGTTGGATATTTACAGGTAAAAAATACAGAATAATTAAAAATGCAAATTACAAGTTTCCTTTCGTTCAGAATAACATAATTTTCGATCACCACTATTTCAGTGCTTCCACTATAATGTTGACAGATTCCATGAGTATTTTGGCTTGCACTATGTACTTTTCTATGAGCTCCCTATAACAAACGCAATAAAAGTAAATTTTTAAAATTGTATGATGTCAGTTATAGTTTTTTAATACAGATTATTAACCCTATCGCGCAAATGGGTATATTTTCCTCCAATGGACAAAATAGACAACACTAAAGATGCCTTACACCACGGACAGAAAAAGGCTGGAATGTGCATGTGGGCGGGCCGCGTGTGCCAAATTTAGACGTAGCTCCGCCCACATGAACTTGTACAGTAAGCTCCCATTCAAGCTTTACATTTACACTACGAAAACCGCCACTATTACGAGCGACATAAGGACAGTCCAAAGTTCAAACAGTATAGCTTGACAAAGAGTTTACTGAATACAGCCAGCTTCAAAAGTAGATAAGCATTTTACAGCATTTTAGTACCATGTCACACCAACTGCTCCTTTTATTTGGTATGGTTACACCTATATTGCATTATAATAGTTGGTGTGACACGGTACTAAAATGTTTATCTACTTTTGAAGCCGGCTGTACCTTCCGAATACCGAATTAAAACAGGAAATTCTATCGCATTGTATGACGGTGTTCGATGTACCCTCATGTTTTACCAAAATAAACATAAAAATATGACAATAAAGAGAAAATGATTCCTAGTGGTGGACTATACCGTTTGTTTTTGTATTATAATTTGGCAACAACAGTCCCCATAGTAATACTGACGTATCGCACTTACACTGCTTTTTCTGTTTATTTATTTATTTAATAGGTACATATAACAGGTTACAATCACAACTATATATAACAAACGCTTACACAAGGATCCTGGACAAGACTATAACCCACTACATATGTACACAGAGGTGTTATTCATGTAAACACTACAAAATAAAAAATAGATTAAACAAATTAAAACTCAACAATTATACTATGTAAAAAAAATATATAGAAGATGAACAGTATACAAGCCATGAAAATGTTACGTACCATACATACAGTTCCGTGCCAGGGTAAGTGTGTACTGTCGGTGAAAAAAATCATAAAACGATTATCATAAAGCTTACCTGTAATCTGTTGGTGTCTCGAAATCTAGATAAAAGCCAGCTTCGTTTAAAATGGTATTAATATTATTGTTACCCTCGTTCTCTTCCCGAATTTGTATGCTATAGAGACAAAATGAAGAAAACAATAAATTAGTAGGTAAAAAATAATAATTAGGATATACAATTAACATTTTTTGCGACGAGTAATTCCAAAAGGTTATATTGGGAATTCGAATCACACGTTGCAAGGTTTCAACAAACTCGCAACAAATTGATGACTTTTTACATTATAAAAAACACACGGAGCCAAGTCCATTGTCGGTTTCTATTTACTCCCTTGCTAAAGCAAAGCTACCTCACATATAATGGTGCATTTTAGCCTCTTGTAAAACAATCTCCTATTCTTCCCTCTTTCATATAACAATGCAGCGAGATGTGATGTGTGAACGTGTGATCTTAATTTGTATGTCTACTACTACTATTTACATTCATACATTTGGTTGAGACAATTCCCTTAGCATTCCATGGGTTCAACGTGCGGGTGCCGGGTCCATCGCGTTGCAGCGAAAGGAGGATGAGGCAGGGCCTGGGACTTGCGACTAAAGTGTGAAGGTTTAGAGGGCCCTCTTAATATGCATGCATTAGCGCTCACCTTCACTACCCCCGCTCCTTCTTCTGCCTTACCATTAGGTACTAACTTATTGCTAATAAAAAAAATAGTGCGAGTTACAAACCTCATTAAATCGTTATGCACATTGTGGATATGTGTACGCGTTTTTTGAGCCAGGTCGTGGATTTCGAGTTTTCTAGAAGAACATAATGACTCTTTCATTTCCTCCCGAGTCTTTTCACTGTAAATAAAAGCTAAAAGTAAATTTCGTGTCCTCTGGAAATTCGTTTTACAAATGTAATTATTATTTTTTTGTTTATTGGTACATCTATGTCGCTATGTTTGGTCGGGCATCTCTGAGGGACATCTTCCAATTTATAGTATGTTTAGGATAAGAAGATTCCTGTGACGGGTCTAAGTTTTCTGTTTCATGCATACTTGTTTCCATACATAATAAAAATATTATGTTTTGAAAATATAACATCTCTTTATTTGTATCAAAAATGCAATAATTAATTCCACATTAAATAGAAACAAGAATATCAGTCCAGTCCTTGACGTATGTATATTATTTATGACTTATTGGTGTTTTTGAAGTCGGTTTTATTTTTTGTAAAAAAGAATATTTCCATTTTCTAGTTAATTTAATACATGCGTAGTAGAATTTGGGCCAAGGCAAACACCAGAATAACATAAAAAGAAAAACTACTGGGCCAAACTGAATTAAATTATTATGGGACCAAATGGCAAATATTCCGCATCAAACAAAAAACAAAATCACGTTAATTAAATAAGGAATCTCGGCGTAATAGGCGTACGTATATAAAAAAGACCAATCGAATTGAGAACCTCCTTTTTGAAGTCGGTTAACCTACCCAATAGGTTTTGACTTTTTTTTATTGCAACTAAGTTGGTAAGTGGTCACAGTCATCTATGATACATGTAGCTCTTGTGAGATTCGCAGCAAAACTGCAACCTCCACAAGAACCACAGTGTACGTTGCCAACTTGTGACATCAGAGGTAAAGTCACGGTACACAGTAATTTTACTGGGATAGTAATTTGACTGGCCTTCAAACCGAAACACAACAATGCAAGCACTGCTGCTTTGCGGCAGAAATAGGTAAGACGGAGGTGCCCATGCAGAAGACTCTGGACTCTGACTCTACAGTCTTCCTCCCTTGTGAAATCGCAAAATATGCGAAAATATGCGACATAAACGACCATATCTTTTGATCACGTTGACTTTATTTCACACAAGATTGATTTTATTTCTCAGTTGAAAGAGACCGTGGACCCGAGTATATTTGATATAAATTTTAGTTTGATATCTTTGATACACGTCCCTGAAAAAAAGGGTATTGACAATCAGACCGATGGTTTTTTCTTCTTGAGGTACCTTACAGAGAAGAACTATCACGCCGTTTTCCAACAAGAGATCAAAATAGGCTAAAATGACATCGTCAAAATACCAATGTTTTTTATGTTATGTTTTTGCTTTTAGAATGTAACTACTGGGAACAGAGCTGAAATTTGTATGCTTGTATACAGAATAAGCGCGAAAGGAGGTCGCCAATAGTTCATACATTTTTGCCCTGAGGTACATGTGTATCAAAATATAGAAAAAAATTCGATAATTCCGAAAAACACGACGTTTACTTTTTTTACAAAACTAGGTTATTTATAAATAAATAAAAGTGTAAATTACTCGATACGCTTTATTATCATATGGTAACATTCGAGTGTTCAATTGCGTTTAGTTACAACTTCTGCAAATGTGTTTAAAAATATTACCTTTGTAGCTAATTTTTGCTTAAGTATTAATCTAATAGGTACGTGCACTTATATCAAAAACATAACCTAATGGGATTACAACAATTAAAAATAATAATAATATCTTGCAAATAAACAGTCTCTGCGAAAATAAACAAAACGCCATAAAATGTCAAAATACGACCACAATCTATACAAATAAATAAAATTGAAGTGACTGTTTGTTTGTAATAACAAATAAAATATTATGTAACTCAGACCAAAGAAACTAAGGTACGAATAAATTTGCGGCCAGTCCGCCATTACAAAGCACCGTGTTGTTGTGGTAAGTAATCTGTCGGTGAGCGATGTTTATGAGTGCATTTTACAGTTTTATGTTTTTCATTGATTTTTTAATAAACTGTATAAAGAAAAACTTCATAAGTGCGAAATATTGGATGCAGCTTGCCTAGTTACCGCCATCTTTGAGCACCACTATTATTGGCATGTTTTTATAGGTATTTCATTCATGTCCTTTGGTTTCAGGTCCACAGATTATATATGCGTTAGAAGCATAATTATGTAATCTTTGGTTATAGGGTCGAACAAAAAAAAAACATTTTTTTATTGTTAGTAAGTAACCAGGAAAAAATAGTGTTATTCAGAGTGTTTTTTCAAATAGTGTACCTGGGTACATCGATTGTGCAGATTTTGGCGACCTCCTTTGTGAATATTTCTTGGGGTCATCTTTGTGAGAGGGAAAATTACATAATTATAAAGAAATGCACAAGTAGATATAAGACAACGACAAATATACAACAGTTATATAACAAATATATATATATACACTCATTAACTTTATCTAAGGATATTTTATTTACTTACATTTAATGTATGTAGTATCAGCGATAATTTTAAAAAATACTCACAATACCTGTGAAATTTATTCAATGAAATGACGAAAGTTTATAATTAAAGCAATACATTGAAAAAATGCACATAATTTGTCAATATTTTCAATATGTTCGCATAAACAACCTGAAGTAAGTATAAATAAAATATCCTTAGATAAAGTTGATGAGTGTACATAAAGTATAGTAGGTACACAACACGGTTAGCGCAGAGGTCGAGTGATCGCCTATTGCGCAACGGGTCGCGGGTTCGATTCCCGTACGGGACAAATATTTTGTATGGCCTACAAAAATTGGTTCCGGTCTGGGCGTATGTGCTTGTGATATTCTATGTTTGTAACTGTACCCACGACACAGGAAAAAATCCTAGTGTGAAAAAAAAAACAACAGTTTTGGGTCCACTTTATTTTGTACTATCTGACGTTTGGCCGGCCCACCGGTGGGGCGGTGTATGGCTAAAGGTTGCCACTCGACTCGCACGCTGGCCGCGTCGCACGCTCGTAATAATTGAGATTTTTCTCGGTAACGATAACTGCATATCGGTGAGTGGGAACCCTGCGCTCTTATCGCCAAATCGGTATCGGGTCAGCGACGCGTAACGGAATTGGAACACTCGTGCCATGCAATAAATTTCAATTTCCCGTGCAGTCAGATGCAGGTGGTAAGAGTAGGTAAATTTTCATACCTAAACTTGGCTTTTCTTCGAGAGTGATCCTTCTGTACTTTAGTACTATTATTTATTCTGTGGCGTAAGGCGCGAACGACCGACGCGGGGTCAATGGATAGCGAGCGAGGCAAAGAGTGACGTCATCGCACGATCGAGCACCGCCCGCGTTTTAAATAATGTATGAAAATTCAAACTGATCCCAATTTTCTAAGCTATTTCGAAAGGTGGAAAAATATAATACTAAGTTTTTCTCGTATTTTTCTGAGATAACATTGGAATGTAAAACGAGTTTGTGTTCACCATTAGAAAGTAGAGATGGTCGTTATTACGATAGCAGATAATATAATGCATTATATGAACGTAACGAATAACACATTATTGAGCAACGGATTATCCTGCTATCATTATAAACTGCTGTTGATGTTGTAGCGTTGTAGCGCAATGACTGACGTTCCACCCACCGCGCTGTTGCCGATAACGTAACGCGAGAGTGAAGCAAAGAGCGAGAGCGCAATAGGTGTGTACGGGAGATAGCAATATAAACTGCACGAGTCACGACACGATGATCGCAAACCACTAATTTATGTGCTTTCTCACATTGACGTAAAGTTCACTTTAAAATGTTTGATGATCGCGACGATTTGAAATAACAGGTGAATAATAATTATTCGTTATACTGCTGTTTTGAATGAGATTGCTGTTTCAAATTTTATTGTTCGTTCAATTCTGTTCTGTTCAGTTCAGCAACAGATCCAATTAGAGAAATTGTGATTATTTTTTGTTACGATTTAATTATTTCAGTGTGTAAGTGCGTAATTAAAAGTTAGCGTAAGTGTAAATAATAATTGTTTTATAGTTTAGTGTTAAGTATTTTTAAATATTAAAAATGCCGAGATTATGAGCCCCGATCGCTCCTATTTGGAACTATTTCGATGTTGGTAACAGTGTGTTCATTGTGCAAAACAGCAGTATAACAGGATAACGAACAGCAGTTTACAATAACAGCTATATGGAAATAACACAGCACTGTTATTCGTTATTTGGAAACAGTCTTTACTCTCATCTCTATTAGAAAGAACAGCTTAGGTGGTTGTAGATTTTTTTACGCAAACTGAGTATTTTAGATTGATTATAAAATGTACAAAGAAACTTACCAGAAATTATATACTCGTGAAAATGCTTCTTGTACTTCCTTCATAAATTTAGCAAAAATCCACTTCAAACCGCTTTTGTCCAAATCCACATCTTCCGTTATTTCATAACAATTCTCCTGATCATCTTGATAATATTCATAATCGTAATTATTATCCTCATCGTAGCATTCATAGTCGTCTTCTTCCGAGTAGTCTAAAGAATCCATATCTAATATTTCTCTTTGATTAAACTTTAAGCGATTTTCAAACTCTAAGCACTTTGTGAAATTCCTTATAATTTTTGGCTCAATCGCATTCGTACTATCATCAGCGCTTTCATTTGTTGAAATCAAGTCTTTTAGATACAATGGTCCGTTCACCACAGTGTCGACATCATTAATAATGGTAGCATCGCCTTGCCTCCTTGTAAGTTTTAGGCTCGAAAAAAAGGAATCTTCTACGTTTATATTCCTGATAAATTGTACACTTTGAGGTTTTTCTTCTACTTGTTTCTGAAATTAACAGTGTAAACATTAAATGCAGAGAAATTGAAATGATTGAGTAGTCCAAAGAATCTATATGTAATAATTCTCTTTGATTCACAATAAGTACATAAAAATAAGTAAAATTATCAATTGTAAAAAAACATACCTCAGCTGTTTTCTTTTGAGCCGACCTTAGGCTATATGTACGACTGATAGTATCATCGGGCTGTTTCTCAGGTGTTTTTTGTGAAACGCTTTCTATTTCACTAACACTATATGTATCTAATGTGTTCTTTTGTGGTATACTTTGTAATTCATTATCAGACCATTTCTCTGGTGTTTCCTTCTCGTAATTACTTCGTATTTTATTATCTGACCATTGCACAGTTGTTTTCTTGGTTAAAATGCTTCGTACTTCATTATCAGAGCATTTCTCAGGTGTATTCTGTTGTGAAACACATCGTACTTCATTATCGGTCCATTTCTCAGGGGTTTCCTTTGTTGAAACGCTTTGCACTTCTTTTTCACGCCATTCCTCAGTTGTTTTCTTTTGTGAAACGCTTCGTACTTTATTACCAGGGCATTTCTCAGGTGTTTTCTTTTGTGAAATGCTCCGTATTTCAATATCAGGCCATTTCTCAGGTGTATTCTTCTGGGAAACACTTCGTACTACATTATTAGTACGTTTCTCAGGTGTTTCTTTTTGCGAAACGCTTTGTACTTCATTATCAGGCCATCCTTTAGGTGTTTCTTTTTGTAAAAAGCTTTGTACTTCGTTGATATCACTGTTACTCTCTTTTTCTGGACTATCTGGAATACATTTATATTACATAAGTATCAAGAGAAATAAAATTTTATTTAATTTTATAAAGGGACAAACGATCTTATACCTTAAATTAATATAGCCACCTGGGTCAACGTTTTAAGACTTTGTGTGAAAATTTACGTATAAGATGATCTATGGCCTCTTCAAACTAGGGATAAGAAAATGGGCGGTCACTAACACATTTAAAGATTGCAGACGATTTTGTTTTTCGCCAAAACGTCAGAAGACCTGAATAAGATGAGGACTGAATTATCATTAAGAAGTGAAAAGGCAGGACTACAAATGAACTCCTAAAATCAAAAGTAATGACAAATACCTAGTAAAAAAAATTATATATATGTGAATGGAAACCAAATTAGTTATGTAGAAGAATATGTCTACCTAGGGCAGTTGATAGCACCAAAGGATACCATGATGAAACAAATTGAGAGAAGAGTAGCAAAAGGTTGGAAGACAAAGTTGGAAGATACAGAATAAGAGCAAATATCAAATATGTGAATACTAATAATATGAAAAATAATAATAAAAATAACAAGTATGTAATTTTAAACAATTCATTTTATAATAAAAACTAAATGAAAAGATAATTAATAATAGAATTTAATGGATACAATGAAAATATAAAATATCTGAATTTCATAATATATATAGCCTGCCAAATTTAATAATTTAAAGAAATTCTTTTAAAACACTCTTACCTTACATAATCTATGATCAGGAAGTAATAATTCTTACACTTATATTTTTATACACTGGTAATGGCCTAGTATATATGTCAATCTCAAACATACAAGTGTACAGACAATTTATTTAAGTTATGGTAAAGTCATTAAAAATCTTTGAAAAATGTTTCTCCAATCTGAACAAACCTTGCAAGTACATACCACTGAAGTCATCTAAGAGGAAAGTAGTTATCTGTCAAAATATGAGATCTAAAATCAGAAGTGAGATTATTTTTCTGGGTGTGTTTAATACAATTTTCTGGTGTGCGTTTGTGGTAACGAGATCTCATCATAGAAATTCTAGCCAAGTATCCTAAAGATGTCCCCAATGGTATGTACACCAAGGTACTAATAGATAACTTACATTTTTTGATAGTAAGTATTCCATTACTTAGCTCTCAGGCTCACATAAGAAAGAAATAAGGCAGTGGTGACTGGTGAATATAAGGAATATCTTTAAAATGGACTGTATTGAGTAATACTTACTTGCACAACTTGATTGTGAAACGTTTGCAGACAGATCTTCAATACAGTCTTGGAAGGTATCATTGTAAACACTATCCGAAATGGGATTCTGTATATCGGACAAAAGTTTAGCTAAGGAATCAGCTGCAATTTGGATGTCTTCGCAATTACTCAGCAACGTCTTAAAAGAATAAGCCATATGGCCATATTGTAGATGACACGAGTATTTAGATAAGTTAAACACATCCAAAATCAAAATTGAGGAGCTCAATTCAAAAAGTGTAGTCTTTTGCAATCCAAAAGGATAATTGACTATTTGTCTCATTGCCTCACAAAACACACGATTTTAATGAAAACTAATACTGCATCTTTACTGCAACATTATATTTTCGAAAAAATTATTTGGGTAAGCGCCCCTGTATTCTAGTTATTGTGACTCGGTAGGTCGAAGATTCGATTCTCTATGGGGGCAGGAGTTTTTCTGCTTGGTTTGGTTGGTTATTATAAGGCTTCTGAGTCAACCTGACTAACTACCACCGTCTTACCACACAATGTAAATAACACTCTTGTGTTCCAACAATTAGAGGTAAGAAAGCCAGTTCCTTAATTGTTGAGGAGTACAGGTGAAGCTCGCTTCCACCCTCGGCCATATCGTCCCCATCAGGTGACGAGAAGGCAAAGAACTTCTCTGTTGTATGTAGAAAAAGGGTATCCAAGCTCCCATAAAAAAATTAATGCTGCATAAATTTTATTGTTTTTGAATTAGTATTTATCTATCGTTATTATTATATTAAAAAATAGGATAGGATAGGGTTGCTACCATACTTAATTCAAAATTGGTCGAAATTACTTTCTAAGACTATTTTTTGGGACCTGCGACTTGTATTCAAAATGTTTACTGCACAATCATTGAGATATTATTAAAATTTTAAAAAGATCGATAACAATATAATAAATTTATAAATTCATACCTGCAACGAGTCGACCAAAAATATCGCGTAACTATACATTTCCATAAACTCACTTGGTTCCAGGTGCGTATTAAGTTTTCCTGAAAAAATATGGTAAAGTACACTTAATGTGAGAGGAATAAGGTTAAATATCTCACAAATATGTATAATGTCAACAAAAATAATAATTTAAGCTGGTTGGGTTCCTTTCCTTACAATACGTTCATAACAATTATGCTTCATTCCAGATAACATAAAAAAAAGAAGCGGAAAGAAGCAGGGTTTCGAAACCTTTTCATGTCATGTATAATGATGAATATCATATTATTTGATATTATCTACTTAAATGTATTACCAGATACTCTGGAGTGTAATGTTAACCATTTATTATTATTTGTGTGGCTATCCACAAATATTGGAACTGGGTCAAATTATACAATATAATAAAAATATTATTTTTTATTAGTATTTCCAACATAAACTACTCTCCAATCTGAACAATCTCTTATCAAGTATAACTTGATAAGTAGATTAATTTTAAATTATTATCTCTCTTCATCAGATGAGGACGACGAAGATGATGATGATTGCCCCATATTAATCACAAATTGCTCCACCATATTATCGATGAAATTATCCAACTGACATAATCTATCTTCTTCTTTTGTGAAATGCAGGCTTACCACCTCTCTGGGGTTATCGTAGATAATGCTTTTGGTAGAAAATCTTTAATTTCATTGTACTTGAACTTTTTAATTTTACTCGCTACATAGCCCTTAACTTGTGCCCATATGAGCTCAATAGGATTGGGCTCACAATAGGATTGGGCTCACAATTATATTGTGGAAGCCGTTTATGTAACTCCCTTTCCTTTTGCCATTTTATCCACAACATACCTAACTCTGATACTGATTTTTATTTACTTTTCCTTCAACAGCAGTTGAGCTCTTACTTCAGTGTCTACAAATTGTATATTTTTTTACGTTAACCATGACGTTCTGTTGAATGGCTTGAGAACCACTAGGGCCCGCACACGGATCATTCATTTTATAATTCAAAACAAAAAAACAACTACAACAAAACGAAAGACAATTTAAAATCACGTGTAATGATATACGTGCATCACCAAAAAAACATATAGAATGTCGAGATTGTCAAGCAAGGCGCGTTCTTTGATGACAAGCGACACGATGATCCATGCAGTTAAATCCAAACGTCATAATTTCGCCAACTGTGTGATCGAACACCGTTACTTTTAGTTTGGTCGCATTATACGTAAACGTTCCAATCTACGCAGGTTGCAAACCTCTGCTTCTTTGGGTTCTTTAACAGAGCCATTTTGTGCTTTGTAGTAATATTTTATATTTCGCACGAGACTTTTTATAATACAAATATTAAAAGTTTATTATTTTGTAGGTAATAGTTTAGATGGCTGTGCTTGTAAATTTTACGCATAAATTGACAAAAGCGTAATTAAAAGTTTATTAACACAATGAGTTGAAAATTTGCACCTTTTAAAAGAACCTTTTTTTACTTCTTTTTAATGTTATCTGGAATGAAGTATAGTAATGTCTAATTTAGCTGTTGTACCAAGTTAGATTTATCGGCCGTCTACAAAACCGGGCTAGCAGAAACCAGTTACGAAAACAACCTAATTCAGTCATTACATAGTGTCGAAAGTTAGTTAGAGGGAGGCCCTTGTAGGGCTAAATTCATCCTCGCAAAATCAGCTATTTTACCATTTACCAAACAGTTATGTAATACTCATAAATGGTTCACAAACAGATACAAAATCCACTACACAATTACATACAGAGAATATTAGGTCTAACAGCAACTCGTTGATTTGTTTGTGGTACCCTACAAGCTGATTATTAGACCAAATAACGCTATGGCCCGAAACGTAGCCCAAGCTTTGTAGATAGGGGAAAGGCTCAGCGAACGTCAAATAACTACTTCAATTACAGATAAATGTTTCAAGGGCGTAATTATTAACAAAATATATAAAATAATGGACGCTTAGATGAATATTATAATTTTACCTCTATCGTCACTAATTTTATAAAGAACAGAGGTCAATCTACTAGCGGCTTCGGTGACATCATAATCATAACTAAACTTTTTTTTTATGCACTCTGCTGCTTCGTGTAAAGTCCATGGCGGAGGCAAAGATGCATTAGAAAACGGTGGGTCTAATTGTAATATTTCAGTAAGAACCTCTTCCATTATTTGAACAAACCTAGAAACCCATTCATCAGAACGCGTTATCAAAGACTCTTCCATAACAGATGAGTCGATTTCAAACATTACACATTTACTAGGCGATTTTTCTTTAGGTTCATAATTAATATGAATTCTTTCCCGCTGTCTTATACTACGTTCGCTTTCAGTATCGTCATTGCTGACACTATTGGAAATTACACCAGATGTTGAAGTTTCTTCAATAGTAACATTTTGCTGATTATTATTTATGTACACAGGACAAGTACTAATAGTATTTTCACTAAAAGAATTATCTGGCGTACTTCTAGTTTCATCTGTTGTAGACATAATTTTAGAATCATTTCTATTATGATGAGTATTACAATCATTCAATTGATCGGAATTGGATAAATCGACATTAATTTGATTAGCATCTTCGCAATCCATTACATGATCGTGTATTTCTACACTAGGCAGGTTTCTCTTCCGTTTGCGCCATTTAAATTGTCTTTTATCTATATTAATTTCACTATCGGTGTTGTTACTAGACTGATATATTAAATTTCGTTTAAGACGTATCTCTTTCTTTTTAGGCGTTTCGTTCAAAGATGAGTCATTATGAACGCAATTTTGTGGATCATTTTCATGAAATATTATTTGTTCTAAAGTATCTGTTTGTACTTCTTTGCATGCAATATTTCTTTCGTCGGGTACTGAATCAGTTTGAATGCCAATATCAGATGTATATATAATATGGGTATTGGAACTACTTTCTTTTCTTTTTCTTAAGTTATTTACTTCGTTGTCCAATTCAAGGTATAAATTACATTGGGTATCATGTGAAACACAAGTCGGAGTTTTAGTCCTGCCATTAGGTATAATAACTGTTATATTAGAGTCTACATTTGGCGCCTGTGTTTTCATTGATAAATCTGCACAGGGTTTCTCTAAAATTTCTTTGATATCTTGAATAGCAAATACTGGCAATATATTCGTATTTTTGTACTTACTAGCCGTTATAATATTCGATATGAGAACCTGAAAAAAATACAAAATGAAAGTAAATAATAACATTACAATTAAACCACAAATAATTTGGATAATTTAATATTAGACATGTAAGGATTTATTACCACATTGCGATTTTGTTCTGAAAGTTTTAACGTAAAATCATATATATTTTCACTTTTCGATTCTTCAGATTCTTTACCTGAAATCAACAAACATGATGCTCTAGTGAACATAAACAAATTAATACTTTTCCATAAAGATTAACTGTTCTCATTACAAGACATCGCAATGAAAGTCTTGGTAAATGGATCATTTTTTAATTATGCCCATAGGCTTGCCATTCATCATTTTGTAACGTGGTGCTATACTCTAGATATAGCAACTCGTTGCATTCCCGCCTAACTTGACTGAATTTAAAACTTTATATTTTGTCTCAATGACATTCTGTTCTTCCGTCACTGAATTACCATGGGCATCGAAACGTAAAGAAGTAGCGATGGCTAATTAAAATTAATATTTTTTATCAGCACCTTTTTCTATAAATCAGACGAAATAATGTAACGAATATCATAAAATCTTAAAGGCACTTATGTGTAAGTTTATATTTTGGTAAGTGTTTATATTATGTTTGTATTTCAGTCTACAATAGACCGTATATTTGTTACAGAGTGCCTTTTCCTTTTATTATAGTATTTGTAACGGTTGAAGAAATATCAGTGACACAATTCTGGTGCTTCATTTGGCTGGCCCATATTCTCCCTAACCACTGCACCACTGCGTCACCGCTGAACCGAACCACGTTACAATTTCAGTCGAGAAGCACCTACTATTGGTCAAAGGTATTCCTCGAGGATCGATACCACACTGATTGATCTTGAGCTGCTCGCATCCAGCGACTTCTCACGACCTTCACCAGATCGTCAGCCTAACTTGTGGGAGGCCTATCGACTCTATGTTTCTCGATATGTGGTTGCCACACAAGAACCTTTCCGCCCCAACGCCCGTCAGTCCTGCGAGCAATGTGTCCTGCCCGCAATGACCAGGATACAATTAAGGTTCACAATTCTTTGGGCTATGTTTATACACGGTTATTTTTTGTCACCCTGGAAAATTTAAGGGACGCTTCACGACATGGTATTAGAATGTTTTAAATATGAATCAAAAAAATAATTCACTTACTTAATTTTATATTAATTTTCTAAAAAATCCAAAAAATGTTGCACTAGTTGAGAGCAGCATTTTTTGAGATTTTTCATTATTTTTTTTATTTTTTATTTCATCTTTTTTTTTTATATAATAATGGATGTGTCCTAAAGCGTCCCTAAAATTTTCCAGGGTGATAAAAAAATAACCGTGTATATCATTTCTGATTTAATCACGCAGAGAAGCTCTCCATAACCTTTTGAGTACCTTGAACCTTCTTATGCGACCTTATTGTAAACAGTCACGTTTCGTTCCCATACGCCATCACTGTCACGACTTCCGTCTTGAAGCATTACAAGTGCGGCAGAAGAGGACGTAATAGCAGAACAACAACATGCAGTGATTGGAGTGGAGATGATTCTCCTACAAAAACTAATATAATGTCTAACATCGAGATATGTAGATAAATAATCTTACAGTTTAGCGAAACGTTGGGATATAGATATCACCTGTAAATTTCATAGTTTACTAAATAAACCATTGCGAATCTTACCCATGACCGCACGACCACTGGTAAACTGTTGTGACAGGAGCCACAAGACGTAATGTGCACGATTCATAACAGATATATCATCAGACCTGCTAGCGATTTGAAGTTCAGCTAATGTATTATCTGGAACCATTAACTGGCATTTTCCATCTGCAAATAAAAAACAGTAAATAAAAGAACTAAAATCAGAAACGTACTTAATAAAATCACACTTCCAAAAGAATGAAACAAGAATGTGACTTTAAATATTCAGATGTGGCAGGTCTCTGCCATTCGTAAAGTCCTTGGGGAAATAATGCGCGTGCTTGCGAGTTGCTTTTCGCGATTTTTTGAACGTGACAGAACGCGTATTTTTTCTTCTAGGCTGAATTTATTCTATGAATATTTTCAAAACGATAAAATAGTTTATCCGTCGTAAACTTCGACATAAGTACTGGTAAGTTTCGTTATTTGATATAATTACTTAGTGGTTACTCAATTAACGGAGAATTCATCGAAAATGAATTAATCGAATGCAGTATTAAACGATTATTACTATTAAAAGTATCAATACTTTTACAGGTATTCAGTCGCATTTCTGTCACGCATCAAAATAATTTTATAAAATGTCAAACAAAAGAAATTAGAGACAGATAGCCCATCATCACAGCTCATATACGTCCCCACCGAGGGGCACGGAGCCTACCCTAACTAGTTGTGTTAGGGCGATTAGGAATTAGTCAAACCACGCTGGCCCAGTGCGGATTGGCTGACTTAACATACACCTTTGAATTACTTCGCAGGTGTATGCAAGTTTCCTCACGATGTCTTCCTTCACCGTAGGAGCGTTAGATAAATGTACATATGAAATTCGTGAAACGAAAAACACATTGGTACATGGCAGGATCAATCGCAGGCCTGGACTACTCGGGGTACAGTCCAGTGCCGAGGCCACAGCGCCACCGACGCACTTCCACAGCGCCCTTCTTCTTCCACAGGTAGCCCTAAATATGGGAAATATACATTGTTGTAATAACGATACTTACAGTAATGTCCTCCTAACCGATATTCGGTCACGGCGGCCAATCTCAACAGAGACTAGGCATCTGCGCAGGAGATATTATAGTGCACAAGTGACTGCGCAAACGCAAGTGCACTCTCTGTTCCTTCATTCGCCTAGTCCGATGGGACGGTTAACCGACACGACCGGGACGAGATTAGGCGCAGGACCCACTGTTTAACGTGCCTTCCGAAGCACGGAGGAGCTTGTGATGTTTCGTATTTTGGTCACCCATCATAGGACTGACCACAGCCAACGTTGCTTAACCTTGGCAATCGTTCACTGAGCGCACGCGCCAATGCGCACCA
This sequence comes from Schoenobius gigantellus, assembly GCA_963935595.1. Classification (NCBI taxonomy): domain Eukaryota; kingdom Metazoa; phylum Arthropoda; class Insecta; order Lepidoptera; family Crambidae; genus Schoenobius; species Schoenobius gigantellus. The sequence continues at coordinate 16,682,749 of OZ012551.1, read as the reverse complement.
AGCTCCTCAAACCGTATGCATTAGGTATCGTTATTTATGACGTTTTGGCTATTAATGTAACCATTTACCGATAAATGGTTATCCATTTACCGGAAAATTATCGGTAACGTTAAATTAGTTAACCGGTAAAGGTCTCCACATATCGTTAGTATGCATAACGGTACATTGGCTATTCAAAACACCTTCGTTTGGCAATGGAACGATACTCATCATTACTTAACGGTAGGTACTACAAGCCGTGGGCTGAGCTGAGGTATCCATTTACGGGCTCTGCATTTGGCAGTGCTTCACATCGCTAGACGTCCGAATTTTTAACACACACACGGTTTCTGTTTGGAGCGAAGTCACTTCACATTCTTGTAAGTGTAAACCTTGATTGTACATTGTAATTTGATTGCACAATTAGACAATCATAATTATCAATTCTACTAAGCTTGCAGTTCTGCTAAATATGGTCAAAAGAGTAATGCCATTTCTCACTGCTCTACACGTGAATGTCTTTACCGGAATTTATTTTCAGTCAAAGTAGATTCCGGTTTAGACAACGCGCGTGTTCGCCATTACCGAAAATTGGATTGCGGCCACTAGACTCAAGCCGCGCTGTTTTTTTATTGTTTACAATTCCAATGTCTGATGCGAGGCGAAAAACTTTTCACAATCACGACGAAATAAAGACTTATTGGAATCGATCGAGTCGAGAAAGCGCTGAATGAATAGAATGGCCGTGAATAGACCTTTACAATGTGCACTCTTATAAAGGTCCCTAATCTATAAAAATAAATAAAATTGAAGTGTCTGTTTGTAATGTCAAAATAATAAGTTTTTACTAACTTACAGAAGAAGTGTTGCTGACGACGCGTTTAGCGCAGAGGTCGAGTGATCAACTACTGCGCAACGGGTCGCGGGTTCGATTCCCGTACGGGACAAATGTTTTGTATGGCCTACAGAAATTTGTTCCGGTCTGGGCGTATGTGCATGTGATATTCTATGTTTGTAACTGCACCCACGACACAGGAGAAAATTCTTGTGTGGGGCGACGTTTTTTTTAAAAAAAAAAAAGTGATTTCAGCACCAAACGTGAATAAGTTCAAAAATTTGTTAGACAAACATATTACAGACAGCAAGATTAGCTAAACGGAGTAGAACTGGATGCGGGCAATTATCAGTTGTTCCAACTGCCTGCCTGTCTACAAATAATAATAATAATAAATGGGTATGAATGTATATCGGGTACCAACAACAAAAACACAATTTAAAATATTTTTGTCTGTCTGTCTGTTTGTTCCCGCTAATCTCCGGATGGGCTGGACCGATTTTGACAGGATTTTCACTAATAGATAGCTAGTTATATAATGTATAACATAGGCTACTTTTTGCTAAAAGTAACTACTCCACGCGGACGAAGTCGCGGGCACAGCTAGTATACTTACTTAAATATAAAGGTGATAGCAATATTTAATTATTTACACAAAACAAAAAAACTGTTGGACTTGGCTGCAGTGGCCGCAGTCCAATCATCGTGAATGTGGGCGAGGTCTAATCGAACATTTGCGTCAAAGAATTCGTATCGTCATCGTGAAATATTTGTATGAGAATTGTACAGCGCCCCTACAGGACCTACTTTGGAACTAAAATTCTCACGCAAATGTTCGTGCTAGCCCTGCAGAAATCTATTTTGACTTTTCCGTTAAGACATCCACGAGCCGAGCGAGCAACATGGAATGGCGCCATATTTAACAAAATTCTGCGATTTTAGCAAAAAAAAATATTAAAATCTAAGGAAAAAACAGGATAAAGTATTTATATTTCAAATCGAAATATTTGTATTTCAATTGGATAGTTGTGCTAAAAACGTACAATCAAGTTTTACAGCTGCAGAAAGATGCATGTAACTGCAACTCGCAAAGCACTTACTTACATGTATAAATGAGATATGTGTTTTCTTTAGTGAAAATGACGGATAAAGCAACAATACTAAATATCATTTAGAATGTAGTTGATATTTATATACTAACTTATGCAAAATTTCAAATATTTTAATTTCAGTGGTTTCTGGTGGGCGGTTATAAGTACATACTCGTACATATAGAATATTTTATGTATTAATACAGTGTAGCTTTTATGATCTTACCTGAGTTTGCTATTACATTTATGAAGTTGTAATGATCAAGAAGTGCATTGAAATCAGCCACAATAAACCAGTTGCTGGAACATATATCTTTAATAATATATTTTTTTAGTGGCTCGATATTCAACTTTAATTGAGTCCCTTGAACAAAAGCATGCTCCTGAAATCCAAATATACATAATAATAAAAAGGGAAGTTTTTTTTAAGTAAGCTTTTATCTCATCCAACTTTAATTTTATTATTTTTTACATAATTATTTTTGACAATATGTTATGTCTCTAATTTCTATTCATTCATTCAAGGCGACATGACAAATCAAAAGTGTTTTTAATGTTTTTAACCGACTTCAAAAAAGGAGGAGGTTATCAGTTCGGTTGTACTTTTTTTTTATGTTTGTTACCTCATAACTCCGTCATTTTTAAACCGATTTCACAAAATTATTTTTGTATTCGATAGAGTATACTGCAAGGGTGGTCCCATGGTCACTAAAGTTAGGATCTGATGATGGGATCCCATGGAAATTGAGGAAAACCCTTAAATTTTAAGGTGTGTCCAACGTGTTTTGTGTGTATGTTACGCCATTACTCCGCCAATTGTGGACCGATTTTCAAAATTCTTTTGTATTTGATAGAGTATACTCCTGGGGTGGTCCCAAGGTCACCAAAGTCAGGATCTGATGATGGGAGCCCATGAATATCGAGGAAAACACTAATTTAATACAGCATACAGCTGGTATTGAATTAGGGTTTTCTCCACTAAAAAGATTTCATTCACTCAAAAGTTAAAAATAAAAAATATTGTAACAAAAATAAAAACCGACTTCAAAAACACTGAAAAGTTAAAACCCTTTCCCTAATGGGCGCGCATGGTAAGGTCCACACTGCGACACCATTACCAACGCGCCTGGTCAGGCTATCGCCAAGGAGGGATCGCCCGAGAACGTAAGTAAGGGTCATTAGACGGGCATCGCTTGTGCCAATGCTCGCCTTGACTGCCTATCCGTCTGCGACGGATGGGAGGGGCTTGAGGGTCTTCCTCCCGCTCCACGGCCTCCTTCTGCGAGATGACGTCCTCGCAGAAGGAGATAGCTCTCCATTACACCTCGCCGTGGAGCATGGCCACGACCATGCTCGGCAGCGAGGTTTCCGCCTCCCAGCGCAGCGTTGAGTTCGCTGTGCTGGCGTCGCCAAGCCCGGCACACCAATAGTGTGTACTCCGGCAGTGACGTCGAGAGCATCGCAGTGACGACACTGCGGCGTTCCCTCCGGATCGTCCGTCCTGCCCCCGTTCTCGTACAGCAACCCGATGCCGATACACCTCCGAATGGACGCGTGCATCAACATGCCACGACGTTTGGCCCGCAAGAACGTAGGCCGCGCCGTGGCTGACTGAGCGATAGGCTCGCACAGCCTGGGTTTCTATGACCCTCTACGGACACTCGGGGGAGAGGCACTCCGCCCATCCTGGGGCTCCATATAGTGCCATCGACCGAATCACCGTGATACAGCCGCCGGCACGCCGATCCTGGACCTCGCACATTAGGAAGGACTCACCCAAGTGCGGCTGCTGCCGTGGAGTGCGGAGCTTAAAATGCTCCTGGAAACTCCATCGGGGGTCCAGAACAAGGCCAAGGTACTTGGAATGCGCCTCGATATACGAAACCCCTCCACTCGGACAAGATACACATCCCTACATTTTTTATATTATAAATGCGAAAGTAGCTCTGTTAGTCTATCTGGTCACTTTAAGGCCTCAAGGCACCACTTTCCCATTTTAGAACAATTTTAATTTACTGTACCACCACAAATATAAAAGATACAGTTCTAAACTTCTAAACATTCTTAAAGACATAAACATGAATAATAATATTCCAAGTCCAAACGACACTGTTCAATATTTTAAAACAGCTGTTATTCGCAAACTTTTTTACATCGCCACAAATTTTTACGTCCATCTATCGCATGTCGCATACAAACAACATGAGATCTTTCATTTCACAGCATCGCATATGACAGGATTGGTCCTGTGCGTTAGAGCTTTGACTTTAAATCCAAGTGGCAGTAGTTCAATCCCAGTGTAGAGCTTTTTTGTTATTTATTATTTTGTTTTTTATTGCTTTTTTGTTTTTATTTTATACTTTTTTAAAATTATTTTTTTAAGAATAAAATACTTACAATTTTTTGTTTAAGAATAGCTTAATCAAAATACAAGTTATAATAAACTCAAAACGAATTACCGTGTATTACAAAATTCCTAGACCTCTATTAAGAAATATATACCGAATACCGAATATTCTGCCAGCTTCCTGGCCGAATAGCCGAATATTAGGCAAAAGTATTCGGCTGGTGTGTGGCGCCAAAAGTTGTATCGACATAATTGTTTCAGCGCTCATTTGTTCTAATATAGGTTCTCGTCTGTGCTCTCACACCCCGTGCTGTTTCGCGCGGTCTATTGTTATGGTACAGTAAGCTCCCATTCAAGCTATACATTTACACTACGAAAACCCCCACTATTACGAGCGACATAAGAACAGTTCAAAGGTCAAACAGTATAGCTTGCTAAGGAACTTACTGTACTACGTGTTTTGTCAAGTTAAGTTGGTGCATATCGTAAATATGTTAAATACAGAAATTGCAAATTTATGGGACATCCGTGAAAAATCCATATTGTTATTCATGATAATGGACGAAATAATGTAAAAGCTGATAGTAATGCAGAGTTGGCCTCAGCGCGTTGTTTCATTCATACTCTCCAATTAAATTACCAACGATTTTCTGAAGATTGAGTTAGATGTGAGTCAAATAATAGCTACAAGTAGGAGGATCGAAACTCATTTTAATCATTCTGGTACTGCACAGGAAAAACTGTGTTCTATCCAAAAGGATTTGGATCTCCCTCAACATGCATTGGTCCAAGATGGCAGTACACGGTGGAACTCCACATATTATATTACTACTCTAATGATTATAAGAGAAATAAAAATATTATGATAAAATGAATCAATACTTTCTTTCATTTTAGCTTATTATCTCACTACAATAAAAAATTCTAAATATATTACTTAAGTATTCGGCCGAATATATGAATAGTATTCCGAATACGACGAATACCGAATATTCGTTGCAAGTCTAGTTTTCATACAATTTATCTTTAGACAGGATAGTTCATTTTCAGGTTTTCAAATGTATGGAAAGTTGCCATTGTTCTTTTCGGATATTTTCGATGAGCCTAATATTAGAAATGTGAAAACATGTCCAAACATTCACTTAAGCATATCCTTAAGAAGCACTATATGTCTCTATGTCCATAAAAGACTATAGGTATGTTATGGCGGTTATAACTCACGAGGCGGAATTTCAGCCCAAGCTGAAGGCTAGGGCATCATAAAGCCGAGTGTGTGTAGCCGGAGTACGCAAGTATATCATGTATCGTGTGACGTTTTTTAACACACTTGTGAGGAGAAATAGCTAATAAACTGAATGTTTGATTAAATTACTCAAATCATTGTTAACTTGTAAACTAAATAATGGTATGAAAGTAAACGTAACTTATTATATTTTAAGTAATAGAGTTTATTTATTAACATAATACCCATTGTTTTTAAGACAACTCTTTACTGATTTAACTTAATTTTACCGTATAATAATATATGAATAATATTTAATAATGGTGTAGAGTTAACTTTTTTTTTTTTCATTCCTAGTAGGAAGTAGGAATTTCCTACTTGTATTTGCAGACATCTTGAGTATATTCAGGATGTATACACATACAAGGTTAATATGATTTCATTAAATTAGATTGTTTTGCTTTGTTTTGACGTCAATAAGTGTCTGTAAAGGCCTATGTTGAATAAAGATTTTTGAATTTGAATTTGAATTTAATATATGAATGAGCTTCTATTAAAGCAATATTTTTTTTCATTCATCTAGAGTCTAGATGAACGAAAAATCTATCTAGATTCTAGACTATTATTTTTATTGTCATTGACTTGTAGTTGCCTCATAAATATAAGTATCATCTGCAAATATTACTATCTCATAACTGCCCTGTACAAAATCTCCTGCCTTAATGGCGGAGCCCTGACCTGTATAGGATAATACAATGTGTACATGCACCATGCATTATCCTATATTTGAAACTGTACATACAATACCACTTGTATATTAAAGAAAAATTATATTCTCACCTTCAACCAAATGTCATCCACATCACTAGGGCATATATCTTCGATTTTAGGTTTTATAATTTGTATTTGGTTAAAGTCAGTCACATTACTCATGTTGTTATATCCATTTTGATTTGATTCAGCTTCATCTTGATTCACTAAAACATACTCAACTATTATTAAGAGTATTTTAAAATTTACTGAATCTTATGTTTGTATTTACCTGTACAATTTTCTGGTGGTTTGTCCCTATTCAAGTTTCTTTTAGCACATAATAGCTGTCGCAAGTCTCGCGGTTTCGTTGATTTATCAAAATCATTAAAGATAAATGATTTCTGAACACTACCATTTCTATTGTTATACCTTAAATTAGGGCTTTTTTTGTGGATTGTTCTATGGTTATGCTCATCTATAAAATTATTGGGTCTCATTGAATGAAATCTTCTATTAAGTGGTACAGAAGTGTTTTGTACAAATAAATGTTTTTCTACATTGCCAAAGGGAAAGTTAACTGTTGTTTGGTTAGAATCAAGTGATGATGATTCTGATGGACCAAATATTATTTGAGGATTTGATGAAACAGACCAAATATTAGGATTGAAAGTAGAATTGTTACGCATATTTATAGCTAGTGGTGCAAGTGAATTTACTGAAAAACACTTAACACACTGTGAGCTGATATAAGGTGGTATAACACAAGATTGCTTGGGAATCTGCTGGTTTATAATTAGTTCCGGGTGTAATTGTTGAGGTCCATGAGTATTTTGACATTGATGAACAGTATCAATAGGAGGGTCTTTAGGTTCAGGACAACTATCTAGGTTATTTCCACGACGTTGGAAAATTTTTGTTGTCTTCTTAGCTTTTTCAATCTAAAAAGAAAAACATTTTATTTCGTTAAAAATGACTTTTTAATATTTGTGTAAAATTACCAGACATTAATACTTCCCTATTTACATCTTATTATTGTTTATGAAAAGTGGTACTTGTTTAAGTTTAGACATGAACATTTTTTTCTCAATTTATACTGAAACATGTCTTTGCAATCGTTTTGCCAAGCAAGGGAGCAATAGTTCAATAAATGTAAGAAAGTTGTCTGAACTTATCCAAGTGAAGCCGTGGCACTAATACGTTAATAAGTAATATTAGTAAAGGTGTAAAATACCTCTTCATCGCTTAAATTCCAAACAGCTTCACCAGTTAACGTGTTAAAGTAGTAAATTCTTCCAGAGTGTGATTTAGACCTGCATATTATCCAGGAATTACCAACAGATGTAACTTTTTTAGAATTCTCTTTCGAAACTTCACAATTAGTACAAACTCGGTTATTTGCCATACTATATAATAATGTATAATAATAAATATTCCAAACCCCAAAATTACTGTTTTACAATTAGAATGACATTTTGAGTCGAATAAACGTTGTATCTCCTACTTAGTCTGTGAGTTGACTTCACAGACTACTTAGGCCCTGTTCCGTTTCGAGATTACACTACTCACAGTGGGGCTAGCACGCAGGAGAATCGAAAATCGAATCGAAATCCGAATCGAGGAGTTTGTATGGCAATTTTATTAGCGCCACGGCGGTCAGTAGCAGAACTAAAATTTGGCAGCACGAAGGCATGACGTTTTCGACTGTATTCGATTCGAGCTCACTCGATATCGAATTCTAGCTGTTTGTATGAAAATCGGAAGCACGGACCTCCATTTGACGAACGGTTTCGGACAATTCGATGCTTGTGTATCGAAAACCGTCTCACTAGCAATTTTACAGTGAGAAGTAATTAATTTATTTTCATTTTTCGAAAAAATATTAAAATAAAATGTGAAGAATGCTCAGAGGCCCCCTGCCGAGCTACTATGGCTACTAATATGGCGTGGCGTATGATAGAGGCACGAAGAAGAGAAAAGGAACAAATTAGAAGGTGAGTTTACGTTTATTACATTGCTAATATTTTGTGGTTGTTTTGTGTGATGACTTTGTTATTTTTTTAGTTAATCAATGGTTTCGGTGCAAAATTATTCCGGTATCGTTTCAGGGACATTAACCTAAGATTGTTTCTTCGTAATACTTATGATCCGGCAAAAATAAACCATCGGGAGTTTACAAAAAGGTATAGGCTCACCAAACCGGCATTTAATTATTTATGTCGATTGCTGCGGGAAAAAACTAACCTAAGGCCCACCAAAAATATCTAATGTTTCAAATGTTCAATTCAAAACTTTAGAAAAGTTCGATGTGCGTTCAAATCTTTGAATGCGGTCCATATTCAGATAACAGTGCAAACGTTGGCATGCATGCGAACATCCTGTTCAAATCGTTTGCACTGCTCACGGACGGACGTAAAGCCGAAACTAGACGGTTAATTATTGCTTTCATTTTCGATGCTTCATCGATGAATTACTGAAAATGAAATCTATACATTGACGTTCATCGGATTGTGCCTTCGCGATGAAAGCGTCCGGCTTCCGATTATTTTTAGTAGCATCTTGCATCATTCGTCGGCAATGAACGATAAGTGAAACGTCTAAACAGCTGACAGCTCATTCACAGTTCATTTCTCATACTGCCGGGTCGCCACGGGCGTTGTGTTCTCGAGGAATGAAATAATAGCCTTCATCAAAAGTGAACCGCCTATACAAACAACGCAATTCACTGTTTATCGGTCACTATTCATCGCAGAAATGAATCACTTGATGAAGCGTCTAAATTTGACATAAGCACATCAATTTTGGACCAAGCTTTCGTTCTGTCAGTGTCTCAAGTTGACAGTCAATGTTATTAGAAAGAAATATTGGAGGAAGACATATGTATTGACCTCCAGTATCTTTACAGAGCACTTCTGTATGTATTGTAGATATTCTACTAATAATATATACTATTAATACTACTATAGTACGAATCAAGATAAGAAAGTTTCCGTGACAGGTCGAATTTTTCCGTTTCATGCATACTAGTTATCGTGATTAAAAATATTGTTTTAATCATATAATTTATCACTTTAAGTTATTTTTATTAAAAGTGTAATAATTAATTCTACATTAAATAAAACAAGAATATCAGTCTAGTTAAAAAAAATATAGCTCGAGAAAATATTTGTTTAAATTTTACAAATAAAATATTTGTGTAAAGTATAAGTTCCGATTCACGACTCAAATAAATACTTAATAAAACAAATATTTTATCAGAATTATAAATAATTATATTTAACTGGACTGATATTAATGTTTCTTTTTAATGTGAAATTAATTGTTGCATTGTTGATAAATATAACCGAAGGAGAAACATAATATTTTTAATCTCGGAAATAATATGCATGAAACAGAAAAGCTTGACCTGTCAGGGGAACCTTCTTATCTTGATTAGACTATAATAATAATATTTTCTAATAAATTTGTGTAAAAGATACTTACCTATTCGTAAAGTATGGTGTTATGTTTCCGAACTTACCACTCCACACAACTTGTTAGATAGGTACCTAACTTATGTTTTTTTTTAGTTTTTCGCCGGATTCGGTACTTATCAGTTGGGTGGGTGCTGTATTTTTTAATATGACGTGTTGTGTTGAAGTGTATTTTTGATGTGAAATCAGTGTAGTTTCGTGTCAAAAAGGAGGACTCGGCTGTATGGGCTAGATTCCTATTGCCTTCATGAAACTTGAAACCAAAAAGCTATGGCTTATTATCGAGAGTTTTCGATAGGAACCAAACGTTACACCCGAGTACTCGATATCGACTCGATAGGGGTGCGTGCTGCCAATAATTCGATGAATCGAAATCGAATCGAGGTGAGTTACTTTTCGATTCGATTTTCGATACCCCTGCGTGCTAGCCCTACAGTAGGGCTAGCACGCAGGGGTATCGAAAATCGAATCGAAATCCGAATCGAGGAGTTTTGTATGGCAATTTAATTACCGCCACGGCGGTGAGTAGCAGAACTAAAATTTGGAAGCACGAAGGCATGACGTTTTCGACTGTATTCGATTCGAGCCCACTCGATATCGAATTCTAGCTGTTTGTATGAAAATCGGAAGCACGGACCTCCACTTGACGTACGGTTTCGGACAATTCGATGCTTGTGTATCGAAAACCGTCTCACTAGCAATTTTACAGTGAGAAGTAATTCATTTATTTTTATTTTTCGAAAAAATATTAAAATAAAATGTGAAGAATGCTCAGAGGCCCCCTTCCGAGCTACTATATGGCGTGGCGTATGAAAGAGGCACGAAGAAGAGAAAAGGAACAAATTAGAAGGTTAGTTTACGTTTATTACATTGCTAATATTTTGTGGTTGTTTTGTGTGATGACTTTGTTATTTTTTTAGTTAATCAATGGTTTCGGTGCAAAATTATTCCGGTATCGTTTCAGGGACATTAACCTAAGATTGTTTCTTCGTAATTCTTATGATCCGGCAAAAATAAACCATCGGGAGTTTACAAAAAGGTATAGGCTCACCAAACCGGCATTTAATTATTTATGTTGATTGCTGCGGGAAAAAACTAACCTAAGGCCCACCAAAAACATCTAATGTTTCAAAAGTTCAATTCAAAACTTTAGAAAAGTTCGATGTGCGTTCAAATCTTTGGATGCGGTCCATATTCAGATAACAGTGCAAACGTTGGCATGCATGCAAACATCCTGTTCAAATCGTTTGCACTGCTCACGGACGGACGTAAAGCCGAAACTAGACGGTTAATTATTGCTTTTATTTTCGATGCTTCATCGATGAATTACTGAAAATGAAATTATAAATTGACGTTCATCGGATTGTGCCTTCGCGATGAAAGCGTCCGGCTTCCGATTATTTTCAGTAGCATCTTGCATCATTCATCGGCAATGAACGATAAGTGAAACGTCTAAACAGCTGACAGCTCATTCACAGTTCATTTCTCATACTGCCGGGTCGCCACGGGCGTTGTGTTCTCGCGGGAATTTCACGAGGAATGAAATAATAGCCTTCATCAAAAGTGAACCGCCTATACAAACAACGCAATTCACTGTTTATCGCTCACTATTCTTCGCAGAAATGAATCGCTTTTGATGAAGCGTCTAAATTTGACATAAGCACTGATCAATTTTGGACCAAGCTTTCATTCTGTCAGTGTGTCAAGTTGACAGTCAATGTTATTAGAAAGAAATACTGGAGGAAGACATGTATTGACCTCCAGTATCTTTACAGAGCACTTCTGTGTGTATTGTAGATATTCTACTAATAATATATACTATTAATACTATTATAGTACGAATCAAGATAAGAAAGTTTCCGTGACAGGTCGAATTTTTCCGTTTCATGCATACTAGTTACCGTGATTAAAAATATTATGTTTTAATCATATAATTTAAGTTATTTTTATAAAAAATGCAATAATTAATTCTACATTAAATAAAAACAAGAATATCAGTCTAGTTAAAAAAATTATAGCTCGAGAAAATATTTGTTTATACAAATAAACTATTTGTGTAAAGTATAAGTTCCGATTCACGACTCAAATAAATACTTAATAAAACAAATATTTTATCAGAATTATAAATAATTATATTTAACTGGACTGATATTAATGTTTCTTTTTAATGTGGAATTAATTGTTGCATTGTTGATAAAAATAACCGAAGGAGAAACATAATATTTTTAATCTCGGAAATAGTATGCATGAAACAGAAAAGCTTGACCTGTCAGGGGAACCTTCTTATCTTGATTTGACTATAATAATAATATTTTCTAATAAATTAGTGTAAAAGATACTTACCTATTCGTAAAGTATGGTGTTATGTTTCCGAACTTACCACTCCACACAACTTGTTAGATAGGTACCTAACTTAAGTTTTTTTTTAGTTTTTCGCGGGATTCGGTACTTATCAGTTGGGTGGGTGCTGTATTTTTTAATATGACGTGTTGTGTTGAAGTGTATTTTTGATGTGAAATCAGTGTAGTTTCGTGTCAAAAAGGAGGACTCGGCTGTATGGGCTAGATTCCTATTGCCTTCATAAAACTTAAAACCAAAAAGCTATGGCTTATTATCGAGAGTTTTCGATAGGAACCAAACGTTACTCCCGAGTACTCGATATCGACTCGATAGGGGTGCGTGCTGCCAATAATTCGATGAATCGAAATCGAATCGAGGTGAGTTACTTTTCGATTCGATTTTCGATACCCCTGCGTGCTAGCCCTACAGTACTCAGACTGCTCACGCCCGGACCGAATCAATAAACGCGACAATGATGCCAATGATATGCTATCGTCTCGGAACGATCGTGAGCGCGCTTATGTCAATAATATCAAAACAAACATAACCTTAAAAAGAATTTAACTCGTAATTTCAATTGTTTTCTGTAATATTCAAGCTTTAGCAGTTCTTCATTGCCTTGTTCCTATCTTTTACCATTTTCTGCACTTTTAGCGTCTTCAGGAGACAGTTTGAGGTAAACTACTTTGTTTTCTTCTTCAACAAAAACTGGTTATTCTAATGTCGTCATTTTATCCTTATATTTAATTCAATTTTTAGGATATTTGGCTTATTTTTGCCTTCAATTCAATTAAAGAGTAATTTTCAACCATCGAATTAGCGAACCAAAACAAAATGTCAACTCGACAATGACATTTGACTCACGGTGCTGACGAATTCGGCCTGAGCTCTGTAAACGTTGTTTGTGACGCAATCAATGACGTCGTCACATCCAACGTGAACACTGTTGTCGCGAAACGGGCCGCCTATTAGCGCGCTCACAGTGCTGATGGTCACTATAATCGCGAAACGGAACACGGCCTTAATCTTATCATCTAAATCTCAGACTAAGTACACCAATGGACGCGCAATATACTAATATGTCTCAAATAAAGCGTCTAGTCCGCCATTACAAAGCACCGTGTTTGGTGTTGTGCTAAAATATCAGTCAGTGAGCAATATTTCTGAGTGAATTTTACAGTTCTATGTTTTTTATTGATTTTTTAAATGAATTGTATAAACAAAAACAAAATAAGTGTGGAATCTTGGATGCGGCGTCCCAAGATTTTTCCGCCATCTTAGAGCACCAACACAAATCTTGGCACGCTTTTTTCGTAGATATTTCATGTCTATTCGTATCTATAGTCTAAGATCTAAATACGTTGACTTAAGTGTTACAGTTCAATTCAATTTTTAGTGTGTGGCTTCTGTCAGATTTGACAATTTTGCCAATGTCGAGTAGCGAAAACACGGTTTAGTTTAATAGGTTCTAGCGGTAATATTAAGATACTTGGCCAGTTGGGCTACCTGTGGACAAAGCAAAGCGAACATTAAATTGTTAGTAGCAATTAACAAACATACAGAGGCTCTAGACAAATGCCACACGCGAACTTTTCCGCAGTCGTTCTACAGAAAAAATGTATGGAAGTGACATTAGCGACAACCTATAATAGGCACTTGGCGGCTTTTATAAAAGGAAAACAAAGGATGCCGCGTGGGGCGCACACCCGCTAGTGAATATGGCGTGTGGCTGACCCCAGCCGGGCCACAAAAAAAATGTGAAAAATAGATTGTTTGAATATGTCGCTATAATGTCTAGAGTTTGTCAGAGTTTGTCAGCAAGTTTCAGAGTTTGTCACTTGCGCGTTTCAGAGATCTGTGTGGCCTGGCTGGGGTAACGTATCCCAGCCGGGCCACACAGATCTCGAAAACGAAACGACATAGCGAAAATCTGTTTGCTGATATAGATAGGCGGCAGTTTGTCAGACAAGTTTCAGAGTTTGTCGATCCACCATTTCAGAGCTCACCTGCAGCAAAGTTACTGCAATTGAGCTAACTGGATCTCGAAAAGAAAGCGACGTAGAGAAAAACTGTTTGCTGGAATAGTGAAGCGGTGGTTTGTTGGAGTTTGTCGAACAAGTTCCACAGTTTGAGACATGCGCATTTCTGAGATATGTGTGGCCCGGCTGGAGAAACGTTACCCCAGCCGGGCCACCTGGATCTCGAAAACGAAACGACCTAGCAAAAATCTGCTTACTGACAAAGATAGGTGGTAGTTTGTCGATACATTCTTCAAAGATTCAGAGTTTGTCGACGCCTCAATCCAAAGAACGAAAGATTTCTTTACTTGGGTAAATAGTCTAGGAGTCTGGAGTTCCAAATGTGCGAGGTTACGTTATTTTTTATGTTTTATGCACTTACTTACAATAAGAAGTTAATGTAAAATAGTTAATTGAATTCAGTGATGAAACAGTAACTGTTAATATTTAAATTAATGTAAATCCTCGATGAGTGATTGATATATTTTAAATGTATTATTTATGCAACATTTGGCATCTGGTCTCCTTGTCTATCTATATGAAGTAATGTACAGTCGCGTATTACTTTTAAAAAAACGATTTTAATAAGTGCATGCAAATTAAGTTTTATGAGGTTTTGTTTGTTATATGCTGAAAAGAATATTTTTTGTATAAAGCATCCATAAAGTTTATTACGAATTCATTGTTTCATGTTAAATGTTGTCCTTACCACCCACTCCGTATATCGACACAGGTAAACATAAAAATCCCTTTGATACTTGGAGTATCAAAGGGAGGTGTAAGTACAGGTAAAGACCCTTCTTGGTGGAATAATGAAGTCAAAGAAACTCTCAGTAATAATTCAAAATCTGGCAAGCATCTGAACTCGAAGTTGACCGCATTAAGTATAAAGTAGCAAAAAAGTTGTCAAAAAAGAAAGTAGTACAGGTGAGAGCTGAGTCACGGGAAGGGTTCTATGACAGGATTGCAGAAGCAAGCACGGATTCAGAAATTTTTAAATTAGCGAAACACAGAAACAGATCAACACAAGATGTAAAGAGAAACAAATTTATCAGAAATAAAGAACACAAACTTTTAACTAGTAACGAGGATATAAACAATAGATGGTTTGAATATTATAACGAGCTAATGAACGAAGAATTTTCGAGGGAAAAGCTTCAGACATTTAGCCCTGTAGAAGGACCAATCCAGGAAATTAGTCTATTAGAAGTTAGGGCAGCTGTAGCTAAAATGAAAAATAGAAAGGCGGTCGGCCCGGATGAAATACCGGCAGAGGTGTGTAAATTACTTGGCCCGGAGGGACTGAGATGGCTTACGACATTGTTCAATATTATACTTAAAAATCAGTCCATACCTATATCATGGCGTCTAAGCTATCTCATCCCACTCTATAAAAATAAAGGCGATGTCACCCAGTGTGGTAATTACAGGGGCATTAAGCTGACATCGCACACTTTAAAAATCTGGGAGCGTGTTTTGAACAAGCGCTTTATTATTCTCACTTCTACTACCTCAAATCAATTCGGGTTCACACCCTCAAGGTCAACTACCGACGCAATACAGGCCGTCAAAATACAGACAGAGAAACATCGCCTGAATAAAGAAAACTTACACCTCATTTTTATCGATCTAGAGAAGGCGTTTGATCGGATACCACGAGAGCTGATATGGCAGGCTTTGAGGGCCCAAAATGTACCGGAGTGCTATATTACTCTGATACAAGATATGTACCACCGCGTGAAAACGAAAGTTAGAAGTCCGGCGGGCATAAGTAGAGAATTTGAGGTGCATGTTGGTGTTAATCAGGGATCTGCGCTTAGCCCACTTCTCTTTAATCTTGTTATGGATTTGATTACAAAAATACTCTCAAGCCCCACTTCCCTGGAACCTCCTGTACGCTGACGACGTCGTACTCATTGCTAAAGCGCCTAACAAACTGCAAACTTCACTATCCCAATGGATCAATGCGCTCGAGAGCTCCGGGCTTCGAGTAAGTAGAACGAAGACTGAGCACTTAGAATGTCAATTCAATGATGACAGAAACAGCCAAAGTGGAATCGCAACATTTTATTACCCGGATAATACACCTGTCTCTAAAGTGCAGCAGTTCAAATATCTGGGTTCAGTCATTACACAAGATGCAGAAGTGGAAGCAGATGTAACCCATCGAGTGAATGTTGCCTGGCAGAAGTGGCGTTCCTTAACTGGCGTACTCTGCGACGCACGAATGCCCATTCGCATAAAAGGCAGTGTACAAAATGGCAGTAAGACCGGCAATGATGTACGGTGCGGAGTGCTGGCCGATAAAAGAGACGCACATTCAAAAGCTGCATACCGCTGAAATGATGATGCTAAGGTGGTCAGGGGGGGTAACAAGAAAAGATCGAATCAGAAATGAATACGTTCGAGGTAGTTTCAAAGTAGCCCCCGTATCTGACAAGCTAACTGAAAGCCGTCTTAGGTGGTATGGCCATGTGATGCGCCGAACAGAGGATCACGTGGTCAAGAAGGCACTGAGCCTCCCACAAGCCAGGAGAGGCAGGGGACGTCCCCCTATGACATGGTTGAAGAGCATGGAGAAACTCGTCAAGAGAGAAAACCTAACGGATCCGACAACCCAAGACAGATTGACTTGGCGCAAAAATATTAGGAGAGCCGACCCCACCTAAAGTGGGAATGCGCAAAGAGAAAGAAGAGATTCTAATACCATGTCGTGAAGCGTCCTTTTTTTCCAGGTTCCAACAAAAGCTCATAAAACTTACTTGTTTTAAGAAAGTTGTACGCGACTGTACATTACTTCATATAGATAGACTTAGAGACCAGATGCCAAATGTTGCTTACATAATACATTTAAAAAATATCAATCGCTCATCGAGGATTTACATAAATTTAAATATTAACAGTTGTTTCATCACTGAATTCAATTAACTATTTTACATGTAACTTCTTATTGTAAGTAAGCACATAAAATATAAAAAATAACGAAACCTCGCACATTTGGGACTCCAGGCTCCTAGACTATTTACCCCAATAAAGAATCCTTGCGTTCTTTGGATTGAGGCGTCGACAAACTCTGAATCTTTGAAGAATGTATCGACAAACTACCACCTATCTTTGTCAGTAAGCAGATTTTTGCTAGGTCGTTTTGTTTTCGAGATCCAGGTGGCCCGGCTGGGGTAACATTTCTCCAGCCGGGCCACACATATCTCAGAAATGCGCATGTCTCAAACTGTGGAACTTGTTCGACAAACTCCGACAAATCACCGCTTCACTATTCCAGCAAACAGTTTTTCTCTACGTCGCTTTCTTTTCGAGATCCAGTTAGCTCAGTTGCAGCAACTTTGCTGCAGGTGAGCTCTGAAATGGTGGATCGTCAAACTCTGAAACTTGTCCGACAAACTCTGACAAACTGCCGCCTATCTATATCAGCAAACAGATTTTCGTTATGTCGTTTGGTTTTGGAGATCTGTGGCCCGGCTGGGGTAACGTTACCCCAGCCGGGCCACACAGCCCCCTTAACGAGAGCCCGATGAAAACTCAACTTGTCCGACAAACTTCGATCTATCTATCTATATCAGCAAACAGATTTTTACTAGGTCGTTTCGTTTTCGAGATCTGTGGCCCGGCTGGGGTAACGTATCCCCAGCCGGGCCACACAGATCTCTGAAACGCGCAAGCGACAAAATCTGAAACTTGCCGACAAACTCTATACATTATACCGACATTGTAGCCCGGCTGGGGTCAGCTCTCGGTCAGCCACACGAATATGGCAATTTTCATCGGAAGCCAGGTTGTTTGTTGACTCTGTTAACGTATACCGAAAATGACTTTTCGTACTTGTTATAGTTTTGGTAAACTTGTAAACAATTTATAATAAATATTTATCGGTATTGTGTTGAAATTAATGTGTCTACACCTATCATAGACACTTCAAAAATGGTGGGGATACCACGAATCAATATAAAAAACGGGGCCATCAACACCAAAAAATCGATATTTTATTTTAAATAGATTCGGAACGTGATGATGTTGGATTTCCTATAATAAATACAGGTGGTTATGACTGTGATTCTACGAGTGACAAAGAATAGTGTCTAATTTTACTCTGCTAACGTGTATCTACCTACTCCAATTTTTATTAAAATTATTTTTGCTACCTTAGTTAAGCGTATTATTTATATTCGAATTTTATTACAATGACCACAATTATGTGCGGGTGTACTGACACTATCTAAGCAAATGGACTATAATAAAGTTTTGAAGTTCCTTATAGCCCGGGGGACATAGGATAGCCTTTATCGCAGAAATCACCCCTTAAAGGGGAGAAAAGGGGAGTGGAAGTCTGTATGGGGAATTAATAACCGCTGAACCGATTTGGTAAATTGAATTGAATGAAATTTGGTACCTATGGAGTTAGTACCGAGTAAAAAGGGGGAGGGGGGGGGGGGGTTGTAAAGGGAATCAATAAAAAGTACTTCCACGCAGACGAAGTCGCGGGCAAAAGCTAGTATAATATTTTCTGTATGCTGTTTCAAAGGCCAAATAAATATCTCGTGGAATGATATTTATAATAGTCTTTCATGTTGAAATTGCTTATCACTTTTTTGTTAACTTTAATAAAATTATATCCGAACTTCTGTAATTACAGTGTTGTTGCTCTTCAGGGATTTTCTCTATATCAAAGTTATCCATTAGCAATTCATAAAATTTGTTCCATAAGCTTTTCTGAACTTCAGAATCCCTTATTTCTTGAGTTAAATATATTGTTGGCTTCTTTGCTATTGTATTTGTTAGGCATTGCAATGTCTGTATTAGGGGTTCTACGGCCTGCAAAAAAGAAAAAGATCAATAGATAATAAATTCTACCTACTGAATAATCACTCAATTTAATAAGGCGCATAACACATTGCACAGGACACCGCTGCGGTGTACGGAGGGACGAAAACCGCATGCGGCAGCGGCAGCACGGAACCGTGCCACCGTACGGTTTGCTCCGTATCACCGTCCGGAGCTGCGGTGTACGACGACGCCCCGCATCACCGCATTATCTATGTTGAGATCTATTACGCGTATGCACGTCCTTTCTACGCAAAAATCCGTACGATACTGCGGCACAGTGTGGCATACCCCGCGGACCGCACCGCATCACCGTCCGGGAGTGCGGTGCCGTCGCGCGCACCGCACAACCGCACAGTAATGCGGTGCGAGTGTGTTATACCCTGCGGTTTTTGTATACAAATTAAGTTTCTCCAGTCAAAATTAAAAACCGCAGCACCGCACACCGGAGCGGTGTCCGGTGCAATGTGTTAGTTATGCGCCTAAACCATTAGACTTATATCACTGCTTAGCGCGAATCTCTCCTTAGACGAGGAGGAATTACACTAGCCAGACGGATTGGTTTAGGGTTTGGTTTCGAGGTTTCCATCTGAGAAAATGTACCTATTTGCGGTAAATCAGCGGTAAACTCTAGTAGCTGTAGGTGAACTCACTCAGCTCTTACGCTTTCGAAAGGAAAAAAGGGAGCGGAGACACATTTATTCTTACGGCGTAATATTGTCTTTCATTTGCACGAGCACTACACATTTCAATAAAACTACAGTTTTCGGATTAACTCGCTTATATTTGGTTTGGAGAAGGATAAAGTCAGCAAGTACCTTGACTTGGCTCACGAGGTAACCACCATGTGGGATTTATTTATTATTTATTTGTAAGTATAAATTGCTGGCTTACAGTAGGACACCAAATCGCCAACAAGTCCATCAGTTAAAAAAAAATCACAATAACAACATTATGAAATACAATAATTTACATTTCAATTCATTAAAATACAAATAATTAAAATTAAAATACAAGTAATTAAAATACAAATTGTCAACAATCAAAGAAAAAATAAAGAAAAAAATAATTTCTTGGTCAGCTTAAAAAGATGGGAATTATATTATTATATTAATTATATATTGACATAATTAATATTACTTAATCATGTCAATATATAATGTTGTTTCAACGATCATTGTTCCGATAGTTGTTTCAGCGAATGGCTTGATAACGAAGAGTCTCGACCGACATCTTAGGAGGCTCTCGCTCGAGGAATGGCTCAAGGGTCGGATACAGAAAGCAGTAATTCTCGACACGGCACGTACTGTCCGGAGATTCCTCTCTCTGCAGCCCTAACCACCGTCAGCTTGGGCCTTGCCGCGCTGTTGGCGGCACACTAGGTTTAAGTTTTTTATAGCATTTTGTTTAAAACTCAAATTAAGGATTTTTTTTGAATAAATGGATAATAATAATATACTTTATTGCACACACATAACAACTTGAGTAGTCGGGAACACAGACATACACGAGAAGGTACAACTGGCGGCCTTATTCCTAGTAAGCAATCTCTTCCAGGCAACCATCGAAAGATATAAGAGACAGGACATGAAGGGTAGTGCAAAAAAACTTAAAAAGACTCGGTCATCCAAACCGACGGTCCCTCTGACGCGGCGCACAACATCTCGCGGCGTCGGAAGGGTAGAAAGCTTAAAAAGATAGAACCGGCGAACCCTCCTGACTCAGACATGGACGTCCAAACAGAGGGTTCGACAGAAGGAGTGGCTCCCAAAGGGAAAGGGCGCGGGCGTGGACGCCCCCCTACCACCGGGGAGTACGTGGGGCTCGCCCAGGCTAAGCGAGAGCTGGCCGCGGCTGAGCAACAGGAGCTCCAGGCCCGCCTTGACAAGGAGATTGCTCAGGCGGAAAAAAAGGCGTATGAAACTCGCGCCCGCTATCATGCGGACCGACTCGACGCCGACGCGACAGCAGATCCGACCGGTAGAACCGCCCTCGACTTTGAGGAGCTGGTCCGGTCGGACTGCGCCATAATATTGGAGGTTTCGAAGAAGTCTTCGCATTTGAAGGGGACGTATCAGAAGTCCCTGAAGAATGCGGTGGCTTCCATAGAAGAATCGTTCCGCGAGGTGTCCCGGAAGTCCATCTCTGAGGACACTCGCAAACTGAGGGCCGAGAACCAGGCCCTCAAAAAGGAGATGGAAGAGATGCGGCGCATGGTCGCCGACCTCAGGGCTGAGTTGGATGCGGTCAAGCGCCAAAGGGAACCCCAGCGGGTCGATCCCCCGGCCACTGACAGCACCCGGATGGACGTGGTTGAGCCTGAGGCAGATGTGGGGACGATGTCTCCTTGCCTGCCCCCTGCTCCCACTCCCAGGCCTGCCCATAGTGCTCGCCTTCCTCAGGGCGCCAAGAAGAAAGCCCTTGTCCCATACGCCCGGAGTGATCCAGCCTTGGAAGCCTTCAAGGCCGATATCCTTCGGATATTTGGGGACATTCTCAATACTCGTCTAGGGGAGGTCGAGAAACGCCTCCCTCCCCAAGAGAGATTAAGGCCCCCTCTTGCGGCAGACAAGAAGTCTGCCACCCACTCGGACCCGGTCAGCAAAGCCCCCCGAGGAAAGAAGGCGGCTGCCAAGCCAGCGCAAACTAGCTCCAAAGGGACGTCCGCTCCACCGCCCGTCCTGTCCACCTCTCGGGCGAAGGCTCCTGCCACCAAGGCAATAGAGCCCCCGGTTGAACAAGAATGAAAAGCGGTGGAGTCAAGGAACCAGAGGCGCAGAAGGCGCCAAAGGGAAAAGAAGGCGGGAGCGGAGCAGCTGGCGGTGATGCCAAAGGCTAGCCACGCTGAGGCTGCAAGGGCAAAGACGGCGCGTCCACCCGCCGCCGCCACCCAGCCTAAGCCCAAAGCGAAAGCAAAACCTAAGAATTCTGCGCCCAAGCTGGTGCCGCCAAAATCGGCCGCGGTCATCGTCACGCTTGACCCGGCCGCGGCCGGGAATGGCATCACATATGCTGACATTCTCTCAAAGGCTCGGCAACAGATACAAGTTGCCGACCTGAAAATTGAACGTGTTTCCTGCCGCCATACGGCGACGGGGGCACGGATAATAGAGATCCCTGGCGCTCAAGCCAGTGAGAAGGCAGACCTCCTGGCTGAAAAAATCCAGGAGGCCCTAACCGGTGTCGCCAAGGTCGTCCGGCCTGTGAAAAGAGTAGGCCTGAGGGTCTCCGGGCTGGACGACTCTGTCCATAAGGACGAGGTGGCAGCCGCTATTGCCAGCAAGGGTGGCTGCAGCGCTGACCAAGTGGTGGTCAGCGAAATCCGGGAAGGACGAGGCGGCCTGGGGGCTGCAATTGTGCAATGCCCCGTAGCTGCCGCCAAAGTAGTGGTTCAGGGCCGGCTCCTCATCGGGTGGAGTTCGGTCCAAATAAAAGCATTGGGAGCTCGTCCTTGGCGCTGCTTCAGGTGTTTGGGTGCGGGTCACACCCGCCAAACGTACCCCTCCGAAGTGGACCGGAGTGGGCACTGCTACCGTTGTGGCGAGACCGGCCACAGAGGCTCGACATGCAGCGCTGAGCCCTGCTGCAAATATGCGCCTCGGCCAAAAGACCGGCCGGTCACCTTCTGGGGGGCAACAACTGTAAAGCCCCCCCAGTCAGAGGAAAGCCCCCCGTAAACCGGCGGGCAGCGCCTCCGAGCGAGGCCGTGGAGGGGGCTGCCATGGAGTCCTAATGGACTTAGGTCGTCCGTGCAGCTTCCTCCAGGGAAACTTGAACCACTGTGCCAGGGCTCAAGACTTGCTCATGCAAGTTCTGGCAGAGTGGTCCATCGACGTGGGTATCGTCGCGGAGCCGTACTATGTCCCTGATCGGCCCAACTGGGCTGGAGACAAGGACACCTCCGTGGCGATAGTAGGGCGTTCAGCGCCCGGGAGTAGCCCCCTCTCAGTAGTTGAGAGAGGAGCGGGCTACGTGGTGGCAAACTGGGAGAAGGTCACCCTTATCGGGGTGTACTTCTCTCCCAATAGGCCTCTGGCCGATTTCGAGGCCTTCTTGGTGGTAGTAGGGGCTGCTGTCAGGCGAGCCGCCCCGCGTCAGGTCCTCTTTATGGGGGACCTGAACGCCAAGTCCGTCGTTTGGGGTAACCCAACGACGGACATCCGCGGGCAGACGGTCGAGTTATGGGCCGCTGCGTCGGGGCTCTCGTTGCTCAATCGGGGAGCCACCCACACGTGCGTGCGCCAACAGGGCGGCTCGATCGTGGACGTGTCGTTTGCGAGCCCCGCCCTCGCACGCAGTGTTAGGGACTGGAGGGTTGTGACGGAGGTGGAGAGTCTCTCGGACCACCGCTACATCAGATTTGAGATTCCCACCCAACGTCTCCCTCAGCCCCCGAGCAACGATCGAGCCCGACGATGGGCCCTGACTCGCCTCGACGAGGAGAAGGCCGAGGAGGCTGCCATCGTCCAGGGCTGATTCTCCCGGCCCATGCATGACGAAGACGTGGACGAGGCCGCCGTCCGCTTACGCGATGGCCTTACGGAGGTGTGCGAGGCTTCTATGCCCAGAGCGCACCCTCCGAGGGACCGCCAACAAGTCTATTGGTGGTCCCAGGAAATCGCGGACCTGCGAGCGGCATGTATTGCCAGGAGGAGGGCTTACACGCGCCACCGCAGGCGGCGCGTGCGGAACGCGGAGACGGAGGCCTCCCTGTACAATGAGTACAGAGAGGCGAAAAAGGCCCTGCACCTGGCTATCGCCCGCGCCAAGGAGGAGGCGAGGGACGAGATGCTGCAGGGCTTGGACCGGGACCCGTGGGGGCGGCCCTATAAAGCTGCGCGCAACAAATTACGAACGCGCGCCGCCCCTCTCACGGAGTCCATGGACTCAGTCCTCTTACGGTCTGTGGTGCAGGCCCTGTTTCCTCCCACAGACCCGGAATTCTCCCCTCCACGCATGGTCACACCATCCGTGGAGCTCCCCTCAGTCGTGGGTACTTCTCCTCCTCCCATTACGGACGAGGAGTTTAACAACGCTATATCCCGACTGAGGCGAAAGAAGACGGCCCCGGGGCCTGATGGGGTCCCTGGAAGAGTGTTGGCGCTGTGTGTCAATCACTTCGGAGACAGGCTTCGGGAACTGTTCGATGCTTGCTTCCGCATCGGACGGTTCCCGAAGCCTTGGAAAAATGGCACCCTGTGCCTATTACGGAAGGCAGGTCGTCCTCCAGATGACCCATCCGCTTTTCGCCCTATCGTGCTATTGGACGAGGTAGGGAAGGTTTTTGAGAAAATCATTGCCTCCCGCCTCGTCCAACACCTGTCGGAGACTGGTCCCGACCTCTCGGACCTTCGGGTCTTCGGGTTCCGAGCAGGTCGGTCGACCATTGACGCCCTCACCAGATTGCGGTGGATGGTGAGCGAGGCCACTGAGCGGGGAGAGAGGGTATTGGCGGTGTCTTTGGACATCGCCAATGCCTTCAATAGTCTACCGTTTTCGGTGATTATTGAGGGGCTGCGTTACCATGGGGCCCCCCATTACCTCCTCCTTGTGATCCAGAGCTATCTGGAGAACAGGGAGGTTCTCTTCACCGAACGTAGCGGGTTGGCCGGCCGCCACGGGATGTCCCGCGGAGTCCCACAGGGGACCGTATTAGGGCCCCTCCTTTGGAATGTGGGATATAACTACATCCTCCGCGGTGCCCTCCCCCCACGAGTGCGTCTGATTTGCTATGCAGACGACACACTCGTTACCATCCGGGGGAGGGATCTCGACGACCTTTTGCGGCTAGCCTCGGTGGCTACCACCTTAGTTGTTCGGCGGATTAAGTCGCTGGGCCTCAGGGTGGCGCTGCACAAGACGGAGGCCCTGGTTTTCCACGGGCCTCGGCGAGGTGTCCCCGCGGGCGCGGAGATCGTGATCGCGGGTGAGAGGGTGCCGCTGAAGCGGTATATCAAATATCTTGGGCTCGTCATTGACGGGCGGTGGGGATTTGAGGAGCATTTTCGCCGCCTCAAACCCCGCCTCCTTGGTGTCGCCGATGCCCTTGGGCGTTTGCTCCCCAATGTGGGGGTCCCGAGCCCCACAGTCCGACGCCTGTACGCAGGCGTCGTCAAAAGTATGGCCCTGTATGGGACTCCCGTTTGGGCCGACGCCCTCAGCCCACGTGCTGTCGCGTGCCTGCACAGGGCACAGCGCGCCATGACGCTGAGAGCAATCAGGGGATACCGCACGGTGTCCCACACGGCGGCCTGCCTAATAGCGGGCACCCCGCCTTGGGAATTGGCGTCCCACGTCCTTGCTGCGGCCTACCGCGTCCGCGTAGACGCTCGGGATGGCGGCCGGCGCATGGCGCATAGAGAGAGGGCCTCCGCCCTGGAGGAGGCCATAGTGGAGATGTTTCGCCTGTGGTTCGATGAGCTAACGGGTTCGGCCTCCGGATCGGACACTCTGTCCAGGACCGTCGAGGCCATGCACCCGTTCCTCTCGACATGGGCGAACAGGCACCACGGGTCGCTGTCGTACCGTTTGGTGCAAATTCTCAGCGGCCATGGTTGCTTTGGCCGCTATTTGCACCATATTGGGCGCGAACCGACCCCTGGGTGCCACCACTGTGGCGCCCCCGAGGACACCGCGCAGCACACCTTGGCGGTGTGCCCTGCCTTCTCCTCGGAGCGCCGGGCGATGGTCGCCATCATTGGCGAAGATCTCTCCCTCCAGAACGTGGTTTGTGCCATGCTGGAGGGGGAGACTACGTGGGATGCGGTGAACTGCTTCTGCGTGGACGTGATGACGCAGAAGGAGACGGCGGAGAGGGGCAGGGAGGAAGATCCCTCTGCTGACCCGTGCCGCCGCAGAAGGCTGGAACGGAGGAGGGAATTACGCCCGCCTTCTTCCTCCTGACGGCAACCAGCGGGGTCCAGGCTTGGGAGGCCCGGGCCCTGCATTGCATCGGTTGCCGCCAGTCGCTGACCCCCTGGATGCCCCGGGGGATCACCGGCCCCCCCAACCTGGGGGGGTGAGAGGGACTCGCCTTGGGCGAGTGCGCGCCGACGAGGTTGTGGTAGTTTCCGAAAGGGTTCTCATGACCTCGTCCGGCAGCGAGACGACTCTCGTCGCCGGATCCTCTTCGTCTGATGACGGTGAGGATGTGGTGGCGGTTGTCGCGCTCGCGCCAAGGCGCATGTGAGGGGCATAGTTGGGTTTTAGTCGGTAGGCCGCGGCATTGCACTCCCTGGTGGACATACCATCCCGTCTGCCAGGGGCTGTGGAGAGTCCGACATAACCTCGCGCCTCCCAAGCGCGAGGTATGCGTAACGCATTTCCCAACTATAAAAAAAAAAAAAAGTTCGCGTCGTCTCAAGACATATCCGCATCCGTTGGTGGTTCAAATTGCTTGAGAGTTGGTGTCTCGTCACCTCTAGGTCGTCTCGATGTCATGTTACAAGTAGGACACAACCAACTGTGTTTAAGGGCCAAATATGTCTGCTGCTGCATATTTAAACACTTGTAGTGGTACGGCCCCTTACAACCAGCACATACCAAAAGCTCATTGCGGCTAATCTTGATATTATACGCCAGGCAATCCATTATGTATATATAAAAGAAATACAAGTTATATACAGTGTGTCCCCGGATAAGGTGCACAAACGAAAATGGGTGAAACTAGACTACAATTTATCGATAACAATAAATTAATGCATTAATGCATTAAATGTTAAAAGAGAAAAAAATTATTAAAATTAAATTGTATTTAATATTGATTTTTTATTTTTATATTCTCTTTTTAAGACCTTTTGTGTTTGTAAAATTGTAACATTGTAACCACTGCGTGGATTTTGTTCAAATAAAAACAATAATGATGCCAAAAGATTAACACTGTATGGTAAATAAAAAAAAAGTACCTACATAAATGCAGTCAATAGGGAGAAAAACATTTTTTTTTCACTAATTTTGAACATAAAAGTGTAAAATTAAAAAAAATCTCTTTTTTTTTATCAATAAATTGTAGTCTAGTTTCACCCATTTTCGTTTGTGCACCTTATCCGGGGACACACTGTATATTATACACGGTTATTTTTTTATCACCCTGTAAAAGAAGATTGGCAGGAAGCCATACAATGCTGGTACCGTAATCAGACGAAGTGTATGGTGATAAAAATACCACGTATTTCTTTGTCTTTAGTAATGTAACAAAAAAGGTAATCACATCATATTTCTACAACTGCTAAATAAAAAGATATTCGCATTCGAAAATTATTATGGTACATAGAGTACAGAGATAACAAAACGTTATTAATAGTTAACAAAACGTTGCAAATGTCAAACATAAGATTGAATTTGACATTGACATTACAAGTTACAGTAATTGTTATTTTAGACTAGTGGCAAACGTTGTCCTGCCCGATCGAAGCGCCACCTACTGGGTCAAATTGTAGTTTTAAACCTTCCTTGAACCTATCCAAATACACACAGAAAATTTCGTAAGAATCTGTCGAGCCGTTTTCGAGTTTTTGCGAGACTAACACACAGCGTTTCATTTTTATATATAAGAAGAAAAAGAATAAGAAGATTGAGGATATTTTTTAACGAAAGACTTTTAGCGTGCTAATATCGATATCATCGCCATTCGGAACGCACCCCCACGACTCGACCGACACTGACAGTGAATGTGACGTTGATTCACAGTTGACAGTGGTAACCTCAGAGGCGCGTTCAGCGCCTTCGCGCGAAGTACAACTTTTCGCTCTAACCCCGTTCAATGCCTTCGAGCGTGACAACCGGGTGAAACAACCGGCCCGTTCAAGACCTTTGAGTGTCGGCGCGAGTTAAAAGTCTACTAGAAAAAGAGAGAAATAAAAAATCATGTGAAAGAGGGAGATAAAAGATTTGGTTGCTGCAACGCGTTCAACGCCTTTGAGCGAGTTAAAAAACAACCGGACAATTACACCCAGAGGCCCTGAACGCGCCTGTGGTAACAGTCGGTCACGTGACATATCTATAGGTTTATCGATTAAAATTAGGGGTACGTTTGAAAAAGAGTAATATTTACTCGGGGTAGAGTGCATTTCACCCGATAGCATTCGAGAACCACCCGAGTGAAACCGAGGTTAACCGACGAATTACTCCGCTCGTATTTCTGAACGCATTATTGAAGAGTAATTTTCGCCTGACAGGAGTGAATTTCTCACGGCCCCCAGACATTGACAGTTGACTGTTCTGTGATTTCGTTTTTATGTTGGAGTTAAAGTTTACAAATGTTAAGTAAAGCTTTGTGCAGTTGTAAAATAAACCTAGTTTGCGTTGCACAACACAAGAACTCTTCTTTTCGTTTTTAACTGACAGAGCCCGTTTGAAAACTAGTGAAGTGCGAAAATCACTCGCTAGCGTTTGAAAACCAGTTAAACTTCTCTTTCTCGCAATATATCTATCCTTTTCTTTTTTACCGCGTGAAAACTTCACGGGTTTTCGAGCGGCCCCTAGATTTCCTGAGGCCTCCTCGTTTACGAAGACGCGGGGCGTCAACGCCATATGTTTGAATTCTGTGCGGGCCGCGCCGGCGCCGAGCAACGCCCCGCGTCTCCGTAAACTAGGCCTTAGACATCTTATTTAACTAAAACCTCAAGACAAAAGCAGGAAAAGTAATATTGTTATGTTCTATTACTATTTTTGGTTTTGTAACTGTCATTAATCAATCAATTATATGAAAATGAGTGGATTAATCAATAATCGATATTTCTGCAACGAATTGGATAGTTGCTTTGTTTTGTTTACCTTTGCATTTTAATATTGCTCGTCAGTTACATGCGTTTTGTTATCAATATTCACTGGAATAGTAAAATCAATTTTATTTACAAAAAGTAAATTTTATATAGTAATGGAAGTGTCCTGAAGTGTACTTAAAATTTCCCAGGGTGATAAAAAAATAACTGTGTATACATATTCGAAAGGAGTTTGGGCGCTTGCCTTCTAAAATCTCATTTTTCATTTTTGCTTGCAATCGCAAAAATGAGATGCACGCAAGTATTGCACTAGCGCTGTACATACACAATAGACAGGGCGGACGGAAATCACTTGTAGGAACACTTGCTCACAAAATCCGAGACGGTGGTCTCACAATAATGTGTAATCACTTGGCATAAACGAAACTACTGAACGCTTAATAAATTGCACTGAATATTGGCAAAAATATCTTATGGAGTTGTTATATTAACTTATTTAACAACTTTAAAGGGGTAAAGGCACAAATTAACACTTTTTAAAATTATTTTACTTGGAGCTCACAACAACAAAGAGTAAACGGTTTACCAATTTGGCAAAAACTGAAAATTAATAATCTGAGTTGTACTCATAGAATGGAAAAGGGAAAGTTATTACAATACTGTACATAAAATAACTTTATAATAACATACATAGTTAATATAATTCTTACCTCTTCATAATAAACACAGTCGGCAAAGACAACCATGTCAAACTCTTCTTTAAGTATTTCAGATGTGCTATCGCCCCAAACAAGTGATTCAGCAATTGCATAACCACCCATGCTACCTATTCTTGGCTTGTTTTCATTAATGTTAAGACGCAGAAGAGGTAATGCCTCAGGTAGATCTGTTAAAGTTACTTGAGCCCTAAAAATTTTGATATGTATGTTAATAATATTTAAATCCTTACACTACATGCAAACACTCAATTAATATTCTTCTTTCTAAACATGGAATTTATAGTATTTTAAAATCAAAATATAAGCCTTCCTTAATTACATCTGACATTTTGTTACTTGAATTATAAATGACAACATGAAAAATAGAAGAATAATTTTGGGATTCACACTTATTATAGCCATAATTGAAAGTAATTTAAAAATCAGTTTATCATCTTAGATGAGGTAGTATAGGCCCCTTAAAAAAATGAATTACCCTAAGGTAGCAGCAGTCAGCCCAACAACGCCTAATCCAGATCCTAATTCTAATACTTTTAAGCCACTTAAAAAATCAGGTTTGTGGTGACACATGGTTTCAAGATATTTGGCCAACACCAAACATGCGTCCCAAACAACACAATTTACATCACCTTCCATTTTCTGATATATTTTTAAAGTTTTTAGACATATTTCAATGTCAATTTCTCTTGCAAACAAATCATTTGTTGAAAAGCTTGACCTCCTGTGAGACATTATGAGATTATGACCAGTGTATTAAGTATTAAACAAATAGGTCTGCAAGTTGTTGCTTATGCATATTTATGTAAACCCAGGAGATAGTTGACCAATTTGTATTATAATCGGTGGTTATTCAAGTCATTCTACTACTAACTCCCAAAGTCGTGAATCTAAATAATATATATTTTTTGCTTGTGTGATTTCTTTTCTTCACAATTTTATTTCTGCTATATGATTAAGAGCCGATTTACAAAGAGAATAAAATAAAATCACTACGTTTACCAATTTTAAATTAATTAACTATCGGTATCGATCGAGTTTTTTACGTTTTGAGCACAGATCAGTAAATGCACAAACTATATAGGGCGCGGTCCGTAAATCGCTAAAAGCGATAATATCGCGAATCCGACCAAATTAAATCGTCACAAAATATAAGGGCTATTGAATCAGTAGGTTATGTTGTGACTTTGGTCGGATTCTCGATATTATCACTTTTATCGTTTTACGGACCGCAGGGATAGAGATACTACGTATCAGACGGCAATCTCCTTAGACTATAGATACCAATAGACATGAAATACCTACGAAAAAAGCGTGCCAACATTTTGGATTGGTGCTCTAAGATGGCGGAAAAAACTAGGGACGCCGCATCTAAGAACTGCAAACTCAACAAACATCTGCATAGAATGGGCCTGACTAATGTTCCCACGTGCAGATTTTGTGGTGAGGATGATGAGATACCATTTCATATTCTTTGTGAATGTCATGCTCTCATCCACACAAGGAGCCGAGCTCTGGGTGGACCTAGTCTGCCACCACATGATGCGAAGGCTCTGTCTCCAAAGAATTTTATTGGCTTTTTCAACGCCGCGGGCCTATTTGGAGACCTTTAAAATAGAGGGGTCGGCCACAATAGATCTGACAGTCGCAGTGGCCCGCTGGGAGACGCTCCTCCGTCGCCCCTAGTATCCCCTCGAACTCTAGATAGATAGATAGATGCCCAGCAGTGGGCTTCGTGCGGCTGAGATGATGATGATGAAAACATAAAAAGTGTGGAATCTTGGTTGCGGCGTCCCTAGTTTTTTCCGCCAACTTAGAGCACGCTTTTTTCGTAGGTATTTCATGTCCTTTGGTATCTATAGTCAAAGTATTTTAGTGGCCCAGTCCCAACTATAATATTTGCAAATGACTAAATGTACAAACCGTACGAAGCCAACAAAAAAAAGCACACTATAATTCTTACAATTATAATTCGCACAATTCTTATATAGGTACCCTATACTTGTATTTGTAACTTGGACTATGGATACCAAAGGACATGAAATACCTACGAAAAAAGCATGCCATTTGTGTTGGTGCTCTAAGATGGCGGAAAAAACTTAGGACGCCGCATCCAAGATTCCATACTTATTATGTTTTTCTTTATACAATTCATTTAAAAAATCAGTGAAAAACATAGAACTGTAAAATGCACTCACAAATAATGCTCACTGACTGATATTTTAGCACAACAACAAACACGGTGCTTTGTAATGGCGGACTGGACTGGACTTAAAATTCGAGACAATATATTAAAACATTGCGAGTCCATTGGTGTACTTAGTCTGAGATTTGTAACATGTTTTTAATAATGACAACACACCTTTGTCTATGAGACTGATCATTAAATAGTGATCATATGACACTATGACAGTCATTCCTATATTTCAGGGCAAAAAAGGTGTGAAAATGGCTCTTTTTTGGGTTTGCTTGATTTTGTCAGTAATTGGTAAGTATTTATTTGACTATATTTGCCGGTGTAGTAAGTGTTCTCTGCATTGTAACTGTTAAAATATATTTATTCCATTCAAGGAGCACACGCAACAGGGGAGTTTACTATCTTACATAGTCCAAAATCACTGAAGTTTACTGGATCCACTAAAACTTTAGAGAGCCTTCTGAAAGAAATATTCTCAGCATCTCTGGGACTGTCCGTAGAGGAGGTATGATTATATGATAACATATAAGAGATATTATTATTATGTCTAGGAGATATTATTAGTGTTAATTAATCAATAATTTTTAGAACTCTGATTGGAATGGACTTACAATCAGTGACCCATTTAATACACCTGAAGCTGTTGTTGAAGTTTATATTGATGGAGTTTCCAGCCTTGGAAGTGGCGTAAGTCTGATATCTTGCTATATCAAGGATAAAAAATAATTCAATTTATTTTTTAAGGTAAAAGAATTATGTAATTATTTTCTATAATAATTTATTTTACAGGCAAGTATGAAGTCGAAAGTGTACCCTCTTACTGTGGACGAATATGAGCCTGACACATTTGAAATTGTAAAACACAGAATCAAACAACGTTTTACAAATGGTGGAAACAAACTGGTTAAATTTGACTTGTCCGACATTGATCAGGTAAGATTGTATTTTATTATAAGATTTCTTTTCTGTGCACAAGCTAATGAATTGTTTTATTTTTAGATTTCTTCAAAACATGATGTGTTTGGTGAAATTGTACCACCAAAAGTGTCAAAGTTATCATTGCAGCACTTGAAATACAATGTTGAAGAAGATTATCAATTTCTTTCTGAATTGGAATTGTTGAAATCACTTACTGAACAGGTTGTATTTAGTATTCCAGATAGATAGAAAACAATTTTTTCTATTCAGTCATATTGATTTATTGAATATTATCTCCAAACAAAAATAACATAAGTAGAAACAAAAATAATAATATAAGTAATAAGATTCTGTTGATGTTGGTGTTGTAGCTATTGAAATTATTTATTAATTTCAGGTGAAGTCAATTACTCCAGATGACATCATTGACTACTACAACTTTAGGTTTAGGTCTTTACATGCACTTTCAGATTTTCATGGCCCTAATTCTTTGCAAACTAAGGAGGCGAAAAAACTGCTAGGTAAGATGAGTTATGAGTTATAATATTACACTAGATTAGTTTAAATAAAAGATTTATTACACCAATAAACTTAAGAATAGACAAAGTAGTCGTATGCATTAAGAGTTTAAGAGTATAAAATGATTATGCTTGCTTAGTACAAAAAAATTTGCATTTTTATTGCAAAATTAGTATCTATATGCTTGCAACTTTGGAGTCACTTGCATTATCATCGATCCAAAACCAAACATGCATTCATAATGTCCCCCCAATTATTTTAAAAGAAGCCACAGAAAAAGATTTTGATTGTATTTACCTTGAAAGTCTTATCTTGTTTATTTAAAAAAAATGTTGCCCCACTCTAGGATTTTCTTCTGTGTCATGGGTGCAAACGATGATCTCCTAGAAAGTCTTAAAATTTTTCACCGTCTTCAATATAGAACTGTGATGTTGTCTGGACCTATTCTTATATTATTTTTAACTTTTCAGTGTTTTTGAAGTCTGTTTTTATTTTTCTAAAATATTTTTTATTTTTAACTTTTAAGTGAATGGAATCTTTTTAGTGAAAGAAAGATGCTGATATTTAATTAACGTTTCCCTCGATTTTGTTTCGAAAAAAAAAAACATACGCATCGAATTGAGAACCTCCTCCTTTTTTGAAGTCGGTTAAAAAGGAGGAGGTTCTCAATTCGATGCGTATGTTTTTTCTTTGTGTGTATGTTACACGATTACGCCGTCAATTGTGGACCGATTTTCAAAATTCTTTTTGTATTCGATAGAGTATACTCCAAGGGTGGTCCCATGGTCACCAAAGTCAGGACCTAATGATGGAATCCCATGAAAATCAAGGAAAACCCTTAAATTTTAAGGTGTGTCCAACGTGTTTTGTGTGTATGTTATGCGATTACTCTGCCAGTTGTGGACCGATTTTCAAAATTCGTTTTGTATTCGATAGAGTATACTCCTAGGGTGGACCCAAGGTTACCAGTCAGGATCTGATGATGGGATCCCATGAAAATTGAGGGAAACACTAGGTGAGCTGGTATTTAATTAGGGTTTCTTTCACTATAAAGATTTCATTCACTAAAAAGTTAAATATAAAAAATATTTTACAAAAAATAAAAACCGACTTCAAAAATACTTAAAAGTTTAAAATAATATAAGAATAGGTACAGACAACAAAACACTTCTACTCGTATATTGAAGTCGGTGCCAAATTTTAAGACTAGGAGATCATCGTTTGGCACCGACTTCAATATGAAAGTGTGATGTTGTCTGTACCTATTCTTATATTATTTTTAACTTTTCAGTGTTTTTGAAGTCGGTTTTTATTATTTGTAAAATATTTTTTTTTTAAGTCTGTTAAAAAGTACAGTTTTTCCATATTGTCCCTAAATATTAATGAAGTTCATTTTGGTGGTGCTAATGCAATAATTTTTATTAAAAATACTAAAATTGTTACAAAGATGTTGTTGATTCAAATAGTTTGAGTCGAGTCCTAAGATATCAAATATAATACTTTCTGTTTAATTTTATATAGATGAAGCTTTAATGCAGTTGAGTAAAGAATTTGTGAAAGCTTATGATGGATCAGTTCTGGTGACCGCAGTAACAACTGATGTTGCTCACACACGTCGTGCTATCAGATCCGTAGATGATGACAATAAAAAGGATACCAAAGATGAGGTTTGTGGTTGCTAATAAATACAATATATGCATAAGGTGAAACCGTGATAGCTAGACAGTTGAAATTTTCACAGATGATATATTTCTGTTGCCACTATAACAACAAATACTAAAAACAGAATAAAAAACGTAATTTTTTTGCAGTATAGATAATGGTATGGAACCCTTCGTGTGCGAGTCCGACTCGCACTTGGCTGGTTTTTTAAAGATTTATGGCATAATGGATGAAACTTGAGTTCGTCATTACACTCAAGTGACTCCAGAGATAACATTCTAAGCATTAAAAGATCCGGTAAACCGACCCTAAAGTAAGCAAAAGCAACTATCATCGCCCACAAATGAAATAACAATATTATGCACTTTAATAGTAGATTACCCAACAAGTAAAAAAAAAGGTGAATTCTTTTCGAGACACTAAGTTGTATCTCGAGAGGAGCGAAGGATTCTAAAGTAGAATCCCGAAGTAGCGAGGGATTCTAGAATAGAATAGAATCCTGAGCAGATCAAGGGATACAAGAGCCGAGATGATTTTTTTTCACGTGTTAGGTACTCTACTTTTTATCATTGACTGAGAGAAAACAATAACTCTGTGATTATGAATCAAATTTTATTATGGGTAATACATAAAAGAACAATAGAAAACAAAAGAAGTAGAAATTAATTGTAAAATTATAACAGTTTTTGAAACTTAGTTATTACGTTTGGGTGGTCTTTAGTATGTTTTTATAGCGAGCGTGTGCAACTTCTTTGCACGTTTTCCTTTTTTCTTACTATAATCCGTATACAGGGTGTCCCAGAAGCCGACGTCAATCCGAAAGCAGGCGGTAGACTAACTCATATATGTTATCAGAAAAATATAAAAAAAAATCCTAGTCACCTATTTAAAAAAAATCTAACATTTAAAAAAATCGATATAATTTACACCCTGTGACGGTTTTTTCACTCTTGTTGCTACAAATCTTGACTTTTCTAAACATTTTCTTTTGTTTTGTAATCCTGAATAATGTTTCTGTATACTCTAATCTAAAATTTAAAGCCAGCTGCTCCAAATTAGAAGAATATGCCATTTTTATCTAAATTAAATATTCAAAATTAATTTTTCGCATAGCTTTAACAAGCTGTACTGAAAAAAAAATGTACTATGCGAGTTTGGCAAGTAACTGCAAAAGTTGGCGCATTCAATAAGGATTCCAAAATGGTATGATACTTGGTAGATAATTTCTACGATTGCAAACAATTTTTTTTTTCCAAAAACAGGCAGTTTTGAACAAATTTTTCTTACGTACTTAAAATTTATTCTAATGTACCCATGGTTTGCTTTAAGGCTGTAACTTTAACATTCTAGTTTGAGTAAGACCGGGAGAGTCATTTTACGAAGTGTGAGAGAGACAGTGACGCTAACGTGACAGAGACGGAGAGATTCGAAGTATGAGCGAGACAGATAGTGACGCTAACGTGACAGAGACGGCGAGTCTCACATCCACTTCGTAAAATGACTATTTTACGAAGTGGAAGTGAGACAGATAGTGACGCCAATTATTCGCTAACGCACAAACAATACACATCAGTACGTTTCGCGCCTTCGCTTACTGCGCATCTTTTTGTATTCGTTCGTGTTGATTTCGTGCTTACCATTTTCTGCTTCGTTTATTGGACTTGATTGCTTGTGATTTGGATTCGGACTGTTTAGTTTCTCTACCGACGACCTTTGCTTTGCTCCGGACTACTTATCGTTGATTGTGTAATTGTGTAGTGCCACCATGTCTGCGTACACGACACAAGAATACGCCAACATGCATTTAATTTATGGGGAATGTAGATGCAATGCCAACGCTGCAGCTAGACTTTATCGTGATAGGTACCCAAATGCAGCTCGTTTTCCGGATCATCGAGTCTTTACAAATGTGCACCGATTACTCTTCGCAGAGGGCCGACTGCCGAACCAAGTACATAGTGAAAGAAGATTTCGTCCCCCTTACGAGGACGTTGTACTAGACATTGTCGAAGAAGATCGGAGTATTTCTGTACGTGGAATAGAGAGAAGCACAGGAGTACCCAAAAGTACAGCCCATCGGATTTTGCAAAGAAATCAGCTACACCCGTACCACCATCACGACCATCGACCCCGTGTTGCTTTTTGTCAAACAATGCTACAAAAACACAGAGAAGATCCGCGATTCTTCGAAAAAATTTTGTGGTCAGATGAGTCAACATTTAAAAAAGATGGTTACATGAACCTACACAACTTACACGAGTGGCATATCGAAAATCCTCATTTGATGAGGCAAGATAGATCACAATATCGATTTAAAGTGAATATGTGGACCGGAATTTTAAATGGACAAATAATAGGTCCTTTTGAGCTGCCAGACGCCTTGACTGGTGAAGTTTATTTACATTTTTTACAAAATGATTTACCAAATCTACTGGAAGATGTGCCACTTAACATTCTAAGAGATATGTGGTTTCAACAAGATGGTTGCCCAGCTCAGTAAGAGAATATCTCGATGCGGAATACCCAGGTAGATGGATAGGACGATCTGGTACTATCTCGTGGCCAGCCCGTTCCCCAGACTTAAATCCATTAGATTTCTTTTACTGGGGAGCGGTGAAAGAAAAAGTTTACGCAAAGCCAATCGAAACTGTGACTGACCTACGGCAAAGAATAATAGAAGCAAATGATTTTGTTAATAATGGAAGATTCGCCCGCTTGACAGCTCGATCTTTTTTAAGATGTCGAGCCTGCATTAGAGCTGAAGGAAGACAGTTTGAACACTTGTTGTAAATCTTGACAAATAAATTATGTTAAACAATTTTTGTGTATTTAATTTATTTCACTATCTGTCTCTCTCACACTTCGTAAAATGACTCTCCAGGTCTCACTCAAACTAGAATGTTAAAGTTACGGCCTTAAAGCAAACCATGGGTACATGAGAATAAATTTTAAGTACGTAAGAAAAATTTGTTCAAAACTGCCTGTTTTTGGAAAAAAAAATATTGTCTGCAATCGTAGAAATTATCTACCAAGTATCATACCATTTTGGAATCCTTATTGAATGCGCCAACTTTTGCAGTTACTTGCCAAACTCGCATAGTACATATTTTTTTCAGTACAGCTTGTTAAAGCTATGCGAAAAATTAATTTTGAATATTTAATTTAGATAAAAATGGCATATTCTTCTTATTTGGAGCAGCTAGCTTTAAATTTTAGATTAGAGTATACAGAAACATTATTCAGGATTACAAAACAAAAGAAAATGTTTAGAAAAGTCAAGAATTGTAGTAACAACAGTGAAAAACCGTCACAGGGTGTGAATTTTATCCATTTTTTTTAATGCTAGATTTTTTTTTAAATAGGTGACTTAGATTTTTTAAAATATTTTTCTGATAACATAATATGAGTTAGTCTATCACCTGCTTTCGGCTTGACGTCGGCTTCTGGGACACCCTGTATTCGCGCATGTTCCAAATTCAATTTTTTTTTATTCGCTCAGTGAATTAAAGAGCGTTTTATTCACTGTTTTTGAAGAATCGTGAGCCCTTTGTCGAGTGGAGTGTTAATGGTAAAAAAATGTTTGTCATATCTTTTCTATTTTGAACTTGACCATTGTTTTTTCTTTTACAGGCGCCGATTCATTTAGACGACAAATATTCGTCTGACTACTCGGCCATTTTCAATATTATCCTTTGGTTTGGTGTGATCTTCACCTTCACATTGGTTGCCATTGTATATGCTATAATGGACATGGATCCTGGTAGGGACTCAATAATCTACCGTATGACCAGCACTCGAATGAAGAAAGATAACTAAAGTGTGCAATAATTACTCCGAGAATAATGTTTAAAGCTTAGAATAATAACGCATAGAAGGACGGCCCGGTAAAGAGCGCGATGATTAAAGTGAAGCAAAAATGACACCGCTGTGTGCAGTCGCTTACGCGCGAAACACGCACACTACGATAAAAACAGTATGGAGCTGCCGGCGTAGTGAGCCATATATGGCTCACATTTAGTTGCATCAAATTGTGCGCGCTGGTTGGGTTTCTATGCGTTATTATTCTAAGGTTTAAAGTTTACCAAACATACACACAAATTGTTTTAGAACTAAACGTTTTTAAATTCTGTACTAATATACACGGCGTTTCATAATAACCAATAAATAATCAATTCTTTATCGAAAACTAATTATTAAATTGTGTTTACCCGTAATGTCATTCAACCCAAAATGTTCATGTAAATCATAGACATGATGATGATACTATGATATACATGAAAACTTTGGGTTGAATGACATTACGTGTACACACATTTTAATAGTTAGTTTTAGATAACGCATTGATTATTTATTGGTTATTATGAAACACCGTGTATACTCTAATAAGAGAGCTGTAAAAATTCTTGATGAATATTGTAAAGTATTATTATGGTAGTTGTTAAACTGAATAGTTGTTTACATACCTATTGTTAATATTTATTATAGCTACACTCTATTCATGTATATGTTTCACTATTTAACATGCATTGCGATGTTTCTACGGCCGTGCTTGGTCGGATGTTATAATTAAATTTTCTTAGTGTTAGAAATTAGAAAACATAATAATTCAAACAGGCAAATACGCGTGATCAGTAGATATTTCCTAAGTATTTATGTAATATCAAACTATTATTCTTTTTAGTCACGTTACCGTAATGCCGGAATCACACTTCCAGCAGGATGAGCACGACGCCCTATCTCGCTTCATTAAAGAGAGCGAGTAGAAACATGTTATTTGTCTCTTATCTCATGTCCACGTTTCGTGCCTCGCCTGCTGGTAAACGAATTCCTATTCGTTGTATCCGTTGACTTGTTAGTTTTTGGCACACGTTAAATAACAAATAAGCCGAATATGCGTATCGGCACGAAGTCTAGGTTAAATGTTTGTTATTCGCGTAGATCTTGCTTAACGCAGTGTGGTTCCGGCATAACAACAATGTGTTTCAAGGATAAGGCAATATAAATACGTCTAAGTTATTTAAATTTAAAACAGTTACGGTGACCCACAAGTCCCACAACGAAGACTAATAGTGGAGAAATGTAAGAGCTCACAAAAGACTTTTGGGTTTACCATTGACGGAATTAAATGTTAGAAAATGTGAAATAAATACATTCCGGCTGTAATTTCATTGTTTCATTTTGTCCAAAATATAATTTTCTTGTTCATATACAAGTTGGGAAGTGTGGCTCACCCCAGCCGGGCCACAAAAAAAAAAACTGTGAAAAATAGATTATTTGAGTATGTCGCTATAATGTCTAGAGTTTGTCGGCAAGTTTCAGAGTTTGTCGGCAAGTTTCAGAGATCTGTGTGGCCCGGCTGGGGATACGTTACCCCAGCCGGGCCACACAGATCTCGCAAACGAAACGACCTAGTGAAAATCTGTTTGCTGATATAGATAGGCGGCAGTTTGTCGGACAAGTTTCAGTTTTCATCGGGCTCGCGTTTAAAGGGACTGTGTGGCCCGGCTGGGGCAACGTTACCCCAGCCGGGCCCACACAGATCTCCAAAACCAAACGACATAGCGAAAATCCGATTGCTGATATACATAGGCGGCAGTTTGTCAAAGTTTGTCGATCCACCATTTCAGAGCTCACCTGCAGCAAAGTTGCTGCAACTGAGCTAGCTGGATCTCGAAAACAAAGCGACGTAGAGAAAATTGCATTAGTACATTTTGATCCTGTTAATAAAATATTTGATCTACCAATTAATTTTGTAGTTGATTCATGCTTGTATTTATAGTTGATGTATTATCATGGGTATATTTGATGGTGGCAAGCACAGCAGCGCGGAAACTAGCTGAGGGGGACTTGTATGCAGAAGAGCAAACAAGCGGCAATGCTACCTTTGCTGGTTTTGTCAATGTGCACCTGACCCACCGTTTACCCGGTAACCCTATGGCGCATAATACATTGCACCGGACACCGCTCCGGTGTGCGGCGCTGCGGTTTTTAATTTTGACTGAAGAATCTTAATTTGACGGCACCGCACTCCCGGACGGTGATGCGGTGCGGTCCGCGGGGTATGCCACACTGTGCCGTAGTATCGTACGGATTTTTGCGTAGAAAGGACGTGCATACGCGTAATAGATCTCGACATAGATAATGCGGTGATGCGGTGCGTCGTAGCTCCAGACGGAGATACGGAGCAAACCGTACGATGGCACGGTTCCGTGCCGCCGCAACCGCATGCGGTTTTCGTCCCTCCGTACACCGCAGCGGGATGCGGCGGCAATGTGTTAGGCGGTATGAAATCACAAGATGACGTCATGAACGAGAGCTAAAACGATAGCGAGTGAGTTGCATCAGTTTTATATCCTCTCGTATAACTCACTCGCTATCGTTTTAGCTCTCGTTCATGACGTCATCTTGTGATTTTGTACCGCTTGTGACATTATAACGATAGCGTGCAAATTCCTTAAAATTAAAACGATAGCGAGTACCTCGTTACTGGCATCGCACATCGTTATGAGTTAGGCGGTAGCAAAGAGCATGTAACACTACTCGTACGTTTGGCGGTAGGACCGCGGGTCGTATGCACGCTTTCGGTAAGCATTGGTCATTTTCTAGAAAAGTTACATGGCGAATAAAATACTATTTGTTTTTTATATGATACTGACATAAAGGAACATGAAAATCATTTAATAATTTAACTTCGCAGTAGGACTACGAGGAACTAGGCATCCTCGTGGACCTACTAGTAGGACATTATTATCTGCAGTAGGACCACGAGGAGTCCCACTAGTAGGAGAAATTAGTAGGACCACGAGGAAACAGCCGTGTTAAGCGCCTATAAACTGCATAAAATAACATTGTTATCCTATCAAAGATATGGATTACTAAGTTAACTTTAGCAGTTCGTATGAATTGTAAGGTGTGACGATAAATAGTATTTGTCAGTCTCATCACTCATCAGTTTCATCTGCCAGGGGCGGATGCGGGTATCGGGTATTGGTCATTTTCGGGCACCTTCTCCATCGGATGCTCGGCATGTCACGTTGTGACGGATGTTCGATTGACCTGAAATTCGGTGTATATCTAGGTAGCAAATAATAATTATGATACTGTGGGAAAGTCAGATACATTTTTGGAAAAAAAAAACAAGATTCAATGTTATCAAGTATTTTGATGTATGAAGTTTATTATCGGAAAGTTTGTTGACGGACAGTGAAAGGTATCTAGAATACTCGACGTAGCTTTACATAAGATTCCACCACTTTTGATAAGATTACCTCGTGTGGCTGACCCCAGCCGGGCCACATAAAAAAACTGTAAAAAAATAGATTGTTGAGTATGCCGCTATAATGTCTAGAGTTTGTCGGCAAGTTTCAGAGTTTGCTGCTTGCGCGTTTCAGAGATATGTGTGGCCCGGCTGGGATGCGTTACCCCAACCGGGCCACACAGATCTCGAAAACGAAACGACATAGCGAAAATCTGTTTGCTGATATAGATAGGCGCCAGTTTGTCGAACAAGTTTCAGAGTTTGTCGATCCACCATTTCAGAGCTCACCTGCAGCAAAGTTGCTGCAACATGCTGCAACTGAACTAGGGATCTCGAAAACAAAGCGATAGAGAAAAACTGTTTGCTGGAATAGTGAAGCGGTGGTTTGTCGGATGCGCATTTATTTATTACTAGCTGTGCCCGCGACTTCGTCCGCGTGGAATAGTAACTTTTGTTGAAGTTAATAAAAAGTAGCCTATGTTATACCTTATTAGCTATCTATTAGTGAAAGTCCCGTCAAAATCGGTCCAGCCGTTCCGGAGATTTGCGGGAACAAACAAACAGACAGACAACAATTTTTAAAATTGTGTTTTTGTTATTGGTACCCGATATACATTCATACCCATTTAGTAAAAACTTGTTATTTTGACATTAGAAACAGACAAAAATTATTTTTTTCAAACTAAGTATTTTTTACAGTTTTTTTGGTAACCCGGCTGGGGTGAGCCACACGATTACCTCATGCTGGAAAACCACAAAGAAATATGTTTGTGTTAAGATAAGTACTTAGGATATAACCGTGCTAGCGGGAATTTAATTTATTTATATTTTAAAATTCTGGTCGCGACACCTTAGACCATTTAGTACTGGTCTAAGCGCGACACCATTACAAGGCTTTTTATTACACTATTTTGGACGCATTTATCAATGAGGGGCAAAGAAACAATTTATTTCATTGTTAGATTTTATTAGTAAAGGCACTTGTTATATTCATTC
Organism: Schoenobius gigantellus; assembly: GCA_963935595.1. Classification (NCBI taxonomy): domain Eukaryota; kingdom Metazoa; phylum Arthropoda; class Insecta; order Lepidoptera; family Crambidae; genus Schoenobius; species Schoenobius gigantellus. The sequence continues at coordinate 16,639,870 of OZ012551.1, read as the reverse complement.
TTGTTATATTTGTCAAATGTAAATTAAGAATTATTATTACAATAAAGCTGAAAGCTTTTAAATATACACACGATTTGTGTCAACATTATTTATATTTATCTTAGGTATTAGAAAACTCTAAAATTACATTGTAAAATTTCTATAGCACCATTTATGTTGAATGTACATTGTGGGACAGCTGCCTAAATGGTATTATGTAAGTACCTCTACTTATTTAACATTGGAATTTGACATTCTAGTTTCAGTATGATCGCAATGAAACGAGATGGCACTATACGCTGCAATTATGTTTCAGTTGCAACCCTACCTTATCATAACATATTATCACCTAACTTTGCAAAGCGTGGAACTCTTGGTAATACCAAATCAAATTGACATTGTTTATTCTCTTTTTACTAGTTCGTTGGAATAGGGAGAAGCTTAGCTATTAGCCATTGTGACCAACATAAAAATAACAAATTTCTTCCGTCCGCAATGGGCCAATTTCAGCAACCTTGTTATAGCTTAGGACAATTACGTAGAATGCTGTTACTTCTTGTCCTTAATGAAAATGAAATGTGACGGCATGCCACATTAGATTGTCCTAAGCTAAGACAATGTTAGTGAAATGGGCGATTATTTTCTTGGCATGCCTTGTAAATAGTAATTTCATTTTTTTTTATTTTTGTATAATTTTAGTTACCAGTACTTACTTCATGCCACTTAAGCTACTGTCACTTTTTGTAGGCCGTGTATAATTGAAATTTACATAATTCATTCAAATTAAAATCACGTTTTCCTTGTGGACCAAACACAAACAAAATGTCTCATCCCCTAATGCCAACTTCGCAACGCGTCGACCTTCATAAACATGAAAATTAACAAACATGAGTTTTATTTATTCCTGAACATAAGAGTACCATATTCTTGGACTATGTAGATATAAACTGTATATATTTACATAACCTATTTTAGTATATTCCAGTACATATAATTGATGAGATGTGATAGTTTTGCGAGCGTTTGGCATTTTATGAAGTTGGCATTATGAGTTGAGGCAAAACAAAATATATCAAAAACATAAGCAAAATTACATACTTACAGTAACTGAAATCTCATTATTTTCTGATATAATACAAACTTAGTATAAAAAGCACTCCGTTAAATCTATAAAAAATAATTTAAAAACATTATTATAAATTGTACTTACTATATTTGTTTTAATAACAAGAAATTGCCAAACCATTAAAGAATTACCATATATTAGAGATTCGTGTAACATTTTAATCAATTGTTAAATAAAGGAAACAATATAGGTAAGTATGAAACCATTTTTTTTATTTATCGATTAAAAGAAAAAATATTATCAAATCTTTTTGAATTTAATTTGTTTCATACAGGGCTATTTCGGAGATGGGAGATATTTACATGCAATGAGTATCATTTGATTTATGGCCGGTTTCAATATTCTATCTGTGGATTGTTTACCAGCGATAGGTATGTGACATTATCTCCATACAAAATACGTCAAAATTCTGTCTCCAGTAAACAAATCCAGATATAAATACAATATTTTTATTTTATCCAGCGCATAATTTAACCATAACGTAATGTCACGATAACCAAAGACCAATAGTGGATGCTGTTTTGATCGGTAGCATTCCGATATTGTAATCTCACTGGACTCTGTCCTGACTATAGCTTGAAAGCTGGATCCGCCCCTGACTATGGCACTTGGAGAACCCTATTCCAATAGTGGATTCCATAAGCAAGCACTTTGTTTGTTTTATTGTAATGGTTGTGATAGAATTGCGTTTAAAAAAGTTGTGTTAATATTTAAAAAGTTTGATCAAACTGAATACAATGGAAACGGAACCAATAGGGAAGCTGACGATTTTTTAATGTCCGTCAACAGTCCGCATGCCTATTGTGAAATCGCAAAAGAAAAAAAAGTTGCATACAAAACTGTAAAACCAACTCATCCGAATAGTGTTTGTTTAGTTTGAACAACCCCTTAAATTTATAACGAGTTAATTTAATAACGCAAAACCTCAAACAGCCAAACATATTTTTATTATAAAAGAATAATATCTATATATATAAAAGGAGAAGTTCCCATCTATAGACGCACACACAGCCGTAGCCCGTAACCGCTAATAGTAGAAACGTGAAATTTGGACAGTTTTTTAATTCAAAATGCGGACGGTACATTAAGAAGGGATTTAAAAAATATTAATCCTGAAGGGATGAAATAGGGGTTGCAAGATTGTATGGATTTTTAAAAAATTAGCAACGATTTTCATAAAACTTAAGATTCGTGTTCTTAAAAACATTTCATTAAATACGTGTTTCATGGTTTATTGGATTTCACCCCATTAGGGCGCAAAATAGGGGTTGAAAGTTTCTATGGGAAATACCTATTTAAAATCTGCTCCAATTTCTATGAAATTTATTATCCGAGCTCCTAAATACAAATAACAGTCTTCTATATATATAATAGGTTACAAAATTATTTTCCCTACGGGAAAATATAAAAATCCCACGGGAAAACAATAATAACGCGGGCGAAGCCGCGAGCGGAAAGCTAGTAAATTAATAAATTAAAGAAACAGAGTTACTACTTACAGAGTTACTTACAAAGTAAATTTAAAAAGCGGCATACTTGAAAATTTAATTTTGGATAAAATCTCACACACACGCAAACAACACGCACACACGCACACACACGCACGTACCAATAGATTGCATGTATTAAAATATAATATAATATTATCTTGTAAACATTCTTCAGAAGAGCCTGTCTCCCATAACGCAGGGCAACCTTATTTGGGAGAAGTTCAATACTGCAATGTACCAAACTTATTAAAAAATTAACTTTATTATTATTAATCTGGCGCATATTTTTCCGAGCTTTTATTATTTAATCTTGCAAGTTAAATTCGACCCGGTTTCCGATTGAGCTGAAATTTTGCCTGCATAATGCAATATTATGATGACATGGAGCTGATCTAACGCTGGAGCTGGAAGGTGTCCATAGGAACTCCTCAATAAAACGACACAGACCCATCGAGTTTTGGCTCGTTCGATTCGTATTGGCGAATACTAAATGCTTTTATTTCAGTTTTTTTAAATAATTTAATAATAAGTAGAATCGCTCCTACCCTCGATACGGGGTAAACTATATTCAGGTTTTGCGCAATTTAATTAACACGTCATACTGTAACGAAACCAAATCTAGCTCAATGGTCGAAGCGTCTCCATTGATTTTATCTCCATGTTTTCGTCCGGTCAATTATTTGATCAAAGAAGTATTGTTGTAGAAATATGACAATTAAAAATAATATTTTAAACTGGGAAGGATTTGATTTTGACGGGAGTGTCACAGGCGTTTATTGAAGGGGGAAGAGTACGGAATTTCGTGCAAGCCGGTTGGTCTTCGTCGCGCTCTTTGATTTTTCATATTTAATTTGAATTAATTTGTGTTTGCAAAGATTTGTGAATTTTAAGATATTAGTGTTTCGAGTTCGAATATCGAATTGTGAAGACCTAAAACATCGACATGGTTCGATGGACCACGGTCGGGTCACCTAACGGAGATTACGACAGACTGTGGTTTTAACTCCCTTCGGGGAGGGCGTTGTTTGGAACATATCAGCGCAGTCACTCTTTACCGACATAGTGGCTCAAGTTCCCTGGTTTCTTTGGGCTTAGCGGCTGTTTAGCGGCGGGGGGACTGTCGAAGTGGACCCATGCCTTAATTGCACCCGTTTAGCTACGCATGGACTAAAGAAGCTGGTCCTCTATTTATATATGTATATTTACACCACGTATATAGGGTTCGTGAGCACACGGCGATCCCAATCCACCTGCCCGTGCTCGCGCATACACGAGTATAGGGAAATAGGCACACAGAGGCCCTTCTCACCTCGCTTTCTTATTCTTTTAATGTTAGGTGTCTTACATTGCACTTCGTAAGACAACGCAACACACCACACGTTTAAATAACTAAAATGGGGTTAGTTTGTTCTTATTGAACTACACAAATTGAAGCTTATAGATTCGGTTAGACACGATACATCAGGTAGGGACCCTTAAACTAAAATCATTATCTTCATCATCTTCATCAATGAAATTAACTATTAATTTTACTGAATCTAATCAGGTTACTCCGAAGGAAGCCTGCTACGCTATTTATTCAGGTCCCTCTATATGAAACCTGCACCCGATTATTCAGGTCACTCCGAAAGGAAGCCTGCTACGCTATTTATTCAGGTCCCTCTATAAGAAACCTGCACCGTTATTCAGATCCCTCTGTAAGAGGTCTGCACCGTTATTCAGGTCCCTCTATATGAAACCTGCACCGATTATTCAGGACACTCCGAAAAGGAAGCCTGCTACGCTATATTCAGGTCCCTCTGTAAGAAACCTGCATCGATTATTCAGGTCACTCCGAAGGAAACCTGCAACGATTATCTTTATTCCTAGTTTCTCGAAGAGATTCTAGTGGCTTATTCCAATATCTGAGAATATTGAGTGAATTTTGGATCATATTTTCCATTGGGCTCGACTATGAAGTCCGCTCTAATAAGAGCTTTGTGTTTGATGCACTATTTGTCTCGTGAGTGAGTTATTTTGGCACTGTGAAGTGGTTGTGCTTACATATGAAAAACTGAAGAGATGTGGAGGGATAATACTATATTGGGAACATTATCTACAACGGCAACGTGTCAGAAGGTTAGGCACGTTAGTCGACTATTACTAAAAAATATTTGCTTCAGTGTCAGAAGGTTAGGCACTGGAGTTGTTCCCTTCGACGACATCTCCGACACATCTTCTTTATCTACGAATCGACGAATTATTCACACTATGGATCGGTGCCGAAATCTTGAACTCTTTGCTAAAACTAAAGTGATATGTGCTATTTGAAGTGATTACTTTGTGTTGTGCAAAATGGAAATTGTGATAAAGATCTCATGTAAGTTTCATCATCATTATTTCAACGTAAAGCTAATTTTGCTAAGACATTAAATGTCTTAGAGATTAATCTCAAATGTATTGAGAATATGAACTGGTAGAGTTTCTTTCGCTTCTTTCTTCTCTACAAAACTAAAGTTCTGAAAGGATGTAATTCTCAAGCGTAGAGAATTTTAGTAGTTTATAAAGTATGTTGGTAGGGCGAAGTAAGGTTCATTTGGAATCTTATGGAGCCCGAGGGTTAAGGGACTACCTTCCTGAAGGTATCAAAATCCCAATGTTAGCTTCAGAAAGTAAAGACAGCGGCGGTAACATACTTAAAAATCAAAACATTTGTTTTCTCATTACTGAGATCGTAAAATTCACTCAAAATAACAGATTGTTATTTCGTTACTATGGTAGCGAGTTTAATAAGCGTTTGATCATGTTGGATAGAATAAATAAGGTATAGGAATAGTTTCGGCAATAGGAGTTCTATATCTATCCACTTGGAAAAGATCTTGGGTCACATAAGCGGTTACAACGTAGATCCTAATAAAATCACTAGTCGATCATTGGCCAAACTTCATACAAATCAAAGCAATTTTGTGCGTTTCTTTTAAAGGCGTAAATTGTTAGTAAAACTACGAATAAACCTATGTAGAGGGGTTTTCTATTTAGGGTTCCGTTTGACAATAGGTTGGATCGTTACAATTTGGTGCCGTGACCAGGATGAGAATAATCTGGCTGGCTTATGAATAAAATTTATCACAGATGGAAACTTATTGTTTCATGTTATAAAAATAACATGAGTTGTCATGGTGATCAGGTTGATATTATAAATTCGTAGTAAAATAATATTTGCACCAAAATATTGCTTTGATTTGTAATTTCGTGACTTAATAGTCACAATTTGTTGTCAGTGAAATGGACAAAGTGGATAGATAGTTAGGATAGGGGAAAGAAAAAATGTCTCACACGAGCATAAATTCATTTTATAAATTACATGAAAAAACTTGATTCGGGTTGTCTTGTGTAATAAACATGTTAAAAGCCAATAAATAGGTCATTTCATAGTTGCGAGTTAGCTCACAATAGCACAAAATGAAAATATAACAACCCGATCTGAAATTATGATTTCAAATTTCTTATGTTCAATTTCTTCAGGCTAAATAAATATCTGAAACCAAAAAAATGAAAATACAATTTAAATTCTTATATAGGTAGGATAATATACAAATGTTATCTCTCACTATTAAAATTAACAATTTGTAGCAATTATAATTGTTTGATTTTGTTGACAATCAAAATAACATGAATTATTGTTGACAGGAGTACAGGTTAAATAGAATAATGGTATAATATTTTCTCATAAGTTCATTCGAATAAATTAATCGATTTTTGCGAGATTTCATTTAATAAAAAATAGCTTGAAATATTTATTTTTCGCTTTATAAATTCTCTATTCATGAAAAATCGGAATCAAGCGTGTTAATCGAATTAATTAATATTCTCTCAGTTTGAATAAAAAGCATATTCTGTCTTTCGATTAATTTTAAGGTAGATTTAGAACCCAAAGTATGCGTAATGCCAAAGCGTAGTTGAAACATGAAACATGCCATTCATTACACTTACAGTACCCTTACAGTACACGTTACAACCAGAACTCAAATCATTTGTACATACAATAATACTATACGCGATTCCCAATGGAATCAACATAAAGTTGCGTTAGGCTTTGGGTGCTAATATATCACCCTAGTCAAGCCAGCTTAACACTTACGGCAGTGCTGTGAGGGAATACCTCCAGTGTATCCTACATACAAGTGAGTTTGGCGAACACTTTCCTAGGGCAACTCTTGCCGACTATCTAGAGGTGTTCAATATTCTCAAACTTGAACTCTATACATTCATTACATTAGTAACTTGTTTTGCCATGCATGACATTTACAGTACTCTTACAGTACACGTAACAAACGGAACTCAAATCATTTGTACATACAATAATACTATACGCGATTCCCAATGGAATCAACATAAAGTTGTGTTGGGGTTTGGGTGTTAATATATCACCTAAGTCCGATACGCTTAACACTTACGGCAGTGCTACGAGGGAGTACCTCCAGTGTATCCTACATACAAGCTGGGTTTGGCGAGCACTTTCCTAGGGCAACCCTTGCCGACTATCTAGAGGTGCTCAAAATTCCTAAACTTGAACTCAAAACATGCACTACATTGTTTTAGTATTAGGTAATGTAGGAAGCGTAGATGAGTAAGCGTAGTAAACAAACTGAAAGTTAGGCAGATTTGCTTTTACATTTATAACTTGACAGAGAGTAAGACAAATCTACTTGGAACTTAATCAGTAATTACATTATTCTGGGCGTTTTGGAAATGTGTGTAGTCGTATATTAAAATTTGAGTTGTTGCTTATTTTGGTCACCCATCATAGGGCTGACCATAGCGAACGTTGCTTAACTTTAGTTATCGTTCGCTGAGCGCACGCGTCAATGCGCCACCAAGCTCCACGGAAATAGGTATAATATGAATAAATACGGAAATATGTCTGTACTCGTATTGTTGGTAGTAATAGGTTGGTGGAATAAAATTGCGTATATTATTTATTATGCAATGATATTTGATAGGATAGTAATATTGCTTATCATTGCCAATCCTAAGCGATTATCGAGATAGAAATTAAAAGAATAAGATTAATATAACAAGCCATTGAATTATCATACTCTTAACGAATCCGTACTTACCTCTGCAAAAATTACGTATCTTCTTGTGTAATTAATGAAAGATTTGAAAAAAATTGAAAAGAAATATGAAGGAGGGAAAAAAAAGGAAGTAATCCAGTACGGACATAAGTTCGCCTTTACCACGCCTTTAGTTATCTTTTTCTATGTATAAAATGTGCAATAAAGGGATATACAACAGCAAAATCTCTCTATTGCTTAATGAATTGGGGAATTTATGGACTTATGTTTAGTAGAAATTTCAGTCAATCAACCTGTCAGTGTGTAATAGCCCGGCCGGTCTTGCCTGCGAGCATGCCTGCTAAGAGGTTGTGCGTTTTATTATTAGGAAACGCTAAAAATGATAAATATTATACAAAGTGGGGAATATATTGAAATTGTAGCAAGGGTGGACTTAAGTTTAGGGGGAATTTCTGCCAGTCGAACTGTCAGCGCATAAAATATTACGCGTTTTATTTTTAGGCAACGCAAAAAAATTATAAATATTATGTCAAACTAAACTCACTAAAATTTTAAAGCTGTTGAGTTTGCTGGTTAGGGTGAACGCGCTTAGTCATCGGAACTGCTGGTTCGATTTGAGGAGTTCCCTTAGTGCTGGATAGGCCATGCCCACACATTCCTCGATAAATGATCCTCGATGAATCGGGCAATATAACATCACGCAGTGATCATGCTGATGGGGCTGCGGACATGCTAGTGTAAGATATGTATACGGAAATAAAAACCTAGGTTTTAAAACAATAATATTTGTACGGTCAACACATTAGGCAGGATAGTATGTGAGCATTATCCAGTACTAGGTGCAAATAAGATAATCCTTACGAGGAGTCTATACGTACGGTTTTACAATAAAAACCAATATTAATTTTTATTAAGGAGCTTTGTTTGGGCAAATATAAGATTTCAATAGTGGATAGACTTACGGGTAGGAATTATATTGATTATAGTATAAATCTAATATGGGTTTATTAGAAGAGTTACAATTTGATGTAGGTATATCTTTATCTTTTGCTATTCTTTCGAGGAATTCTTTCGATCGTTCCGACAGGAATATCTGTGTATTTAAAAAAAATACTGTAACGTTGGGAAAATGGAGACAATAACAATTTTTGAAATTCGAGTATACGAGGAGCATCTCTTACTCGCAGCTCCCGAACGGGTGATAGAATTTATCCCTTTGTGTTTTGGTTGCTATTTTCTTTGACATTTGCATCACTTATATTAATATAATATTGCGATCGTTCACAAGCCCTATTGCTAAGTTGACTTGGCTAGTGAGCGTTTAGGTTTCGCATTGTGAAAGATGTTTCGAAATTTACTAAGGTGGGATGGAATGATGGCTTTGATATTAACGTCAGAACTTCTGTTGGGTCTTATTTATTGATTGCTTGACCAGGTGACACTATACTACAATGGATTTCTGTACTGTTTGGTGTTAGGTTAAATAAGGTTCTTAGGCGAGTTGAAATAAAATCTTGTCTAGGACTATAATATTTACAAAAATCCATACTCTACACGCAGGGCACAGGCTGCCCTAATGCCAAATTCGCACACTATACAAGCACCAACTTGGGGAAATTATAATGGGCTATAGGTTATTCTGGATAGGGAAGAAGGAGCAGTTGGATAGCTATCACTTATATTCCGTTGATTTTTTACCATATCTGGGACGAGACCTGTAGGTCTTTGCAGTCTCTGAGGGGGCCTTTGCACTCTACGGATAACTCCTTCTGACTTTAGTCGCCTCACAACCGGCTACTTGTCCGGATATCGGTAATAAGGAGGTGCGGTGATATTTGTTCATGCTTGTGATGCCTATTGTTCAGAGTCTCCGACGGCTTATTATGGTTTATTCAGGTTGGTTGAAAGACACATAACACCACAGATTTCATATCTGTTAAAGCAACTAATGAATAACCACTTAATTCATTTTATTAAATTTAATTTAGTTGAAATAAAAGCCTAATGCTGTACTAGGAGGGAATTTTAAGGACCGACTCAACATAGTATAGTTTATTATCAATTTATACTACACGCAACAAAGATTTCTATAATATTAAATTAGTATAGGTACGAAACTTTAATCTTGTAGGTACATGTTAGTGGAATAGTTATGAGCTAAGTTTGCATCTAGTATCAAATGTATTATTTTAATTATTCGGAAGCGCTGTCTCAATGACCTAAGAGAGTAAGGAGCCTGGGAGGGGGGCGGCTCACAGAAATTTAGGTTATTGATTGCAGCCTGAAGAATAAAACTAAATTGAAACAAATATCAAATATGTCAATCAAATAGTACTATTGGTTTATTGTTAATGGTGCAAATTGATGTTCTTTTCTGTGTTATAAGGTCCATTAGGTTCTAGAAAGTATTATTGAACTAAACTAGTAGCAGTTATAGACTTAGTTGCATCTGCAATTTATTTGAATCTTTATAATTTGTTTTCGAAGAATTTAATCGCGGTGTTCAAAGATTTAAGAGAGTAAGGAGTCTGGGAGGGGGGTGGCTCACAGAAAAATGGATTTTTGAACACATTCCGCTTAACGTTTAGTATTATTTAAATTTGCAAAACCCCTTCTTGACATACATCTATGACGTTTGTTATCAGTGGCTTAGGAGAGTAAGGAGTCTGGGAGGGGGGTGGCTCACAGAAAAATAAGCTATTCATCACGGACTGAGGTGTATACAATAAGAGGTTGTTAACGTATAATTACTTTTTTCAAAGCAGATGCTAACTAATGTTATGGGGAAAAATATTATGTATAATTATGAAACTGAGTCTGAAGGCTTAAATCGGATTTAATTGAGTCTTGGGGGTCGTAACAGTTGAAATTAGGATTAACTTGAAATTATGCTTAGAATACGTTTACGTTTCCTTTTCAGGATGGTGACAGCGTTCGTTTTTATAGGCCATAAAGGTGGGGGGTCGTTAGGTCAATTAAGATATTTTGTTTAAGATTTGAGAAAATAACAGCAAACAATCATAAAGTCGGGGGGTCGTTAGGTCAATTAAGATATTTTGTTTAAGATTTGAGAAAATAACAGCAAACAATCATAAAGGCGGGGGATCGTTAGGTCAATTAAGATATTTTGTTTAAGATTTGAGAAAATAACAGTAAACAATCATAAAGGCGGGGGGTCGTTAGGTCAAAAATGTATTGAATAATATATTTTGGTTAGGATTGGTTGAGAAGATAACAGTAAGCAATCATAGAGGCGGGGGGTCGTTAGGTCTATTAGAATTAAAATAGACATAACAGATAGTTTGTTTAGGGATCCGTAGGAAGGAAACTTTGTACAATAAATGAATAAAGTTCAATGTTCAAACTCAAAATATACATTTGGATAAAGTCTCATAAGAACGATTAGGTTAAATGACATGAGCACTGGACACTGACACGAACGTGGTGTATATACATATAATTGAATTTTCGGAGCATATGAAAATTACCAAAATGTCGATATTCTCGAAATGTAATCATCAACTGTGAGGACTGGTCGCTGCTTGTACAAATTCATGTAATACTAAAGTTAACTATAGGGTGAATTAATTTGGAAAAGGGGAAGGTTTTACAAAAATTAATTGTAAAAGAATCAGAAGTTGAGTTTCATTGCGATAAACTATCTATATAGCTAGTTGGGGAATCTTTGGAGCTTCGTTATGATAGAGAAGGAAAACAGATGCATGAAGAATGTTATATGTATTATATAATATTATTTTATTTATGAAGAAAGAACTTGGGAGGTCCAAAGATTTGTTCGACTGGTTTTAATAGATAGTAGTTTAATGGGTTGGTATCTCAAAGCACTACTCTGAACAAAGGATTGTCTTCATATGTGTCTTGGTGTTAGGTTTAATTTTGTTTGGCACTAACTGCTTGGTTTAGCTAAAATTGAAGACATTTCCTTACTCCACAAGAAGCTAGGATCACTACTGAAATGACACTCTACATTTTCCTGGCTGGTTATAATTTGTCTCGGAAGGGATGTAACAGCTTATACTCTTTTGAAGTAGGATAGTAATGTTTGCCTTTGGACGTTTGGAGTGTTTCGATGTTGGAGCCAATGAAAATGCTTTGTGCTGCCGCTGCTAAACCAAGGCCTGGGTAGTCAAGGTAGATACATTGGACGTCATTAGGGCGGGTTTCCCACTAACAACCGGAAGTTTCTTCTCGGAGCATGCCAAGCTAGAGGGTGGAGCCTTACTAGATTAGTTCAAAAGGAGTTTGCTTTTATTATTAATTCTTGGATGAAGAGTAATCAGTTCAGGTTTAAAAACACACCACATAAAATACATTTTGAGATACTGATTTACTAAACTTATTACGTTTCTTCGTTGTTGTGTTGGAAGTTGAGATGAGTCAAATAATTGACTAGTCAGGGGTTTAAAAGTTTTCTCCAGTAAATTTCAAAAACTTTGGGGGTCGATTGTAACGAAACCAAATCTAGCTCAATGGTCGAAGCGTCTCCATTGATTTTATCTTCATGTTTTCGTCCGGTCAATTATTTGATCAAAGAAGTATTGTTGTAGAAATATGACAATTAAAAATAATATTTTAAACTGGGAAGGATTTGATTTTGACGGGAGTGTCACAGGCGTTTATTGAAGGGGGAAGAGTACGGAATTTCGTGCAAGCCGGTTGGTCTTCGTCGCGCTCTTTGATTTTTCATATTTAATTTGAATTAATTTGTGTTTGCAAAGATTTGTGAATTTTAAGATATTAGTGTTTCGAGTTCGAATATCGAATTGTGAAGACCTAAAACATCGACATGGTTCGATGGACCACGGTCGGGTCACCTAACGGAGATTACGACAGACTGTGGTTTTAACTCCCTTCGGGGAGGGCGTTGTTTGGAACATATCAGCGCAGTCACTCTTTACCGACATAGTGGCTCAAGTTCCCTGGTTTCTTTGGGAAGTGTTTAGCGGCGGGGGGACTGTCGAAGTGGACCCATGCCTTAATTGCACCCGTTTAGCTACGCATGGACTAAAGAAGCTGGTCCTCTATTTATATATGTATATTTACACCACGTATATAGGGTTCGTGAGCACACGGCGATCCCAATCCACCTGCCCGTGCTCGCGCATACACGAGTATAGGGAAATAGGCACACAGAGGCCCTTCTCACCTCGCTTTCTTATTCTTTTAATGTTAGGTGTCTTACATTGCACTTCGTAAGACAACGCAACACACCACACGTTTAAATAACTAAAATGGGGTTAGTTTGTTCTTATTGAACTACACAAATTGAAGCTTATAGATTCGGTTAGACACGATACATCAGGTAGGGACCCTTAAACTAAAATCATTATCTTCATCATCTTCATCAATGAAATTAACTATTAATTTTACTGAATCTAATCAGGTTACTCCGAAGGAAGCCTGCTACGCTATTTATTCAGGTCCCTCTATATGAAACCTGCACCCGATTATTCAGGTCACTCCGAAAGGAAGCCTGCTACGCTATTTATTCAGGTCCCTCTATAAGAAACCTGCACCGTTATTCAGATCCCTCTGTAAGAGGTCTGCACCGTTATTCAGGTCCCTCTATATGAAACCTGCACCGATTATTCAGGACACTCCGAAAAGGAAGCCTGCTACGCTATATTCAGGTCCCTCTGTAAGAAACCTGCATCGATTATTCAGGTCACTCCGAAGGAAACCTGCAACGATTATCTTTATTCCTAGTTTCTCGAAGAGATTCTAGTGGCTTATTCCAATATCTGAGAATATTGAGTGAATTTTGGATCATATTTTCCATTGGGCTCGACTATGAAGTCCGCTCTAATAAGAGCTTTGTGTTTGATGCACTATTTGTCTCGTGAGTGAGTTATTTTGGCACTGTGAAGTGGTTGTGCTTACATATGAAAAACTGAAGAGATGTGGAGGGATAATACTATATTGGGAACATTATCTACAACGGCAACGTGTCAGAAGGTTAGGCACGTTAGTCGACTATTACTAAAAAATATTTGCTTCAGTGTCAGAAGGTTAGGCACTGGAGTTGTTCCCTTCGACGACATCTCCGACACATCTTCTTTATCTACGAATCGACGAATTATTCACACTATGGATCGGTGCCGAAATCTTGAACTCTTTGCTAAAACTAAAGTGATATGTGCTATTTGAAGTGATTACTTTGTGTTGTGCAAAATGGAAATTGTGATAAAGATCTCATGTAAGTTTCATCATCATTATTTCAACGTAAAGCTAATTTTGCTAAGACATTAAATGTCTTAGAGATTAATCTCAAATGTATTGAGAATATGAACTGGTAGAGTTTCTTTCGCTTCTTTCTTCTCTACAAAACTAAAGTTCTGAAAGGATGTAATTCTCAAGCGTAGAGAATTTTAGTAGTTTATAAAGTATGTTGGTAGGGCGAAGTAAGGTTCATTTGGAATCTTATGGAGCCCGAGGGTTAAGGGACTACCTTCCTGAAGGTATCAAAATCCCAATGTTAGCTTCAGAAAGTAAAGACAGCGGCGGTAACATACTTAAAAATCAAAACATTTGTTTTCTCATTACTGAGATCGTAAAATTCACTCAAAATAACAGATTGTTATTTCGTTACTATGGTAGCGAGTTTAATAAGCGTTTGATCATGTTGGATAGAATAAATAAGGTATAGGAATAGTTTCGGCAATAGGAGTTCTATATCTATCCACTTGGAAAAGATCTTGGGTCACATAAGCGGTTACAACGTAGATCCTAATAAAATCACTAGTCGATCATTGGCCAAACTTCATACAAATCAAAGCAATTTTGTGCGTTTCTTTTAAAGGCGTAAATTGTTAGTAAAACTACGAATAAACCTATGTAGAGGGGTTTTCTATTTAGGGTTCCGTTTGACAATAGGTTGGATCGTTACAATACGCCCAGCGCACACCGCCGCATTACACAAATACGCGCGCGGATATCGGAGCGCCCACAAAAGCCCTGCGTTCTGTAAAACGATAAAAGTGATAATATCGCGAATCCGACCAAAGTCACAACATAACCTACTGATTCAATAGCCCTATATTTTGTGACGATTTAATTTGGTCGGATTCGCGATATTATCGCTTTTATCGCAATTCGGAACGCAAGGAAGAGCATGCGTGCGAGTAGTGCAATTAGTGACCGTTCGTCCAAGACGTTACGGTTTATATTAAATTGTTGTCTTGAAATGTGCCTCGCCGCGCTTCCAGCGGTGTGCGCTGGGCCTTAAACATTGATTTACTACCAAACGTAGATAGAGCAGTTCATACAAAAACGCGCTTGAAATCTGTCACCTAATCGACTATACATTTGTACTCGCTGATATATAGTGCAATATGCACACCCGAATTAAAACTACCATAAAGAAAGTACCGTATTTATCGAAGTTCAACCTTATTCTGCATTATTACGGCAACTATTTTAAGTACAACCGTGGGAAGTTACATCATTTCATACCTAGCCACAGATCAAACATTATAAAATTGACGTCTTATTAATTGCTACAAGAGAATATCAACTTTATACTCTCGAACATAATGCTCAAAATTGCTTATCGCGTTGTCGCTCCAACGCATGAATGAGACAACACATCGTGATATGACGCCCGTGCGAGCGAGACGATTGTGATGCACTGACACTGACGCTAAGCGACATGTTTATGATTTGAATGTTTTTGATTGGTTTTTACGAATATTTGAATACATGATAAGATGTGTAATTAGTTTACTCACGCAATATATGCCGTTTCTGGCTATTGCTACCGCAACTTTTGAATGAGCACTTCGGCATGTTGAGTTGACGTGGCGACAGCTAATCACATCACAACATGATATGGAAGAGCGCAGCCTCCTGATACAGGCATAATCTTTGCTTAAAGGAGACTCCGACATTATTACTACTAACTATACTGTTTGTGAAAGTAAATAAACAATTTTTGAATTTGAATTTTAAATCACTCACTATGGAAAAGAGCTGCACGCGTCGCGATTGGGCAGTTATTCACCGGCCCACTTTTCGAACGTTCATGCGTTATCTACGTTTGGTGGTAAAGTAAATCAATGGCCATAAACGCAGCTTTTCGCAGCGCCCTCTCCCTCCTCGTACGGTGGTGACTGGTGATCAGCGGTGTCGCCAAGGCCAAATGAGTCAAAAGTTACGTTTTGTTTCCTGAAATGACAAGCCTAAAAAGTCACAAAAGTCACAGACATGTCACAGAGGAGGGCCAAAAGTCACAAAGAATGTGACTTTTGTGACCATTTGGCAACACTGGAGCACAATATAGAGAACGATACTGTAGCCCGACTCCATATAAAGGGACGAATCTGCGCACGCACACATACAAACGTCGTTTACACGGCCGCCAAGCATGCTCTGAACGGCATAGCAACGCAGTGTCACGCCGCGCGCCGGTCGATATTGTTGTTTGTGCTCTACGTACACGCCGCGCCACTCACGCGCGGCGTGTACGTATACGTTCACCGATTTTTTTGTAGGTACCAACCCTAGCGCCCAGTTCAGCTTTAGGTATAAAGGACGTCAGGCACATGAGACCCAAAAGTGTTTAAACATTATTCTGTCTCCTATAAACACTTTGTATTACATGAACCTTAAAACAGCAGCAAATTTATATTTTAACTCCTTTATTTCGCTAAAATAAATTATTACAAATGCTGTCTATTCGGTCCTGGGTTCCTATAGAAGTCGATTGCTGTTTGGACCCGGAACATGAAACATGCAGTTTCTTTTCAGTTTTATCCTAAGTATCCCAATAAGTTTTTTCGATAGGTCCGCGTAGCATTTCCGAACTATACGGACCTGTGGTCCCTTTTAACGCTTCTATCAGGTCCGAAAAGCAATAGACTTCTATAGGGATCCGCGTCCGAATAGCCAAAACAAGAAAGTTTTAAACATAAATAACTCGCAAAATACATACCTTTGTAAAAAACAAAATATTTTTTTATTAATTACAAATGAACAACATTTATTTTGAAAACAATAGAATTGTTGTACATTCTTGGGTTTTTTTTTCAAAGAACTTTGCCTGATGTCCTTTCAAAGACACGCCCGAGTCGGGCTACCGTATCGTTCTCTATACTGTGGGTGGAGTGATCACGGATCAGTTGCGTCGCACGGTGTAGTTGTGCGCGCGCCTCAGCCGGCGGCGCAGCTCGGCGGGGAACCGCTCGTAGCAGCGGCGGCACGCGGGCCGCTCGTCGTACTCGTAGAACTTGCTGCGCGTGCTCAGCGGCGCGTCGCACACGGCGCACGCGAAGTGGTGCACGCACCACGCCTTGTTCAGCGCGGTGAACACTGTGTGGAACGGAACGACGCCAAATTGTAGACACTGATCCAGATAGCATGCAAACTTGCCAAACTTGAGGCAAGTTTGAATCCAACTACAAGCTTGCATCATGTTTGTTTTTTCAGCTTGCATGATGTTTGTTTTTTCAATAACGCAATGTACATACAATATTGTACTAACAAACTAGTCGCTTTTTAAAGTTTGTTGGGGCAACATTGTACATTGCTACATTGCAACATCGTATACTGCCGATAAAAACAAAAATTATGCAAGTTTGTCAATGGGAACTAGAAAGTTTGATTAAAACTTGCACGACAAGTCATTGCTATCTGGGGAGTGTACATCATACACCCCGACCGTTATTAACGTGTGTGCAAACACCACAGACGTATCAGACTAAACGTGTCGTTCAAAAAGCGTGGCAACTTTACCACACGTAAACATTACTCACACACAAACAATATTAATTTAATTCTATTGCAATTTCTGCAGTTTTATTATATGATGCGTTAGAACACTTCGGGGCACAACACTTTACCATTGTTCTTGTCCGATTAGCAGTAATTTTCATTTATAATCACAAAACAAAACATAACACAATGTCACGACGCCAATCGTCTCTTATTTTGACAAAGCTAAACATGGCGTCCGCGTGGCGTCTGCCACGGCTTCGGAAATGTTTGTGTGGGTTAGTATCACCATAGACGAAAGACAGAAATAGCGAAATGTCACTTAAACTGTAAAATTATGTTAAGTCTGCTCCCCTTTATACGTCTGTGGTGCAAATATAAAATGAAAAAAAAAATTGAGTCTACACCCAATTACGTAAAACCGGTTATCTCAACCTATCTCGGGCACCAGTCTCTCACACTATAGGATGAGTCATTTTAATACTGTAATTAATTTTAGAGCCTACACTTTATCCTCTGTGAGAGAAAAATAAATAAATATTATTATTATTAATTTCCGAAGAGGTAGAGTCAACTTTTTTTTCATTTTACTTGTATTTGCATACATCTTAATAATGAATTCATTTGGACCAATCACACAAACATACATAAATTTTAACATAAATACGAATTTTATCCATGCGAGGCCCAAAAAGACCCTGCCCCACTCAGCATGTGCCCTAGCGGAAAATTCCACCAGGGCGCTGTATTATGGCAGGCCTCAGGACCACGCCACGCGAATAAATATACTCTCACCGCGGTCGAAACTGAGCTATTATGCGCTATTGGTACCGAGAGCGTGTCAACAACCCAGTCGATATTTAACGCAGCAGTGAAGTCATTAAGTGACGTTATCGAAAGAGGTAGTTAATAATGGTTGGGGCGTGTGTACAGTACAAGGATTAAATAATTAGTTAATTAGATTCTTGGTTGAAGATTTTTGTTTTGTTTTTTTGAAGTCAAAAAGGGCCTGTAAAAGGTAGGAATCTGACTTTTCCCAAGTGTTATACATTGCTTTATACTACACCTGTAAGGAATATTTAAAAACTTGTTTAATTGAAATTGTTTATAGAATTATAAAAGTGTGAAAATATTATGACATTTGTGTGGGTGTCATCTCAATATCACTTTTACTACTAGAATTCGATATTTTAACTTTTATTACGTAATAAACTCACGTCGTAAGAAAAAAATACGATAACTGAGTTCACAGATTTGATGAAAAATTCGCGCTTTTTTTCTTTTTTTTATTCTTTTTATAATAACAAAGATCTGAGATCATACAGCCACCTCGCAGCGTGGCAAAATGCAGCGCAGGTCTTGGTGAGTGGAGCAGCGCGTTCCCCCGCCCCGCATGGTCTCAAACAGGTTAGAAATGAAATTTTATATAACTTTTCCTCCCGTTAAAACATGTTAGAAATAGATTGTCATATAACTTTTCCACTCGCTTATTTTGGTCGTAGAAAAGACTAACTTTCTCCTTCGTATTTGAGGGGAATGCTGTTCATCAGGTGTAGTATAATAGTTATTTTATCAACTGTTTAGCGGTTATTTTGGAATAAGTAGGTACTGATTTTAATGGTACGTTTCCACGCTTGGCAAGTCGACACAAGCATCCGTATACGAGCGTGTGAATGGGGTGTTTGACTTGTCTAGCGTGACCTTGAACCAACAAACAACAGGGCTTTATTATCAATTAACTGAACACAAAATTAAATACATTTTAATCAAAAATACTCGAAACGCTGTAAATAATCCTTGGTTTTTATAAATGTGTGTATCAATATTGTAATTGAATAGACAACATTTAATTTTATTTCGTTTACTTAGCAATCAACAATTTTAAACCAATTCCTTTTTTCAAAAGCCTCAGTTGAGACCTATAGCAACTTACCGTCGCCGGCTATGACTTGATTGCATACATAGCACAAATTGCCAAACAACTGGTGATAGTGCTGCTCACAGTAAGCCAGGCCCTTCTTCTCGTAGTGCCGATGTCCGTGGAATGGTTTCTCGCATTTGGCGCAGACAAAATGCTGAAATAATTATGAAAGTTAGAATTATTTAAACATTTTACAACCAATATCATCTAACTACATATTTTTAAATACCGAGGTATTTTTATGCATAACAAAAATTTAATCTGAAAATTTAGTTAAAATTGTATCAGTTGTAGGGCATACATTTGGGAATTCCAAAATCAAGTAATTTCGAAAAAGTGTCGCAATTAGAACTCTTCTTTAGTTTCGAAGTTGACAAACTAAGAAGGAGAAATTTCGAGAAATTATATCTTGCTTAAATAGACACTTTGTACTTAATTAAACACCGGAAAATAGCATGGTGCCATAATTATTTTACCCATCGAAATTGGACGCGCTGAGAGAAAAAATTATTGGCATCGCCTCGAAAAAAAAAAAGAATTTTACCTACCTACTTATTTGATTTCTTTTTTCCCTTTCTTTTTTTCATTCAATGTTTATGTTCAAAAATTAATATTTAAATTTTTTTGTATATTTAGAAATGCCTCCCGGAGTGAGTGGAACAATTACTCAAATGAATTACATTTATATCCCATTACCACAAAGTGTTAAGGGGATTACCTTGCATAAACTTAAAAAATACTGCATGTTTGAAGAAGATTGTAGAAGAACCCTATTGAGCAAGGGTTATAAAAAAAATATATGTTATACGTAAGGTCACGAAGTATTAATCGTATTGATTAAAATTTTAGTTACTTATACCCAGTTGTTTTAAAAAAATTTAGAACAGTCCCCAGTTTTAAACTTATTTACAAATTCTCTCAGTAACGGCTTATTACTCATGCATGAATTTTGCATCAATAAAAAGGTAACGATGTCTTTTATAAATCGTATTGATCAGATTTTAAATAACTTCAAAGTCCTTTTAAATAATAAAGAAAAACCTAAAATACTATGAGAACCCCGCGCCAGGCACCCCCGCAACGCCCGGACAGCAATTACTCGATACGAGAATCTAGTGCGTTCTTGACTCTCGTAACGGGTGGACTGTACGTGCGTTTTATTGTGCGACATCATTACGAAAAGTGACAAATTTTGAATGACTTTTAAATTAAATCGGATTGTAGATAGTGTAAATAATTAAAATAAGTAATATTAAGGACAATAATTAGCTTGTTAATATATTTAATAAGTTTTTATTTAGTATTTGTAATAAGTAGTTGTCATAGAGTGAAATTGGTTCAGATTAGGTAATAATGCCTAAGTATAAAAGTAAAAGCCGAGTGGCTCGTGGTCGAGCTCTCCAAAATTATTGGTAAGAAGTTACATTTAGATATTATGAAAAGGTTAAAATTTATTTCCCTTTCAAATATTTATCATAATGAGCCCTGAAGTTATTGTAAGGATCTCAACCACTGTATTACGTAAAATTATCGTGTTTGGCCTCATTTGAAAGAGCAGGCCCCGTATTATGAAGTATTATTATCTCCATGCAGTTTAATGACTGGATATTTTTTATTTCGTAATGAACTCTTATACCTTGCTAATAAAGTTCATAACTTACACACAGTTTTTGTTGCCCGTAAACCGAATGGAAATAAGAGTTCATAATACGGGGGCTGACTTAGATCAAAATAGCTATGATGATTTTGTCCTCTGATGATGACATCCAAAGGTAGGTACGGGATCTCAACCACTGTATTACGTAGAACTGTCGTGTTTGAACTCATTTAAAAGAGCTCGCCGAGACCAAGATGACTGTATTGGTTTTACCTTCCTGATGATCAGCTCCGAAGATAGATACAGGATCTCAACCACTGTATTACGTAGAACTGTCGTGTTTGGACTCATTTAAAAGAGCTCGCCGAGGTCAAGATGGCTGTAATGGTTTCGTCTTCTTGATGATCAGCTCCGAAGGTAGGTATAGGATCTCAAGCGTATTAACGACTAGCAATGTAGTTAATTATTTTTATTCTTACACTAGTTTTCACATACCTACCTATATGTATATTTTTGCTTATATGGTTTTCTTTTTTTCTCAATGTATGTATATTCATAATCTAATAGAAATAACCACCAAAGCCTCCATTACCTACTAAAAAAATATATGTATTTAACACATGCTACGTTATACGTGACTACAGTATGACGTCACGGTTAGCGTAGCGGTCGCGTGATCGCTTACTGCGCAACCGGTCGCGGGTTCGATTCCCGTACGGGACAAAGATTTTGTATGACCTACAAAAAATTGTTCCGGCTAAGCGTATGTGCATGTGAGATTCTGTTTGTAACTGCACTCACGATACAGGAGAAAATTCTCCTATGAGGCAACGTTTTTATCGTAATTGTTGTGTTATGTATGAATAATTAATATTACATATGCTGTACTTATCTATATATTATAACTATGTATATCTGTTTTTTATCTGTAAGTAATTGTTATAATGTAATAACTGTTGGTGAGTCTAAATAAATATTACGTAGAACTTTTGTGTTTGGACTCATTTGAAAAGGCTCACTGAAAACAAGATGACTGTGATGATTTGCCTTCTGACGATCAGCATAATAAATTTTGTAATACACTAGCTGTGCCCGCGAACTTCGCTGCGCCTCACGATAGGTTCAAAATCAAAATCAAAATCAAAATATTTTATTCAACTTGGATTTTACAATCTCTTTTGAAAGTCAAGGAAGCTACGCCAATCTTTTCTTTTAATCTAGTTTTCCCGTTTCCGTCTAATTTTTCCTGTGGGAAAAAAGTATCCTATATCCGTCTCCTCGTCCTAAGCTACCTCCCCACCAATTTTCAGGCAAATCCTAGTTTTCCCGTTTTCCGTGGGAATTTTTACCGTGGGAAAAGTATCCTATATTATACCTTATATAATTAGCTATCTATTAGTGAAAGTCCCGTCAAAATTGGTAAAGCCGTTCCGGATATTAGCGGGAACATACAGACAGACAGACAGACAGACAACGGGAACATACGTCTCCGGGACGGTCGGACCGATTTTGACGGGACTTTCATCAATAGATAGCTAATTATATAAGATAACACATAGTCTACTTTTTCCCACAGTAAAAATTCCCACGGGAAAACGGGAAAACTAAGATTTGGCAGAAAATTGGTGGGGAGGTAGCTTAGAACCAGGAGACGGACATAGGATACTTTTTTCCCACGGGAAAAATTAGACGGGAAAACTAGAATAAAACAAAAGAACCTGAAAGAAAGTGCCCGAACCGAAGGTCGCGGGCACAGCTAGTCTATACAAATAAATAAAATTGAAGTGTCTGTTTGTAATGTCAAAATAACAAGTTTTTACTAAATGGGTACATCGGGTACCAATAACAAAAACACTATTAAAAAAAAAAAAAATTGTCTGTCTGTTTGTTCCCGCTAATCTCCGGAACGGCTGGACCAATTTTGACGGGACTTTCACTAATAGATAGCTAATTATACAAAGTTATTTTTTAATTATCACAAAAAAATTTGTGCTTGTTCAGCCAAGCAAACTGAACAACTTGCACTATGGGACCAACTTTGAAATCGCAAAAAATAATCAGTTGTTCCATACAAATGTTCAACATTCACTGTACCTAGATGTATGGAACAGCTGATTTTTTTTTGCGATTTCAAAGTTGGTCCCATAGTGCAAGTTGTTCAGTTTGCTTGTCTGCACAAGCACACAATTTTTTTTGCTACTTTTTATCAACTTCAACAAAAGTTACTATTCCACGCGGACGAAGTCGCGCACAGCTAGTCGTACATAAAGTCGAGGCGGCATGGTTAGCGCAGCGGTCGAGTGATCGCCTACTGCGCAACGGGTCACGGGTTCGATTCCCGTACGGGACAAAGATTTTGTACGACCTACAAAATTTTGTTCCGGTCTGGGCGTATGTGCATGTGAGATTCAATGTTTGTAACTGCGCCCACGTCACAGGAGAAAATCCAACTGTGGGGAAACGTTCTTTGAAGAAAAAACCGGCCAAGCGCGAGTCGGACTCGCCCATGAAGGGTTCGTACGTCATAAATCCTACGGATTTATGACGTATTAGAAAAAACTACTTACTAGATCTGGTTCAAACCAATTTTCGGTGGAAGTTTGCATGGTAATGTACATCATATATTTTTTTTAGTTTTATCATTCTCTTATTTTAGAAGTTACAGAGGGGGGACACACATTTTACCACTTTGGACGTGTCTCTCGCGCAAACTATTCAGTTTAGAAAAAAATGATATTTAATGAACCTTAATATGATTTTTGAAGACCTATCTATAGATACCACACGTAAGGGTTTGATGAAAAAAAAATTGAGTTTCAGTTCTATGTATGGGGAACCCCCAAAATTTATTGCTTTTCTCTATTTTTGTGTGAAAATCTTAATGCAGTCACAGAATACATCTACTTACCAAGTTTCAACAGTGTAGTTCTTATAGTTTCGGAGAAAAGTGTCTGTGACATACGGACGGACAGACAGACAGACATGACGAATCTATAAGGGTTCCGTTTTTTGCCATTTGGCTACGGAACCCTAAAAAGAATGTAAATAAATATATGTAATCTGTATAGTGCCTAAACTTCTATGAAACGGTTATTTAAAAATGAAGCCACAATAATTATTTAAATGTTATTAAACTAGCTGTGCTCGCGACTTCGTCCACGTGAAATAGTTACTTTTGTTGAAGTTGATAAAAAGTAGCCTATGTTTTACCTTATATATTCGTGAAAGTCCCGTCAAAATCGGTACAGCCGTTCCGGAGATTAGCGGGAACAAACAGACAGACAGACAAAAAAAATTAAATTGTATTTTTGTTATTGGTACCCTATATACATTCATACCCATTTGTATTTTTTTGTTTTTGTTTGTTTTTGTTTTTTTTTAAAACGACGCCCCACACTAGGATTTTCTCCTGTATCGTGGGTGCAGTTACAAACATAGAATATCACATGCACATACGCCCAGACCGTAACAAACTTCTGTAGGCCATACAAAACATCTGTCCCGTGCGGGAATCGAACCCGCGACCCGTTGCGCAGTAGGCGATCACTCGACCTCTGCGCTAACCGTGTCGTCAACACTTGTATGTTAAATTTTAGCTCAACCGGGAAGTGGATCAAATTTAATTTGAAAGATTTGATGACAAACATCGTGATATGTGAAAGTAAATAAAAGCTTTTAAAATAATAAAAAAAACCACATCAAAATCCGTTGCGTAGTTTTAAAGATCTTAACATACATATGGACAGACAGCGGAAAGCGACTTTGTTTTATACTATGTAGTGATGAGAAAATATGTCGCTCAGAGAGCGATTAAAGTAGGCAAAATAACACTGACTGGGCGGCGTGTCTGTAGTGTTATTTTATCTTGAGCTTAATACTTTGTAGTGCAGTTGTCTAGAAAGAGATGGCGTTAACGCGGGAATACTTTTACCAGCGGGCAAATGCTGAAGGTCATTGGGCGACGTAATACCCTTAATACCCTTTAAACGTCAATTATCACATTTTTTGTCAATCCCAAGCAGTTTTATCTGTCATATAATCAGACACTTAATAACATGCTTTTTTCATAAGTGCGCCCTTGATTGTGACTTTAAATTTATTCAAGCTAAGTGCCTTAATATAGTTTGTGATTTTATTGTAGAAACATATACAAAGGTCTTTGAAAGAATTATTAATTTATTGAGCCTAGTATTTGGTAAAGCTAACATTTTCTTTTGCCTAGTATTCACTGAATGAATATCACTGTTTTTACAAAATAAATGAATGTTTTATGGACATATATTACATTCTCGTAAATATATTGTAGCCCAAATGTCATTATATCGATTTCTTTAATTTTTTATCTCAAAGAGTAAGAGACTCTTTTAAGATTATAAATAGCACAAATAGCCCTTTTCTGCAGCACAAAAACAGTCTGAATGTCGGCAGCATTTCCCCACAGTAAAATGCCATACGACGTCACACTATGAAAACAGGCATAGTATACAAGTCTTGCTGTATCAACATCAGTCAACTGACGTATTTTCCATACAGCGTAGGCTGCAGAACTAAGTCTCTTCGACAATTTATCAATATGTGGGCGCCACTGAAGCTTAGAATTAGATTCTAGAGTTATACCAAGAAATACTATGGTATCCACAAGGTCCACATTTTTATGCTTTATGTATACAGTGGTGTGAACCTCTTTAACATTGGGTAAGACAAATTTTATACATTTAGTTTTCCCTTCATTGAGGCACAAATTATTAGCATTGAACCAGTAAACTAATATTAAACATAAGTTAAGTATCATCTGCAAATAATACTATCTCATGCCTGTCTTGTACAAAAGCAGGCAAGTCATTAATATATATTAAAAATAGAAAAGGACCAAGAATTGAACCCTGCGGAACTCCCATTTTAACCGATGAGCCCTGGGACTTCTCCCCGTTGAAGTCTACTTTCTGCATTCTCTCAATCAAATAGGAGACGAGTAGATCCAGAACAGTGTCGCGAAATCCATAGTAGTGTAATTTTCTGGTCAAGGTTTCATGATGAACGTAATCAAACGCCTTGGACAAGTCACAAAAAAACGCCCAGCGCATCATGCGAGTCCTCCCAGTCCTCATATATATGTCGTATTAACTCAACACCAGCATCGGTTGTTGAGCGACCCTTCCTTAAAGAGCTTTTAAACGAAATTTTTTACAGTGTAGAAGATTGTTCCTGTTAAAAAGGCTTTGCATTTATTCCAACATTGCTAGACCTATATCGTTTTTATGGCTTTTGGGTCTTAAATAAGGTGGCGAGACGAAGGGTTCAGGATTGCAACTGCGCAGACGACAGTTTTTTTGGTTCAGATTTTGTGCCGCGTTATGATGTGATCGGTTCAGGTTGCTGTCATCAGTACAAATTCCTTGAAATAGGACCTCACCTCTACATGCCAGTGTTTGCCAAGAGCGGTGACAATTCTCTCTTCAATCGGCCGACGACAGGCTCCACAAATCGGAATTCCCATTTTATCATGGCACCGCAGGCAGAATAGATTGTTCTGAAACATCGAACATGTGTTGCGTGTAACATTAATATTAGGCAGACGTTAAATCGGGTATGTTGGATTTAGCAATATTAGTTTTATTGTTTGTGCTGGAGTAATTTAGTCGATTCTAGTTCTATTTCAGTAATTTTGATAGACAAATAGGCACAAATTGTATAAAAAGTAATGCATATTAGGTTTCCACAAGCGTCTAGACAGGTGTAATTTATAATGACGAATCTTTGTACTTTAATATTATTTAACTTTTTTTTGCTTTTTGACACATGTTCATGAGATTAAATCCATTCATTGTATGTAAAAAAACAAAACCTAATACCGGCATAAGACAAGCTTGAGTGTAAGTAAACACCTTTCAAGTGGCTTAAGAGAGAGCCATGAAACGCTCTAGCGTCGGTGTAAACATCAAATAGTCACAGTTTCCTCTGGCATCGTTTCTATCCCAAAGCTTATGCTATTAGTAATAGCGAAAAGTGACGCAAGTTTGGCATCACTGTAGTGTCGGTGTGAAGCGTGACATTGTGACCTATAGCGGCCCTACCGCCTAACTTATAGCGATGCACTCGCTATCGTTCTAATGTCACAGGCGGTACAAAATCACAAGATGATGTCATAAACGAGAGCTAAAACGATAGCAAGTGAGTTAGGCCCAACTGCCTCACTCACCGGTAACTATCACCATGCGAAAATCAAGCCTTGTGTCTGTCATAGCTAAGTTGCGAGCTACTTTGACTCAAAAATAAACTGCTATGCTCGCGAACATTTTAATGGTCTATATGTGTTAAGTGGACTTAACCATGCTACGAGGGGAGGTCAAAAAGTTCGTGGAATGGAGGGGTTGTTGGGGGTTGGTTTACACGTCCAGGTAAACACTAGTTAAGCACTTCATTTAGAGTATATACACCAAGTTTGAACCTAATCGGGTTATTAACGTTTGAGCTATCAACCTGCAAACAACTGAATCGGGAAGAAGTCAGCCAGTGTAGAGAAAATTGAACACCGCGCCGTTTATTAAGTTCCTTACCAAGCAAGGAAGTCCGTTCAGACTGTTTTTCAAGAGCTGTTAGCGGTTTACGCGGACTCTGACTCTGGTAAAACCATCATCTACAAGTGGCATAGTCTTATCAAACAAGGAAGAGAGTCCATTGAAGACGACCCCCGCTCCGGACGGCCAATTGAGGCCACCACACCGGTAATAGATGAAAAAGTAGAAAAACTTGTATTGGAAGATGCCCGGCTGAAGAAGAGGCAGCTCGCAGCAATGGTCGGAGTATCCGAATCAAGTATTTTAAATATCCTACATCATCATCTTGGGATGGCTAATAAGGTCAGTGCACGATGGGTTCCGTGAATGCTCACGCCACTTCAAAAACGCCAGCATGTCGAGTGTTCTCGCCAGTTTTTGGAGCTCTGTGCACTGAGAAAGGAAGAAGTTTTAGCCTAGCCCATCTCCAGTAACGATTACTGGAGATGAAACCTGGGCTGCGTTAGTAAACGTCACCCGACGACGCTCGATGACGTACCGGCCGTTCGAAAACCCTCGGTGTGGACGTACGACGATTAGTATAGCCGTTCGTAAACATCGCTCGACGACGCACCGGTCGCCCCGTGAAATAGGTGGGTGAAAATCACACTGACGTTTATTTTACAGATGACATGTCCGTTAATTCGGTTATTCCCTCCTTTTTGTATTAATTTGTGACCAAGTTCATTTTGTGTTATCGTAGATACATAATGAAATGAGTCATACTCATATGGGATGTTTTTTATGAAATATGGAGGCAATGGAAAAAGTAACAGAAAATGTACACATTATTATGGATGAAGTTGGCAAAGTTATTTAGGAGATGGATATTTTCTTAATAATTTCTATGAGCGAAGTGAGAACATATAAAAACAAGTTAATAAAACTGAAGCAAAAATCAATTTTAGGTTATTTTGACATCAGAATGACATTTGACGGCCACAACTTGTGGTATCGTTCTAAAACGTCCGACGAAGAGCGTCGTCCTCTCTAGGGCGAACAAATGGTTTACGCACGCAGCTCTGGGTTCACCACTATGAACCTGAGTCAAAGCAAGAGTGGATGCAGTGGTATAAAAAGGCACACCTCCACCAAAGAAGTTTAAAGTGTCGCAATCGGCCGCAAAGATCACGGCGACTGAGATACGAAAGAGATTTCATTTCAAGAACGTGGTGTTTGTTACTATAACAGGACAGTACCACGCTTTTTTACTTAAAAGATTGAAGCCATCGAAAAAAAAGGAGACGAAAGTTGTCAGGTGTGTACTCCTTTTGCACGACAATGCATCCGTTCACACGTGCCATGTTGCGACGGCTGCCATTCACCGATGCGGCTTCGAACAATTGAACTACCCACCCTGCAGTCCAGACTTGGCCCCCAGTGACTATTATTTATTTCCAAAAATGTAGAAAGAGCTGCGTGGAAAAAAAATTGACGAAGATGAAGAAGTCAAGTCGGCAATTTCGGCCTATTTTGACACCAAATATAAATATTTTTTTTCGATGGTATAAACAAATTTTAATTATTTGGGAGATCCAAAAAAGTACATATTAGGGTTAAGGGAGAATATATTGAAAAGGAAAAAATACTTTGGTGTTTAATTTCAACCTTCTTCCCTCTCATTCCGCGAACTTTTTGACCACCCCTGGTATTATAACCTCTAATAATCGGAACGAACAATGCTACCTATATCAATCTTGGCTACAAATTTCAGTTTTAGACAACTTGTGTGGTGGTTAAAATATGTTAAATTAAAAGAATACTGACGACATCGTTAGCTGCGTAGCCGGGGCGGTTCTTCACTTCACGCGCGGTGTGGTCGAGCTCGACCCCGCATGTTGCGCAGGTGAAGTGGTAGCCGTGGTACACCTCGCCGCGGTACCGCAGTGGCTCGCCGTCGATCACGCCGCTGCGGCAAACACCAATTGAACAGAGCTCATCACATTTTCAAAATATGAGAGCTAATAAAATCATAAACTATTGGGGTACCCTTTCCAGACATTATTTCAGCCAAGAGACACCCACTGTTGGATATAGGCCTCTCTAGGTATTTGTATAAGTGATGTGGTTTTTTGTAAATATGGACACCTCTTTAGACTGGCTACTGTTACCCGTTTAAGAGGCAAAACGCATTTATGCAATACAATAGTGAGATTTCCAGGTTCACCAGCATAGAGGCAGTGGATCTGAGAATAAGAAAAATTTAACACATACTGGCACTTATTGCACATGTAATTCAGCAATCCATCAGCTTTGATACGTGCATTACAACCATGGCAGAGTGCTCGCCCAGCATGCTTGATGAAACCTGCATCAGCCAGTTCAACATTGCATTCCTCACACCGGAAACATGCTGGGTGCCAATTGGCATTCATAGCCTTGATCACTCTCCCTATTATGAATTCCCCTGAAAAATAAATAATGTTTGTACTTCTATAATGTTATTAAAGAGCATATTTTTTTGACTGTGGCTAATAATCACATACCACATTTTCCACAACAAGGTGCAAATAAAACTTGGAAGTCCCTCTCACAATACTTTCTTCCTTCAAATTCATAGAAAACACCTTCAGGAAAGACTCTGAAGCATTGCGCACACCTGTAATTTACCCATTTTTTAAAATCACTTCAAAGTTTTCATTTCATGATGATACTACTTTTGTACATCCCAGGTTTCTAAATTTAGTAGGTAAGGGTTTTAATAATACCCAATATTGACTGGAAATCTTGCTGTAAGATCTGTGTCACAGTTTGGATTAAAAAGGTATTGAACTTATTATTCAAAGAGCTCCAAATTACTCATAAGCAGTATTTTTGAAATCAATTAAATATAAAAAAGTAATCATTTACTTACACAAAGCAATTTGTGTGCCAAAGTTCTCCATTTGAATTCACTATTTTCTCATTAGGCTCAAAACCATCACCACAACGAGTGCAAAACATATTGTCTAAAGACATAGTAGCGATTCTGAAAATCCGAATAAACAGGTAAATAGATATTTAATGTATATATTGTTCAATTTATTAGGTCATTGCTTGTTATTATAGCTGAGTGATAGATGGTTATGATAAGGAAAATGATAAATACTCAATTAAGTGGTAACAAGATGAAGTATTTTTTTTACCACTATGGTTACAAGAAAGGTTTGATCCCGGGAATTCCCGGTATTTTACAGACTGGGAATTATCGGTTACTTTCTCTTGGTACCGGGAAATCCGTTTATTTCCGGTGGGGTTCGATACCAGAAGATCACTTTATAAAATTCTAAATTTGTGCGTGCAAACTCATAAAAGTTAACCAAAAATGTAGACAGTCCGCCTGTTTCGCGTTTTTTTTATACTAAAGCACCGATTAGACTTCACGATCCATCGGGGACAATTTGCAGAAAGGGCCCTAGCTAGTGTGGTCTAATCGCTGTTAGGGAGTTAGGGTCCCGATATCGTGCGATCGTGGTTGCCCGATCGCCCTAACTCCCTAATTAGGGCGTAAGTCGGGAGATGTAATCGCTGTTAGGGCGCTCAGTCGCCGCACAGCGCTCGATGTAAGCGGATTGTTGCTGTGTATCGGAAGCGAAATTGGCCTCGCGTGCCAAGAAAATGTCGTCCAAAAAAGAAAAATCTGGTTTAATGAATGTTCTGGACATGTATAAAGCTATACCAAATTTATTTCTCGTCGCTAAAAATTTTAGCGTCACTGCTAATCGTTGTTTAGCACCTACACTTTCTCTAAATAATGTGTCATGTTTCTGAATATAATAATTATTATACTGTCACTTAATTTAAAATATATTCAAATTGTGCAGAATTTATTCGTAAACAATTTTTGAAATCTTCTGACTCTAATAAATATAAAATGTTCATATTGCATAGTTTAATTTTATTTTAATTATTTTTTATTTATTTACATCGCCTCAAATTTTTTATCTATCTATCGCATTACACAAAAACATGAGACTCATATAGGTCAGGATTGGTCTATGCATCTTCGACTTTAAATCTGTATGGTAGGGATCTTGGTGTAGAGCGTTATTTTTTCATAAATTTGTTATTTTTTCATGTTTTTTGTTTATTTTAATAATTTGTTATTTTATTATTATTTTTTATTAATTACTTGTTTTTTATTTATAATTTTGTTTTCAGAAGAAAAAGAGTTATGTTAAGAATAAAAAAGCGATTTTTAATCGAATAATTTTCAGTTAAATGCCTACCATCCGAAAAAAAGTGTCACTTGCATCGTAGTTTTGTAAAAGCACACAGTGATTCTCTTTTTATTTTATTTTTTCACATTTACACCCGCAGTTGCGACAAGGGCGATACCATTTTTTTCATATTTGGAGAGTGCAGGAGCCATCCTTCCAACACCACGTTCGGTTGCCTACTGAGTTAGGGAGGCGATCTAGTGCAGTGTGATCAGAACGCTCTAACTGCCCTAGCTCCCGATGCGACGCCCTAACACCCGATGGATCGTGAAGTCTAATCGCTGCTTAACTTTGTTTTTCCGAAGATGACAGACACATCTAATCTAAGCAGTAAAATGAATAATGATATAGTGCTAATCTTGTGATTATAAATGAATTTTAGGGCCAAACTATTTGCCAATTGTCTTTGATAAAGATTATTTTTAATGTTTTCCCATGCCCATTATTTATCTACATGTACTGGAAAAAGCTCTATTCAATTATATTGTAGACTGAAAGAAATCTCAATTATGTACACATAAAATTTAATAATTAATAAATAATTCCTATAAATACTGTGATTTACTTTATGATTAAAGCAATGAGTGCGGTTCATAATTTGATATCAGCGCTCGTGTGCGCTATTTGCATGCAAACAATGTCCAAAATTGCTCATGTGCGCATTTTTTATGCGGTATGACGTAATTGATGACGTCACCGATTGATGCTGACAGTGCTAACAGAGGCGCGTTCAGCGCCTCTGGGTGTAGTTGTCCGGTTGTTTTTTAACTCGCTCAAAGGCGTTGAACGGTTTGCAGCAACCAAATCTTTTATCTCCCTCTTTCACATGATTTTTTATTTCTCTCTCTTTCTAGTAGATGACATTATAGAATATGGCCGCCAATATCATCCAATCACGTAAGAGTATTTCCTCAGATTAACTAAACCAATGGATTCGCAATGTTATTCTATGTCTCAAATAAATTTGCGTCCAGTTCAGTCCGCCATTACAAAGCACCGTGTTTGTTGTTGTGCTAATATATCAGTCGGTGAGCATTATTTGTGAGTGCATTTTACAGTTATACGTTTTTTATTGATTTTTTTAATGAATTCTATAAAGAAAAACATACAAAGTGTGGAATCTTGGATGCGGCGTCACTAGTTTTTTTCCGCCATCTTAGAGCACCAACCCAAATGCTGGCACGCTTTTTTCGTAGGTATTTCATGTCTATTGGTTTCTATTGTCTAAGAGTATTTCAGTCATAAACGTCAGAGCGTTTTACAACCATCAAATTCGATGGTTGTAACTCGCGCCGACACTCAAAGGTCTTGAACGGGCCGGTTGTTTCACCCGGTTGTCACGCTCGAAGGCATTGAACGGGGTTAGAGCGGAAAGTTGTACTTCGCGCGAAGGCCCTGAGGCGCGTTCAGCGCCTCTGGGTGTAGTTGTCCGGTTGTTTTTTAACTCGCTCAAAGGCATTGAACGGATTGCAGCAACCAAATCTTTTATCTCCCTCTTTCACATGAACTTTTATTTCTCTTTCTTTCTATCAGATAACATTTTAGAATATGGCCGCCAATATCATCCAATCACGTAAGAGTATTTCAGTAAGAAACGTCAGAGCGTTTTACAACCATCAAATTCGATGGTTGTTCGGTTGTAACTCGCGCCAACACTCAAAGGTCTTGAACGGGCGGTTGTTTCACCCGGTTGTCACGCTCGAAGGCATTGAACGGGGTTAGAGCGAAAAGTTGTACTTCGCGCGAAGGCCCTGAACGCGCCTCTGAACGCGCCTCAGAAAAGAGTTATTGCACTGGTGTCGATTCTGGCATGATTCTCTAAACCTAAAACTAAATTTGACAACAGTCTATCCTTGTCATACTCTATACAAAATGACAAGGAGAGACTGTTGTCAAATTTAGTTTTAGGTTTAGAGAATCATGCCAGAATCGATACCATTGTCTCTAGAACTGTCAATGTCAAAGTCAACATCAGTTTTATTTTTTTATTTTAGTTTGTTCGAATTTATTTTTTCATTAGATAATCTACAATAAATAGAGAAGTGCTCTGTAAAGATATTGGAGGCACAATACGTCTCCCTCCAATTTTTCTTTTCAAATTACATTAACTGTCAACTTGACAGACTCACAGACCGAGAGCTCGGTTCAAATTATTAAATTTATTAAATGTAATAATATCCAACTGTGACGTCATCTTTGTTTATATTTCAGGTTGCGGTTGCATGCTAACTTGGGTTAACTTATCTATCACACAAGTGGATTATTTCTCTGTCGGTTTGAACATATTTTTCTTTAAACACATGCTAAGTTAAGTCGCTAGGCTGGCAGAATTGTTGTCGGAAAGATAACACATTGCCATAATTAAAAGAAGAAGAAGAAGAAAATTGATCTGAGTGCTTACGTCCGTGAGTATGATATTGACACAATCTATTAATCAAAAACTAAATAAAGTTCATTATCGTATAAGGAAAATACCTATAAGTTAAACCCTGCCTGCAGTTAAAAATGAATTTATATCATGATTTAAATCACTGATTTAAATCAAGTGATTTATTTAAAAAAATCAATGATTTAATTCAAAAATGATTTTTTTAGTATTAAGTAGATTTTTAAAAAACTGTAATGATATTTATTTTATACATCATAACTCGAATTCAATATCAACACGAAACGATTTTTATCTTAAAACACGCACGATTTGGGGAATTCCCTGTGTTTTCTATTTAAGTACTTGATTCACGTGACGTGGGTGGGAGTATTGTTAGTTTACATTTTTTTTTGGACTGATTTCTAATCAATTTGCCAGAAATTAATAAAAGCTTACCAAATGACATTAAAAAGAATAAATAAATAAAAAATCATGACTTTTCCCTGAGGTTCAAAATAATCATGATTTTTTTGATTTATTGAAAAAAATCAAAAAAATCTGTCAAAAACAAAAAAATCATGATTTTTATCAACCTTGGTCAATATTATACAGACAGTAAAAATTTATAATTATACCTCTCTTTCTTATTTACAGAAAAGTAAACTGCATAGAACTACATAGACTATAGAAATGGCAATATTTCTTTTATTTAATAGAAATCAGAAAACTTTAATGAAAACAGTTTTGTGAAATTTGTATTGTTTTGAACATCAAAACATGTTGATGCATGTATGATGTCTAGATAGTGATTACTATTTTATGAAGTGTTTTGTAAAGATCTTTGTTTTTTTATTTTTATAGGGCATCTCAGGGCAATGCCTTATGGAGGGAAAGTACCTTAAATACTATAGATAAAAAAAATAGTGAAAGAAGTCTTTATTTTAATGTAAAAAACAATCCAAACTGCACTAACCAAATTATAAATAATTGCCTGTTTGAGACGTATCGAATCCTGATAATTAATAAAATTAAGTTCCTTTATATTTTAATCATAAATTATTTTGAGAAAACTACGCATTTCTGGCAGACGGGGGTTGGAGGGGGGATTCTCTACTTCTACTTTCTAATCTAAGGGAAACAGAAAAATAAACTACCTATTAATATATATAGATTCTTTTACCTACAAATGTGTTTATGGATATTATGGCTCGTTGGTCGTTTCGGCCTACGCGTTGTTCGGCCCACGGGACGAAACGACAATTTGATTATTTTTTTTATTTTCTATTGGTCATTTCGGCCCGTTCAACAAAGGAATAGAAAATTTCGTGTTTAAGTACAGTCGAGTAAATAAAGTCATAGAGCTAAAAAATAATACACCATTATTAGATGACAAAACCATTTGACGATTCTAAGGGAGACAAATATTTTAAAAAATAATTAGAAAGCTTATTAAGGGAACTCTTGTAAGAAAATAAAAAAACACGGAATTTAAAGAATTTGTGCTGAATTTACTTAATTTAAAAACTTAAAATATGTAATATAAAAAATACTGTAATATCAATTAATTAATTAATAATGCCATTCTCCCTTCTAAATTGCTGTGGAAATTTTAATTATTGTGTATAAATATTATGTCGAGATTATTGTAAACTTAGAATAATCTCGACATAATATTTTTTTGTTTATTAGCTATGCAGTGCCCTTGTAGGGTGCATGTACTGATACAAAGTAAATAAAATTGTAAACACCTATAAATACCTACATGTAAGCAAGCAAATAAATAAATAATTAATAAAACACTAATGATTATATTTTATTCAAGCAAGTTTTCTAAAGCTTCCTCGACCGCTTTGCTACTGAATACCATATGACGAGTGAATATTGACTTAAATTTCAAAAACACTTTTCATGGCGACTGTACAAATTCCAAAATCATATCAGTGGGATGAATCGACCGGTTTAAAACATGCATTAGGGCAATTCGGCCCGCGGGCCGAACATCGTAGGCCGAAACTACCAACGAGCGATATTATAATGTCTTATGGCCGATTTCACCAACCATAGCTTAGCTTAGGAAGCCCCAAAGACATGCTGTCACTTCTTCTTTTTTGCTTGAAGGCGTTTCCCTTTTGGATTTCGCCAGAATCGAGTTTTTTGCTCAGTTTTCATTTCTCAGATGGATGGTAATGCCCTTGTAAGACTCTGCTTTCTTGACATGGATTGTTAATGAAAGTACAATGGGTAGGTGTATTGTCTTTAATGAAAAGAATGTGACAGCATGCTACCTAAGTGTACCCTAAGCTAAGAAGAGGTTGGTGAAAATGGCCATTATAGTCCTAGAAAATCCGAAAATCTATGAATATTAGTAATTATTAGCAGTGCATAGATATCAAGCAGATCTAATAAATTTATTTTAAGATAAAATTATAAATAACACAACATGTCTGAAATAAACATATTGTATGCATATCAGTATGACGCATTTTCGTAGTTGCAAAACAGGTAATGAAATTATGTAGGTGCCCGTGAGTGGTACTGAGCGAGTCTGATGAGTAGGTTAGCCACTCCCTATTGAGCAAATGTTTCTTACCCAGGCATTTTTCAGGTCAACTGTAACTATTTTTAAATGAATTCCGTGTAAATAAACAAATCTGTCAAAAAGAAGACATAAACTTAGTAGATAATTTCAACGCATCTCATCTGTGTTCATGTTTTTACTGAAATAAACACGAAGTAGCAATGATGTAATCTTTAAGAACTGTATTTAAAAACATGACTTACTTGATATAAGCACTATTAACACGACGATTATATTTATTGTTATATTTCTATTCTGATTCAAGCTTAATTTATTATTGTTTAATAAACAAATAAAAAGTTAATAGGTACAAAACAACAAGGTAGGTACAAAAATACAACAAAATCAAAAACAAGGATCAAATAGCACAGACCAAAGAGTATGTAACACAAATTATATTACGTGCACAGACGAAAGTACAAATTCACAGACAAATGATTTGTATCTCTCTCTACGATCGATCTCAGAAGAATAACTAAAGCATAGAAACCTAGCAAAAATAGCTACAGAACTTAATATATTTGACTCACTTTGACATTAGGCGCTGCTAATAGAAGTTAGACAGAGACACGTATATGCAAGATGTTTCGAAATTTTGTAGGTCGTCACTAATTCTCGCTTGTCAGTTCTTCTCCCAGTTATGTCGTGCTCATCACTCACCTAGTTTCAACGTCGATAATTATATTATGTAGGTATTTAATAGATCCCTAATACTAAAATGTCTTTATTACGAGAAATATAACATAAATAATTAAGGGTAGATTTTCTTATGTAACTTATTCAGCTAATAGCTGCTGTGTCTCTTTGGTATGGTCAGGCTGGCTACCCTATACATTTTGATGCCCGTGAGAATGTCGAAATTTACGTTTTTGGCGACATAAACGGCCGCACCTTTTTTTGTTAACTTAGAAGTTTGATTTTTTCACATCTTCAAGGGACTAGAACTTGTTAGCGTAGAACTGAGTAATTATATAGTTTTTACCACTATAAACATAAAGTAGGGTTGATTAATCTACGTATTTTTTTTGAGACATTTTAATGAGCGCCCCTCGCTCAATAATATGTCTCAAAAAATAAAAGTGGGAGGAAGATGCGATTTTTTTTATTGAATTCTTCATTCAACCTTCGCCGCAGTCTAAAGTTATTTACACTTTTAAATAAAACTACACTTTTCGGATTTACTCGAGTATATTTCGTTTTAAAATATTTTACTTAATTATTTATTTAAGCTATTATGTAAACATCTTTACAAATATAAGAAAAAATATTAGGAATCATCATCCACACGCGTCCACTGCTAGACATAGGCCTCTCCAAGTGCTTGCCACTGAGCACGATCCGCGACCATTCGCTTCCAGCTTTTGCCAGCTAGGTACCTTGCGAAGATCGTCGCTCGATTAAGAATACAGCGGGCAATAATCATTGTTTTTTCTTTATCTCTGCAGTTTATTTAAAATCCAATATTTACACATTTACTAAATATTTGTGAAGATTTAGAAAATGTATAATATTAAATTTTAAATAAACATTTTCTAAAATTAGACTACTTTTTTTCCCAATCGTCTAAGCGGTTGACGCACTGGCCGTAGTTTTTTATTTGATGACCTCGCATTTTTCTGTTTCGGGGCGTATTCTTTGAACCGAAATCCAACACCGATGCGTCAAACTCACAGACAAATGATTTGTATCTCTCTCTACGATCGATCTCAGAAGAATAACTAAAGCATAGAAACCTAGCAAAAATAGCTACAGAACTGTTATATATTGAATAAGTGGGTAGATGTAAGACAATTAACGCGGGCTGCGCCTCGCGCCTATTGTTATCAGAATACACGAGTGTGCAACAGACTAGCGAGTTTGATTGACGCAATCACCCTTCCTTCATATATAACACGTGGCGACGAGCGAATTCACAATAATAGCACAAAATGGCCGCGGGAATGTCTTTTGGGATTCTTACCACGTTCGACCACCTCACACAGGAGTGGAATAGTTATAAATCGCGATTATGTCAATGGGTTATTGCAAATGACATAACTCCTGAGACGGACAAATCGGCCATTAAAAGAAGGGCGATCCTCTTAAGTTCGTTAAGCGAATCAACATTCAAGCTCGCAAGTGACTTGGCGTTACCCGATAAGGTGGAAGAGATAGAATTTGAGGCGATCGTCAAACTCCTCGACGATCATTTTACACCGAAAAGGTTCGGGTTTGCAGAGAAATCACAATTTTATTCTGCAACACAACGACCAGGTGAAGGTCACACTCAATGGGCGGCCAGGATTAGAGGTTTAGCAGCTCACTGTGCATTCAAGAATTTGGAAGAGGCCTTGCTGGATAAGTTTATCATGGGCATGGCAGCGGGACATGAGCGGGACAAGTTATTCGCACAGGATCAGCGGGAGCTGACCCTCGCGAAAGCCATCGACCTGGCGGAGAGCGTGCGCTGTGCGCGCCAAGCTTCGTCGCTGGCGGTGCTGGGGCCGGGCGCGAGCGGCGTCGGCGTCGGCGCGAACCACCCGGACGGCGTGTTCAACATTTCAAAAAAGGAAAAATGCAGTGTGTGCGGATTTACTAATCATAAGGCTAATCAGTGTCGTTTCAAAAATTATAAATGCAAAAAGTGTAATAACAAAGGGCATTTACGAAAAATGTGTCCTAACGAGAGTCAAGTTAAATTAGTGAGTGAAGATACCGAGGACGACGGTGACGACGGTGAGTCATTTTATAACATTCGTTGTTTAAAGGGGCAACCGATGACGGAGAACGTGTATGTCGGTGGTTCGGTTTTGGAGTTCGAAATCGACAGTGGTTCTGGAGTAAACGTTATATCTGAAAAAACATATAAGTCGAAGTTCAAACAGGTACCGTTATCAGCTACCGATAAAAAGTTATTTAGTTATACTGGCCAAAAGATCGAGACAATGGGAGTTGTTATGTTGCCTGTATCGTATAGTGGGCGCACGCACACGTTGCGTGTGTATGTGGTGCGGGCCGATGGGCCGCCGCTGCTCGGGCGCGACTTCATTCGGAAGTTCGAGCTGGAGCTCGCGCCCGCGCCGCCGCCGCCGCCGCCGGTGCACGTGCACGCAATATGCGAGGCCGAGCGGACGCGAGCGGTAGCCGCGTCAACCGAATGCACTTCTACTATATATGAACAATTAGTTAACATGTTTCCTAAAGTTTTTTCGGGTGAACTTGGATCGTTTAGTAAATATACGGTTAAATTACGTTTAAAACCGGATGCTAAACCGATCTTCTTTAAAGCGAGACCAGTTCCGTACGCGTTGCAAGAAAAAATAGATAATGAACTTGATAGATTATTGAGATTAGGTATTTTAAAACCCGTTGAACATTCGGAGTATGCTTCACCGATCGTGCCCGTTTTAAAAAAGAACGGTAGCATCCGGCTTTGTGCCGATTATTCGGTTACAATTAATAAACAATTGATCGTCAATCAATACCCTTTACCGACGGTTAATGATTTATTAAGCCGGTTACATGGAGGCGTTCAGTTTAGTAAGATTGATTTGTCCATGGCGTATAATCAATTTATTCTTAATGAAGAGTCACAAAGCTTAACATGCATTAACACACACCGCGGTCTCTTCAAATTCACTCGCTTAGTGTTCGGACTGTCCAGCGCACCTGCTATCTTTCAGAGGGCAATGGAATGCCTTTTATCGGGCATAGATGGTGTAATTTTTCTGTTAGACGATATTCTCGTAAGTGGGTCAACAGAATCACATAAAAAAAGATTAATTGCGGTATTACAACGCTTGAACGATGCAGGGTTAACTGTTCAGATGAGTAAGTGCGATTTTTTTAAGGATCAGATTTCTTATCTCGGTCATGTCATAGATAAACATGGAGTGAGGAAGTCGCCCGAAAAAGTTAAAGCCATTCTCAATGCTCCGAAACCGACAAATGTGTCGCAGCTTCAATCTTTTCTAGGGCTCACAAATTATTACAGGAATTTTGTGCCGAACGCCTCGTCTGTACTGAGTCCATTATATTATTTATTAAATAAAAATTGTAAATGGGAATGGACATCGCTGCACGAGAAGGCGTTTAATGAAATAAAAAAAATATTGGCTTCCGATAAAACACTAGCGCACTTTGACCCTCGGGCAAAATTGATATTAACTGTTGATGCCTCGCCGACAGGGTTAGGCGCCGTGCTGTCGCAGGTAGACAGTACCGGTCGAGAGAGACCTGTATCGTATGCGTCGCGAACGCTAACGTCAGCTGAAAAAGGTTACGCGCAAATACAGAAGGAAGCAACGACTATTATTTTCGGCGTTAAGCGTTTCCACCAGTATTTATACGGGCGGGCCGAACCGTTTGTGCTTCGAACAGACCATAAGCCGTTATTGGTTATACTTGGGCCCCATAAGGGCATTCCTGAGGTATCAGCAAATCGGCTCCAGCGGTATGCTATATTCCTCGCAGCATATAACTATACTATTGAATATATAAATAGTAAACAAAACTGCGCGGATTATTTATCTCGGGCGTGCGTAAGTAGCGGGGTAACGGGGGAACAGGACGAGCTCTCAGAGTGTGAAGATCGAGCGGCGTATGTCAACTTCGTGGTCGATGGCGTCATGCCGGTGAAGCTGATTGACCTGCGCCGCGAGACCGCCAATGACCCTGTTCTGCTGACGGTTAAACGTTATGTGATAAAAGGTTGGCCTAGAAAAATAAAGAATACAGACTTAAAGCCTTATTTTAACTGTCGCTCGCAAATATCATATGAAAATGGTATCTTGATGCGTGGGTATAAGGTAGTTATTCCACCGACCTTACAGCAACAGATTTGTAAAGAGTTGCATAGTTCACATTTCGGCGTAGTAAAAATGAAAGCGTCGGCTCGTAAGCGCTTATGGTTCCCGGGCGTGGATGCGGCGCTGGAGCGGCTGGCTGGCGCGTGCGGCGTGTGCAGCCAGCTGCGCCCCGCGCCGCCACGCGTGCCGCTGGCTTCCTGGCCGCCTCCACCCCGACCGTTTCATAGAATACATGTCGATTTCTTAGGGCCGATACATAGTTGTACATTTTTTATTATTGTCGATGCTTATAGCAAATGGGTCGAGTGTTACGACGTAACTTCAAGTTATAGTTCGAAGGTTGTAATAAATAAGTTATGCGATTTTATGTCACGTTTTGGTATCCCACAGACGTTGGTGAGTGATAACGGTACTTCGTTCACGTCGGAAGAATTCGAAAATTTTTGTAGATTAAACGGTATTACACATTTATTATCTCCCGCATACCACCCGGCCAGTAACGGACAAGCTGAGAGCTTTGTAAAAATAGTAAAAAATGGACTCAAGGGTATTATTTTAGAGGGATGTACAAAAAAAAACATGCAAAGTAAAATAGTAAAATTTTTATTTGATTATAGGAACTCTAAAAACGGTACCACCGATAGGTCTCCTGCAGAGATTGTGTTTGGACGCTCCTTACGTTCCCGGTTAGATTTAATAGACCCGGCTATGCCGTCACCCTCGTCTACGGAACTTATGCGAACCGTCGAATCCAACCAGTCCTTACAGGCTAAATATTATAAAGGCAGACATAGAGTACCATTCAAAGAAAATGATGAGGTATGGATTATAAAAAATGTAAATATGAAAAAAAATTGCTGGATAGAAGGAATAATCAAGAGAGAAATCGGACAAGTAATGTACATGATTTACATACCACAACTAAAATGCGAAGTTAAAAGACACATTGGCCAATTAAGACCAAGATGGTTTTCGTCGCCGATCGACGACGACGACGGCAACTGGGACCCAGACGTCGTACCCGACTTGCCGCAGCCACAGCTCGCGGTCGCTCAGCCGGTGCGGGGAGGAGACTTGGACGGCGAACCGAATCATGAAGCGGCCCAGTCTCCGCCGGCGACGCCGCCGTCGGTACCAGCTCTGAGACGTCGAGCGATAAGTCCGATTTTCTCAACGCCGACAGCAAATGAAAATAGTCATAGTCATGATGATGAACTTTAGCGTTATTTACTTATTTGTTGTTAATTTACTTATTGTTGTTACTTGTATATTTGTATCTCGATATTTCTAAGCTATGGGGGAGGATTGTTATATATTGAATAAGTGGGTAGATGTAAGACAATTAACGCGGGCTGCGCCTCGCGCCTATTGTTATCAGAATACACGAGTGTGCAACAGACTAGCGAGTTTGATTGACGCAATCACCCTTCCTTCATATATAACAAGAACTTAATATATTTGACTCACTTTGACATTAGGCGCTGCTAATAGAAGTTAGACAGAGACACGTATATGCAAGATGTTTCGAAATTTTGTAGGTCGTCACTAATTCTCGCTTGTCAGTTCTTCTCCCAGTGATGTCGTGCTCATCACTCACCTAGTTTCAACGTCGATAATTATATTATGTAGGTATTTAATAGATCCCTAATACTAAAATGTCTTTATTACGAGAAATATAACA
The DNA here is from genome assembly GCA_963935595.1 of Schoenobius gigantellus. Lineage (NCBI taxonomy): Eukaryota > Metazoa > Arthropoda > Insecta > Lepidoptera > Crambidae > Schoenobius > Schoenobius gigantellus. The sequence goes on along the minus strand of OZ012551.1, from coordinate 16,596,801 downwards.
TAAATAATTAAGGGTAGATTTTCTTATGTAACTTATTCAGCTAATAGCTGCTGTGTCTCTTTGGTATGGTCAGGCTGGCTACCCTATACATTTTGATGCCCGTGAGAATGTCGAAATTTACGTTTTTGGCGACATAAACGGCCGCACCTTTTTTTGTTAACTTAGAAGTTTGATTTTTTCACATCTTCAAGGGACTAGAACTTGTTAGCGTAGAACTGAGTAATTATATAGTTTTAATTTCAACTCGATACCTTCACGCGTTTCCAAGATAGTCTTGACAGACAAACGGACAATAAAGTGATCCTATAATGGTTCAGTGTTTCTTTTGAGGTACGGAACCCTAAAATTTGGACTATTTAAGTGACGGGTATTTCCCGTTATTTAAAATGTTGGAATTTTTCTATTGCAGAGATTCACAAATTCTATAGGAAGGAAATCGAAGACACACTGTTTTTATTTCATCGCTTAGAGGTACTTGAGGTTAATCTCATATTTAATTTACTTACCCGAAAATTTAACCCTCAAGGATATTTTGAACCTTGGATAAATTCGTGAATGCTAAAACTACTATTTGTACATATGCTTGGAAATTAAACTAAAAACATTAACATTTGACCATACTTTATTGTTAAGACATTTTTCGATAGATTTATTACGCTTGATGTGCGGCCGGGCTTAGATAGAATGTAAATTTTCCGAAGGCGGCGTTTTGATATTTTACCTTTTTGACTCTTTCTGTTCTTTTCTTGATCTAATATTTTAATTCTTAGAAAAAAATCATCTGAACTGGTTGTTCTTGGCATCCGTGTCAAGGATTCCTTAAAGAAATAGTTAAGAAATTAAATACGTTTTTATTTTCATAAATAATATTTTAGTTTAAAGATTTCCTTTCCTTAAATAACTTGACTTACGTCATGACGTCTCCATTTCATAGTTTTACTACTAAGTACATACAAAATTAATCTGATGGAAAATATCTGGAGCAAATTTGACTATGCTTTCTTGGATTCCAATTTCGTCTGACAATACACTTTATCCATATGTTTTTTATACATTGTCTTTAGGAAATCTGTAAAATAAAAATATCGACAAAATTTTACAACACTACGCATGATCAAGAAAACCTCAAAGTAATTTTCTAAAAATCGCTAAAACATAAAAGTGAAGTTAATATTACGTATTGTTTTTCTACAAAATGATTCAGCGATATTTCATATGTATATAAGTGTACTTATTAGCTCACATTCAAGTAACAATATGAGAAAACATGCCAATTTAAGGTCAATAAATTTTGATTGTTTTCCTTTCGCGACGAATGAGACTTGCAGCCCCAAACTACACAAGACATTGTGTTACGGAGTGCACAAACACACACTATTTGTAAATACCTAAAGAATTCTTGCTTTCTAATCACTTAAATATTAATAAAATATCATCAAAATATTACTAGCCACGGGACGCACAAACAAATATTATACGAACAATTCAAATAGTTCAAACTCGGATGGTCTATCTTCGATACAAGGTACTATAGAATTTAGCCGTGTTATATATTTTTAACCAATTTTAATATTTTTAACCAAAATGACAATTCAATCAATTCATATACTGACCACCTTGTGATATGCCAAAAGACAAATATTACTCATCTCTTACATTTACACAGTTTTGTGCCGTATGTTAGAAAGAGACAAATAGCACACAATTAATTCTTGTTTTAATCTTCCTTCTATGCTGTAGTGATTGTTCTGAGCGATCCTTAGATAAAGAATGAATAGATAGGACGTGACCGTATACCCGTAAGGGACAGACATAGATGACGTCATACCTGCCTAAAGTAGATGGGTATACCAGTGTTGCTTTAAGTTTTACCCTACTTTATGTTTATAGTGGCTTTTACCACTATAAACATAAAGTAGGGTTGATTAATCTACGTATTTTTTTTGAGACATTTTAATGAGCGCCCCTCGCTCAATAATATGTCTCAAAAAATAAAAGTGGGAGGAAGATGCGATTTTTTTTATTGAATTCTTCATTCAACCTTCGCCGCAGTCTAAAGTTATTTACACTTTTAAATAAAACTACACTTTTCGGATTTACTCGAGTATATTTCGTTTTAAAATATTTTACTTAATTATTTATTTAAGCTATTATGTAAACATCTTTACAAATATAAGAAAAAATATTAGGAATCATCATCCACACGCGTCCACTGCTAGACATAGGCCTCTCCAAGTGCTCGCCACTGAGCACGATCCGCGACCATTCGCTTCCAGCTTTTGCCAGCTAGGTACCTTGCGAAGATCGTCGCTCGATTAAGAATACAGCGGGCAATAATCATTGTTTTTTCTTTATCTCTGCAGTTTATTTAAAATCCAATATTTACACATTTACTAAATAATTGTGAAGATTTAGAAAATGTATAATATTAAAATTTAAATAAACATTTTCTAAAATTAGACTACTTTTTTTCCCAATCGTCTAAGCGGTTGACGCACTGGCCGTAGTTTTTTATTTGATGACCTCGCATTTTTCTGTTTCGGGGCGTATTCTTTGAACCGAAATCCAACACCGATGCGTCCTGAAACAATATGTATACAGGTTAAAAATAAAAGGAGGTTCCCCGAAGGAAATCTGTTAAATACAGACAAACAAGCAACTGGAAAGTCTCACTTCAAAAGAATTACCTTTGTTATCTAAAATGCTCAAAATTTTATACTTAAATATGTCAATATTAATGTAACACAGAAACTAATATGTGAGTTCCCTATCACGTAACAAATTACCTACGAATCAAGGAAAAATAGTCGTAGCGTAACTGGTATCATTATAACCCGGCAAAATGTGATACGCGTTGGCTGTATACGTGGCCATATTGTATGGCGACATTCCTAGCTTGTTAGTTTAACAATAACCTTACTACTTAGTTTGAAAGTTAATGTTTAATCCCATAATATGATTGAGAACCATAGTAGAAGGATAAAATATTGCAATATAACTTGTATCTATAATTTAAAAAATAGTTTTGGCGCTTTTTATTGACACAATTTAGGTCTTACCTGTAAAAGGTTATATTTTCCTGTTTTCTAGCACTATCACTATTACAACCTAAAACGGAGCAGTGCACCATGATTTAAATGTTCAAATAGTTCACAATTACACTAATTAAAGTGTTAAATAATTACACAGTAAGCTATAATTCACACAACAAATTTCTTCCACGTATTTGTTTAGCACCAGACGCTGGTGATAAACAATCCCCACTACCAGTTTCACCTATATACGGTAACAAGGACAAAAAAAATGATGCCATCTTCTTCTTTCCTTTCGCAATGTGTATAAGTTTATCTCTTTTCCTCATGTTTGACGGCTTTTATAGCCCATCTATTCATTCTATATCTATGGAGCATAGATATAGAATGAAATAGATGGGCTATAAAAGCCGTCAAACATGAGGAAAAGAGATAAACTTATACACATTGCCAAAGGAAAGAAGAAGATGGCATAATTTTTTTTGTCCTTGTTACCGTATATAGGTGAAACTGGTAGTGGGGATTGTTTATCACCAGCGTCTGGTGCTAAACAAATACGTGGAAGAAATTTGTTCTGTGAATTATAGCTTACTGTGTAATTATTTAACACTTTAATTAGTGTAATTGTGAACTATTTGAACATTTAAATCATGGTGCACTGCTCCGTTTTAGTTTGTAATAGTGATAGTGCTAGAAAACAGGAAAATATAACCTTTTACAGGTAAGACCTAAATTGTGTCAATAAAAAGCGCCAAAACTATTTTTTAAATTATAGATACAAGTTATATTGCAATATTTTATCCTTCTACTATGGTTCTCAATCATATTATGGGATTAAACATGAAATTTCAAACTAAGTAGTAAGGTTATTGTTAACCTAACAAGCTAGGAATGTCGCCATACAATATGGCCACGTATACAGCCAACGCGTATAACATTTTGCCGGGTTATAATGATACCAGTTACGCTACGACTATTTTTCCTTGATTCGTAGGTAATTTGTTACGTGAAAGGGAACTCACATATTAGTTTGTGTTACATTAATATTGACATATTTAAGTATAAAATTTTGAGCATTTTAGATAACAAAGGTAATTCTTTTGAAGTGATACTTTCCATTTGCTTGTTTGTCTGTATTTAACAGATTTCCTTCGGGGAACCTCCTTTTATTTTTAACCTGTATACATATTGTTTCAGGGCGCATCGGTGTTGGATTTCGGTTCAAATTTGAATACGCCCCGAAAGAGAAAAATGCGGCTTCAAATGCTGGGTTTGAAACAATCAGCGAGGTCATCAAATAAAAAACTACGGCCAGTGCGTCAACCGCTTAGACGATTGGGAAAAAAAGTAGTCTAATTTTAGAAAATGTTTATTTAAAATTTAATATTATACATTTTCTAAATCTTCACAAATATTTAGTAAATGTGTAAATATTGGATTTTAAATAAACTGCAGAGATAAAGAAAAAACAATGATTATTGCCCGCTGTATTCTTAATCGAGCGACGATCTTCGCAAGGTACCTAGCTGGCAAAAGCTGGAAGCGAATGGTCGCGGATCGTGCTCAGTGGCGAGCACTTGGAGAGGCCTATGTCTAGCAGTGGACGCGTGTGGATGATGATTCCTAATATTTTTTCTTATATTTGTAAAGATGTTTACATAATAGCTTAAATAAATAATAGTAAAATGTTTTAAAACGAAATATACTCGAGTAAATCCGAAAAGTGTAGTTTTATTTAAAAGTGTAAATAACTTTAGACTGCGGCGAAGGTTGAATGAAGAATTCAATAAAAAAAATCGCAACTTCCTCCCACTTTTATTTTTTGAGACATATTATTGAGCGAGGGGCGCTCATTAAAATGTCTCAAAAAAAATACGTAGATCAATCAACCCTACTTTATGTTTATAGTGGTAAAAGCCACTATAAAAATAAAGTAGGGTAAAACTTAAAGCAACACTGGTATACCCATCTACTTTAGGCAGGTATGACGTCATCTATGTCTGTCCCTTACGGGTATACGGTCACGTCCTATCTATTCATTCTTTATCTAAGCTATGGAGCGATCGATACACAAATTGACGAAAGAGACGAATGAATGGTGGTTACTTATTACCTTAGACTATGGATACCAAAGGACATGGTACATCTACGAAAAAAGCGTGCCAAAAGAGACATATTAGTACATTGCGCGTCCATTGGTGTACTTAGTCTGAAGACGTGACAGTTACAAAAACATTTCTGTCGCCGGCGCCGGCGCCGTGACAAAAGTCACCCGTGCGCGCACCCACCCACTGGGCTACGTTCCAAAACATCACCCGAGTGCACTCGGTCACCCGAAGTATGTCCTAAAACATTTCGGGTGCACTCGAGAGTGTTGGAGTGGCGTGTCCTAAAACGCTACGGAGTGCACTCGATCGAGTAGAATCTCACCCGCATAATATAGCAAGGTGTAATTTCACTCGATTGGATTTGGCGGGAAATTGTATGGATTTTAAAGTTGTGTGTGTTCATATTCACACACATAAGAATTCATATTCACACACAATTTGTGCATCTCGGAGAGCGAGGATGCGCTTCGTAACGTCGACAATAAGTTAATTTTAAATTAAAGACTATAGGTATCGTAAGTGATACGATTGTAAAATTGGCCTTCATTTCCGCTGAAGCTAGGTTAGGCCGCAATTTAACAGAATTCATATTCTGTTGGTTTTAGCATTTTCGTAGATGAAACAGAGGAATGTAATCCATCCATTAAAGCGAATGGACGCGCCGATGAATTATATATTTTCTTATTTTTGTATATTTGGTTATGTAAACAAAGCAGACAACAATCTTGCCGTTCTAAAACAACCAACACTCCGACCACCCTAACCGGCCACTCTCCCCCCACCACCTACTCACTCCGGGGGGGCTACCGCCTAACTCACAGCGATCACTCGCTATAGCCTTCGTGACATTAGAACAATAGCTCAAATGTCACTTGTGACGTTAAAACTATTGTTCTAATGTCACGACAGCGATAGCGAGTGATCGCTATGAGTTAGGCGGTACGGCCGCGGGTGATGTTTTGGAACGTAGCCCCGAGGCGCGTTCAGGGCCTTCGCGCGAAGTACAACTTTTCGCTCTAACCCCGTTCAATGCCTTTGAGCGTGACAACCGGGTGAAACAACCGCCCGTTCAAGACCTTAGAGTGTCGGTGCGAGTTACAACCGAACAACCATCGAATTTGATGGTTGTAAAACGCTCTGACGTTTATGACTGAAATACTCTTACGTGATTGGATGATATTGGCGGCCATATTCTATAATGTCATCTACTAGAAAGAGAGAGAAATAAAACATGATGTGAAAGAGGGAGATAAAAGATTTGGTTGCTCTGAGGCGCGCAATCCGTTCAACGCCTCTGAGCGAGTTAAAAAACAACCGGACAACTACACCCAGAGGCGCTGAACGCGCCTCCGTTTCGCGATTATCGCGTTGATATCGAAAATGTCATTCGGCCCGTTCCAGATAAGCATTTTTAGCCATAAATACCAACATTTTTAGCATCTCTGCGTTCCATTAGCCGGTGATGCTAGTTTTTCTTGCTGGTTGTCATGCGTTTCATTTAAGCATTTTTAACACGAAATGCTAGCATCAAATACCCATGCTAATAGATGGGTCCTCTGATACCACTTTTTGACAGCTTTCAAATTTGACATTTGGAATCTTTTTTTCATGAATCAAAAAGGATTTTCAGCGGATTTAAAAAAAAATATTGAAAGATATTTGTAGTATTAGCCAATTCTGATTTATATTATAAAAAATTTTAAGTGGCTGGACAAATTAAGTGAGGTGTCAAAATTCAGCACGAAAAATCAGTACCTTGCGTTTCATTTGTAACAATTAGCGCGGCTAAAAATGTCAACATTTCTTAAAAGAAACGCAAAACGAGGCTAACATCAGATGTTAGCCTCAGAAAGTAGCAGTGCTTTATCTGGAACGCAGGGTTTGACTTCACTTGACAATGCTGGCGGGAACTTTGAAAGAAAGTGGTCGAATTTATTTTCGCTTGAACATTTAATTTTGATTTTACGAGTTTTTCTTAGTTTTTTTGTACATATTAATACCTTTAATTCTTGGCTTTAAGATTGTAAATACGATGGGTGGGGATTCACTCCCCAGCCCTGTAGGGGAACCTCCCCGCAAAAGATCATATCAATCGGAGGGACAGGGAAAGGAAAAATTGTGTGAGGACTTCTATATTCCATTTTTTAAACCTTCGTATAAAAGACTTTATCCAGATCTTCCAACTAGTGAGTATAAAGTTTTTATCGAAAGCACGAATGGAGACAAAATTGGCAATAAAAGCCCTACTTATCTCAACAATATTTTTGCGCGGGAAATAAAAGGGGTGATGGCAATGCATCGAGTTAATGCAAAAAAAATTGCAATTATATTCAAGCAAGCTATCACGGCTAATAATTTTATTCATAATGATACATTTTTAGAAAAATATTTTATAAAGGCTTACATACCAGCAAGAGAAATAGAAAAGACCGGTGTAATAAGGTTTGTACCAACAAATATTTCTAACAAAGAACTATACACAAAATTAACTTCACAATTTGAAATAATTGCGGTTCGAAGATTTATGAAGAAAATTGGAGAAGAACTAGTGCCCCTACAGACTGTAAGCATTACTTTCTTGTCAAGCAGTTTACCCGACACAGTCCAATTTGATTTATTTTCATACAGAGTTTCCGAGTATATTCCACCATTACTTCAATGTTTTAGATGTTTTAAATATAACCACTCGGCAAAAGTATGTGCTAATAAGCAAAGATGTTCAATTTGCTCAGGAGAACATCACTTCAAAGAATGCAATAATTCAAAAGAAATAAATTGTATTAACTGCGGGGGGCCGCATTTAGCTATTGATAAGTCTTGTCCGGTTAAAATACAAAAAACATTAGAGAAAAAATCTAGAGTAACTTATGCATCAGTTGCAAATAGTAAGACAAAGCTAACTTCTGAAGATTTTCCGCCTTTGCACTCACAGCAAGGTTTTTTAAAAAATGTAAATAATATTACTAAAAATACTATAAGTAAGCCACAACAAAATGAAATTGTAAATAATTCTTCATTTGTACAAGACTTAATCAACAATAAGGACGTCATTGCTGCTTTAGTTAAAACTTTAGTAGAGTTGGGCAATAAAAAAGATGATGTACAAATTACGCACGCATCTATTCAAGAAAAGTTATTAAAAAATCTTTCGTAATGGATAGGTCCCCACTTCATCAATTACGACTAATGCAATTTAATATACAAAGTATCAGAAACAAAGTCCCACTGTTAAACTCATTTTTGCGTAATCATGATATACATTTATGTTTATTAAACGAAACTTGGTTAAAGGATAATCAACAACTCAAAATTTCGGGTTATAACGTTTATTGCAGAAATTCAAATAATGGTCATGGAGGCGTTGCAATTCTTATAAAAAATACAATTAAGCATAAACCTCTTAACTCTTTCTTTTCTCAAGATATACAAACTGTTGCAATATCGGTTGAAACTATAAGAGGAAACCTAACAGTGCTATGTGTATACTGCCCACCAAATAGTCATAATATACGTCTTCAAAGACTAGCTAACAATATTAGTACTTTACCATCGCCGATCATTGTTTCGGGGGACTTTAATGCACACCATGTTGCCTTTGGATGTTCATCAACCAAGGGTCGTGGCCAGAACTTGTATGATATAATTGATTTTGCTGATATGTGTATATTAAACAATGGTAGTTTTACTACAGTTCCATACCCACGGCGGAGTTCGTCTGCTATTGATGTTACATTCATAAGCTCAGAATTGGCGCCATATTGTGATTGGTTTGTCAATGATGACCCATTAGGTAGTGATCACTTTCCCACGATTACATCCATAGATATCACCCCGGTTCAATATGAATATCGTCCTCCAACCGACAGATTTGTATACAAAAAGGGCAATTGGATGAAATTTTATGAACTATCGGAAATTATATTTAGTAATTTTCATATCAATTCCACTGACATTTTACACACTTATAATGAATTTTGCTTATTACTAGATCAATTAAAAATAAAATGCATTCCTAAATTCTGTAAAATATCCAGCTACAAAGCAAGACCTCCTTCTCCTTGGTGGAATGAGGAATGCGAAAAAGCAGTAATTAACTCTTATAATGCATTAAAATTTTATAGAAGAAATCCTACAACTGAAAATTTTATCAATTATAAAAAATTAGATGCGTTGAAAAAACGCACCATTTCTCAACAGAAAAAGAATAGTTGGCGTGAATTGTGTACATCTTTCAATAGGACAACAAATATAAGTAAAATATGGAGTAACATTAAAATGATGAAAGGTATAAATACGCAGTCTAAACAATTAAATGACAACTTTATTCAACCTTTTCTTAACAAACTTTCACAAGGTGGCAATGATAGTTCTTTTGATTATAATATATTTCACAGAAATAGCGACTTTGACCAACATAAATTACTATTAGAACCATTTACTTGGGCTGAATTTAAAATGAGTTTAATGACCAGAAAAGATACAACTCCAGGTCTTGATGATTATCCATATTTACTTATCAAGAAACTACATCCGGCCTGTCAAAAGATTCTACTTTCCATTTTTAATTTACTTTGGTCTCAAAATATTATACCTGATTCATGGAAAGAGCAATGTGTTATCCCAATTTTAAAACCAGAAAAACCTCCTGATGATTTCAATTCTTATCGTCCAATTTCCCTTTCCTCATGTATTGGTAAATTATTTGAAAATCTTATAAAAATCAGATTAGAGTACTATGTTGAAGTTAATGCTATTTTGCCCCATATACAGTTTGGATTCAGACGAGGGAAAAGTTGTGCTGATAGTTTTACTTGTCTCATCTCAGATCTTAGTTATGCAAAAGAGTTTAACTTAAACGCTGTCTGTGCATTTCTTGATGTACAGGGCGCTTTTGATAATTTACAGCCAAAAATTTTAGTAAAAATAATGTTAGACCTGGGTTTTCCAGGTAAACTCTGTAAATGGCTCTATAGTTTTCTAACTAATCGGAAAATATATGTTAGATATAACAATATATTGCATGGGCCAGTATTCGCATCAAAAGGTACAATGCAAGGTTCTATTTTATCTCCGATATTGTATAATTTGTATACAAGTCAAATATTAAAATATGTAAATAATAACTGTGTAAATATTCTACAATTTGCAGACGATATTGTAGTGTACAGTGTAAATAAGACCTTAGATACAGCTAAGCACAACATTAATAAAGCATTAGTAGGTATATATTCTTACTATAAAAATGAATTACACCTTGATATCAACCCTGATAAAAGTTCAGCTTTAACAATAAGTAGGGAAAATTCAGATACTCCAATAAAATACAGGAATACAAATTTAAAAGAAGTTATGTATAAAAAATTCCTTGGAATTATTATAGATAAAAAACTTACATTTGAAAAACATATTGACTATATTATATCCAACTCATTAAAAGGACTTAACATTATGAGGTGCTTAGCTGGTGTATCTTGGGGTGCTGATCCAAACATATTAGCATTGTTATATAAAAGCATAGTTCGAAGCCATTTTGACTACAGCTTTCTAGCATATTTAAATAGTATTCATGTACATAAATTAGATAAAATCCAAAATAGAGCTTTAAGAATCATCTCTGGAGCTATGTGCTCAACTCCCATAAGAGCTATGGAAGTTGAAACTCATATTATGCCATTGTCATTGAGACGTCTTCTTCTGTCGCAAAGGTTTTGTTTTAAGTTAATTTCTTCTGCCAATAATGATTTCATTGTTAGTAAAATAACCCATGGTATAATAAATATTGTAAATGATGTAAATAATGCATCTTCACTGTTGACAGGCTCATCTTGCAAACTTGTAGAGATCTATTCATATACCTTTCATACATTTCCTAATATATATAAAAATTTTGTGCACTGGCCTTGTTATACTGGTTCTTACTATAGTAAAACTATAGAAATTCCGATATGTACATCACCAGTAAATAACAATACAGAGCTCTTAGAATACTTAAATAATAATTCTGAATATCATCCATTGTATACTGATGGTAGTAAAACTAAAGACTCTGTTCGTAGTGCTTTATTTGATCCCGGTAATGATTTCCAACAAAGTTTTCTATTAGATAGTAATTGTTCCATTTTTTCGGCAGAGGCTTATGCAGTTTTAAAAGCCTTGCATTATATAATATCATCTGTAAAAAATTTCACCAAGTTTATAATATTGTCTGATTCTTTAAGTTTATTAAAATGTTTAGAAAAATTAGAGTTGAAATATAGTCAGAATTTTATAGTTAGTACAATAAGAGAAACCTTATACTACTTGAAAGTTAGAAATATAGATGTGAAGTTCAAGTGGGTTCGTTCTCATGCAGGACTAAAAGGAAATGAGACTGCAGACTCAATTGCAAGAATAGGGATTAATGAAGTTGACAAGAGGTTATATACCAAAGTTCCATTCACAGATATGCAAAGTGTTATTGAGGAGAATATGATGCAAACATGGCAAAATTTTTGGCAACTTGACCAGACTGAAAACAATAAAGGGAAATGGTACGGATCTATACAATCCTCAATAACATCTAAGCCGTGGTATGCTGATACTCGATATAAGGAAGCCAACCGTGATTTTATTACCACTATAAATCGCTTAAGATTTGGTCATAATAAAGCCCCTGCCCATCTAGCAAGATTTAATATAATTAGAAGTGATATCTGCCCACACTGTAACTCATTTGTTGGTGATATTGAACACATAATTTTTAGATGCAATGCTTTTGCTTTCGATCGACTTGTACTGGCAAGTGACATTGACTTATGCCACAGAGGCCACAGTGATAACCAAAACATTGAAGTGGAATCACAAAATCAAAATGAGCAAAATCAAAACCCTGTCCCCCGCCGCTTGCAAGATTTTCTTCGCAACAAAAAATATTACATTACACTATATAATTATATAAAGAATACAGTTGGAAATATTTAATTATTAAAAGGATTTATATTATATGCTGTTTAAAAATAAGAACAAGATATCCACACAAGACATGGCCTAAAGGACTTGAATCCAGGCCAGTAAAGCAGCCAAAAAAAAAAAAAAAAAATTCACTTGACAATTCTAGTGTCAAATTCTGTGCTAAATTTCTAATTTTGTCTAAATGTAAAATGTTCCTTGTTTTACAACCATAATTTCGTTAAAATAACAACAATGAACGACGAAAGTAATAATTTGAATCTCAGCACTCTAAAAGAAATGTTGTTAGATGAACACAAGTTGGTTACATATATTTCACTAAGTAAAGATCTTTGTATTCATGTAAATCAGAGTAAATTTCTTCTTAATAAAGTCGTAGATATAATTAGAAAAGAAAGCCCAAATGCACCATTGAACCTAAATTACATTTTATCTGGGTTATTGGAAAATAACAAAGTTAAGATAGCAGTATGTAATGAGACAGATCTAACCCAAGTTCAAGCAAAATTCAAGAAGGTATTTTTTCAGCATTTATACAGTGTAGGACTTGGTAGTCAAAGTTCTAACTCAATCTTGGACAAAGTATCTTTGTTAGCAGTTAATAAATTTGTTGACATACCTCTTTGTTCAGGTTTAATAAAAAACATTTCTTGTATTAAGAGACCACCAAAAGAAATATTAAATCTAAAAACGCAAAATCAAGAATTAATTATTAGTGAAAAAAGAGCAGACCCTAAGGTAGATAAAAAAGCAAACAAAGATATTTTCAGTAAGAATGGTGCGACAAATGGTAACTCCACAATTAAATTTGAAGTTACAAATTCAAAGTCTGATATCAAAACAGAGATAATTTCGCCTAAGAAAGAAACAAAGATTAGAACGCATACAGGTCACAAAAATGAGAATAAACCACAAAAAGGCATAGCTAGTTTCTTTAATAATGCTACTGGGCCTAAAGCCAAGAACCTTGTCGATAAGAAAAAAGAAGTAAAGAAATTATCAGATGATCAAAAAGATGATGACTTTCTGACGACAGAAAAAATGGATATTGATGTTGAAATTCCTGCCAACAGTGAAATTGTCCACAATGTCAAACAACAAAGTACTACAACCACAAAGAAACTAAATAGTTCACTTGATCAGATCAAAAAGTCAGCTAAAGTTGACAAGAAACGAAAACGAGTATTACATGTTTCTGATAGTGACAGTGGAGAGGAAAACGACCCATTTATTGAAGAGCCAAATTCGGCTGTTGAATCAGATGATGAAATTCCACCTACACCTTTAGCCAACACAGTTAAAATAACTTCTGGTATTGTAAACCCTAAAAAGAAAAGAAAGGTTGTTGATAAAACATACACAGATGAAGAGGGTTATATTTTAACCAAAAAAGTTGAAGTTTATGAAAGCTGTTCGGAAAATGAAGAAGAGCAATCTGCAAAAGAAAATGTTAAAACTGTTATCAATAAAACTGAAGTGTCTCCGAAAGGGAAGAAAACTAAAAAGAAAGCTAACTCTCCTCAGAAAGGAAAACAAGCAACAATTATGAACTTCTTTAAGAAGAAATAATATTTTAAGATAGTCAATTCTTTTTCGTTTCAATTCATTTTTTTATTTCAATACTAGTAAATGAATGTCATCCTTTGTGATTATTTCTCATGTAGGATTTGCTCATTAGCACATATATTACTGTATCACTAGTATGTAAAAAGAAATGCCCACGTCTGGTCATGATGTGTCAACAAATGTGGTAAATAAAATTACTAAGTTCATAACTTTACATTAAATCATTTCCTATAATTTATAAAATTTTATTCAAAGAATGTTTTTCATTAATGAATTTTATGGATATTTAAATGATGGTCTGATAGTTACACCTAATATATATGTTTCAGTAGTTCTGTGTTTAAGTGTATTTTTTTTATTCAGTGTAAATCATAAATTGATTGTCTATTGTAATCCCTCATAGATATCCTATAATGCTCTATTGTTTGTTATGCTGTGGTTATATTATAGTACCCATATTTACAATATTTTGCATTTGTGAATAATTACTGTGTGCCCATTTAAGTTTTTCATTTGGATTTGTGTAATAATTTTTAAAGTAACTAAAGAGAGGAATATTTACAGGAAATAAAAAATCCTGTACTATCCCTTCGTGTTTAAATTATTTTTAAAAGTTATCTTGAACTTCATGTACTAAAGTAAGGTTTTATTATGATCTGTCAACTTTGATGCTTTAGTATCTTTAGTGGGCGCCATTGGAACAAAACCAGTTCCATACTAAAGCGATCAACTAATTACACCCGTTACATACTCGTAATAAAGTCATGGCTGATCAATATACATCACGTGAATTTGTTGTGGTGGTTCGTGCATATTTTGGTGTGGCTGACCCCAGCTGAGCCACAAAAAAAACTGTGAAAAATAGATTGTTTGAGTATGCCGCTATAATTTCTAGTTTGTCGAATGCGCATATCAGAGATATGTGTGACGCAGAGAAAACTGTTTGCTGGAATAGTGAAGCGGTGGTTTGTCGAACAAGTTCCACAGTTTGAGACATGGTGTGGTTGACCCCAGCCGGGCCACAAAAAAAAAGTGTGAAAAATAGATTGTTTGAGTAGGTCGCTATAATGTCTAGAGTTTGTCACAGTTTGTCGGCAAGTTTCAGAGTTGTCGCCTGCGCGTTTCAGAGATCTGTGTGGCCCGGCTGGGGTAACGTTACCCCAGCCGGGCCACACAGATCTCCAAAACCAAACCACAGCGAAAATCTGTTTGCTGATATAGATAGGCGGCAGTTTGTCAGAGTTTGTCGGACAAGTTTCAGAGTTTGTCGATCCACCATTTCAGAGCTCACCTGCAGCAAAGTTGCTGCAACTGAGCTAGCTGGATCTCGAAAACAAAGCGACGTAGAGAAAAACTGTTTGCTGGAATAGTGAAGCGGTAGTTTGTCGGAGTTTGTCGAACAAATTCCACAGTTTGAGACATGCGCATTTCCGAGATATGTGTGGCCCGGCTGGAGAAACGTTACCCCAGCCGGGCCACCTGGATCTCGAAAACGAAATGATCTAGCAAAAATCTGCTTACTGACAAAGATAGGTGGAAGTTTGTCGATACATTCTTCAAAGATTCAGAGTTTGTCGACGCCTCAATTCAAAGAACGAAAGAATTCTTTATTTGGGTAAATAGTCTAGGAGCCTGGAGTCCCAACTGTGCGAGGTTTCGTTATTTTTTATGTTTTATGTACTTACTTATAATAAGAAGTTAATGTAAAATAGTTAATTGAATTCAGTGATAAAACAGTAACCGTTAATATTTAAATTTATGTAAATCCTCGATGAGTGATTGATATTTATTAAATGTATTATTTAAGCAACATTTGGCATCTGGTCTCCTTGTCTATCTATATGAAGTAATGTACAGTCGCGTACAACTTTCTTTAAAGAAGTAAGTTTTATGAGGTTTTCTTTGTTATACACGGTGTTTCATAATAACCAATAAATAATCAATGCGTTATTTAAAACTAATTATTAAAATGTGTTTACACGTAATGTCATTCAACCCAAAATTTTCATGTATATCATATCGTATCATCATCATGTCTATGATTCACATGAAAATTTTGGGTTGAATGACATTACGGGTAAACACAATTTAATAATTAGTTTTAGATAACGCATTGATTATTTATTGGTTATTAAGACATACCGTGTATATGCTGAAAAGAATAATTTTTGTATAAAACATCCATAAAGTTTATTACGAATTCATTGCTTTCATGTTCAAAGTTGTTGTCCTTTCATGCCCTCCACGGTGAAATTTACAACGCTTTGGAAAGCCTGGCTCGATTTTGATAAAATAAAAACTATTAGTATAGTATTTGCACGAGTACGCGAATGAAATACAGTAACTTTTATAGTAATATTTTGATGTGTCGGTGTGACTATCATTATTAATGGATTGGAATAGATCCAACCTACTTTCAAATAAGAGTTATATTAAAGTAAAAAAATAATAATGAATTTAATATGTTGCGCAAAACAATTCCATTACCTATCCATAAGATGGTTACCCATAGGTAAACAAATTGTTTTCCGCAACATGGTGAGGTTTTTGTTTTCCTAAGTTTCTATACTTTTACCAGAGATATTTTGATTGAAGTCAATTCAATTAATTCATCTCACTTTTTTAATTCACAAAAGTCTATCTCAAGAGATGTATAATATATAGGAACACATAGATTTTTTTCGTTGCACCATATATTTAAAGTATGTTATTGAAGAACTAAAGAAGCCAATTTTTTCTACTAGTTTTATTTTAATGTTTACTTGCGTTGATATACGGAGTGGGTGAAAAGGACAACAACTTTTAACATGAAACAATGAATTCGTAATAAACTTTATGGATGCTTTATATAAAAATTATTATTTTCAGCATACATATACATTTAACTAACAAAACCTCATAAAACTTACTTTGCATGCACTTATTAAAATCGATTTTTAAAGAAAGTTGTACGCGACTGTACATTACTTCATATAGATAGACAAGGAGACCAGATGCCAAATGTTGCTATTTAAGCAACATTTGGCATCTGGTCTCCTTGTCTATCCAGACTCACGCGAGAAGTCTCGCCGAGAACTTTCGCGAGAACCGAGAAGGTATCCACACTCAGGGATCTTCTCATTTACATTCTCGGTCGTGATCCGGAATGGACGACAGTGCTACTGCCTTGTTATTGTGTGCGTTAGCACATTATAATCTCGTTAACACGAAAATTAAAAATAATATTAAGAAAAAATGGCTCAAACGATGGTGGTTATTGACAAAGTACTTTTTTATAGAAAACGTTTTGCTTCCCACAAAATGGGCTCTGTGTGAAAATATTATTTAAACTTTAACTCTGTTTCATTTTTGCAAATTTTTTTCCTCGTATGTCTAAAATTACTGAACTGAAAAGACTAACGAAATATCTCAAAACAATTAAAATCTTCGTGAATTTAAATCATTTTCTTAATGATATTTATCACAAATTATTTTGTTAAGCACTGATAGCACAGATGAGAGACTATGTTAAATGAAAGAGTATAGGGCAGGCCCCCGTCACTCGCGCAATGTAGCGTTATAAATACCTACCGCTAAGTAGCGCGCCGGCGCGCCGAACGGCAGAGGGCCGCCGCCGCCACCCACCGCGCCGCCCGCACGCGAGACTTTTATTATTATCGAATCTTGTAATTTTTTTTTCATATTTTTTATTATTTTGTTTTTATTGTTTTTTCATTTACTTATATAATTGCTTTTTTGTTTATTATTAATTTGGTTTTTAATTTTTTATCAAGTTTTTTATCAATTATTTTTTTTATATATAATTTTATTTTCAGAACTTAAAACGGGATTTTTACACCTAAATCGAATAATTTTCCGAAAATTTTCAGTTAAATGTTGATGCGAAAAAAGTTCCACCTGCATTGTGGTTTTTCAAAACCACACAATAATTTTAATTTAATAAACTTGATTAATAATACGGTGGTTCGTTACTGTGAAGCTATTGGATGTCGTTGTTAAAAGACAAATAAAAATTTTGAAATTTTTTTCATAGTCGAAATTCGAAGTAATTCGAACTAATTAGATAGTAATTCTTCGCCATAGTAACAATCTTCAGTCCTCAGTTTAGTTCCTCACTTGCTGAGGAGTTCAGGTTGAGCTCACTTTCATCTTAGACCTTTTCGTCACTTATCATCGGCTGAGATGAAAGCCAACTGCTTCCCTGTTGTTTGTACAAAAAAAAATAGGCAGTTTTATAAAAAAACAATAAAGTCTCGAGGAACCGGCCGCAAGTACTTTATTTGATTCCTCACAAAAAAAAAATATTCCACCTTACTTCTGTTTTTAAAAGATTGCCTATTTTTCATTCATCATCATAATCATCACAGCTCATATACGTCCCTATCAAGGGGTTCGAGCCTACACTATGTATGAGTGTGATTAGGCCTTAGTCAAACACGCTGGCCCAGTGCGGATTGGTCGACTTCACATACATCATTGAATTTCTTCGCAGATGTATGCAGGTTGCCTCACGATGTTTTCCTTCACCGTAGGAGCGTCAGACAAATATACATATGAAATTCGACACGAAAAACACATTGGTACATGGCGGGTCTCGAACCCCGACCCCCCGATTGGAAGGCAAGTGCCGAGTCCACAGCGCCACCGACGCTCCTTATCATTCATACTTATTATTATTCATACGATTCACGATATTTTCGATAGTAACATTGAATATCCGTGAGTTCAAACATGAAAAAAAACATCGTTCATGTATTTTTCATAATAATTCGTAATTTTTTAATCATTTGTAATTTGACAAATGAATAAAATTAATAAAGAAAAAATTTCGCCTTGGGCGGGATTGGTAATTTTTTTATAAATTGTTTTTTTTTTATAATTATTAAATGTATTATTGACGATAAAATAATTTTCTATTCTCTTATTTTTTAACATAGACTATTTAACATTTTTAAATATTTGCGCACTGCCAATTTGGAAGTAGATTATGAGGAATAATGTAAATAATTTAACACCAATCACGTATTTTACCATATTCTTGCAAATAAAGTACTATTTTATTATCATTTTATAAAATTAAAGCACATTTGAGTCAGGGGCTTTCCTCGCAATCACTTTATTTCATTATAATCCTACGTATATCAATAAAATTAAAGTTTTACTTTGACTATTTTGTTTATGTTCTTTGTACAACCCTTAAGGTTTCGCTCGATGACGCAATCACGCGGTGTACGAGGGAATCTCGACTCTCGGCACGCGTTCATAGAGACCTTTTCTTCTTGCAGCGACGTTTGTCTGTCGGTTTTGGCTATTATTATTACAACGATTCGAGCATTTCTATGGGAGTGATGTATCTGTTACGTAGTAACTATTATCTAATCTGTGGTATAGGTACAATAACTGTGAAGTTATATAAATGATACTGATATGCATCAGACACCACAAAGTATTTGTTGACGACAGTTCGCAAGTGCCGGGGACCCAGAACTAAGCAGCGGACGTAGTCTAAGCTTATGCGGGCCAAGTCCCCATGAATGAACCATATCGTAAATAAATTCGGCCCCTTTTGATTGGTCCGCGGGCGGGATGTCCCCCCGCGAACCAACAGATAGTGTATAAATATAGGGCCGAATTCTGTTAAATTGTAGTCAGTTGTAGTCGGTCAGTGGAAGTCGTCTTGCAAGAAGTAAATAAAGCTCCAAATATTATCACAAAGAAACCAGCGTTTAACTCAAGTACCTACATACAGTCCACTCTCAACATCTTGATCCTACCGAGCCGGATCTAAACAAGTATAAGTGATGGTAGTTACACAGAGCCAGAGCGGGAAGGAAGATTTGGTGTGCGTATTCGACCACCCACCGCGATCGCCATCCGCATCGACGACTGTCGCCGCCCAAATGGAACCGGGCATCGAGGAAGGGATCTCAAGTCGCACTGAACGGCGACACCGAATGGAAGGGGTCTCAACTCGCGACGAAAAACTGTACCGAGAGGAAGGGATCTCAAGTCGCACTGAACGGCGACACCGAACGGAAGGGGTCTCAACTCGCGACGAAAACCTGTACCGCGAGGAAGGGATCTCAAGTCGCACTGAACGGCGACACCGAACGGAAGGGGTCTCAACTCGCCCCGAACAACCACGAACGGAAGGGGTCTCAACTCGCCCCGAACAACTGTACCGAGAGGAAGGGATCTCAAGTCGCACTGAACGGCGACACCGAACGGAAGGGGTCTCAACCCGCGACGAAAACCTGTACCGCGAGGAAGGGATCTCAAGTCGCACTGAACGGCGACACCGAACGGAAGGGGTCTCAACTCGCCCCGAACAACCACGAACGGAAGGGGTCTCAACTCGCCCCGAACAACCAAGAGCGGAAGGGGTCTCAACTCGCCTCGAACAAACATTCTGGAAAGTCAGGGAAAGTCAGGGAAAAGTCAGGGAAGCTCAAAGCAGTCAGGGAAAGTCAGTGAAATCGAAGGGCTACCTGGAAAGTCAGGGAAAAATTAGGATTTTACACTGTTAGGTCCCCAAATTTCCCAGTGATTGTCAAATGAGGAATATATTTACTTCATGATTTTGGTAAAATGATTCTTAATCTTGACTATCGAATTATTTTTCTCCAGGTTTGCACATTATAACCCCGTCCGACCCACCTTCACACTGAGCCTTCACACCAGTGTTAAGGTAAGGAAATTACTTTCCCAGCCTTAACACTAGTATGAAAGAAGGAAAATTATATTACCAACCTTCACACTAGTAGTAAGGATGGGAAACCTGACACATTAGTGTGAAGGTTGGGAACCTCTTGAAATAAACACAAGTGTTACAACCTCTTCAGATAAATATTTTGGCAGACAAATCAACCGAGCCACCCCTAACCCTTGAGTTCAAATGCAATTTTCTTCAAATGTATGAATACAATTTTGACAAAAGTGGTATTGTTAAGGTGCATGTAAATTACGCGCGGCAGCCGCGCGAGCCAATTTTAAGATAATACTTTAGCAGAACGCAGCTGCCGCGCGCGGCAAGCGATCCACCTCGAACAGCCCGCGGCGAATTCATTCTTGTAAACCTACGAGTCCTCCGTTTTACGTAGATACCTTTGTGCTGCTTTATATTGAAAGTAAATTGTATGGTATGTTACAATAAAAAACATAAGAAAACAATAAAATCAATGTATTAGTTATGTGTGTTGCCGCCTCTAGCTTGGATAACTGCTTGCATATTTGAACCTATTGATCTTACCAATCTTACATTGATGTCTTGGAGGACGTTGTTCCATTCTTCCTTTATCATCATACCTCAACTTAAACACATCCTGAGTAAGGTAAGTACCACATGGTCTTTAAGAACATCACGGATATATCGTTCTGTAGCCAATCCGCGTGAATGAGCATTGGATTCGATATAAACCATCTCTGTTCATGCTGTTAGGGAAATGTCGCCCCACACCATTATGGAGGCTCTATAATGGAGCCATCATTAGCAACAGTTTCTTCGATACAGCACTGAGCGTAACGTTTTCTAGGGCAACGGTACAGTCTCTGTCTTCGATCATTTCTGTAAAGACACTCTTGTCTCGCCAGAAAAAAGAACATGCGCCCATTGATCCAGTGTCCAATCTATGTGCTCACGAGCAAATTAAAGGGGTACTCTGCGGTGAGCTACAGTTAATTTTGAGCCTATTATAGCACTTTGAGGTGTTAAATGACGCTCGGCTAACCTGACTGTACGCGCGCTCATGGCCACTCCACATTCGTCACGAAGCTGTTGTTGGACCTGTACTCACTGATCATCTGCGGAGGCTGAAGCCCGTGGCCTGTCAGTTTCTACGCGTCGATCGAAGGCTCCAGTCTCTAGGTATCTTCTATTAGACGCGCTGCATCGAAAAACGCCTTAACATTTGAGCAACCCGACGATGACTAAGATTTCATTGAAGTAATGCGACAGGTTGAGTATAGCTTCGGATTATCTCTTTTAACAACAAAAACAACCGTAATCTGAAGACTAATGACAAAATAAGCAATACGCAAAAAAGTCATTACAATCAAGGAAAACTCCACGACCTTTCCGATCGTGTTCTTCTTAAAAGAGGTGTGTGATACAATTTCCCCAAAGTTGTTCACGTGCTTGGAAGATATATTTAAGCTCCTCGATTGGTCTGATAAGGGTATCAACATAAATGGGGAGCAATTAACTCATCTGCGATTTGCAGACGACATTTTCGCTAAGATTGGCTGCAGATCTTCAGCTTATATTAGAAGAACTTACGACGTATCACTGTCGGTGGGCCTTCGCATGAATACCTACCTCAAAAATGAAAATCATGACCTGGGATCCGAATCCGAACATAGGCCCCATAATGATTGCGGGAAACGTGGTTTAGCAGGTTGACTACTACATATACGAGTATGTGGGGCAGCTACTTACTCTTGAAAAAAGTGGGCAAACACAAGAAATAGAACGCTGAATAAAACTAGGCTCGGACGCCTTTAGCAAAATGTCCCACATTTTCGGGAGTGAGATGCCTGTATCTCTTAAGCACCGAGCTCTCGAGCAATGCGTCCTACTGGTGCTCGTGTATGGGGCTGAGACCTGGACTCTGTCTAGACAACATATACACGCCCCTACAGGTAGCACAAAAAAAATGGAGCGAGCCATGCTTGGAGTTTCTCTGCGGGATCGGATCCGAAATACGGAGATACGCAAGCGCACCAAACTGATCGACGTGGCTCGTGTCGTTGCGTGTAGAAAGTGACGATGGGCAGGGCACGTGGCCCGCAGAAGCGACAACCGGTGGAGCAATAAGATCATCGAATGGGAGTGGCTCCCCAAAACAGGACGAAGGAACGTTGGTCGACAGCTGACTCGTTGGTCAGACGACATAACAAAGACAGTGGGCAAGAACTGCATAAGAAAAGCTCAACACCGTAGTGAATGGCGCAGAATGGAGGAGACCTACCCAGCAGTGGGTAGACATGGATTGAATAAGAAGTCAACTCTCAAAAGATTAATGAAAAGCGATTGTGTTTATTATCTTAGTATTCAATAAGAGCCTTTTTGCCGATATATTTTTTATTTAACAAACTTACAAACATTTGAAGAAAATTGCATTTGAACTCAAGGATTTGAACTGAACTTAAAGGTGGCTCGGTTTATTTTTTCGCCAGTGTACTTTCTACAGTGTAAAAATACGGTGCCTAAAAATATAAATTATGTAAGTACTTAAAAAAATGAAATTTTAGATACCATTTGGTCTGCAAATTGCAACAAAAACAACTTAATGATTTTCTAAAAAAAGTATTGTATTTTATTTTTCTGTAAAATGCATATAGTTGGTCAGGGAATTTTGAAAAATGGTCAGGGAAAGTCAGGGAAAAGTCAGGGAATTTTTTTGGACATTAGCAGTGGACACCCTGGTGAAGGTCGCGCCGCCACAAAGGATTCCACGGCTGGAGATGCAGGCTGCGCTCATCGGAGCTAGACCCGCTCAAAGCGTCAAGACGGATCACTGCATTCCCGTGGACGAAGCCGTGTACTGGAGCGACTCACAAGCCGTGCCCCACTGGATGGAGAACGGGAGCAAGCGCGAGGAGTCGCCACACGTGGAGGTCGGCAAAAACGCTGACCGATCACTACTGGCGTCGATGGGTGCGGGAGTACCTCCCGAAACTTGTACCTCGCCCCAAAGCTGCGACGCCAGCAAAGTTCGACGACAGAGATGTGGTCCTGATCGCAGACCCCATGCCTCCCCGGAGTGTCTGACCGCGGGGACGCATAGACAAGATTTTCCCGGGACCGGACGGCGTAAGAAGAATCGACCGCACTCTCCCCGGACCAGAGGGAGGGGACGCGCTGCACATCGGCCTGACATACCGCACACTCCCCGGACTAGGAGGGGACGCGCTGCACATCGGTCTGACATACCGCACACTCCCCGGACTAGAGGGAGGGGACGCGCTGCACATCGGTCTAATCTACCGCACTCTCCCCGGACTAGAGGGAGAGGACGCGTTGCACTGTCTTACGGCGAAGGCGAGTACGAGTTCTCGCCGGGGGGAGGATGTTGACGACAGTTCGCAAGTGCCGGGGACCCAGAACTAAGCAGCGGACGTAGTCTAAGCTTATGCGGGCCAAGTCCCCATGAATGAACCATATCGTAAATAAATTCGGCCCCTTTTGATTGGTCCGCGGGCGGGATGTCCCCCCGCGAACCAACAGATAGTGTATAAATATAGGGCCGAATTCTGTTAAATTGTAGTCAGTTGTAGTCGGTCAGTGGAAGTCGTCTTGCAAGAAGTAAATAAAGCTCTAAATATTATCACAAAGAAACCAGCGTTTAACTCAAGTACCTACATACAGTCCACTCTCAACAGTATTTTTTTTTATAGAATAATTGGCACGAGATAACATGCGATCTACGCCACGATCGCAGTCGCACTTAGAGTTGTGTAACTCACGAGTGATTGATTCAAAAGATATATATCTGACACAAGGAGTGATTATATCAGTATATCACTTCAGTTTAGAATATATCAGTAGATCAGTAACTCTTTCACTCGCCTGAGATGTCCGAGAGCATGGAAACGGCATTGTATCAGTAACTCAGTAACTCTTATCTTTCACTCAACAGGGTTTTACGAATTCAAAAGACCGAGAGCGTTGATATAGTAAATGTAGTCTTAAGCCTGCCAAGTATGAAAGGAAATCAGATGACTGAATTTCATAATCACAGCAATATTGAGAAAATGATTCAGAATATATATTATTATGAATACAAATTAATTATAAATCTACTTATGAATGAATGCTAAACAAATAATAATTAATAATTTAATAAAACTTTAATTCAGAAATTGACAGACACAGAGCACACATTCATTATCTCATTGACAAAATAAAGAAACACTGAGATACTGAGTTACTGAACTGAGCTAAAGAGTGATATAAAAGTGATATAGTGATATAAAAGTGATATAAAAGAGTGATATATATCAGCAGCTCCAAAAGATATATATCTCTCTTTTCTTCTCAGTGATATATTCTGCACAAGTCTAGTCGCACTGAGAACAAACGAGAGTGTGATAGTGTTCTCTTTTCTCGCCCGAGAAACCCTTTGAAGCGGGCAAAAAAACCGACACCGATCGGAGAACAGGCGAGCCCGAGAACGAGAAGCCGAGAAACCCATCACATCCACGCTTCTCGGGGGTTCTCGGCGTGAGTCTGGAGGCGCCTTTAAGTGATTTAGTGCTAAATAATTGTTCTGCTTAATTAAGTCGCATGATGAAGCCGAAAACAAGTGTGATTTGGCAGTTTTTTGTAGAAATAGATAATAATTTTGCGAAATGTAAAACCAACCTAAGCAATAGTAACCTCATGATATGGAAAATTTTAATTAATGAATACAATAAACAAAACAGACTCAAATTAGACGATGATCCATTATTGTGGTGGAGAAATAACAATAAATATAAAGCTTTTTATCCAATCGTTCGCACGTACTTATCGGCGCCGCCAAGTTCAGTGCCAAGTGAACAATTATTTAGTTCAGCTGGCTTAATTTATGAACCCCTTAGAAATCGTTTGGAAGGTGACAAAGCCGCAAAACTATTGTTTGTCAAATATAATTTACCTCTCCTTAATTTTGATTACTAGAAGGTATTGTAATAAACATTACCAAGGTATATAAGGTATTTGGTAGGTTATTATGTTTACTTAAATGTAAGTGTTATATTACTGGGTTTGAGTTTAATAAAACCACAATGAATACGCAAGCTAGGCAGACATCTTTATTCTGACATAATCACAGAGTCTTCCACAGATTACATATTTTAGTTAATGCACAGATACAACATCTTTCCCTTTTTCATTTAAATAAGAACTTAACATGTAATATCAGTTAAACTAAGTACAATCATTATAAAATTAAATTAAAAAAAACTATGAACTAAGTACAATCATAATCTTTTAAATACTGGGGTTTTTTTACAAGTCTTTTAGATTGCCTAGGTAATATGGAGTTATTTTCAAAAGAACTATTACTCTTATTTAGGTTTAGATCTGTATCAGTATTCTGTGAATCTAATACACTTGTATCTTTATCTGAATACAAATCATCTAGTAAAACATCATAATTATGATGTGGGTGCTCATGACGAATTTCTTTGGATGCTTTCACCAGGTGAAAACGATTCCTTCTAAACTTCCCTCTATCAGTTTCAACAATTAATGACCTTGGTTCTTGACATTTATCTATCACTGTTCCATAAAGCTTTAAATCAGTTATCCAGACTCTATCATTTATTTCTAATTCTTCCAAATTATGTACTCTGTGCCTTTTATTGTAATACTCTCCATCCTTTTCTTTCTTTTCCATCATTTTAGTTCTAACTGTCTTATTATCTAGTGATTTATTATTTAATTTACTACATATTACTGGTAAATTATCTCTAAGCTTACGACTAAACATTAACTCAGCTGGGCTATAACCTGACTGACAAGGAGTATTTCTATATATTAATAAAGCCATATAAAAATCATCATTTTTAGCCAACAAGTTCTTTGCTATTTTAACACCAGATTCAGCTTGGCCGTTACTCTGGGAAAAATAAGGACTACTTGTTATAGATTGAAATCCATATTCTTTTGCAAATAAATTGAATTTAGTTTTAAACTGAGTACCACAATCAGACCTAACAACCTCAGGTATACCATATCTTGAAAACACTTCTTTACATCTAAGGATAACGCTATCTTCTGTTAAATCTGTCAATGATAGTACTTCTAAATATTTTGAAAAATAGTCTATAATAACTAAATACCACTTGTTAAGATATTTAAAAAGGTCAATACCTACTTTCTGCCATGGTCTGACTGGTAATTCATCTACTATGAATTCTTGCCTGTGATTTGTATACATTTCTACACATTTTGAACAATTTTTTACGGTTTCTTCTATTTGTGATGATAAGCCCAACCACCACACAGACTGTTTAGCCCGTTCCCTACATTTAGATATCCCCAAATGTCCTGCGTGAATTTTATTTAAAATTTGCTGCTGTAGTACTTCTGGTATAACTATTCTGGTATTATAAAGAAGAATATCAGATTCAATAGAAAAACTGTGCCTATATTGGTAGTATTTTGTTAAATAATCATCGATTTTATTTCTTTTTGGCCAGCCATTAATTACATACTCTTTTAACTTGATACATTTTGAACATTGATTTTGTTCAGATTTTATAGTTGCTAAGTCAACATGTGATATTGTTTCATTAACAAACATGATACAATTACCAGATGAATTTAAATCAATACTGTTGTCATTTGTAACTGTAAGTGGATTTCTTGACAAAGCATCAGCTAATAACAATTGTTTTCCTGGTATATACTTAACAGTGTAATCAAATCGCATTAACCTCATTCTTAATCTTAAAAGGCGAGGACTTAAATCATCTAAAGACTTTGTGTGTAGAATTTGTAATAGTGGTTTATTGTCAGTTTCTAACTCTATGTGTATACCTATAACATAATCCCTAAATTTTTCTACAGCCCATACCAAAGCCAAACACTCCTTTTCTATTTGAGCATAATGTTTCTCAGCCTCATTTAGAGTTCTGCTAGCATAAGCCACTACGGATTTAGTTCCTAACTCATCTTCTTGTAACAAAGCACTTCCTAATCCAAATGAACTGCTATCAGCCGAGACAATAATTTTTTTGTTGGGATTAAAATGAACCAATATGGGTGCCTTTTTAAGTTTCTGTTTAACCTCCAAAAAAGCTTTCTCCTGTAATTCTCCCCATTTAAATAAATTATTTTCTTTCAATAAATGATACAAAGGCTGCAAAATAGAAGACCTATTTGGTATAAACCTACCTACATAGTTGATCATGCCTAAAAATTGCATTAATTCTTTTTTATTACTAGGATTCTTAAATGCATTTATAGCTTCTACTCTACTTTGATCTAGTTTGATACCTTTCTCGTTCACAATGTACCCTAAATAATTAATTTCTGTAACCCCAAATACACATTTATCCTTATTTATTGTTATACCTTCATCACTTAACCTTTTAAGTACCTCCTTTAAAACCTTGTTGTGCTGGATAGGACAGCTCTCATAAATTAACAGATCATCGACATGTATGGCTACTTTTAAGTCTTTAAATAAATTCGAGAATTTCATGCTGAAATATTCAGGTGCACAATTGAGTCCAAAGGGTAGTCTGTTATAAACATACCTTCCAAAAGGTGTAATTATTGTTGTTAGCTTTTTTGAGGCCTCGCTAAGCAAAATTTGATGAAAGCCTGATGTTGCATCGATCTTTGAGAAATATTTAGCCCCTTGAAGCCTAGCCAGTGTATTTTCTACCTTTGGTATAGGAAAGATTGGCCTAAGAATATTTTTATTTACCTCTGTATAATCACCACAAATTCTAACCTTATTATTTTTAAATACAACTACTATTGGTGATACGAAGTCAGTAGGTTCTTCAATTGCACTTATTATACCTAATTTTTGTAATCTTTCTAGCTCTTCTTTAACTTTTGGTAACAATGGTATCGAAACACTCCTAGGAGATGCATGAACATATGGTTTTGGCCTGTCTATTAACTTTATGTCATACTCATCTTTAAAAACCCCTAACTTATTAAATATTTCTGGAAACTCTTTTTCAATATTAAAATTTAATACATTTTCTTTACCAGACTTTGACACTGTACAAATAGTTAATATTTTCATTGCCTCTATAGAAGGACGACCCAATATAGCACTTTTTAAGCCATTAATTATATAAATTTTACCTTTATAACAGCTGTTTTTGTATCTTAATTCCACTGTTGCCGTACCCACAACAGATAAATGAGCACCATCTGGTCCATTTATAATGTCATTACACTTCTCCACGATCAATCCTTGTGCATAATACTCTGGAATGGCCGTTACATCGGCTCCTGTATCAATTAAAAAGTTTAATGTTTTTACACATTTGTAACTGCCTGTCATTGTAACCTCAATCTTATAGTTTTGATCCTGTAAGCTAACCTGAAATATTTTTCCCTCTTTCTGTTCTTCCTGTTCTATTCTACGCACAGTACGACCTCTACACATTTTTGCAAAATGCCCCAATCTGTTGCATTTATGACACGTCACATTCACTGCTGGGCACTGCTGCTTAGGATGTCTCTCCCTTCCACAAAACCAACATGTCTGTTTCTGTTTCATGCGATATATATCCAGCTGGTCTTCTCTTCCTCTCAACATTTTAGCCTCCTCATTTTGGATTTCAGCTTGTTTACTAATAATTACTGCTTCCTTCAAAGTTAAATCATTTTTTAGTTGCAATCGCTCGCTTGTCTTCTTATCTTTTAAGCCTATGACTATTCTGTCTCTTATAAGTTCCTCTGTCAGCTCACCATACTCACACGTTTCTGCCAGCTTATATAAATTTGTTATGAACTGATCAACTCTTTCCTCATCATTTTGTTTACATGAATTAAATTTAAAACGCTCAAATACTACGTTCTTCTTTGGATTAAAGTAATTGTTGAAATTTTCTATTATTTCTTCAAACTTGTCTTTGTTTTTAAATTGCAATAATATTTCCTCCGCTTTTTCGCCCATGCAGTAAATAAGACAATTAATACGATCTTCATTACTTGATTTTGCTTGACCACTTAACTGTAAATATCTTAAGAATCTACTTCTCCACACTGCCCAGTCCGTAGGCAAAAAAGAAAAACGCTCTGGAGGTGCAACTGGCACGTGTCCATAATATCGGGAGGTTTGAAAATCTTCATTTATCTTTTCCTCTTCCATTTCTTTGTTTTTAGCTTATTAACATAAATTTACTTCTTTTACTTTTTGATATTTAAACCGCTGCCACCATGTTATATTACTGGGTTTGAGTTTAATAAAACCACAATGAATACGCAAGCTAGGCAGACATCTTTATTCTGACATAATCACAGAGTCTTCCACAGATTACATATTTTAGTTAATGCCCAGATACAACAGTAAGTATTTGAAATAAAAACTTAAATAAACAATAAATTACTATTTGATCTACATCCACTTTCACCTCCGCCTCCGCTTTCGTTAACCTCCGCATCCGCGGAAGTGAAACTCATCGCCTCCGCATCCGCCTCCGCCTCCGCTAAGAAGGCTTCCCTTACAACCCTAGTCTATACTTACAGAATTTCAGCTCAATCGGTTAAAGATATCAACTTCAAATTTGATTTTTTGGCTTTAGAAGTACGCCATATTGGATTAATAGTGACACCACTTTATTTTTCAAGTTATTCTTAGCAAGGCCTTTTATTTGATACCCATATTGTAGGAGTGCATTTAAAATAATTGGTCCGCCATCTTGGATGTAGAATGACGTCACACAGTTATTTATGTATTTTCATCCAAACTGTGTGTATACAAAATTTCAGTTCAATCGGTTAAAGATATCTACTTCAAAATTGATTTTCAAGCTTTAGAAGTCCGCCATATTGGATTAATAGTGACGTCACATTATTTTTCGAGTTACTCGTAGCAAGACCTTTTATTTGATACCCATATTGTAGCGGTGCATTAAAAATAATTGGTCCGCCATCTTGGGTATGCCGCCATCTTGGATTTAGAATGACGTCACATAGTTAACCATGCATTGTCATCTAAACTAAACGTGTATACAAAATTTCAGCTCAATCAGTTAAAGATATCTGCTTCAAAATTGAGTTGCAAGATTCCACCCGAACATACTTACATACATTGCAAGTTAAATAAAAGCTTGTAAAAAGAAACTATAATAGCGTTACTGTGCCCCGTATGTCAGTAAATTGTCTAACGAGTCACCATCGCATGAACTTTATAGACCTAAAATGTCACAACTAAAACTGCTACGGTTCCAATATGTCACTAAATGGAGATATAACTGCGCCAAATCGACGTTACTCTTTGGTCTTTTATAGGGCCAAAGGTGGTGTTTGAGATACGTAGGTTGATTGCTACCGCGTCCGTAGGCTATGCTCTAGAGACCCTACACGTGACCCCCGGGTAGCGCCAAACGATAGCAGCCATTCCGGTGGTAGGCTTCGGCCGTGGCTGGTCACCACCCACCGGACAAAGTCGTGTCGCCAAGCGGTCCCCGTGTTCCGGCACGTTTTCCGGTGTAGCCAATTGGGGACAACAGGTCTACACAGTTGCGCTGCTCTGAGCAGTCGATTTCAGCTCAACGGTTCTTCTGTACTGGGGGGCCTGGTTTTGGAGGGTAGCGGGATCCGAAGCACAGTGCCCTGCTGACTGACCGTAGGTTGTAGGGGGCCCAAGTAGCGGACCAGCCATCTGTCAAAGGCTGCCCCGCCGCCTTACGAAAAATCCCGGGGTGCGCTACCGTGCCGGTTAGCGACCGGACGAGAGGACCCGGTAGACACCTTCGGGGGGGGTTCGGGCGTCCCCGCAGTCTCCAAATCAGTCCCCCTTCAGTGCTGAACTCCGTTTTTGCTGCATGGACGCTGAAGTGGCGCCTCGTGTAACTTCTGTTCTTCCCTGCCTTACTCACTCACTCACTCATGATGAAAAAGACAAAAAAGATGAAAGTTAAACAGCAGCAGCACGTCCTCTCACTTAAGAGTGCACCACACTAACATCCGTGGTTTGCACTCCAATATCGACCCGGTCCACCACCATCTCGAGGCCAACAAGCTGCATATGCTGTTCCTTACGGAGACGCAAATCAGATGTCCGTCAGACACGTCGTACCTTAACTACCCGGGATACAGCCTGGAGCACTGTTTCAAGCCACGCGCTGGAGTTTGTGTGTACGTACGTGATGACATCTGCAGTAAACGTCTCCGTAACCTTGAAAAACCCGATTTCTCGGTGCTGTGGATTTTGGTGGACACAGGGGTGGAACACATTGTTTTCGCCGCCTTGTATAGATCACATAGCGGGGATCAGGAGACGACTCGGCTTTTTGACTACCTCAGTACAACAGCTGACAAGGTACATGAACGGTATCCATTGGCACAGTTAGTGTTTCTGGGGGACTTTAACGCCACCACGAGGAGTGGCTGTGCCCATACCAGAACACTGATCATGCCGGGCGAGAAGCGCGCAAGCTTGCGCTGTCGCTAAGCCTCACCCAGTTGGTCACTGAGCCAACGAGAATACCGGATGTAGAAGGCCACACCGCCTATTGTTTGGACCTTCTGCTCTCAACAGACCCGGACAGGTTTTCGGTAGCCGTATCATCCCCTCTGGGAAGCTCCGACCACTGTCTGGTGAAATCTGTATCGACATTCTCCCCGCCTGACATTGATGGCCTTTTGTGATGAAAGTGTTGGAGGTAGTTTGCTGGACGATTTCAATTAAAGACTGACTGGTTGTTCATTATTTATTAGGATTCCTGCCGCCTTATATACTAATTTCTAGGCGCAGACCCCTGCGGCGGGCAGTACTGTAAAGAGAGCCTATTTTTATTATTTACAAGTGAGGGTATCTTAATACTAATCTTATTCTAAGGGTACTTAACAAATCCATTATTACTAACTACCTACACACTTAAATATCACAATTTAATTCTAAGATTACCCTAACATTATTTTATTAACTACTGAGGCGCGTTCAGAGCCTTCGCGCGAAGTACAACTTTTCGCTCTAACCCCGTTCAATGCCTTTGAGCGTGACAACCGGGTGAAACAACCGCCCGTTCAAGACCTTAGAGTGTTGGCGCGAGTTACAACCGAACAACCATCGAATTTGATGGTTGTAAAACGCTCTGACGTTTCTTACTGAAATACTCTTACGTGATTGGATGATATTGGCGGCCATATTCTAAAATGTCATCTAATAGAAAGAAAGAGAAATAAAAGTTCATGTGAAAGAGGGAGATAAAAGATTTGGTTGCTGCAATCCGTTCAACGCCTCTGAGCGAGTTAAAAAACAACCGGACAACTACACCCAGAGGCGCTGAACGCGCCTCTGTTATGCTACCCTACAAGCTATTCTAAGATACCCTACCTTACCCCCCTCTAAGCGAAGCGTAACGTAGGTTTTACAATGCGACCAGATCCTGTGGTATATGGCTTCGCTGCTGCTGATGTCATCATTGAGCTTGGGGTCGTTTGAGCTCTCATCGAAGTGGTGTTTGCCGGGGGCCTCGGACTCAGGAGCCTCGGGAGTTTCATCGTCTCTGGTACTAGATGGCGCTTTCAAGCTATCTTCATTGCATACGTAGGCCGGTTTCAGTCTATCTATTGAGACGTTCGATGTTCGTCGTTGAAGTTTCAATGTGAAATATTTTTCATTTCGCTGAAGTACTTCATAGGGCCCTTCATATGGCGGTTGCAGCGGGCTTCTTACTGTGTCCACACGTACGAAGACATGGCTGCAGGTAGCGAGATCCTTGTATATGAATGTATTGTAAATAAACAAATAAATCTAACATTAAGTTGCGAAAAGAGCGTGCTTGTCTATTTGAATCATTGGAAATTTTTGATAAAAAACTGAAAGAGAGCAGAAGTAAGTATGACAGGGACATAAAAGAACTAAATAATAACATTAGTAAATTACAAAATTCATTGGCAAATATGACAGAAAACTATAATAGTGCCCAAAACCAAATCAAGGAGCACATCAAATCAGTGACAGAGTTAGCCTCACTCTGCCAATTTAATGAAGACCGTTATCAATCCCTTCTGGATAAGCAGTCTATAGATAATGGTCATAATAGTTTAACATTGGATAGTAACATAATTCATAATATTGATAGTATAGAATATGTACCCAGTCACACATCTTCGCGCTCAATGTGGTTTGCCAGTCACTAGTGGCAGACAAGACAAGGCCACCTGTATCGAAATGTATTGTTTTTTGTGATGAAATAGGCAAAGATATGGGTCACTTATTATCCAACCAATTGGGACTAAGTGTTATAAATCACTGTATGCCTGGCTCTAGTTATGAAGATGTGATTGCTAAAATTTGTAATTATAAGTTTAACAACGAAGATAATCTTATAATACTTATGGGTAACTTGAGCAAATTTGAATTAAAAACTTTTTATTCAAAGTTGGAATATTTGGATGTAAATAAAATAATTATGTACACATTTCCTTACCACCATAAATTGTCAGAATATGAGAATGGCATGAGATATAAACTTAATTTGACTCTAGACATATTGACATGTTATTCTAATAAATTTCATATTATTGACATAAACAAGTTGACATGCATTTCTAATAAGTCATACTTGACAAAAGATAGATTAAATCTATCAACATATTCAAAAAAACAATTAGCTGTATCGCTAAGCTTTTATTTTTCTAATTTAGCCAAAAACTTGGCTATTACATCCCGCATTGACAATGCTTCTATTGAGCAACATACTCAATGTAATGTTTTGGAACAAGTTCCAAGTAATTTAAATTAAATAATAAGACAATAGAGGTAGCCTCTTGCCGGGTATTGACCAAAGGAAAGCCTAAGTATTTGCGGATTGTTCATCAAAATATTCAAGGCTTTTCTGGGAAAGATTTAGATATTAGTCTATATTTAGATTATGAAAAGATTGATGTATTTTGTGTCACTGAGCATGTATTTTGTGTCACTGAGCATTGGCTCAAAAATTATGAATTGTCAACAAGTTTAGATAACTATAAAATTGTGAGTTCATTCACTAGGAAAAGTGCTATTAGAGGCGGATCCCTTATAATTTTACATAATGACATACAGTTTAAGGAACGAAAAGACATAGTTTCTCTTTCAGTCGAACGAATAATTGAGTTATCATGCGTGGAACTTGATAATTTCATTGTAATATGTGTATACAGGCCCCCCTCTGGAAACTATTCAGAGTTTGAGTCTGCTATGGAAGACGCACTAAGAATAGTATCTACGAAAACTAAAAAAATTGTTGTCTGTGGTGATTTTAATATAAATATTTTAGTGGAATCACAATCATGTAGTAGATTTATTAACTTATTTAAATCATTTAATCTGAATCATGTTTTTCAAGAGCCAACCCGAATTACAGCTACATCCGCTACTTGTTTAGACAACATTTTCTGTAACTGTGATGTACAAGATAAATTAATTATTAATTGTATAAACTCTGACCATAGTGGGCAATTAGCTTCGTTTGAACACCATCATGTTTGTTCTGAACGTGAGATTACTTGTAGACCCATAACAAAACGCGGTATAGAAAAATTTAAAAGAAATGTTGTTAATCAAATTGCAGATTCATCAACTGAGAGGAGCAACGCGAATAATCTTTATAATAATTTATTTAATGTAGTTAAAGATGAATGTAACAATATATTTAAAGAAAAAGTAATTAAAATCAAACATGAGAGAAAGAAATTTAGTGATTGGGCGACGCCAGGCATATACAAAAGCCGTAGGAAATTATTTGAACTTTATGCTTTAAAAGTAAACTCCAGTGATCCCGCTTTCATAGATTATGTAAGAAATTATTCTAAAACATTTAAGAAAGTGTGCATGTCTGCAAAAGCGATGTACATAACTAATAAAATTAGCTTATCTAAAAACAAAGTAAAGACCACCTGGAACATTATTAACCAGGAAACAGGGAAACCCAAAAGCCGTGTAAATTCTTTCTCACTAGAAGTTAATCATAAAGCAATAAAATCGGATATTGCAGTTGCAAATGCGTTTGAAGATTTCTTCTACCACATACCTATAGAAACTACAAGTAGTCTGAACTCGTGCCCCAATGCGGCTGTAGCCCTCTTAGAACAAAGTGTAGAGAAGTGCAGCATAGGCTTCAATTTTGGTCACATTGACGCCGACACTATTCTAAAAACATTCCGCATGATCAGTACTGAAGATCTTTGGGGTATTTCGACCCACTTAATCAAATCTATAATAAAAGAACTTGCTCCGCAACTAGCGTTCATTTTCAACAAATGTATTGATGAAGGTATCTTTCCTGATCTCATGAAGTATAGCAAGTTAATACCTTTATTTAAATCTGGAAATAAAAATGATCCTGCAAATTATAGACCAATTTCGATTCTACCAGCACTTAGCAAAATATTTGAAAAAATTATTTCTAATCAGCTGTCAGATTATTTCACAATCAATAAAATCCTACATATGAACCAATTTGGCTTTACTAAGGGTCGTTGCACTACAGAGGCTGGAGTTGCACTTCTCAAACACATTTTTGCCGCCTGGGAGTGTAAACAGGATGTGATCGGTATATTTTGTGACCTGTCAAAGGCTTTTGACTGCGTTGATCATCAGACTCTTCTAAATAAGCTCAAGCATTATGGTGTGTCTGAAGAGGCAATTAAGCTTATTGAGTCTTATTTGTCCAAT
Organism: Schoenobius gigantellus; assembly: GCA_963935595.1. Lineage (NCBI taxonomy): Eukaryota > Metazoa > Arthropoda > Insecta > Lepidoptera > Crambidae > Schoenobius > Schoenobius gigantellus. Next base: position 16,560,801 of record OZ012551.1, on the reverse strand, counting down.
AGGGTCCAAAAAGTTGTAATTAACAGAACTGAGTCTTCTGGTGCACCTATCATTATGGGCGTGCCTCAAGGATCAATACTGGGACCTCTGCTCTTCTTAATTTATATTAATGACCTCCCACACTTCACCAATAATCTGTGCGATACAGTACTATTTGCAGATGACACTTCTTTAATATTTAAGATTGACAGAGGAAACGGAAATACTGACGTTGTAAATAGTACTCTTTCTAAAGTATTGCATTGGTTCACTGTGAATAATTTATCATTAAACTCGAGTAAAACTAAATGTATTAAGTTTTCATTGCCAAATGTTAGGAAAGTGGACAATATTGTGGAAATGAATAATCATACTGTTGAATTCGTCGATTTTACTAAATTTTTGGGTATAACACTAGATTCGAATTTGCAGTGGGATCCACATATTGCGTCCTTAGCAAACAGACTCAGTTCTGCGGCATATGCTGTAAAAAATGAGACAACTTACTGATGTTGAAACGGCAAGACTGATTTACTTTAGTTATTTTCACAGTGTCATGTCATATGGGCTATTACTGTGGGGATCAGCCGCTAGTATAGAAAGTATTTTTATACTTCAAAAAAGAGCCGTGCGGGCTATTTATAATTTAAGAACAAGGGATTCTCTACGTGATTTATTTAAAGAAATTAATATATTGACTTTAGCAGGACAGTATATTTATGAAAATTTGATTTACGTTTATAAAAATTATAACACATTCGATACCAATTTTAAATTTCATAACTTAAATACAAGAAATAAAAATAAACTTGCCGTTCCAACGTACAGGCTCCAAAAAACTAGAGGCTCATTTATGGGGAAATGTATATCTTTTTACAACAAAGTTCCACAGAGTGTTACTGACTTACCTTTTCATAAGTTTAAAGCGCATGTAAAAAAAGACTCTAATGAGTAAAGGATATTATAAAGTCAATGATTATCTGAATGATGTCAATGCTTGGTCTTAATTGTAGACTTAATTTATAGATTTAAATATATAATGTACACTGACACATCTAATCTTGTAATGGAAGTTGAACACAATCTTTACTTTTGAGTTCTGCTTCCAATTGACGACTCTGTAACAATACAGGGAGAAAAAAATAGCCCTTGCTGGTTTTCTTGCTGGTTCTTTCCAGTACAAGGTCTCCCGCCGTAGACTTGTGAACCAATGGCGTAGCTTCTTTGACGTTCAAAAGTGATTGTAAAATCCCAATTGAATAAAGGATATTGAATTTGAATTTGAATATTCTTGCTCGTTGCATGCCTTTTCTGTACTGGCGAAACCGATGACATGGCTTCTTGAAGTCGGCGTACAAACTCAGCATCCTCAATGCTTGACTGAGCAGGTACAAGAAAATCGGACGGTATTCGTAATGCTGCACCATATGTCATCAAAGCCGGGCAGATATTGTCATCTCTTAGATTGGGGAAACTCGCCCAATGGACTGATAACATGTCGATGTACTTTCGCCCGCTGACATCCGATGCACGCCTTGGCCCACATCCCCACATCTTTGTTTATGGATGGCCAAAAGAATTTTGATATCATCATCTTCCTGGTAGCTCTTATTCCTGGATGGCTTATATCGTGTTGCGCTTTGTAGGCGGCATAGCGATAAGCTGCGGGTATGTATGGTCGCGGATTCGAAGTTGATGTCTCGCATATGATCGGTTTGTTAATTGCAGGTAGGTTGACATATGCGAATTTCAAGTGCGTGCAATCATTGCGTAATTTCTTCAGCTCTTGATCGTTTTCTTGGTCTTTCAACATTTTTTCGAAATCAATAGTTGACGATATCTCGATGCCATCTATGCGTGATAGTGCGTCAGCGGCTTGGTTTCGGTCTCCGTGTATGTATTTGATGTTCGAGCAGAACTGACTGATGAAGTGAAGTTGTCTTTCACGTCGCGGGGTATCACTACTTGTAGGGGGTCAATTGAGTGCGTACGTCAATGGTTTGTGGTCTGTGTATATCGTGACGTCATTCCCTTCAATCAGTCTTCGAAGATGTTTCACTGCTGTATACATGGCCAACAGCTCTCGGTCGTATACGCTGTATCGACGTTGCGTTTCACTCATCGATTTCGAGAAGAATGCCAGTGGTCTCCAGACATTGCCAATTCGCTGTTGAAGTGTAGCGCCGAGACTTTTTTCTGAGGCATCGGTCATCAGACAGAGTGGTGCGCCGGCTATGGGATGCGATAGCGTCGTTGCTTCGAGAATGCTTTGACGGCACTTCTCAAATGCATCTTCTGCTTCTTTCGTCCATACGATAGGGGTTTTGTCATTCTTCTTAGTATTGTGTAGGCATTTGTTGAGCTCGTTCTGATTTTCTGCTTGATGTGGCAGACAATCGCGATAGAAATTAATCATTCCGAGGAATCTTCTAAGTTCTTGGATTGTTTGCGGTCTTGGATAATTGACTATAGCTTGAGTTCGTTCTTCTGTTGGCTGTATTCCTTCTGGTGTAACTTGATAGCCCAGGAACTCAGTTTTGTTTCTTCCGAATTCGCATTTGTCAATATTGAGCGATACTCCATATTTGTTAAGGCGCTCCAGCACGAGTTTTAGGTGTCTTCTGTGCTGTTCTGGATCAGTAGAATGAATCAGCAAATCGTCGACGTAGCAGAAGACACAGTCGTCTAGTCCCCTCAAAACTTCGTGCATGAATCGTTGAAATGTCTGTGCAGAATTTCGAAGTCCAAACGTCATGCAGTTGAATTGGAATAGCCCAAATGGTGTTATTATGGCTGTTTTGGCTGCATCGTCTTTTTCAATCGGGACCCAAAAGTATGCCATCTTCAGGTCCAGTTTTGTAAAGATCTTCTTTCCACTGAGTTGATATGTGAAGTCCTGAATGCGTGGTATGGGATATCTGTCTGGTACTGTCACAGCGTTTAATCTTCTGTAGTCTCCACATGCTCATAGCGATCCATCTTTTTTCTGGACAATGTGCAGTGGGCTGGCCCAGGGGCTGATCGAAGGTGTACATATTCCCATATCAATCATCTTCTCAAATTCAAGTTTCGCTGCCTTGTACTTGTCGGGAGGTAGTGGACGTGCTTTAGCATATAGGGGTGGTCCACATGTCTCAATGTGGTGAGTGACTTGATGCTTGGCTGGTGTCTTCAGTGACATTGGTCGCAGTACGTCTGGAAACTCCTTCAAGATATCGTGGTATTCGTGGTTTCGATTGATCATGTATACGCGACTTTCTTGATTTTTGATTGAGATTGTATTCACGGCGATATCGGTCACTCCGTCGACTAGCTTGCGGCGATGTAAGTCAACCAACAGGCGATGTTTTTTAAGGAAATCGGCTCCCAGGATAGAAGTCTTCACGTCAGCCACCACAAATGTCCATTTAAAACAGCGCCGTAGTCCTAAGTTGAGTTCTAATGTACGCTCTCCGTAGGTACGTATCGGCGTGTTATTCGCTGCATACAGTTGATATTGTGGGGTAGTATTGAAATTTTTCTTGTGACTTCGTGCTGCCAAGACGGATATGTCAGCTCCCGTGTCGACGAGGAATTTTTCTGTTGTTCTGATGTCGGTCACACATAGGCGGTGAGTTGTACATGGAACATCGATGCCCGCCACTGTCGATGTCTTCTTTAGTTTTCCGACTTCCTTCTTGAGCACGGTGATTCACAACGTCTTGCCTTGTCGCCATATCGGTAATGGTATCGACATTGCCATTCCGGATCTCCAGGTTTGCGATTTCTGTCAGCTGGTGTGCGAGAGCGAGAACGAAAACGTGGTCGACTGCGAGTGCGGTGATGAACATGTCGTAGCTTTCTGTCGGATCGTAATTCTGCTTTTTCGAGGGTAAGCTTCTCGATTTGCTTCGACAGAACTTCGAATTGCATGTTTCCGATGCTTGTACTAGGTGAAGCAGAAACAGATAACATCGCGCCGAGTCTTGAGTCTTGCTTCAGTCGGGGTCACCAATTTTGTTACAGATCACGTCGGGGTCACCAATTTTGTGATGAAAGTGTTGGAGGTAGTTTGCTGGTCGACTTTCAATTAAAGACTGACTGGTTGTTCATTATTTATTAGGATCCCTGCCGCCTTATATACTAATTTCTAGGCGCAGACCCCTGCGGCGGGCAGTACCGTAAAGAGAGCCTATTTTTATTATTTACAAGTGAGGGTATCTTAATACTAATCCTATTCTAAGGGTACTTAACAAATCCATTATTACTAACTACCTACACACTTAAATATCACAATTTAATTCTAAGATTACCCTAACATTATTTTATTAACTACTGTTATGCTACCCTACAAACTATTCTAAGATACCCTACATTATTTTTATTGACTATTCTTATGTTACCCTACAAGCTATTCTAAGATACCCTACAGGCCCTAGGGAAACCAGGCGGAGATGGCGATACAAGTCAGCAGATTGGAATGAGATGCGTCACTTTTTGCATTTTACCCTTGGCGGCAAACGTGCTTTGCATCCGAGGACCCTACGATCTGCGCTGACAACATTGTTATAACGTGATACGGCAAGCTATGGAGTACTTCATTCCTTATTCTGACATGACCACCGAACGTTTCGCCCGTCCCTGGTATAATGCCGACTGCGCAAAGGCTGATGCCCTTAAACAGTCGGCATATCAGGAATGGGTTGCCGCGCGCAGTAGAAAACTTGCCGACCTCGGAGCCAAGAAGAAAGCTTTTAATAAAGCCGCCAAGTCCTGCAAAAAAGCACAGAAGACTCGCCTCGACCACATTGGTCGTATTGGGGCCAGACTCTCATCATACCCATCGGGGAATAGAGCCTTTTGGTTCCTTGCCAAATCGGTCGAGACGAACTTCTGTCGGCCATCACTACCGCCCCTTCAGAAGCCTGATGGATCACTGGCTCACACCGCGAAGGATAAGGCAAATTTATTTGCCTCTCTCTTTGCGGAAAACTCGCATCTAGACCCCACAAACCAACCTCCACCCACAATACCCTCAAGCAGTTCCGCAATGCCGGAGATTCGCATCCGTCAGAAGGAGGTTCTTCTATCACTGAGGGGTCTGAATGTGAACAAAGCCAGTGGCCCAGATGGAATTCCTGCGGTAGTCCTTAAAACTTGTGCTCCCGAGTTGTTTCCTGTTCTCACACGTTCAGAGAGAGACGGTACGTCTCTCTCTGAACACCGGTCAAGTTCCAAGATCTTGGAAGTTTGCTAATGTGCAGCCAGTACCCAAAAAGGGTAGTCGTGCTGACCCATCAAACTACAGACCAATAGCTATCACCTCCATTCTCTGTGAGAGTATGGAGCGTGTACTGAATGCTCATCTCATTGGCTACCTAGAAGGTAACGACCTCCTCAGTGACCGACAGTACGGTTTCCGGTCAAGACGATCAACTGGGGACCTTCTGGTGTATGCCACACACCTCTGGAGTGAAGCCATTGAGAGGTACGGTGAAGCTCTCGCGGTTTCATTGGACATCTCAAAGGCATTTGATAGGGTCTGGCACGACAATTTACTTAGCAAGCTTCCCTCATATGGACTACCTCCAAACCTCTGCTCATGGATATCTGATTTCCTGAAGGACAGATCGATTCGGGTAGTCATTGATGGCTGCTCGTCCAATCCCTTGGCTATCAATGCCGGAGTCCCCCAGGGATCGGTCCTCTCTGCAACACTTTTTTTTGCTACATATCAACGATATGTTGAAACCCGGTATCTTTGGGTACGCAGACGATAGCACAGTTGCAGAGAGATATATGTCCGATGCTAAGGCTGGGAAGGCTGAAATCGAGCTGCTCAGAGCCAACATGGTAGAACGCGTGAACTCGACCCTGCAAGAAGTTTCGGATTGGGGGGAAGCTAACAGAGTCGAGTTCAATGCCTCCAAGACCCAGGCCTGTCTTTTCAGTTCCAAGCGGAACCCATTCAACTTGGTTCCCACTTTCCGAAATGTACCCTTGCCTTTAACGGACCATTTAAGCCTACTGGGCATTGACCTCTCACCGAACCTCAACTTTGGGCGTTCTATTGACGCGAAGGCGGCTACTGCAGCTAAAAAGCTTGGCATACTCTCGAAGGTTAGGCGGTATTTTACGCCGGAGCAGCTTCTTACACTATATCAAGCACAGTTCCGTTCGTGCATGGAATACTGCAGCCACCTTTGGGACGGCTCTGCTAAGTACCAGCTATCTGCCCTTGTCTCGGTAGAGCGCCGGGCGAAGAGGTTGATCGGTGAAGACACTCTGAAAATTTCAAATTTTCAGTCTTGAACATCGCCGCACAGTGGCCTATTTATCGGTTTTTTACAGGTTACATTTCGGGGAGTGTTCCCAAGAGCTGTTTGATCTTATTCCACCGTCTCCCTTTTATTACCGAGGCACCCGGAGAACGGCAAAGACCCACCCCTACGTAGTAGAAATTCCACTTGCCCGTACGAAGCGTTTCGCTTCCACTTTTTTAATGCGTACTGCGAGGGAATGGAATTCTTTGCCGTCCTCTGTGTTCCCACCTCACTACATACAACCCGGGTCTTTTCAGAACTAGAGTAAATCGGCACCTAATGAGTAGGCACGCTCCACCTTAGTCCCCACCTTTGCTTACCATCAGGCAAGATGGGGAAAAAAAACGTTCTATGGACTGCTATAGAACAAGAAAATGTTACTTGTTAAATTATTTTAAGCTTTTCAGTGTTTTTGAAGTCTGTTTTTATTTTATGAAAAATAATTTTTATTTTTAACTTATTAGTGATTGAAATCTTTTAAGTGAAATGAACCCTGAATGTTTTCCTTGATTTTCATGAAATCCCATCATCAGATTCTGACTAGTGATCTTAGAACCACCCAAGGAGTATACTCTATCGAATACAAAAGGGATTTTGGAAAACGGTCCACAATTAGCGGAGTAATGCGTAATTCGCCTAAAACTTTAAAGGTTTCCCTCGATTTTATGGGATCCAATCATCAGATCCTAACTTTGGTGACCATGGGACCACCCTTAGTAGAGGATACTCTTGTATCCTCTATCGAATACAAAAAGAATCATAAAAATCGGTTCATAAACGACGAAGTTATCCGCGAACAAACATAAAAAATACGGTCGAATTGCGGCACGGAACCGTGCCACTGTACGGTTAGCTCCGTATATCCGTCCGGAGCTGCGATGCACGACGCACCGCATCACCGCATTATCTATGTCGAGATCTATTACGCGTATGCACGTCCTTTCTACGCAAAAATCCGAACGATACTGCGGCACAGTGTGGCATACCCCGCGGACAGCACCGCATCACCGTCCGGGAGTGCGGTGCCGTCGCGCGCGCCGCACTACCGCACGGACATGCGGTGTGAGTGTTTACATTCTAGCTAGTGTGCACTGAGTGCACAAAACAAACACTATTTACAGTGTCATTACTTGATCTAGTTCATATTTTTTGTTAGTAAATATTAAAATAATTCTAAGAAGAAAAGGTTATTGATATCTGATTTGTCTATGGATGATATCTGTCAGAATTCCGTCGAATTAAAAATCAGACTGTAGTTACAGTGATACCTATTTGATAAATGTGTTTATAATTATGTAATATTTAGAGTTTTATATGTAAAAGTAATAAATGTAAAAATAAAATATCTGCCAGGGGAATCAATTAAATACGCCCGATTTCAAGATTCACCCTTAATAATTGATGCCCATTTCGACATGGTAATTTAATACCTGTCTACAATGTAATTTTGTTGGTCCTAAGCTCGATAAAATATGAATTAAAAGTAAGATTCACAAATCAGTGATTTAAATTGAGTTTTACTTAAGTATCGACGCATTTTTATCATGAATAAGAAAGATTGCGCTGGGGCTCACCCATCTTGTGGCTTGCTAGCGTATATTCCACCCTATTTTGGTATTAAGTAGGTTCATATTCTGGTAGGCAGTAGGTTTATTTTCAGTTAAAGTTATAAGACGTTTTCATTGACTATCATACATTATGTCCATAAATTTGTCGATGTTTTCCTCAATTAAAAAAAACCTCAATAACTTGAATATTTATGCTCCAAAAAATTTTATTTTGCATATTTATGATAAAGACCCTTTCCTAAATTTGTCATTAATTTTTTTCATGGTAGTTAAATTTTTGTGGTGTAAACAAACAATAATTATGTTGAATGTAAAGAAAAATGCATGATGGCCGCATTTATATTTATTTATAACAAACAATTGTTGTGATTTATCTTTTAGTTCCTATTGCTACCACCCAATCTGGATGAACTTGGACATCTACTAAGTATGTGCACTTTGTGTTATAAGTTGCTGATTGCACATCTTGACTGGACACTTGCCTGAAAAGCATAAATTGTTGTAATAAAATTGATGAAAATGAAAACCTATAGTTTGCTCATATCTACAATTCGCTATGACATACTTGTTTTTTGCTTGGTTATCCCACAAAACTTTTACTATTCCATCCATGCCTGCAGAACATAGTAAGGAGTTCTCAATAGACAAGTCACTTGGATCCAGCTGAATCCTATTAGTTAAACTTGCTTTCCCAACAGCTGACCAATCTAGTGCAGTCACTTTTCCGTGATGTCCACGATACTCATGAACACAGGTACAAGCAGCTAAATCCCATACTTTTATCTTTTTATCATCGCCTGAAATTTCATAAATAATTGTTTAAAAAAGTTTCATAACTAGTCCATTTTATGTGTGGTCCTGGTATGATAATGTGTAATGGATAGATTCAGTAATAAAACAGCATCATCATCACAGCTCATGACGTCCCCACCGAAGGGCTCAATGCCTATCCTAAGTGAGGGTATTTAGGCCTTAGTCAACAGTGCGGATTGGTCGACTTCACATACACCTTTGAATTTCTTCGCATATGTATGCAGGTTGCATCACGATGTTTTCCTGCCCCCATTGGGAGTCGAACCCCAGACTTCCAGTCCTACACGTCAAATTGCGTTCAGAGCCTTCGCGCTAGGTACAACTTTTCGCTTTGACCCTCTTCAATACCTTAAGAGTGTGTGACGTTTCGGTGAAACAACCTGCCCTTTCAAGACCTTGAGACTGTCAGAGCAAGTTTCAACTGAACAACTTGGTTGAAAAAGGCTCTGACGTTTATTATTGAACGCGCTGCAGTGATCGCTTGTAAAATATGGCAAATAGGCATAGACAACAATATTAGGAACATAAATCTTATTAATGCTGGCGCCAAATGTAGCTTCGAAACTCACGTGTATGAAAATATGTGTGGCACGGGCATTTGACTATTAATGCTGGCGCCGAATGTAGCTTCGAAAGTCACGTGTGTGAAAATATGTTCGGCACGGGCATTTGACTGTGTTCAAAGTTTGAACACAAAGTGTATGCTCAAACATGAGCCATGAGGTTTTGGTTGACTTTTGTCGTATATTAAAGCGTAAGTTCAAACAATGGACTCTGCGCAAGTTTGGCAAAGGTTTGGAGTTTTAGGGCCGATTTTTTCAAGTTAAGCTCACTATACAATGAATAATTAAGTATCTAGATAATAATAAGTATATAGACTGGTTCACTTTTCGGCCGTTTTGAATTCTAGCGGCATTTCTGGAAACATTTTGCCAAATGAGCTTTTTATACTAATTCGAACCTGCTGAACACGAATTTTGATGTTGGCATTTCGAAATTTGGACCGGAAGCTCAGAATTCAAGATGGCGTCCAAGATGGCGGAATATTACTATATTTCAGTTCCCGTGTCCGATTTTTGTTATCTAAAGACCGTTTTAAGCGCGTTTCCTCCGTAGAATGCGAAAATAATAGTCACTAACCCTTTAAAAAATTATTTAACTTCCCCTGAAGTTCAAAATCCAAGATGGCGTCCAATATGGTAGACATTTTATCAATATTGCAATTTTTCCCTTCCCGCTATGTATTCTTTTCTTCTTACGATCATATACAGAGTTATTTGTATCATAAAGTGCGATTTTTATTGTTACAGACTGTATTATAATTTATTAAACCTTTTTACTTTATAAAAATACCGGTACCTTAAAATTATTAGGGAATTTTCCTTGCATTTAGTAGCTGTTGATTGAAATAGGTATATCATGGTTTGATATTGTATAAATTTTATTTATTTCTAATTTATTTATATTTATTTATTTATGCCGCACTGGTAGGTAAACAACGTTGGGGAAAGCTAGTGAATAATGCAATGGGTACATGGTAATAATATTAGACTATGTAAAATTAAATTGACTGTTTAATTATCTTTTTGGGAATTGGAGCAAAGTGCAGAACAGAAACACATTGACATGCAAACTAACGCAGCTTTGCGGCATTTACAAAGCATTGAAGAACAATCTTTTTTACAACCACAAAGATACAATATCGGTAGCAGCCTTTGGAATGGGTTCCAGGGTGGTGAGAATAGGGATGTACCCATTTTCTTCTTCTGTCCATCCACATTCAGTAATTGGTGACAGGACGGGGTCAGGGAGATGCGCATTCTCCCAAACTGAAGATTGGTGGTGACTTCGTTTAATGTGTTCCAAAAGAGCTGCGCTGGTCGGTGGGAGAGATTCGTTATTTTTTACCTTGCCAAACAAGGCATAATGGTGCACACTTGTTGTTTTGTGTAGGTACGATTGTAAGTTTAAGATAACTACTAAGACATGATTTCAATTTGATTCAGTTATCATAAACTAATTAAAGGGTTTAGTGTAATGATTGATAATATATAATTATAGTTGATAGTTCATTCTCTACTATGAATAAACTTTATAATACATACTCGTATATCTATCTTCCCGTTGATGTCGCAAGAGACAACTAAGGGAGTTTAGTCAAGTGCAATTGGCTAGATAACTAAAAAAAATTTTTTGCTTTAATAGAAGCTTATTCATATAATAAACACAAGGAAAAAAATCGGTTTTCGAATAACTATAAAAACAACCAAGATATAAGGTATTAAAGTTTTTCTCCATCCCTTTCTAGAAAAACGGCAATTTACAAGGAGTTTATATGGCCGTACTCAACAATGACGTCACGGTTGATGTCGGATCTCTCCGTCTAATCGCCTTCAAATTAACAACTTAAAATGCTTGTATCTAATGTATTTCTAAGCCGATTTTAATTCTAATTTCACAGAACTGCTTCTTTTTCCACGGTATTTAAATCTTTAATGACGAGACGTAAAAATTTGAATTCAGTCATCATCCCAATTATGTACATAAAATAGTTCATAGCTCATACTCAGCTATGAATAAACTCCAAATTACATGTATCAATCTTCCCGTGAATATCGTAAGAGACAACTAATGCCCGGTTTCTGAGGTACTTTTATCAGTAGTTTATCTGTTCATTAACGCTATTGGTCCGATAACTTGACAAGTGCGTTTCTGAACATCACATCGTAAGTTAAACTCCGGTTAAACTAAGATGAACTTAACTAGTCAATGTGTCCCGTTTATCGGTCCCATAACTATTTTTGGCGTTCTCTTTATTACTTTTTAGGTTATTTTCAACTAGTTATAAACAATAGATATATTTTTTAAGAAGTAAAAATAATTTTGATTTTAAATTGCTACATAACTACTTCAGGAGAATCTTACGTATACCTAAGTAATGAATAATAGCATTATGTTGACAAGCAATTCATACGAGTCTGATTTGGAAGTATTGAAGTTTTTTTCAAACATATCAGTGCCCAGAATAAATTTTTTGGCTACTTCGATGAGAAGCGTCTTCTCCTTTCAGTAAATTTTTTACTGCGTTTCGCGGATTCCATGATAATACAATACAATAAAAAAAGAAAACTTCAGACAACAAAAAAAAAACACATTACGAAAACAAACCCAGCTCTCATAAAATATTTAGTTTTTTTTCTCAAGAAATGTCAATGGTCAATGTTTGCGATCATACAGCCTGGCAGTTATTATAATTTTCATTGTGTTTTTACAGTGACAACTACAAAGTGGCTTCTATTATTTCATTACAGATATTAAAACAAATAAAACTGCGATAAATTGCTAAAATTATAACAATAAATTCAATTCTTAATATGTTTACTTAGACAGACCCATCTAGCGGCAGCATAAAGAACTAGTTAACAGTCAAATAGTTATCGAACTGTACACAGAGTATTCAGAAACACAAGGATAGATAAACGTCGTTTAACTTCTAGATAACTTTAACTGTTCGATTGTTGATGAAGATGTTGACTTCAGAAACCAGGCATAAGGGTGTTTAATGCAAGTATTGTACATACCTCTATAAATAATTATTCATAGTTCATTTTCAACTATGAATCTATCGTTCCGTGGATTTCTTAAGAGTCCACAAAGGGAGTTTAGGGCAATAGTTTCTTGTTTGTTTTGTGGCTATGTATTGCGAATTTGCGTAAAAAGACACAAATGCTCGATAAGTTTTCAACATATTTCATTGATAAATTGTGTTCATCATTAAATGCTGACAAGGCAAACTGTGTTCTAATTTCGATTTATAAGCCGCAAACAATCAACCAACCAATACATAAACATCTAAACGATCGCCGCATACGGTATTTTTTTTTATGAGATAGGTGGCAAACGAGCAAACGTATGACCTGATGGTAAGTGATTATCGTCGCCCATGACCACCCGCAGCCCCAGAGGAGTTACAAGTGCGTTGCCGACCTATAAGGTGGGAATACGCTCTTTTCTTGAAAGTTTGAAGGTCGTATCGGTCCGGAAATACCGCAGGCGACAATTCATTCCAAAGTTTGACTGTGCGAGGCAGGAAACTTCGAGAAAAACGCACAGTTGTAGACTGCCAACCATCTAAGTGATGGGCATGGATTTATTGTCGCGTGGAACGATGGCGGAAAGAGGCCGCAGGTATGAATCCGAACAATTCCTCGGAGCATTCCCCGTAATATATGCGATAGAAGATGCAGAGTGAGGCGACATCTCTACGCAGCGCCAAGGTATCAAGCCGATTAGAAATTTCCTGGCAGTCGACGATTCGAGTCGCTCTCCGCTGAATGCGGTCCAGTGGGGTACATCTTGTAAATAAATTACATTATAATCGCATTTAAATTATTTTTCTTTTTTGACAACCCTTCCACATTTGCGACAGAGCGCGTAAATTCCCACGCTAATGGCGGTGTCATCCAACATCAAACGCATTTCCAAGCTGTATACATTGTTAAACTGTGAAGTAGGTGCGTGCGCACGTGCGCCTTTACTACACGGCTCTTTAGACACATATTAGACGCCTCTCAACGAATTTAAATGATTTCCCTGTATTATTATTAGTAATCAACAAGATTAGCAAACAAAAATACTCACCCACAAACTGTCATTTTTTTCTCTCAAAATTATCCGCTTTTGGGGTATTTAACGCATTAAAAAGGGTTATAAATCATTTTTAAACAGTTTCTAACAATTGTTTTCGCATTATACGGAGGAAACGCCCTAAAAACGGTCTTTAAATGACAAAAATCGGACACAGGGATAGAAATATAGTAATATTCCGAAAAAGTCCGCCATCTTGAATTGTGAGCTTCCGGTCCAGATTTCGAAGTGCCAACATCGAAATTCGTGGTCAGCAGGTCCGAATTAGTAAAAAAAGCTCATTTGGCAAAATGTTTCCAGAAATGCCGCTAGAATTAATAAAATGGCCATTTTACAGAAAAGTGGACCAGTCTAATAGGCCCGTAGGTGCTGCCACCGGTAGACCTACGGCCTATACTTGTACCGGCCGGATGTATACAGGCCAGACGCTGTAATGCGTCATAAATACGAAAGACAACGAAATACCAGCACTAGCGAGGTAATCTCCTGATGGTGCGAAGGCCCAGGGCCCGCACGACGCCCCTATGTCCGTGCAGCACCCTGACGAGGCGGGCGTCGCAAACAGTCCATAAACGTACGCTGCGATCGGCGCCGCCAGTAGCTATATACGCCTCGTTCGGATGGAACTTTACGCACTAAAGGCAAGGAAAAAAAGTAACAGGTGAGTCACACAGCGGTCGTACAACACAGTACATGCGTTTAAAAATGCATATTTTATACTTTGTTCCATTGTTTGTATTGTTGTATTGTGATAGTTTTTGTTTTTGTCTGTTGTATTTATTCGTGTGTTGTAGTGTGCAAATAAAAATGTATCCATCTATCTATCTATTCAAGTATGCTATGCATGAATATCCAAATCCGGGAATATAAGCTTGTTTTGCTTGTATTAAGTACTTAAGTTTCAAATTTGACTATCCATGCATGCTTGAATTAATCACTTGCATGCATGTATACATTCAGTGAAGAAATCTAGAAAGTGTAAATAAAACAATCATGCCAAATTATGTATTAGTTAAATTGTTTCAAAATACAATGAAGGCATTAAGTTATACTTAATTTACTGTTACAATTTTACATCCCGATCCACTGGTGGATCATATGGACGAGGGCTTTAAACAAACATAGAGACTGGCTAATGAAAGCTGAACCTGTCATTTTTCAAGTAGCAACACTGATACAATGCGTCCCTCTGTAGTTTAGTTGAACATGGTGATTTTGATACTTTATAATAAACTTCTAACTTTGTAATTTAACATTCGGTTTTAGTATAGAATCACAAACCTGAGCTAATATAATGAGGAAGACGCAATTTTAAGGGAGCATGGTGGTCATAAGGTGTTGACAATTCCTCCATACAATTGTAATCTTAACCCTTTACTTAAAGGTCATATGGATTTAGGCAAGCACAAGGTTGCAAACAAAAACATATCTGTGTCAGCAGCGGAAGAATACAAAGCAGTTGCTTTACGTTAAAAATCAGTACAAGAGCAGGAATAGGATCACGGAAGAGATGGAGCAAAAAAGCGTTAATGCATGCAATCCAGCAGCTCAGATGAAACAGTGAATAAAAAGAAATATTTTTTAAATGTATTTTGATTCTTAACAACCAATTGACTTAGTTCTTAAGAGGATTGTGAAGCTGTAAATTTTCATACAAAAAGCGATAACGCTTTTCTCCCTCTAAACATAGTCCAATTTTCATAATTTTTGGAAATCTTGTAGATATAATGGAAAACTAGGTTTGTACGTTTTGATTTTGAAGAAATATTGCTCAGAATATAAGTTATTAGCATCTAAATATCTATATTTTCGACTTAAAAACAACCTTGAGCATTTTTGTCTTTTTTTGACTAAATTTGTACAAACATAGATTAAGGTATACTGAATCTAATGACACCAAAAGCGTCTAATTTCATAAAGGTTTAGGGGGGTAAAACAGTTATCGCCCGAAACAATATTTCAAACAGGAATTGTAGGCAATTTCGACCATTTTTTGCAACTCTCTCTATCGCACGATACGGGTCGGGGGCAGGGGTACAATGTAGTGATAGTGATGTGACATAATGTTATCGTAGTTATTGTCGCCTAGGGAGGAGAAAGTAATATCGATATATCGATCAATAGTGAAAGTTATTACTCAAGTCGAAACTATTAATCTTCACAAATACCTTATACATGAAAAAGTAAATATCTTTTTGAATACGTTTATTGATTTTAGTGTTTTATTTTAAAGATTTTATTTCAATACAAATTTCCTTATTTAAGGGTTAGCAGTCTGTAGCCTGTTAACTTTACTGTAAATTCCCAAAACCAAAAAAGGAAAAAAATGTAAGTATGTAAGTAGTTGTTTGTTATAATAAATATGTGCCATAAAGAAACTAACTCAAAATAAATTCGTATTTTGTTTCTTGTGATAGGTATTTGTTATGCAATGTATGAAGTTGGAGCAGCTAAAAACGTGTAATAGACTATGCAAGTAGCGTTATTTTTAATATTATTTTATTTGAATTTTATTCCTCTAAAGCTGGGCTCTAAGGTTTTACTCGCGTTATGGAATCTACGATTGTATAAAAAATACAAACGACAAAGTACCTAAATAATATACGAGTATGTAGGGTAGGCAGGGTAGGCATATATAGGAAGAAGGCGTCCTTCGTACGGTTTTGAAGTTTTCTTTTCATTTTAACTATAAAATTTAAAGCAGCTGATTAATACTAATAGGTATTTTTGAACCGACTTCAAAAAAGGAGTTTCTCAATTCGATGCGTATGTTTTTTTGTGTATGTTACGCGATTACGCCGCCAATTGCAGACCAATTTTCAAAATTCTTTTTGTATTCTCAAGATTATACTCCAATGGTGGTCCCACGGTTACCAAAGTTAGGATCTGATGATGGGATCCCATAAAAATGGAGGGAAATCCTTAAATTTTTAGGTGCGTCCAACGTGTTTTTTTTTATAAAAACGTCGCCCCACACTAGGTTTTTCTCCTGTGTCGTGGGTGCAGTTACAAACATAGAATATCACATGCACATACGCCCAGACCGGAACAAATTTCTGTAGGCCATACAAAACATCTGTCCCGTGCGGGAATCGAACCCGCAACCTGTTGCGCAGTAGGCGATCGCTCGACCTCTGCGCTAACCGTGTCAACCGTTTTGTGTGTATTGTTACGCGGTTACTCCGCCAATTGTGGACCGATTTTCAAAATTCTTTTTGTATTCGGTAGAGTATACTCCTGGGGTGGTCCCTAGGTTACCAAAGTCAGGTTCTGATGATGGGATCCTATGAAAATCGAGGGATACCCTAATTTAATTAGGGTTTCTTTCACTAAAAAGTTAAACAAAAAAAATATTTTACAAAAAATAAAAACTGACTTCAAAAACACTGAAAAGTTAAAAATAGTGTAAGAATAGGTACAGACAACATTACATTTCTATATTGAAGTCGGTGCCAAACGATGATCTCCTAGAAAGTCTTAAAATTTGGCACCGTCTTCAATAATGATGTGTGATGTTGTCTGTACCTATTCTTATATTATTTCTAACTTTTCTGTGTTTTTGTAGTCCGGACGAACCCGACGAATCGAACCCCGCCGGACGGACCTCCCGATCAACATCCGGTGGCCTCAATCACTAGAGTGGTCTAGTGGTAAAAATTAGAATTCTAAGACTATTAGTATAACTACCCAAGATTAGTGTATAAAAATGAGAGGTATTTTTTATTTGATGCATAATTATTACTTTATATTTTTTAAATCCCTGCTCCTATTTAGTTTGTATGTAAAAGTATTAATTTATCTTCTAAAATAATAGATTTTTTGTTATTTATTTTTAACAAGAGGCCTGTTCTTGTTTAAACAATTGTAATTTTATGTTTAGTGTTTATTTTGTTCATAAAAGGATCCATTATTGATTCACATCTCAAATGAAAATTATTTTAATTCAGTATAACACTCATCTTACAAAAAGTAATTTTCTTTAGACAGGTAAATTTTGCAAATGAAAAAATTTTGCATATACGATAGATAGGTACTTTCATAACAAATAACAGCTCAGTCCTATAAAGTAGGACTTGGTACCAAGTAAGTGCCTACACTATAAATTTCAAAGGAATACTGAAATAATTTACGAAACTTATCTACTAAAATATTATAAAGAAAGAAGATTTGTATTTTTGTTTGTAATGAATAAACTCAAAAACTAGCTCACTGGGAAGTCTCGGCGTAATTATTGTTAAAGTGATTTTTAGAAATAAAGCTATTTTTATTTATTATATATTTTTTTTAAAACTACTCGGCTGATTTAAAAAAAAATTTGACTAATAGATACATTATACATTATCACTGAGTAATATAAGGTTATAAAATAATTTTTCATACGGGAAAACAAAATTCCCGAAAAACGAAAATAACGAAGGCAAAGTTGCGAGCGGAAAGGCAGTCAGGAATACAGCAACGCAAAACATTACAAACGGTAAAATAATGATCTCGACTAATCTCGAGTTTTCGCGCCGAGGAGTCGCGCGCTGCTGTCGTTGTGTGCGTGAGAATTTGCTCGTGTTGTATTTGTGGTGTAAACGCCAGACGGGAGGCCGAGCGGTGTGAAACAGATAGCATTTTAGAAAATACCTACTCGCGCCGCGCACGATTACTTCACAATCCTCTTAACAGAAATTAAGTAATTTTAATTTTCATTAAATCCAAATACCGCGACTTTTATAAAAAGTTTATTGTTAGAAGTTCGTTGAAACTAAACATTAATATTAATTACAAAGTACATTACACAGTATCAACTCCATTTCATCCTTCTATATTCAGTATTGCCTACCCCATTTTTTAAATTTTCTGCGTTTTGCTAGGTTCACATTTCATAACCAGACTCTAGTATTATATTTTGTATGCCATTGCCCTCTTTAATCAGCTCTACAAAAGCTGTAGTGAATATTGGCAAAATACAATTACTATTATAATTATATATGTTTGACTTGCTCTCGAGTATGACCAAAAAAGTGTATTAGTGGCAAATTACACTCTTGTTCACTTACCGTTACATCAGATAAGTGACCCACAAATATACGAACTGGGAAAGTTCTTTCCAAAGACCACAGTTTTGCAGTTCTGTCATGAGATCCAGTTACAATGTAGAGACCATTTTTGGAAACATCCATGCACCATATGGGATAATTGTGACCTCTGAAATGCAAAGAAATTTTTATTAATTTTATACTCTGAGCAGTTTATTACAAAGCTTTGTCAAATCTATAGTAAAATATGTATAAATATGATTTCACTTTCGGGCCTAAACTGTTAAATTTGAAAGATTTTATGAAGATTTAATTGCTTCTCAATAAATCCAAATATCGGGATTCAGAGTTTCTTAGAATTTTAAGCCTTATTATGCCTTTTTTTCTCAGGGGGAAATATGTAACCGCACCGTACCCGCCGTTGGCTAGACGGCGCGCGTGTGTGGGGCTCTTCCGGCAGTGTGCCAAGCCTACCCACTAAAACCCCGCGGTGTTCTCCCTGCTCTTTTGGGCGCGTTAGGTAATGTCCACACTGCGACTCCACTACCCACACGCCTGGTCGGGCTATCGCCAAGATGCCTGGGTTGCGTTCGGTGAATTGGTCTTCTCATCCCGAACATACTATCGAGGACACTGGCACCTTACCAGTCCTACGTCGAAAGTCGCTTGCACGCTGCCCGATGACAATCGCGTCAGACCACGCCCCGCTCCATTCATTCACCAATAGTAAAGCGTAAAGCAGACTGACACCAAGAGCGATTTCAATGAAACAAGATGTCTGTCTATGATTGGCCGTAGTAAATCGTAGTAAAAATACGTAGCCAATCAGGGATAGGTATGGGTCGTGTGGGCGTGTCCGATGCGATCCGCTTTCAAGCGAATATTTCTACAAAGTGATAAGGCACGAGAGACCTCGATAGTACCTCCACCGCGGGCGGAGAGGTTTCGGAGGTGGTTTAGCCGGGTAGGGGGATACCGGTGGGACAGCCGCTGGTGGAGCCGAGTCCTACACATTACCCAAGTAGGCGGTCTAGTCAACTTAGCCTCTTGGCATCGGAACAGATTCCCCCGCAAAAAAGGGCTTATTATGCCTGGATGACCGTGTGGCTGGCCCCAGCCGGGCCACAAAAAAAAGGTGTGAAAAATAGATTGTTTGAGTAGTTCGCTATAATGTCTAGAGTTTGTCAGAGTTTGTCGGCAAGTTTCAGAGTTTGTCGCCTGCGCGTTTGAGATCTGTGTGAGATCGTTTGAGATCTGTTTGTCGCCTGCGCGTTAGAGATCTGTGTGGCCCGGCTGGGGATTCGTTACCCCAGCCGGGCCACACAGATCTCGAAAACGAAACGACCTCGTGAAAATCTGTTTGCTGATATAGATAGGCGGCAGTTTGTCGAAGTTTGTCGGACAAGTTTGAGTTTTCATCGGGCTCGCGTTTAAGGGGGCTGTGTGGCCCGGCTGGGGTAACGTTACCCCAGCCGGGCCACACAGATCTCCACAATCAAACCACATAGCGAAAATCTGTTTGCTGATATAGATAGGCGGCAGTTTATCAGAGGGGTAACGAATCCCCAGCCGGGCCACACAGATCTCTGAAACGCGCAGGCGACTAACTCTGAAACTTGCCGACAAACTCTGATAAACTCTAGACATTATAGCGACCTACTCAAACAATCTATTTTTCACACTTTTTTTTGTGGCCCGGCGGGGGTCAGCCACACTGGATGACCTGGAATTTTAGAGAATTCTCCTTTAAATAAAACAAAGTTTTCCCAAATTACTATTTACCTATAAATAGAGGCGCACGAATAGTCATATAATCGCCACGCTCGCATAGTGTTGTCATAAGACGCAGACAATACTAATTGTTCTTGTGCCAGAACACAAACGGCTTGTATCGGACCTGTGTGGCCCCGCAATGGAAGTCCAGCTCCAACTTGCCTATAATTAGAATAAAAATATATCAGAAGTAGTCCTTAAATTTGTTTTTGTAATATTTTTTCAACTTGTACAAAGTGTTTTGCAAGTTGGTATACATTTTTAAATTATTTCCTTACAATGTGTCATCTTCTGGCGCAGGGTCTGTGGGCATGTCACATGCTAGTTCCACCTCAGATATATTACGATTGATACGCCGCTTGACATTATTTTGGCCCAAATCCCATAATCGTATCTCTGAATTACTAAATCCGCCACAGAGTATATTACAGTTTGGATCAGTTTTCGCACACACCAAGCTGCAGAAAATAGTAACATTTATAAAACAAATATAATATATATTTTTTATATCACTGTATAAGAATTACTCACAAAGAATCAGGGGCGGCGACTTTATACAATTTCAAAGGTGCCATAGAATCCCTCACACCTTTTATAGCATCCTGCAAATCTTTCAACTCTTTGTCTACACTTTGATATTCAGCATGACCATTACATTTTGAAAATATGTCTGAAAATAAAATATGTAACAACAAAAATAATATTTGAGCTGTAGCTGATATGCAATTGAGAATCACAATGATACTCGTACAGACATCTTACATTAAAAGACAGATTTATATACACTGTAGTTTGAAAAACCAGCCAAGTGCGAGTCGGACTCGCCCATGAAGGGTTCCCTACGATTTATGACGTATAAAAAAAACTACTTTCTAGATCTCGTTCAAACCAATTTTCGGTGGAAGTTTACATGGTAATGTACCTCATATATTTTTTAGTTTTATCATTTGCTTATTTTAGAAGTTACAGGAGGGGGGGACACACATTTTACCACTTTGGAAGTGTCTTTCGCGCAAACTATTCGGTTTAGAAAAAAATGATATTAGAAACCTCAATATAAGTTTTGAAGACCTATCCATAGATACACCACACGTATGGGTTTGAAGAAAATTTTTTTTTGGGTTTCAGTTCTATGTATGGAGAACCCCCAAAATTAATTGCTTTTTTTCTATTTTTGTGTGAAAATCTTAATGCGGTTCACAGAATACATCTACTTACCAAGTTTCAAAAGTGGCTGTGACATACGGACGGACAGACAGACAGACAGACATGACGAATCTATAAGGGTTCCGTTTTTTGCCATTTGGCTACGGAACCCAAAAAATGGAGTTAAATATAGTTATAAAATAAGATCAAAACATATGTAAATGCAGCTTATAGGCCCATGTTATTACAGACATGCTCGAGGTGGCATGCATTCTTATCCATCTACCTGCCTGTAGTGACTCCAGACAGGTATGTCCGCCTAATGCAAAACGAAGAACCTATTCACTAAATCAACTCCAATATCCATTTTTACCCTGGGGTGCGATCCAGGATCCAATTTGTGTTAAACACATCTGTTCTATAGGATGAAATAGATTGATGAATATCTGTAACCTGTCTGCAGTTTTCTAAGGATATCTTAGACTTTTACATAGTTTCGTGATAAGGTAAACAACATTATTATCTTACTACCATTTGTGTTAGTAACTTTTTCTTCGACACTTTTCAATACATTCAGTTCATCATCTACTTGTTCTTCATCATCCTGTAGACAAAAAAGAATTAGAAAAATGACATTATTTATTATCAACACCTCAAAATATATAAGTATTTTTAATTCTTATTTGAACTATTTCTTGTTAAGATGTTAACATATTTGTCACCTACAATCATCTCTTAATTTAATATTTTTAGCACAGCCATTTGTGTTTTTTTAAAACGATACAAGGTGTAAGCCGACTACTTCCAAAACTGAAAAATACTACCAGTAAAAAACCAAGTTGGTTTTCTTAGTCTGAGTCTAAAACCTACTCAAGGAACAAAAAATATATTTATTTTAACTGTTAATTAACTAAGAAAAAAGTACATAATCAAGAATGAGCATCAATTAAATTTAAAAAATACTTTATGACAAACATTATAAAGTTATAATTTCCGAAGCTAGTCTACTATTTTAGTGTCTACCCATATTTGCACCAGTCAGAAAATACAATAAAATTTGAGAGCAATAGATACTCACAGAATTCTTCTTACTATTATCATTATTAATGTCAATATGAAACCAAGTTTGCAAAACTTGTATTAGTAATACATGTCCATGTTTAGCTAAATATGCCTTCAAAACATTCAGCGCATCCTGTGACAAGTATACATCATATTTACAGGATCTGAAACAAAGTTTGTTAATGTCGATTTTAAATTAGCTAGCAATTCATTAATTGTATGATCTCTTTTTTATTTATTAAGGCTATCATAATACACCATTGATACGTCAATGGCATACATAATACACATTATATTCATTTAAAAAGTTTAGAGTATGAACAGAACAGATCATGTGCTCAACTCATAAATAGGTATCCTACAAAAAACAAATATGTAATTGGGAGCCAATTTCAACATTATGATATGGTATGGTTGTCGACTTTACTGATAAAAGAATTGAGATCTAAATGGATGCCAAGTTCTATGGACAGTCCTGAAATTATATTTATTTATACTACCTAATACTACCTCTACCTAATTGTTAAATTTATTTACACAAAGTAGTTAAATACTTAACTAATGCTCTATTGATCCTCAACATTTGACCTGGCTAGTTTTTTATTATTATATACTTTACTAGCTTTCCGCTCGCGAATTCGCCCGCGTTATTTTTGTTTCCCGTAGAAAAAATACCCTATGTCCTTCCTC
Organism: Schoenobius gigantellus; assembly: GCA_963935595.1. NCBI lineage: Eukaryota > Metazoa > Arthropoda > Insecta > Lepidoptera > Crambidae > Schoenobius > Schoenobius gigantellus. The sequence continues at coordinate 16,537,797 of OZ012551.1, read as the reverse complement.
TGGTCTCGAACTATCCCTATACCAACTTTCATCAAAATCGGTTAATTCGTTTCGAAGCCTATTGAATACAAACAAACAAACAATTACACTTAAATATAAACATAATTATAAATTGTGTAACAATGGCGGACTTATCTCTATAAGAGATTTCTACCAGTCAACCTGTGAGTGAGTTGGAAATTACATATAGAGGGAAACATCAAAGCATACAAGTGAGATTACAAAAGTAGATAAAGACAAAATTACACTAATACCTACACTAAAAATACATATTTTAACTACAATAAACACATCATACATACATATAAACATACAAATATACATACATAATAATATACATATACATCTGATGACGATGCGATAGCTAAGGCGGATTTACCACTTGCGACAGAAAGTGCTGCCTCAGCCTGTATTTAAAGCAGGGTACGGAGGGACCCTGTTGAACTACAGAGGGCAGGTGGTTCCATAATTAGGCGGCACGAAAGCTGAATGAGTGTAGCCGGAAGTTTGTGTTAGGTTTGGGGAGGTCAAGCGTTTCAGTATAGCATGGGAACGAGAGGGGGGGGGGGGGGGGGGCATATGAAACCGCAAACGAAGGTACTGTGGGGAATTTGAATTTGGGTCTCTGGTAGCTATACACGGTAGGGTATACCTGACAGGTTTGCCTGAAAACGTACACCCGTCAGGTAAGCTTGAGCTGAGTAGAGGAAATACACGTAGCGATAAACCTGTACAAACTCTCAGTTAAAGCCATGGCCCCGGCATCATATATCGACGCTGTAGCGCTAATCGGTTTATTATTTGTTTTGTCTTGACCACCACACACGCTCAGTTTTGCCTGTACAGTTAAACTACACAGCTACACCATAACACCAACGGGCAAAATCGCTACACACGCTCAGTTTTGCCTGTACAGTTAAATTTCTCAGGTATACCAACGGGCAAAAAATATAAAAATTCATATTTTTTCGGTTGCCTGAACAGGTGTGCATACATGCTCCGGTTTACCTATACAGTTGAACTGTACAGGCAAACCTATCAAGTATACCCTCTAAAGGAAAGGAAGGGAAGAGCGCCGTCATGATGTGCATATTACGGCGCTCACGGACCGGAAGTCATTTCAGCTCGGAGCGAAAGTGAGAAATACCACAGATAATATAATACTACAGTACAGATGCCCCATCCCATACAACGAAATGGGACCTACTTAAATCGGGCTATTCTTCGAACTATTTTATTTCACCATTTCACCGCGAGATGACGCACCAGCAAGCTCGGGCCATCGAGCCTTTGCTACATTGGGCTCAGTAGTTCTCGCACGCACTCAACAGATGGCACTTTGTGAACTGCTATGCTTATTATGCTTTGTTTAGTTCATGACTGCGTAAATAGGTCTTGTAAAACATCATACGCTTACGGCCGGCTGCAACAAGCTAAATGTGTTACAATTTGGTAAAAAATTTACGTATAAATCAATGTTATACCTAAGGGGTTGTTCCGCCATGGTTATACGATTTATGTCATACATTTTATATACGTTTGACATTTAAGATGTAATTGTAAAATAAATTTGATATCATTGGAGGTATAAGTCATTTTGGTAGGTAGTGGGTACTTTCTATTATATCTGTAACTTCAAATTCGAAAAACTGGTTAAGAATAAAGCAAACTTGCAAATTTTTTATATGGGACCTTTTTTATCCCGCCCAAGACGATTTTTTTTTTCACTGATTTATTCATCATTTTTTCAATTTATTTAGTATTTTTAAAGAAAATCAAAGTCACATAATAACTATTGTATTTTGTTAAAAGGTGATTTAAAATTTTTATTTGACAAGATTTTTCAGTTTATGATTTTTGTTTTTTATATAAAATAAGTGTTTATTTTTATATTTATACATACTTACTTACCTATAAAAAACTAAGCAATTTAATTTCTCAGTGATATTTTATAATATTAAATATAATTGAGAAATTTAATTCTTAATTACTTATATTTTTTATAATATAAAATATAATTGAGAAATTTATATTCTTATAGCCGGCTGAAATTAATTTATTCGACTGTTTTATCAAATATAGAAATTATATAATTTTGTACTATTTTTTAAACAAAATTTTATTTTTCCTTTTTCTTTCTTACCAGTTATCTAATTTTCTGTTTCATTTTAAGAATGTTGTTATTAATTCTGTGATAAAAAATCATTGAAACAAAAAATACTTAATGCGGGTTCGAACCACAGCGGTATAGCTTAATAATTTCGCAGTATTTCCGCATGAGCCATCTGTTCACTTAGATTTGATGTTGAAATTTCGAATCTATTAGGGTAAGCGCACCGGTTCGCCGGCCAGCACCCCTTTTCGGCCATTTCACGATTTATTTTGATTAATAGTTTAATTTAAGAATAATTCTCTTTAAATTTCGCACCATTTGATCTGGACAAACTTCGTGCTAAACACTTTGAAAGCAGAACCTCTCAAGTGTATCAATGTGCTCTTAGTCGGCATTTGAAAATCAGCAGTGCAGAAATGCGTCAAATTTAAGAAAAAAAAAATAGCAAGTAGTTTATACTTCTATGGCAAGTTTTGGAAGTGCTATTTGTTATTTCTTTCTGAATTTTGGACTGCACGTGTTAATACTATTCTAGTTTAATATTCAATAGCTAAATAAATCTAAAATATGATAGTTTTTAATATATTTAATGGCCGAGAAATAGGTATCTAGAAATGCATTTTGTTTGGTTTTCGGCATGGTGGCCGAAAATACGATTATTAATGGACTTATTTATTAGTGTCAATCCCGAAATCTTTCAACTCGCCGAAATTGAATTCATTTTAGTTAGTAGACCTACGTTAATACGAAATAAAAACTAGTTGTCGGCCGCCATTATGTTTTCAATTTTTAAAGATATTATCTTTCAAAGTATCTATATAAAAGCGGCCGAAAACTAATACAAATTTTACCAGTTTTCGGCCATAGGTAACGAAAGACGGCCCACTACTATTAAAATTTTTACCAGAATGCGGCCACAGAGAATAAATGGCGGCCGATTACTAGTAAAATTAAAACCGGTATCCGGCCATAGATAATGAGACGGCCGACAACCAGAAATAAATATTCATTATTCGGCCATAGATAATTTTAAGCAGAAACTAGTAAAAAGTAATTATAGTTTTCGGCCATATAACATAAAATCTGATCCCAATATATAATACCTGATTTTGTTTGACCATATAAAGTTATAATTTCAGACCATGATACTACTCAAGTAAAATCCAAATATTTGGTACCTACTGTTTTGTTATCATTATTATCAGGTCAGCCAAAAGACGCCTACTGTTGGACATTAGCCTCCCCCAGAGATTTCCAAACCGATCGGTCCTGCGCCACCCGTATTCAGTGGCTTTCCGCGACCTTTACCAGTTCGTCGGTCCATCTTATGGGTACCGCTCAGCGTTGGTATGCCCCACCAACGCTGAGCGGTACGCGGTATGCGGCCGCCAATCGAGGACTTTTTTCAACGGTCGTCAGTCCTGCCCACTGCTACTTGAGGTTTACAAATTCTTTGGGCTATGTCGTTGACTCTAGTTTTTCTACGGATCTCATCTTTCTCATGAGACTCCATGTAAACGGCCACGTCTCAGCTTCGTACTACATCACTGGCAATACGCAAGTATTGAAGACTTTCGTAATAAGACAATGCGGCAGATTAGCCGTGAATATGCTGCGCAACTTCCCGAACGCTGCCCAGCCAAGTAGGATTCTTCGATTTATCTCTTTCTGGAAGTTGCACTTACCGAGCTGGATTATTTACCCCAGGTTAACATATTTGTCAACAACTTCGAGTGTAGAGCATCCAACCTTCACAGGAGTGGATACTACATAGGAGTTCAACGTGATTTTGGGCTTGTCCATGCTCATTTTATGATCTTGTCCATGCTCATTTTATGGTCTCAGCCATGACTACGATATCATCGGCAAAACGAAGGTGAGTCATGTACTCAACATTTATGTTGATGCCAAGACCACTCCAGTCCAAAAGCGTCCAAATACCTCCTCCAACGCAGCTGTGAACAGTTTCGGTGATATAACGTTACCCTGTCTAACACCTCGTTGAAGTCGTTTTGGTTTCGAGTTTTCCTCCTGAAGACAGACTGACATAGTGGCGTTTTTGTACAATGATTGTAACAGTTGGATGTACCTCTGGAGTGACCTAAGCACCTCCTAGGTCTCGACAGAATTAAAGGCTTTCTCATAGTCTACAAACGCAACGCTGCTACTATGGCAGATTATACCCCTCGGTCTACTGTATAACCTGGCGCAGAGTAAATATGTGGCCTATGATACTATAGCCTTTACGGAATCCGGCTTTTTCGCGAGGCTAGAAGTTGTCAAACTTGCGCGGGAGATGATTCGTGATGACGATCGAGAACAGCTTGTAGACATGACCTAGAAGCGTGATGGGTCTGTAGTTCTCCAACTGGGCCCTGTCGCCCTTTTTGAAGAAAAGTGCCACCACGGCCCTGTGTCATGCTTTAGGCGTTTCGCCTTCGAGTATGACGGAGTTTAATAGCCTCTGCAGCACTTTTCGGACTGGTAGTCCACCCGCTTTTAAAAGCTCAGAAGTAACTCCATCATCACTCGGCGCTTTGTTGTTCTTGAGCTGTTTGAGAGCCACAGTAATCGTACAGACTGATGTCCGGGACGTCTTCGGTGAAATGCCGGATCAATTTAAACCTAACGAACCAAGAGAAAATAACTCAAATATTTGTGTAGACTTAGAAGAAGAGGTTCTGGAAACTGTAAAAATCCTTAACTTCAACACTTTTCGAAAATATAATAAATATCCCACTCATTTAACAAAAAAAAAATAGAGAAATCCCAAGGTTTCATATCCCAGTGCCATCTGAAGCTTGGCGTAATTACTATGAAAATCACGAAGAAACAGAACAGGAAAGCAAAAAATAAATAAAAAGAGAGACGAAGAATGTTTTACAATGGGTCTCATCGGAAGGCTTAATGTCACTCAAAGGGCAAAGGAGAGGGCTATGCTCGGGGTTTCTTTACGCAATCGCATCAGAAATGAAGAGATCCGTAGAAGAACTAGTCACCGACATAGCCCAAAGAATTGCAAACCTTAAGTGGCAGTGGGCAGGACACATCGCTCACAGGACTAACGGCCATTGGGGCGGGGCGGTCCTCGAGTGGGGGCCGCGTACCGGGAGACGCAGTATTGGTAGAACCCCCACAAGGTGGACCGACGATCTGGTGAAGGTCGCGGGACGCCGCTGGATGCGGGAGGCGCAAGACCGATCAGTTTTTGAGATCCCTGGGGGAGTCCTATGTCCAACAGTGGGCGTTTCTTGACGAAATGATGATGATGATGACGAAAAATGTGACCTATGCCAAGGTGCAGAATTTGCTAAGGAAGATATTTTGAAACTTACTTCCGTATTCAGGGTTGATGATTATTAATTTCATAATACCTGTTTCTTCAAATAGGTAAATATTCAAAAATAATGTTTATAGTTATGTTAGTAGACGTAGATTTTATAATGACGTGGCTTTAAAATAAAAATGTAACATTAATAAGTTTCGTTTGATTAAAAACTTGACTTGGACCTTAAATATAATAAAATAAGACTGAAATTCCAATTATTATTTTGGCCGAAAACATGTTAAAATGGCCGGCAACCGGTGAAATCGCCCTTGTTTGATATATTTTTAATTAGTAAATTATTCTTAAGTTATGGCATTATTTTTTTCGTCTAATTTGAAAGTGAGTTAGATTATGTAACCATTCTAGCTCTAATTAAAAACGTAGATGCACTTTTTGATATTAAGAATCATGCCCAAACTGCAGAGTCCTGCTAACTGGCCGAAAAGGGGTATCTCTACCCTATTTAAATTATGTGACGTCTATTGTAAGTCGCGCTTGCCACAATATTTGTAAATGGTAAAATCTAATAAAACACTGTACCTATAATATTTTATTTGGCAAAATTCAAAATATACCTAATCACCATTGAGATTAAAAAATAATTCAAGTAGTACCTACATTAATTTTATTTATTTTTTTATGGTCAGGAAACTTATGTCCATTAAAGTATTTACTAAACTTACAGAAATTGTGTATGTAAAGAAAAAATATTGCTGTGTTTGTAAACTACCTCTAAGTTTTTGTATTACTGACACTATGTTATGTAACCTGTCACAATTTATGACACGTCATGCTGTTGCTACAATGTATATACGTGGAGCTTTATGTACCTATATGTATTGATTTGTATATTTCTATTATTCCATGTTGAGTGTATTACGTAGATATTAAGATTTTTGTTGTTGTCCCATACATTTGAAAGCTTAGTGTGTGTGTGCCATAGTGGTGCCTCTTAGAGCGTCTTCAGGGTGTCTACGGAAGACCAGCGCCGGGGAGTCTGCGACGCCTCGGCATTATGCTGAGTAGATACCCTTTCCGTGGCACATCTATTAGTGTTTTCCCTTTTTTTATTTGTTATTCTGTGTAAGTGCCATTGAATAAACCATTTTCTTTCTTTCTTTCTTTTTTCTTTCATTAATACTCACGCTGGGCTTTAAATGTTGACCTTAAGACTGCCCTTATGTCGCTCGTAATAGCGGCGGCTTTCGTAATGCAAATGTAAAGCTTGATGGTTGCCGACTGTACTTTACGTATTACTTACCTAATTTTGTAAAATTAGTTTTGAAATCCCCATACAAAATAGTTAGGTCAGTGAAAAAATCACTGTGGTTTTATGAAACCAACATGCAAGTGAGACATTTTTTTTTTGGTTCGTATTTAACTGAAAATTTCCGAAAAATTATTTAATAGGGTAAGTTCTTACTTATTAAAATCGCGTTTCTAATCCTAACCTAAATCTTTTTGTTCTTAAATAAAAATTATAAATAAAAAACAAATTGAGATATAAATAAAAGGAATTGATATACTTAATAAACAAAAAGCAATAAAGAAAAACAAAACAATAAAACAAGCAATTTTTTTAAAAAATAACTACATCAGGACAGGATCGAACCACTGCCACACAGACTTAAAAACGAAGATCTAACGAGTAGACCAATCCTGACCTATGTATTGGAAGTGGTGCAATTTAAGATGTCATGTTTTTGTGTAATTCGACCATAATTCGACATTACACTTTCAAATGTATGGGAATTAGAAAATTAATTTTGCAATTTCGAATTTTCAATGACGCCATTACTATTGAGATTATGTCAAAATACCAACATACCAAACACCTTGTAGGTAATATAATAAAATAAAATAATCAACTCAATCTGTGACCATACGAACAAGCATACATAAGTAGTGCCATCTATGAGTGAGCAGTATGTAATCAAATAGTTAAAGCAGACATTGCGTACTACTTTGAGCTATGCTTTTGAGAGATACATTGAAGTTCAGACAATTTGTCGCTAGGAGTGCTATAAATTTGTAAAAAGAAATGTTAAACCGTTCTAGCATGACTTAAAAACGTATTTTGATACTTCCCACGTGCTAAGTGATTTTTTAAAATATAATCAATAGTTTTCTGAATCTCCTTGTTGACTTTTACTAAATTCACTAAAAAGTCATTACAAAAATCGATTAAAGTAGCGCCATCTATTGATGATTTTATCGAATTATTTTACTTTTGTTCGTGATGGGTCCCCGTGGAAATACGATCAAATTTGCGGAGACGAAAAAAAAAACTTATAGCCAGATTTTACTACTTAATCAATTATTAAAAAAGAATAGAACCTAATCATATAAAAACAATAACTTGCGTATAACATAAAGACGAGATATAAGATGGCTAGTATATGAAAAAGAGTTTATTACAGGGCTGTCTACAAAACCTGGCACCCATAAACAAGGTGTTTGGTACATAGGGTATCAAGCCAAAACATACCCATGTTAACAGCCATATAAAAGTTATGACCATAAAAAATTCGAAATTATAAAATCCGTTATCTAATTCTCTACTCATTTTTTTCACAGACCCAACTATTGTTATTGGAGATTTCAAAATAAATTTTATAATTTCAAATTTTCAACGACGCCAAAACTTTTACATGACTAGGTATGTTAATATGGGTGAGTTTCGGCTTAATAATGTATTACATACCAAACGTGTTATACACAGGGTTAATTTTGAGGTACCGGCAACCTCGCAGGATTAGATAGCTAGCATCATTACAGATAGATCTTAATTATTTTGTTTGTGAAGTCGACAACCACAATATACCATAATAATGAACTTCCATTTCATATTTGTTTTAGTGGTTATCATTACTTTTGTAATACATTATTGTTATTCTAAAATTATTCTGTACCTACAGAAAACAAGAATACATCTATCATCATCCATCATGAAACATGGATACATAAAACAAGGGACAGTAAAGTTAAGAAAAGTTAAATATTTACCTAAATGCAGCAATAGTTGGTCTTGTTTCCACATCTTGTAGTGTGTATATTGATCCTATGTCATCAAGTATTTGATTCATGAAATCTTTTTCAGGTGTCTCATTATCTATTGTGCCATTTTGGAGAGAATTAAAGAGCTGTTCTAAGCTATTTGGTCTGTATAATGCTGAGGGTAAATTTCCATCAATAGGTTGGTGATAAGATAGGTCTTTTTGAGGCAAAGAAGTTGAATGTCTTTTTAAGAACATTTGTGCTTGTCCTCCATGTCCACCTCGCAGCATTTCTAAATAAAGGTGACAAAGCAGTGGACTTAACAATCCAAGAAGCTCATTCTTTACCTTGTCGACTTTGATATCTTTTACAAAATTAACAAATCTGAAATAATGTTAAAAAATTGTACAAAAATTTACATTGGAATGGAAGCATACATAGTGGCAGTTTTCTAAGGAGAATTTTTAGTTTTATACCAAAAAAATTAAAGACTAAAATCTATAATATATAAAGTGGTTAGGGTAGGTAGGTAGTTGATAGTGGATAGATGGTAATTGATAGTGGACAGATTGTCATTGATCGTGGCATAGCATTAACATACCCCTCCCTCTTAATCAAATATTGCCTACATTTACAAATCCATACACCGAAGTGATGTGAGTGATTTTTAACTAAAAATCCCTACCTTTTTGGCAATACGAGAATGTTCTCTTCAGTAGTTTTTAAGCAATGATCACTGTTTTTAATCTGTTGTGATTTTTATATATTTCTAGACAATGGCTCATAATCGCCTAAATGTACCTACACTAATACTAACTTTTTAACATGGCTTCATATTATGTCTTGTATTTGCTAAGAAAACAAACTAATCAGGAATTAATATACAAGTATCAACATGTTGCTATTTAGTGAATAAGTTCACTGCAAGAAAATGCCTATTTGCAACTCCACAGTTTATTGCTCATTTTATCAAACAACATTGGGATCCTTAGCGTCACATTTCCAGCGATATCCAGTTTCGAAGTCACTTAGAAAGTAAGGTCAAACTGGCTTCTAAAAAGCTTGGTGTGCTTAACAAGGTAAAGCAATATTTCTTGCCGGCCCAGAGAATCGTATTGTTCAAGTCTCAGGTCCAGCCAAATATGGAATATTGCTGTCATTTGTGGGCTGGAACACCAAAATAGTTTGGGCCCTTTGATGCGGTTCAGAGACCGACTGAGTGAATTGTAGGCTATCCCAATCTCACAAATGGTATCAAACCCCTAAGCTCCTTTGTACAATGGGATGTGTTCACAGGAACAGTTTGATGTTGATGCCAATAGCCCCATTCTACCATTGTACTGCTCACTATTGGAGGGGAATTCATCCACAGACCTTAGAACCAGAATGGACATACAGGGCCGTCTTTCACCTATTAGAGGCCCTGGGCACATTAGGATAGTGGGCCCCCTATGACCATAATAAAGCACTATTTAACCAACTTTCAAAAGGAGGAGGTTATTAATTCGACCCGTATTTGTTTTGTTTGTGTGTATGTACGCGATTACACCGCCAATTGTGGACCGATTTTCAAAATTCTTTTTGTATTTGATAGAGTATACTCCTGGGGTGGTCCCAAGGTTACCAAAGTCAGGACCTGACGATGGTATCCCATAAGAATCGAGGGAAACCCTAAAATTGTATAGGTATTTCCAACGTGTTTTGTGTATATCTTACTGTAAAAGCCCGAACTACGGTAAATCCTAACATTTTCCGGTAAAACCTAAGATTTATCAACTCTTAATGGTTAAAAGTCCGAACTGTTCTGTGATCATTGTTTATTTCGGACTTTTACCATTATACACCCGGTAAATCCTAGAACTTACCACCAACACCAAGATGCGGTCAATGTTGAAAATATTCTTAAGAGGAAATCATACGGGTTTCCTTCCTCGATAGTGGCAATAGTTGCCCTATTTTTACAAAAAAAGCTATGCACATGGTCCTACGTTCTCCTTTTTTATTACATTAATTATTACAGGCGATTTAAATCCTTCAAAAATTTTCTTCTGTTTCCAACATCCAGCAAACTTTGACGCGATTATATGAAAAAAAGATGAAACACAGAAACATAACCAAAACCTTTCCTTAAATTTAAAAAAAAGTAATTAAATCCTTCAAGTTTTAGAGGAGAAAATAGAGGACTACGAAACGTCTATTTTGTGTATTTTTCAGTTGTCTCTATCGCAGTCGTTTGGTTGGAGGCACAACGCGACAGCAATACTTGCATTTTAAAAAAACCTATTTTTAAATTCTCCTGACCTTAGTGTTTTCTCTTGAGACGCATAAAACGTGGGACTTTTTAGATTGGTCAAATATTTTAATTAAGTAAGTTATAAAATACCAAATAATAAGATTAATAATGATTCAGTTACCACAGGCCAACGTAGGCATTTGTAAGAAAATAATTTTCGTTTTTGAATTGTTTTGTTTTTTTAAAGGTGTTTTAAAATTATGTTTTATAAGTTACTATAGCTTTCCGCTCGCGACTTCGCCCGCGTTATTTTTGTTTTCTCGTGGGAATTTTTTTCCCGTAGGAGAATTACCCTATGTCCTTCCCCTGGTCTCGAAATATATCCCTATACCAACTTTCAACAAAATCGGTTCAGTAGTTTCGAAACCTATTCAATACAAACACACAAACAATCAAATCTTTCCTCTTTATAATATTAGTATAGATTAAAAAATAAATAAAAATAATTACAATATACAAATGTTTTATCATAACGATAATTATCAATTTTTTATTTAGTATTTAATTTAGACTTTGTTTAGTTTTAATGTGTACAATTACAGATCGCATGTAACTGTGTCGTTTTGTACAGTCTAGGTGGATTCGTAACTTAATTAATTTGTAAGGTGCTGAGTAGTGCTGACTCATAGTTAAATTGAAAAGAAAAACGACAGAAATACACATTGCTTTATTCCGAAAACCAATATTTACTAACTGTCATTGGTAAAACCTAGCATACCCCAAAGTCTAAAAGCCCGAAAAATCATCTATTCTTTTTAAAATCCTAACAGTTACCAGCTCATGTAGGATTTACCGGCAAAACCTAAGATTTACTGACATACGGGCTTTTACAGTAACAGATACACTATAAAATCACCTTTATATTAAAATAAATATATTTCATTTCTAGACATCATCAGGTCCAAAGTGGATAATAATGTTCTTTACTGACAAAACCTAAGATTTACCAATTTATAAGGACTTACAGTAACATATATCTACGAGTATTCAATAGAAAATAAGAGCCCCCTATTTTTTTTATCGATTTTCAATAGAATCTTATTGCTTATTTAAATTAGGTACGCACTTAATTTATTTGTCATCAAAAACGTTCGGACCTTAAAACCAATAAACAAACACAGAGAAGAAATGAGCAAAGAAATGAGTACCTAATGTTAGTTTGTTTATCATACAATTTTACAGGTGGCTGAAATTTTGTTTTGAGTAGTATATAATATAGTATGTATAATGAGAAAGTAGAGTAGCTATCGGTTATCGCTTGCTAATCGAGTAGGGACTAGGGGGCCCCAGTCCATCGGGGGCCCTGGGCATGTGCCCATTGTGCCCAATGGGTAAGAGGGGCCTGTGGACATAGACCGTAAGGTTCGCAGCACTTTCTCCCACATACAATCAGACCAGTCCCCTTCTGAGATTTTCCATAAGGACTATAACATAGAGTTCTTTAAAAAAGGCGGGAAGAGGTTTTTACAGGATTGTCGCAGACATCTATAGGCTGAGGTGACCATCTACCATCACGCGACCTGCATGCTTATTTACCATCTTCATAGTACGAGGGGCATTCAATTATTACTTAGCCTCGCCGCCCGATGGCGCTGTTGTTACAAAAAAGTTTTACTATCGTGCAGTAAATACTTTTTGAAGTCTACTAAGAAGTTTTCAATCTTTTCCCTTCATTTGTTTTGTTTTGACAGCCTTTGGAAGCGAGCGTGTCGGTCGGTTTTACAAAAATGGAAAAAGAACAATATCCTTCAGTGATGAGATTCTTGTTTTTGGAAGGGAAAACGGGCGGCGAAATCAAAGAGCGCTTGAATGCTGTGTACGGTGACTCTTCTCCTTCAATGGCGACCATAAAAAATTGGTTCAAGGAGTTTGCTCGTGGCCGCACGTCGGTTTTTGATGAGCCACGCCCAGGTGCACCGAAAACGGCTACTACGGAGGAAAACGTAAAAAAATCCACGATCTCGTGTTGGCAGACCGGCGATTGAAGATTCGCGAGATAGCTGAGACTGTAGGCATCGCAGAAGGGACAGTGCATCATATTCTGCACGAAGAACTGGGTATGAAAAAATTATCGGCGCGATAGGTGCCGCCTTTGCTCACACCAGACAACAAGTGCAACCGTGAGACCACATCGGCGACATGTTTGGCGCTGTTTCAATGCAATCCGGCGGAGTTCTTGCGTCGTTTTGTGACCGTCGACTAAACATGGTACACACCAGAGACCAATGAACAGTCGAAACAGTGGACTTTACCCGGCGAACATGCTCCAAAGAAGGCGAAGACTGTTCAATCGGCCGGAAAGGTGATGGCTAGTGTTTTTTGGGACTCACAAGGTGTGATCTACATCGATTACCTCGAGAAGGGTAAAACAATCATGGGGCTCTACTATTCCGACTTATTGGGCCGATTCGACGCCGAATTAAAAAAAAAAACGACCCCATTTGGCAAAGAAAAAAGTGCTGTTCCACCACGACAACGCGCCGGCTCACACCTCCACCGTCGTCATGGCCAAATTGGTTGAATTGCGTATTCTCCAGATTTGGCTCCCTGTGACTTCTTCTTGTTTCCAAATCTGAAAAAGTCACTCGCCGAGAAAAGATTTGGGTTCGAATGATGAGGTCATCGCCGCCACAGACCTATTTTGAAGACCTCGGGAAATCATATTTTTTGGACGTGTTAAAAAAGTTGGAGCATCGCTGGGCCAAGTGTATTCAATTGAAAGGAGACTATGTTGAAAAATAAATTTCTACCTTTTAAAATTTTCGTTTTCCTTTTGTAGGCTAAATATTTGTTGAATCGCCCTCGTATAAGAGACATGTTTCTTGCTACTGTCTCTCTATTTTTAAGAATAGTGCAGTTGGCAATATCCATACATCTTTTTATATTGATATATGATGTCTAAGTTGATTCATACATATTTCAATACAAAACCACAGTAAAATTATAAAAGGATTTTCCTAAAAATCACTAGATTATTATTTTTTCACACTGTATAAAAGGACTTGCAAATAGTTACATAATACAAACACTTTCAACGGTCTTACTATGTAAAGCGATTCCTTTAAGGCTTTAAGTGGTAAGAGTGGTAAGACTGTTCTCTTTCAGAGAATTATAGCTCCTTTTTGATCACAATGCCTACGCTGCAAAACTACTTTGAAGGATTACTCCTAAACAGCTATAAGACTAAGTGCCAAAATTACTAACATTTAAAACGCCTACAAAGCAAAATGCCTCAAATAAATATATCTAAAGCGGTTTGCCTAATTTGCAATACGTCTGCATTCTTTCTTGTCTAGGCAGCATAACGTCTCAAAAATTAAAATGACTTTAAAGGATAATACATAACATGCCATACGACTAAGAAGCATACGACAATCGCTATCAAAAACGGCTATAAATCAAACTGCCTCAAATTAATAATATCCAACTAATATAAATGTGAAAGGAAGTGACATAGAAAACTCTATGCCATTTTGCAGTTGAGTTGCAGTTCAAACTCTGTCCTTCTGTACCGGCCCTAGATGACCTGTTTTACAAAATACCAATTTCATTGGTAATGACCTAATACTAAACAATTCGTGACGGACCATTAACTATGCTTGTATTTATACCTCGTTTTTGTTTGATTTCCTGTAATTTGGAGCATTTAGGTGTTCAGGTCATAAAACTACTGAGTTGTTTTGCATATGAGGTATTTTGCATCCCTAGGCATCTTCATATCCAGGCATTTTACAACAGAGATGTTTTGCATTTGAGCCTTATTAAGTTCATAGTCATTCTAATGTTTAGAAATTTTACTACTAAAGTCCTTTTGCATTAGAGGTAAAGTAATGATAAATTGTTTTAATTTGAGGCATTTTGCTTTATAGCCGTTTTACATGTTAGTTATTTTGTATCATAGTCATATAGCTGTTTAGGAGTAATCCTTCAAAGTTGTTTTGCGGCATAGGCATTGTGATCAAAAAGGTTATAGCTGTGTTAAAAATAAGTAAAGTCGATATTTATTTTGAAATCCTGAATCCTGGGCCATGTCCATGTTATATATACATTTGTGGTCATTCACCCTATATGGCACTACCTACGACAACCACTAGTAGTAGTAATGAGTGAACAAACTGAAACAATTTTTTTTCTAAAAATAAACTAAGATTTTCTAAAATTGAAGTAAAAGGCTAGAGAAAGTTATCTACCTCAACAAAACAATGGATATTTGATTATCAGAATTGAGTAATAATAAAATTGATAAAAACTTTTATACATATTTTTCTGTTTACTCGCTTAAAAATAGTTACTAAAAGTACTCTCACTTCCCACTGTTGGGCATGAGTCTCCTTCAACAAAGAGGAATTGACCATGCTGGCCAGATGGGTCGGTGTAGAGTTTTGTTTTGCGTTTTTCATCTCTTTGACTCAGCGAAACTACTTCAGTCGGTCGGTTACAGTCGGTCGGTCATATCCACAGGAATCAAGAGAGCGGCGACACATGTATTAGAAATCCACCACCATAAACAAGATGAAATCATTACGTATTTATTACTCCTATTGTTGATATTTACCTGCTATATTGTACGTCGTACTGGCCGGGGTCATTGTTAATGCACGAAAATAAAATAGAATTAGCGCGACTTGCTTCGCACTGAACTATTGTGGATACAGCCATCTGTTCCGCACTTCGGCACAAAGAATTATTTGAACTAAATATATCTATGTCCTGTAAGTAAAAGTGGTGATAATTAGTTTTACAAATTCGGCAAATAAATTTAAACTTACCTCTCATGATAATTATTTTAAACTCACTGGGTAATTTCGTCGTTCTAAGTAAGATGTAACTGCAGCTCTAACCGCATCATTTCGAGCCTTTTTGTATAAAGACATTGATTAATTATGAACAATGTTTATTAATTCATTCATAGAATATGTAATTGTAATATTTAATAAATTTTCACCACACACAAGAAAACACAAACACATAAATGTCAAAACAAAAAAAATACCACGATTCTTTTTTCCTTTTAGGAAGGGCAAAGGGAACTAAGTCCATACAAGTTAGTCTAAAATGAAATAGTATATTTTTTTTAAAGGTGCAATACCACAAGTAGTTACACGAGACCGTTTGTTTTCAGTTGGTCAGACTTTCAGATGGTCAGAATTTCAAATGGTCATTTCAAATAGGCAGATTTTGTACAGATAAACACAGATACAACAACACAAATCATCATCACAGCTTATGTCCCAACGAGAGTGACACTTGTCATACATCATATGGCATAAAAATCAAAAAGCATAATAATATTTGGCATAACAATTAAATAGACAAACATTATAATGCAGAATTGACGAAAAGCATAATATTAAAAATCATTATCTTTGAAAGGTATAATTTGGTATACTTTTTAGCATAAGTACTTTTACTTAATACGCATAATTTTACTACGCATAAATGTTATTATCCATAATTTTGTAACTATGCATAACTCACTAAAGACATAGTTTTATAAAGAATAATAACTGTAAATAGGTATCCATACATTTTCTTTGACATAATCCGGAATGTATTTTTCTCCATACGAGGATTACTAATCATTAAAAAAAACTAGTGCTATTTAAAACCGACTCCGTCAACCCTGACTACACGTAGTATTGTCTGCCCTACCCCTAGAGTGTTATTCAGAATCGCCAAGGCACGGAGGGGTGAGGAGGCCCGCATGTTGAAGAGCAGGTGGCTATGAGCGAGCCGCCGCCGCCGCGGCTGAGGCTGGCCGGCGAGGCCGGCCTTCAAACCGCGGCCGCCGCGGCTGCGGTGGTGAGCGAAAGCCATCTGCGACGATTAGCATGCGTGGGACCGCCAGAACCCCGCAGTGCCGGAGCTATGGCAGAAGTCTTGCATGTTGCATGCCTGCTTGCATGCCAGCTTGCGTGCCTCTGTATGCATTCTGCATGTCTGCATGCATGCTGCATGCATGCTGCATGACTGCGTGCTGCATGCCGGCTGCATGTATGCTTGCAAGCATGCATGCTGCATGTCTGCGTGTATGCAAAATGATATAATATAATAATATTATTACGTTTTTGTGATGGAAGTGTTGGAGGTAGTTTGCTGGACGACTTTCAAATTAAGGACTGGCTGGTTGTTTATTATTTATTAGGATTCCTGCCGTCTTATACCGGGTGTAACTGAAAACCCCAATAACATTTAAGGGGCATATAACTTAGATACTAAATGGACCTTCGGTGCTTGTTTGAGACCTGAAACCCCAATACTTTCAGAGTTATTTGACTTTAAATTGAAAGCAAAAACTTTCAAGTGACAACCATAATCAGCTGTTAACACAAAAGAAATTTCGTGACAGAAGTGAGCGTAGTATCCTCCTACGCTTACATAGGGCTGTCAGCACTTAATACCAAAAAAATATTAATTTAGTTTCTATGACGTGAGCGTAGTATTCCTCGTACGCTTACGTAGGGTTGTCGGCATCTAATACCAAAAAATTATTTATTTAGTTTGTATGGGGAAAAAAGTAGGTGTGTTAGCCCTAATATTTTGCCTACAGAATCTCTACTTCTGATGGATACATACCCTTAAATGTTATTGGGGTGTTCAGTTACACCCAGTCAGTCAGGGTTTCTTCCGCCATGGGCGGGTGCGGGCTTCGGGCATTTGTCGCCCATTGCCCGGGCATCTTCTCGGCGAGCGGCAGCTCGCCGGTGTTGTGCACGTCACGTAGTGACGGGCCCCTCTTCGCCACCCCCCTGTGCTACCACTCCGGGATCGAGGCACGGCCCTCCGCGGTCAAGCACACCGAGTTAGAGGGGCTTGTCCCAAGCCCAGCGAGCGCCGGCGAGCAGGCCGCGGCTTACTCTGCGCCCGGAGGAGCGGTGGGGGGAGGAGGGGGCCATTGGTCTTGTGGGATGGTGGTGTCATGTCCGGTGGTGGTGTCGCTTAGGCCAGTCACGCGCGCGAGCGGTGGGGTCCCGCGGCAGACTACAAGCCGTAAGCGACACGAGGTCTGGTCAGGTGGTGGCGTCGTCAGCGAAGTCGCTGACGAAGCGGAGTCTTGGCCGGGGTGGGTCGCCTCGTCGTGGGGATGCAGCTGGTGATGGTGGTGGTGACGATGGTAGGTCGTGGTCTCTCTCCGCCCTGGGCGACAACAAGTCGCGGGGCAGCGCTCGTCCGGAAGAGTCTGGAGGCCTGGGAACGTAGGGAGCAATGTTGTGGAGGTGGAGGTGGGGCCCGTTGTCGGCGCTGTCGAACATTCGACGCGCCAGACGGGCGACGAACTCCTCCACCGTCGGCATCCGAACGTCCCGGGCAATGACGTCATTCCTGACGTAGCGCCCCGCGTTCGTCACGACACGGAGAGAGACGTTCTGGACCACCTGCAGTCTGGAACGCTGGGTCGGGGAGCACAACGCATACCATGCTGGGGCGGCATAGGTGAGCCGCGTACGAACGTAGCTCTTGTAGACCATCAGTTTCGTACGCAGTGGTAGTCGGGATGCCAGCACCGGGCGCAGGATGCCACGGGCCATCTGGGCCTGGTTGACGACGTGGTCAACCTGGGGCACCATGCGCAGTTGGCGGTCGATGCGGCATCCGAGGTACGCAACTGTGGTCTGCCAAGCTACGTCCTGTCCGCGGAGTGTCAGCGGCGGTGGCATGCGGCGCTGCGACCCGACCAGGATGGCGGCCGTCTTACCCACGTTGACGGCCATCCTCCAGTTGTCCAGCCATGTTGGCAGGCGGTCCAGCAGTTGCTGCATCCGGGCGGAGGCGAATCTCACCTTCCGCGACGAGGCGAAGAAGGCGCTGTCGTCGGCGAATAGGGCCAACACCACGTCCCGCTGCCCCTCCTGGAGCTGGTCTTGGAGGGTGGGGATGTCGTCGGTGTAGGCGGCGTACAGGCACGGCGAGAGGCAGCTGCCCTGGGGCACTCCTGCGAGGATGGGGCGTGGCTGGGAGGTGGCGTCCTCAACCGAGACCACGAAGCTCCGACCCTGGAGAAACGACGCCAGCAGTCTCACGTGGGCGGGCGGCATGCTGGTGGCGGCCAGCTTGTAGAGGAGACCGGGATGCCACACACGGTCGAAGGCCTTCTCGATGTCCAAGAAGACCCCCAAGGTGTGGTTGTCCCGGTTCATGGCGGCCGCGAGGTGGTGGAGCACGCGCGCCAGCTGGAGCGTTCAGTTACACCCTGTATACTAATTTCTAGGCCCTGCAGCGGGCAGTACCGTAAAGAGAGCCTATTTTTATTATTTACAAGTGAGGGTATCTTAATACTAATCCTATTCTAAGGGTACTTAACAAATCCATTATTACTAACTACCTACATACTAAAATAATTATCTATTACTACCTACATACAAAAATATCACAATTTAATTCTAAGATTACCCTAACATTATTTTTATTAACTACTGTTATGCGGTCTTGTACCCACTGGACCTTCAAGATTCGACCCAAAAGCAAAAGTGCTTATTGGACCTCATTTACAGAGCCCATTCGACCTTCCTAAAAATATTATATTCAATGCGGCCATTGGACCCCTTTTTTGAATTCGACTGGTACCTACTGGACCTTCAAGATTAGACCCTATTGCAACTGTACCCATTGGACCTTATTTGTATGCCCCATTCGACCTTCCTAAAATATTATATTGAATGTGCCCATAGGACCTTTTTTATGGGAACCATTGGACCTTATTGACAGTTTTATTCAAAAAAGTACAGTCATATAGAAAATTGTAGACTAAAATGAAATTAATAGGAACTGTAATAGAGCCAATACCCTTGAAAAGTAAGTAAATACCATTGAATTGTTCTAGCCTATCTATGTATGTACCTACTTATATCTCAATCGGCACAGCCACTAATTCCGAGCAGAAAAAAATATGGAGAAAACCGGACGTCCTTTTTTTGTTACAATTAGAGTTGTATTGATATTTTCTCTCACGACATTCGTCCTGCTCTCCCCTTTTGTATTGTAGCGCAACGTTCAGTGGCAATATTTCTTTCTCGTTCTTGTCTATTGTTTACTTTCCAAAAAACTACCTGAAGGGTTAAAAAAAGGCTACTTTAAAGGAGTAACAAAAAACTGAGATATTGTCAACTATTGATTTTAAGTAATATATAGGTAGGATTAGAAGTTACATCCCTCCTATATTGGTTCTGTAGACATCGCACTTTAACATAATATTAAATCAAAGACAAAAATCTTTATAAAATGTAAACCTTCACAAGTATACTGTTGATAGTCAATGTACATTTGATTAAATAAAATAGTTAAAACCAAACTAAAAAAAACACCCATATTATAGTTAAAAAATGGGAGATCAACTCAAAACAGAATATTAATCAACATAATTAATGAGATGTAATTATGTTGATTATTCTCCCATGATCCAATCTGGTTGTCGTCAATCTTTAATTGTATGCATGCTTAATCTGTTTTTATATAAATAATTTTTTTTCTATCTTAAGGTACCTACAGTAAGCTCCTTGTTAAGCTATACTGTTTGACCTTTGGACCGTTCTTATGCCGCTCCGTAATAGTGGCAGTTTTCGTAGTGTAAATGGGAGCTTACTGTACCACTTGTCAAAGCTCTGCCGAAGGTAGATTAAAATCGATAGAATAGTATACTAACTAAACTGAAGTCTTTTTTTTTACCAAAAAGTAAATATTTTAATATGGGTTATAAATCACAGATCGATTAAATTTATGTGATAATATGTGATTTATTTAAAACATTTTTATAATTTTTGTTTGGCAATTTAGGCTAACTTATAGTTATAAAAAATATTATCTATTGTCGTTAAAAGTAAGGTAAAAAAAGGATCTGTGGTTATGTGATTATAGTAGGTTATCTATATTTTATTTCTTTTTGATTTGTTGCTGATGATTAATATGTTGAATTTTTTAAATATGTTGATTAAATATTTTGATTTATATCTATTGTTTATATTTCTTTAACAATTTTACTTTTCTGCATGACTGTATGTAACATTCCAAAAGAAAAGAGCCAAATAGTGTAATGGGACACGTCTTTTTGATAAAAGGTCTAATGGATCCAATGGTGTAGATAATGTGTAATTTTGAAGGTCCAGTGGGTACCATGTTTTTTATAGGAGGTCGAATAGGTCGTATCGTTAATTTTGAAGGTCCAGTGGGCACCAGATTTTTGATAGGAGGTCGAATAGGTCCTATCGTGTAGGTAAGGTCCAATTATGAAGGTCCAGTGGGTACAAGACCTGTTATGCTACCCTACAAACTATTCTAAGATACCCTACATTACCCCCCTCTAAGCGAAGCGTACCGTAGGTTTTACAATGCGACCAGAGGGGCAATCGCACTATTTACGAACGTTTGAATCGAAACCAAAACGTTACCGTTCCCATATGTTTTGATATCTGACTGCTGTCAAGGTGTTGTCAAAATGTATGGGAACGGAAACGTTTCTGATTTGGTTGAAACGTTATAAATAGTGCGATTGCCCCACAGATCGTGTTGTGTATGGTTTCGCTGCTGCTGATGTCATCATTGAGCTTGGGGTTAAAGGAATTTAACTAACAAAAGTAAATATATATTTCCTAAAATAATAGTAGATTATGTACCGAGGGATTAAAGCAGCATCTAACATCACGGGCGCCATATTGAACCCCGTAGTTAACTCGAGCGTAGCGAGGGAGTTAAATTTTAACTCCTGAGCAAAGCGAGGGAGTTACTTATGTAGAGTCTTATAATAACCTCAAATGACGTATTGTTCATAAAAATTGAGATAAATGCAATTTTATTTTACCGATTCTCCCGACCTTTGACCTTGAATTCTTGTGACGCAGACACGAGATTATATGATACTTCTTCCCCCAGTCTTTAGAATGCCAAAACAAAGGTTTTTACCAATTTACAGCTTATTCGCTTCCATTCCGAGGTTGGATGCTTATTTTACTGGACTATTTGGGAGTTGGGAGGTTTACCTATTGGCAATGAAAAAATACGATCGCTTTAAAGACAGTAATAACTAATTACGTAGTTATTAACAGCGAATAAAGACTACTTTGACTTAACAAAGTTCAAAAAGTGATAATAGGTAAAGGATTTCGTCGGGTTCATTTAATCAATTAATAGAAATGAAAATCCCTAATTTCTATTGTGTGAGGGTGTATGCAACTGTGCCATTTCTGACTTTTTGAGAATCTGCCCATATGAGAATCTGTCCTTATGCGAATAAAGGCCGATAAGAGCTCGGTAGCCGAGGTCTAGGTATGTTGGAGACGCGGGTTCAAATCCCGAAATTTTTTCTTTATTAATTTTTATCAATTTATTGAGCATTTTTGAAGAAAATGCAAAGTTCTATATAAAAGTAATTACGGCATTAAGAATGCCTCTATAAAGCAATAATAACGGATGCACTTTGATTGTCAAAATTGAAGGCGATCGCGATATCTTCAACCATGGGACAAAATATATTTTTTGTATATGTAGAGGTTACGAAGTTGTGTATCTATGTAGGTATACTTTAGTACAACTAGTTGTGACTAACAGGACGCAGAAATTATTTATCTGGTCCTTGGTACGCCACAAATCTTCCACTTTGCCTACACACTAGTGGACTGATAAAATGATAAATTTAGTTCAAGTCGAGATGTCTACAAAAATAGTCGCTTGCGTTGTTAGTATAGGGCTAGTCACGTCAGTTTGTGGTCTTATAAATCAAAATCACTTTAACGACTTGTTATTTGATGGTGATTATCAATTCATTGATTTAACTCATCCGTTCGACAACTATACTGTGTACTGGCCGAATGCTCAAAAATTTGTATTTACAAAGAAAACTGAACATGAATCACCCGATGGATCTTGGTTTGTTTTTATATATTTTTTATTTAACACTTATTTCATAGAAATATTATTTGTAACCTCACGCTAGTACTATTATCTATTCTGTGCTCACGCTGAGTCATTGGGTAATTAATAGATACCAATAAGTTTTCTCAGCAGTATATTTGACCTAAAGTTACCTTCCAGGGCAATATGAGATTATCCATGTCATTGTTCCAGGATCGATATTGAAAATATTGTTCATTTTTGGATTTGATCGACACCAATCTTTGATCTTTCTAATCTCAGTAACCGATTTTCGGTTCAGGCAAGTTTTTTTTAAACTCTGTGTGTGTTATTTTTTGAAAACGAAGGTTTTTTTAAAGAATTCATCACATTTTGCGTAGCGGCGAGTGCGCGTCCTGAATTTAGAGAGCACTCTGCGCCTGTGGTGTTTTTCTCGCCTTATTGTGCATGTATGGCTCCACACGTTGGTCCCAACGCCACTCGTCCAACGTGTGGATCTAGAAAATGGCATTGGCTCCAAATGTTGGGGCACAGTTTAAAACTGTGGTTGGGGTTTTAAAAATGTTGAACCCACATGTGGAGCTGGCGTAAGAGGCTGAAACTTAAGAGCGCGGACGACTACTAAAATAAGTTCCTCGTACCTGTACTACGGTTAAGGGGCCACAGTACCTACTACTAGCGCCGCCATTCGTTTTTTATTAATTATGATAAATTAAAGACGTTTCTACAAAAAAAAGTGGCCACTTTTAGCAATAATTCGAATTATGATTAAGTATTCCTATACATTTTATCTATGCCTGAATAGCTCAAAAAATCTGAAATATCTGTATTGAGTTCTTGACTGATCTATTTTTTGTAGAAACGTCTTTAATTTATCATAAATAATAAAAAACGAATGGCAGCGCTAGTAGTAGGTACTGTGCCTTCTTAACGCTAAGATCTAATCTGTGGCTAAGGGTTAACGCCATCTAGCGGACAGCTCTAAGTTCTTTAGGGAGTCCGCTTGATTTGATTTGAGTCTCTACGATCTCTACATTCTCACATAACCACAGCGTGGCCACCTATTAGGCATAATGCATTTTCCATTCCCAAAAAAAGACTCGTAAATTGTTTATATTCCCTATTCCATTATGGTGATTGTGTCGAACTTTAAACCAGGGTGGCTCTATTTAACCTAGCACACGAGTGCAAAAATTCCTGTTTTACTATAAGGTTCTTTGAAGGCGTCACGGACGGTGTTGCGGCTCCTTTAGACCGTGTTCACGGGCGTGTATAACGCAAAGCCTTCAAACAACTGCTGAAACTAACGCTGTCGAACTCCCGTGCTATAATTAAGTACCTCTACAGTCCGCGACAGGTCATCAGGTTATAGTTTGATATGGGAATTCGGCCCAAAAGGCCCAAATAAGTAATACGCCGAAAATGCACTCACAGCAACGCGCCGCGACAGAGGCGCTACAGGCTACACAAACGTCGACACTTTTTGTTAACAACACAGCACACCGTCAATATTTAGAAACTGTAATTGCTGTGTCCGGCAGTGGCCATCGAACACAGTCGTTTCCTGTTACCGATACAGAGTGCCTAGTGGGAGTTTTATCGAGCTTTGCTCGATCGCGTAAACGCGAATTTGTATGGAATTAGAGCAGCGCCATCTAGCAGCTGCTATGGAATGAGACAGCTTCATCTAGTGACTACTAGATGGCACTGCTCTAATTCCATACAAATTCGCGTTTACGCGTTCGATGCCTGTGATCGAGTGAAGCTCGATAAAACTCGCACTCCGCACACAGCACTTCATATGAAGCGTAGATGCTGTTGCGAGGCGCCATTTTTCCAGCGCTTTACCACGGTAATAGTATATACAGTAAAATGACTTCATAAGAAACGGTTGAAACACGCGCTATGCTTACGCGCCTCGATCTGTGTGCCTAGTGCGAGTTTTATCGAGCTTTACTCGAGCGAATTTGTATGGAATTAGAGCATCGCCATCTAGTAGTCACTAGATGAAGCTGTCTCATTCCATAGCAGCTACTAGATGGCACTGCTCTAATTCCATACAAATTCGCGTTAACGCGTTCGATGCGTACGATCGAGTAAAGCTCGATAAAACTCGCACTCCGCACACTGGATCGCAATTGGATCGCATAGCTACAAGGGCTGTTACTAATGCAGTTCGCCGCAGGGCATACACACGAGTCAAACGGAGCACACGGTCGGTAAGAGAGCAGCCCTATCGCGGCCCACGCACCAAGCGATGCCGAGCGGCCGTAGGTATAAAATTTCAAAGAGGGGCCGAGTCCACATACCTACTGTATTATACTATTACCGTGGCTTTACCCATTTGTCCCCAACGAGTCACACCCTCATCTGTCACACTGTGATGGTTGGGAAGTTTTTATTCAAAAATTCCCAGCCAGTCACACTGTTACGCGATGGGAACATTTTATTAGAATTTTCCCAACCAGTCACATTCTTACGGGATGAAATAAAATAATAAAAACAATAATCAAATAGGTTTCATTATAATTTTAAATCAACATATCTTATCACAGTAAATCATCACTCTTTACAATAATTAACAGTTCTTAATTCTAATGTCACTCCGAGCTTTTAGGAACAATTTCCTAAATACAATCAGCCTTATATATATCACAGTAAATCATCATATTTCACAATAATTAACAGTTCTTAATTCTAATGTTAATTTGAACTTTTGGGAACAATTTTCTATATATAATCAGCTTTATATGTAAAAAATTTTTTTACAAAAAATAGAACCGACTTCATAAAAACACTGAAAACTTAAAAATAATCTTCTTCTATATTGAAGTCGGCGCCAAACGATGATCTCCTAGAAAGTGTTAAAATTTGTCACCGACTTCAATATAGAAGAAGATTATTTTTAAGTTTTCAGTGTTTTTGAAGTCGGTTCTACTTTTTGTAATTTTTCTTTTATTTTTAACTTTTTAGTGAATGAAATCTTTTTAGTCCTCTTTAGTCCTTCCTCGATTTTCTATGGGATCCCATCATCCGATCCTGACTTTGGTGACCATGGGACCACCCTTGCAGTATACTCTATCAAATACAAAAAGAATTTTGGAAATCGGTGTAAAAATGACGGAATTATGAGGTAACAAACATAAAAAAAAATACAACCGAATTTATAACCTCCTCCTTTTTTGAAGTCGGTTAAAAATATTTAATTGAAGAAGACTCTTCTCAAAATACAGTCAGAAATATTCTGAAACCTCTAGTTGCAGTAGTTCGGTTGGTGGTTCGGTTGACCGAACTAATGCAACTTTTTAGTAGCAGAAGTCCACAAACCATGAAAACGAAATCGAGGTAAAAAAAACTATATTAAAAGACGAGTTTATTCAAGAAGTGCAGCTGGAGTTAACACATGGCCTTATTACAGTTGGCCATGCTTTGGAGACTTTACGACACTATAATTCTAGTGTTAAATTATTAAATATTTTTTACATATAAAGCTGATTATATATAGAAAATTGTTCCCAAAAGTTCAAATTAACATTAGAATTAAGAACTGTTAATTATTGTGAAATATGATGATTTACTGTGATACATAAAGGCTGATTGTATTTAGGAAATTGTTCCTAAAAGCTCGGAATGACATTAGAATTAAGAAATGTTAATTATTGGTAAAAAGTGATGATTTACTGTGATATGATATGTTGATTTAAAATTATAATGAAACCTATTTGATTATTATTTTCATTATTTTATTTCATCCCGTAGGAGTGTGACTGGTTGGGAAAATTCTAATAAAATGTTCCCATCGAGTAACAGTGTGACTGGTTGGGAATTTTTTAAATAAAAACTTCCCAACCAGTCACTGTGTGACAGATGAGGGTGTGACTCGTTGGGAACAAATGCACGAGTCCGCATCGACCGTGTTAATCGATTTTGATATCGCTCATGTTGTTGCTTTCCATATTTCCATATGAACTGGGATCTTGTCATGATCGCTTAGAAAATAAGGTTAAATAAAACCATATTGAAACCACGGAACATAATGAAAGAGGTTAATAATTACAATATTCAGTCTCACTACGGTTTTAATACGGTATTGTACGTTACCTATTATTTATTCACATGATTAATAGAGATAAACAATTCTGTAATTCAGGTATGCAGCAAATGATTTCGCAACCGGCGAGCATGGAGGCACCCATATTGACGCCCCGTATCATTTCATGAGGTCCGGAGCGTACGTGGCAGATATCCCTTTGGAGAAGCTCATAGTACCTTGTAAGTTTTAAAAATAAACCATGATTGGATGTCAAGCACGATAGGCAAACATGCATTTTGAAGAGTACCTAACAAAACAATATGTTTAGCATAGATTAACATTAAATAAGGAGGGTATTTTGTCCTAATGTTCAAGGAATAAAATAGAGAAAGAACATAAGCGGGCTTTCGAGCAAAGTGAGTGGGTGTAGCTATTTGCCAGTTATTCTATAATTAGAGAGGCAATTTCGGTGTCATAATAGCAGTGCGTCCGGCAAGATCCCACTAACACATGCGGCATACCACAGAACACGAAGGACGTTAACTTTTTGTAATCCATACCTCTTTTGTGTTCTGTGCGGCTTACCTATAAAGAATTTGTGGGAGTGCCAACCAACCAATATTTATAGTATGTCTACAATAGTCCACACTATACTTACTACTTCTGCCAATGTAACGGCCACGAAACATATACAATTTTGATCAAGCTTACACCCATTTTGCACTGAGGTCGTGGTCAATATGTGGTCAAGGGCCCGCCCATCGATATTTTTTATTGGTTCTGTTGACAGCTCGTCACTTTACGTATTTCGTCACTATACTTAGTACGTTACATTCAATAAGACGTCTCTTAGCTTAACTAGACAACATCTCTTACATGTCTCATGCTGTATTTCGTCTTTTTCCCAATTCGTCCGACGAGCATGTATAATGAAGTATATAATTATTAACAATTTCTTCTTTATTAATGTATTTTATGCTTATCAAAAATGGAGGATATTATATTATAGTAACCATAAATTTGATCCGCGTCCCGCGCATTAAAGTTTTAGTTTATTAGGTTATTTTCTATTTTAGTTTATAATAAAATTATAAAAGAATCTTGTTATTTTTTCTTTTATGCTTGCTTGTACAATGTCGGACGAATTGGGAAAGAGACGAAATACAGCATGAGATATGTAAGAGATGTCTAGTTAAGCTAAGAGACGTCTTATTGAATGTGACGTAGTAAGTATAGTGACGAAATACGTAAAGTGACGAGCTGTCAACAGAACCTTTTTATTGGAAACTCCGCAGAAGTATTCCACGCAAAATACGATGACGGCGTTAACACTAACAATGCTTGCATCTTAAAAAGGTGTTCTTACTTTTAAATATCTGTTTTCTTTTCAGTGATTATTGTAGATGTCAGTTCAAAAGTTAATGATGACCCAAGCTTCGTGCTATTTAAAAACCATTTGGATTACATGATAAACGACAATTTTGGGAAGAAATGTTTGCTGGTATTTAAGTTTGGATGGAGTAAATATTTCAATGAAAGTCGAAAATATTTAGGTCAGACAGAAAACAGCGATAAGT
Source organism: Schoenobius gigantellus (assembly GCA_963935595.1). NCBI lineage: Eukaryota > Metazoa > Arthropoda > Insecta > Lepidoptera > Crambidae > Schoenobius > Schoenobius gigantellus. The sequence goes on along the minus strand of OZ012551.1, from coordinate 16,509,615 downwards.
TGAATTTTCCTGGTAAGTTGTGGAGCTTATTAAATTTTCCTGATAATGGTAAAATATTTGGGGGCACAAGGGCAGGATACAGTCGTACCATGCATCTCGAAGCCATTAAGGGCATTTTAGACCCTTTTTTAACGTTGGGAAATGCGTTACGCATACTACGCGCTTGGGAAAATGCGAGGTTATGTCGGACTCCCTGAGGCAGCGTTACCAGATCTTTTTTTTTTGAAGTCGGGATTTTGAAACTTTTTGAGTGAAAAAAGCGGGATTCCTTCGTCTAAAGCGGGGTATAGTAGAAAAATATCTACAGGGTGTCCCAAAAAATAGTGTCAAGCGAAAGTCCAGAGTTAGAGCACCTCTTGGAGTACCCGAATCACCCCCATGTATGTTCCGCGATTATTCGTAGTTTTCGAGTAATAATTTTTTTTCTGACTTTTTGAAAATTTCGATCTAAAGAACTTAAAAATTTTTAATAAAAAAAAGTTGAACATATTTTAATGTTTTTTTTTATGCCACTGAATTATCTTTAGTGCTTCTTTTATGTCTAAAATAATCAGCTTCGTAACTTTAGTGGAAATTTAGAAAACAGTAGTGTAAAGTCAAAATTTGAATGTTAGTGAATAATTACTTAAAAATTCATCTTTAAATTAAAAATCTAAACAGGCGAATTCATGGTTTCTAAGTATGTGTAAAAACTTCTCTAGACTCTCTGCTTTCATAATAATTTAAAAAAAAAGTACTTAATAGGGCTACTTTGGCTTAAATCGGCCATCAAAGACAGCAAGGTGAAAATTTCATAAAACTCGACTTCTGAATATTTTTTTTTTAAATTCCAATTATTTATTAATAAATCAAAAATTATTGTAGAAAAGCTAAAAATTTATTATTTGAAGGTCAAAAATAACTGTTCCTGCTGCCATCTTTAATAACCTTTGAAGGTTTATTATAACTTAATAAATGAAACAAAACATTATTTTCAAAGTATTTATTATTCGATCGCTTAAAGAAAGTTTTCAAAATGACGACCTTCGTGCTCAATACATATTCTACATCGTCTAAAAAAGTTTTCTTTTAAATTTATAAATGCAATTCTGTTGTTTTTTATTGTTTCTTCCGCTTGTCTTAATTTTGTTTTTAACACTGTGACGTTTTTAATGCCCTTGGCGTATACTAATTCCTTGTAGTATCCCCAGACGAAAAAATCAATGGGGTTCATGTTGTCTAACATTTCTAGCAAAATGGCATGGAGCGCCGTCGTTTTGAAAAATCATATTTCTCCGCGTTAATAGGTCTACATCTTCTAATAAGACGCCGAGATCACGTCGTAGAAATTGCAAGTAGGCCTCGCTGTTCAGTCGGTCCGGTAGTTCGAACGGACCAATCAGCTGTCCGTTTAGGATGCCTGACCACAAATTGATACTAAATTGTTTTTGGAAATTAGATTCCCTTGTGAGGTGTGGATTTTCAATACTCCACGAATGGTAGTTATGCGCATTAAACACATCGCTTAAAATGTGATTCATCAGTCCATAGAATATTTTTAAAGAAATTTTCGTTTTCAGCTTGTCTCCGTAACATTTCCTGACAAAATGCCACCCTTCTCGGGTAGTCTGCGGGCTTGAGCTGCTGAACTTTCTGGATGTGATATGGGTGAAAACGCTCTTGATGAAGTATTCGATGTGCTTGTGATTTCGGAATTCCGATTCGACGTTCTATTGTTCTTACACTAACTGATGGATCTCTCACCACTTCTTCGACCACTGATTGGACAGTATCTGGGTCACTCATTTCAGATGGGCGCCCCGATCTTCTACCTGGTAGGCGTCCTTCCATGTAAGAGTTATGTACTCTTAAAATCATGCGATGATCAGGCCAAGTTTCAGGCTGAGGTCCACCTCCATTTTGTACTTGCTGCCGGAACAACCTGGCTGCTTCAGAAGCATTTCCTCTTGCATATCCATAAAAGTAATGCATAAGAGCATATTCTTGCGATGAAAAAGACATCACAAAATGAAGAGCTTGAAAAGTCCGTTAAGAATGCCAAATTTGTCAAAATCCCGTATTCACACAAAACCAAATCGTAATCGCACTCAAGGTCCGTAAAGAAAGCAAAATTCGTCAAATAATCACAAATGAGCGTATCGTACGTAAGGCGCAAACAAAAGCAGGCAAACGACTGGCGCCAGAACACAATAGGCGCTCGGACTACACCCCCCGCCTCATCCCCTTGTCACAAAGAATAGCATTCCTCAGTTACAGTTATCCATTTCGCCAATGAGAGTGAGAGAGATAGCAATAATGCGGTCTCTTTTATATCCTCTCACTCGGGCAATTTTTTAGCAGGTAAGTACTGCGTTACATCCAACACTACAACCGATGTGATCCGCGAGAAAAATATTTAAATATGGGTTTCATGTAGTTAATTTTTGCTAAATTGTAATTAATCTGAACCTTAGAAATTATAAAAAGACCAGATATTTTTTTTTATCATCTGATAGGAATTTGGTAAATTTTATGAAATTTTCACCTCGCTGTCTTTGATGGCCGATTTAAGCCAAAGTAGCCCTATTAAGTACTTCTTTTTTAAATGATTATGAAAGCAGAGAGTCTAGAGAAGTTTTTACACATACTTAGAAACCATGAATTCGCCTGTTTAGATTTTTAATTTAAATATGAATTTTTAAGTAATTATTCACTAACATTCAAATTTTGACTTTACACTACTGTTTTCTAAATTTCCACTAAAGTTACGAAGCTGATTATTTTAGACATAAAAGAAGCACTAAAGATGATTCAGTGGCAAAAAAAAACATAAAAATATGTTCTACTTTTTTTTATTTAAAATTTTTAAGTTCTTTGGATCAAAATTTTCAAAAAGTCAGAAAAAAATTATTACTCGAAAACTACGAATAATCGCGGAACATACATGGGGGTGATTCGGGCACTCCAAGAGATGCTATAACTCTGGACTTATGCTTGACACTATTTTTTGGGACACCCTGTATATAATCTATCTATATAAATATAAACCAGATGTTTTTAAATATATATCTTTTTAAATTACGTTTACGTAACAATAGATAGCCAAAATAGCCATAGAAAATGTATTTTAATAGAAACATGATATTTAAATCAGATTTACCCATTCGTTAGGTAGTTGACTCTTCTGAATAAAAAATAATAAGAAACATAAATCGAAGTCAAAAAAGTCTGTGCCACCCGGCCGCGCTTTCTCAGCATGCTGCGCGCACGACCGAGTTATCCCCGAAAAGCGGGACTGAGCCTGTTCCGCGCAGGACATTTAATTTTGATTTTAAAATCGGGACGTCTGGCAACGCTGCCCCGAGGCCACTGAAGGCAGAGTGCCATCCAGAAACCGCGGCAGTGGCGGACTTAGCCCGTCAGAGGCCCGGGGCGGCAAAGAAAAATGAGGCACCCCAGCTTTAAAAAATGTAGTTTTTTATATTTATTTCGTTAAAATCTGGCAAAATTTAAATTCGAATTAAATTATTTCGGCTAAATATGGAATGGATATGGGTAAGGAAAATAAAATTCGAATCGATCGACGAAAAAAATAGATAAAATAAATCAAAGATAGTTTTTTTTTTGTAGCGTGTATATGTTTTCGTGCCTTCAATTTACTGTGGGGCTAGCACGCAGGAGAATCGAAAATCGAATCGAAATCCGAATCGAGGAGTTTGTATGGCAATTTTATTAGCGCCACGGCAGTGAGTAGCAGAACTAATAAAATTGCCATACAAACTCCTCGATTCGATTTTCGATTCTCCTGCGTGCTAGCCCCACTGAACTCCTCAATAACTTCTGTGAAATCGATTTCTTTAGAAATCTTTCTATTGAAAGCACGACTAGATTAAACAGTCGCTCTTGACCCATTGTAGATCGAAGATAATTTTTAATTAGTTTATGTTTCGAAAAACTCCTCTCGCATGATGCAACCGAGATGCAAATGGTCAAGAAGTATTGAAGTATAAGCGATATACAGGGTAACGATTCACTGAAGTCAGTGAATGTAAATTTAGGCGTACAAGATTGAATTATTTGCACTTCATTCAGGGATTCCAGAGGAAGTATCCGCTACAAAGACGGGAATTCCCCCAGCTTATTGGACGCGTTCAGCAAAGTTGAAAGAATATTAGTACCGCGTAAAAAGTCTAGATGGCTGTAGTGTTTTGATCTTGATGAAATTATGTAGGTACTAAGCACATTTTTAAAGTCTTGTTTAGGATTTGATCTTGGAACGCGGAAGCATTTGGGGCCCCCCCAAGACCGGAGGCCCGGGGCGGGCCGCCCCTTCCGCCACCTTGTTAGTCCGCCACTGAACCGCGGCCTACCGATTCGTTATAAAACCGATTATTCCCATCCAGTAACACCTCTTAATGTCACACTGTTACTGGTTGGGAAAAATTTATTCCCATCGCTCAACGATGCCTCCTCACATACGCCTTGGCACGAGCACGTCCATCACCGCCGCATTCCCCCCGTCACACTGGCCACTTCCATGACCAAACTCTGCTGTAACTTTCTTGTGGGTTAACCTAGAAGCCTGAATTTTCAGTGATCGAGAGGGCATAACAAAACTTGATATATTACTAAATGGCATTCAGTTTGAACATGTAGGTAGTTTAAAAACTATTCAAAGACAAAGTTCCTCAAATTTGTCAATCACTCAACAATAAACAAAACTCTAATGTACCAACTTCAAGCTTGAAATGTTGAACACCATTACCCTATCTAGGACGAAAAAATTACAACAACCTGCAATTTCGTCCCCGTTTTCCAGATAAGCAAACTGCATAACTCATGGATTACAAAGTTAGCGTTTGCAGATTGCATAGAGTACCTATTAAGGTGTGACGACAAATAGATACCGTTTGCCGTCACATCCCAAAAGATACCGGCTACTGACAAAGACTAGAACCACACAGAATAAGAAATAGTACTAAAGTACTAGAACCACCCAATATCAACTCTGTGAATATTGTAAAAGGAGTAAGGGATTCTACCTTAGGCGCAAGCCAGACAGAGGCGGCGCGGCGCGCATCAGTCGCACCCGATGGCGCACTCGCAGCGCGCTGCAGGCGCGCCCGTGGGCGCGAACAGCGCTTGTATGCTACGGTGCGTCAGCGAGTGAGTACGTTGGTGCCATTAAAGAGTTTGATTTTGATCGAACAACATGTCTTCCTCTGACGACAAAGACATGTTAGCCCTGGTGCAACTCGCCAATTTGCAAAGGAGAAGAAGGAGAAGAAACTTCCGGTCCCGCGCAAAACTCACTATAGACTGAGGTACGCGGCTGCGCGCCAGCAGTGCGACGGCCGGCGCGCCCGTCGTTGCAACCGTAGCGCGCCATCTGGTAGCTTGTCGAATGATCTTTCATACTATTTGTATGAAAACGGACGGGCACAAAACAGATAGAAGCGGTGCGCCGATGGCGCGCCACAGGTGCGCCTCGTCCGCGCCTTTTCTATCTGGCCCACGCCTTAATAGGCTTAAAGATTTATTTAACTTCACATTTGTATGTATGTATGTATGAAGTTTAGATGGAATCTAGTATGCAATTCCTAGATGTTCATTTGATCCGTTTTGTATACCTATGTACAAAGTAATAATCTAGCAACATTCAAGTCGCCACTCAAATATGGCGGATAAAATTGAATTTTCATTTCTCATATTCTATAAGGTTATTGTTCATCTAAGCCTTTGATTATATACATTTGTACACAGACATATAATGTCTGTCTGTGCCCTATGCAACGCCTGAATGAACCACACACAAGGTAACGATAGCGGGTTGACAAGGAGGAATGGGTAAAACCTACAAATATACAGGAGAAGCATTTTTGAAACAATAGAATTCAAATTCGCATTGGAAATCGTAAGATTCGCATATACGAATTTCCGAATTCGCTATCTTTGAACATTCATTCCGTGATTTCTGCAACGAGTGGTCCTACCCACTCGTTATTCATTTCTACTAGTAGAATACGCGCAATGTATAAACGTTCCGTTTTACATGCGATTCATCGCTGGTTTTTTAAATTAATGAGTTATTGCCATGTTATTGCGTACCGGATTTTATTTTTTCTGCGTGAAACGGTTTCTAATATAGAATTTGTTTTTAACGACAATACTCAATTCGAGTGATTCAAAAAACTTTAAAATGGGAAACGGTAGAAAATAATTTCACATGTGATTTGTATTCGTGTTCGAATTCGAAATTAATTTCTAATGATACAAAAATACGTGTCCAGGATTAATTGTAAAACACCTGAGGCGCGTTCAGAGCAGGGACCGGAAAACCCGTTCATTTGCTTAAGCCGTTCGAAAGGGTAACCCATTCGTATGGTAACCCAGTGGGCTCGGTAAGCCGTTCAACAGGTTTCCCAACAATAACGATAACCCGTAAAATAGGGGTTACCACCCACAACAATAATTTACCGCTTACCCAATCTTAAAGGTTTTTAGTGTTTATGCGCTTAACCGCTTACTGTTCGGGTTAGGGTAACCCTTTCCCTCACGCACACCGAGCGATTGAAATAGCACTGCGGGCGCAATAACGCCAGAGTTCGGTTGCGACCTTCGGCAAATATGCGGTGCAAAAGCAATCTACACGCGATATACCTAAGGTCTAAAATATTTTTTACAAATTAATCAGCGTTTAGAACGGTAACCCATTTTGGGGTTTTTGATATCGGTTAGCGGTAACCCGAATTAATTCAATCGAAGGGATTATTGTGTAAACCGGTAAGCCGTTTGAAAGCTTACCGTAAGGCAAAGGGTTTAAAAACCCAGCATTATAAAATACCCCATCAAAACCCTAAGGTTACCGGCTATAACGGTAACCGGGTCCGGTCCCTGGTTCAGAGCCTTTGCGCGAAGTACAACTTTTCGCTCTAACCTCGTTCAATGCCTTCGAGCGTGACAACCGGGTGAAACAACCGGCCCGTTCCAGACCTTAGAGTGTCGGCGCGAGTTACAACCGAACAACCACAGATTTAGAGTAGGCTAGATACCACTTGTTCATTCAATAGTATGAGAACCGAGCGTGCCTCCATATCCCCACTCACTATGACGTCACGCGAGTCATTTAGTGATGTACACACATAAAAAGAATCGTTTCAATCGCAACGCGAGAGTCACGCGACGTGCGCGCTCGCTCAGTGAGCCATCAGATATCGACGAGAGGCGACGCGCGTCGCGTGCTCCGCTCTTCGACTAGCACACTCGCCTTTCTACTAAGTAAATTCATAATTATCATTTGGACTTTTTATAAGAATATCAGTTCGTTTTAAGACTGTTTTCAGGTCATATAAAATATGACTGTAGGGTACGTACACAGATATCGACTCGATATCTGTGGGTATATTATAGGTATAATAGATTTTCTTTCTTTTTCCGTCGATACGATAAGTCGACAAAAATTATAAAGAAATAAAAACTGTAAAAAAAATTATAGTGGATAGATTAGTAATTTTTTTTACATACCTTACCACCAGATCAGAGAATCGATTTATCAATTGACAGACACATGAGGTCCGCACGGCTTGCTACCACCATCTTGCTCGCTAATCCTGCCGTGAAGCAGCAGCGCTTGCGCTGTTGTGTTTCGGCGTGGAGAGTAAGACAGCCGGTGAGTCTCAGTAAAGCTGTCCGTCTATACAAAGTTGCACCTACGGCCTGGCGCTGTGACGCCACATACGCCACACACAACGTAGCGAGGCACGGGCACAAGATGCAGAATGCTCGCAAACCGTAAAGTAAGAATAACGTACTTATAGCCAACTAGCTGTGCCCGCGTACTACGTTTCGCCTTAAAAGTTCAAAGAAAATACTGTATGTCGTCTTTCCCGCGGGAACAACTGACTTTTCCGGGATAAAAAATAGTCTATATGTTAATCCATGTTGTAATCCAACTACCTACCAAATTTCATTCAAATCCATTCAGTAGTTTTTGCATGAAAGAGTAACAAACATCCATACTTACAAACTTTCGCGTTTATAATATTAGGAACATTAATAAACACCTGCCAATCTAACAAAATCTTAGCTACGCTCTTGCGCCACATACCTAATATGTTGCGGGTTTCGACCTATAGACTAACTGTTGCTTACTGCTGCTTACAATATATACTTTTTATTTAATTATTGAATTTTGATTTAATAATGGGATCGCTTGGAAAACTGAAAACAATCATGCCCTATCTATACTTAATTCGAAAATGCATTCTCATTGGTTGATGGTTCGATTGCTAGAATCGATTTGAAAGTAACCATTGTACATCACTAGTCGCAAAATTTTACAGACGAATGATAAAAGTCCTTGTACCACGAAACTTGTTTACTGTGAAATGATTCTGTCGTTTAAAATTCATTGCGTACGGCCAGAACACCCGATGGTGGTCTTTCAAAGCCAAACCAGCAATGTAAAATAAATATATCAACATTCCCAAATACGAATTTATCGCAGTAGTATCACGCGAATATCACAACAAATCATAAATAATTGATTTTAAAATGAATAACAACTATTTGTGAAACAAATTACTTACGGATGATAGGATACATTTCCATTTGACACGATTTACTACTTTTGAAGAGTTTTTACAGTTTACAATTGCGCAATTTGGCATTTTTACGTTTTCAACCAAACGACTCGTCAACGTTACGGTAGAATGCCAACTAAAGTAGAAGCGCGGTCAGTTTGAGCATTACTCAAACTCGGGGCACGCATCGGGCACGCTGCGCCGGGCAACAGGTGGTATCTAGCCTACTCTAAATCTGTGCGAACAACAGTCGAATTTGATGGTTGTAAAACGCTCTGACGTTTATTATTGAAATACTCTTACGTGATTGGATGATATTGGCGGCCATATTCTATAATGTCATCTACTAGAAAGAGAGAGAAACAAAAAATAATGTGAAAGAGGGAGATAAAAGATTTGGTTGCTGCAATCCGTTCAACGCCTCTGAGCGAGTTAAAAAACAACCGGACAACAACTACACCCAGAGGCTCTGAACGCGCTCCTGCATATAAACGACGACGGACGACGCTACGCTTGCGCTTTGTGCGCGTAGCATAGAACACTGGCGCGTAGTTACAAACATTCTAGAGGTATATTAAATTAATATTTATTTTTGTATGAAAGTAAAGTATAATGAATTAGGTATCAAGTCGTAGAACAAACGTTGTTTATGATATTGTTAGCTATCTAATCCTGCGAGGTTGCAGCTGTTTTACAATTAATCCTGTATAGTCCTGAATATACTAAAACCAGAATTGACGTCCCCTTCGGGATCGGTAATTCACCGCCGATACACCAAAAAGCTAGGTGGACCATATTGGTGGACCACGGACCACGGGTATAGTAAACGTATTTCTCGTTAAATATAAAAGCACTAACACAGATTTACTTTACTTTTGATGCAGGCTTGAGTTCAGAGCTGGCAGAATGGATTGTATCTTCATACAAGAACGTAGTGGGCATTGGAGTGGATGTGGCGTCGGTAGACCCTGGATCTAGTGTAGATTTTCCTGTGCATAAAATATTAGCTAAGGCGGGTTTGTATTCTATAGAAAATGTTAACTTGGGCACAAAAGTTCCAGGCAAGTATTTATATTCCCGATGTCTACTATTTCCTTACGTTTACTCTTAAGGAATTGAATATTAAATATCGAAGAGCTTTACTTAAACTGATCTCGCGTTAAGCCGGCCTTGGTTGTTAAAACACGTCAAAGAATCCTCCTTTGCAAATTACTTGGACAGTGTAGGTAATATTGTGACGGTGGAGCCTCTCGGTGCACTTGAGTGGCAATTCTATCGTGCTCCACTAGTGTTTATGGAAGGCAGCAGAGGATCTTTTCTGCTCCGCAGCATCTTTCTACGACATACTAAATGAGGCGATAACTCTCCGTACCGACACACTGGTCGTGATCTATTAGATCACTGTCGTCCAGTGTGACGGCTCTGTGGCCAAGTCACCTGATGGTGAGTGGCGATAAGGCTGAAGATGGAAGCGAGCTTCACCTGGACTACTCAGCAACTGAGGAACTGGCTGTACCTCTTTTTGCCGGAACAAAACAATGCTATAAACATTGTTATTATGGCGAAAAACTTGAAAAAAAAAGCTATAAACATTGATTAAGACGGTGGAAGCTAGCCAGGCGGGCTAAGGTCTACCACCAACCAAATGAGACAGAAAAACTTCTGCTCCCACTGAGAATCAAACCCCGGACCTCCTGATCGAAACACGGTGGTCGCAACCACTAGACCAAGGAGGCGGTTAACATCACACTTTTATATTGAAGTCGGTGCCAAGAAATGATCACCAGGGAGTTAAAAAATATTAAAACAATTAATAACGTTACTTAAAATTCGGCACTAACTTCAATACAAAACTGTGATGTTGTATTATTCTTACATTATTTATGACTTTTTGGTGTTTTTTTAAGAAGGCGGACTCCCCATGTGGTAAGATTCTTTTCCAGTTCGGTTAAGTTGCTGATGGCTTTGAGTCCGAGCCCCGCTTGAGTAGCTGCTGTAGTCTTATGTTTGTACAGTCCGACGTAAAAGTAAAGAACGGATTTTGGAACATTTCATTTTCACTCTTGGCAACACTTCAAACTGCTTGTAGTCTGTGGTCGCCTCAAATTATTTGTAAATCCGTGCTTTTTGCGGGTTTATTTCTACACAATGGGGCAAAGCACCACAGCATTTTTTAAATACCTATTTTTGAATTCTCTTAACAGTAATATTCCTCCTTGAGCAAATGAATATTACTGAGCAACTGGAGCTTTTATGACAGCCGAGGTGAAAACTATTCATGTAGAATGTGCGATAGCGAGTATGTCCAGCATTTTATCATCTCAGCCACTACACTCACTGCTGCGCAAAATTTCACCTGATTGAGGCCATCTCTCACCACTCTGACTTATCGTTCACTATTCTCGCTAGACTGCTTCGTCGAGATTCAGTCAGTCAGTTAAGTTAGCTCTCGCATCAGAAAAAATCTTAATTCTTTTATCCCTCGTTGAATAAATAACTATTCAATGAACAGATTACTTAACTGTACCAGGAAGATATTATTTTACCGAATCAGTCAACTGTATTGCTGTAAAAAAAAATCCAGTCAACAGGACTGTCCCAATTGTGTCACAGGTAAGAGAGGTAATTTGAAATGTGTCCTTTTTATTTACAGACTATGGATGTACAGCTTTGGCGTTGCCAATGAAAATACTAAATGGTTCTGGAGGTCCTGTCCGCTTCGTAGCTGTATGCCCGAAATCAATATTGGATTAAATTGTTTTAAATTTTATTTTGCAGTTTCCCAGTAATTGTCACAAAAATTATAAATAAAAATTAATACATTGCTTTAAATTTGTTTAATATATGAAATCAACTTTTAATAAACACAGAATCAACTTGCACATCTTTAGAGGGCACATAAAAAGATTTTTAAAAGTAACTTGAACAGGAAACATAACTCTAATGGGACTTATTCAACAGTGTGTATGAACACGCCTTTTTCGATGAGATCTTTATAAACCAGCTCACCATTTTCGTCTTTTAACTCTATTATTGGCACAGAGTTTTCAATTGCCATAACTTTCGCATTGAATGGCCCCTTATCCAGGAATGTTTTGCTATACTCTTGAGTTATCATGCTTAAGTTAACGTCGGGACACAGTTCCACTGCATGTAATTTAACTTGTACAGATGCTGGTGGCAATTCAACAAATTTAGGACTAATTTCTCTTATATCAGAAGTAGGAAGGACTTCAATATTACCATAATCTACATATCTTACTTTAACCTGATTTTTAGTTTTGCTAAATTGCAAAATTGAAGCCCTGTACCATTTTTCATCTTCGTGAAATCGAGCGACACAAGCTTTATTTTCAAACACACCATTCAGTGGCGCTGTATGTTCTCCATCCTTTTGAAGGTTTTCGAACATTTCTTCATACAGAAGATTGGTTTCATCGTCATGAATAATATTTAATTCAAGTAATTTTGAATCATTAATAATGGTTATGTTACACAAAAATTCTTCAACAGTGATTTTAGGATATGTAACAAAATCAGCTTCTAGAGGATTTTCATCTTCTAGCAGTTTATTCCAGTCTACGCCTTCCATAGACTGCATATTGAAAGAAGATTCTTTTGAAGTAGTCGGGTAGTCGCCAGTTTCGGAGTCGTCTTCAACTATGTAATCTGGTCCTGAGTCCGATTCAGCGATCATATGCTCTTTTACTCTTTCTTGTTTAATAGCCTGTGCATATTTTCGCACAACAGGCTTCTTGCCATCAATATAAGTTGCCATTTCAAAGTCGACTAGGTGATCGTTTATACACAATTTGTTATATTTTAGTTCAATAGAAATGACGCCATCTTTATTTTCATCACATACTTTTACAAAACATTCTTTTTCCACTACTGTCTTGTGAACATAGTCTAAGGCTTGTCTATCCCATTGCCCATCAGCAGGCACAATACGTGCTAGGGCACATTTATGTGCTTGAATCGGTATCTGGTGCAGCACAATGCTCTTGCGTAAATTGATAAAGCTACATTCCTCATCATTGCCATAATCAATATAGTGTATCATACATTTTTGAGCTTCCTCATTCACTTCAGTAACACGGCCTCTATAAAACCGGTTATCTAAATAATACATGGCTATGCATGGCTCACCAACACTCCATTTGGTATACTTGGCTTTAGGATCTGGTTTTTTGAAACGCACCTCTAGTGCTCTGCGAATAATATCAAGTGTGTCTTCTTGGGCCATATCGTGAAGGAATATCATACCTTCATTATCAATGTATCTATAAAATAAAAAACTAAATTATAACATGATTTTTATATTGTATAATTTACATGTTAATGATTGCATAGTTTCGATGCTAATGTTAAAGTCGGTCTATAATAAATTATAGTTGAGTGAAAAGCGTCGGTGGCGCTGTGGACTCGGCATTTGCCTTCCAATCGGGAGGTCCGGGGTTCGTGATCGCTATGTACCAATGTGTGAAGGAAAACATCGTGAGGCAACCTGCATGCATCTGCGAAGAGATTCAAAGGTGTATGTGAAGTCGACCAATCCGCACTGGGCCAGTGTGGTTGACTAAGGCATAAACACCCTAACTTAGAGTAGGCTCGAACTGCTCAATGGGGACGTATATGAGCTTTTATGATGTAAGGTGAGTCAAACCAATGCTCCTGGAAGGACAACAGACTAAATATATAAAGTAAGCAAAGTTTGCTCATCTTAAATAAAATATTACTCTTATGAATATTAGATGGCTTGGTAGGATGCGGGGCCACTATACACGGTGTTTCATAATAACCAATAAATAATGCGTTATCTAAAACTAATTATTAAATTGTGTTTACCCGTAATGTCATTCAACCCAAAATTTTCATGTAAATCATAGACATGATGATAATACTATGATATACATGAAAATTTTGGGTTGAATGACATTACGTGTATGTATCCGCACAGTCAAAACTGGTTCTTGGGGAGTGCATTATGTCGAGCGAATAAGGTGACGTGCTGTTTATTTCATTGTGTTACATGCATGCACCTACATAATATTATATATCATATTATTTTTGAGATGACGATACGAATCTGTAGTGTACAGAAAAACCAATTATGGTTTATAGTGCACCGCAAATAATTTAATTTTTAGTTTTGGAAATGTTGTAAGTCTTATAATAAAAAAAAAAAGATAACGATTTGGTTATTATGAAACACCGTGTATATATATTTTGATAGTGGGTTGCGATAGCCAGGTCTTACGAAGCTTATACCCTATTCACGGTACTTTACACTAACACAAAGGTGGGTTTTGAAGAATGCGGAAGCGGGGATGCGTACAATTGCTTTCCGATGCGGTGATAAAAGCGATGAGTATGATATGATAGCAAATAAATGATTTTTTATGTTTATTTTTTTTATTTAAAGAAACTAACAGCTCTTATATGTATATCTTATGATTAAATTAACAATAATCATAATCATTAGCCAAAACAGTTTCCAATATTTAAAAAATACATAAGGCGAAGACTTATGTGTTTTGATTTTGCGACATCGTTTTTTGTGGACTGGTGCGCCGCGTAAATTAATCGAGAAAGGTGTGAGGCGCGAGATTCAAGCATTTGCGTATATTATTGGCGTTAATAAAACTGCATTCAACGTTTTTTTAAATTCTTAACAGAGCTGGGAATCTATCTTGTGAAAATTTAAAGTAAGCAACTAAGCATTCTTTTCGATAGACCTAATTCCGTGATAGTTTTTTTTGATCTGTCACCTGTCATGGTGATAGTTTTTTTATGCAAAATGAAGATTTTTTTACAAGCTTTATTTATATTTACATTCACCTGTACCGGTGACTCTAATGAAATCTTGCAAGTTAAATTTTGCATGCATATGTATATCGCATAACAATGCAATATTATGATGACATGGAGCTGACCTAATGCTGGAGCTGGAAGGTGGCCATAGGAACTCCGCAATAAAACGACACAACCCCATCGAGTTGGGGCTCATTTGATTCGTATGGACGAGTAATAAAAGGTTGTATTTGAGAAAGTATTTTTTAAAATAATTATTTATTTCTAAAAATAAAGGTTCCTTTTGAGGAAAAATTTCTAACTTGATTAGTTAGTCCGAATTTGTTTGACTCACCTGTATACAGATAATTGAGCAGTCTAAAGATTCACATTGTTGAAGATTAACATCTTTTAAATTATAAAAATAAAAAAGGATTTCATACCCACTAAAATATATATATTCTAACTAAACAAAAGGAGATGACAAATTGTTTCCACTAGGTTTCTCACTTCATGTTAAATTATTCCATTTAAAATAAAACCATAAAATTAAGGCAATTTGTATAAGCCACATTTGACATTACTGACTCGTGAGTGATTTATAATCTCATTTTATTTAATATGAGAAATAGTGAAATAATGCTAATGCAGTCATTAAACTTACGTCGGCATGCCAATAAACTCTTTGTTTGGCAAAGGTTCTGGTGGTAGCCAATCCGATATAATCTCTATTTGCGAAGCCTTTAATTCAGAATCCTCATAATCATCCTGGCGTGAAGAGATACTTTCAGAGTCTGATACGCATACAGGTGGTTTTATTGCCACTGTTTCAAATTGCAGCCAATCACTGACGGATCCAGTTATATTCAGGAATGATAGTATTTCGTCATCATTATTTGCGTTTTCAGAACAAGCACCCTATTGTATAGAAATAAAGCAAATATTAGATAGTATTGAATGTTGAATATGATGAAGTAATGGGAAAGGTATTTGAAAAGATGACATGTTTCATCATAATCCTGTTATTATTATAATGATGATGGTGACTGGGATGTTCAAAATACTTTGTTAAACAAAGGAAAGGAATCTGTAAATTGAACATGATTTGATTTTTAAAATACTACATAAAAGATATCATATGTAAAAACTGTATTTCACTATGTTTCGGTTTTTCCAATAAATAGTGAACTTAAAATGGCGCTACTCTGCATATTGTATGAATAACGTAACAAAAAAACTGTAATTACGATATTGAATTTAAGAGAGTAAGGGCTTCAGGTTCCATAATTTACATCATCATATTTATAAATTATCGATATGTAAGTATTTAAACAAATTGTGTTGCGAGACGCCAAATTTGAGAACTACTTTCAGTAAATATCACCAGCTGTCATATTAAACTCAAATATTTACATTAAATAAAACAATCAAAACAAAAGCTTAAAAAATGATGTCTATGATAAAACTGTCAAACAACTTTTGATTTATTTACTAACCTCTGGATTTCTTTCTGGAACCGCTAAGCCTTGTTCAACAAGTTTATCGTTCAAGCGCCGCCATTCTGATTTATTTGGTTCCAAAGCGCCACCTTGAACTGTGTGGTAAACCCAAATCTCCACCGGCATACTCATATTTTCAAAGTTTCCAACTTTTGTGATAAATATTCTTGGGTATGCGTCCAGTAATTCTTGCAAACATTCCTTACTTAGCGATGGCCACTCATCACCTATAGCTGGTGATATGCCACTTAAATGACATTTAATGGCAGCAGCCCCGATGGTTGCAAATTCCGGAGCTAGTTCTCTCAAATCAGAGACTGGTACTACGTCAACACATGCAAAGTCAGAATAGAATACTTTGGCGTTATCATTTTCCAATTCAATGATAGTGGCACGCCGCCAAGTCTGTGATTGGTTGCAAAACGCACAACACTTTTCACCTATGTCCCAATCATTTTTCTTCAAGTCTGTTTTCTTTGAGTAGTATGCTTGAATCTTTTCAAACAATTCACTGAAGACTTTTTGCTGATGTGCCAATGATATATGTATCAAGGAGGGTGATTGGTATTTTAGCACTTTCGCTTCTAATCTAAGAGGTCCTTTGTCTTTTACCTCCAAGTCTTCCTCTTTGATTTTCTTTTTAGATTTTTCCTTCTTCAGTATTTTGACTTCTTCCTTTTGTGGCTTTTTGGCTGGTTTCGATTCTTTGAGGGGAGATTTGTTGGTAATTACAGTTTCTTCAATACTTTTTTTGTTGAACATATACAGTCTGAAAACAACAACGGAATATAATTTTAAGTTATAAATCTGATTACAAAGTTTATTTGTCTGTCTATATTCAAGTGGATTTGGTATGATACGTAAGCAGACCGATTATGATTATGCCTAGGCATTTCATGATACGCTGGCATAGCAATAAATTAACAGCCCACCTCAGACAAACTCATCTTCTATGGAAAATTCTATAAGCTAAAATATTATAAATGATTAGTTAGTTTTAAATTTTTACAACACCTTTCTAAATGGCAGAATATAGATATATGTATTGTACGTACTTTAAATATTTATGGCACAAGTTTTTTGAATTAAGTCTGAAAAACATTTTATATTTATACTTTAAATTCGACATAGAAACAATAAGCCACCATAGTCACTATATTATGATGTAAATGCTAGGTAATATTTTTAAAATTCCTAATAGAAGAATGCCCAATAGAACAATCAGACTGAATAATAGTTACATATTTAAAGCTAACAGTGCTCTTCTGTAAACGCTTTACATTATCAAGATAGTTTGACAAGTTATAACAATCAATGGATAAAATACAAATAATGATATTCTGGCATAATTATGAAAACTGTTCATTGAAAAAGAAATCGACATACCCAAACGATATAGCAAACTTGTATCTGATCATCTCCTTGTTGACGCACACTTCCTCATCGGGGTCGGAGCGGTCGTATAACGCCACTCCAGTTGCTCCGCGATTGCGGGTATCTTCCACGTGCAGCTCCAGCAGGCGACCCTCAAACTTCTGCAAGAGTGCTACCGACCCAGGACTCCACTTCTTCTTCATAGGCGTGACACCAGCGAGGTAGCACTCTGTCGCCTATAATTTACGAGTGCTTCAGTAAGAGCATGACGACATGTGATTTATCCGCGACTTTTATTCCAGCCACCTCCCCGGGGATTATTGAGAACACTGTTCTTGTTGCATAAAACAGTTGCTATGAGCTCATGTTCTCTTATAACGCCTATACTTATATGTACTACTTATGATAATTTATTAATACAAAGGTAATTTTAATTGCAACATTGCTAATAAGTGGTTGAGCGTCGGTGGCGCTGTGGACTCGGCACTAGCCTTCCTATTTTTTTTTTTTAATACTTCGGCTAACTGAAATCGTTAGATTATTGTCTCCTCTAATTCCCGTTATTATCTTCTTTAAAATAACAATTAATTTGACTGCTATTATTAATACCTGTGATTTTTTTCCAATTTTTGGTTTGTAGTTTTGTGACTCTCATACTCCCTTTAGCCTGAGAGGTGACAGGATTTTTCATAACGATCATGGATACGGTTAAATTTACTTTTAAAGTTTGTAGAGTAGTCCCCTAATGTGAATGATGTCGGTCTGCCTGCTTTCAGTGGTTGCAACTTCGTTTTATAGAGCTTACAAGAGGCTTCATTGTTGCGAAAAAAAACGATCAGAGAAATGGTCAGTTTTAGTACACATTCAAAGTATCGCGTCTCCGCAGATGAGACAAGTTGGTCTGGCGGCTCTCAGTGGTTGCATTTCAGAGTTATGATGCGCGCAAGTCACTGCATTGTTGCGAAAAAAAAACGATAACAGAAATGGTCAGTTTTAGTACCTATTCGAAGTATGGTATCTGCACAGGTGAAACGAGTTGGTCTGCCTGCTCTCAGTGGTTGTATTTCAGAGCTATCATTGTATACGCAATACCCTTATTTGTGGAGAAAGCCTAAAAAATATCGAAAAACATGACAATCGGCGGATTTTTCAAATGCTCATTGACCGCTGCTGTCGTGTCTCGACTTGACACACACAGCACACCCTCCTCCCCCCGCGCCCGGCCCCTGTCTGTGAGCGTGGAACAATCGTTGTGGGAGGGTGCGTTTGGGCACAGATTACTTAATAGTTACTACGTAGCTTGGGTTCGTTTTTGGTGCTTTTAAATACAACTCAACCGTTACTTGCATTTTTACAATAATGTCGAAAATAAATACTTTAATTTTGTGGAACGCGTATGAACATCCCAAAGTACTATTACGATCTAGCCTATTTTACAGCTAATAAGTACAGTACATAATTTAATTCGATCTTAATTTGCTAGAGATAAACATGTCTCTAAAAAGTGTCCATTAACATGTTTTTTATTGTCTCTATTAAGGCGCCGCTACTAATTGACAGTTATAGTTGCAACACTGACCCTACATTGTACTAAATTAAATCTTATTTTTTATCATTCCACTTCATTACACAAGATCGGATGGCCTTATCCGTTTTAGTCTTCTTTTCTTATTTGTGTGGTCGAGAAGCTAGACAGCCTCCACGTTCACATGGTTTTGAAGACTTTTTTGGTGAGCTTCGGCGTATTTTTTTATGATGCTATCAAAGAACTCTGTTTTAAGATCCCGAAGGAGGTCGTCATTTCTTACATACCAGAGAGCATTAGCGATGCCCCTAGGCACCTTATTCTGAAATCTTTGGATAATACACCTGTTGGTCTGAGCTGTGCAGCCCCGTAGCTGTATTCCAGAAGTCCACACTGGCATGAGGACTTGACGATATAACAATAGTTTGTTAGCTATTTTCAAGGGGGAGTCTCTTCCTATTAGCGAATACATGTCTCTGTATCGTAGATCAAGCTGTTCTCTCTTTTTCTTGACGTGCACCATCCAACCTAGTTTCACATCAAGAGCCATGCCATGATATTTGGCAGTGTTCTCATATGGAATTCGTCTGTTAATGTAGATAGGGTGATATATTTTCTGTTTGTTACTAAAATCGATGTGTACAGACACGGATTCATTCAATTTTATCCTCCATTTCTTTGTCCAGTCATAGATCTTCTCTACAGCATGTTGGACTTTTTCTGCTGCTTCCTCATGAGTATCACCGATACCCATGATTGCATTATCATCAGCAAAAGTGCAATGGTGTTATTTTCCGGTTCTGGTATATCACAAGTGTATAGGATCGGACTTAAAACACTACCTTGCGGAACACCAGCTTTTATATGTTTCAATTCTGAGAAGGCGTCTTCATGTTTGATTCTGAATACCCTATTTATAAAGCTCAGCGAACTGCTCAGGGAGCATTTGTTGTAGCTTATGAATGAGTCCGTCATGCCATACTTTGTCAAAGTCCTGAGCTACATCCAGGAATACTGTTGTGCATACCTTTTTGTCCTCTAGGCATTTTTCGATTATTTTCGTGATTCTGTGCACTTGATCAACCGTCGAATGTTTCTCGCGAAAGACTATTGAATTGAGAAATTGATGGTTTAGAATTAGGTCCAAGTTTTGTATTACTGGCTTTAGTCTTTTTAGTAGGAGTTTCTCGAACAATTTTGACATTACTGATAATAGGGATATAGGCCTGTAAGATGAAGTTTCACAAGACGATTTCCCTGGTTTCAGTATCATAGCATAATGACTTCTGCGACTTTCCACAGGGCTGGTACGTACTTTTGCCTTAGACAGGCATTTATAAGAGTTGTTAATTTAACTTTTGCCTTTCTAGGAAGTTTTCTGAATATTACTCCTGTTATTAAATCATAGCCAGGAGATTTCGGCGAGCTGATATTACTTTTGATTTCATTCCAAACTTCTCTCGGGGTAACTTGCTTAAGTTCCACTTGCGACGGCTTGAATTTCTCCTATTTCGCATTTGGAATCTTCATAGTGTCATAGCCTTTCTTTGACAATAACAGCACTTCCAGCATGAGCTGTATTGTCTGGGTGAGAGCATGATACACTTTGTACCCCCTGAACATGACAAAGGAATGATTTGTAAAGTGTGTTAATGCCTATCTTAGGCAAAAGTACGTACGTGGAAAGTCGCAGAAAAGTCGGATAAAATTAAATGATTCCAAGTATGTACACGTCGATTTTAGCAACAAACAGAAAATGTATCACCATATCTTTATCACCATATACCATATGAGAACACTGCCAAATATTTTGTCATGACTCTTGATGTGAAACTACTTTGGAAGGTGCGCGTCAAGAAAAAGAGAGAACAACTTGATCTACGATACAGAGACATGTATTGGCTAATAGGAAGAGAGTCCCCCTTAAAAATAGCTAACACACTATTGTTATATCGGCAAGTCCTCATCGGGACCTCAAAACAGAGTTTGTTGATAGCATCATCAAAAAATACGCCGAAGATCACCAAAAAAAGACTTCAAAAACATGTAAACGTGGAGGCTGTCTAGCTTCTCGACCACACAAAAAAGAAGACTAAAACGGATAAAGCCATCCGATCTTGTGTAATGAAGTGGAATGATAAAAAATAAGATTTAATTTAGTACAATGTAGGGTCAGTGTTGCAACTATAACTGTCAATTAGTAGCGGCGCCTTAATAGAGACAATAAAAAACATGTTAATGGACACTTTTTAGAGACATGTTTATCTCTAGCAAATTAAGATCGAATTAAATTATGTACTTACTGTACTTATTAGCTGTAAAATAGGCTAGATCGTAATAGTACTTTGGGATGTTCATACGCGTTCTACAAAATTAAAGTATTTATTTTTGACATTATTGTAAAAATGCAAGTAACGGTTGAGTTGTATTTAAAAGCACCCACCAAAAATGAGCCCAAACTACGTAGTAACTATTAAGTAATCTGTGCCCAAGCGCACCCTCCCACAACGATTGTTCCACGCTCACAGACAGGGGCCGGGCGCGGGGGGAGGAGGGTGCGCTGTGTGTGTCAAGTCGAGACACGATAGCAGCGGTCAATGAGCATTTGATAAATCCGCCGATTGTCATGTTTTTCGATATTTTTAGGCTTTCTCCACAAATAAGGGTATTGCGTACACAATGATAGCTCTGAAATACAACCACTGAGAGCAGGCAGACCAACTCGTTTCACCTGTGGAGATACCATACTTCGAATAGGTACTAAAACTGACCATTTCTGTTTTTGTTTTTTTCGCAACAATGCAGTGACTTGCGCGCATCATAACTCTGAAATGCAACCACTCAGAGCCGCCAGACCAACTTGTCGCATCTGCGGAGACGCGATACTTTGAATATGTACTAAAACTGACCATTTCTCTGATCGTTTTTTTTCGCAACAATAAAGCCTCTTGTAAGCTCTATAAAACGAAGTTGCAACCACTGAAAGCAGGCAGACCGACATCATTCACATTAGGGGACTACTCTACAAACTATAAAAATAAATCTAACCGTTTCCATGATCGTTATGAAAAATCCCGTGACCTCTTAGACTACTTGTGACAGATTCGAATCGTCAGATTTTAACAGCACATACTTTTTAGCGTGTAATTAACCTTATTTGCATTAATCTGACACGTTAAACCATTTTAATGTGTCTTCTCTTTTCTTACTTGAAATCTTCGAAACCCCCTGGCCGCTTACCGCACCAGTGAAATGAAAAATATTATATAACACTTTTTGGTCCCTACAACCGTATCTTCAAAGTACAATGAGTCCCAAACACGCTCGAGTGACTACAAATTTTGCATTCTGGCCTCCCCTACTATTGAGATCGGTAATAAGCCTGCCGGTAGCTCCTAGGAACCTAGACTATAAGACCTGCGGACCTAAAAAGGCAGCATTGGCAGAATCATTATATGATCATAATATAATTCGTATTATGAATTGCGTGCAATTCATCGCATTAAGCAAATTCTTATTGACAGCTTTGTATTATTATTCGTGAAATGGTTCACAAATTAAGCATGTGGACCATTCTACGAATATTATTATAATTCGAACATTATACATATTATACAAAGCTGTCATAAAGAATTTGCTTATTTATTTATTCAAAACATTTGTATCTATCGGCTTACACATGCACATAGAAAAATTAATTATCAATATTATCTATCAACAAATAATGCTTAATTATTAAAAAAAAATACAATGTTTAATAAAAATGTCAAAAGAAAACTTTTTCTTTTGACATTTTTATTTAACAATGCCCATTGAATATTAATTAAATTAACATTTAAATTACAATAAGTAAATATTAAATACCTATGTATGGTATGTCAAATTATATGAATGAAATATTAAATTGAATTACAAACAAGAATATAAAAATCTCAATCTAGCAGTCTTATAATGTCAAAAAATCATAGACGAAGAATAATATAGACTGCCAATGTCATACAACTATAAGAAAGGACCTATTCCCGCCTTATATCTAGATGGCGCTGACCTATAAGGTTGCTAACTTAAATTTTGTTGATAATTTATACTGAATCATGCCTGAAAATTAATAAAAAGTTGTTTCAATAATAGTAAATCACAAATAATTCTACAATATTCCGCCAGAACAATTTTAATCTTTATCGAAAAATTTAATCCTATTACACGGTTTCTACGGTTTTGCACTAGATGGCGCTATACAATTTAGCACAGTGCGGTGCTTAGATTTTTTTAATACTATTGATTTTTACTAGATGGCGCTTAATTTAATGGATAATGTTACATTCAATAATATTGTTTTTTAAAATTCTTACTGTGTAAGTAGACACGCGAGCAAAAGTTTGGAATCAGTTACTTGAAATTGGTTGCGCGTTATCTTGAGTAGTTAATACTTTTTTAATAATCGTAAAAATGACATCACTTTAAAGGTTCAACTCTTTACTTTTAAACTGATACCGAATTCATTAAAAACAAGCCAGTATTTATGGAGCCATTCCGCATTAAGTGAAGGTGTATCGAAAAAGACGTGTTTCAATTGTTTGATACGTCACGAGTTGCGACCTATTGACCCCCTATAAAAGCACCTGTTATCGCATTTTCTTTATCAGTCGACTTTCACACGTTGACCGGTACACATCTCCGCCACTTTTGACCCTTTACTTTGTACGACAATGGAGACAACACCTACAGAAGCAGCACAAATCGTAGCCCTATTGCAAGAAGGGCTCAGCCAGCGGGTTGTCGCTCGTCGGCTCCACATAAGCCAATCCTGTGTTTCGAAAGTTTATAAGCGCTTTCGGGAGACTGGTGGCTTTATCCCGAGATCAAGATCTGGACGGCGCCGGTGCACATCGGAGAGGGATGACCGTTTTATCGTGTCAATCTCTCTCCGAAATCGGCATTTGACTGGTGTCGACGTCCAACAGGAGCTCCGAGATGTTCGTGGGGTAGCAGCCAGCGAGTGGACAGTTCGTCGACGACTCAAGCAAGCGAATCTGACTCCAAAAAGGCCTGCCACAGGCCCGAAACTCACGGCAGCTCACCGACAAGCACGCCTTCAGTTTGTTCGCACCCATCTTGATTGGGAGGTCGAGCAATGGAGGCAAGTCCTGTTCTCCGACGAAAGCAGGATGTGTTTGCACGGTAGCGACAGAAAAAGACGGGTCTACAGGCGGCCTGGGGAGCGATTTGCACAGTGCTGTGTCGCTGAAACAGTGGCTTATGGGGGCGGCTCTTGTATGATGTGGGCCGGCATTTCCTTCGATGGTAAAACTGAGCTTGTTTTCGTGCCTGGCGGGGGATGACGAGGCGGTCTAACTTCGGACCGGTACATTTCCGATATTCTCCTGGAACATGTCGTTCCCTATGCGGGATACATCGGTGATGACTTCTTCCTTATGCACGATAACGCTCGTTGCCACACTGCCCGTGTAACAACGGAATACCTCGAAGAAGTCGGTATTGCCACATTGGACTGGCCAGCGCTCAGCCTGGCCTGACTTGAATCCCATTGAGCACGTGTGGGATGAACTGAAGAGGAAGGTTCGTTCCAGAACTCCTGCTCCTTCATGTCTGAATGAGCTGAAATCAGCGTTGATTGAGGAGTGGGAAGGTGTTCCACAAGAATCAATTCAGAAGCTGATCAGGTCTATGAAGAATCGTCTTGGAGCAGTTATTAGGGCGAGGGGAGGGAACACAAAATATTGACACTTATATTTAAAGATAAATAAAAATTTTATTTAATAATTTTTGTTGTTTTATTCATTTATTATTTTTCCCTATTTCCTTGTTTTCCTACCTCCTTCACTTAATCCGGGATAACTCCACAATTACGGGCTCGATATGAATTAATTTTATATCGATTTAAAGTGGACAGTTGCACCTTTAACATGATGCCATTTTTATGATTATTAAAATTTATTTAGTAAGCAAGATCACGCGGAACCAATTTCAAGTAACTGATTCCAAACTTTTGCTGGCGAGTGTATATTATAGTGAATTGTAAATGATTCTTATGTACACAAATATTAAAAGAAGTAACAAAAAGTGTATTTTAAGCTGTAAAAAAAGAATAAATACACGCGGAGAAATTAACTACGTCAGACCCGATGCTCCGATACATTTTAATTCTATCTTAAGGCGAGGATTTCCCAAATTTGCCGATCTTAGAACGTCTAGATCTGGATAATATTAGAACCCACAATTCTGAAATTCACACACCTTAAACTTGAAGATATAATCTAGTGAACTGTGAAAGCAGAAACACGATTTACTCCATTTCACTCGATAGAAAAAAATCCAAACATAGGTCTAAATCAAAAACTAAAACCACGATTTGAAATCGAAATATACATAAAACAGTATAAAAGTTATACAAAAACATGTAGTTCGTTATTATCTAGTGAACTGTGAAGACAGATTTTTTGATGTCATATAAAATATTTAGGAAAATGACGAAAATTCTATAATTTCGCTTGGTTGCAATCGCGCTCCATATAAGACAGTACTCGCCAAGTCGTCTCAGGGTATGGTCATGTCGCTTCGTGTCGCGGGCGCAAAAAAATATATTACGTGTTTCTTTACGATCGAATTTTAATTTTGCAGTTTGCGTTTATTTTGTTAACTTTCATTATTATTATAGATTAGTGTAGTAATATGGTGAATAGTGTAAATAATGGATTAGGTATTATAAAGGAGAAAACTATTTTAATCCTTCTTCCTAAATTATTTTGTGTGAAAAAATATGTTTTTCGTTCTTTTTTTCTATAAGTTATTTTATGTGTAAAAATCGCTAATAAAAGAAGTCAAAGACGAAATGTTAAATCAAATGCATACAAAAAATGCTGAAAGAAAAGTGGTAAATATTTATTTACCAAATGTTTATATTTTATTGCCGCGGCCATATAGCACAGTGCAGTGTTAATAAACCAGTATGATAATTTCTTCAAGTAAATATGCAACGATTTATAGGTTCAAAATAATGTTTCCTATAAAACTTTATTGCTGAATTCCTTTAAATACTTAATGTTACCCCCTTTATTCACAACGCCTTGCATCAAAGCTTTAGAAGGTAGAATCAACAGCACATTATACATGTAGCTAAATAATAGAGTTTTATTCGAGCCTATGTATTATATATGATTATGAACAGTAAAACAGTATTTTAGAAATCTTTTAAATTTCGTAACATTTATGGTCAAGCGTGAGTTGATTATAAAAAAGTAAAAAATAATTAACATAAATTTCCGTTCGATTTATGTAAAGATCACATCACAATGATGTGATCTTAAAAGAAAATATCTGATCAGCGGAATTTTGTGAAACTTTATAAAATATTTGCTTTTGCCCGCTGCTTCGCCCGCATAAATGTCATAGAGGTTCCATACAAACTATTATTTTTTAGTTTTACCCCCTTAGATGGCGAATTTCCAACATACATGTCAAATTTCCGCTTTTTGTGCCTTTTAATTACGGCTGTGCGTAATCTGTCAGTCACTCAGTAATGAAAGTGTTTTTATATAAATACGTCGGCCCACACTAGGATTTTCAACTGTGTCGTAGGTGCAGTTTTTTCTTTTTGAAAACGTCGCCCCACACTAAGATTTTCGCCTGTGTTGTGGGTGCAGTTACGAACATAGAATATCACATGTACATACGCCCAGACCGGAAAAAAATTCTGTAGGCCATACAAAATATTTGTCCCGTACGGGAATCGAACCCGCGACCCGTTGCGCAATAGGCGATCATTCGACCTCTGCGCTAACCGTGTCATCAAAGTTACAAACATAGAATATATTACATATCACATGCACATACGCCCAGACCGGAACATATTTCTGTATTCCATACATAATATTTGTCCCGTAACTACAAAAAAATATTTTACAAAAAATAAAAACCGACTTCAAAAACACTGAAAACTTAAAAATAATATAAGAATAGGTACAGACAACATCACACTTCTGTATTGAAGTCGGCGCCAAACGATAATCTCCTAGAAAGTGTTAAAATTTGTCACCGACTTCAATATAGAAGTGTGATGTTGTCTGTACCTATTCTTATATTATTTTAAAGCTTTCAGTGTTTTTGAAGTCGTTTTTTATTTTTTGTAAAATATTTTTTATTTTTAACTTTTCAGTGAATGAAATCTTTTTAGTGAAAGAAGTGTGTTTTTAGTGCTTTCCTCTATTTTCTATGGGATCCCATCATCAGATCCTGACTTTGGTGACCAAGAGACCACCCTTGCTCTATACTCTATCGAATACAAAAATAATTTTGGACATCGGTTTAAAAATGACGGAGTTATGAGGTAACAAACATAAAAAATACAACCGAACTGATAACCTCCTCCTTTTTTGAAGTCGGTTAAAAATATTTGGGAATCGAACCCGCGACCAGTTGCGTAGTAGGCGATCACTCGAACTCTGTGCGCTAACCGTGTCGTCAAATGTAAAGTCATCATGGTAAAGAACGCTAGCTGTGTAGTACTTCCCGAGTTTTCTTACAGGCCTAAGGTGGTAGAATATTAATTAATATTTTAAAACCAGTTTGCTTAGAAACTTATACGGTTGCTTGATATTCATAGCGATTTGTGGCTTTCTTCTTGATAATCTTGTTTAGTACATGCACGCCCCTGTCACTCACGCAATGCAGCGTTATAAATACCTACCACTAAGTAGCGCGCCGGCGCGCCGACCGCTGCACACACGTATAAAGAAATTCTTAGGTTGTGAAGTCGACCAACCCGCACTTGGCCAGCGTTGATGATGGTAGCACATCAAAAACAGGTTTGAGCTTGTTTCGAATTCATCTAATAATAATATGATGTATGACATACCTGCCAGAGATACCTGTCACAAAAATTGGGATATAATTAAAAACAAAAATACTATCGTTTTTGATGCTTGCTAAGGCAAGGATAAAAATACCTGTGTCTTACCTATTTCTGCCGCAAATCAGCAGTGCTTGCATTGCTGTGTTCCGGTGTGAAGGGTAAGATATGGCACTGAAATTACTGGGTACCGTGACTTTACATCTGATGTCACAAGTTGGCAACGTACACTGTGGTTCTTGTGGGGCTTGCAGTTTTACTGCGAATCGCACAGGAACCACATGTATTATAGGTGACTGTTACCACTTACCATCAGGTGGGCAGTTTGCTTGTTTGCCAACTTAGTAGCAATAAAATAAAACACACATTACATTTTTATTTTGAAGTAGTTTTTGTTTTGAAGTGGTGTCGGTATTTTTGTAAAAAAAATATTTTTTTTTTCGTGAAATTAATAATAGCTTTCTAAGTCAACTTGAAAGAATATACCTAACTGAGAGTCAATACGTACCTTTTATATCTAAAGTCTAACTCCCTAACTCCTTAAAGTTAAGGATCCATCGTAAGCTCAGCATAGTGGAAGAATCCTTGAGATGATGTCTTTCAGACGCAAATACCTGAATAGCTTCAGAAAAAAAACAGGAAAGACGTTGGACGTGCCTATTCTCTCGATTTTCTTGGGATTCTAATACTAGATCCTGACTTGATGGCATGGAACCACTTCGGGGGTATACTTTTCTGAATACAAAAAGAATTTTGAAAATCAGTTAATAAATGACGAAGCTATGAGGTATGTGTTACCTCATAACTTCGTGAAGTCAGTGAAGTCTGTTAACAAATCAAATCGAAATAAGTTATAGTACTTATTTATTCAGTACTGTATTAAAATACCTACATATATTTATTAAAATATTTTTCTTCAAACTACTCATTAATTTTACTCTAATCATCGGAAAAGGCAACACTAAGTAATACATTACTACCCTGGAAAACGGCAGTAGTATTGTATGAAATTTCATTAATGACCCGTTCAACATAATTGCCCTGTTGTTTGTTTTTCTAATTTAAAAAGAAATTACAATTCATATTCATACAATTCATACAAAATGTAGACATTTTTCCAAAGAGATTTGAGTGGTTGTATAACATGTCACAAAAAATACACATGCGCAAAACAAGTTAGATAGGACCCTACAAAGCCAATTTTATTTAAAAAAGAGAGGCAATTGGCTTTAATGGCGAAGATTAGCTTTTATTTTAATAAATTAAAAATTGTATTCGAGTGAATATTGTGCAGTGAAAGTGGTGTTTTTTGGTGCACATTCATGTTGACGGCAAGAAATAAGGGTTTTGTGGTGTACATGACAGTTAGTTTTTTTTTTGTGGATTTTCCACTTCCGTCACCACCGTCAAGATAAGGTTTGGTTTCTTAATAAGAACAATTTGCATTTTTTTTGTCATAAATAAATAAGTTTTTCTACAGTCAACTTCAGTTTTTTATTATTTTTTAATAAGTTGAAGGAAAAGCTGATTACACACCTCGTAAGTGAGCTATTAATGCCCTCGGGTTATTAGTGCCCTCGAGCAAGTGCTCGTGCACCAAACATCCGCGGGCATTAATAAGTCACTTAGCGCTCGGTGTAACAATCTACTATTTCTAAATCAAACAATATAGCCGTCGAAGTCAAACAAAAAAATTTAACAGAGCTTTATAACATATATGCCGCCGCGTCAGTCACATTCTTAGCTTTTGTTTTAAATACTACTTCTAGCTAATCGAGCATTTCTTGTATTCTAGTGATGCATTCTATACTGCACAAAAGAAATATGCATAAAATTTGAATTTACATTTTATTAATAACACATCATAGAAACATTTAAAACCTTTGAAATTGTGAAGAAACGGTCTAATTATGATGAATCTTGAAAAAGTCTAATTATTGATAATTGCTTTACGTCTCTTTCTTATAAAATATATGTTTGTATCGGTATTATAATGGTGGACGAGTACAATGACGTCACTAGCAAATAAAAGCTTTTTAAACTTTGTTATTTTTTAAGTTATTAAAAAAATCACGG
Source organism: Schoenobius gigantellus (assembly GCA_963935595.1). Lineage (NCBI taxonomy): Eukaryota > Metazoa > Arthropoda > Insecta > Lepidoptera > Crambidae > Schoenobius > Schoenobius gigantellus. Next base: position 16,479,918 of record OZ012551.1, on the reverse strand, counting down.
GGTTGTTTGTCAAATAAAAATACTATGTAATGTAACAATTAAAAAGTGTCCATATTTACATACAAGTAAAGATACAATAAAAAATAGCAATGAAGTCATAAAGCTATATCTTTATTGGTTGTATTACTGTAGGTACTTACCTCAGTTTATAAATCAATACTTATTTGTAACCTAGCAAAAAGTATATTGCATACGATATAAAACGTCCTTGTTGTACTGTTATATTTTTACTGTGCGGCACATGATGTTGGCGCCTGTTCAGTGGCCGCGTCCGCGCTAACGTCATGTACAAATGAACGGTGTGAAGTGCGGAACATATGGGCTTGCACGTGGAAATTCCTCGCCTTAATTCTATGCACGCCACGGTATCTAAACTTTTAGGTGCTGAGTTGCAAGGTTTCCAGACTTTTTTTGGAATGTGTTCGGATTTATGTGCCGATCGATTATTTTTATAAACGACCTTCTTTTATTATTTCGTCTAAATTATAAGTTGATGATATCTTTCAAAGACATTTCATTTTTGTTGTTAATGAAATTATGAGTTAAAAAAATATTTCTTATATCAAAAATTTTAACAATTTTGCGTTCTTCACAATAGAAAAATATTTTACAAAAAATAAAAACAGACTTCAAAAAGACTGAAAAGTTTAAAATAATATAAGAATAGGTACAGACAACATCACACTTCTATATTGAAGTCGGTGCCAAACGATGATCCCCTAGGAAGTCTTAAAATTTGTCACCGACTTCAATATAGAAGTGTCATGTTGTCTGTACCTATTCTTATATTATTTTTAACTTTCATTGTTTTTAAAGTCGGTTTTTATTTTTTGTAAAATATTTTTCTATTGTGAAGAACGCAAAATTGTTAAAATTTTTAATATAAGAAATAATTTTTTAACTCATAATTTCATCTTTCATAATTCAATCTCGTGTCTCTCGCGCAAACTATTCAGGTAAGAAAAAAATTATATTAGAAACCTCAATATGATTTTTGAAGACCTATTCATAGATTTCCAACACGTATGGGTTTGATGAAAAAAAAATTTTGAGTTTCAGTTCTATGTATGGGCAACCCCCAATATTTATTGCATTTTCTATTTTTGTGTGAAAATCTTAATGCGGTTCACAGAAAACATCTACTTACCAAGTTTCAACAGCGTAGTTTTTATAGTTGCGGAGAAAAGTGGCTGTGACATACGGACGGACAGACAGACATGACGAATCAATAAGGGTTCCGTTTTTTGCCATTTAGCTACGGAACCCTAAAAAACATATAGTATACGGTCGAATTGAGAAACCTCCTCCTTTTTAGGGTTCCGTAGTAAACAAGGAACCCTTATAGTTTAGCCATGTCTGTCTGTCTGTCCGCGCTTATACTCAGAGACTATAAGTACCAGAAAGCTGTAATTTGATATGGGTATGTATATTAATCATGCCAAAAAAGTGGTGGAAAAAAACATGGAAAAATATATTTTTGAGGATAACTCCCATACAAGTAAAGTGGGAGTAATTTTTTTTCTTCAACTAACTCATAGTGTTGGGTGTTGTTGAATAGGTCTTTAAAAATTATGTAAGGTTCAGAATACCATCTTTCGATTTAGGAATCCGTTTCTGAAATATTTGGTTTTAAAGTGCAAATTTTTGTTAGAGGTAAGTATCCCCCCCCCCCCTATGGTTATACATGGACACGTGAAAAAAATTACAACAGTAGTATAAAGGGTGTAACTGAACACCCCAATAACATTTAAGGGTATGTATACATCAGAAGTAGAGATTCTGTAGGGAAAATATTGGGGCTAACAAGCCTACTTTTTTCCCATACAAACTAAATAGATTATTTTTTGATATTAAGTGCCGACAACCCTACGTAAACGTACGAGGAATATTACGCTCACGTCATACAAACTAAATAAATTATTTTTTGGTATTAAGTGCCGACAGCCCTACGTAAGCGTAGGAGGAATACTACGCTTACGTCTATAGATGGTTGTTATTACGATAGCAGATAATATAATGCATTATATGAACGTAACGAATAACACATTATTGAGCAACGGATTATCCTGCTATCATTATAAACTGCTGTTGATGTTGTAGCGTTGTAGCGCAATGACTGACGTTCCACCCACCGCGCTGTTGCCGATAACGTAACGCGAGAGTGAAGCAAAGAGCGAGAGCGCAATAGGTGTATACGGGAGATAGCAATATAAACTGCATGAGTCATTGCATACTCCTCGTAATTGTATAATCTGTAGCGCAAAGGATAAAGTTCAGATTTGTTTAAATTGTGGTTTGTTAGTTGCGTTCTCTGACACGATAATCGCAAACCACTAATTTTTGTGCTTTCTCACATTGACGTAAAGTTCACTTTATAATGTTTGATGATCGCGACGATTTGAAATAACAGGTGAATAATAATTATTCGTTATATTGCTGTTTTGATTGAGATTGCTGTTTTAAATTTTATTGTTCGTTCAATTCCGTTCTGTTCAGTTCAGCAACAGATCCAATTAGAGAAATTGTAATTATTTTTTGTTACGATTTAATTATTTCAGTGTGTAAGTGCGTAATTAAAAGTTAGCGTAAGTGTAAATAATAATTGTTTTATAGTTAGTGTGTAGTTAGTTTATTAAAAATGCCGAGAATAAGAGCCACGATCGCTCCTATTTGGAACTATTTCGATGTTGGTAACAGTGTGAATACACTGTTGTTCATTGTGCAAAACAGCAGTATAACAGGATAACGAACAGCAGTTTACAATAACAGCTATATGGAAATAACACAGCACTGTTATTCGTTATTTGGAAACAGTCGTTACTCTCATCTCTACTTACGTCTGTCACATGTCATTTTGTGTTTAAATTTCTTTTGTGTTAAGAGCTGATTATGGTTGTCACATGAAAGTTTTTGCTTTCAGTTTGATATCAAATAACTCTGAAAGTATTGGGGTTCCAGGTCTCAGACAAGCACCGAAGGTCCATTTAGTATCTAACTTATATGCCCTTTAAATGTTATTGGGGTTTTCAGTTACACCCGGTATATAACGAAGTTTAAAGGAAAACTATCAGAGTTGAGTACTAAGTACAAACTAAAAAGTTATAGACGACTAACTTATAAAATGTACTCGGAAAAGTAAAATTTCATTGAAAATTAGTACTAGGGTGAATTTCCCAAATGACTTTTTTTTTGGCTTCGGTGAAATTAGTATTTGAAAAAAGGAATATTGTTCTGAATTATTTTTTTAGTATTTAATAGGTAGTTATTGGGTTGTGGCAAAAATATAATTTGCCTAGGACTATTATGTAAAGGTAGAAATAAATACATAAACTTCTATTTTTTTCAAATCGGTGCTGTCCCTCTACTTTTTTTTTACAAAAAAGCTTATATACTAATAAAAATAAGTAATTTAAGTATATAACTTATTCTATTTCATAGAATATTAGGTTTATTATTAATATATATCATATTTTATTATATAATAATAGATTATTATTACTGAGAGGCACAAACGTACTTGTCCTACAAAATGTTCTCATATCGCTGGACAAAAGTAATTTCAACTTGACGAGTCCGACAGCGTCCCCATCCCAATTTTATTTGCCTTGTTATGTGTGCTAGTGCGCAGTCAGGATGGATGTGTGTCAAATCGCTGCATATTCCCGCCAATAACGTAAGGTACGCCATTTTAGTTGCTCCCGGACAATTATTTTATATTATCGGTGGTTGCATTTTTCTAGTGTAATGAGTAGTTTTATTATTGTTGTTTGGTTCTAACAAAGGTAGTAAGTGAATTAGTTTCATTGACTGCTATTGAATTTATCCTAGATATTATGCATTTTGTCAAATTTTCTAAAAAGTGTGTTATTTCTCATGTCGCTGTTCTCATATCGCTGTAATCGGTGGTCTTTATTACCACCGATGTGATAATTTACACCGAAATGATAAGAAAAAATCAATCGGTGTCTTATATCTAATATCAGTGTTTTGATTCATGATCAACGCATAGTTTTGTCACATCGGTAGATCATTTTATCATCTCGGTGAGTCGTTTTATCATATCAGTGGATCCCGTGTCATTTCGTTAAGTATACAAAGAAACAATGGAACATATAAATATACATACAAACATTAATACATACATACATTGTATACAATACTTACCTACATAGACTGCCAAAATCATTACCACGATACCACTGGGTAGTAGATGTATAAATGTATCATTAGGGGAGGTCTGTATTTGGTAATGTACGTCTTTAAGATGATGATGGTGAGGTGGAGCATTAGTTTAAAAATAGCAAGTACATAATAATAAATAACAAAATAATAAATAGATAAAAAGAAAACATTTATCATCATCATTATCAGCCATATATGTTCCCACTGCTGTTAATTCTAAGATGTTCCCACAGCTGTTACTTCCACACTTTTAATTCTAAGTACCTATAGTAAATACTTATAATAAAATAAGAAAGTAAATATAATAAAATAGGAATATAATTTAAAAAAATATTTTTAATTTGGTTTTCTAAGAACTCAGTTGTCGTTGGATGTGATCTACTTACATAAGACCCTCAGTCCAGGTCTTCAGTTCTAAGTCACCTACTAACTATTTCCTTTTTTAATGTTCAAAGGGGGATAGATTATCATATCGCTGGATATGTATATCATTTCGGTGGATAAACTTATCATATCGGTGTACAGAAAAAATAATCGGTGCCGGTTTGTCACAGCGGTGGAAACCAGAATTCAAACTAAATTTACTCCTTAGTCTTAAATGATACGTTGATGATATTAAATTTGGGGATATTTAATATCCTAAAGATTACATCAAACCTGAAAAATATACAAAAAAATATAAATCAAAAAGTTCACCGATATGATAAAAAAATAGCATTTGTTGAAATTCACCCACTAACTAAATATACATTTACGAACCACGTGAAGTTAAGGTAATATAAAATTATTGCAGCTTTAATAATAATAATGCCTAATTTAATAGCAACGTATTTAGTAATCTGTGGCAACGTGTTGAGGTGTGAGTGTGAACTCAAAGTTGGCATTTGCAACTACGGAACCCTACACTGCGCGTGGCCCGACACGCACTTGGCCGGTTCTTTTGAGAAGTCGGTTAAAAAATGATTTATTTTTTGCCACTCCTAAATTTTTTAGGAGCACAAAAATAAAGAAAATAGTTTTTGTGTTTTGCAACGCGAACATGCTTTATTTTACAACTGCACAAAGCTTTAATTACTATTTGCAAACTTTAACTTCTACATAAAAACGAAATGCTAGCCAGAAATCACAGAACAATCATCTGTCAATACCATACCAGCCCGCCTAGCACGTCCACCAAAACACGATATGATAAAGCGGTTTATTGCGGTGAACTGTCAAAATACAATAGGGTTTCGTCGTATTTTGACAGTTCACCGCGATAAATCGCTTTATCATATCGTGTTTTGGTGGACGTGCTACGGGGGCAGGTAAAATTTAACGCTGGGGTCCGCGAGAAATTCACTCCTCTCAGGCGAAAATGACTCCACTTTGGTTCTCGAACGCTATCAATTACTTGTTCCCGAACGCACAATGAGAGAGAATGTCTGGCAGAGTGTCAAAAATGTATAAAGCGCCATCTATCGTGCTCTAGTATAACTACATAAATCTATGTGATCACTGCTGTGCATCCTAGGAGCGTGTGTGCTTTGTTGCTTTTAAAAATATCGACAAATTTTAGATTTAATACAGCTCGCTCCATGTATTGCTCGTGGTTATAACTAATTTTAGAAATGTTAGACATTGACAATCCTTTCTTTATATCATCCTTGGTCAAATTAATCGAACACGGTAAGTCATGCACATAGAATTTAAATTATCAATATAAATATTAGGTATCTATTAATAATTAGTAATCAATAATGCTTTTATGAAAAAAAAAATTAAAGAATGTTACAATGTCAAAAAAATTAAAGAATGTTACAATGTCGAATATTCCATATATACAGCGTAAATTTTGAGGTAACGGCAACCTCGCAGGATTAGATAGCTAACATCATTAATTACAACGTTTGTTTTACGTGTTTTAAGAGAACTCAATACATTGAACAAAAATCAATTTTCAAGTTTCTATTGCACTGTCGTGACATTGATAAGTCCATGTTTCATTAATAAACGACGACGGAAGGCAACGCTACGCTCGCGCACTGTGCGCGTAGAGTTACAAACATTCTAGAGCAGCCATACTCAAACTTTTTTTTTCTTGGGCCACTTTCAGATTTTAGCTGTGTCGCGCGGGCCGCTACCTAATAAATTACAACCTGTTTTTTAGGCGTCAATGAAAAAATCTATTGCGTTGATTCTTAGTGAGAATGGTGATATTGGGAACAAATTTTAACAATTTCATCTAGATCTGACTTGTAATTGCTGCACACTACTCTTAATACGTTATCGAGATGAGAATCTGTAAGCCGGTTTCTGTATATGTTTTTTGCATATTTCATTTTTAAATAAGATGACTCACAAAGAAATGTCTATGCAAAAAACGTAAGCAGAATTTGGGCGCATTTTTTAATAGTGTTATATTGATCAGGCACTGTTATCCAATATCCTAAGTTTGTATAATTTTTCATTAACACGCGCAACGTGTGCAATCAGTGCCTTGCGCTACGCTTAATAATCCCGCAGAATTTAAAATAGGTAATTGGCTTTCGTTAATAGAATTTGAAGCTACAACGGGTGGGCCACTTTCAAAAGCCTGGCGGGCCGCAGTTTGAGTATGGCTGTTCTAGAGGTATATTAAATGAATATTTATTTTTGTGTGAAAGTGAAATCTAACGAATTATCAAAAGTCGTCGTAGAACAAATGTTGTAGTTAATGATGCTATCTAATCCTGCGAGGTTGCCGGTACCTCAAAATTAACCCTGTATACTTATGATGTACTAGCTGTGCCCGCGACTTCGTCCGCGTGGAGAAGTAATTTTTGCCAAAAGTAGCCCATGTTATACCTTATTTAATTAGCTATCTTTTAGTGAAAGTCCCGTCAAAATCGGTCCAGCTGTTCCGGAGATTAGCGGGAACAAACAGACAGACAGACAAATTTTTTTTAAATTGTGTTTTTGTTATTGGTACCCGATATAAATTCATACCCATTTAGTAAAAACTTGTTATTTTGACATTACAAACAGACACTTCAATTTTATTTATTGGTATAGATATAGATAAGTATTGCACGCAATTCACAATACGGATCATAATTAGGATGGTGACTGAATTCAAATTTTTACGTCTCGTCATTAAATATTAAAATACCGTGGAAAAAGATGCAATCCCGTGAAATTAGAATTAAAATCGGCTTAGAAGTACATTAGATACGAGCATTTTAAGTTGTTAATTCGAAGGCGATTAGACAGAGAGATCCGACATCAACCGTGACGTCATTGTTGAGTACGGCCATATACCTTGTAATAAATAAATACGGCCATATACCTCGTAAATTGCCGTTTTGCTAGAAAGAGATGGAGAAAAATCTTTAATACCTTATATCTTGGTTGTTTTTATAGTTATTCGAAAACCGATTCTTTCTTGCTGTTTATTATATGAATGAGTTTCTATTAAAGCAAATAAAAAAAATTTCAGTCATCTAGCCAATTATAATGGACTCCGCAGCTCAGCTCACCAGGCCCCGCAGCGTGGTGAACTTGGCGTGCACGCGCCGCAGCGCCGCCCAGTGGGCCAGCAGCAGCGCGCCGCAGTCGGGCAGGTGCAGCCGCACGCGGCCGCGGCCCGGCAGCTCGGTCACCACGGCCCGCATCCACGTCGCGAACTCGCCCTCCGACCGGTACTTCTCCGTGTTCACCACGCACACCATACCTATTGGCCGCGCCATACGATTGACGTTTTGCAAGTGCCGCAGTGTGAAGCCACGTGACGGCTGACGTCACATTTCAAAATGTAATTGTATACACGGTGTTTCAAAATAACCATCAATAAATAATCAGTTCTTTATCGATAACTCATTAAAATGTGTTTACACGTAATGTCATTCAACTAAAATTCTCATCATGTCTATGATGCTCCTAGCGACTATTTCCTCTTTTCGAATTTGAAAAAGGGCCTCAGACGACGAAAATTTTCCAGTGACGACGAAATAAGGCGGTTAAAGCCCTTTTTAAGAGGATTGTGAAGCTGTAAATTTTCATACAAAAAGCGATAACGCTTTTCTCCCTCTAAACATAGTCCAATTTTCATAATTTTTGGAAATCTTGTAGATATAATGAAAAGCTAGGTTTGTACGATTTGATTTTGAAGAAATATTGCTCAGAATATAAGTTTAGCATCTAAATATCTATATTTTCGACATAAAAACTACCTTGAGCATTTTTGTCTTTTTTTGACTAAATTATACTGAATTACAAAAAAAGCAAAACGTACAAACATAGATTAAGGTATACTGAATCTAATGAGACCAAAAGCGTCTAATTTCATAAAGGTTTAGGGGGGTAAAACAGTTATCGCCCGAAACAATATTTCAAACAGGAATTGTAGGCAATTTCGACCATTTCTTGCAACTCTCTCTATCGCACGATACGGGTCGGGGGCAGGGGTACAATGTAGTGATAGTGATGTGACATAATGTTATCGTAGTTATTGTCGCCTAGGGAGGAGAAAGTAATATCGATATATCGATCAATAGTGAAAGTTATTACTCAAGTCGGAACTATTAATCTTCATAAATACCTTATACATGAAAAAGTAAATATATTTTTGAATACGTTTATTAATTTTAGTGTTTTATTTTAAAGATTTTATTTCAATACAAATTTCCTTATTTAAGGGTTAGCAGCCTGTAGCCTGTTAACTTTACTGTAAATTCCCAAAACCAAAAAAGGAAAAAAATGTAAGTATGTAAGTAGTTGTTTGTTATAATAAATATGTGCCATAAAGAAACCAACTCAAAATAAATTCGTATTTTGTTTCTTGTGATAGGTATTTGTTATGCAATGTATGAAGTTGGAGCAGCTAAAAAAGGGTAATAGACTATGCAAGTAGCGTTATTTTTAATATTATTTTATTTGAATTTTATTCCTCTAAAGCTGGGCTCTAAGGTTTTACTCGCGTTATGGAATCTACGATTGTATAAAAAATACAAACGACAAAGTACCTATATAATATACGAGTATGTAGGGTAGGCAGGGTAGGCATATATGGGAAGAAGGCACCCTTTGTACGGTTTTGAAGTTATTTTTTTCATTTAAACTATCAAATTTAAAGCAGCTGACAACATATACTAATAGGTATTTTTTAACCGACTTAAAAATGAGTTTCTCAATTCGATGCGTACGTTTTTTTGTGTATGTTACGCGATTACGCCGCCAATTGCAGACCGATTTTCAAAATTCTTTTTGTATTCTCAAGATTATACTCCAATGGTGGTCCCACGGTTACCAAAGTTAGGATCTGATGATGGGATCCCATAAAAATGGAGGGAAATCCTTAAATTTTTAGGTGCGACCAACGTGTTTTTTTTTTATAAAAACGTCGCCCCACACCAGGATTTTCTCGTGTGTCGTGGGTGCAGTTACAAATATAGAATATCACATGCACATACGCCCAGACCGGAACAAATTTCTGTAGGCCATGCAAAACATCTGTCCCGTGCGGGAATCGAACCCGCGACCTGTTGCGCAGTAGGCGATCGCTCGACCTCTGCGCTAACCGTGTCAACCGTTTTGTGTGTATGTTACGCGATTACTCCGCCAATTGTGGACCGATTTTCAAAATTCTTTTTGTATTCGGTAGAGTATACTCCTAGGGTGGTCCCTAGGTCACCAAAGTCAGGTTCTGATGATGGGATCCTATGAAAATCGAGGGATACCCTAATTAAATTGAGGTTTCTTTCACTAAAAAGTTAAACAAAAAAAATATTTTACAAAAAATAAAAACTGACTTCAAAACACTGAAAAGTTAAAAATAGTGTAAGAATAGGTAGATACAACATTACATTTCTATATTGAAGTCGGTGCCAAACGATGATCTCCTCGAAAGTCTTAAAATTTGGCACCGTCTTCAATAATGATGTGTGATGTTGTCTGTACCTATTCTTATATTATTTCTAACTTTTCAGTGTTTTTGTAGTCCGGACGAACCCGACGAATCGAACCCCGCCGGACGGACCTCCCGATCAACATCCGGTGGCCTCAACCACTAGACCACGGAGGTGGTAAAAATTAGAATTCTAAGACTATTAGTATAACTACCCAAGATTAGTGTATAAAAATGAGAGGTATTTTTTATTTGATGCATAATTATTACTTTATATTTTTTAAATCCCTGCTCCTATTTAGTTTGTATGTAAAAGTATTAATTTATCTCTCTAAAATAATAGATTTTTTGTTATTTATTTTTAAGTTAACAAGAGCTCTGTTCTTGTTTAAACAATTGTAAATGTCATTTTATGTTTAGTGTTTATTTTTTTCATAAAAGGATCCATTATTGATTCACATCTCAAATGAAAATCATTTTAATTCAGTATAACACTCATCTTACAAAAAGTCATTTTCTAGACAGGTAAATGTACGATAGATAGGCACTTTCATAACAAATAACAGCTCAGTCCTATAAAGTATGACTTGGTAGGGATACCAAGTAAGTGCCTACACTATAAATTTCAAAGGAATACTGAAATAATTTACGAAACTTATCTACTAAAATATTATAAAGAAAGAAGATTTGTATTTTTGTTTGTAATGAATAAACTCAAAAACCAGCTCACTGGGAAGTCGCGGCGTAATTATTGTTAAAATGATTTTTAGAAATAAAGCTATTTTTATTTATTATATTTTTTATTTTTAAAAACTACTAGGCTGATTTAAAAAAAAAATTGACTAATAGAATGCTACATTATCACTGAGTAATATAAGGTTATAAAATATTGTTTCATACGGGAAAACAAAATTCCCTCACGAAAAACGAAAATAACGAAGGCAAAGTTGCGAGCAGAAAGGCAGTCAGGAATACCTAAGCAACGCAAAACATTACAAACGCTAAAATAATGATCTCGAGTTCTCGCGCCGAGGAGTCGCGCCGCTGCTGTCGTTGTGTGCGTGAGAATTTGAGTGTTGTATTTGTGGTGTTAAACGCCAGACGGGAGGCCGAGCGGTGTGAAACAGATAGCATTTTAGAAAATACCTACTCGCGCCGCGCACGATTACTTCACAATCCTCTTAATAAATATAAGAAGTGTATATTGAAGTGGAAGACTACATTGAAAAATTAATTTTTTATACGTTTCTATCAGCATTTTTAATACCTTAGGCTCAAAACTTTTCAGGCACCCCTCGTACCAATCAACGACTAGTGACGTCACTCGAGTTTTATGTCCCGTCAGATGTAACATTATTTTATCGAAAATTATTTACATTTTCTGCAAAAAATACTGTAATCTGAAACGAATGGAAACTTTCACTGTGATATTTGAATAGAATGTTAGCGACGAATGAGTGACAAACAGGAGTGACGTCAGCAGAACTGTAGGCCCATTTAAGCGCGAAATTTGAAACTATTAGTTTCAGACTGCATTTTATTTAAGATGTACACTTAAGATGTAAGATAGATGCAAATGCAATGCACTTAAGATAGATGCAAATACCAGTAAAAGAAAAAAGTTGATTCAACCAGTGAACTCAACTAATGACAATAAACGAAATGATTACTATTAACTCCATCAACCATACTCAGCAGCTGTCATGATGATGGTGTCAATAAAGTTTTAATTGTTAATCGACTTAACTTTTAAAAAATGATTGTACTTCACTTTCTAAAATAAATAAGCAGTCTATTGAGAGAGCAGTCTATCACTTACCAACTTCAGGCAAATAGACGCTTCCCGTATTTACACTCAAGCTGTATTCTTGTTCCATATCCTCACACAGTTTTTCATACACAGTTTGCAAATGTTTCTGAAATGTCAAATATATATAACAATAAAATGTTATAATTTAGTTCTTGGCACAAGTTCAATAAAAAGACTTAAACATACCTTCCTCACGAAGAATTTATCAGGGCTTACGATATGTGTAATATAAACAGCTTCCACCTCTTTATGTTTAAAATCATTGTGACCGCCAAATAGTTTTGGTTTTTCCACAATACCAATAATTCTTGGATACTGAAATTAAAGGAAAACTTAAGCTGATGTATATATTTGACGTTTTATCATAAATTTTAAATGATTGAAATCTTACCGGCAGTTTTGGATTAGTAAGTTTTGCTCGTTCATGAAAAACTAGTGCGTGGGCAATGCTCACGCCGTCCTCGAACGTGGTGACGTCACACTCGTACTTAATAGCGTAGTTGGACATGGATTGGATGTGGCGGATATGAATAATGGCTTGTTTACTGGAGAAATTAAATTAAAATATTCAAAATAGTCAGACAATATGTAAAACATCAGCTTTTTCAAATGATAACTCTGATTAGAGCCAAAATAAATTTGATTAAATTGTAAAATAAATAAAAGCTTTAACACCTGTTGACACAGTGATAAATTTGCGGTTATTTTTTCGGTAATTCAATTTTTTTATACCTAAAAAATTTATTACTCACTTATCAATAATATTTTGTATTAGGATTGAATCATCGCTTGTCCAAGAGCCTGTCTTTGGCTCACAGTTTGCTAAAGAGCAATTGATGGCCAATGGCTGCGGAGAATGGAGCCGTTGTGGAGGGAGCAGTCGCAGCCTAGAATATACAATAGTGATGAAAAAAACTAGATAAGGAAAACCATATCGCCCTCTTAGTAATATCTTACTAAGCAAAGCAAAGCGAGCAAATTCAAAATTTTGTCAAAACAAGTTACAGTGATATCGACCTAAAAAAGCAAGCTCTACAAAACAACCATTTTCGTGACGAAATAAGGTGTATTTCGTAGTAGAGCTTGCTTTTTAGGTCAATATCTTACTGAACTCTTACTAAACTAGTTTTATCAACATTTCGAATTCAGTCGTTATCTTACTAAGAGCGCAATATGTGACATCTCCTTCCTAGAAGTACCACAAATTTATTAATTACTCAAACGATATTTCAAAAAACTTATTAATATTCTATTTCCAAATAAACACAATACTCACTTATCTATAGGGACCACCTCAGTACTGCCAAAGTCGATACAGAATACACAATATAGTGGTTTGTCAATATCATTTCTGTTTATACTCAGCACACGACAACGTTGCCACATATTATCGATCTTATTGAACATCAGGTACAGTTTGCCTGTAACAATAAATGCAAGGCTAGGAATGATAAAATACTCTCGACAGGACGTATGCGTATCAAGTTTCTCATTGTGCCGTTAATATAAACAAATACTTATTTTTAAATGCATATCAAAGAACTTATCACCCAGCAATTTATATTCATCCATTCAATAAGTTTCACATCAAATAAATTATTTCAGTGCAACTTTGCAAATTGTTTAACAAAACTAGTTCTAGAAATCCATCAACAGTAATAAAATTTCGGAAACTTGTTGAAGTATATTCAACAAGTTCTCAAAATTTTATATCGGGTGAAAAATGCAGAGTAGCTCGATAAACTGTTGCTGGTACAGTTTATCGAGCTACTCTGCTACGTCGGTTCAATATTTTTAGCTCAATTAAAAAAAGGGAAGTGGTACGATCTACTTTTTTTTTAAATTTAACATATTTTCCATGCGGTACCGGAAATAGAATTCATGTATCACCACTTCCTTTCTTTCCGTGGATGTTGTAAGAGTCGACCAAATATTATAGATACCTTCAGTAACGTGGCTAATGGATGGTTTCGGTAAAGATGTAGCGTTGCGGAATTCTTTTAGCATATCCTTTACCGTCTTTTGGTGACAAGCACGTTGAACAAAGAAGTTGTGAGGGTTCACTATATGTGAAATGTAAATCAACTCCTGACAACCTGAAATACAAATAGAATTCAATAAGTTTCATTACTTCGATCACTGATTAGAAACTAGATACAGAATTTACGACTAAAACGTCCATATTATATGGGCCTTAACTTGATGATTTGGGTGCTTTTTTCAATTTAGTTGTATTCGATAAGAAATAGTTCATATGTACGTAAGTTTAATTCCAAATGTTGTCAAATTTTATTCGTTTGTACATGATTTATGCATTCTTTGCGTTATCACACGACACCTGGTGACACACACTTCCGCTTTACGTGTTGACTTGTTTTCTTATTTCGGAATTTCTTTTACTTTCCTATGCGGTTATCTAAACGAACTCTGATCGCATTAATTATCACCGCTGCCTGTGATATTATGCACGCAGCTATTAACAGACTTTTATATTTTAAAAAAATCGGATAAATTTTTCATAGATCGATTTCCTAGCTCATCCGTAGTAATTAATATGGAAGTAGAATTTGAAATTATACAAAAGTATTTTTAACTGCTGTATGTTTTGGGGCGAACAATGTATGGTTGGAGAACAGTATGCTTTCCCATTTTTGAGGATCAAAGCAAAATGGGAGTACGCGTTACCTTGTTTACGCCAAAATCACGATATATATTCTTTAAGGAATATCACATTATCGAAATGATATACCTACTTAACGAGATCACGAGACCTGTGTTGCTGTTCTATTCATTTGAGTTTGCAAATGCATAATACACCGTGGCCCAAAATAACGTTGACAAAATTTAAAAAAAAATTATCTCAAAAATGGAATGCATTGCGTTCTCTTTTGTTTAAGTTTGTTGTTTTCATATTTTGTGGCGCCATTTTAATAGTATTTGTTAGCTAAAAATTGTTAAAATATATTTATCACGCCATGTTAGAGCAGCATGGAGCGATAAATTTATTGTATGAGCGTGGAAAACGGCGGTTTGAGATAGGAAACATTCTTGGTGTTAGTTGTCAGCTAGTTTCTTCGACAATTAAATGCTGTGTTGAGCTCGGCAATATCGATGACTTTCCTAGGAGAGGACGTAGACGGACTGTTCGAACTTGTAAGAATAAACACATTATTAAACAAAGATTAGCCCGAAACCCACAACCATGGTAAGAAAAATGTCGCGAAACTTGGGGATAAGTCGGTCTACCATGCAGTGTATAGAGAAATATGATTTTCAATTGATACCTTACAAACTCAGAGGAGCCCAATTGCCTACAGAGAAAGACAAAAAAGTTCGCCTTGAAAGATGTCGTTTGCTCAAACAACGCTCCGCTGGTTTGAATTGGAAAAATATCGTATTATTCATATCAATGAAAATTTGTTTTTGATAGAACAAGCAAATAATCACCAAAATGGGAGGATCTGGTCTTGCACTCGTCCTGGAGCTACGGCAGTTATTCCAAGTTGCCAAAAAGCGAAAACAGTAATATTTTGGGGCGCAATTTGCACCACTGGCAAAATTCCCCTCGTTTTTGTTTAAAATGGTATCAAAATTTACCAAGAAACTTATCGACAAGACATCCTTGAATCTGTGGTTCTTCCTTGGATACAACAGCACTTTGGTAACTATCCATGGATATTCCAACAAGACTGCTCCAGCTCACAGAGCCATAAGAGTTCAACAGTGGTGCAAAAGCATTTTCCCTGATTTCATAAGCTTTAAAAGAATGGCCACTCTACTCGGCTGATTTAAATCCAATAGATTACAGTTTTTGGTCCATCTTAGAGGCAAGGACCTGTATTACGCCTCATAGAACGGTTGATGACCTGAAGGCTAGTCATACACGCGAGTGGTTCAAAATATATGTTAAGGAGGTACGGAAAATTTTGGCAAATTTTACCAAACGTTTGACTATCTGTATTCGTGCAAAAGGAGATTATTTTAAAGAAAGATAGGGATTCTTGTAAGAAATAAGTTGTGTTTTTATAATATATAATTTAATTTAACTTAAGTTTAAAGTTAACAAAATTATTTCAAAAATTACTTGTCAACGTTATTTTGGGCCACCCTGTATTTTGATTTTTTAGAACTAGAAAAAAGGAACATAATGTTATTTCGAAAAGCATACAGAAAGCTATTTTTTGAAATATAAGTCGTAGATGAAGACAGATAGTAAACACCACATTTCGAAATGACACAATATGAGAATCTATGAGCTGGCGCACCTCCTATTCAATAACTTCTGTTTCCCAATTCAGAACTGTGATTTTGAAATAGACTTTAGACCCATTCATTAATTAGTGAGTAGTTTTTTAGTGCGAAGTTGTGTATAATAGTTCTTGAAATGACAGTTCTGTTGGCAACCGCAGTTACGGGGCTGGTAGTCCACATCCACTGATCTTAACCCGGCTTGCATGAGGTGAGAAAATGTTACACTAACTATGAGGCGGGTAGGAGATAAACGACACATTGACTCGTCATTTTTGATGCTATGATGGTGTAATTAGTATTTTTTTACTTAAAATAGCAGCATTTTGTACAAAAAACGTTATTTTTTTATTGAAATAACAAAGTATCTAAATTTTCTTTGAAAAATTACAAGTTTAGTTTTGGTTTTTCTTTCTTTCGCATAAAAGTCAAGCGAAATCCCATTTTTTAGGTAAACCAACATTATGAATAGTATATTTTAATTAATTATTGTGACGAAAAAGGAACTGAAAGTCTTATCAAGTCATGTAATAAAGCACTGAAAAAGTTACGCCTACAAATCATCACAATTTCCGCACATATAATTGCGTATTTACTGGCATATACAGGGTGTAAAAAGACGTATACCGAAGACCGCGTCTACGCATTCAGACCATTAAATAAAGCAATCCCGGATTAAGTGAAGAAGTAAGTAAAAAGACATGTTTCAATTGTTTGACACATCGCAAGTTGCGGCCAATTGACCCCCTATAAAAGCATGTGTTATCGAATGTTGTTTCCCCCATCAGATACGATCGCCCCACTCTGGTTCCCGACCGCTTTCGAGCGCATATGCCTTAGTGTATTCTAGGGCAGCGCTGCATCGTTTAATGACCCTGCCGTGGAGGCCTGCGTGCACGGTTGGCCCCGTGTACGCCGCCATAAGGCCCTCCGTCTGGGTATTGCCCTGGTGTTCTCGGGCAATGCCCCCTTGGCGATAGCCCGACCAGCTTGGTCGGGCTTGCCCGGGCGCGCTGGTAGTGGTAGTCGCAGTGTGGACCCTACCATGCGCGCCCACAAGGGCAGGGAGAACACTGGGGGGTTTTAGTGGGTCGGCCTGGAACTCTACCGGGCCAGCCCCACACACGCTCACCGGGTACGGTGCGGTTGCGCATTTCTCACCCGAAAAAAAGGACAGGGCTGCATCGCTCCCTTACCTGAGGGGGCCATGCAGCGCCACCCGACGAAGCCTCAACGACCTTCGGGTTAAAGGTGTGTAGGGCGGAGTTGAGTCGGTAAGACTCCGGTTCTGTTGACAGCTCGTCACTTTACGTATTTCGTCACTATACTTAGTACGTCACATTTATTGAATTCAAATTTATGGTTACTATAATATAATATCCTCCATTTTTTGATAAGCATAAAATACATCAATAAAGAAGAAATTGTTAATAATTATATACTCAATTATACATGCTCGTCGGACGAATTGGGAAAAAGACGAAATATAGCATGAGACATGTAAGAGATGTTGTCTAGTTAAGCTAAGAGACGTCTTATTGAATGTGACGTACTAAGTATAGTGACGAAATACGTAAAGTGACGAGCTGTCAACAGAACCAAAAACAGGCCTACGATCTAATGTTGAAGAGCTATTTATATTCACATTAAAAAAAGTATTTCGATTTGATTAATCAAATAAACCAATGATTGGCTTGTGAAATAAGTATTTTAAAATAATGAAAATTTAACACATACCTTCATGGAGTTCCCTCGGGTGTACACTTTCTTCAAACGGAGAAACAGTTTGTACAGCAGGATTTGCAAATTTCCCTGCCAAATAATAGAACAAATGTATTTTGGAAACACAAAAATAACTACCAATACAATAACTTTGTAAATATATTGACGACTCTTACTCAGGCAGGAAACCACTATAGGTATTTTATACATCTTCCCACATGTTAAGAGCCTTTCAAATGAATCAAGACTTAGTCGCAGCCCTTAAACCTTTTCTACACACTAGTGTGGTGAAGCTCCAAACAATATTTTTTAGGTACGAAAATGATTCAGAAATCTCATAATATGTACTTAATTTACTCTTTGGATTCCTTGCATGATATCTTTGCAGAAACAGCAATAATTAGTTATTTACAGCATGGCAAAATGAAAACCGAAAAAAAAACGAGCTTGATTTACAAAATATAATTAAATAATACAATCGAAGGATTTCCCCGTTTAAAACAAAGCAATTACATACTATGTACTTTGTCGCACACTGCAGAGAGCGCGCAAATGAATCAAACAATGGGAGGCGTGGTCTATACGTAAACGCGGGGCGCCCCCCTTGCTCAAGTAGCTAGTCTTTATATCTATGTAAACAAAGTAGTGAAAGCGTTGCGCCCGCATGCAATCAGATCGTTTAGAAACTATCGACGTAAGCGACAAAATACAAATTATTTTATTAAAAAATAACTATAATGATTAGAAAAAAATGCTTCTGTACGATTCTGGATGCTGATGATGGCTACTTATTTAAGGAACTTTTTAATGAATACCTAACACTGTTTACTTTCATTCTTATTTTTAAGAGGTAATTTCAAAAATAAAAAGTATTGAGGAAAAATCTTTAAATCGCGTTTTCGGTTCTTCTCGTAACTAGCTAAAGATATAAAGAAACACATATTTGACTTTCATATCTGTACGATCTCTCAGTTACCTATGACATTACGTTAAAAATAACAAATATTTTCGATACAGCGCCTTAATAGCTCTTATACATAATAATAAATCTTCTTTTTCCGCGGAGAAACTATTATTTCTTCTACCTTTATCTCAACCATAAGGACAATAAAAATTCACCATTCACATTGAATTTGATTTATGTTCGAGATTTTTAGGATTTTATAAATGTGACAAATTTTGTCTCATAGTATACAGGATGTAAAAAGACGTATACCGAAGCCCGCGTTCAGACCATTTAATAAAGCAATATTAAGAAAAATCAATGATATGAAACGAAATTAATTTTTAGGCTTAAAAAACAACGACAATAAATACTATACGCAATGTAACGCGTGCCCGCCCCTGGCTTGCGCGTCCGGATATCGCGTCGGTGTTAGTGAGTCAATGTGAGTGCGTGTAAAGCAAGACGAGTTTCCCGCGCAAAAGTTTCCCTCGCGATGTAGAGGTGACTTATAACCTCGAACCTCAGCCCCCGTAGCACGTCCACCAAAACACGATATGATAAAGCGATTTATCGCGGTGAACTGTCGAAATACAACGAAACCCTAATGTATTTTGACAGTTCACCGCGATAAACCGCTTTATCATATCGTGTTTTGGTGGACGTGCTAGGGGGGCTGCAATTGCGTCGCGATATTGCGTCACTAAGCGCGTTCTACCGTCTTTACCACGGCGAGTGCTCTGAAGAGCTTTTTTCTCTAATCCCTTCCTCTCCATTAATTTTAAGGATTACACGTGCTGGTCTGCGTTGTCACCGTCATAATGTGACTACCATTCCAACGCGTACTAAGAAATTTGGTAACTCATTTCTTTGTCGCACAATCAAAAAATGGAATTCACTGCCAGCACACGTTTTGCCTCCCTCTTACAATCCCGGTTCCTTTAAAAGAGGCGTGAAGAAGCACCTTGCGGGTCGGCAAGGTGAGGGTGGCTAGTGCAGCGTGTATCGTGTATTCTCTCTGCTGCACTAGCTATCTTCGCATTTGGACCCCACTTCCACTTACCATCAGGTGGAATGGAGTCATTTGCTAGGCCCACTATAAAAAAAAGATTTCTTTTCAGTCATAAATTTTGTTAAAAAATACTGATTTTTTCGTAGATGTTTCTTTGGACGAAAATTATTAAAATACATTTCGAACAGTTTTGTATAAAAATCTCGATTTTTTTTTTTAAACTTTAACCTTGAATATCTTGGCAACTATTAGTTTCACAACCACAACAGAAGACAAAAACTATAGTGATGATGGGAGCAATACGTGGGTTTTGGCTTTTTACACCTTGTATATACATTATAATTGCGGTGAAAAATTTTTGGTATTGAAATTGTCCTAAGTTCCGAAAAGTTATTAAGCTAAACTAAGAATTATCTATATTAAGCTATTGACCAATTATATGGAAAAAAAAATCCTCTTAAGGTTTTTAGTGACGTTTGCAAGATACTATATACACTCAATATACATAGTATATTATGTGACTTACTGTAATTTGGTAATGAGCTCTTGTGTGAAGAATCGCTTTCAATTGAATTCAGTGACGAGACAGAACCACTTTTGCTGCGATACTTGGGTACAGTCATATAACAGTTTGGTTTCGGCAAATCTTTCTTCACATCAGGTTTTGGTTTGATTTGTTGCCTCACATCTATAACAATATCATAACATAAAAATAATTTTAATTTTATATGTTTATGCATAAACAATATAGATCAATCAAAATAAAAAAAAATGTGTAACTGATAGCCTATTAGCATTTTCCTTATTGAATAATGTATACATTTTTTACTGTACCAAATATTATTTTGCATGTAAAAAAACATACCTTTAGGCAATTCCGGTGGGTATATCAAACATGAAGGTGGTGGTGGTATTTGGATATCACCCAGTTCTGATGTAGCACACAATTTATATGATGTTTCTGCATTTCCTTCTATTTGTATATAATCAGTAACCAGCGTACACAGATCTTCTTTAACTGTAACCCTAGTATTATAACATCATAATTAATCATTTTATGAACTTAAAATAATTTTAAGAATACCTTGGTAGCTTTCAGCATGTAATTGGAAAGGGAAGTCAATTGTGTTGTTTTATGACATGAAACTAAATTTCAACCTTAGTAAACATAAACCACTTTTTCGGCTGACTGTTTAAGTATTTCATTGTAATTTAATTACTCAATAAAATTTAGATATACAGGATGATTGGAAGATGGGTGCAAAGCTTTAAGGCGAAGTAAGTTTAGACAATTTAGAACCAATTCAGCCATGGTTTTTAAATTTGCTTCATGAACGTCTGTAAAAAAAAATTATAATAACACAGATGCTTCAATATGTTTTGCTAGATTGCTGACACATTACTTTAATTAAATAAAATAAAAAAGAAAACATTTATCACTTAATTTGTCCATAAATTAGCAGTAAATGAGTAAACTCTAAGTTTTGGGAAAATTCTCAAAAAACTAAAAAATCGGTTAAAAATATAGTCAGACTTGTCTAAGACAACCATGGCTTAAATGGTTATAAATTGTCTATACTTACTTCGTCTTAAAGCTTTGCACCCATCTTCCAATCATCCCGTATGAAGTAATTTCATACAAAAACAACTTACTTTAGCTGTTCTGCATGTTTTGTAGTTTTGTCCAAATACCATGGTAATTCGATAACCTGCTTTGTATTCTCTAAAAGCTTTGCCAAATTAAGCTGCAAGAAATAAATTATACTTAATTACAATTTCACATAAATGAAATTTGAGTGTGAGGTTTAATAAAAGGTAAAGTACTTATTAGTACTTATTCTACTTTTCTACATTTTTAAGTTTCGATTTAATAAATATATTAATAGAAAAAATATATAACATATTTTTGCAATTATGTAAATAAAGGCAAATAAACACTTCAAAAAATGTTTTCCAACTTTCCCAATTGTTTTTTTTTTACCTACAGTCTTACTTTTCTCCATGTTGAGGTGACAAATTGTATGTTTTCCATGAGGACAATTTTTTTTATTAAAGGCCCTTAATCACTAAATTGTACTCAGTATATACTAGCTCAGTTGTCATTTGCTATACTCGTGATTAAATTCTAGATATCTTTGCTAGTTCGTGATTGAAAGACAACATACACAGCAAAAAATAAATTTGCTCTCTTGTTGAACAAATAACTATGTAATTAATGAGAATCACATTTCTTACCTGTTTTAGTTTTGCTGAATCAGAGGTCATTTTCAAAAGATCCAATACTTTTTTTGATGTTTCCAAAGAAATTTTAATATTTTTTCTTGCTTGTCTCAGAGATTCTTTTTCAGATTTTTTTACTTTGACAATTACACCTAAGATATTGTCTTTATGTTTTTGAATTTGAGCACACAGTTTAGAAAAATGCTGTTCTATATTGCTTATCATATTTGTAAGGTCACAGCTTGGACCAGTATTATTCTCAATGTTATATAACAAATTACCAATATCCTGAAAGGAATTTAATGTATATTTATACATACATTTTTGGTTATTAAGGTATACATATACAAGGTTATTTTTTAATTATTAAAAAAATGTTGTGTGCTTGTTTTATTTGAGTTGATTGAATGAAAGGTAAATTGCGGTTTACAATTTATATTTATAAAAAAACTACTTACTAGATCTCGTTAAAACCAATTTTCGGTGAAAGTTTGCATGGTAATGTTTTAGTTTTATCATTCTCTTATTTTAGAAGTTACAGGAGGGGGACACACATTTTACCACTTTGGAAGTCTCTCGCGCAAACTATTCAGTTTAGAAAAAAATGATATTAGAAACGTATGGGTATGATAAAAAAATTTTTTTGAGTTTCAGTTCTAAGTATGGGGAACCCCCAAAATTTGTTTTTTTTTTCTCTATTTCTGTGTGAAAATCTTAATGCGGTTCACAGAATACATCTACTTACCAAGTTTCAACAGTAGTTCTTATAGTTTCGGAAAAAAGTGGCTGTGACATACGGACGGAAAGACAGACAGACATGACGAATCCATAAGGGTTCCGTTTTTTGCCATTTGGCTATGGAACCCTAAAAATCAGCTCGTCTATCGCACTATTTACGAACGTTTGAATCAAAACCAAAACGTTACCGTTCCCATATGTTTTGACATCTGACTGCTGTCAAGGTGTTGTCAAAATGTATAGGAACGGAAACGTTTCTGATTTGGTTGAAACGTTATAAATAGTGTGATTGCCCCACAGATTTTTTTGCGATTTCAAAGTTGGTCCCATAATGAAGTTGTTCAGTTTGCTTGTCTGAACAAGCACACAAATCTTTTTCAGTAACTAAAAAATATAAACTATGATATGATATAGGAAAATAATATTTACCACAGCCGTTTTAGAGAGCCTTTTAAAAGTTTCATCTACTTGGGGAGTAAGTTGACCCAGCTCCTCAATAAAATGTTCATTCTGAAAAAGAGACTGTAAATGTACCTCAAAAATGGAAAATATTAGAAAAAATGAAGAGCTATGAATTACTTACAACTTCCTGCATGGATACAACGTTGTGATTCTTGCAAGATTTTTCTCCGCCAACCATCATACAGTCCATACATATTGTTTTGCTACAGTCTTTACAATAATAATCCAGAGACTTCTCTTTATGAGTCAAACAGTTATTCATTTCTATGGCTGGCACTTAAAGCAAATTGAGGAAAATAAGTTATTTGTAATTCTATAGTTTAAATAAAATAAAATTAAAATACAGCACAAAAAATACTCACAGATATTAACCAACACATGGTTTTTGAAAATGATAAAATTTTTGTGACTTTTATTGAAGCACACATTGCATAACATTGTTGCACATTGCTGGCATACCTTTGTAGTTGGATTTTGGCATTCCATGCACACACCTAAAACAAAATTTGTGTTTCCAATCTTTTGTTCATTAATTTTATGAGCATCTAGCTTTGCAAGATTTTATAACCCTAGGAGTATTTTAATATACTTATACACATAAACATACTCTGACAGATGTAGTCTTGTAATTTTGTTAATTGTTTATGAATTGATATATAACAATTGTTGCAGGGTTAAAATTTTCCAGTCTGGTACTAACATAATATATTTTTTATTATGAATATAATATTGAAGAGATTCAAAGACTTAACTGATTAATGGTGGTGCATTACAGTACCAGCAGGAATATTCGCTAACTACGGTTGGTAACTAGAACTGACATTTTTTAAAGACACTTTATATCCATTACTGGTTTAGTGATCTTATGTGTTACGGCAGGGTTCATGATAGCAGTAATAGATGTTAAGTCCCTTTCAAAAATAACAGTTCTAGTTAGCAACCGAAGTTGCAGAATAGGCCTGCTGGTCTTTGTATGGGAAGCATCGTATAACCAGCTATACAAGTTCAAATATGTATTGTAACTTACCTTGCATACTATCAGAGCTTTTGATAATTGCTTGCAAATTAATATAAAAATCTCCATCCTTATGCTCATTCACTTCAGCTGAACCCTGTTAAAATTAATATTTTGTAATAAATAATATGATTGGTGTAACTCAATCTAAAGTAAAATTAACTATTTATGGTTAGTATTAAAATTGTTACCTCTAAATGTTGAAATGTCAATTCCCCTAGCATAAGCAGATTAACTGGGAATAATTCATAGAGTTTGGACTTATTCATGGACAGTAATGCAACATCTGATTGCTGAATTTGCATATCACTGTGACATATTTTACACTCTATTGGTTCCAAAAATTTAACAATGTTCTTGATGCAGGTTTCACACATAGAGTGACCACACGCCAACAACAATGGTATATTTCTTTTGGAATGTGGTGAGATTTCTAAAACAACAATAGAAACAAAAGCACTAAAATTACTAATGTCTTATTTTTACTTATAAAAACTAACTTACACAATATAAGGACCAGTTTTCCACACACTACAAAGTGTTCTAGATACAATACAAATAGTTGTTTTAGGTGATTATACATTTTCACCATCAGTGTTTCTGTTTTAAGATTGATACATAGGAGAGATAATGAAATTGTGGTGAGCTGTGCAATGGTGATGAGATGAATAAGAGTATTAGTGATTATTATAATTATTATGATAATACAACATAATTCTTTTAGTTGGTAAGTAGCTGCCTATTGACAACGAGATCAGATTTAGATGTACAACCTATTACTAATTAAAACAATAAAAGTATTTTGCATATTTGTCATTTGAGTTGGTAACCTTTTAAATATTGTTATTTTGAAGTACAAACTTGTAAAAATGGCTTCAACCAGTGCATCTCATATATGCTGAAACACCGCACATTGTACTAGACCTGCATTAGTAGTCCTACTAATATCAACAGCAAAAAGCAAGATGCAAAGTTGAAAGATTTTTTATTTATAAATATACTAGCTGAGCGATAAGAGCTATCAAAGATAATACTCGCTTAGCGATACTTGCTCAGCGATCAGAACTCACACCAAGAGAGCAAACAGTGGTTATTTCTCAACAGTGCAAATATTTTTATTTATTATGAATGTCAAACAATCATTTGTATTATCATTGTTGTCTAGTTCAGATGTATTTTATCATAGCATTAGATTAGTGGCAGCGACAATTCTGAAATAAGCAAGTGGTGCGAGTAATTGTCCATCTTACTCGCACACTCGCTTATAAGTTATAGCCCAGGCGACAAAACTATTGGAACTACACACTCACTTTCCGCTGCTCACTAACTCGTTTCTAATTCTAGCTCTACTCGCTTCTCGTTTATCGTTGGCGGTGGGACAACTGCCTTACAAGTATAAAGATGCATATAAACCATTAAAATAGTTTTTGAGTGCATCCAAGAGATGGACACAGAAAGTAACAAAATGGGAAGAACCAGAAGAGAGAAGAAAAAGAGGTAGACAACAAAAAAGATGGGCTGATGACATCACTGAAGTAGCTGGAAGGAGTTAGATTGAAATTGCCCAAGATAGAAAAATGAAATTAAAATTTTTAAAAACCCCCGACAAAAAACCTCCAAAAAGTAAAAAATGTGTTAGTTGGCCCTTTATTCGTCACGTCAGGGACCGCAATTAATATAACTAGTAACAGTCTACGTATTCGGTCAGTAAGTAATTAAATAAATAGATATATTAATGGTGTGTCCTATTGCATATTGTTTTCCGTAAATGGTGCTAAGGGGTACAGATTGAAGTCGGTAGCCCTGACGTGACACGGATCACCGGTCGTGCCACAGACACGGCAAGGCCCTGATGAGTGTGGATAGACCTCCATTCTTACGGCCGACTTCAGTTTAACGGATCTCGTCATTTCTGATTCGAAGATCAATCATGTAGTAGAGAAATTAGTTTTTTAATTGTAAAAATGTAGGTACATCAAGAGCAGATAGAATACGCCTGAGTAGACTCGTTTTGCAAATACCACCGTTAAGAACTGTTTGTTGTTTGATGAGTAGGTACTTTAAACTAAGAAATAACTTACGACTGAGTTGATAAAACTGACTGCAGTTGGGACAACATTTCATAATATTGTTATCCATGATATGAAATGTTTACAAGAAGAGCTTCTTAATAATTACATAGGAATGTAGTAATTCCCGTTTGAGGTATTACTTTTGCTTACTTTGCGAAATTACTTTTCAACAAAAACAATATAGAATTAGAAACAACAACAGCCATCTTATTTACACCGGTACGCCACCAAAAAGAAACCACAAACTAAACTACAGACGAGTAATTAGTAATTGTATCTACGACACCCATGGAATTATTACTCAAACAGGAATGAGCTCTTGCTTAAAAAAGCGTGCCGAGCGAGAGATAAATAACTGTACCGTTTGTCTCTTTCGTAAATTTGTGACCACAAATTCTACAAAATAGGGATATTTTCTTAAAAACAATAACATTCAACCTGAAAGATGCTTTTGAAAATCATAATATGCTTAATAATCACGATTGTTAAGGAAGAGATCGCTTTTAGCGACAAGGTCGCCCTTTGTACAATTAGTGTTAAGTGTATTATACGTTGACTTTAAGCTGGTTGGTATTGTATGTACAACAAAGAAATATTATATTCTATTATTTCAAAATGGGTTGCGCAAAAGAAATTTTATATCTGCTTTTCAATACAAGATAGGTTTTATTAATATAATAATTATTTAAAAATAATGAATGTCAATGATTGTCTTTCAATAGATGGGTCTTTCCAATCGGTATATTATGTTGAACCCACCGCCACATAACAGATAATCAAATATGTCAACTTGTCAAAAATGAGTCAACACTAAAATCTCTCTGTGATATTTAAATACATACCTAGTAAAAGAATGAGTAATATTTTAAGAAGAAAAGAATTAAAAACACATCAGTGTGAGTCGAATTGTTTCAACAATATTTAAAACTTTTGTGGTTTCGCCAATATCTTGTACATAATTTTAATGCCAATTCTTTTTCTAATAACTTAACATCGCATCATGTAAGCTAAACAATAAATAACTAATATAAATTACTTTTATTAAAAAATGTTAAAAATTGCGATAATATTTATGTTAGGTACATACCGTGTTGTCACCCTACTACAATGACAACGAAAATTACTGACATTGACAAAGAATCGTTGTTGCAATATAACATTTTTTGAATACTACCATTAGAATATTTCTTGGACTTAAAATCATAGTGTTATAATTATTAATAGTAGGCTAACATGATAATTTTTATTTTATGTTATAATTATTACAAAAAAAACAATTTGGGTATTTTGGGCGTTAAAAGTAATTAAAATAAACAATAATAAAAAATCTTCATCTACCAATAGTTATTTCATAACTACTAAATTATAAAATATACAACAGTAGCAACACTGTGGGAAAGGGATAAAAGGTACAGTTATTGCTATCTCTCTCGGCACACTTTTGCACTTTCAAGTGCTTAGTCTTTATTCACATAGAAATAAAGTCCAAATTTGAACAACAATATTTTGAAGAGCTCATTTCTGTTTGAGTAATAATTCCATGACGACACCACAAATAGCGAAACATATATTTTTTGGTTCAATTTCTCCCACGTGGGAAAGGCATCTTAGGCGTATTCTACACGTTCAATATTTATCACGATATTTATCGTGATAAATATTGAACCCGGAATCGTTTATGAAGTTGGCGGATCGCGGTCCATCAATGAATATTATACACTACACGATCAATAAATATCGCAATCCTGCCCTGCGAGCATGGAACTCTCTGACAGCTAAGATCGACATACTCGACAAAAATCAATATATTTGACAGATATCCCTAAGGAGTGAAAAGGACAGATGCTTTTGTCGATCGATATTTAAGTCGATCGACAAGTCTATGCTCGTAGGGCTGGATCGTCATTCAAAAATCGTGATAAAGATTGAACGTGTAGCATACGCCTTTGGACGCCAAACAGTTATTTTTCTAAACGGATAGGCAAAGAAAGAGCCAAAACAACCTTTCTCAGACTTCTCTATTGAAGGTAGAGGTGGTCGTTGCAAAGACAAACTGTTTTTAAAGACCGTTTTGTGGTCCGCGACGATGGAACCGTTTCATGTTTCGTTTCAAAGCAGTCTTCGTCGCACAACCAGTCCTCTGATTGTCTGACGCGAATTTGAACTTAACGTCTATGTAAATACAGTCTAGAACGCAATGTGACCATTGCGACGTTGTCGTTCGTTCCGTTTGCTCTGGATCTATGATATTAATAAAATAATCCTTATTATTGAACTACTATAGTCGATTATCGTATAAGACTATTTATTATTTCGCTTTTTCGTCTCGTTCGCAACGAGTTGATGGTTACGCTGTGTATCTCACTTATCATGATTTATACACGGTTACTTTTTTATCACCCTGGAAAATTTTAGGGACGCTTCAGGACACATCCATTATTATATAAAAAGTAAAAAAAAATTAAAACATCCCTAAAAATGCTCCCTTCAACTAGTGCAGCATTTTTTGGATTTTTTAGAAAATTAATATAAAATTAATTAAGTGTTTTTTTTTTTATTCATATTTAAATCATTCTAATACCATGTGAAGCGTCCCTGAAATTTTCCAGGGTGATAAAAAATAACCGTGTATAGAATTGAAGGAACCACAACCACAGACGACGAACAAACGACTATAGGCCCGTTCCAGTTAAGCACCGATTTGCAACATTTTCAACATTTTTAGCATCAACGCGTTTCATTTGACTTTGGTGTTAACATTTCGTGCTGAGGCGCGTTCAGTGCCTTCGCGCGAAGTACAACTTTTCGCTCTAACCCCGTTCAATGCCTTCGATCGTGACAACCGGGTGAGACCTTAGAGTGTCCGCGCGAGTTACAACCCAACAACAGTCGAATTTGATGGTTGTAAAACGCTCTGACGTTTATTACTGAAATACTCTTACGTGATTAGATGCTATTGGAGGCCATATTCTATAATGTCATCTACTAGAAATAGAGAGAAATAAAAAATCATGTGGAAGAGGGAGATAAAAGATTTGGTTGCTGCAATCCGTTCAACGCCTCTGAGCGAGTTAAAAAACAACCGGACAACACACCCAGTGGTTCTGAACGCGCCTCTGGTTTCGTATGTTCCACATAAATATATAAAACCATCAATTCTGCTGATGACGTTATTCTACTGCAAACGGACTTAAACAACCTTAAATCATGGTGTGACTCCAACTGAATGACCCTTAACACCAACAAATGTTATCACATTAAGTTCTGCAGGAAAAAATCACCTTTCCTATCTATATACTCAATAGGACGTAGCATGTTGTTAGAAGTCAGTGAGGTGAGGGACTTGGGAGTTGTCATTGACAGCAGACTAAAATTCACAGCGCACATTGAAGCTATAACATCAAAGACGGCTCGAATACTAGGGTTTATAAAGAGAAATTCTGGAGGATTTTCATGTGAAACCAAAATCGCGTTATTCACGACTCTTGTTCGTAGTCACCTTGAGTACGCTAGCACATCTTGGTCACCTTTTTACACTGTACACTCCCAGCGCCTTGAGAGTATCCAACGCAATTTTACCAGGCACCTCGCCTTTTTGTCAAAAGGCTTTTCCCATAGAAATCCATATACTCAGCGTTTAAAGAAGTTTGGCCTCCTGTCGTTGCGGGATAGAAGGAATATATTGGACATGTGCTTCCTGCATCGCCTTTTACATGGCACTCTTCAGTGCAGCGAATCCCTTTAAACGTTCCATGCCGGTATCCTAGGCATAGCATAACTAAAACATTTCAGACTCGACACTCTCGTACTAACCTTGGACATTTTTCTCCCCTCTGCCGTATACTTAATATTTATAATAATTTAAATAAAACCTTTACTTTAGACATATTTCACAATAACTTTCGTAAATTCAAAAACAAGTTGCTAAACATTTGCTTCGTTTAATAAGATTTAATATTTCCCCTTCACAAAACTTGAATGAAATTCATTTAAAACTGGCCGAAATTTTGAGAAATGTTTGCCTCCACAATTACTTAGTAAGTATCGCTTAAATAATAGAATTAGGTTATGTTATTTCTTTTCATAGTGAATGTTATGTACGCCTTAATTGTCATATATATAAGACTATTATTTGTTGTTTTTTCTTATACAATTGTGTAATATATATGATGTGGCTGTGCTAAATAAATAAACATTTTTCCCACGAAAAGTTAACATCAAATACCCATGTTCTAATTGGTTCCTTCGATATAATTTTTTGACAGCTTTCAAATTTGACATTTGGATACTTTTTTTCATGAATCAAAAAGATTTTTCAGTGAATTTCATTATTAAATTAAATGATATTTATAGTTTTAGCCGATTTTGATTTATATTATTCGAAATATTAAGTTACTGGACTAAGTAAGTGAGACGTCAAAATTCAGCACGAAAAATCAGTTCATACCGTTTTATATGTAACAATTAGCGCGGCTAAAAATGTCAACATTTCTTAAAAGAAGCCTCGTTATGGGCTAACATCAGATGTCAGCACCAGCAAAGTGGTGATGGTTAAATGGAACACAGCTTTTATGAATCTACGTTATGGAGGGGTAGTGAGGGGTGTCATGAGTCTACTTAAAAAAATATCGATATAAGTATTCGATATAAAATATCGGAAAGCGACATCGATGTTTTTCGATATATCGTTTGAAAACATAGATATTTTATTAAATATCGAATATTTTTCAGAAAAGTTTAATATTGTCCTTTTCTAGTCAAACGCCGAAAGTTTGTTGTCGTTTGTTTTGTATATGTGAAAGTATAATCAGAGAACGGAGTAATATAGTTATACTAGTAGTTTATTAACAATTATTTCCTATGAGTGTTGCTTTAATTAATAGAATTGTACTATTCAGACAGTGGTGAGGTGATTTATGCATTTGTAAGTCGAACACTATGAATTTATAGTCGAAATATTTTATTACATGACATAAATTACATATTTAACAGGTACTTCGAAACTGTAAAAAGCAGAAATTAAATTAAGAATTAAGATCGACGAGACCGATCGAAGAGTACGGACGGTAAGTACCTATAGCCAATTCAACAATAGCCAACTTCATTACCTTCCAAGCCAACTTCAAGAATAGATACTTTCCACTGTTGATCGGCAAGCTCCATGCTCTGTGGGTCTGTGCTCGCTCACAGATGTCACTACTGGCTAATGAAATTGATTCAAATTGAAATCATTGAGTATGTACATAATGTTAAAATTTACTTCGAGTTTATTGTCTTATGAGTTTGGCGTTGGTTTTTTATTCGATTCGATATTTTTATAAATATATCGATATATCGAAAAAAAATTCTTTGTCAAAACGTCGAATCAATCCGATATGTATCGTATGGCAAATATCGAGTTTTGACATAAAAAAAGATAGTGATATGGTGATAATGAGACTGACGCAGGAGTATACTCTATCGAATACAAAAAGAATTTTGAAGGAGTAATTGCATAACATACACACAAAAAAACATACGCATTGAATTGAGAACCGCCTCCTTTTCTGAAGTCGGTTAAAAAAAGAGGAACCGCGCCTTGTCTTTGCCAAAGTTGAATCGGAATTGGGATGAAGACTGAATTCTAATTTTTACGTCTCGTCATTAAATATTAAAATACCATGGAAAAAGATCCTGTGAAATTAGAATTAAAATCGGCTAAGAAATTCATTAGATACAAGCATTTTAAGTTGTTAATTTGAAGGCGATTAGACAGAGAGATCCAACATCAACCGTGACGTCATAGTTGAGTAAGGCCCTGTAAGGCCATATAAACTACTTGTAAATTTCCGTTTTGCTAGAAAGAGATGGAGAAAAATCTTTAATACCTTATATCTTGGTTGTTTTTATAGTTATTCGAAAACCGATTATTTCTTTCTGTTTATTATACGAATGAGCTTCTATAAAACAAAAAAAAATTGTCATCTAGCCTATTATGGAATTACTAATCTTTTTTGACTGTTTACGTGCGCCATGTCATGTAGGATATACCAAGTGCGTTCGCACTGACGAAACATCTACATAAAAACATGTTTTTTAAACATGTTTCTGTCAATGTTTATGAATGCGTTCCCATTGTCAATAACCCAACAAGTTGCAAAACATGTATTAAGACTTTAACAGCCGAAAGTGCGAACGTAATCGTCGACAAATCCATAAAAAACGTTGACAGACAACATATTTTAAGGCGATCCTAACGCAATCTGCAACAAATCTTAGGATTTGTTCCGAATCGAACACGATTTTCGGCAGTGCGAACGCAAAAGCATACACAACATGTTTTGAGATTTGTATCATACAACAAGTTGTAAAACATTACATGTTTTATGTTTCTCAGTGCAAACGCACGGATACAGGTTGTACGTTTTGTTTTTGATGGGGTGATGTTGAGAAAGCTTTGAAAAAGTCTACGTACTTACTTAATGAATGATTGTACCTATTCTTATATTATTTGAATTTTTCGTGTTTTTGATGTCATTTTTTTTTTTTTTGTAAGAAATGTTTACCTGCATAGGCAGTATTCTCGGAAATGTACCTACACTCTGATATGAAAATATTTTAAAAATCAATAATTTCGAAGTTTTTATGATTTTTATTAATGAATAATTGATTTGACACTCCACAGAGTGTCAAATTAAGTATTCATTAAGTAATAAAAATATTGCATTATCAATACTTAATTAAAAAGATTATCATAAAAAAGGAAAAGTTAGTTGAAAATTATGGTAAATCAATATTTACTATGTAAGTATGTACCTAACTACTATATTTATGAAATTATGAATACTGGAGAATATTCGTTTCGCAGCTCTGTAAAACCTGAATTAATGAATAAAAAAAAATCCTAAACCCCTAAAAATGATCTGATAACATTTTTTTGTTAAATGATCAGAAAAAGTTATAGCGACCAATAATTTTTTTTTCTCAAATTGTCATGGATTTTCGCTTATAACTTTGTTATTTTTGGTTATACCTACGACTAAAAGTTACTCGACTAAAGTTGTAGAGAATTTTGTTTGCAACAAAAAAATTTTTTTTTTGTGAGATGACAAATGCACTAAGCCCAAAAAATGTAAATTTCAATGGACTACATGCATACCACCGTGCTCGGTGATGCCTTCTGTATAATATAAAAATTTCATTTTTTTATTACCTATGCCAAGAGGCTACGCCACAGTGGTCCGGATTTTGAATATGGTGGACTTAGAGCCCAAGGTCAATATTTCGCGCTGAAGAAATTCATGCGCTGATAAGTTAACGCTCATCAACATTTGTTCTAGTGGTTTTTAAGGAATTGTTTACTTTTGCCACAGATAATATAATACTACAGTACTTTTGCGAAAAAAAATATAAAAAAAAAAATATATGGAGCAAAACTGAAATATTGTTTTTTCTCGAAATGTTCAAAAATCCATCGATATTGACAGCCTGTCCAGAAGATAACATTTGCAAAATGACTGCGAAGTGTTTTATCAAATCAGCATCAATCTTCGTTATTTGAGTTGTCTTTTCGTATTCCCGAAAAAATCTTCTGGCCGTGTTTCCATCATTTGTTGTTCCAAAGCCCTGTCTCACAACATCAATCAAAAGTCCCATCTGTTGTTTGAACTCCGATTGTACCATGTCCTTCCGAAACTTCTTAAGGTTCTTGTTTTCACCTCGTGCACTCTGATGGCGCCTAAAGTAGACGCCACCACGTCGGCGATTCGCCGATTAATGTTTTTTTTTTGGTTGCTGATGTCGTGGACTACAATCTAATGAAATACAATACTTACCTTCAAGATGGTCCGGTCTCCGTATGTAGCCGGTGGACTTCCTGAGCTAGCTCGAAGGAAGTCGCGGCTCCTGAGGGGCTGCTGTCATTCCACCGAACCACGACCGGAACACATATGCCTATTAGGCCACCATCACTCCCTAACTCACTTAACGGACACAATTATTTGGTGCGCCGCGCAAAACACAATCAATTATATATTTTCTCGAAACGCGCCGCCCGGTAACCTATTTCAATGTCATTACATTCGACTCGACTGACATGTCACATGCGATGCGGCCGGCCGCCACAGGCCCTCACATGCACAGACTATATGCAGTGTTGCCACTCGCTCTTCCTCGAGCGTAAACATCCCCCCGCTCCGGACAGTCCCGGACTGTCCGCCAAATCAGTCTAAGGGGAGGCGAGAAAGAGTAGCGACCGCGCGCTTCAAAACAGAATCCCCAACTAGGACCTCGGCAAACCTGGGCACACCATCAGACCCTAGAGTAAGTTGGACAATGCGTCCGCGACGCCAACGTAGAGGTTTGGGTCCTTCACTAACACGAGGTCTCCAACCCTCGGTGGGTTTGTCTTATCTGACCACTTAACGCGCTGTTGCAAAATGTGTAAGTTTTCAAGGTGCCAGCGGCGCCAGAAGCTCTGGGTAAGCTGCTGGAGCAACTCAAACCGCGAAAGGCGTCCAGCAGGCCTATTCGCTAACTACGGTTGGTAACTAGAACTGTCATTTTTGAAAGACACTTTATATCCATTACTGGTTTAGTGATCTTATTTGTTACGGCAGCGTTCATGATAGCAGTAATGGATGTAAAGTTCCTTTCAAAAATGACAGTTCTAGTTAGCAACCGAAGTTACAGAATAGGCCTGCTGGATTGATATCTCTGTAAGGATACTCGGGCAGGGCGTTAAGTGGTCTGCCTATCAAGAAATGGCCCGGCGTGAGGGCCTGTAAATCGTTCGCGTCGGTAGACAACGGACATAACGGACGCGAGTTGAGAACCGCCTCAATCTTATAAAACACCGTCGCGAGTTCCTCGAACGTGAGAATAGGTAGTCTCCCCAATAACGCGGCGAAGGTGAGTCTTGGCGGCCTTTACAACAGATTCAAAAATCCCTCCCCAGTGAGGGCAAGACGGCGGGAAGTATCGTCATGTTACCCCCCTACAGGAGAGTGTGGATCCGATCTCAATATTATTTTTATCTAAAAATTCACAAACTTCTCTTATATGTCTATCAGTGCCCTTGAAGTTCGTCCCACAATCGGACCGAATTAGAGATGGCAGTCCCCGGCGGGAAACAAATCTGCCTAACGCTGCTAAGAAAGCGTCCATGGTGAGTGCACTTACCACCTCCAAATGAACGGCTTTAGTGGCCAAACAAACAAACACACACAAGTAAGCCTATTCAGTCTTAGCATTACGGAGTCGCGACGTTTTTATAGTGAATGGTCCCGTGAAATCAGTTCCAACTCCTAAGAAGGTCATCGATTCGTTCACACGATCAGCAGGCAAATCACCCATTTGGGGCTGCATCGTCTCGGGGCGTAAACGATAGCAGGGTTGACATCGAAAGATAACAGATCGGATTATTCTTCGCGCTGACAAAATCCAAAACTCCCGTTGGAGGAGCGCGGTCAATGCATTACATCCGGCATGAGCATTCTTCACATGGCGATCAATGATCAACAATCGCACCAATGATCCGTCCTTGGGGAGCAACAGGGGATGACGTGATCTATAAGGCAAGTTAGCGTGCCTCAATCGGCCTCCTACACGCAACAATCCCTTATCATCCAGAAAGGGAGTCAAACGCACCAAGGGTCCCTTTAATTTGGACGTCCCGGTATGGAAAATCTTTAGTTCCGGTTCAAACGCTCTAGACTGGGTCATACGCACCCAATGCAAAAGAGCATCTTGGCGCTCCTGCGGAGAGAGGACCGGACACAAATCTTTGTCCTGAGGCCGGCGACAATTTCGAATAAATCTTCTTATCCAAGCGGTCACGCCGAGCAACTTGTCCAGAGAACTGTAGCGGTCTAATAAAAATTCCCGCTCTGGAGCCGCCATAGTCTCGACAGCGTGAACACTCAAGCCCGGATTTGGTGCCTTTACCACAGCTGGTGTGGAAGGCCAAGACGGCTGTAACAACCATTCGGGACCCCACCACAGAGTGTGGTCAATAATCTGAGGGGCTTCGCTGCCACGTGATGCCAAAACACTACGGGACTAATCCAGCCATTTGGGTCAAAGGTACGAGCTACTGTAGATAAAACCAACCGTTTCGTCCAGACCTTGGGGCTTGGCAGCTCCAAAATCTGGAGTGTTGGCATTCTCAAAGATATGAGGCTCCTGCTGGTGGTCGTCTGGCAAGTCACACAAAAGCTGAGGTGAGTTGGACATACACTTCCTCAATTCATAACCACCAGCCCCGAGAAGAGCAATTAGTTCATCTCGCAAAATCAAGGCTTCCTCGACACTAGAAGAGCCCGTACAAATATCATCCACAAATGCATCCTCCTTGAGAACCAAGGATGCGCGAGGGTATCGTAACCGCTCACGTTCAGCGAGTTCCACAAGTGAGCGAATTGCCACAAAAGGGGCTCGAACGCAAACCGTATGTGTTGGTGTTCAGCTCGTAGACTAGCATGGGATCTCTGGGATCCTCCCTCCATAATATGAGCTCATATCTTCTATCGTCCGGGTGAATCACAGTCTGCCGAAACATTATCCGGATATCGGTCACAAAGACGACGGCATGGCGACGGAAGTTGGTCAATACATCACCCACCTCATGGTGCAACTTCGGTCCAGCATGCAGACATTGATTCAGCGAAACTCCGGTAGACGTGGGAGCGGACCCATCAAAAACAACGCGTATCTTCCCGGTGGAAGGTTTCAAAACCGCGTGGTGAGGAAGAAAATTATGTTCCTCGTTTCGCCAGTCCAGTCGCGAGACCGACATGTGTCCCAGTTGCTCATATTCTCGCACGAAGTCGACATACTTCTATTTGAAGTCGGAGTTCCTACTCATACGACGCTCCATGGACAACAGCCGCTTCTCGGCCAACGGCCGGGAGCTGCCAAGTGAGGGGGCGAACTGACAAAAAGGGCAAACGAGTGATCAGCCGTCCCGAGTGAAGGCGACCTGTATTGTTCTGTTAGAACAACTCACACTCCTCTTCCAAGGGGTTCACTCGCTTCACGGTAGGTGGCTCTTCCACCTCCCAAAACCGTTGAAGGACATCCGACAAGGTGGAGCTAACAGTTATGTAACTGTCCACCGATGGAGATGGTGGGTTATGCCTAACTGGTCCCATCACTACAAACCCAAGCGATGTAGATAGGGCTAACAGCCCACCCTTCTGTAAATTTCTCCTCTTCCCACAATACACGCGGCCTAGAACATCGGCACCGAGCAATAAGTGAATCGGACCGGTTCGGTGGAAGGAAGGGTCAGCCAAGGTCAATCCTGATGTCGCATCAACGACAGCGCGCGAAACGTGCTGTTGCGGAAGCTGACCAACAACCTTCTCTCTCATAAACAATCGCGGTCGCGCCAATTTTGGGCGCTGAAGAGAAGTTGGGGGAGAAGGAGAACAAAACCTGACCGATCGGATCCGGGATCCGCAGGTCTCCGATTCCACGTACCGATTCACGATATGGAGATGTGATCAAACTCAACTGCCGGACCAGCCAGCTGGAGGCAATGCAACCCTGAGCTCCCGTATCCCAAAGGGCGCGAACTAAAACAAAGGTGCCCCTCGGGCCCCACACCCGTACGGAGGCTGTTGGTAACAGCACCTGCTCCTGTGGGGGGGTTGCAGCCGCTAGTTGGTTTAATGAAAATCCTCCCGCATTCCCCGCAACGGGGGGGAAGAGGGGTCCGAAGAAAAATGCGTGCACGGTGGAGGAGTAGGGCGCTCAAGGCGCTCGAGCGGGTCCCAATCCGGCACGTACTCGCCCCGATCAAAGCGGCATCGGGGGGCCGGGCGGTGCCCATGATGGGCGAAAGTTGGGGGAGCCCGTGACAAACGGGGTCTCTCCATCAGAGGGGGAGAGAAGCGTATCGGCTCCCGGCGTGGCTCCGTAATAACCGCGGCCCAATCCCGCGGTGGCGCCTCAGAAGCGGCGCGTCGATCCCCCCCGCCCATAGGGGGGGTGGGGCGCCCAATCCTCTCACGGGAGGGCGCCTGTCCAATCTCCGCGGAGGGGTGGCACGCCCCTCCGATCTCCTCGGAGATGTGGGTGACCTACGAGGGCCCCCGCCCGTGCTCGAGTCCCACTCTCTCACCACCTCACGAGTGTCCCTACTATTGAAGCACAAAGGGGGTGATGGGCCCCTCCACAACAGTGGCAATCTCGTGGGTGGGGGCAAGCCGATGCCATATGAGCCCCCAGGCAGCGGTAGCACCAATTCCGCTGCTTGGTCATATTCCTACGCCCCTCGGTGCGTAGGCTAACAAATTTGGGACAGGCCGGCACACGATGGCCATCCCGCTTGCAACACTTGCAAGGCAGCGGCCTCTCCCCGTGTGGAGAGTTCTGCCGCACTGCAGTATACTGCTTGTACGGGCGGCGCTATCTCCGTGGCGCTCCCCGGGTCGCCTCATACCGGCTTGTACTCGGTCCCGGTATAGGAGCCAGATCCAAGTGGTCGGTCATCCGACACTCATCCTCCAAAAATCTGAGGAGATCCGAAAAAAGGGGGAGGTACGAGGCACTATTGCCCCCGTACCTTTGTTCAAAGCGCCCTTTCATCTCCATGGGAAGCTTATTGAGGATGAGGTGGAGCAATATGAAGGACCACTGGTCCACCGGTAGGTCAAGTCGTTTGAGCGCGTTAATAGCGCTTAGCAGCGGGTTCAATATCTCCTTCCTTAATGAGGAGACCCGCGATAGTCGTGGCAGCCCTAAGATGGCAGCCACATGTGTGTCCGCTAGCAAGCGAACATTCTGATAACGGGCGGTCAACAGCGCCCTTGCAATCTCATAACTGTCATCGTTGACAGGTAGATGCTGGACAAGCACACCAGCTTCTCCACGTAAGGCAGAGAGCAAATAGGCCAATTTCTGGCTAGAGAACAGGTCGTCCCTCGAGTGGACCAGGCTATCAAAGAGGTTAATGAACCCCATCCAAGCAGCCAGGTTCCCATCAAGGGTTGGGATATCCAAGGTGGGCAGTCTACCCAGCAAGCCGGCCGGGGTAGGCTTGACCTCCCCGGGCGTGCACGACTCACCCCTCCGGGCGGATAGGATAGCCTGAGCCTTGTTTATAATCACATCCGCCTGTTCAAAACATTGATCATAATCCGCATCAAATTGCTCGACTGCCCGCAACTCAGCGGCACCCTTGGCTGGGTGGTCGAGCAGATATTGTTGATGAGCAACGAAAAGCTGCTCCAATTCCTTCAAGCGAGCAGGTACTCCCTCATGCCGAATTAACAAGGCCTGTTCTCGGTTTGGTCGGTCTACCAAAGCGACGGCACTAGCAAACCATCTCAGGATCTTTTGTGCACCCGCGCGGGCACCACTAAGCGGGCTGACTGGCGGGACCATTTTGCACCAAAATTAAGATACACTATAATAATACACAGACAAACAGACCGACAACCGCAGACAACAAAACAGATCGGGAGGAACTTCAAAGGCAAAACAAAATATATAAACAAACAAAATCAAGTGTAAATGCTAGAACTTAACTAGAACAACAAAGGCAGTTAATAACAGAATTTTTCAAACAAATTAAATTCAAGTATTAAGTCAAGAACTTAACAAACAAAATATTCAAAGGCAAACAAACCAAAATCAAACGTAAATGCTAAAACTTAACACAGCAAAATAGTGTATTACAACAACAGCAAAGGTCATTTAGCAACAAAATTTTTTAAACAAATTAAATTCAAGTATAAGTTTACAACTTAACAAACAAAATATTCAAGGGCAAAACAAAGATATGAAAAAACAAACCAAAATCAGATGTAGGTAAATGCTAGAACTTCTAGTTAAGTTCAACAACAACAAAGCCATTTAACCACAATTTTTCATATACAATGACAACTAGTTAGGGAGATCGGTCCACAAATGAGATTGTAGTCGGTTTAAAATCAGCAATCAAAACCAATTGAAGCACCGATTAGACTTCACGATCCATCGGGGACGATTTGCAGAAAGGGCCCTAGCTAGTGTGGTCTAATCGCTGTTAGGGAGTTAGTTGCGCGATCGCCCTAACTCCCTAGTTAGGGCGTAAGTCGGGAGATGTAATCGCTGTTAGGG
Organism: Schoenobius gigantellus; assembly: GCA_963935595.1. Taxonomy (NCBI): domain Eukaryota; kingdom Metazoa; phylum Arthropoda; class Insecta; order Lepidoptera; family Crambidae; genus Schoenobius; species Schoenobius gigantellus. Next base: position 16,439,546 of record OZ012551.1, on the reverse strand, counting down.
CGCTCAGTCGCCGCACAGTGCTTGATGTGAGCGGATTGTTGCTGTGTATCGGAAGCGAAATTGGCCTCGTGTGCAAAGAAAATGTCGTCCAAAAAAAAAATCTGGTTTAATGAATGTTCTGGACATGTATAAAGCTATACCAAATTTATTTCTTGTCGCTAAAAATTTTAGCGTCACTGCTAATCGTTGTTTAGCACTTACACTTTCTCTAAATAATGTGTCATGTTTCTGAATATAATTATGGTGTCACTTAATTTAAAATTTAAAAGATGATCAAATTGTGCAGAATTTATTCGTAAACAATTTTTGAAATCTTCTGGCTCAAATGAATATAAAATGTTCATATTGCACAGTTTTATTTAATTATAATTAATTTTTGTTTATTTACGAGTACATCGCCTCAATTTTTTTTATCTATCTATCGCATTAGACAAAAACATGAGATTCGTATAGGTCAGGATTGGTCTATGCATCTTCGACTTTAAATCTGTGTGGCAGGGGTTCGATCCTGCCCTACGAGCATAGAACCCTCAATAAACATACTCGACAAAAATCGATAAATTTGGCAGAGCAGTCCATGCTCGCAGGGCTTGTGTAGAGCGTTTTTTTTTTGTTTCTTTCAATAATTTATTTTTTATTATTTTTTATTAATTGCTTGTTAATTATTTCTAATTTTGTTTTCAGAAAAAAAAAAGATTTAAGTTAAGATTAAAAACGCGATTTTTTAATAATTTTCAGTTAAATGCCTACCATCCGAAAAAAGTGTCACTTGCATCATAGTTTCATAAAAGCACACAGTGATTCTCCTTTTTATTTTATTTTTTTCACATTTACACCCGCAGTTGCGGCAAAGGCGATACCATTTTTTTGATATTTGGAGAGTACAGGAGCCATCCGTCCAACACCACGTCCGGTTGCCTACTGAGTTAGGGAGGCGATCTAGTGCAATGTGATCAGAACGCCCTAACTGCGCTAACTCCCGATGCGACGCCCTAACTCCCGATGGATCGTGAAGTCTAATCGCTGCTTAATATGTATTGCCCGTTTGGGCAGCCAACAAGGTTACAATACTAATTGTACAATACTAATCAAAATACTAATCAATCTAACAACAACCACGCTCTGCTACCAAAAGGTGATGGCGCCTAAAGTAGACGCCACCACGTCGGCGATTCGCCGATTAATGTTTTTTTTTTGGTTACTGATGTCGTGGACTACAATCTAATGAAATACAATACTTACCTTCAAGATGGTCCGGTCTCCGTATGTAGCCGGTGGACTTCCTGAGCTAGCTCGAAGGAAGTCGCGGCTCCTGAGGGGCTGCTGTCAATCCACCGAACCACGACCGGAACATATAGGCCTATTAGGGCACCATCACTCCCTAACTCACTTAACGGACACAATTAATTGGTGCGCCGCGCAAAACACAATCAATTATATATTTTCTCGAAACGCGCCGCCCGGTTACCTATTTCAATGTCATTACATTCGAATCGACTGACATGTCACATGCGATGCGGCCGGCCGCCACAGGCCCTCACATGCACAGACTATATGCAGTGTTGCCACTCGCTCTTCCTCGAGCGTAAACACACTCCACATTTCGAAATCTAAATTATACGAAATGTGTAAAAGACACTCCATGCTTCGAATCCACATATGGAGTGTTGACAATCCATATTGATAAACATCTTCCCGCACAGGTCTTGAAAACATTTGAGAAAGATTATTCATCTCGCTTGGTTTTGCAAGACAAACATTGCAAGTAGCTGCAGATGGAGTATTTGTGATTATTGTAGTCACTTTCCCATCAGTCATTATCATGTGCAGCTTATGAGTAACTTCCAAGTTTCCCCAACTTGAAATAGTTAAATTTCGTATTTCTTCCTCCATTGCCGCTTGTTCTTGCTTAACAAAGTTAGTCGTTTCCTTCGCAAACTGAAATTTGATAGGTCTGCAATAAAATGTTGAAGATGGCTTTGGATTATTCCAAATATCAACAATTCCGGCTTGTAACTTCAGAGGAACGACGCTCGTCATGAACACAGAGGAGTCGTCGAATTCTGCCATTTCACTTCTTCGCTTGTAGATGCTCTGTGCTGATGAACCATCGAATCCCCATTTGCTGGTCAGCTTCAAGTTTCCACTGGAAATATTTAAATCATCACCAACGACTTGCAGAATCCTTCGAGTTGTGACATCTAAAAGTGCTCGTAGTTTCACCTTCGCTCCATCTTCTGATATTGTAATATCTCTGGCATCTGGATAACACCTTTTCTAACAACTTGTGGTAAGACGGAAGCCTCAACTGTTGTGACAATGCAGATCTTAAAGTGACGTATTTCCACTTTGACAGATCCAATGAAGTAGTAAGGGCCAAAACTTGACCTGCCTGCATAGTCTCCTTCTTTTCGTTCATAAATAAAAATGATTCGACATCTTCAACCTTTTCAGGTTTCTTCATAAGATGATCGATGATGCGAGCAAGAACTTCTTTCCCATTCGACTTAAGCTTTGTGATAAAAGCAAAAGTCAATTCCTCTTCCAGATAGTCAAGTAATGTACCCGATCGCCTTTTCTTCTGCTTGTTTCCCAAGTCTTCAAATGGCTTCCTTGATACGATGTCTGTAGAAGTGCCCATGTCACGAGTCGCCTTCGAAGTAGATGCAAAGGGTAGAACAGCTGCTTCTTCTGTGGAATGATGATCCAAATTTTCGGTCTCTTCAAAAATTTGGGAGAGAAACACAGATTCACATTCAGGCCACTTAACTCTTGTTTCTAACCAGCTCATATGCTTTTTCATGAATGTTTTTTGCACCCTGTGTGCTTCGGTCCATCGACGATTTAAGTTCATAGTGAGAGATCTTGCAAAATTCAATATTTTTTCAGAATCTTCTTGCGAAATTTTAAGCAAAATGCAGTTCAAAATTGCTTAATGCAGTCGTTTGTAATCCTTGAGGTCCCCTTTTCGTAGAAAAACGTAAATGTCCAGGTAAGTACCAAATCCAGCTATGATTAAGTAGGTAGTTTTCTTCACGTTAAAATTTCCAGGTTTGTTGAGTCTTCAAGGGTTGAATGTCTAATGACACGCTCCATTTTTTTTGAAGGACCTATGCTGTTAGCCGCAGATGGCTGTTACAGTTTCACCTTGATTATTTGTAAGAAGGCGATAACTTTGGTGGGCCCTTAAGCCTCGTTTGGCTTACCAAACCTGATGGATTTCTAGCTCAGGCATCTAGAGAGGCATTACCACAGGGGTGTTCCGCTCTCTGAGAAGAGTCACCAGGCGGGTTATAGCCGGTGCGGGGAGCGGCTATAACCCGGCTCGGTCGCCCCGCTCGGACGCTCGAGTTCACCGTGTAGTGGTGGGGAAAAGCGACCAGGCACATATCTGTAGCAGGATGTCGATTCTGTAAAATTCGAACAATAGCTCGCATCTCACTTCGATATTCACGCTCACTTCGCATAAGATACAAGATACCCTTACATAGTCATTATCACGAGTTAGTAGCGATAAAATTCTAATAAATACCTCAGAAGTAGTTTTTATCACCTTCAGAAATAATTTTAAATGTATTTTTAAACTATGATAATAAATTTTGCCTGTTTTCACTCACAAAATAGCAACGTTTTATTTGAAACTTTGTTTCGAGTTCATGTGCGAAGTGGTAAAGGAATTCCCTTTACGGAATGCCACTTCATACGTCATCCCATACTTATAATGTCAAAATCTCACGGTCACTCTAGTTCCACTCGCTGCCACGCTCGCAAGTGTAGCGCTGTAGCACAGATTACTTAATAGTTTCTAGTAACTTCGAATCTACATTCGAATTTTGAGAATGCCAATCTAAGAACTCACTGCGGAATCAGATTCGAAGTTTAAAGTGAGGTTTTACAGAATCACACTACTGGTATATCGCAAACTGTGTAGACCGGGCCTTCGCACTCTTGTTCGACGAGTGCGGTGTGGGGGACTAGTGCGTGGGTGTGCAGTGTTTGATAGTGAGTTGGAAGGCGGAGGGAGAAGATCATTCGCTCGTGTGGTCGGGTCAGGGGGATCGAGGAGGATGTTCCTCGGTCGACGATTTTTGGTTAATACACTACGTAAGGGGGTGTAGTCGGCCGCCTGTCTAACTAGGGAGTTAGACCGACTTGGCACCGACAATAATATAAGAATAGGTACAGACAACATCACACTTCTATATTGAAGTCGGTGTCAAACGATGATCCCCTAGAACAGGGTTTCTTAAACTTTTTGCAGTCACGGACCACTTTCACAATTTAAACCATTCCATGGACCCGGGCAAAAATATTTTAGTAAATGAAAAAAAAGCCTTATTTGTTTTAATAAAAAACACTTTTATTGGTACTTTCATTACACTTACTACTAAGAAGGGTGCAGCTGTTTGGCCTCAATGAGAACGTTAAATTGTTGGATTGTCTTTGACAACTCGAGACGCATTTCATGTTTACGTCGAGTTTACCACACACTTTCCTAGTAAATATGTTTGCAGACTGACCTACTGCGGACCCCTGATACACATGCTACGGACCCCTAAGGGGTCCGTGGACCCCACTTTAAGAAACCCTGCCCTAGAAAGTCTTTTTGTCACCGACTTCAAAGTGTGATGTTGTCTGTACCTATTCTTATATTATTTTAAACTTTTCGGTGTTTTTAAAGTTGGTTTTTATTTTTAATTATTTAACCCGATGACGTTTCGAACACTTGGCAGCATTCGTGGTTACGGAATGACTAAAACTGGTGGGTGACATAGTATAACATCAGCAATTATGGATCTTTCATCGTATGACATGGTATGAGATAAGAAAGTCATGACATTTCATTTGGTATGACCTCAAATAATATCATCACTATGGCATCATTTCAATAATGTCAAACGAATAATCAAATATCTCACCGAAAATGTAATTTTTCGCTTTACATTATGATGTCATCATGATATCATTTGAAAGCCATGAGATCTGTAATAGGCCCGCTGATTTATTATTTTATCCGCAATCTCATTTATGTGGTTCGTTTCACCCAAACAAAACTCATAGTATCTATTGTTGAAGCAGTCTGTGGACGGGCTTGCGGGATTTAATTGATAATCATATCAACCTATCATGAAAATAATCAATCCCAAGCCCGGAGCCGCGGAACATGGCCACAACACAACCGTCAACCATGCTCGGCAGCGAGAGGTTTCCGCCTCCCAGCGCAGCGTTGAGTTCGCTGGTCTCGTGAAATCTTAGAGCGTGAAATTTACTAGGTTTGTGTATGTATGTGTGTATGTATTTATATGTACGTATATGTTTATATATAAGGTGACATAACTTACCAATTACGTTCAGATATTTAGGTATCAATATCTCTATAGCTGCAGAAAAAAGTAGATTTACATCAGCTGAGACTGCTGGCGCCGAAAAGCTCCTGGCTTTAGTCACTACATCTGTAGAGGTGCAAACAAACTGGGCTTATGTGATGCCACGTATGTGATGTTACGTCCATCAGAAGACATCGGTCTTAATAGAAAATGTATGAAAAATCATTATTTAGAACTACATTTAGCTTACGTGACGTCGTTAACGGGACTAATCACATAACGTGGCGTGGCATCACATAAGCCCAGTTTGTTTGCACCTTTAATTTACCTTTAGGGACAATAGACGGAGGTCATGCGTCAACTTGACTAAGAAGTATCTTGGTTAAGAGGCTTCATGCTATACGCGAATGAACATTGTGCGCGCCGCTGTCCACGAAAGCGCACGCAAGTACCGGTTGCGCAACGGCCGTACCCGCACTGGCGCGCGCGGCTTGGCGACTTATCAACTAAAGTCATAAGCCACATTACGAAATTCTTCAGTCCTTTTCCGAGACCTTCAGCTGACTTCAATGCCGGCTGGAGCCTTAACGGTTGTGACACGATCGTGTTTAATAATGTGTTATGGTGATTGAGTTTGGATGTAACCGTCCTGATTGTTCAAAATGCGCAGCACTGCAGTTTTGGTTAGTGTCATGATAGCGACGCTGCTATCACTACTATCAACTTCTGGTGAGCATAACTCGATTAATTGGATAAGTATAGTTAGTAGGTTAACAGTGTTCCCTCCTTCGTAGTCTATTAGTGATTGGGATCATCAGGTTTGAACCTGGAGGTCCGCCATAATATCGGGTGCGATTACTCATAGTGCCAGAAGTCTTTCGGTTTGATTTGGTGGGCGTTGGGGCTTCTGAAGCTATCCCACTACTGTCCACTTACCGAAGTTTACAGGTAAGATGTACAGTTCTCTTTGTTGTTGAGGAATCCAAGTGAAGCTGGCTTCCTTAGGAAAGGACTTTTTCTACGATTTATGTACACACAAAAAGCAGCAACAAATACATTAACACATGGAAATACTGTATAAGGGTCCTACTGCTTATTTCTTAGCGAAATTGAGCAACCTTCGCACTATAGAAATAGTACCTAGATAAGTAATTAAACACAAACAAACAAGATAATAAAATACTTAAATGAATCAAACAAAATATAATTTACCTACTATTATATACGGAGATACATTAAACTAATATACTACATTGTCGAAAGAATATATACTAAGTAACAAAAACCCTGTGAGCTCTTAAGGGTGGGTGAATGTTCCGTTATTTATAAAAATCAAAAAAGAACTTACAATTAAAAAAATTATTTACAAAAAAAACCGACTTCAAAAACATCGAAAAGTTAAAAATAATATAAGAATAGGTACACACAACATCATATTTCTATATTGAAGTCGGTGCCAAACGATGATCTCCTAGAAAGTCTTAAAATTTGGCACCGACTTCAATATAGAAGTGTGATGTTGTCTGTACATATTCTTATATTATATTTAACTTTTCAGTGTTTTTGAATTCGGTTTTTATTTTTTGTAAAATATTTTTTATTTGTAACTTTTTAGTGAATGCAATCTTTTTAGTGAAAGAAACCTTAATTTAATACCAGCTCACCCTCGGTGAGCTGGTATTCAATTAGCGTTTCCCTCGATTTTCATGGGATCCCATGATCAGATCCTGACTGGTGACCTTGGGACCACCCCAGGAGTATACTCTATCGAATTCAAAATATGAATTTTGAAAATCGATCCACAATTAGCGAAGTAATCGCGTAACATACATACAAAACACGTTGGACACACCTTAAAATTTGAGGGTTTTCCTCAAATTTCATGGGATCCAATCATCAGATCCTAACTTTGGTGACCATGGGACCACCCTTGGGGGTTTACTCTATCGAATACAAAAAGAATTTTGAAAATCGGTCTACAATTGGCGGCGTAATCGCGTAACATACACACAAAAAAAAACATATGCATCGAATTGAGAACCTCCTACAGTATGTCAGCGTCATAGTGCGCACAAGGGGGCGAGCAATCGGTGTTACTTTCAAAATATTATTAAATATTTACATTTTATTTATTGAAGAGTTTTAAAAAATGAAAGGTATTCATAGAAACGGTCGTATATCGATTCTTATATCATGCCTCTAAAAGGGTTCATGGGGTTTGTGTTACACACTGTATACCTTTACTCGAAACAGGATGCAATGTTTTATTTAATTTAATTTAAAAAAAACGCAAACAGTCGAATTTAGAACCTCCTCCTTTTTCTGAAGTCGGTAAAATATGGCTTTCGATACAATTTACGGAAATGTAATTTTTGAATAGTACATTGTTACTTACATTATAAGTATTGGTGAAAACAACTAATTTAGCCCCGAGTTGGGGTTTGGTGCCATAGCGTAGCGAGGGCGCCAATAGTTCGAGGGACTAAATAAGTCTTTAACCCGAGGTAAACACTGTGCTTTTCATTACGAATACAAGGAAAGTAAAAATAAAAACATGAATAAGCTAAATAAAAAGTGAATTTTATTTTACATACATCAACAACTGTGCTTTAGCCTTCCCTTATGAAACAAGGCGTTAATAAATCCATACTGAATTACTGATTCAGATGAACTCATTGTGCTTATACAGATCTCTGCTATATATTATACGGAAGTATAAACAAAACTCTACAACTCGAAAAAACAAATGAAGATTGGATTGCCGCTTTCCATTAGGTCACGTCTCTATGGTGGTATGGTTAAGTCCCACCATACCCCAGGGGTATGGCCAGGGTATGGTGGGTCCGCAGTATTTTCTTTTGTGGTCGGCCAGCTATTCAGCCATTATTTTACATTATCATCATTGAAAAAATTGAAAATATTTCTATCTATATAAATAAAAATGGAGTCGTCGAAATGTATGTACGCGCAAGATTTTAAAACGACTGCACCAAATTGGTTAATTCTTATTTTGTTGTGTTCGTTATTGCCAGGACAAGGCTTGTATAAAAGAAAATGTTTGAAAAATTTTACAAAAAAAGTAATAATTGTGAATTTAAACATTTTCATATATAAGTAATAAGGAAGTAACGAAAGAGACAGATTAACAACAATGTTATTCCAAAAATCTATGGTTTCTTACATTGTTGTATTGTCAAAAGGTTTTTAGAATACCCGTGCGAGGCCCTGGCGGGCAGCTAGTTTTTTATAAAGATAATTTTTCGCATTTTTTTTGTCCTGTCCCCCTTAGACAAAAGCCACACGCAAATTTTTCAGCAGTCGTTTCGCAGAAAAAATGTATGGAAATGACATTAGCATGGGATATTTTAGCGCTATTTTTTCCGCACCTAATGTCATCGCCATACACTTTTTCTGTTCCGTCTGGGAAAAATTATGTCTCGTCTGCAGCGGGCTTTAAAAAGCTTATATTCTTTTCGGTTAGGTACTGTGTTACTTTGTTTTTTCAGACTAAATTTTTTTATAACATTTTCTTTTACAACACTCAAAAACGAATGTAAGAACATGATTGTTAGTCAAAAAGCTAAAATTTATCTTTTCATTACATTTTTATTTGTGAACTGGCCTTGCCTTGAACATTTCCTTCAAGAGGTTTTACCGGAACGACGTAATCCTGTCAGGCAATTGACCGATTTTTAGGGTTCCGTAGTCCTAATTAGGAACCACAGTTCCGTAGTGTCTGACCGCTGTCCTCGGCTAAGCTTAGATACTATCAGTACTAGCCAGCCTGTAATTTTGCAAATGTATATATACATAATGCTCCAACAAAGTGGTTAAATAAAATCTTAAAAAAGAAATTCTTCCCTAAACAGTGGGAATGATCATATTTTTCGACTTCCCGTAATGGAGGGTATCATTAGGTAGGTCATTTAAAATATGTGAGGTTGTGAATACTATTTGTTATATAAGTAATTCGTATGCTCAGTATTACACCTTACAGTATATTTATATTTCTTATATTTGGTTCCCTAAAAGCTAAGTTAGGTACTTTTGTTCTCTACTACTTGAAGTCTACTTTGAAAATTTCGACCAAAATACAAAATCCTTAGAAAAACATTACTTGAGGAAGTTATTACTTGCTTAAAACTGATAGTAACCATGCAAAATTTATGTATAAGAAAATCATTACATACTCATTCCTATGCTACATCGAACGATCTATTAAGCTACGCGAGGCCCTACATATACATTTGGCTGATTTATTTTCTGAATTTTTTATCAGGAATATAAGGATGAAAAGTTATTTATCTATTAAGCATTACTCATATTATTAGTTATGGCAATTCATAAATTTCGCACATTTTCGCAAAGCAAAATGGGATACTGTTAAAACTAAGCTTTGAATTGTTAATCTATACCTACTATATAATATTATAAAGCTGAAGAGTTTGTTTGTTTGTTTGGTTGAACGCGCTAATCTCAGGAACTACTGATTCAAATTGAAAGACTTTGTTTTGGATAGTCCATTTATCGAGGAAGGCTTTAGGCTATATAATATCACGCTTCGACTAATAGAAGCTGAACATCAATGAAAAATGTTGCAAAAACGGGAAAAAAATATATGGCGAAACGTAGTTCGTGGGCACAGCTAGTATGTAATAAAATGCACATTGTTTAGTAAAATGATACAATTTAAAATTCCGAATTATCTTTTGATAATATGAAAAAAAATTGAAGTCAAAAATTCTAAGCTCCGTGGCGCGTTCCTTTCCCCGATTTCTGTTAAATATTTATTGTAGTGTATAGAGTGCGTATTCATTACGAAGAAGAACTCGTATGTCCGATGGTATTGGAATCTGCGGTGTGGAAATTGCTGGTAAAGTGCAGTTTGGGAGTCATTTGGAGGACAAAGCCAAATTGCCGAGCAAAAAGCTGGGCGTCCTGAACAGAGCCAAGCGGTACTTCAATCCTAGCCAGCAACTGATGCTTTATAAAGCACAAATTCGGCCGCATATATCAGCTCCCAAATATCAGCTCAACCCTCTTGACTCCCTGCAAAGGCGTGCATTCTGCATCGTCGGTGATCCCAGTATCACAGCCTCAATGAAGACGCTGGAGCAAAGGAGAGACTTTGCTACTCTTTCCGTGCTCTATCGGCTCTTTAACGGAGAGTGCTCTAAGAAACTGTTTGCAATGGTATCTTCGTCACCTTTTTACCATCGCACCACCCGCCACCGCAGTAGAATTCATCCGTACTACCAGGAACCGATCTAATCTAGCACAGTTCGGCTTCACAGTTTATTTCTTCCACGTACGTGCAGACTGGAACGAATATCCAGCTGCGGTGTTTCCTGAGCGCTACGATACGAGTATGTCCAACTTCCAACGAGGCTTTTAAAAGAGCACTTCTCTCCAGGTAGGCAGTAACTGAGCTATGCCTCTAGCCACAGATTAGATAATAGTCACTACGTAGGCACGTACCCTTACCCTAGCGTTGCAGTGGCTCTTCTGCCACCGTTAGCAATAAAAAAAGGCCTTAGTTAAAAAAATGATTTTAATACTAAGGTTTTGTGATAAAAATCTATTATTAGAGTTAAATAATAAATACTTTTGTTACTTAATTTTGATAGAAATTTATAAAAAAAAAATATAAATATTTTAATACTTAAATTATTCATAACTGCATTGCCAAAAATTTTTGTTTTAATACTGAAATACCGGGTATTTTTTTTTATTTATTTTTTTTATTCAAAAATAACATACAATTTTAACATTTTATGTATCGCCAAACTGCTTACCAGTTTGTTGGCGAAATCAATGCGAAATAATAGTCCCATATCTTTAACAGTAAGTTCAGACCAATGTTTGTTTACCGATGTTTATTTTTCTCGGAAAAGCTTTTAAAGCGAAGAAAAAGGAGTTTTCATTTGTAATTTTTATTCATGTTACGCAATGTATGGCGCGCCGGCATCATTTTTGTTCCGCTCATACCGGTGCACTGACGTTCGATGACCCACCAAACGCCGCACTGACGCATCATTGCTAGTCGTCTAGTACCAGGAGCGAACGAAATGTCAAACCAGGGAACCGGTACCCAGACATTCGGCCACCATTCACCTTACGGCTAACACCGAAATATCTCTTTGTATTTTGATTACCTAAAATTGTAATTCTACGAAAGTAAAGTTAATAGTCGAATCTTGTTTTTTATTCTAATATCCGTACAAGCATCGGCTTGTACATTTGGCGACCGTGATAAAAGAAGAATCTGAGGAATCGGAGTTTTATTGCTGCCAAGGCACCTTCATAATTTCATCAGCTGAAGGTCTACGCCTAAAGGAAGTAAGCCCGTTCCTATATTTATTTTTCCAATTCCTATAAATAGCCCGCATTCTATTTGATGTGGAAAGTGTTTTTAGTCTTGCATTTTGCGCTAAATTAATGCTAGTTTCTATAAAACCGTAAGGTGTACCTACATATTTTGCAGTTTATTTCTTGTGTTTCCCAGCTGTGATTCGTGTTATGATATTTTACAATATACGTATCAAAGTGAGATTTTTCGTTTAATAAGTGTAAGTAAACACATATTACGAACAATAATATATAAAAATAAGATTTGATTTAGTTTTCATAGTGAAAATTTTACCGTCACATTCTACCGTCTTTATTCGCGTAATATTAATTGCTCATAATTTCATTGGATTTAGCTTAAAAACTCATTATATTTTACTTGATTTAGGTAAATTTGTATTTCCATGATTGTTTGATAGATATTTACATTTAATTGAGTACATTTACGTTACAATATATGATATCTACAGTTATAAATATATCGCTAATTTGATTGATAACGTAAAACAAATAAATAAAATACTTTGTCAGTGATTAAATAGTTTGGCTGAACTGATTTCAGTTCTATTGCGCGCGGTTTCCTGTTGCTGTCGGTGCGTTCCCTAGCTGCCAGCGAGCATTTCTGCGCGGCAAACAGCTGTGTCCCGCTAGTGCTGCCGGTGCATGGTTGGCGAGCTCGGCGGTAGCATCGTGGTTTGAACTACTGACTGGTTTGAATTATATTATTATTATATTTACGTTCCTAATTCATTATCTAACTTGTAAACATGCTTGAAGGGGATTCCACAAGGGCTAAAAGCCCATACAAATTAGGTGAAAAAGATGATTCTGCCGACGTTTTTAAAAAGTTATGCAGGCGTCGCGCGGGGTTCAAGGGTAGATTTACTATGTTTAAGGAATTTTTTTGCCAATTACAAACGACCGATCGCTCGCAAGTTAGTGATGTTCAAGTTAAGGAATTATCTTTGCGATTACTTAAATTACAACAATTAATGTCAAACTATGACGAGCTTCAAACTGAGATAGAAGAAATTGCCTTAGATTATGACGAGCAAATACAAGAAAGGTCTTCTACTGAAAGTTTATGCTACAATTTAGTGGCGATGTCTCAAATATTTATTGATTCGTTTTCCGCAAGTAATTCAGATAATTTGAATGAAGGGTCTCAGAGCTCAAAGTGTTGTAGTTTTACAGATACGGTACGTCTGCCTACTATTAATTTACCTTCATTTGATGGCAACTACAATAAATGGTTAGAATTTAAGGACACTTTTGAGTCTCTTATACACAATAATGATTCTATTGCACCTATAAATAAATTTCACTATTTGAGGAATTCCCTACAGGGTAGTGCCAGTGTCGTAGTGAAATCTATTGAGTTTGCCGCTAAAAATTATACAAATGCTTGGAAGATCCTTTGTGAGAGATTCGACAACAAAAACATACTTATAAATAATCATATTCATGCTTTAGTAAATATGTCTCCTATCCAAAAAGAATCTTTCAAGGCTTTGCGATTTTTAATAGATCAAATATCTAAAAATATGAATGCGCTTAACTCGTTGGATATTTGTACCGATAATTGGGATCCTTTAGTAATATTTTTAATGTCCTCAAAGTTAGATCCTAGAACGAATAATAAATGGGAAGAGTACAAAGGTCAGTTGAGTTCTTTGCCTAACCTTGAACAATTTAAAGATTTTCTACGCAATCGTGCTAATGTACTTGAAGTTACATATAACAGTAGGACTAACGAAAATAAAATTCACAACTCAAATAATAATAAATTAACAAAATCATTATCTGTTTCTTGCTCTAATAATTCTTTAAAATTCAATTGTTATATTTGTAGTAAGAACCATCACTTGTATCAGTGTGAACGTTTCAAGTCTATGAGTCTTGATGATAGAATGACAGAAGTGCAGAAACATAAGTTGTGTCATAATTGTCTTCGCAGTGGTCATAAAAGTCCACAGTGCACATTAAAGGGTTCTTGTCGGACTTGCAAAAGGAAACATAATTCACTCCTGCATAGTGGGCTAGTCACACAAGAGAACACTGCAGTTTCAACTGAAGTTGATGTTTCATCTCCTCCTGTCACTTTATCTTCTATGTCAAAGGGGCAAGTATTGTTGTGCACTGCTTTGGTAGAAGTTGTTTGTGTGGAAAGTAATAAAAGTTACCTGGCCCGTGCACTACTAGACACAGGAAGCCAGTCCTCTTTTATTACGCAAAGGTTTAAAGATAGTTTAAATATTCCTACACATAAAATTAATAAGTTTAATATAAGTGGCATCAATAATGTCGCTTGTGAAATATCTGAGTGTTACCAACTAAATATTAAATCTAGGATTAGTTCATTTAATATCAATGTTGAATGTTTAGTTATCTCAAGTATTACAGGCACTGTACCAAACATTGAGGTTGATATAGAAAGGTTAGGACTACCGGAAAATGTAACTCTCGCCGATCCTTCTTTCTACAAACCCTCACATATCGATATGCTGTTAGGCGCCGATATATTTTTTGAAGTTGTCGGTGCTAAACAAATAAAGCTAGGTCCAAATAAACCTACTTTGCAGGATAGCAAATTCGGTTGGTTAGTGGCAGGTCCTATGAGTCTAGAGTGCCATAGGATAAATTCATATTGTAATTTAGTTGCTAAACATGACGTCGATTCACTACAAGATATTGACAAGTCATTAAAAAAATTTTGGGAAGTCGAAGAATTGCTTCCTGAAAATGTATTGTCGTGGGAGGAAAAATATTGTGAATCGCACTTCAAGCAATTCACAAATCGTTTACCCACGGGTCGTTTTTCAGTTCAAATTCCTTTTCTCGAAGTACCCGAGCAAACACTGGGGGATTCTTACGATATGGCAGTAAAACGATTTATTAGCCTAGAAAATAAATTTAGGAAAAATCCTACTATTAAGGATAGTTACTGCAATTTTTTACGTGAATACGCAGAGTTAGGTCATTTAAGTGAGATCGAAAAGCCTACTTTCGGTTGTTACTTACCTCATCACTGTGTGATTCGTGATCAAAAAGAAACCACAAAATTGAGAGTAGTTTTTGATGCCTCCGCCAAAACAAAGTCAGGAAAATCTCTCAATGATATTCAAGCGGTAGGTCCAGTCATACAAAGTGATTTGCTGTCTATTATTTTACGTTTTAGAGTAAATAGATTTGTTTTAACTGCGGACATAGAGAAAATGTACCGGCAAATAGAGATTGATAATAGTCAGCGTAATTTGCAATTGATTCTTTGGAGGGATGAAAAATCTCACCCGTTCAAAGTTTACAGATTAAATACTGTGACATACGGCATGGCGTCTTCGCCATTCCTAAGCACTAGATGTTTGCTTCAACTTGCTCTTGATAGTACTGATGAAGTTTTAAGTAATGTTATCAAAAACGATTTTTATATCGATGACCTGAATACAGGTGCTTCGACACCAGAAAAATTAAAACATATTTATACTAATGTAGTAAAAATTTTAGATTCTGCCTGCTTTCCTTTAAGAAAATTTCGTTCAAATTGTCCACAAATTTTAGATAGTAATGTAGGAGCTAATAACTGTTTAGATTTCAACAATGAGGCCAGTGTCTTAGGCTTAAAATGGTTTCCTCAAACTGATGTTTTACAGTTTCGAGGTGACATAGAAATAATACAAAAAATTACCAAGAGAATAATAATATCCACGACATGCAAATTATTCGATCCTCTTGGTCTTGTCTCGTGTTGTATTATTAAGGCAAAAATTTTGTTACAAGATTTGTGGAATGCTAAATTGGACTGGGATGAGCCAGTTCCCGAACAATTTCAAAAAAGATGGGTACAGTTTGCAAATAATTTGCATTATTTGTCACTTATCGAAATACCTAGATTCGTTATGCAAACTATTGATAACATCAAAAGTGTCGAGCTTCATTGTTTTGTAGATGCTTCCCAAATGGCTTATGGTGCATGTGTCTATGTGCGCGCTATTGGAGTCGATAATCAGGTCTCTGTCAAACTTTTGTGTGCAAAAACGAGAGTAGCGCCAATCAAAGGATCAACTATACCTCGTTTAGAGCTTTGCGGTGCTTTACTTGGGTCTCAAGTGTGCGCAAAGGTCCTACAATCACTGTCTTGTGAGTTTAGTCGTAAAGTTATTTGGACGGATTCCATGGTGGTTTTAGGATGGTTAAGGACTCAGTCACAAAATATGCAAGCTTTTGTTCGCAACAGAGTCAACTTGATAAATGAGATCACTCAAACCTTTGAGTGGAGACATGTACCAAGCGAACAAAATCCAGCAGATTTAGCGTCTAGGGGTATAGATCCACAGCATCTACAGTCGTCAGTTTTGTGGTGGGAGGGTCCTCCATTTTTAATGCAGGAACATTCTTCGTGGCCTTTACAGCCTCATCATCCAACCACACTTTTACCAGAAATCAAAGTCTCTCTGTGTAATACTGCCAAGGTTGACAGTTCCTTTGTAGATTTTGAGAGACATTCCAAATTTTTAAAACTAAAACGAATATATGCATTTATTTTAAGATTTATTAATAATTTAAGAAATAATATAAAACTAACTGGTCCTTTAGATGCTACCGAATTAAATAATTCATTAACACTTCTTATAAAATTTAGTCAATTACAATCATTTTGGAGAGAAATTGATAACATGAATAAGGGTAAACCTCTTCATTGTAAAAGTAAGCTCTTACCATTGCACCCATTTATAGATAAAGATGGATTAATTAGAGTCGGGGGTCGGATACAAAATTCTAAGTATGAATTTGACAAAAAACACCCCATATTATTGGACTCTAAACACCATTCAACAAAATTGCTCATGGAACATGAACATTTGCGTTTGTTTCATGCCGGACCGCAATTGTTGCTTTCTTCTATTAGAGAGCAATTTTGGCCTCTAGGGGGTAGGAATTTAGCTCGAACTGTAGCAAAAAAATGTATTGTATGTACTCGCATGAGAGCAAATCCTGTTCAACCTTTGATGGGCAACTTACCCTCCGTTAGAGTTAGTCCCACTTTCCCATTTTATTCGTGTGGAACAGACTTTGCTGGGCCATTTATGATTGCAAATAAGAAAGGACGCGGTAGTCGTACAAGTAAAGCGTATTTATGTATTTTTATATGTCTTGCTACCAAAGCTTGTCATCTCGAAACGGTCAGTGATCTAACGACGCAAGCGTTCATATCATGTCTACGCAGATTTGTATCACGACGTGGTAAACCTAATACTATTTACTACGACAATGGCAAAAACTTTGTAGGGGCAAATAATGAATTAGGAAAGGTCATTAAATCCAGTTACCAGTCTGTTTCAAACTACGCTGCTAGCGAGGGAATTAACTTTAAATTTAGTCCTGCCTATTCTCCTCATTTTGGGGGTATTTGGGAAGCTGGGGTAAAGTCTGCCAAACACCATTTACGACGCATAGCTGGAAACGCTTCTTTAACATTTGAAGAACTGGCAACACTTTTCCATCAAATCGAAGCAATCCTAAATTCTCGACCGATAACTCCTCTTTCATCAGACCCCACCGACCTAAATCCTTTAACTCCAGGGCACTTCCTAATTGGCCGACCGCTCACATCAGTGCCTTCGAAACAGATAACTGGCAGTACTCATAGTCTCAACAGATATCAGCGTATTGAGCTAGCAAGACAACACTTCTGGGAGCGCTGGCGTCGTGAGTTCATGGCAGAAATGCAAAATCGCATAAAGTGGAAGAAAGATGCAAGAAATGTACAAGTAGGAGATCTCGTCGTATTGAAGGAAGATCATCTAATGCCACTAGTCTGGCACATGGGTCGCATCACAAAACTACATCCAGGTCCAGATGGCATTTGTAGAGTAGCAGAGGTATTAACAGCCAAGGGTACAATCAAACGTGCCGTCAACAAGATGTGTCTTATACCAGCGTCTGAGTCAGCAGTTTTGGACAGTCAACCAGGCGACATCAATGCAACAACACAGCAGCAGTAATCCATAGTTGAAACATGTTTCAACGCGCCGGAGAATGTTTACGCCGCACTGACGCATCATTGCTAGTCGTCTAGTACCAGGAGCGAACGAAATGTCAAACCAGGGAACCGGTACCCAGACATTCGGCCACCATTCACCTTACGGCTAACACCGAAATATCTCTTTGTATTTTGATTACCTAAAATTGTAATTCTACGAAAGTAAAGTTAATAGTCGAATCTTGTTTTTTATTCTAATATCCGTACAAGCATCGGCTTGTACACAGCTGATTCCGCGCGCAGTATAGTAGAAATGTAATTCGATGTACATTGCAAAGTTTACTTTTTGTGCAATTATTGTGGGTTTTTTACAGAATATGAATTTTAAACGTTAACTAAAGTATTACACCAGAAGATTTAGAAAAAAAATATAAAAAATTCGGAAAATTTATGAATTTTCTGAGAGAAAATTTCAGTGATTTTCAAATTAGGATCATGGTCTGCATGGGACACCGTCACTTATACCCGGTATAATTGTAGTTAATAAAAAAAATGTAAATGTTGGCATTTATACTTGTTAATAAAGTTGATTTTTAATTGACTTCGAAAAAAGGAGGTTACTCAATTCGACCGTATATAGGTATGCTTTTTTTGTTTTTTTTTTAATGTTTGTTCGCGGATAACTTCGTCATGTATACGATTCGCAAATTGATAACCCCTACAAAAACATGTCACAGTACCGAGTAATTAGTTGCCTGTTTCACCATTTCAACCGGAACACTGCAATGCAACACTACTGGTAGAGATAAAGGTAGACGCAGAACCGAGCTCCTTCTAATAAAATATATCACCTTCGTTTTCAACAAGAACATCCTATTGAGAAGAAAGTGTACCTACATAGAAAAGAACACCGTTATAACGAGTGCAATTGTTTGTTGAAGAAATACAAATTATATAAAACATCAAGTCACGCTTAATTAAAAGAGTTGTCAATTGTTTTTTAAAAACAGTTGAACAATCAATGTTTTGACTTTTACCTGGTCGTGTAATCGGACTCGTTGCGTCATTGTTGATAATGATTATTGTCTATTGACAGAAAGCCTGAGCGAATAAGATGAGTAGAAACTACACTCAAGGACAAATTTAGAGGAACACTACACTTTTTACATAGATTCAAGCTACTTTTACAACATCATATCGATGTGTGATTGACCTTTAATGCGTTTGTTTGATTGTTATCCAGGATTCATGACCAAGGCCATAACGGATAATGATAAAATTTCCCTATTTGTGACCTGGAGAAGAACGGTAACTTTTAATGGTGGTTTTCTTTATCACAATCGTACAACTGGTTTCCGCGGTGAATGTTTTTTTTGTAGCGAATCCGATGGCTAGAAAGCTGGTAAAACTAAATATGGTTTCGTATGGTTAAAATATGGTTTCGTTCCTCTAAATTTGTCCCTGGGAACGCATTTTTGAATCATTAGAAATGAATCTTGAATTCGAACACGAATACAAATCACGTGCGAAATTATTTTCTACTGTTCCCAATTTTAAGGATTTTTGAATCACTCGAATTCAGTATTTGTCAATAAAAACAAATTCTCTATCGGCTCTTTAACGGAGAGTGCTCTAAGAAACTGTTTGCAATGGTATCTTCGTCACCTTTTTACCATCGCACCACCCGCCACCGCAGTAGAATTCATCCGTACTACCAGGAACCGATCTAATCTAGCACAGTTCGGTTTCACAGTTTATTTCTTCCACGTACGTGCAGACTGGAACGAATATCCAGCTGCGGTGTTTCCTGAGCGCTACGATACGAGTATGTCCAACTTCCAACGAGGCTTTTAAAAGAGCACTTCTCTCCAGGTAGGCAGTAACTGAGCTATGCCTCTAGCCACAGATTAGATAATAGTCACTACGTAGGCACGTACCCTTACCCTAGCGTTGCAGTGGCTCTTCTGCCACCGTTAGCAATAAAAAAAGGCCTTAGTTAAAAAAATGATTTTAATACTAAGGTTTTGTGATAAAAATCTATTATTAGAGTTAAATAATAAATACTTTTGTTACTTAATTTTGATAGAAATTTATAAAAAAAAAATATAAATATTTTAATACTTAAATTATTCATAACTGCATTGCCAAAAATTTTTGTTTTAATACTGAAATACCGGGTATTTTTTTTTATTTATTTTTTTTATTCAAAAATAACATACAATTTTAACATTTTATGTATCGCCAAACTGCTTACCAGTTTGTTGGCGAAATCAATGCGAAATAATAGTCCCATATCTTTAACAGTAAGTTCAGACCAATGTTTGTTTACCGATGTTTATTTTTCTCGGAAAAGCTTTTAAAGCGAAGAAAAAGGAGTTTTCATTTGTAATTTTTATTCATGTTACGCAATGTATGGCGCGCCGGCATCATTTTTGTTCCGCTCATACCGGTGCACTGACGTTCGATGACCCACCAAACAGCTGATTCCGCGCGCAGTATAGTAGAAATGTAATTCGATGTACATTGCAAAGTTTACTTTTTGTGCAATTATTGTGGGTTTTTTACAGAATATGAATTTTAAACGTTAACTAAAGTATTACACCAGAAGATTTAGAAAAAAAATATAAAAAATTCGGAAAATTTATGAATTTTCTGAGAGAAAATTTCAGTGATTTTCAAATTAGGATCATGGTCTGCATGGGACACCGTCACTTATACCCGGTATAATTGTAGTTAATAAAAAAAATGTAAATGTTGGCATTTATACTTGTTAATAAAGTTGATTTTTAATTGACTTCGAAAAAAGGAGGTTACTCAATTCGACCGTATATAGGTATGCTTTTTTTGTTTTTTTTTTAATGTTTGTTCGCGGATAACTTCGTCATGTATACGATTCGCAAATTGATAACCCCTACAAAAACATGTCACAGTACCGAGTAATTAGTTGCCTGTTTCACCATTTCAACCGGAACACTGCAATGCAACACTACTGGTAGAGATAAAGGTAGACGCAGAACCGAGCTCCTTCTAATAAAATATATCACCTTCGTTTTCAACAAGAACATCCTATTGAGAAGAAAGTGTACCTACATAGAAAAGAACACCGTTATAACGAGTGCAATTGTTTGTTGAAGAAATACAAATTATATAAAACATCAAGTCACGCTTAATTAAAAGAGTTGTCAATTGTTTTTTAAAAACAGTTGAACAATCAATGTTTTGACTTTTACCTAGTCGTGTAATCGGACTCGTTGCGTCATTGTTGATAATGATTATTGTCTATTGACAGAAAGCCTGAGCGAATAAGATGAGTAGAAACTACACTCAAGGACAAATTTAGAGGAACACTACACTTTTTACATAGATTCAAGCTACTTTTACAACATCATATCGATGTGTGATTGACCTTTAATGCGTTTGTTTGATTGTTATCCAGGATTCATGACCAAGGCCATAACGGATAATGATAAAATTTCCCTATTTGTGACCTGGAGAAGAACGGTAACTTTTAATGGTGGTTTTCTTTATCACAATCGTACAACTGGTTTCCGCGGTGAATGTTTTTTTTGTAGCGAATCCGATGGCTAGAAAGCTGGTAAAACTAAATATGGTTTCGTATGGTTAAAATATGGTTTCGTTCCTCTAAATTTGTCCCTGGGAACGCATTTTTGAATCATTAGAAATGAATCTTGAATTCGAACACGAATACAAATCACGTGCGAAATTATTTTCTACTGTTCCCAATTTTAAGGATTTTTGAATCACTCGAATTCAGTATTTGTCAATAAAAACAAATTCTCTATCGGCTCTTTAACGGAGAGTGCTCTAAGAAACTGTTTGCAATGGTATCTTCGTCACCTTTTTACCATCGCACCACCCGCCACCGCAGTAGAATTCATCCGTACTACCAGGAACCGATCTAATCTAGCACAGTTCGGTTTCACAGTTTATTTCTTCCACGTACGTGCAGACTGGAACGAATATCCAGCTGCGGTGTTTCCTGAGCGCTACGATACGAGTATGTCCAACTTCCAACGAGGCTTTTAAAAGAGCACTTCTCTCCAGGTAGGCAGTAACTGAGCTATGCCTCTAGCCACAGATTAGATAATAGTCACTACGTAGGCACGTACCCTTACCCTAGCGTTGCAGTGGCTCTTCTGCCACCGTTAGCAATAAAAAAAGGCCTTAGTTAAAAAAATGATTTTAATACTAAGGTTTTGTGATAAAAATCTATTATTAGAGTTAAATAATAAATACTTTTGTTACTTAATTTTGATAGAAATTTATAAAAAAAAAATATAAATATTTTAATACTTAAATTATTCATAACTGCATTGCCAAAAATTTTTGTTTTAATACTGAAATACCGGGTATTTTTTTTTATTTATTTTTTTTATTCAAAAATAACATACAATTTTAACATTTTATGTATCGCCAAACTGCTTACCAGTTTGTTGGCGAAATCAATGCGAAATAATAGTCCCATATCTTTAACAGTAAGTTCAGACCAATGTTTGTTTACCGATGTTTATTTTTCTCGGAAAAGCTTTTAAAGCGAAGAAAAAGGAGTTTTCATTTGTAATTTTTATTCATGTTACGCAATGTATGGCGCGCCGGCATCATTTTTGTTCCGCTCATACCGGTGCACTGACGTTCGATGACCCACCAAACAGCTGATTCCGCGCGCAGTATAGTAGAAATGTAATTCGATGTACATTGCAAAGTTTACTTTTTGTGCAATTATTGTGGGTTTTTTACAGAATATGAATTTTAAACGTTAACTAAAGTATTACACCAGAAGATTTAGAAAAAAAATATAAAAAATTCGGAAAATTTATGAATTTTCTGAGAGAAAATTTCAGTGATTTTCAAATTAGGATCATGGTCTGCATGGGACACCGTCACTTATACCCGGTATAATTGTAGTTAATAAAAAAATGTAAATGTTGGCATTTATACTTGTTAATAAAGTTGATTTTTAATTGACTTCGAAAAAAGGAGGTTACTCAATTCGACCGTATATAGGTATGCTTTTTTTGTTTTTTTTTTTTAATGTTTGTTCGCGGATAACTTCGTCGTTTATGAACCGATTTTGATGATTCTTTTTGTATTCGATAGAGGATACTCCAAGGGTAGTTCCATGGTCCAAACCAAACCAAAGTTAGGATCTGATAATGGAATCCCATAAAAATCGAGAAAAACCATTAAATTTTTACGTGTCCAACGTGTTTTGTGTATATCTTACGCGATTACTCCGCCAATTGTTGACCGATTTTCAAAATTTTTTTTGTATTCGATAGGATGGTCTCGAGGTCACCAAAGTTAGGGTCTGATGATGGATTCCCATGAAATCGAGGGTATTATATTAGGGTTTCTTTTACTAAAAAGACTTCATTCACTAAAAGGTAAAAAATAAAAATGTTTTACAAAAAATAAAAACCGACTTCAAAAACACTACACACTACAGACAACATCACACTCCTATATTGAAGTCGGTGACAAATTTTAAGCCTTTCTAGGAGATCATCGTTTCGCCCGAGGACACCGCGCAGCACACCTTGGCGGTGTGCCCCGCCTTCTCCTCGGAGCGCCGGGCGATGGTCGCCATCATTGGCGAAGATCTCTCCCTCCAGAACGTGGTCTGTGCCATGCTGGAGGGGGAGACTACGTGGGATGCGGTGAACTCCTTCTGCGTGGACGTGATGACGCAGAAGGAGACGGCGGAGAGGGGCAGGGAGGAAGATTCCTCTGCTGACCCGTGCCGCCGCAGAAGGCTGGGACGGAGGAGGCGGAATTATGCCCGCCTTCTTCCTCCTGACGGCAACCAGCTGGGTCCAGGCTTGGGAAGCCCGGGCCCTGCATTGCATCGGTTGCCGCCAGTCGCTGATCCCCTGGTTGCCCCGGGGGATCACCGGCCCCCCCAACCTGGGGGGGTGAGAGGGACTCGCCTTGGGCGAGTGCGCGCCGACGAGGTTGTGGTAGTTTCCGAAAGGGTTCTCATGACCTCGTCCGGCAGCGAGACGACTCTCGTCGCCGGATCCTCTTCGTCTGATGACGGGGAGGATGTGGCGGCGGTTGTCGCGCTCGCGCCAAGGCGCATGTGAGGGTTATAGTTGGGTTTTAGTCGGTAGGCCGCAGCATTGCACTCTCTGGTGGACATCCATCCCACCTGCCAGGGGCCGCGGAGAGTCCGACATAACCTCGCGCCTCCCAAGCGCGAGGTATGCGCAACGCATTTCCCAACTTAAAAGGAGATCATCGTTTGGCACCGACTTCAATATAGAAGTGTGATGTTGTCTGTACCTACCTATTCTTATATTATTTTTAACTTTTCAGTGTTTTTGAAGTCGGTTTTTATTTTTTGTAAAATATTTTTTTTATAAAATTTAGATTTTGATTTCCATGTCAGCGTCTATTTCCATGGCAGCACTTCTCATCTCCATGCCATGATATAGGAGAGGAGATTCAATGAAAAATGTTGCTAATACGGGAAAGAGAAGATATAACTAATAACGCGTTGAAGTCTTTTATAAGGCGAAACGTAGTTCGCGGGCACAACTAGTTATTAATACATTAAAAGAAATTTAGAATTTATTAAGTTTAAAGGGGGTGAAGAATTATTGCATGTGCAGTAATTTTATTCATCTTGTCAACCTGAATGAATGTATTTTAAATTTCCTCAAGTATTATTTGATTTTGATTTAATATATCACTTTCTCTAAATTTTCTACATTTCTCTAGGAGATTTCTATATCATTTGGTGGAAACTCTTGCCATGGAATCTTTATCTGTACTTTTTCTTCAATATTTTGATCTTATTCCTTTACAATCTTATAGTCAATCATTTTTCCAAACACAGGAGGTTCCAAGGAGGGTGTGCGCGTGAAGCGTTTACGCGCAGGCAATAGTCCTGTGGCCCATGACCCCGCGCAGGCGCTCGACGCGCCGGAGCCCGCGCACGACGCTGTGCCCGCGCCGCCGGCCTTCCTCAGCCCCTCCGTCAAGGAGTACCTGGAACTGGGCATGGCTATACCCGGTGAGTTGACACAGACCTACATTTTCCAACAGATAAATAAAACAGATTAGGAGCTACGAAAACCTCAATATCTCTTAAGATATTGTAACTCCTAGTATAATGAATTAAAACAAAATTAAGGATAGTTAAGTTTAAAAACTTTAGAGGAACGTAAGTAACGTTAGTTTTGAGTATGAAAATTTTCTGTTATATCAAAGAAATGCTACGCAGTCTTCTCGCAATCTTGTAAACCAAGAATTTTTCATTTTTGTTTGTAACAGCGACTAAATTTGTATTTTTTGTTGAATTTCCTAATTATATTCTTTAGTATATACATTTCGAATTCAACCAAGATGGCAAACAAACAGACTGTTCATCCCATGGTTATTGGCCATAGTCACCTATAGAACATAATATGTGGTTCATGTATACGATTCGCAAATTGATAACCCCTACAAAAACATGTCACAGTACCGAGTAATTAGTTGCCTGTTTCACCATTTCAACCGGAACACTGCAATGCAACACTACTGGTAGAGATAAAGGTAGATGCAGAACCGAGCTCCTTCTAATAAAATATATCACCTTCGTTTTCAACAAGAACATCCTATTGAGAAGAAAGTGTACCTACATAGAAAAGAACACCGTTATAACGAGTGCAATTGTTTGTTGAAGAAATACAAATTATATAAAACATCAAGTCACGCTTAATTAAAAGAGTTGTCAATTGTTTTTTAAAAACAGTTGAACAATCAATGTTTTGACTTTTACCTGGTCGTGTAATCGGACTCGTTGCGTCATTGTTGATAATGATTATTGTCTATTGACAGAAAGCCTGAGCGAATAAGATGAGTAGAAACTACACTCAAGGACAAATTTAGAGGAACACTACACTTTTTACATAGATTTAAGCTACTTTTACAACATCATATCGATGTGTGATTGACCTTTAATGCGTTTGTTTGATTATTATCCAGGATTCATGACCAAGGCCATAACGGATAATGACAAAATTTCCCTATTTGTGACCTGGAGAAGAACGGTAACTTTTAATGGTGGTTTTCTTTATCACAATCGTACAACTGGTTTCCGCGGTGAATGTTTTTTTTGTAGCGAATCCGATGGCTAGAAAGCTGGTAAAACTAAATATGGTTTCGTATGGTTAAAATATGGTTTCGTTCCTCTAAATTTGTCCCTGGGAACGCATTTTTTAATCATTAGAAATGAATCTTGAATTCGAACACGAATACAAATCACGTGCGAAATTATTTTCTACTGTTCCCAATTTTAAGGATTTTTGAATCACTCGAATTCAGTATTTGTCAATAAAAACAAATTCTATGTTAGAAAGCGTTACACGCAGAAAAAATAAAATTCGGTGCGCAATAACATTGAAATAGCTCATTATTTAAAAAACCAGCGATAGATCGCATGTAAAACGGAACTTATATTACGTTGCGTATATTCTACTAGTAGAAATTAACAACGAGTGGGTAGGACCACTCGTTGCAGATTTCACTGAATGAATCTTCAAAAATAGTGAATTTGGTAATTCGAATGCGAATCTTACGATTTCGAATGAGAACTTGAATTTCATTGTTTCAAAAATACGTCTCCTGAGTGTATTTGTATTTTCCTTAAATTAGGGCAGTATTCCTATTTAGGACCATCTAACGGCGGCCTTTTTTGTTGATTAGTCCACCCATTGGGTATACCCGGCTAAGCACCGAAACCTTTTTGCTCCCGATAAAAAAATATAAATAGAAGGAAATATACAAACAAAACAAAACCTTTTATATGCATACATCCCATCATAATTAAGATGTTTGCAAATACAAGTCAGGGAATAAAAAAGTTGGAAAATGTGATTTAAAAGAGGAGTCAAAAAATTGAAATGAATTAAAATGTGAAAGCCTCCACAGTTTACAATATTAGGTTTTTCATAAAACCACGACAATTATTGTAAGACCCCCAATGGTAAATGCCAGGACCCCATGTAGAGTTTTATCTGTCATTGTTAATTAACAAAGTTAAGGTTTTTATTGCTACTTATAGCTAACCTCATTTTAAGTGATTTATAATTCGGATCGTTTGTCTTCAAGGTTGGTCTATGGTGGGCAAAGGTAGCCTTGCTCTGTCGGGTGCTTTGTCTTATTTAGATAGCTCTTAATTGAGCAAACAATCGTGCTCCAACAAGGTTACCTACGCTGGTAGGTATTTGGGAATATATTAAACATTTTAATACTAGATTTTGCCCGCGACTTCTTACGCGTGTAGTGGACTGCTTATCACCACAATAGTACATGATATAAGTGCGTTACGGTATAACTCACGAGGCGGAATTTCGTTAATAGAGCCGAGTGTGTAGTATAACCAATATACGCTCGTATATCGTACGACATTTTTCAACACACTTGTCAGGAAAAATACTTAATAAACAGATTTTTTGGATAAAATAACACAAATCATTGTTGATTGGTAGACAAAACTAAATAATGGTATGAAAATAATCATTTGAAAAATCAATGTAGTTCGTTGATGTCTTTTATATTGACTTATGAACAGCTGAACAGGAGATGCATTTTTGAAACAATAGAATTCAAATTCGCATTCGAAATCGTAAGATTCGCATACGAATTTCCGAATTCGCTATTTTTGAATATACATTCCGTGAATTCTGCTGTCCTACCTACTCGTTTTTCATTTCTACTAGTAGAATATGCGCAACGTATAAACGTTCCGTTTTACATGCGATTCATCGCTGGTTTTTTAAATTAATGAGTTATTGCCATGTTATTGCGTACCGGATTTAAATTTTTCTGCGTGTAACGGTTTCTAATGTAGAATTTGTTTTTAATGACGATACTGATTTCGAGTGATTCAAAAATCTTTAAAATTGAGAACAGTAGAAAATAATTTCGCACGTGATTTGTATTCGTGTTCGAATTTGAGATTCATTTCTAATGATTCAAAAATACGTCTCCAGATATTTTTATAAAATAAAGCTAAATAAGCCCGCCGAGGACTTATGCAACTCGAACGAAGTATAAACTTCATTAATTTATCTTTACTTTATTAAACCAAAGTTGACTTCAATATTTTACAAATAAGAAAAAAAAATTAACATTGAGCAAACATATTGGTTGTATGGACTTTATTTTTTTGCCTAAAGATATTGAAAAAATTTTTTTTGCGGAAATTTTCCTTTGATAAGACATAATATGTGACACTAAAGTACGAGTATGTAGCAGACTTGATAAGGAAATTAACACCCACCATGTTGTTTTAGTTTATTGAGTAGTTATTCCTTATTTTTTGGATGGAGATTTCTCAGTTTCCTTTAGAAATTTTGAAACTCCTGACTTAGTGGGCGCCTACATAAGCCAAGGAACCCTTGTACCTACCGAAATATCATGCTTCCAGCTCCAGTAATTTGGGCTCTACGTTGATACCTCAGTTAGTCAGTCAGGCACCAAACCCTTTTATAATAAATACCTTATTACTTTTATAATAATTTTATAATAAGTCCTAAATATCGTTAAAATTTATATTGATAATTATGTCTAAGCGTATTGTATAGACTACATTATAAAATTATAATCCATTTATCGCTGTAATAACATAAAAAAAATTACACGATTCAAGGAAAGTACTCGTTAAATTGTGATTTTGCACTATTACCATTTAAAACGTATTTCTTTTAATTCGAATTTTTAAAATACTACATCTGTTCTTTTGTGGTTAATATCACGTGCCTAGTTTAATACAATTATCTTAGTACTTTTATTGTTATAACCAAGTCAAAAAAAAAAAAAATGAGACGAGATGCTAATTTATTGGTATAGCTATACATTATTCAGTATATTTACGTGCGTCGAAGAGATTAGGAAATGTGGTTTATTGGCAACGCGCACAATGTGTCTTGGTAACATCGAAACGGGTCATTAGTTTATGCAATAGAGATATTAATTATTCATACCTTTACCTATAAGTTACAGTAAGTAGGCACTGCTTCTTTATTATGTTACTAGCTTTCCGCTCGCGGCTTCGTCTGCGTTATTATTGTTTTCTTATGGGAATTTTATATTTTCCCGCAGGAAAAATAATTTTGAAGCCTATCACATAGAAGACTGTTATTTATATTTAGGAGCTCGGATAATAAATTTCATAGATATTGGAGTAGATTTTAAATATTTTCTATAGAAACTTTCATTTAGTCTGTACCAATTCTTATATTATTTTTAACATTTCAGTGTTTTTGAAGTCGGTTTTTATTTTTTTGCTGGAGATATTCGGGTATTTGCATCTGGTAGTCATCATATTATGTTACTGAGTTGATGATGGAAGATTTCTGGTATATAGGTTAGGAGTTCGGGAATAATATTCTTTTAATCCTGTTTAGAGCGAAAGACGTTTAATTTAAAGTTATTCTGGCGTTTGCCTTGGCTCAAATTCTAATAAACATGTATTAATACTAAAAAGATTGAAACAAAAATTAATTTACCAAAAAATAAAACCGACTTCAAAAACACCAAAAGTTATTAGAATACATACTTACAACATCATAGTTCTATATTGAACTCGCGGTGTCAAAGCAATGATCACCTGGGAAATCTTAAACAATATAGGTAAGAACAATTAATCATTATATTAGTAACTTAAAATTTGGCACCAGCTTCAATATAAAACTGTAATGTTTTACGTATTCCTTTATTATTTATATGACATTTTGATGTTTTTTAAAGTTCATTTTTCTTGTTTTTTTTGTAAGTAGTTAGAATAGTTTCCATGCCATATCTCTAGGTAAAATATATCAGATACTTACCTACTCTTTGCAAATATCGAAATGAAATGGTAGTTTTCTATTTCGATATTAAATTGCATAGGCCAACCAAGAAAATCATTTGCCCTGACATTCTGCTTGTAGTATAAGGTCACATGAAGGCAGTCATCTGTGAGTAAGTATTAACGGTCAATGCATTTATTAAAGTCCTGTAAATTGATAACATACTATTAACTTATATAATTCTGTACAATTGAACATGAAACTTTTTAAATATAACATGTTTCCACGTAATTAAAATTTGATAAGTACGAGCATTGAAATTTGACAGTCAGTAAATACGTATTGTACAGTTGATTTTTGGGGCCAAACTACTTTTTGTCAATTGTCTTTGATAAGTTAGTTAGACGATTGTTTCCGATGTTTCTCTATGCCCATTATTTATTTTGATGTACTTTAAGTACTTTTTATACAACGACTAGCTTTTGCCCGCGACTCGTACACACATCACACACATCGACCGAAGGAATTTATTATTGATTTGCGAAATATAAAGTATTTATCTTAATTTCCGCGAATAAAATCCATAGGTATTTTTCACGTTTTCCGCGTGCACTTAATTTAATTTTTGCATTTAACAGTGAAATTTCAAAAGTTAGTTCTTTTCGTTTTCAGCTTGGAGAGCAAAGCTCAGGAAAAATATCTCTAAATCGCCGGCTATGAGGCAATTAATTGATGAATTTATGTTACTCAATTTATTATAATACGCCCACATAAAGGTATCTATTTATCTTACTATATTTCATGATTTAAAACAGATTTTGTTAATTTTTTTTATTAGTGGATAAATTTATTATTAAATCAAACACATTACATTTCCAAAATTCGCCTTTTTCATCCCCTATTTAATTAAAAAACCTGATACTCGTAGTAAGCGGCATCTTAGTGGGATTAATGCATATATTGAATAACAATTACGAATTTCATGTTAAATTCTATATTTTCACTATATTAAGTTTCACATCATACTTTGGCAAATAACTCACAAATGAAGCTGTTTTCTTTTTATTAATAGCAAAAATTATACACAAAATAGGTGCTCTCCCCTCTATATGTCCTTTTTATTAACTAACAAATGAGAAACTTTGACAATTCATTGAAAATTATGTATGGAATTAACATGCAATGTTTATTACATGAAATTCAAATATATTGACTCGGATTCCTTCAGAACTCAGTGTTAGACCCACTGAGCCTCAGATCATAGGCATTAGGCATATTTAATTATATTTCTAACCTAACGCTGTGCTATGAATCTCCAGGACAGTTACCGGAGGCTGTAGGGCTCCGCTGCTTGGCTTTTAAGCTAGGTGGACTAAACCAGAACATAATTACTTTATAACAAGGAAGAATTCTGTGGAATTACACTAATAAAATACATAAAATCTAAGAAACTGGAACACTGTATTTCTGACCCGTGATCACATCGAAAGGTACGATCTAAGCCTTTTTTTTTTTCTCGGGGGGAAATGCGTAACCGCACCGTACCCGCTGTTGGCTAGACGGCGAGCGTGTGTGGGGCTCTCCCGGCAGAGTGCCAGGCCTACCCACTAAAACCCCCCGGTGTTCTCCCTGCCCTTTTGGGCGCGCTAGGTAAGGTCCACACTGCGACTCCACTACCCACGCGCCATTAATTTTTGGTAAAAGAAAAAGAACTAGGTGGTTGTTTGCGTACTTACTTTATTATCCCGTTTATATTAAAACTTTTGTACCCAATTCGTGATAGAACTTACCGAGATCGATCAAACAAACCTGAACCATCCTGCCCTTGGCTTGTATAGATTTTACATTTAGTTAATTTAGGTGCTTTGCACTGTGGGACTTTGTTTACTTCAGTAACATATGCCTAAGTGAACTATATGTACAAGAATAAAGCTTTTCTTTTTGTATTGAACTAAAGGAATGAGTTTTTTTTCAACATTAAGATTTCTCCATATTTCTACTATTTAGCAAGAAAATACACTACACCACCGAACTGACGCTCCTTTCCGAGGGACTGGCTAGCTTTCCTTTAATTGGGATGATGACTGAATTCTAATTTTCACATCTCGACATAAAATAATAAAAAAGCGTAGAAAAAGATGCAATCATGTGAAATTAGAATTAAAATCGGCTTAGAAAAAGATAAGATACAAGCATTTTAAGCTGTTAATATTGGAGCGATTAGACAGAGAGATCCGACATCAACCGTGACGTCATCGTTGAGTACGGCCATACAAACTTCATGTAAAATGCCGTTTTGCTAGAAAGAGATGGAGAAAAATCTTTAATACCTTATATCTTGGTTGTTTTTATAGTTATTCGAAAAGAGATTTTTTCTTTCTGTTTGTTATATGAATGAGCTTCTATTAAAGCGAAAAAATTTGTTTAGTCATCTAGCCAATTGTCGGAACACAACAATGCTATTTCCAATCGATCGATATTCATATTGTGATTTTTAGTACCTACGCTTATTTTTTCTCATTGGCTCCAAATTGAGCCCGTATTGCACGGATTTTGGATGAACCAATCTCAGTATTATCTAATTTTCTCAAAATACAAATCCAATTTGGCGCTAGTGTTGGTACTCAGGCGTATGAAAAATCACAATCCCAATGACGATCCATTGGAATTGGTTGAAGAGTAAACCGACTTCGAAAAAGGAGGAGGTTCTATTCTATGTTCGACTGTATCTATTTTTATGTATGCCGATTACTCCGCCATTTGTGGGCTGATTTTCAAAATTCTTTTTGTAGTCGAATGAGTACACTTCCGAGGTGGTCCCATTGTCACCATGTCATGATCTGATGATAGAATCTTAGGCAAATCGAGGGAAACCCTTAAATTTTATAGACAAATCCAACGTGTTTCAAGTTTTTTCTTAAGATATTCAAGTATTTGCGTCTAGTAGTTATATCATGTTACTGAGCTAACGATGGAAGGTTTCTGATAGAATAGGAGTTCGGGAAATCTTTAAATTAGCAACGATTTTGATAAAACTTGAGATTCATGCTCTTAAAAATATTTCATTGAACACGTATTCATGGTTTATTGGAATTCATCCCCTTAGGATGCAAAATTGGGGTTGAAAGTTTCTATGGAAAATATTTAAAATCTGCTCCAATTTCTAGGAAATTATTATCCGGGCTTAAATAGGCTACAAAATTATTTATTCTACGAGAAAATATAAATTTCCACGGGAAAACAATAATGACGCGGGCAAAGCCGCGAGCGGAAAGCTAATAAATAATATACGACATTCAACATCACAGTTTTGTATTGAAGTCGGTGCCAAGCAATGATCACCTGGAAAGTCTTATAAATATAAGAAAAATTAATAAGTTACTTAAAATTTGGCACCAACTTCAATATAAAACTGTAATGTTGTATGTAAGATTTTTTTTCCGGTTTTATTTTTAGTGAAAAAAATATTACAGTCAACAGCACGTTAGCCCATATAAAACAGTCAAATTTCTCTAATTGATTTTGAATCTTTAACTGTCTAAAATTAAGTTAAAAGTTGATTGAAAAAAAAAATGTGTTGTTGTGATAGCTTGATATACTGCTGACTGTACTGTACATAATTTAAACAAAGGTGTTCTGCCAGATCACAGCCAAATATGCAAAGTACTTTTATCTAAGCTTATGAAATTACCAGTTATTATAAACAAGATTATCTTGACCGGTGGGACTATTGACATTTAGAATGACAATAATAATTGTTTCCTGTGGCTGCGCAATTTTAACAAGCGCTAGAACAATGCATGCGGTATTGGCGTTTGCAGCTTGCTTGATTGTCGAGGCGCGACCGCATAGGATCATTTTCATAGGATCCCATCATCAGAACCTGACTTTGTAACGCCTTGGGACGACCCCAAGACAATACTTTATCGAATACAAAAAGAATTTTGAAAATTGGTCCAGAATTGGCGGAGTTATCGCGTAACATACACACAAAACACGTTGGAAACACCTAAAAATTTAAGGGTGTTCCTCAATTTTTATAAGATCCCATCATTTGATCCTAATTTGGTGAAACTACCCTTGGAGTATACTCTATCGAATATAAAAATAATTTTGAAAATCGGTCTACAATTGGCGGCGTAATCGCGTAACACACACATAAAAAACATACGCATCGAATTGAGAACCTCCTCCTTTTTTGAAGTCGGTTAAAAACAGTCCGAACTGCATTCACAGTTTTTTAAATAATCGCCTGTCTGAACCGGAAATCGGATCCGGTAAAATAAAGAAAATTAGCATCCTGTATTTTTATGATAGTGATCGATAGAGTCGATGACAGGAAAGAAATCTCTCCAAAAACATTACCTCAAAAACTTGAGGATGATCATAAAATCCGCCGTTTCCTTGCGCAATGGAACAGGACGAATTACCAAGGTAAAAGGTGTTCATTTATTATAGTTTTGAAAAGAAAAAGCTATACCAAAGTGTTTTTTATGATTTTGTAATTTTTTAATGATTACTTCTAACGTAGTTTCTTTTTTTAGCTTAAAGAGAAATGCTGAAAAAAAATTTTTCTTCACGTTTTGATTTTAAGGTCTTTATTTTATTGGTACGAATTAACAAAGCTAAAAGGTGTTCATTTATTATAGTTTTGAAAAGAAAAAGCTATACCAAAGTGTTTTTTATGATTTTGTAATTTTTTAATGATTACTTCTAACGTAGTTTCTTTTTTTAGCTTAAAGAGAAATGCTGAAAAAAAATATTTTTTCACGTTTTGATTTTAAGGTCTTTATTTTATTGGTAAGTACGTAATTTTTATGGTTTTCCGACACATTTTAGAGATAAGAGAGCCATTTTAGAGGCTCCAGTGAACGAGATCAGAAAAATGAATTTTATACATTTTTTGCAATTGATCAGTTCGTTCCCAATTCAGGCAGGCGATTTAAGTAGGTAAATAAAACGTAGTATATAAATAAAAGCATTTTTAGTACTTTGCTTTGTTCCACTATGCAATAAGTACCTACTGTTTGTTTTTGTCATTATCAAGTTTTAGGGGTAATGTTTACTAAAGAGATTTGTTCCCTGAGACCGAATTTATCAATCAAGCTATCATATAAATACAGAATGTTAATTTTCTTAATTTGACCGGGTTCTTTTATCTGTGAATGCAGTTTGGATTGTTTTTAAAATCAAAATGAAGTCGGTTTTCAGTAAAATTTTCTATCTATGATATTTAAGGTACTTTCCCTCCATGTAGCATTGTCGTGGGACGCCCTGTATATATTATTCACGCCGAGAAATTAGTAAAATATATAAAAACAATCAGGGTTCATATTCTCTGCGTATATGTAAAGTAGGGATGATTTTTATTTTCGTCTATCCCATGGTGTGAGGTGTTATTGGATAGATCTTTCAAAATATTGTGAGTGTGTGACGTCATTTCTCGATTCAGCGATCCGTTTGTGAAATGTTGCAAATTTTTGCTATAGTTATGTGTCCCCCCCGCCAGCTAAATGTTTGTTAATGGTTGGATACTGGAAAAATTAAGTAAAATGAAACAGGTGGTAAGTATAAATTAACGATTTACGTGAAATTGTGAAAAAATTAAAACCGCTTTAACAGCCTTAAGAATAATAATAGTACGGAACCCTATTACGTGTGGGCCGACACACACTTGGTCGGTTTTATTTTTGTAATGCTCGGGCTCTACCTGCATCATAACGTATTTATAAAGGCAATTATTTGAAAATCATAATATATCAATAAATAAAAACATACCGTCTTCAACATACCGTGTTAACGGTGAGAGCTCGGTCATCGAGTGGTAAGGCGTCAACACGGTATGTTAAAGACAAGGGTTCGATGCCCGCCCCGCCCGAGACGAAATTTTAATTTATTTATAGATTTTTCAATATGTATTTAATAATTTAAAAAATGCAAAGTTTTAAATATAAAAATTTGTAAGTTTGCTTCATTCTTAACTAGTTTCAAGAAATCTATAACGATTTCTGAATTGGTACATACGAGTAGTTAACACTTTGGCTTAAGAAAGTTGGTAAGAGCTCAGTGATTGAGTGGTCAAAGCGTCAAACATAATGTTGAAGACGCGGGTTCGATACCCGCCCGAGACGAAATTTTTTATTGATTTTATCATTTTTCAATTTATTTGGCATTTTTTAAAAATATGCAGTATCACATATAAAAAATAAACGCAATAATTTTTACATCACATTTTGATAGAATTAAAACAGTACCGAGAGTAAATATTGATAGTTTTAATGAGAGACTTTACAAAATAATATTAGAAAAGTAGAACTTAACTTCGTAGCTTTTTACAACGCGGACGCGAGAGGTTATGTTTAAGGAACCAAATATAAATCTACTTTTCACTTCTCATGCTCTGAAAGTGCTTATTTGTGCAGGATATAGGCTGCACAAAATCACTCACTACTCATACATAAATCGTATCTATATTAAGACAAAGAAAATGAGCCATACAGCCAAACACAATAAGAAGTTCATAGATAGAATTTGTTATTTTATTATATTTACTTTAATTTATTTGCCTTATGTGTTTTTAAGACACAAAACAATTTCCTTCAGTATTCAAAACTGTACTAATTTTACTTTGAATTTTAATTAAAGAAATGTTATGTTATACTACTGTTTTATTTCCTCGCAATCGAAGTGAAAAGCAGAGTTTATAACTCGTCCACAAAACCATTTTATCCTCGACATTACTATCAACCCTCGCCTTCGGATCGGGCTGCTAAAAGTCTCGGATAAAAATGGTTCGTTTTGTGCACTTGTTGTAAAATCTACTATATTATTAAGACAAGGTTTCTCAGGAAATCTACTCGTTTACGGCGAATGCTTTATTGCAAGGTAATATAGTTCATGATTGCATAGCTTTTAATGTCACTTACGCGCTGTGACCTGTGACCGTTACTTTTTGTTTTTATCGACTGGGAAAACTGGAGTACAAAATAAAAAAGGTATTTTTTCTAGACGATAAAAATGCACATCTATTGCTTAAACTTTTGTTATTTATTATTGTATTTTCTGAATCACAGCTGTTTTTAAATATTGAACAGATTTTTTTCAATCGAGTGAAATGTTATTAATGTTTCATGTTTCTGTCTTTAAGAATGTTTAGATAATACGATCAACAATATCATATATAAATTTAAGAATTGTATATTTTATATTTGTGGCAGTACAGTAGATTGAAATTCCTTGCAAATGGGAAAGTTTCAAGTTTATAATTTTTGTAGCAAATCCTGCAGATGTATATAGCAACAGTTCTCGGCGTTATTTTTAACGCTAACATTAATACAGGTGGTGTTATATATATCCTTTATTGTACACAATTACAAGTCATGAATAGTATATAACAATAAACATTTGTACAGAGGCGAGCTTATCTCTTTAAGAGATCTACCATATGAAAGTCGCATTAACTTAGTAGTAATACTAATATTTTATAGTTGATATATTATAATTATAAATACATAGCTTATTCACAGTAAACACTTAAAATACTTGTATACGTTGCAAACACATGCAGTATGGTCATTTTAATTGCCCAGTAGGTTCCATGTACGCAAATACATACAGGATGTGAAGGATAAATAATTTTACCTACTCATTCTTAGATTAAATCAATGTACTAATAAACTAAATTTGTTCTTAGTGGCACATCTATATATTGTATAGCATAGCCTAAAATGATTTTAAAGTTTAGTGCGTACTATACAAAATTTTTAGTACCAGTCAAATAAACAAGTAAAATCAGGTGAGATTTAAAAAAATCTACAATTCCTTTGTTAATATAGAGAACA
Organism: Schoenobius gigantellus; assembly: GCA_963935595.1. NCBI lineage: Eukaryota > Metazoa > Arthropoda > Insecta > Lepidoptera > Crambidae > Schoenobius > Schoenobius gigantellus. The sequence continues at coordinate 16,402,249 of OZ012551.1, read as the reverse complement.
ATAAAATATTAATATAGAGACACTATGAAATGTTAATATAGAAATGTTGGATAGAATAAGAAAATGCACAGCAAAATTGAATCAGCTGCAGATAAGTACTGTAAATACAATTCGTGTTATGATGTTGTCACGCCATAGATGATGAATTGGTCTGAAAACTCGTGGGACTAAATAGACAAATATTTTTAGTATTCATTTAGTATTCAGTTAAGTTTTTAATTTATTCTTAATACTTATCATTCATTATGCTTTTAATACGCAGTCGACGTCATCCCAAAGTTTGACATCACCACTAAGAAAACCGCTGCGATGGTAAAACGGCCACCCTGTATATCGCAGTCTTGAGGTGCTTACATCACTACAGCACGGCTTGCGTTGCGCCACGCCATAAATGTCATTATTTGATAGGTAGTGCGGGTTTTGCTACTCACACATTTCTTTGTTTGGGGTTATTAATGTACTATAAAGAACTTAGGGTCTTTCTCGTTTAATACCATGACTAGTAGATGTTGAAAATGATAGCAAGCTTGAATGAGATACGACTTTGTTGTAGGACACATGATGCTATCCTTTATAATAAGCTTTACGCTCAAATGAGATTATTATGTAATATCTCACTCACACATTAATAATTACACTTCTCCGAACGAAGAGATTGAAAACATTAAACGCTTAAACCAGGGGTGGCAGGATTTTTTGTATCAACGTGTCATTTTTTTTAAAGAAATGTCAACGAGGTCATAGACGTGTCGTTAAATAATGTTGGCTTCGTGATTATTAGGAAAATAATAAAAAACTATCCACTCCAAATACTTAGTGTGTCGCTAAAATATTTTATGCCATCAATGATTCGCGCGCCATTGGTTCGCCATCCCTGCCCCATACCAACCCATCTTGTCAGGTGATGCATAGACCAATTCTTCCTTGTCCAAGGAGAGATTCATGCCCAACATTAGGGTGTAAATGGACTGAAGCGATGATTTTATTTCTATATGTAGGTATGTATAGTAAGCCCACTTCGCAGTAAGCGACTGTATGATGCTCCTATTATGGGTTTTCACTACATAAGTAAACACTTAGTTGGAGTTGAACAAAAGATGATGACATGAAGCGTACATAGCATATATATTCTCGTGTAATGTCCATCTATCAGCTTTTATAAGCATTAATAATAAGTAATTATAAGTAATAATGCTATATGCTAAACGCTATGCTATATGCTAAATGCCTATAGAAGTTATATGCAAGTTATATGAAAGTTATTTAAAAGTCTAATAATAAAAATTCTTTGAACTTTAACTAAATATGGATAATCTTTTTAGTTGTTAATTTTGATGAATTTCCTTACAGAAATCCAGTACTATTTATTATGCTGTTTTTAATTATATTATTATCTCGATCAAGAATCAAAACTATTAAACCATATGATACATATAAATATTTATGTGAGACGTCTTTAATAAATAATTTACATATTGTGATGACATAACATGAAGTCATTACTAAATATAATGAGTGTTTACGTTAAAACCTCTCCATTTATAGAGCTGGTCAGGCCGGTTTGATTTCGAACTGTTGTCGATATTGTGTCTGCAGTCAAAACTGTTTAGATGAAATGAAATTATAGCTTCATATATTTAAATCAGATGTAAAGAAAGATATTATAATCATCAACATAATCGGCTGACATTACATAATATGCGTAATATACTGTTCTGACACTCTCTGTGATTTCAAATATGTTTTTGTGTTATTTTGGTACTGGAGTATAATTGTTGATAACTAAGACGAAACCGTGAACACTGTTTTGCCTGATTTTGCTCGATAGCCTCTTAAGTATTTTTTCTGTAACACATTTTCCGTAACACTAATTTCTGATAATAATATCAGAAATTGCATTAATGACAAATATTTTCATTTCAACGAAATTCACCAATATTTTCTCTTTTAAATTACCCTCAAATAAAACCTACTTATGATAAAAAAATAAAAATCTTTTAATTTGTATGTTTCTAGGTGATTTATTAATATAAGATAATAAATGTTTAACATTCGTCCGATGTTTGCGTTTGCGTTAGTGCCTATACTTAGGTTGCCTAGAAACATAGAGCGGAACATTTACATGTAAAAAGTAACATTACATAAAGAATAGGTTATTGTTCTAAAAAAATACATTATTGATTTTATGTTTTTATTCAAAATGATTAATTTCTGTTAGAAAATTAAAATAGTTAATTTAAGTTGTAAAGTTTTTTTGAATTATTGGAAATATTATGAATTAATATACAAGTCTTTACAAATAATATTTTAACTGTCGTCCTTCCTTTTAGCTTGCTGTGAAACATTTTATTATTGTTTATTTGTGTAGTGTGATATGAACTTTAGTATTTTGATAATTATGATAGCGAAGTCCTTGAAATCATTGTTGAGGTATTTATTGCTCATTCCTTACAAATACTACGGAGTGACCTCTAGCAACACCAATTACAATATACCTATATTTAATTAGCGCTATAACAAAGATTTACCAACTTATACATTTATTATGGATTATTCCACTTTGAGCTCCTGGGTGATATCACCCAGGTGATCAAATTCCACGTTTTTGTGTACTAAAATCACCCGACACCAATTCACCTGGGTGATTAAATTCCAATTTTGTATATACTCCAAGGGTGGTCCCATGGTCACCAACGTTAGGATCTGATGATGGGATCCCTTGAAAATCGAGGAAAACCCTTAAATTTTAAGGTGTGTCCAACGTGTTTTGTGTGTATGTTACGCGATTACTCCGCCAAATGTGGACTGATTTTCAAAATTCTTTTTGTATTTGATAGAGTATACTCCAAGGATGGTCCCATGGTCACCAAAGTTAGGATCTGATGATGGGATCCCATGAAAATCGAGGAAAACCCTTAAATCTTCATTTAAAATAAATTTAAAAAAGTATTTACTTGTACTACAAAAATCCATAAATGACTTTTAATCACCCTGGCAATCAACACGTGTTGCAGCACGGGGTGGAGACGTGGAGACTGACATCGACAGCGATTCGTGACAAAAATGCAAAAAACCATTGACACTTTTGAAATTTTAATGACAAATAGACATTTCGATTCATTGTACATATATTTAATCCTAGAAAAGGCTTTACATGGCATTTTAATACACTTCACAATCATGTTTGTTTCGTTTAATTTTGTTTTTTTGTTTATCGCAGACGACTTAATAAGTATCTACAATATTATAGTTTACCGTTTGAGCACCACAGATGAATGACTATGTAAGCACACATAACATAGATTATATTTGTACCTGGTTTGTTTTTTTGTTAATTTTGAAGAAACGAATTTGTTCTTGTTATTTTTTTGTAGTGTGTATCATACCTATGTGTTAGTATTAGAATAAGTATGTTTACGTCACATACACCCAAGGCCTTACCATAATACCAGCGCTTCTGTGACCACCTTAAGCCGTGTCTCCTGCTCGTGATTTTGTCTACACACTACACAAAAACATCTACACAAAGCATGCCATGTCTACACATTTCTTGTCTATGGTTTTTGATATCACAATGTTTTTGCTTTCCATGGCCGATGGAAAGCATCTACACATTTACCCCCGCGCGGGTGAAGGGGGGTGGAATAATGCCATAACCACAGAGTGTTTGTTTTTACTTGTCTTATTTTGTGGTCTTGTTTATGTATGGCCTAACTCGAAATTGATGTTTTCTCTCTGTTGATGCTGCTGCAGCATCTGCAATCGCTATAGCGCAGAGAACGTCTTCCTCGTCAGAACTCATGATCACTCATGATGATGTCTGCCTACTGTTCCTGTAGATTACGTTACTCTTGGTTTAGGTACTGAAAAATGTTTTGTTTATCATCTAAACAGATTTTGTAATTGCAGGAGACAGCTTTGTGTATGCAATCATTTCTTTATGTTTCATGTTTTCTGTGTAATGTTTCGAAAAAACATATGCAGGAGACACGCCTTTAGGTGTCGCAGAAGCTTTTTGCTGAGGTATGGTCCTTGTTGTCTACACTAACTACCTATTACTGTTTAATTTAAATATGTACAAAAGAGTTGTGTTGTGTGTATGTCAATAAAATTCTTTCTTTCTTTCTTTCTAAATTTTAAGGTGTGTCCAACGTGTGTATGCTACGCGATTACTCGGCCAATTGTGGATCGATTTTCAAAATTCTTTTTGTATTCGATAGAATATACTTCTAGGGTGGCCCCAAGGTAACCAAAGTCAGGATCTGATGATGAGATCCCATGAAAATCGAGGGAAACGCTAATTAAATATCTCACCTTCGGTTAGCTGGTATTTAATTAGGGTTTCCTTTACTAAAAGATTTAATTCACTAAAAAGTTAAAAATAAAAACATAAAAAGTAAAAAAAAATAATTCATAGTATTCTTATATTATTTATGAATTTTTGGTGTCTTTGAAGTTGGCTGTAGTTTTTGTAAAAATAATTACCATATTTTTACTGAAGGCAATTTTAGGTTCCAATCAATAGGGTAGTTGACTCATATCAAAATTGATTAAAATATTGTTAATTTCTAATAGTATTTGGCATAAGGTTCCTCAATATACCGATTTTAATAAATAACAATGAATGATTACTGTAAAATTTTAATTTGAAAATGCTAGAAATAATCTTTTTTTATCTCACGCCGTAAACGCTTTGATATCCTGTGGTCAGGGCCGTGACGTCACTCATATATTAAACAAAGAAATGTCAAATTTGATTCAATGATTCTCTATTCTTTCCTAAAACTTGCAAAAAATCGTCCAAATCTCCGTTATTATATGTGTAAATATCGTAAATTATTTGTATTAATAGCAAAATCAACCATTGATGTTGGATTTGTGTGAGCAGATAGTACAAATCTTCCGAAAATCGATAGATTGATAGTCAGGAGATTCTTTGTGTATCGCTCTCATTGATTTACTACCAAACGATCACTCTAAACAATATAAGTACAGTTTCAATACTGTTATAATGAAGAACAGATTACAAGTGTACTTGTCAAGATTGTCACGCAGCAGAAGAGAGTTGAAACATGCATTTTGGTGTGGTTGCACCATCACTGTGAGGCTATTTTCTACAGCAGTTGAATGCTATTGAATAGAATCCCATCTCTCAAAAGTCAAATAAACACTAAAAGTATTTACTTCAAGAGAAATGTTCAATAGAAAACATCAGGATCATGTGTCAAATACCAGTGTAGTACTGCAAGAATTTGTAAATGAACATAAAAAGAGAAAGATTGGCAGTAATATTCATTTGTCAAGCCAAACATGAAGAAAATTACTGGGAGGAATAATATATATACATTCACAGACACAGATTGTGACATATTTCTTAAAAATTTAACAACCTCTTCAATAAAGAAAGAATAAAGTGCATAGAAAACTAAACCAGGAATCATCAATACAGAAGTGCTGTTTAGTTCGAGCTTGGTTATGAAGAATAACAGCTTCCATGTGCTATGAAGTCAGCCAGTGCATAACACATGATGGTTCTTTCGTTGGGAAGATTTTTGGTAGGAAATCTTGCAGACACCTATAATAGAATGTGGATAAAAGTTGAAGGATGAAGATTGGGGTTGACATTTGCAAAATGTGACCTCTTCATTTCTGATTAAAACCCTGTAATAGTCAGTTCAACAAACAGTATCCATAAAATTATATTAATACAAAATTGTCATGCTCTTTTAGTAAAGAAAATGCTAATTATCAAAGACGAAAAACTGTGAACAGTATGCTTAACTCAGTATAGATGCAGATGTTTTGTGCTAAAGCAAAACTTATATACTTTTGTGTTGCTAGCAGTAATTTTGAAAACACTCAAAAGGTGACAATATTAACTATAATAGATATTTGTTCTAACAATCTGTATGTCTAAAAACTTATTGATCAAATAGTGCCATTTTGGAAACTATACTACACACACACTATACATTTTTCCTATGAAAGTATTACTTCATAATAAATCACTTTACTATTATTTTGACTTTTATTACCTGCGACCCTAAGGCAATATACTATGATAAATTAATAAATTTGATCTAACTCTATTCAAACCTATTTGTACATACTTTTGGAGCATATATATGTTTGAGTAACAATGATAAATATGAACAACAAACCTATAAAATATTATAAATCTTTTAAGGTGTAATGGAAAAATAAAACACATGTATTTCACATTAAAAAATTTTGATTCAACTTAAACCTTTACAAGTCATTATTGTCAAATAAACATGCAACATTTTTTTTGTGAAGAACATAATGTCTAATGTAAGTAGTACAAAAATTAGTTATGTCATCTTTAGATGCTAGTTATGTATAAAGTAAAGAAAAATAATCTATATATTATTTATTTAATAAGAAGGGTCTTGTAAATTAGGAAGAGCACAGGCTGACAACACAGCAATCACATTTAATATATTTGTATACGGCTTTAAAATGGATAACTTGTATATTCTTGCGTAAGCTGTTCTGAAATTTACTTTCTTCTAGTAGGTTAATATCACTAATACTGCTTTCATATCCTGTATATATTAAGCTGACTAAACCATCAGGTAGTCACAGTAATAAATATTCAATAGTATTTGCGTTTTTATACTCAGGCCAAGTTAGTACTTTATTGGGTTTTTGTATTTCATTTCTTAGCAATCTATGATTACCCTTTTATACTTATGGTGAAACACTAGAAGTAACTTTTTTTATTGTGCTTTTGGTTAAAAGGTCTAATAAAAGTTGAAAGTTCACTAACTATCTTTCTTCTTTTCTTCATAAGTTTCCTCAAGAGCTTTATTTCTTTAGAAATAATATATCAACTATTAAATAAAGTTCTTTAGGTATCCCTATGTATATTCTTGGTTTGTGCCTTATCATACATAAAAGTACGTACTGTCCAGATTTAATTTATGGTTATTGTGATTTTTCCTTTTTATGTCTTCAGTTGTCCCACTTGATAGCTTGACGGAGAAGACTTAAGTAATGATCCAACTAGTGAAGGTATATAAAATGTCATTATCATAATTTTCCTCACTTGGAAGTAATAATTTTTAATAATGTCTGGCCAGATATAGGTGGTTTGCAGCACTTTACTTCAGACAATTTATTGGGAGATGTTGCAGTTGATTGGTGGTGGGCAGCAGGTTTAATCAGTGAAGATATAACATCTTTCAGTTTTACCATACTGGACCTATTTACTTCTATGGTGCTTTAGTATATAAATACTTGAGTTATTTTGTTGACATAATGTTGTTTTAGTTGACGGGCCACATTTTGATGTTGTGGCTGAGCATGCACTGCTTTGTATTATGTTGCACAAGTTTTACTGCCTTATCAATCTCGTTGTCAAAAGGAGAACAGGGTAGTACACAAAAGTTCTCATTAAGTAACCTCTGAAAGCAACAAATTTTAATTAGGTACTCAGTAAATACAAGTAAACGTTGTTTAGATAAATATATTCATTATTATGAAACTGGGATAGTTTGTATTACATACTTTTTAATTAATATTCAATTACATCATTAATATTCAATTGAACATAAGTACCTACATATTCTTTTCTTTGAAACATCATCTAGTGTCAGTGTATAACTTAGATTAAATCAAAAATGCGTGAATGGTGAAGTTTTCTCTACGTCTGGCGTTAAAATTTGGTTGGTCGGCTGCGGCGTTTTCATTCTAACTGAAAGATAAAAATTTAATTAATGATTTTACATACAACCTAAAAACTTCTATTTTGTTTAAGTTGAAACTGAAGTACCTACACAGATTGAGTTATTCATTTATAGTACTTACATTAATGTGATTTTCGCAAAAATATATTTGAGTTTCAATAGATAGTTACAGGATTTCTTTAAGCGAGTGTTAACCAAATATTTCGCATGTCTATATCACTGGGTACGTCTAATCCACAGCTTTCCTGGAGTCTTTTAAGAGGTAATTTTATATTCCTGTTCTATTGTCCCGTTCCATATACACATTTACTATATTTTGTGATATTTATTATAAAGCATTGTTTTTGTGAGGTTATTTCGCCTCGGTGCTTTGTTTACTATAAGTCTGACGTCATTTGATGTATGCCACAGATAATCAACAGACTGTCATGGCTGACCGTGTTTTCGGTCCAAAATTGAAAATCTTAATTTAAAATAGATTTTTTGCACTTTTTAGCCATCGAAAAAAATAATATTCATGTGCTATGGTCTAATACAACAATTATGAACATTTTAAGCCCTACTTTAAAAAAGGGTCAACTAGCCTATTAAACCCAAAGGCTTAAACTAGAAACTGTTAATGCCCTTCTAGTACCGATGTTTGTAACCACTCATAACTATACTTATTTATAATGAGACAACAATACTATGAAATGAGGATATCCTATTTGTCTCTTAAGTAATCAATATTATTATTTTTTATTAAGTGCAATCATCAAGCAATTAGTGCAATGTTAATGCAATCAAAGTTCAATAACTTTGGTAAAAGTACTATTGTCACAGGTTCATATTTTCCTAGAATAATGTATTGCTATTTGCTATTAACGGAAAGATATATTCCTGACCTTAGCTACGGCACAGTTTTAAAACTGTGGTTCCGGTCAGCAAGGTGGACAGTGTAATGACAAGTAGTTGTTAATTATAATGAAAAAAATATCACCAACGTATCTCGTTCGTGCGATAAGTACTAATACTTTTTAACCGACTTCAAAAAAGGAGGAGGTTCTCAATTCGATGCGTATGTAAATCGCGTAAATCGCGTAACATACACACAAAAAAATTTTGTGTGTATGTTACGCGATTACGCTGCCAATTGTGGACCGATTTTCAAAATTATTTTTGTATTCGATAGAGTATACTCCAAAGGTGGTCTCATAGTCACCAAAGTTAGGATCTGATGATATATCCCATAAAAATCGAGGAAAACCCTTAAATTGTTAGGTGTGTCCAACGTGTTTTGTGTGTAGGTTACGCGATTACTCCGCCAATTCTGGACCGATTTTCAAAATTCTTTTTGTATTCGATAGAGTATAGTCCTGGGATGGTCGCAAGGTCCTAAAAAGATTTCATTCACTAAAACACTAAAAAGATAAAAATAATATAAGAATATGACGACGCGGTTAGCGCAGAGGTCGAGTGATCGCCTACTGCGCAACGGGTCGCGGGTTCGATTCCCGTACAGGACAAATATTTTGTATGGCCTACAGAAATTTGTTCCGGTCTGGGCGTATGTGCATGTGATATTCTATGTTTGTAACTGCACCCACGACACAGGAGAAAATCATAGTGTGGGGCAACTAATAAAAAAAAAAAAAAATATGTACAGACAAGATCACACTTCTATATTGAAATCGGTTACAAATTTTAAGACTTCCTAGATCATCGTTTGGCACCGACTTCAATATAGAAATGTGATGTTGTCTGTACCCATTCTTATAATATTTTTAACTTTTCAGTATTTTTGAAGTCGGTTTTTTTACAATAGTGGAGAGATTGTGAATGGATAGTCTTGTGAGAATAGAAAGACTGGGATTATTGTCGCAGATCTAGAATTAAATAGCAAGAGGTCAGGGCGCGGTGAAAGTGGTTGGCGCAAGCGAACTTTCGTTATCTTCGCAACTACCGGGAGCGCCCTGCCCTATGCGCAACCAATCATTAATACTTTATGACCTGGGCTGGCCAGGCCACACTAGTGGACATCACCGCTGTAATGACATAAACCTGCAAACACAAAAAGCATACGTAGTAATTTACCAGTTTAGACATATCTCCGCATATAACCAAAATATTAAGGTGGTCTATTACCGCCTGTGATACAGTTGGTTCTGCATTCTCTGCGGTGATTCAGTGTAGGAAGTGACGTCAAGAGAGGAATGACTTGTAATACCGACTCTGAGGAAATATTTTCTTTAGGCCTATTTCTAAGGTTGAAAGTAAATGAATTGTCTTGTAATCTCAAGAAATGTAAGATGTTATTTAAAATTTTGCATATAAATGTTAAAGTTATTTTACCTTCGTTCGAGTACTGTACTAATATTATAACTAGCTGTGCCCGCGAACTACTTTCCGCCATATATTTTTTTCCCGTTTTTGCAACATTTTTCATTGATGCTCAGCTTCTATTAGTTGTAGCGTGATGTTATATAACCTAAAGCCTTCCTCCATAAATGGACTATACAACACAAAAAGAAATTTTTCAATTTGAATCAGTAGTTCCTGAGATTAGCGCGTTTAACCAAACAAACAAACAAACTCTTCAGCTATATACTATTAAATGTAGATTAGCTCTGTATTTCAAGCTGCTGAGTACGTAGATGTGGTTAAAAAAATAGCAGTTTTTTTATGAATGTTCACCGATTACTCTGCCATTTGTGGACTGATTTTATAAATTCTTTTTATAATCGAGAGAGTATACTCCCGAGGTGGTCTCGTTGTAACCATGTCATTATCTGATGATGGAGTGTTATGAAAATCGAAGGAAACCCTTGAATTTCATAGGCACGTCCAACGTGTTTCATGTTTTGCTAAAGATCTTTAGGTATTTGCATCTGGTAGTCATCATATCATGTTACTGAACTGATGATGGAAGGCTTCTGGTAGGTTAGGAGTTCAGGAATAATTATTTCAAAACTGTTTATAGCGAAAGACGTTTTATTTTTAGTTATTCTGGCGTTTGCCTTGCCATGTATTATAAACTTGATAGATTGAAATTTTTTTTATAAAAAATAAAACAGACTTCAAAAACACCAAAAAGTCATAAATAATATAAGAATACATACAACATCATAGTATTATTTTGAAGTCGGTGCCAAGCAATGATCACCTGGAAAGTCTTAAAAAATATAAAGAACAATTAATAAGTAGTTACTTAAAATTTGGCACCAACTTCAATATAAAACTGTGATGTATGTATTCTTATATTATTTATGATTTTTTGGTGTTTTAGAAGTCGGTTTTTTTTTTGTAAAAAATGTATCATTAATTTCTATGTTAAGAATAGTTACTATATATATTTTATTAATACCGGGTTCTTGGATCAGTCTTATTTCTGTGCTGGTTTATTTCAAACTCTATCAATTATTAAGAATTAAACGTGAATGAATTCAAAACACCTGGCACCTACGTTTCGTGCAATACATGCTAAGGAGATATAATCAATTCTATATGTACCGTAGTTCCATTGTATCTGCTATTAACATCTATGTTGTAGTCGAAACTGTAAACCAATTAAAAGTACTTTTAACTAACAAAATCAGTCAAACGTACTTGATTGTGCCTAATAAAAGGTGCCTTTCATAAAACTGACGCCAATTAATTTGTCGAAAACAACAATTTTCGGATTGTCACGGCAATCGCCATTTTATAAATATAACACATTTTATAGATGCAAACAGGAATGGCGGTGAGCCTTAGATTACTATTGATCTATATTATAGAGCTTATCAGGTATTATAAAATCAAAATAATATAGACTATTTAAATGTTGATTTTCATTTATGCAAAATCGTTGTTACTTGCTTCGGTTTGATACACCACACTCATATCGTCCTCACACTGACACGTGTTCTATAAACCTGGCGTTGCCTTGTTGTCATCTTGGTTGGGCCCGGGCAAAAGTTTAGAATTTTTTCTGATCAGAATATTCTCAATAGCGCCTCGGAGTCTGGAATTAGTGCCCTGAAAGTCTAGTCAAGCAACATTTTAGCCTCTGTTATACGGGACTTAAATTGGTGGAGAGTGGTTTATAGTATATACACCTCTGCCTAACCATACGGGGCGAACTAAGTTATACTATAGAACTGCGAACAATGAGCTTCATGAGAAGGCTTAAGGTCACACAAACCCAAGGGCAATCAATGGTGGTGCTATGCTCGGAGTTTCTCTACGTGATTGAATCAGAAATTATGAGATCCGTAGAAGAACTAATGCTACCGCCATAGCGGATGAAAGGTTCACGAATGGCGACGTACTAGATATATAGCGTTGGTAGCTGGTAGGCGGATACAAAGTGGATCGACAACTTGGTAATTGGAGCAATGCTGGATTTACTTGGAGATCCTTGAGGGAGGTCTAACAGTGAAGGTCTCTTGGCTAAAGTGATGATGAGGTATTTAGTGGTTGAAAGTATTTTTGACTTTTATTATGTCACTAATATTGACTAATGATTTTCAATCAACAACTTTTGATCAAAAGTGTAGTCTCAAGTACTTTTGCCTGTTCTTTACAGTCAAAACAAGTTTTATCCTATTAAGAGTTTTCACTGTAACACTCGTAATGTGAGCGTTCTCCGAGCGGGCTTTGTCATAATTGCTGTGGGAAACAGATACAATCAAAGTATCCTATTATTTATGGCTTATGACCTGGCTGGTTTTTGTTTATTAGGGACAGGTTGTGTCGGTTTTTCGAATAGGTGCTTGATTTCAACATTTTTATTTATGAATAAAGTTACGGTATTATAAAGATGGTGGATTCAAATTAACACAAACTAGGACAGTGCATATACAAATAGCAAAAAGGCAAACTTATTGCTATAAGAATTCTCGACTAGACGACCTTTAGCTAGAACAAATATTTTATAAAATCAGGTGTGTTTCTCATGTTTCAACGCTATTGAAATACAATGAAATTAGCGTTTCTTTTTAGGGGTTCGTAGCCAAATGGCAAAAAACGGAACCCTTATAGATTCGTCATGTCTGTCTGTCTGTCTGTCCGTCTGTCCGTATGTCACAGCCACTTTTCTCCGAAACTATAAGAACTACACGTTGAAACTTGGTAAGTAGATGTATTCTGTGAACCGCATTAAGTTTTTCACACAAAAATAGAAAAAAGCAATAAATTTTAGGGTTCCCCATACATAAACTAAATTTTTTTTTCATCAAACCCATACGTGTGGGGTATCTATGGATAGGTCTTAAAAAAATTAAAAAATCATATTGAGGTTTCTAATATCATTTTTTTCTAAACTGAATAGTTTGCACGAGAGACACGTCCAAAGTGGTAAAATGTGTGTCCCCCCCTGTAACTTCTAAAATAAGAGAATGATAAAACTAAAAAAAAATTGTGATGTACATTACCATGCAAACTTCCACCGAAAATTGGTTTGAACGAGATCTATTAAGTGGTTTTTTTATACGTCATAAATCCTACGGAACCCTTCATGGGCGAGTCCGACTCGCGCTTGGTCGGTTTTTTTACTAAGCCAATCTTTCCGCCCCACTGACTGACAGTGGATATTGTTCAGTATAGGCACAGTTTAACAATGTGGTATAGGGCAGTGGCAGTGGAGTGCCCTTTTACTGAACAATATCATCCCACTATCGGACTGGGGTATGCCTCGAAGTCTTTTTCCGTCATATGGGTACCAAACACTTACGGCTTTAGTCCACGTGTTTTTATCTAGCTTCTCACAACTACGTTTCACCTACCAAATAAATAGCCAACATTGCATGGTCCACTTACGGAGCAAACAAATGTACTTTGGCATTCAATTCTATACTTCAATATCTAAAGACGAGAGTAATCTAGGTAAATAACATTGTTGTGTTTCGACAAAAAGGGGTAAGATAATCTGTACAGTCGACAAAGTTCGCGGTCTACCAGTAGTGTTTTTTTGCGAAGCCGCTTTTACTTTTTCAAATATCGCTGACCAAAAAAACTCTACTGGTAGACCGGCAACTTTTTCGACTGTACCTCAGTTGTTGAGGAATCCAGGTGAAGCTCGCTTCCAGCTTCGGCATTATCGTCACTTACCATCAGACGAAGGGCATCTTTTCTCTTGTTTTTATTTTACATTTATCAAACGAAAAATTAACTCAAAAAGCAAGAATATTCGCGTTTTAAAAATATAACGTTTAGAATTGTTATCTCGTCGTAAGTTATTTCTTTAGTTGAATTATTTGTGCGAGTTATATAATAGTCTAATGTCATACATGCCACATGGAACTGTCATATACATTTCAATATTTTGACCAATTTTCTCATAGACATGGAGCTGCCATTTACATTTTAATTTTCCATGTGTGCATTTTGATAGCGAGACCTCGATCACCCTGTTCGTGGCAGGAATTCTAGCCAAGTAATGACACCTCCAGTGGTATGTACTCCGAGTCTAAAACTCAATATCTCAATGTGAAAACCGTGATAAGAGTTGTGTAACTTGCATGCAATGCATTAAGTGCACAAGTAATCTCGAAGCTAATGATATGGTATTGTGTCATTAAAACGTATTTTCGATTACCGTTACATAGGAAATAGAAAAAAAAAAACAAATTGTATGTATTAAGTATAGCTAAATGTATTAAAATGCAATTAATAATGGCATCTCAAATTCGAGTAGTTGTTAGATGTATTAAAGTCGCATTAGCACACAAACAAATATGCTCTCCCACGTATAGTTTCGGCGTGTTCATGTGTGTGTACTGTGTAGTATAGGTAGTATAATATTTTTATTCTTAACTTTTTCATATGTAGACAATTTTTAGTAGACTTCAAGAAAGAGTTGAAAAAGAACCTCCTCCAGTTTTCAATTCCATGCATATGTTTAGTTTTGTGTGTAGGTATGTAACGCGATTATTCCGCCTATTGTGGACAGGTTTTCAATAGTACATTGTTTGTTACCCTAGGGGTGAAAGTAACCTATATAGTCCCGAGAGAAAAAATAAAACTTGAATTAGCTAAAGAAAAATGAGTGAATTTGATTTTCCACTACTGCTTTAGCCTCTTCTCTTATGAAATCAGGTGTTAAATACCTATTTGCATTAGATGAACTCATACAAATCTCTGCTATACGGAAGTATTATACAAAACTCTACAACTCGAAAAAACAAACGAAGATCGGATTGCCGGTTTCTCGCCTATAATGTTTTTTTTCTGTGGCCGCCCAGCAATTCAGCCATTATTTTTCATTTTCATCATTGAAAAAATGGTAATATTTTGCTCAAATCTATGTTTTTTTAAAGAAATAACAATGGCCAAATCGGTCCTGATTATGGGCAGAAATCAAATGTGTGTTATAAGATAGCCTTTTATGAGTTAATTTTAAAAATATAACTACTTATTAAAAATATAACTACTATTAAGTATATTATAGCTACTATTAAACCTCAAGAACTTGTAGTTTCAGAGAAAATAATGTAATTCGTAAAATCAATTATCTCGAATACGAAATCGTAATATAGAGAACTTTTTTCGATTGCATGAGAATCAGCCACCTGGTAGTTATCCAACATGTTATTGAGCTAATGATGGAAGGGTTCTGGTAGGTTAGGAGTTCGGAAATAAATTTTTAATTACTGTTTACAGCGAAAGAAGTTTGATTTTAAGTTATTCTGGTGTTTGCCTTGACTCAAATTCTTATACGCATGTATTATATTTACTAAAAAGATTGAAATATTTTTTCACGAACAGTATGTATTGTTATATTTTTATGACATTTTGAAGTCGTTTTTTTTTTGTAAAAATCTTTTGATTCTAATACTGCGGCCGATAGCGCCAGTTGGTGTCGAGAGTGTGATACACTCGGCTCTATTACGCCCTGGCTTTCGGCTCGGGCCTAATTCCGCCTCGTGAGTTATAACCAACATACCGCACTAATATCGTAATGTGATATTAATAAGTAATTTAAATATTCATAAATTATTTTCATTAGGTTTTCTTCGTTTGCAGGAAAGCCGGGAACAGACTACCCAGTTTTAGGAGCAGTGCCATACACAAATTTCTACTGTGATGACCAGCCCTATCCTGGTTTCTTCGCTGATATGGAGACACGATGTCAAGGTAGGTCCTAGATATTTATATATTTATATTATACAATACGTTATTGGTAAGAGGTAAAATTTTACAAAATGTCAAATATGCAAATAAGCATAATACATTTAAAAATCCGACTGCACGAAAAGTAAACTTTGAATAAAAACTGTAATGAAAAAATCCAGTGTATGAAATTCTAGTAATCGCGACTCATTCATCTACGAGTATGTAGATAACTTTAAATAAGTATTCCCAATAATGGGTCCCGACTGTCAGAATTTTATGCTATTTTATGTCTCGTTATTTCATTTCAGTTTTTATTCAATGTTTAATGGGTTTTAACCATAAATGAACATGTATCATGATTAATTTTAAGAGGAACTAAATAAATAGATGATGATGTGTTTCCAAGGATAGAGTCAGACAGTAGAGACGTACCTGTATATTAATTTGACTAGGACATAATACATCATTAAGTCTTAAATTAACAAATACGTGTGGGCGGCATACAATTCACGGAACCATTGTCTGAATTTTGAACTTGAGAAGTCGTCAATACACTTTTGTATCTTCAATTAACGAATGTGCATTGTACTTACAAAATAAACTATTCAAATGAATATAATAGAATGAGCTGAATTCTATTACTCATGCACTCTGCCAAAGGCGATCTTTTAAACGTAACCTTGGCAGTGTTGGGATGATTAACTACACTGACCTTAAGATAGACCGATATCAGTTAATTATAGCAAAAAGTTACACGGAAGATCTATTGACACAAATGTTAGGTCAAACCGTGAGATCCGCTATGGTTGGTGTAGAGTTCCTTTGTTAGACATTGCTTATAAACGATTTCAGATTTTATTGATGCTTTTGCTTGCGATTGTGACTTGCATTAATAAAATATCTTTTTGTTGCAGCTGATGTTTTTCTAAAAATTTTGGTAAAATTGTTTCCATACAATTAATAAGTCACAGTTGCTAAATCATACATTTGACAATACCTGAAGTATTGTAACGCTACTGGGTAGTGCAGTAGGTTCACCTCGAAAAAATGCTGTATATTCTTCAATATGCCCAAAATCACCAAGCGCAACTGAATTTTAATCTGTTAGTAATATGTGTATTGATGTCTTTTCAAGTTCAAAACTTAGACAAAATGGTTATATGTGCTTGACGTGTGGGTGTGACTAATATACGATGCTGCAAATTTCATTATTTGGTCCTCTTTTACCAAATCCTCATGAAATATAAAATCAAAAAACAGGCTCTACAAAGTTTTCGACTGATCGGATTGTATATTAAAAAAAACTTGGTATACCTACCTTGTATAGATTATAATTACTTAAGTATTAAATTGTAAGGTCGTGTTTGGTACCTTGACATTTACGTTTGTCAAATTTAACCCTAATATTATCATGATTGGTTTTGGATTTTGCAACTAATTTATTATATTTTTTGATGATTAATGTAACTCGTGTACGAAACGCATTTCAAATCTCGAAAAATATACCTCTAAAGAGTACAAATTACAAGTCAAACGTGTAATCAATACACCGCCACATTATTTTCAGAATTATGTATGAGTACATCCTCTTATGAGTTATGCTTAGATAGTTTTATTTTAATAACTTTCCGCTCACAGCTTCGCCTGCGCTATTTAAGTTATTTCCGTGGAATTTTTTTTATATTCCCGAAGAAAACGTAATACTATAGACAGTATGTTATTCAGTGATAATGTAGTATTCTATTAGTTAACGAATTTTTATAATCCGTCCAGTAGTTTTTAGGTTTATATATTACAAAGATACAAATCTTTTCTTTTTATAATATGAGTATAGATAAGGCTGCGAATTCATTTAATCGGTCATACTCCATGATCTGCCATTATATGTACGTACATCGCCCGGTAAATATATATTTAAGAGGCTGGCTCGCGAGCACTACATCAATTTGCAAACTTAACATTTTATAGATTTAGTTATTTATTTTTTGACAGGTATATATATTTATATTTTATTGTATGTATGTATGCAAGTATATATTATAATGTTTTTTAGTTATATAAGTTAGGTCATAATAGATCATACATCTTTCTTGCGCCAAATACACTCTTTTTTTTACATTCCGTTCGGTTGACTGGTAGAGAATGCCTCGTTGCATTAAGTCCGCCCTTTGTACCTTTATAGTGCAATAAAGATTAAATAAATAAATAAATACTCGTAAAGTTATTCGACTTATTCGGTATTGGTTCATTTTAATATGAATAAGTCGAATAATTTAATCAAATTCTGAGGTTTTTACACAACAGAGAAGCTCTTTGCCTTCGTTTCACTTGATTGTAAGTGACGATACGACTGAAGATCGAAGTGAGCCTCAGCTAGATCTTACGTCTCTAATTGTTGGAACATAATAACGATCGTTTTATGGGTTGTTTTTGTGAAGATAAAGTTAGATAAGATGGTGGTAGCTAGCCGGACAGACTCAGAAGCTTGACGTCTAATCAAACCAAGCAGTAAAACTTCTGACTCCATGAGGAAATCAATCCCGGGTGGTCTTGATTAAATTAAAACGACCCTAAATATAAAGTGCCTATAATTTTACGAAGAGATGGCCTTGCATCGCTTGTGTGTTTTGTACGATGTTATGCATATACTCTATATTGGTCCAGAGTTAGTGGCCCATGGCTAGACATTTTTTTTATGGTGGGCCCGGCAAAGGACCTCCTCCCGCCTGATGTTAAGCGGTGAAAGAGGCCCAAATGAGTTGACAGATAGAGGAGGGACGTCAGGGACGACATCCACTATCCTACCTGCCCGCCCCTTGCCGGCCCAAAAGATGCTTTTTCACGCCTCTTTTGAAGGAACCCATGTTGTAGGATAGAGGAAACACGTGCGCAGGTAGAGAATTCCAAGTGTGGGGTGAACGACAGAAGAAGGAATCTTGGAATTTCTTGGTACGGTGTGAAAAAGAGGATACAGTGTACGAATGACTCCGAAGGCCCTTACGCGTGTTTCTGTTAAGGAATGGAGAGGGAGGGATTAGGTTAAAGAGCCCCTCCTCCGCCTCCGCTTATATTTTTTTTATTGCAGAAGGCAAACAGGCAAACTGCCCACCTGATGGTAAGTGGTAACAGTGACCTATAATACATGTGGCTCTGGTGAGATTCGCAGCAAAACTGCAACCCCCACAAGAACCACAGTGTACGTTGCCAACTTGTGACACAAGATGTAAAGTCACAGTACCCAGTAATTACACTGCCACCCTTCAAACCGGAACACATCAATGCAAGCACTGCTGCTTTGCGGCAGAAATAGGAATTGTTAAATGGTCCCTCGTCAGTAAAAGGTTAAGAACCACCGCTCCAAATGAAATCTGTGATTTTCCAGCATGGCACTACTGCGACATCGACGGCCGCCAGGCGTCGTTCCTGTGCCCCAACGGCACCGTGTTCTCGCAGGGCGTGGCGTCGTGCGACTGGTGGTTCAACGTGAGGTGCGCGCTCTCCCCGGCGCTGTACCCGCTGAACGCGCGCCTGTACCGCCGCCGCCGCGCCAAGACCGCGCGCCCCGCGCCGCACCGGCTCATCGACAAACAGCTAGTCGACGAGATCTTCCTGTAATTCCTAGCACCAATAGCCTGATCTACAGTGGGTAACAAAGATCCTGCCAACCCTTTTATGAGCACGTTCGGGGGGGTTATTGTCTATGAAAAAATCTGTCGCGATCACTTACAATTTGACAGTTGCAGTCCATCTATTACTACTTTATAAAAGGAAGTCGGTGGCGCAGTCTTGTGTTGACGGTGTAATGGCTGTCAAATAGACTTGATGAATGAAAAAATATATTTTTTTTATTGCAGAAAGTTGGCAAACAAGCAAACTGCCCACCTGATGGTAAGTGGTTACAGTCACCTATAATACATGTGGGTCTTGTGAGATTCGCAGCAAAACTGCAACCCCCACAAGAACCACAGTGTATGTTACCAACTTGTGACACAAGATGTAAAGTCACAGTACCCAGTAACTTCACTGCCATATCTTACCCTTCAAACCGGAACACAGCAATGCAAGCACTGCTGCTTGGCGGCAGAAATAGGTAAGACGGAGGTACCTAAGCAGACGACCCTGGTACAGAGTCTCCCTCCAGTAAATGCTTTAATAGAAGCTCATTCATATAATAAGCAGAAAGAAAAAATCGGTTTTCGAATAACTATGAAAACAACCAAGATCTAAAGGTATTAAAGACTTTTCTCCATCTCTTTTTAGCAAAACGGCAATTTACATGGAGTTTATATGGCCGTACTCAACAATGACGTCAGGTCACGGTTATGTCGGACCTCTCTGTCTAATCGCTTCCAAATTAACAGTTTAAAATGCTTGTATGTAATGTATTTCTAAGCCGTTTTTAATTCTAATTTCACATGATTGCATCTTCTTCTACGGTTTTTTAATATTTTATGACGAGACGTCAAAATTAGAATTCAGTCATCATCCCAATTAAAGGCGATTGTGATAGGTTTTTTCTTAGACAATAACCCATCAGAAACTATATTTAAAAGATATGGCGTCATAGAAAATTCGAAATTGTAAAATTAATTTTCTAATTCCTCATACATTTTTTCTTCAAGGACCCAACTATTTGTATAGGGGACTTCAAAATTAATTTTACAATTTTGAATTTTCAATGACGCCATAACTTTTATGTATCGATTCCGAAAATGCTCCTCAAAGTGTTCAAAGGGTTTTTGGTACACACTGTATATGTCTTGCTGTATATGTTAATATGGCTGTGGCCACATAAATAAGGCAAGTTTACTTAATCAAGCCACCTGACAGCTGGTTGACAATAGCTTGTCGTAATTTCTATTTTCAATTACCCACTCAATATCCCTTTTTCCCAACTCATAAATAAGGCAAGCCTTACTGTACCTTATCAAGCCATCGGCAAACAAGAGCTGGTTGCCAACATCTTGTCGTTACCCTTATTTTATATTACATTGGTAATTAACTAGGCAATCAGCGTGGTCAAGCCATTTACCTACAAGTAATTATTTTTCTTCCGAGGTCGAGGTACTATCAAAATCGCACGAGGTGATTATGGAGCTTCCTGGAACCCATATTTTACCTATACCGGGTGTAACGGAATATCGCAATAATATTTAAGGTTGTAGATTAACAAAAAAATGTTTTATGACTATTCTTTGTATTTTTATTATATGCCTACTTTCGATTTAATACGCTGCACTTTTAAGCGTGTTAAATCGAAAGTAGGCATATAATAAATATACAAAGAATAGTCATAAAACATTTTTTTTTTGTTAATCAACAACCTTAAATATTATTGCGGTATTCCGTTACACCCGGTATATTACACTTCTCCCTCGATTGTAGTACACATGTATTATTTATCGATCGAATCGAATCAACATTCTAACATTGTCGCTACATCGATATACTTTGTCGGATGCCATAGGAAACATTCTATTACAAACAATAGCCAAATAAACAATTACAAATAACCACCCCCCTAGTTACGCCACTGCCCGCAGCCTCCGTACATAGGGAGTGAGTTTATGCTATTCACAGGACTGTTCCTGATGGCAGATCTTGGAAATAATTTGTCACTTTTGTTTCTCATTGGCCTCTTTTTGTGTTTTTTTATTTCTCAGAGCGTTGTTAGCAACCTACCTACTGCTTTTAACTTATAATATCCTGATTCTAAATTATTACAGTCTTAAAGCAAGCGAAAATATTACTAGCTTATAAAGTGTTTTGTTACTGTCATGAAATGAAAAGTTATAAAAATAAAACATATTATAAAAGCTCAATAGCTATTAAAGGTTTATTGTACGTCTATGAATAAGACCGTAAAGAGTTTTCATATTGTATTACTGAAGTGTAGCTGTAAAAACCAAATTTACAGCAGCGCCTCAGTATCAGCAACAACCAATCTATCTACGTAGTAAAAGATTTTGAAATTATTGCTATGAAATATGCCTAAAAATAGGAGCAATCTATTTATTGGATTTTATGGAAAGTGGTGGAAAAAAATACTCGCTGGTTCACTAAGAACAAGCTTTAGCCGTTATTGAGTTTTTTTTTATTGCAGAAAGTTGGCAAACAAGCAAACTGCCCACCTGATGGTAAGTGGTAACAGTCACCTATAATACATGTGGCTCCTGTGAGATTCGCAGCAAAAATGCAACCCCCACGAGAGCCACAGTGTACGTTGCCAACTTGTGACATCAGATGTAAAGTCACAGTACCCAGTAATTTCACTGCCATATCTTATCCTTCAAACCGGAACACAGCAATGCAAGCACTGCTACTTTGCGGCAGAAATAGGTAAGACGGAGGTACCTAAGCAGACGACCCTGGTACAGAGTCTCCCTCCAGTATCTACCAGTTTTTTCTGGATATTTTGAAATGCATGTTATTTCAAAACTTTTATAAATAAAAATATCAATCAAAAATCTTTTATATCTCGAGATAATATTATGTCTAATTACTTTGCCTCCTGACTGAAATTTAACCCCGTAATTGTTTGTGTATGGTAATACTATAAAATGGATGCAGATATCTGTGATTGTAAAAATGATTTTTAAATATTTTATTTCATTTATTTTGTCTTAAATCAACATATTGTGTATAAGTTAAAACATACATATGTATGTACTGTATGTATGTACATAGATATGTATGAATGCAATTTTTCCTGTTCCCTATATGAAACTAGATTAGGTCTAGTCGCTTGAATTTAAGCATTTTTATTGTTATAGATAGATAACGTAATAACTATTTATAATATAAATATTGTCTACTAGTTTTAAAGACTTTTTCAACACACTTTCTCGTAAAGTGGATCTAATTTTACCGGTTTTAGATACATAAAGCAGCTCATAAAACACGCGTGTATTATAGCCGAGGCACGCATCACAGAGTCTGGTAATGCTGCACTTGCCGACCGCACCAGTAATGTACAATATTTTTTAAAAACTAGAGGTAATATAAAAGACATCAACGAACTACATGATTTTTCAATCGATTATTTTCATACCATGATTTAGTTTTGTCTACAAATTGATAAAGATTTGTGTTATTTATTCAGTTTATTAAGTATTTTTCCTCACAAGTGTATTGAAAAAGGTCAAACGATATATGTGCGTATATTGGTTATACACACTCGGCGCTATTACGCCTTTGTCTTCGGCTCGGGCTGAAATTCCGCTTCGTGAGTTATAATCAACATACCGCATTCATATCATAATGTACTATTATAATTGTTTTGAGACTAGTGTGTATAAAAAGGTAATTATCGTGCTTCTTTTTCGTGTTCTATGTTAAATGTATGTACAGTTAACACCCTGTTATATATGTATGGCATACATTATACATTAAACAGTTGGACAACACATTGTATATGATGACTTTTACTGTTACTTTTTATAAATTTGTAAAATGTAAGACATAAATTTCGCGTAGGTCACTACTACGACCACTGGTCGCATGCTACTTCAGCTCAGCCTCCATAGCATGACCACTGAAGCACGATATGACAAAACGATATAAACCGTTAAAAAAGTTGGATTATCTTAAGCCCGAAGTTTTGAGTATGTTTTGGATATGGATATTGTTATTTTGGGCATTGTTAAAGTCGATAAAATTCAAAGTAGCCATTAGCTATATCTAAAATATTTTGACAGTTCATATCGATTTATTGCTTTATCATATCGTGTTTCGGTGTTCATGCTACGGGGACTGTTCATATTGTCCTTGTTAGTTATCGTGTCTCGATAGCGTTTCAATAAAACATGTGCGTGTGGTGTGAGAGTTCTTTTTTTAAAGGTTATAATATTTTTACGAAATCAAGGAAGAATTTAGGAAATAATTGTGAAAACATCATCGTGAAGATAAAAATATTGTGAAATCTATAGGGAGAAGGTTCTGGCCAATTAACTGGAACACTCACTCTGCCAACCAGAGAAAATTCTGTAACTCCGGTCTCAAAATATATTAGATATAAATGTTTAACGTGTTTATGTGGAATAATTGTGTTGAATTTGTGAAACCTATTCACAAATATTCAAAAGATTTTAACGGTTTATTAGGATTTGGTAAAGGTTTATTTGGAACACTCAATTCTCTTATGGTGCAGACGGAGTGTTCCAATACTTACCAACCTTAGCTTAATAAATAGTTAATATTCTTACTCTGTTTTACGAGTATAACACAGAGTCAATTTGTGGATTAAAAAATCTTGACGTAAAACATAATAGTTAGAGAGTAAATTAGAAATATACTTTCTTTTCAACATCCCGTTCGAGAGCTCCGTATTTTAGAGTTTATTTACATAACCCGAACTTATATACAAACGGAGGCCACATCAGAAATTGTGAAAATGTTATCACTAAAGTTTTGACACATTTTCTATTTCTGAGACTGTTTAATTTTAACATTGATCAACATTATTACACTTCTAAGCAAGAAATGTGTAGGGTGACAATTTTTTTGTCTACCCTTATTACGCACTTACTACATATTTACTGTTTACTCATAGCTTGATTCCTGTCAAACGCAATTTTATGCTAGTGTATTTGTTTGAGCGTTGCAATTATTTATTTAGTTTCGACAATATTTACACATAAACACAACAATTCGGTCTACCAGCGGAATAGACGCTGGTAGACCGAATCCTACGGCATACCCCAGTGGGCGGTCTGGTCAACTTATGGCCGATTTCACCAACTTTATATTAGCTTAGGAACGTACGAGTATGCTGACACTTTTTGGAAAAGAATGTGACAGTATGCCACCTAAGAGTACCTACCCTAAGCTGAGAAGAAGGTTGGTGAAATTGGCCATTAGTCCTTAGGCATCGTAAACAGACACTCGATAAAAAGGCCGATGAGATGATTATTAGCGACACATACATTTGCCATGACCGCCTGGTTCACTGCACGCCCGTCGCCCGTCGCCCGAGGCCCGAGCTTGATATCGATCACATAATAGGAAGATTCTACGCTTATGGATAGACCACACACAATCTCGTTCTCGTTGACGTCTCGGTGACGGTAGCGGTAGACTAACGGCCGTAGGCTTGCAATCGGACTTGTAATCGAACTTGCAATCGGCAATATTATACTTATTACCCAACCAAGTGACTTGTTTTTTTTATTTATTAACATAAATTTACGAAACAAAAACACTTATTAAATTAAATTGCACTGATAAACCCCAAACGGATTTGTTCCAGTGCCACTGGTTATGTGGATAGAAAAAAGTTTACTTAACACTAAACAGTAAACACTCATAAACAGCTCCTATGACTATCTTATAACTATGCATACACACTAGCTACTTGTGCAGCGCACCCGCATGCGCCGGCCGGTCGACCGGTATTGATGCGCAAGGAGGGGATCCGACACGATATACAGGCTGCTCCACTATTTCATACATACATGTTATTCTCGTATATTGCCGTTCTATTCGATTTAATACAAGGAACACGTTAGAGTTAGACACTCTCATTATAAAGGCGCGTCCCTGAGGGCCGCGTGGTTTAAGCCTCGTAAGTGAGGATGCGTTGCGCAAAAACCACAAAAAGCTCGTGAGGCCGAGCCTCGCAGCTCCCGCGGCCAAGCGGCTCGCTATTGGAGACGCGCCTTAGGGTATTTAATACTTATCAAAAATTTTAACTGATCTAGAAAGTACGTTACGTTAAGGTCTAAATTTTGATTATTTAATCTTTTTTTTTTCAAATAGTTGTTAAAATAGTAATTTATTCTTCAAAGCGACGTTCTTTTGATAACAGATTTTTGTATTATTTCTCATAGTTAGTTACCTACAGAGTAAGCATCTGAGCATCATACCCATTATCTCATTCTGTATTATCCTGTTAACCTGTATATCGGAGTTATTCATTCGCTGTTGAAAGAGAATTGAATAAGAATACTTTCTTACCTATTTAAAAAAATAAAACGTATTAGTTTTATTTTAACTAACACTTTTATTATTAGTTACCCAGATATATTCATAATAACACACCCTTAGCTACAGAGGAACCGACAAAACTTTAAACAATTGCCGGAACAAATCAATGCTGTTATCACTGTTTTGTGGGGTCAGGTGAGATGGTAGTTATGAACTCAAACTCAAACTCAAAAATCTTTATTCAATATATACCTTTACAGGCACTTATTGACGTCAAAAAAAACATAAAAATCTTCAACCAAGAATCTAATTAACTAAATTATTTAATCCTTGTATGTACACACACCCCAACCATTATTAAGATGTGTGCAAATACAAGTCAAATGAAAAAAAATAATTGACTCTACACCTGTTCGGAAATTGGGAGAGCCTTCTCGAGAAGAACAGGCAAGAAACTCGGAAGGTCTTGTATTTTTTTTGTCTCCTCTTTTAAAATGCAAACATTACAATATTATATTTCACAAACATTTTTTTAATAATATAGAAATGCCTGTCGGTGTGAGTGGAACAGTTACTCGAATGAAATTTATCCCATTATCACAAAGTGTTAACACCCTTTGAACGTCAATTATCACATTTTTTGTCAATCCCAAGCAGTTTTATCTGTCATATAATCAGACACTTTATAATATGCTTTTTTCATAAGTGCGCCCTTGATAGTGACTTTAAATTTATTCAAGTTAAGTGCTTTAATATTATTTGGGATTTTATTGTAGAAACGTACACAAAGGCCTTTGAAAGAATTATTAATTTTTTTAAGCCTAGTATTTGGTGACGCTAACATATTCTTTTGCCTAGTATTTACTGAATGAATATCACTGTTTTTACAAAACGAATGTATATTTTTATGAACATATACTATATTCTCGTAAATATATTGCGACGCGACGGTCATAATATCAATTTCTTTAAATTTTTCTCTCAAAGAGTCTCTTATTTTAAGGTTATAAATAGCACGAATAGCCCTTTTTTGCAGCACAAAAACAGTCTGAATGTCGGCAGCATTTCCCCACAGCAAAATGCCATACGACATCACACTATGAAAATAGGCAAAGTATACAAGTCTTGCTGTATCAACATCAGTCAGCTGACGTATTTTCCATACAGCTTAGGCTGCAGAACTAAGTCTCTTATGGTCGATTTCACCAACCATTACTTAGCTTAGGTAGCCCCTATGACGCATGCTGTCACTTTTTGTCTTTAATGAAAAGAATGTGACAGCATGCCACCTAAGAGTCCCCTAAGCTAAGAAGAGGTTGGTGAAAATGGCCATTAGACAATTTATCAATATGTGGGCCCCACTGAAGCTTTGAATCTAAAGTAATACCAAGAAATACTACGGTATCCACAAGGTCCACATTTTTATGCTTTATGTTAACAGTGGTGTGAACCTCTTTAACATTGGGTAAAACAAATTTTATACATTTAGTTTTCCCTTCATTGAGGCACAAGTTATTCGCATTAAACCAGTAAACTATTCTTGAGATAGAACTATTTACATCGTCATAAATTTGCAATCGTCTTTTAATTTTAAACATAAGTGAAGTATCATCTGCAAATAATACAATCTCATGCCTGTCTTGTACAAAAGCAGGCAAGTCATTTAAGGGGCCATGAAGCCAATTAAGGGGTCTCAGAACTTTTAAAGAATGTAAGGGATTCTGAATATGCTACGTCATCCAAGATAAGCTCGCTTGCTTGCGTTGCACCCCGCTAATTGACAAACGAGGCTATGGTGTTGCCCACCAACCCGCACTGCGTTAGCTTGGTGGGATATGCTCAAAATCACCTTTGTGGGGAGGTTCATGCCCAGAAGTGGGGCATTGTGGATGGTTATGATGAGAGCCCTCATAAAATACATCAAAAAACTGTCCTTGTAAATGAAGCTCGGACCTCCAAAATTGAAGAATAACAGGCGGTTGCACAATGTTTTACGATTTCGTAAAAAGTAACAACTCACTACCTAAAAATACTGAAAAGTTAAAAATAATATAAGAATAGGTACAGACAACATCACACTTCTATATTTAATTCGGTGCCCAACGATGATCTCCTAAAAAGTCTTAAAATTTGTCACCGACTTCTCGGTGAGATGGTATTTATTTAGAGTTTCCCTCGATTTTCATGAGATCCCATCATCAGATCCTGACTTTGGTGACCATCGGACCACCCTTGGAGTATACTCTATCGAATATAAAAAGAATTTTGAAAATCGGTCCACAATTGGCGGCGTAATCGCGTAACATACACACAAAACACGCTGGACATAACTTTGAGGTAAGACATAATAAATACATACTCGTATATAAATTTTCTTGTAACCATTTGCCTAGGTGGAATGTACGAGTAATTAATCTGCAAACTCTCTAATCTACAGAATATTTTAAAATTTTTTAAATTTTTTTTTTTTTAAATACTTAAAGATTGCCCGAAAGCTTAGTATTAACATAAGTTATATACACGGTTATTTTTTTATCACCCTGGAAAATTTTAGGGACGCTTCAGGACACATCCAATATTATATAAAAAATAAAAAAAAATAAATAAAAAAATAAAAAAAAATATTAAAAAAATAAAAAAAATCTCTAAAAATGCTGCTCTCAACTAGTGCAGCATTTTTTGTATTTTTAAAAAAATTAATATAAAATTAAGGAGGGGTGTTATTTTATTTATTTATATTTAAATCATTCGAATACCATGTCGTGAAGCGTCCCTTAAATTTTCCAGGGTGATAAAAAAATAACCGTGTATAAGTAAGGTCCAGGTGTCCCGTTCCGCTTTAACCATGATCGGGACGCAAAATGTCTCGATTTATGACGAAGGACCTTACCGCCTATCTCATAGCGATCACTCGCTATCGTTATCGTGATATTAGAACAATAGTTTTAATGTCACGATAACGATAGCGACTGATCTCCTTCAGATATAGACGGTAGGGCTGCAGGTCACAAAAATTTTTCAATTTTCCACAGTATGGCAGCGAGTATATAAATACTATGATGAATTATCTTCTAACTTTTTAAGGTAAAATCTAGTTTTTTTTTACTTTCAAGACGGAAAGAGATAATTCCCATTTTTAACCGACTCCAGTGGGACATTTTGGTGGGACCACGGGTCGAAAAAAGGATGAGGTTCTATGTTCGGCTGTATTTTTTTTTTGTTTTTTTTTATGTGTGTTCACCGATTACTCCGCCGTTTGTGAACTGATTTTCAAAATTCTTTTTGTAATCGAAAGAGTATACTCCCGAGGTGGTCCCATTGTCACCATGTCATGGTCTGATGATGGGATCCCATGAAAATCGAGGGACACCCCTTGAATTTCATAGGCACGTCTAACCTGTTTCATGTTTCTTCTTAAGATATTCAGGTATTTGTGTCTAGTAGTCATCATGTCATGTTACTGAGCTGATGATGAAAGGTTTCTGGTAGAATAGGAGTTCGGGAATAATTCTTTCGAAATTGTTTAGAGTGAAAGGCTTGGCTTGGCTTAAATAATAATACGCATTTACTAAAAAGAATGAAATATTTTTTTACAAAAAATAAAACCGACTTCAAAAAGACCTAAAAGTCATAAATAATATAAGAATACATACAACATCACAGTTTTATATTGGAGTCGGTGCCAAGCAATGATCACCTTGAAAGTCTTAAAAAATATATGAACAATTAATGGAAGTAGTTACTTAAAATTTAGCACCGACTTCAATATAAAACTCAGATGTTGTATGTATTCTTATATTATTTGCGACTTTTTGGTGTTTTTGAAGTCTGTTTTATTTATTGTAAAAAAAATTACTGACTTCGAAAAAGGATGTTCGACTGTATCTATTTTTTTAATGTAGGTATGTTCACCGATTTGTGTGCCGACTTTCAAAATTCTTTTAGTAATCGAAAGTGTAAACTCCCGTGGTGGTCCCATTGTCACCATGTCATGATATAATCATGGGATCCCATGAAAGTCGAGGGAAACTCTTAAATTTCATTGACACGTCCATCGTGTTTCATGTTTTTGCTGAAGATATTCAGGTATTTGCGTCCTGTCGTCATCATATTATGATATTGAGCTGATGATGGAAGGTTTCTGATAGGTTAGGAGTAAGGGGATAGTCCTTTCAATACTGTTTAGAGCGAAAGACGTTTTATTTTAAGATATCCTGGTGTGTGTCTTGGCTCAAATTCTAATACGCATGTATTTTTACTAAAAAGATTGAATTTTTTTACAAGAAATAAAACCGACTTCAAATTCTTCAATATAAAACTGTGACGTTGTATGTATTCATATATTTTTTATGAGTTTTGGTGTTTTTAAAGTCGGTTTTATTTGTTGTTTAATTTTTTTTAAAGCTTCTACTCCGAAATTCCGCGTTCTAAGCCTGTGTCATGCCTAGTTTTTTTTTGCTGTCACGACTGGAAAGTGAATTTAAAACTCACGATAATTCTACGAATATTATTACAAACTTGCTTAAATTATTAAACGAATCGAGTCTCAAGTCAACATGTCAGAGACTAACGCAACTACAGTAGCTATCGAAGTTTACTTTAGCGTCTATCGAGTAGCTGTCAAATCATGAGCAGTCATGGCACCGATTTCCATAGAAAATGCACAAAAGGATAGTCGATATCGAGCGCTTTTTCGATAGGTTCTCGACGTATCGTAAACTTTAAGCACTCATACCAATTTCAGTTCACTGTGTTATCGCTAGGGGCGCTGTACAAAGATCGACTCCAAACGAATGCAAGCTCATGATAGAACTACTGCAATTTTGTAGTATACCTCAAGGGGTCTTACTGTGAATACTGTGATCGCTCAGAGCATGGTTAAATATATTAATACAAACACCGCTATTGCAGCAATAGTCACCTCTAACTACCTCGTATGGGAATTGGTACCTTTTCACTCTTGTATAGCAATCTACTATTCCATGGTTACGACAAAAAAATGTGAAAAGCCGAGTCCGGAAGGCGCTACTGATTTGTAGAGTATATCTAAGCGATTGGTGTCCAGGAAAGTTAGTAAGGTGGTTGATTTAATTATTTGTTTCACATTCACTCATTAATTCAACATTGCTCTTAGGCCATGAGCAGGATATTTTCTATCTAGAGATTTAACTTGATGATTATATACTATAGACGATAAACTAATTGCTATTACATAGTTTAGCAAAAAAAACATGACTGAGTAACTGAGCTGACTGAGCGTCCCGTAAGTCCATTCAGTCTCCAGCTGGGAGTACACGATGACTCTGGTCATTTTGATTTCTGATTAGAGTCTACGTGTGCCTTTACAGCCTGACCAACTGTGCTTGCTGATGAAAACGCAAGTAAGGCCCTATGTGAAATATTATTCGTACCTCTGGGATGGCTCCGCCAAGTATTTTCTCGATGCTCGCAGCGGCGCGTTACACGCATCATTGGCGATGTAGGTGGTATCAAAAACCTCGAACCTCTACTGTTATGCTTAGTACTGGAACGCGTCATTTATTTAACCTATGAAGGTTAGATTAGAGTCGCGTTACCGCCAATTCATTCGGCGGCTGTCATTTAGTACATAAGCATCACCTCCTAATCCTATATAATTTCTTTTTCGCACCACCTCACTGTGGGACATCCATAGGTCATAAATCTTAAAAACCTGCTTTCTTGTTTTACATTTTATTCCTTGTCGTTACATTGGATAGTTGCGGTACCTTCTGAAACTATAAATAGGTCAGTAATTAGAGTGCGCCTTCATTATCTATTGTGCATTCAAAGAGAGCGCATCGCCAATCGTAAATACTGTTATCAGTGAGTCATTAAAAAGCGTGACGTCATTTGTTGTCATTGCGGGACCTGTGAGTGCTGTGTGAGTTTTTTCTGAAATGGATATCCAAGAACAGGGTATGTAATAATTAATATTTT
Organism: Schoenobius gigantellus; assembly: GCA_963935595.1. Taxonomy (NCBI): domain Eukaryota; kingdom Metazoa; phylum Arthropoda; class Insecta; order Lepidoptera; family Crambidae; genus Schoenobius; species Schoenobius gigantellus. The sequence continues at coordinate 16,370,585 of OZ012551.1, read as the reverse complement.
TATTTTAATTGTATCTTAGTATATATTTTCTTTAGTATGTCATTGCTACGAGGCGACTTTTCTTGGAGTATTATATTTTAATATTCAAAGTTTGAATAAACTTTTAAATATGTTCCCACTCGCTCCGACTATGGAGGTATATTGCACCATAATCTTTAGACTTTCTTATCTTAGGAAAATTAAAACTTGGCTGCCCTTATCTGCCCTTTTGGCGATGACAAGGGTGCTACGGTTGCCAGATTATCTCGTAGCATTTGCTACGAAATTAGTTTATTTAGTCTTAGTGCTTTGTGTAGGTTTTGTGACTGAATTTTAACCGTTTTTTTTTTGTTTTAGGTAATTTATATATATGCTCGTTTTCAAGAATGCATATTCTTGAAATATGGCTAACTGTCAATACCGATAATGACTCGGAAAAGTGTCGTCAAGTCCTACAAAGTTTGTTGACTACTCTGAACGACGATGCTGAGAACATTGATATTCATTATTTAGAGAAAATTGTTAATAATTTATGTAAAGCTATTGCTCGATTCTGGAAAAATGTAATAGGGATAAAACCAAGCTTTTATATAAGAATTCCGATTGGTTTAATGTTATTGAAAAAATTCAACTTGTGAAAAACAATAAGCAATGTACTCCGTCTGAAACGTCGCCGTGTCATTCACGTGGTCGTCCTCGAAAACCTTTTACGCAATGTAGTAAAAGGACTAAACGTCGGAGAGTAGCTGATTTGTCAAAGAATGATGATTCTACTGTGAGTGCATTGCTTGATGTTTCAGACTGTTCATTCGATTCGTGTATATCTAGAGTTAGCACTGATGATGTCTTGTCACTTGTGACTGATGCTCAGTTGACAAAACATCAGTATTTATTAATTAAAAACTTTGTTAATAGTAAGATTTCTCCTAATGTATTACCATGTTACCAACAAATTACTAAAGCGAAACAGAGATGTTACCCTTCTAATATAACTGTTTCCGAGTCTTCAGCTGAAGTTGAATTACAAAGTCTTTTTGATCACACAGCTTCTCGAATCCTTGAATCTCAAAAAGAGGTCTTAGATCAGATTCCTGATGATTGTTTGTCTAATATCTCTTTACTTGGGAAATGGGGATTCGATGGCAGCACTGGACATAGTGAATACAAACAATTTTTTTCAGATTCAACTTTAGAAGATAGTAGTTTGTTTGTAACATCTTATGTACCCCTTCAAATTATTGTAAAATTAGCTGAAGATAATTGTAAAATTTTATGGAAAAATCCTCGACCCTCTTCCACTAGCTACTGCCGTCCTATTCGATTTCAATTTTTGAAAGAAAGCACAGCAGTGTCTTTGCAAGAGGAAGCTTATTTTAAGGATAAAATTGAAAGTTTGCAACCTACTTTTATTCAGATCGACAATCGTGAATTGGTCGTTTCTCATAAGTTGCAGCTTTCAATGGTAGATGGTAAAATTTGTAGTGCTTTAAGTGAAACATCTACAAGTAGATGTTATATATGTAATGCTACCCCTAAAGAGATGAATAAAAGAGACGAATGTTTACAAAAACCTGTAATAGAGAGTAGATACCAATTTGGATTATCACCACTACATTCTTGGATACGTTTCTTCGAATATTTTATTCATCTTTCATATAGATTAGACATAAAAAAATGGCAAGTTAGGCTAGATAGTGATAAACAATTGTTATCAAATAAAAAACAATATGTACAGTCCCAGTTTAGGGAACGATTAGGTTTAATAGTTGACAAGCCGCGTAGTGGTGGAAGCGGGACGTCTAACGACGGAAACACGGCCAGGAAGTTTTTTTTGGAATCAGCTGTATCTGCTGAAATTACAGGTTTGAATAAGGATCTCATAGATCGTTGTTGTGTAATATTACAAACGTTATCTTCTGGACATAAAATTAATGAATGCAAGTTTAAAGACTATGCATTACAAACAGCATACAGCCTGGTCGAGGAATATCCGTGGTATAGTCTTCCTGCTTCTGTCCACAAGGTGCTCGTACATGGATCAGATATTATAAGTTATGCATTGTTATCTATAGGAGAACTTTCCGAAGAAGCTGCTGAAGCGACAAATAAGTATATCAAAATTTATCGACGAGGTCACACTCGAAAAATGTCACGTGAAGTTACCAATCAAGATTTAATACAACGACTATTATTACATTCAGATCCTTATATTACAAGTCTTCGGAAACTTCCCCCTAAAAAGAAAAATACTCTGTCACAAAGTGTAATAGAATTGTTACATGTTTAATATTGTTAGAATAAGAATAATTTATTTGTATTTTGTTAGTTGTTTTGTTTTTTTTGTATTTAATTAATTTTAATTTATTTATTTCTATTATTTTATTATAATTAAATAATGTTATCGATGTTTTGACTCTTATTTTATTTAAAATATATGTTTTACATTCCAATTTTTAAGTGTTTGTTCATGATAAATTTAGGTAAAAGTATGTTATTGTTTATATTTGTTTTTTACTGAAGTAAACGTTTTTTATTCCGTAAATACATGTACTTCTTTCATTTTAATGTTCCTAAAACACTTTTACAACTATAAGTCACTAAAATAATACAATGTATTGATAGTAACAGGACTTTAACTATTTATGACCGCCCTTGTATGGAGCGTGTCCCTCTGTGCACCTGCTCAAAAATGAGACATTCTGTTTCATTGAAACCCAACATAATGGAATGGAATATTGATTAAACTAAAATCCCTTCTTTATCTAGGGATAGAAATAATTTGTATTTGGAGTTGAAAACAAAAAGTACTTAATAGAAATCCATCTTGGTGTTGTTAAGTGAAAAGGATGGAAATGAGAACACCGTATTTTTGGCAGAACATTCGACAAGCCGTTTTCGCAGCCGCGGTCGGGAAGCTACTAGTCGGCCACTGTGCGGGGCCGCAATCATATATTGAGCAATTAACAGGTAAGTACACACTTATACTTATGTTTCTAATTTCATATGGATTAGCGCGCGTGCGGCGACGGCTTCTCGTGGTATTTATTTTAACAATTAAATTACACAAAGGTAAGTAAAACAATATCTTATAGGCTAAGTAGGTACATAGGTAAGACTTTAGGTATAGCTAGGTAATACATAGGTAAGTAGCTATTTCAATATTTTTAATATCTAGGTTTTATGTTTAAACTAATGGTAAGTATGTAGGTCCGTCACAATACGTATCAAAGTAATATTATATAGGTAGGTAATATTTTTACCATAGGCATAAATATAAACAATAGGTAAGTATATATAACCAAATGGTAAATATAATTGGTGCATGTGTGCGTCGCCTACAACATTCCCCCCTTAGTGCTGAAGGCACTAACAGTCCTGTGGGTTGAGTAAGGCGACGCGCGTCACTGGACGGCGTAAGAGACCGGTGCGAGTGCGCACGTCAACAACGCGAACGCGACCGTCACCGCCTGGATGTGTCGCAGTCACAACTCCATGTCGCCAGCAGTTACGTTCAATGTTGGGCTCGAACAAAACAACATAATCTCCTACCTGCAATGACCTGGCTTCGCGAGTCCACTTTTGGCGTGGGATACGTGTTGGTAGGTATTCTTTTGTCCAGCGGAGCCAAAAGGCATCCGCCATGCGTTGTGCTATTCGCCATCTTCTTCGAAGACACAAATCATCATCATTGTACTTACCGAACATCGGAGCGTTAGAAGAAGATCCAATTAAAAAATGATTTGGTGTAAGCGCCTCGGGATAACACGGGTCAGTCGACACGTGTGTTATAGGGCGACTATTAATGATCGCCTCGACTTCAGCTAATAAAGTTGTTAGCGTGTCGGGATGGGGGGCTCGTTCTTTTAAAATCGCTTTTAAAGACGATTTTACGGTCCGAATCATGCGCTCCCATGCACCGCCCATTTCAGGAGCACCCGGCGGGATAAACCTCCAGTCTATACCACGAACCATGCTGTAGTCACGAAGTTCGTCGGTATTTATGTCACTCAAACTTCGTTTGAGTTCGTTGTCGGCGCCTTTAAAATGTGTGCCGTTATCTGAGTAGATAACCACAGGAAACCCACGACGCGCACCCATCCGACGAAGAGCCATTATTGTGGAGTCAGTGCTCAGGTCCTCCGTGACTTCGATATGTATGGCTCGTATAGTAAGGCAGGTAAAGAGAAGGCCGTAACGTTTTTGCCTTCTACGACCTACAGTAACTTCAAGTGGGCCAAAAAAATCTACGCCCGTAAAACTGAAAGGTCGGCGGGAGTGCTGCAGCCTAGCAGCCGGCAAGTCAGCCATGCGCTGCGGCTGAGGCTTGGCACGCCTGTAGCGACAGAATAAACAATGAGCTGATACCGACCGAACAGAAGGTCTCAGTCGTAACACCCAGTAACGCTGCCTTAATTCATTGACAACAAGCTCGTTGGCACCATGAAGAGCTTGTCTATGGTAATGTTCTATCAACAGCCGTGTGATCCTGTGCTGCCCATCTAATATGACCGGTCGACGTACGAAGTGGTCTACACCAGCGACCTTATCTATACGGCCACCGACGCGCAGTACACCAGTCTCGTCGAGGTAAGGAGACAGCTGGAGTAAGCGGCTGTTTGACGATAGTGATTTGCCTTCTCTAAGACAAGTCAGTTCGTCACAAAATGTTGCACGTTGACATTTTTTTATAACGAGGTTTTCTGCTTCTTTTATTAGAGTAACATCAAATTTGATGTTAATGCGTTTGCATTTTCTAATAAAAAAGAGAACTCTTGCAGTAGCACGTACTAGGGTTGTCCATCTCGAGATATTGTCTTCATTAGGCAAAGACAAATCGGAGCTGTCAACTGCTACCAACACTGATCGTTCCTCGCAAACAACATCATCGGAACGCTTAGCAACATGAGCGTCCTTTGGCCATTCAGTCTCAGGCTGACGTAAAAAAGAAGGACCTTGGAACCAAGAGTCAGAGTATTGTAGTGAAGGGGAATCTTCTCTAGTCGCGATATCAGCCGTGTTCAGCCGTGAAGACACGTACCGCCACTCAAGAACTTTTGTAAGTTCATCAATCTCACCGAGACGATGAGCAACGTATGGCTTATAATTTCTCGGATCACTACGGATCCATTGCAAAACAGTAGTGGAATCAGTCCAGAAAAAGCGCTTAACTACTCCGATATATGTATGTTCTTGTTGGACAGTATTAGCAAGACGAGCACCTAATAAAGCGCCTTGTAGCTCTAACCTTGGAACAGATATCGGACGCAATGGACTTACTCTGCTTTTACTAGCAACAAAACACACTAAAACGCGTCCATCTATTAAAGTAAATCTCCAATAAATTACGGCCGCATATGCCTTTAGCGACGCGTCGCAAAAAATATGCATTTGCCTGTCAATTATATCAGAGTCACAAATGGTGTCAGATATAAATGACGGCTGCGCTGACGCATAGCACTGCGTCCAGTAAGTGTTTAAGTAACACCGCGGTATACGCAATGAACAAAGTGATTTTAAATCCCTAAGCCAAGCCATCCACTGTGTATGCTCTGTGGGGGCAATGCGACAGTTCCAATCAACTCCGCTGCGGTGCACAGCTTGTAAAATTATTTTTCCTTTTATAATAAAAGGAGAAACAAAGCCATGCAAGTCATAGACAGACATAATGACACTGAGCAATTGTGACTTGGTGGGCGGTACCGAACCATTTAAAATGTCACTCGGAGTACGATCGAGTGAAATTTTAAAACCAAATGTATCACTGCTGGGGTACCATAATAGGCCGAGCGTGCGCTCGTAGGTATCAGTAGCACCGTGACTGAACTGTATAGCAGTCTGCGCCAGCGCATCGGCGGGGACAGAGTTCAATACCCGTTTGCTGTTACTAGACCAGCGTGCGATCTCGAAACCGCCTTTTTTATGTATATATGTTATGTCACTAAGTAATTGGATAGCTTTATCTTCACTATCGCAAGAGTGGATGCAGTCATCCATATAATGATCATTAACAATGACACTTACAGCATCAGGGAATAAGTCTTCATATTTCATGGCATTCTTATTTTTTATGTACTGAGCGATGAACGGCGAACAAGTCGCACCAAATATTAAGCTTTGCATAACACATACAACAACAGGATCGCTGGGACTTTTTTGCCACAAAAACCTAAAAACGTGTTGGTCTTCGGGACGTATTTTTATTTTTAAAAACATGTCCTTAATATCTCCTACTATAGCAAATTTATGCTGGCGGAAACGTAACATAATACCTAATAATGAATTATACAAATCTGGGCCAGTCAACAAATAATCATTCAGGCAAAATCCATCAACTTTACCGGCACCATCGAAAACTAATCTAAGCTTACCTGGCTTATTTGGATTTTGTACCCCAAAGTGTGACAAATACCATGTATGATTAGCTGATAATTCATGCCCCTTAAGTTCTCGAGCATAACCAAGATCAAATAATTTTTGTATCTCGTTTCGATACCTAACTGCATAGGATTCGTCTGTCTGAAACTTTTTCATTAATCCCTTGAGCCTGCAGAGTGCGTAATTATAAGTGTCAGGCATAAAAAAATCATCTTTACAAAACGGTAATCCAACTTCCCATTGATCACCAATATTACGTGAGCTCTCATCTAATATTCGTACAGCTCTCAAATGAGCCGTATTCTCACGCCTTACGGTCGATATTCCTATTGAGTCTAACTCGAACGACTGTTTAACTAAAGTGGTTAAATCGTTAATATCACCAGTGATTTCACTTACCTGTGACTCGGAGTGAGCGAGATGGAACGTATGACCTTTGATTGGAGTGTGACTGCGACCAAAGCAGCCGTGAATTGTCCAACCCAGTCGGCATCTCGTAGCGTAAGGTTCACGGTCATTACCGTGCAGTATTTCTAAGGGAGCCAACAAATAATAATTATCTTCCCCGATGAGTAAGCGAGGCACCACACACTCATTACAAACATATTTTTTTATATGCAAAAAATTGTTACAATTTATATTGTCAACTATTGACAAATTTTGCATAGGTAACTGTAACTTATTTACTTGACGTAACGTTATATCATAAATTTTACTATCATGAATACCAGATATTTTCGTACACACTTTAGAAGCGTCAGACTGAAATACTTCTAGCCCGAATGCGTCTATAAATTTAATAGGACAAGGTTGAAAACACTGAAGCCCTAACTCACGCACTAAGGACTTATCTATCATAGAAATAGAAGCACCATCGTCTAACAATGCATAAGTACTCACTGTACCGAGTGGTCCACTGATGTTCACCTTTACTACTTTGAGTAGTACGTGCGGCGCGGGGCCCGCGGGCGCATCACAGGCGGCGGCGGGGCCGGCGCGCTGCGGCCGCTGCTGGCGCAGCGTGCGCGCCGGCTGCGCGACGTGCGCGATGGTGACGCGTGGATCCCCGGCGGCTGGGACCGCGCGGAGCGCGGCGGGGTCCTCCGCTGCATCCGATGCTGGTTGCGAAGCTGCAGTCACGTGCGAAGTAATACTTGTGACGGGCTTTTTATAGTGCAACAAGTGATGATGTGCGAGTCCACAGTTGTCAATGTTACAAGTTGGCGCTGAACACTCGTTTCTGTCGTGATTATCTGTCAAGCAACAGAAACACAGATTGTTTTTCTTAACAAATCTCCACCGATCTCTTCTCATAGCCCGTTTGAATGCTCGACAATCTGGTAGAATATGAGCAGATCTCTTACAAAAAATGCATACATCTGTTTTTGCATTATTCTCTGCGGTTGTCAGTATAGGGCGGTTGTATCCCTGGCGAGAGATTGTTATAGGTCTGTTTGAGTGAGTAACATGTTCAGGTCTTTTCTGCTCGCGTAGCTGTGTCACACCAACAATTGCAATCATCTCGGCTTCACGTTTCAAAAAAGATGTTAACAATTCCAATTTAGGAATTTTATCGCATATTTTCTGGTATGCGTAATCTGTCCACTTGCCAATCAATGTACTTGGGAGCTTAGACGTGATCGCATACATAAGTTCTGGACTGCTCAAATAATCATTTTGATTAATAGCTCGCAGTGTAGCCACGCAATTGCTTACTTTGACGGAAAAATTGAAAATATCTTGTTGATAGTTATTAGGTAATGGTGTCAATTTTCTCATCTGTATCAACAAATGCTGTATGATAATATCTGCCCGTCCGAATCTTAACTCGAGTGCGTCGAGAATGTGCTTTGGCGACGTGTTGCCAATCAAGAGGTCAGTAACAGATTCCTTGGCTTCTCCTCTGAGTGCTCGACGTAGTCTCCAAATATTTTCAGACTCAGTGAACTGGCACAAACGAGATGTTTCTTCATAGGTACTTTTGAAATGTAACCACTCCATGCAGTCGCCATTAAATATAGGCAATTCGCGAGGGGCAGACAGTCGAGTAAGAACATGTTCCTCTTGCTGCCCGGGGGACGCAGCCATCATATCCTTGAGGGTATGCGCCAGCTGGAGAATGCCGTCGACAGGTAAGGCAGAGGGCGGAGCGTGACTCGGTTTATCCATAGCAGAATAAGTAGCCTGCGCTGCCTCCGTGACCGTCGCAGTGGCCTTTAGTTCCGGCTCATGTGGCTGAGTGATGCTGTGGTTCAGCCAGTCCTCAACGTGGGTACGTACATCAGTTTCGCCATTCTTGCTGCAGTTGGAGCGATATCCCGACTGTTTATCATAAATTTCCTCGTCGGCCAAAGCCAGATTAACTTCTAGCTGCTTATCAATAAGCTCAAATTGGATTCTAGCTTTGGCTTGAGCAGCTTCCAGCTCGAGCTGTTTGCGGCGCCGTGCTTGTGATGATGTCGACTTTTTTGTAGAACAATTTGATTCGTCCTTAATCGATGGTCCAAACATTTGTGTGGAATGTCCTGGATGAATTTTAAGCGATAAACTATCACTGGGAACCGGTTTTAGCACTGCACTGTCCTTTGCGAGCACGTGGTCCGACGCGCACTCTAACCTTTCGGTCAGCTTTAACCGGTCTTTGGTGGACAAAATATCGCGAGGGGGTGTTCGCTGCATTTCCAAGGCACTGGTAGGATATAATCCGGTTCGAAGGATCAGCTTGAAAAGGATGGAAATGAGAACACCGTATTTTTGGCAGAACATTCGACAAGCCGTTTTCGCAGCCGCGGTCGGGAAGCTACTAGTCGGCCACTGTGCGGGGCCGCAATCATATATTGAGCAATTAACAGGTAAGTACACACTTATACTTATGTTTCTAATTTCATATGGATTGGATTAGCGCGCGTGCGGCGACGGCTTCTCGTGGTATTTATTTTAACAATTAAATTACACAAAGGTAAGTAAAACAATATCTTATAGGCTAAGTAGGTACATAGGTAAGACTTTAGGTATAGCTAGGTAATACATAGGTAAGTAGCTATTTCAATATTTTTAATATCTAGGTTTTATGTTTAAACTAATGGTAAGTATGTAGGTCCGTCACAATACGTATCAAAGTAATATTATATAGGTAGGTAATATTTTTACCATAGGCATAAATATAAACAATAGGTAAGTATATATAACCAAATGGTAAATATAATTGGTGCATGTGTGCGTCGCCTACATTAAGCAAAAAACAATAATGATTCTGAATCTACAACATATACTCAAAAGTCCGTCAAGACACTGTATAATAAAATCAATTCGTAGGTTTTTGTTTTTCAAGTTAAAAAAGCACATACAGCCACTTCTTCTGTATAGTTTTTTAATACAGAAGTTTCGTGACTTTTTCAATTAATATAATAATTTATAATTTAATATTAAATTAATATTATGATTTTCAATAAATGCTGTATTTGTTTACGTACTTATTTCTTGACGTATTTGTTTCTTTTTTCTCGCAGGTGGTGCGAAAAGTAGAGTATTTTTAGGCGGGTTTAAAGCAGTCTAGTCTTGGGTGAGGACTCTAGAAATCCTTCGTTACGCTCGCGATTCAAGTAAACACCAGTGGCATAAGGCACTGCTTTATTGCCTTAGTTAATAATTTACTACTATTTAATTATAAAAGCATGCAACCTCAAGTACATACCTATTAGAATTATTTTCATTGCAGTTGGGTAGCATTTTATCTAAGTTTAATGAACATATTTATCTACTATTAATATATAGTATTCTGAAGGGCTTTCTTACCTAATTTCCTTTCCATTTGAGAACGACACATGCTCTTACTATGGCTACTGTACCAACGCGAACTAAGTTTGATTGAAAACTCATTTCTGCGTCGCTACTAAACCGTCCTTACGGACTGTTGGTCCCATTGGTAAACCGTTGCCTGGTTACCCAACGTTAACACTGTACCTACTCATATGTATGATTCACCGTCACACTGATTATTTTAAAATAGGTCAGTATGAAGGCTGGGAAAGTGATTTCCCTACCTTAACACTAGTGTGAAGGCTCAGTGTGAAGGTGGGTCGGACGGGACAATTTAGAAGTGGAACTTTGCAAGCACAGATGTTGCCTCCCTTTGTCAACCCTGGGTCCTTTGAAAGAGGCGCGCAGAAGCACCGTGCAGGTCGGTAAGGTGAGGGTTATTTTCGCATTTGGACACAATTTCCACTTACCATCAGATAGGATGCGGTCATTTGCTAGGCTTTGTATAAAGAAGAGTTGGTAATAAGTACGAAAATGTTCACGCTTCCCGATTAGCACTTTACCACCTCTACCATCATACGCTTATTACACAGTGACGTTAACAATACCAAGGCACACGGGTAAACAATGCCGATTCATAGCCAAGGGTCGTCGATATGAATTGTGTGGTGTGTGTTAAGTATGCCAAGCGTGGGAAAAACGTAGGACAAAACCGCATTAGGCTTTATTATTTTTTGCATAAACAAAATATTGTGTACGTAAATGTTTGTCCGTCCGTGCATACGAAGCCTTTTCAATGCCAAAATAACCTGCACGTTGCGGCTCGGTGACCATGCAGTCATTTCTTTCGCGAGGCTGCGCCAAGCGCACGCGCCAGTGAATGCAGTGATTCTTGAAATCGCAACAATTTCGAAGTGTTTCGTGAACGACTAATAAAACGTTACTTTTAAGCTTTACATTTTTTTTTAATATTCCATGCAACGAATTCGGAAAAATGAAACTTTGGACTTTATTAGTATGCGGTAAGTAAAATTTTTTAACTAGTGTTTTACGCTCTTTCTAGGGACTTAAAAAAAACGAATGAGAAATTGTTTTATCATAATGCACTGTCATTAAATTTTATTTTATACAGCTACATCTTGTTTATAAAACTACATCGCATGCAACGCATGTAATGTTACTATCAATGTCATGTATAAAATAGTATTGTTACCAATGTCAGTCGCTTTTAAAAATTTCAAAATCAGTATGTTTTTACACATAATATTGAGACATTGAAATGAAGTTTCTCAAGGATATGCACTCTTCACGAATAAGTTTCCAAATTTAGGTAAGTGGCTGTTGGCAAATTAAAAATTCTGGTTTCTTTATTTACGAGAATGCTCTCAATGCCAGTCTCAAATTCTCAATGTTGAGGAAAGGGCAGCTACGTTAACAGGTCGCATCATCATTGATTTTTAATCAAATTAAGTAATAAAAATATTTATTAAGGTTAGGTAGTATGTACTTATATTTTCAAAGTTGAATGAACTGATTCCAAACACTTCCTATCCATCTTTGGATAAGTACTTAGATTAGAGGTAATAAAGCACGTCATTACATCGGTAGTTAACATTTGCTGACAATGTCTAGCAACAAAGCAACGCAATACGACGCGCTTCTCTGTGACTATTTTAATTTGAATTCATTTCAAAATTTATTTTAAAGAAATGTTATATTTAAATAAAAATTTCCAAAAGCAAGGAAACGTTTTTCTGTGCGAGTTCTGTAGGTAAGCTTTCTCTGTTCAACTAAGCGTCAAGGCGATTTCCTTAAATTTCACATTATACAAAACTAATTAGACGCTCTTACGTTGTTGTTTAATTCCACGAGTAATAATATGCATTCACGTTTATCCATTGATTGCTTATTTTAATAGCTCGTAATACATTTAGAAACTCGTAATACATTTAGAGACAAACTCTCGGAACATAACTCGTAACATACGATACGAGTTAGTTCCGAGAGTTAGAGGTAAGACAGCCAATTCCTCAGATGTTGTGTACTCCAGGTGAGATTAAGGCCAAGGCTTTCCCTGTTGTTTATAAGAATATATTATTGTTTATAAATTGTCCGTGCAATAGGTACTGAGCCAAATTATCGACGTAGGAAGGCAAATTGTCTAAAAATGTGCCAAGTCATCTTTGAATAAAAACGGGTCAGTATGCGTTGCATTCCCATTCAGTATAGCCAAAATACGGGTTCCTTATAATTCGAATAATGAGAGGTATTCGAATATAGACAAAAATATGACTTTCTTAATCCATAATTTATAAAAAATCCTTTACGTTTTTATGACGTTAATAAAATATCGCTAAAGTACTCAGTTTTGTAATCTGTGTCACAGTTATTCAATTTTTTTAATTATCAGTGTAGTGGTTTTTTTTGGTGTTTTCTACATACTTACATACTTTTTTCTGAACTTGTGAAATGAATATTAAATCTCAATAGTCTGAATGATAAAAATGTGTAACATTTTCCTTGAGGCTATTAATTGCGAGACGTAAGAATTGTACTGATGACAGCAGCCCTAGATTACAGTAGAAATATTTACATTTGTAATTATTGAAAATTTGAAACCTTATATCTTATTAGGTCCCCTTGCAACATATTGTTTTACGCGTGGTACCTATTAGTTAGTTATTAGTTAGTGTATAACCTTACTAACCGTACTACATAATAAGTGGAATGCTACTCATGCAACAAGTTACTTAAGATGTGTAATATTATGTCACACATTTTTAGTTAAATGAATCGAAGCGAAGATATTAAACTATAAGCCGGTCAGATGTTTAACGCAAAGGCACGCGATGATTACGTGAGATGAGAAACAAGTTTTTAATCTTAAACACGCGTAGCTGTTTTTTTGATAAATTACTAATATTTGTGTGTATTTAAATTAATTTTCCATTATGTCTGATTGACGTGAAGTGGAGTATATATATATTTTTAGCTATTAATATTTATGTGGTTTGAATATACTTTATCAATTCAGTTAGAGTGACTTAATTGGTGCTGTTAATAGGATACGGAAAGGGTTCTGTACCTTAAAAGGAAAAAACCGAACCGTTATAGAATCACTTTGTTGACCGTCTCTCTATCAAGGCCCTCTTTGTCAGGAACGCGTAAAAATGAAGTGATATAATATAACTGATAGTATATAACCGAAATCTATATCAAATATTAGGGTGTATGGTCGTTTTCACGTGTAAAAAATCATATTTGTTAGTCATCATCATCACAGCTCATATACATCCCCACGGAGGGGCTCGAACCTAGCCGAAGTTAGGGTGCTTAGGCCTTAGTCAACCACACAAATGTTGCGGTTTCACAATAGAGTACCTACTTCGGATTGACCTTAAATCATGAAATATGGTAAGAAGTAACGATTTATAGCCAAGGTCGAGCGTCGGTGGCGCTGTGGACTCAACACTGGCCTCCTAAACGGGAGGTCCGGGTTCGATCCTGCCATGTTACCATTGTGTTCTTCGAGTTTCATATGTACATTTACCTGACGCTCTTACGATGAAGGAAAACATCATCAGGCAACCTGCATACTGTTGCGAAGAAATTCAGTGGTGTATGTGAAGTCGACCAGTCCGCACTGGGCCAGCGTGATGTTCTGAAAACCATGTACACACAGCACCACGCTAGGCTGTACATGTTGACCTTGAGACCGCCCTTATGTCGCTCGTAATAGCGGCGGCTTTCCTAATGCAAATGTAAAGCTTCACGTGTTGCTGACTGTACAAAGCTAGGTACTTGTGCCGTTAGGTTAGGAACAAGACGCGAGTCTAACTCGTTCGTGGCCGGTTTTTTTTTGGAATGGAATAGAAAACTTAAGTATGATATGGTAGGTATTACACTTTCTATTGTGTGAGATTTTTTATACAACTAAGTCGGCAAACAAGCATACTGCCCACCTGATGGTAAGTGGTGACAGTCACCTATAAGAAGTACATGTGGTTATTGTGAGATTCGCAGCAAATCTGCAACCTCCACAAGAACCACAACCACTTTACATCTTGTGTCACAAGTTAGCAACGTAATTAAGTTGCCAAATTGTGACATAAGACGTAAAGTTACGGTACCCAGTAATTTCACTGCCATGTCTTATCCTTCAAACCGGAACACAGCAATGCAAGCACTGCTGCTTTGCGGCAGAAATAGGTAAGACGGAGGTACCCAAGCAGACGACCCTGTGGTACAGAGTCTCGCTCCGGTTAAGATTCTCATATATTATAGATTCTCGACAAGATAATAGGTACACCTAAGTGATATTACAATTAGACTAAAGTCCTTGCTCTATATTGAAGAATTTAATGATCCTCTCTGTTCATGTCGTGACCATCCCGTCACGATCAGGCTTTATCGTGAATTACTTGTGTTAGGTTATATACTTATATACATGCTATATAGGTACTGCTGTTCGTTTCATTTATTCGTCTCATTTTAGACCGAAAACTGCCCCGAATGTACCTACTGGACAAGAATAGGCTTTTATTTTAACAAATGTTGATTTTAGTAAAATTCATTTTTAGTAAAAAGCATTAAAAGGCCTTTAATGCTTTTTTAATGTGGTAAGACAAAGGAGTTTAACAATAAGAAAAATTGAAATAAATATTTAATCATAAATACACCGATTGCACACCTCTTTGTGCACCGGCGGCGCCCCCTAGTCTGTGCCGATATTGATTACCTACTTGTAAATATTGATGTTAAAACATTTTTTTAATGAATTAATAAAAAAAACAAGCTAATAGTGGACATAATTTGGAAAATAATTGTTTTTTTTTAATTCTAACGTCTTTTATGGTATATGTATAAGTAAACATAATAAACGCTCCTTTAAGGGTTCACAGGGTATTTGTTAGATACTGTAGATAATCTTTTTTTTTGGCAATCGGTCTTCCGTCAATGGGGCAACCATTAGGTGCCTTTTTTAGGGATTAAGTACAGAATAAGTATTTAGTTAGGTTGAGTTTGGAGAGCTTGTCGAACATTCAAAGTTGACAGGGTAACCTAATTCAGTAATCCCTTAAACTCGTATTTTCGGTCAATGGTCACTGGTCAATGGTTACACCCCTTGTTGCTCTACTAACCGAGTAATATTATCTGTTTATAAAATACGCATTTTGTTATTTTGTAACCAAGATGCAAGTTTTATGGCAAATTAAATAACGTTTGTTTAATTTAAATAACATTGTTTTGACAAAACATAATTTTTTTTTACAAAAAATAAAAACCAACTTCAAAAAAACTGAAAAGTTAAAAATAATATAAGAATAGATACACAGACAACATCACACTTCTATATTGAAGTCGGTGCTAAACGATGATCTCCTAGAAAGTACGAGTAGTCTTAAATAAGGATTTCCCGCGATTTTCATGGGATCCCATCATCAGATCCTGACCTTGGTAACCTTGGGACCACCCTAAGAGTATACTCTATCGAATACAAAAAGAATTTTGAAAATCGGTCTACAATTGGCGGAGTAATCGCGTAACATACACAAAACACGTTGGACACACCTTAAAATTTAAGGGTTTTCCTCGATTTTCATGGGATCCCATCATCAGATCCTAACTTTGGTGACCACGGGACCACCCTTGGAATATACTCTATCGAATACAAAAATATTTTTTCTAAAATCGGTCCACTATTGACGGCGTAGGTAATCGCGTAACACACACACACAAAAAAACATACGCATCGAATTGAGAACCTCCTCCTTTTTTGAAGTCGGTAAAAAAAATGAAAACAACATTCTTTTTAAGTTGATTGTAGTTAATTTGATTTGATCAATTGTTCACTAACTACTTAAATAAGTCTATATACAAGGTCATTTTTCTGCCAGTGTAAATTTCGTTGTTATAAATCCAAATCCACATTCTTAAGAGGTTGCGAGAAATTGAAGATTTCGCTTTGAATATCTTTTGTGGTTTATCGTCTCTGATGTAAATGCGAAAGTGGTGTCATTCGGATATCTCTTTGTGCAATAAAGCAGACATTTAAAAGCATGTTTCAAGACCTCGACCACAGAACGATGCCTCCTCACTTAAATGACTTGCATGATCCAGTGGTTTAATCGTAAATTATGACCGCTTATCACTGTAGTATATCCGTTATATCGCGAAGCAGCTTTATTTTTAATTAGTTATGTGAAGTTTACTATTATTATGTCAATCAACAAGCTCATTATGTCATCATAACAGCTCATTTATATGTCCCTACTGAGGGTCTCGAGCCTACCCTAAGTTAGGGTGTTTAGGCCTTAGTCAACCACGCTGGCTCAGTGCGGATTGGTCGACTGCACATACACCTTTGAAATTCTTTGCAGATGTATGCATCTTGCCTCGCGATGTTTTCCTTGGCCGTAGGAGCGTTAGATAAATGTACATATAAAATTCGAAACTTATAACACCCCTCTTTTTCCGTCGGGGGTTATTCGCCCGCAATTAGGTACGTCCGCGCTAATTTCATGTTTCCCAAGAAATTTACCCGTAGTAGAAATAATTGAAACTATAAAGCATAAACTTTTACAAAAAGTTCCGTGGAAATATGTCAAATAAAAATCAAAGTTTCGACCCCTATTTCACATTGCTAAGAGGGAACTTACAAAAACGCTTAAAATTGCGTTCACTTATTTTTAATTCCTAAATACAACATTTTATGCTTCTATCTTAAAAACTACAGAGTTCTATACAAACTTTCAAGACCTGATTTACCACCTTATAAGTTTTTAAAAAACGCTTTATTTTATTTCTAATTTTCAGATTAAGCACCTATACAATTTCATGCTTCTAACTTAGAAAATAACCGAGTACCTACCATACAAACTTTTAATCCGTAACTTACCTCCTTAGGGGTTGATTTCTAAAGTACGCTTTAACGCATGTTCACTTTTTTCTTAATATTAGCATAAATACAAAATTACATGGTTCTAACCTCAAAAATTCCATACAAACTTTTAACCCCCTTTTCACCCCTTTAAGGAGTGAATTTAGAAATATCGTTTCTTAAAAGTGATACTAACAGTATAAAAGTCCATTTATCTGCTTAAAACTGGGTGTTATTATGGCAGTCGGAATATTGTCTGTATATAATGTACCTATGCAATATGTAGTATGTAGATACTCGTATGTAGGTATTGTAATTTTGCACGTTTTGTAATAATTTGATAATTTAATTCATATCATCATGACATGAGTCTTTTTTTACATTAAGAAGGTACATATTGAAAATTGTCTTCCTTTACATCGATGGTCACTTTCACTTACCCGCTGTTGACCAATGACCCTGTCGACCGAGGCTACCAGCCGAGTCTCATGTTATTGACAGTTAAATAACGTATAAGAATAAAATTATTGATATCGCTAATTGAGCATGCATTACGACCATATTACGACTGATTTTTGTCGGTATGGTGTCTAATCGGTAACTGACATTAAAAACTTATGTATTCGAAATCACATTGTATAGTTGTGCCGATTTCACTATTCATGTACTTAATAAAGCAGAAAAGCATGACCAAAGGAACTATCGGTTGATTAACAGACAATTGGTTGATTACTTTAATGGCAGTGCCACAAACCAGAGATGTCCCAGATTTAAGAATATGTTTTACTAGCTGTGCCAGCGAACTACGTTTCGCCATATATTTTTTTCCCATTTTTGAAACATATTTCATTGATGCTCAGCTCCTATTAGTCATAGCGTAATGTTATATAGCCTATAGCCTTCCTCAATAAATGGACTATCTAACAAAAAAAGAATTTTTCAATTTCAATCAGTAGTTCCTGAGATTAGCGCGTTCAAGCAAACAAACAAACAAACAAACTCTTAAGCTTTATAATATTAGTAAGTAAGTAAGTATAGATTGAATACTAATAAATAATGTTACATTCAACGCATATGTAAGCATACTATTTGTATATTTTATTAAACAAAGCATGTGAGAATCATAAGTCTATAGATGGCGATTAAAAAAAAAAGAGACAAAAAGTAGAGTTTCCGAATTACTACCTGTTCTTCTCGTGAAAGCTCTCCCAATTTCTGAACAGTGAGTGGGCCTTAGACAACAGCCACACGCTTATTTTTCTGCATTAGTTCCGTAGAGAAAATGTATGGAAATGACATTAGAATGTGACAACCTCACACCGTATTTTTTTCTCAGCTAATGTCATCTCCATACATTTCTTTCTGCGGAACGACTGCGGAAAAATAAGCGTATGGCTTTAGTCTAGCTAGGCCCACGGGTGTATAGTAAACTCTTTTTATTATTCTAATTGTATTTGCTAATATCTTGGAATGTATGCCATCTACTCATTAATTTAAAAAAAATGTTTTATAGGTACGTCAACAAGTGCCCGTAGTATATGTCTATATGTCGAATAAATATTAATTTTTTGATTGATTTAAATGTGTTTTATTGCATTGATTATACAAGTTTATTTTTTAATTACCAAAAAAATTTGTGTGCTTGTTCAGACAAGTTAACTGAACAACTTTCATTATGGGACCAACTTTGAAATCGCAAAAAAAATCAGCTGTTCCATACAAATGTTCAACATTCACTGAATCTAGATGTATGGAACAGCTGATTTTTTTTGCGATTTCAAAGTTGGTTCCATAGTGAAAGTTGTTCAGTTTGCTTGTCTGAACAAGCACAAAAAAATTTTTTGGTAATTAAAAAATAATCTTGTATATTTGCTAGTAGTTTTTAAACCCTTTTTTTGCTTTAATAGAACATATTTAACTTATAATGAGAACAAGTTGGTTTTTCGTCTATTTCACCCCTTATCCCACCCAATCATGGTTAATATGTTTGAAACTAGACGATTGGTTTGTTTTTGATTATTAATTTCATGCGAACCTATTAACGAACATATCAAACGAAATACAGATAGATTTCGTACTAACTGTAAATCCAATTATGCAGATCAAGGGAAGATATGATTTCATCGAGTGATTTCAGGTTTGAGCGCCTAGTTGACTAGCCAATACCTAAATCATTGTTGCATTGCTTCCGTAATGTGACTCAATAGTTAAGTTGGGCAACCGCTCAGATTCCGTGAGTGAAGTGCACAGACCCAACTGGTTAATTCCCAGCCATCCATGCTGATTTCTTATTTCAATTAGCTATAGTTTTGATCTACCTAATATGTTGCAAAATTATTGGGATTTATTTAATATGTAGTTCATTTCAGCTAATGCTTGAAAAAATAACAAAAGATATCTAAGTATGTAGTTTAGAAATCAATATAAATATGAAATTGTAGAAAGTTGTCGTGTACTTATACCTCAGTAAATACAATAGTTCGAATTTTTAAACGTAAGCTGCCAACATCTTTTAGGTCTGTGCCGGTAGGGGTGCGATGTCAGACAACCTCCTCTTGGTGCACCATGAGCAACCCGGCAGATTTTCTACCGCGGGCTAATAATCTGACGAGAGGCCCCCCCATGGAGGGGGTGGGCGTGGGATGGCCGGGTTCAACCCGGCGGGTCACTGTATGTGGCCAACCGCTTCATGCGGTGAAGGGCGAAGTCCCCTCTTCTTTTTGTTAAGAAGAGGTGTGACTTTCGCCGGAAGCCTGCTTCTGGCTAGCAGTGTTGAGGCGAGTCATTCGCTGTGGTGCTTTGCGCCTGTCAGGGATTTCCCTGAGCTTCGGCCCACCCGCGCGGCGGTGGATCCAGTGGGGTCTGCCGTCGGGCAACCCGTTACCCGTACTGAGCGGGCCGGGGGCCCAGCGCACTGAGCGTCGGGCCGCGTGGAAGACAACCACATTAAAAATTACCCCAACCCCAAGGTCGTGTCTCCGTGCCGAGGGGGTGCGTGGCTGGTGGGAGACCAGTCTCAAGCGGAGAAATGGAGTGCATCCCAAAATGCAATGAATTTGGCAAAAACGAAAAACGTCCCCAGGGGGTATCAGTCCCCCCCGCGCAAGGTGGCTGCGGGCAGCCAGACGTATCTGGGGCTGGCTCTACCAAATCCACCCTTCCGAGTGTCGATGACAATAACCCATGCAAACCCGTTAAGAGCGGGCCACCGCCGGTATCCGGGCCGGCTGGTGGAACTACCACCATCTCAACCGAGGCGTTAGTAGGAGAGTTTCAACCCCCGACGGCGGTTCCCGGGTCGTCGAGGGGTAAAAATGCGACCGGACGCAAAGGAGGTAGGAGAAGGGCCGGCATATCGGACATCATGCTTAAATATGACGCTCCAGATATGTTTCCGGTGTCAGGAGAGTCGAACTGTCTATCTGAGGCGTCATCCATGATGAGCACGGTCAGCGGTACGAACGCCCCTTCCGCTCGCTGGAAGAGGGGCCACACTGAAGTTGGAGACGGGGAGGAAGGCAGCGACGATCCTTCGCTAGAAGATGTTCCGCTGTCTTCACGTAGAACGCCAAAACCAAAGGGAAAACGAGGAAGAGGCCGCCCGCCAACCACCGGCGAATACGTCGGGCTCGCCAAAGCGAAGGCAGAGTATCTGGAGCGCCTGGAGCTCCAACTTCAGGTCGAAAGGGAGCTCCTCGAGATGCCTACGGACCCAATTAACACGAGGCGCACGCCGACCGCAACAACAGCAGCGGTTGCAGAGGTGTTGTCTCCTCTTGAGGAGAGTGGAAGTGACGACCCAACGCTCACCGTCACCTAGCGCATGGGTCGTCCTTTCCATATTATTGAATATGTGGCAGAAAGGTCCTCAAGTTTAAAGGGGACTTTCATAAAAAAATTAAAGGAGGCGGTTAAGAGCCTTCGGGAGGACGCCAAAGTGCTTGCGGCGCGCACTGTCTCAGAAGAGACTTCGCGCCTGCAGCAGGCGAATTCCCGACTTGAAGGTGAACTAAAGGTCCAGAGGGAGAAAATAGCAGAACTGGAGGCGAAAATGAAAGACCTTCTGGAGAATAGACCACCACCTCCCCCTCCAGCTCCAAACACGGATAAGACTCTAGCTCCCCCTGACATCGAGGAGAGAACAGGTTGATGGGACGCATGGTTACGCGACTCAACGCCAGGCTCGAGGGGTTAGAGCCTAGGCTGAACCCCGCGCCACGCCTGCGCCCCTCCCTCGAGCATGAGAGAAGAGCCGAGACTTCGTTCCTATGGAGCTAGGGATGTCTGCTACGCCCACAGATTGCAAATTTGCGGCGAAAAACGCAACCCCTCAGCGCTTCAGACGGTGGATCCCTCCAAAAGGCGAAGACCACCAAGGCGGAAGAGAGTCGATGTGGAGCAGCCCACAGCGAAGGAACCATGCTCGCTACCACCAGTCCCACCCGCAATAGAGAAGGCCTGGACCTCGGTGGTGAGCCGTGGCCAACAAAAGAGAGCCAGGGCAGAGGGCAGACCGGCACCTACCAATACGCCGAAGCAGCCCCCCCAACCCATCAAGAAGAAGGTACCTGCTCGGCAGCTTAAACTGCGCTCGCCGAACATGGCGGCAATAGTGTTAACACTACAGCCAGGAGCCAAGGAGAAGGGCCACACATATGCTGGGGTGATTGCGGCCGCCAAAGCCAAAATAAGCCTCGCGGAGCTGAATATTGAGGGAGTCCAGTTCCGTAGGTCTTTGACTGGGGCGGCCATAATCCTTCTGTCCGGCAAAGACAAAAAGGCGAGTGCTGCGGACCTGGCCATCGCTCTGAGAAGAGTGTTGGATGCCAACGTAGCGCGGGTGACCATTTCCACCAAAACGGCGGAGTTATTAATCTCCGGAATGGATGAGTCCGACCAACCGGAGAAGTTGCGGGAGTCGCTGGCGAAATCCAGTGAATGTGAGGTGGAGGAGGTCCGGGTAGGCGAGATCCGCCAGGGCCGCTACACCGTGGGTACGGCGTGGGTATGTTGCCCTGCGGAGGCCGCTAAAAGATAGTCTCAGCCAAGAGGCTACTAGTGGGCTGGTCCTCCGTAAAGGTGAAGCTGCTCCAGCTCCGCGAGATGCGGTGTTTTAGGTGCCTCGAAACCGGGCACCTAAGAGTAGATTGCAAGGCGGAGGTAGATCGGAGCGCCCTATGCTACCGATGTGGAGAGGTAGGGCACAGGGCTTCAACATGTTCGTCGGAGTCGAAATACCCCTTGTGCATGGCGGCTGGGAAGCCCGCGGAGCACCGCCTTGGAGGTAAGACTTGTTCTGCCCCCAAGACGCCCATTAATAGGAGGAGGAAGAGGACCGCGCCAAGGCGCTAGCCTGAATCTTTAAGAGCAGAGGCGGAAATGGAGGTCACCGAGGACATCGTCGGGGTCTCCATTATCCAGGAGGAGGTGACAGCGGGAGGGGAAGTCCCCTGCGTTATAAATAGTCCCCAACCCCAAGGCACCTGATGCCGGGATATCGGGGTGAAGAGCGGTGCACAACATCAGGGCCGCTGACAAAGCAGCAGAGCCACGTGCCTTCACAGGCGTATCGCGAGTCCGACATTGGATCATCCACGGACAGGGTGTCAGGGAATAAGGCCTCCCTGTTGTCCCCTTTCCCCTGTCTCGTGACGGACGGAGAAGCTGCTGGGGGGGTTTTTAGTGGGTAGGCCTGGGTCGAAACGATTCGGGGAGTCCCACATATCCTCGTGGTTGAGTCAAACCACGAGGATATGTGGGGCTCCCCAAATATGCGCAAAAGCATTTTCCCCCTTCCAAAAAAAAAAGGTCTG
Organism: Schoenobius gigantellus; assembly: GCA_963935595.1. Taxonomy (NCBI): domain Eukaryota; kingdom Metazoa; phylum Arthropoda; class Insecta; order Lepidoptera; family Crambidae; genus Schoenobius; species Schoenobius gigantellus. The sequence goes on along the minus strand of OZ012551.1, from coordinate 16,347,779 downwards.
TGCCGGTAGCGGGTACTTGCTTGCAACATCATTTTTTTTGTTGCTTTAATTCCTTTTTTTATTGTTTTAGTGTATTCACATATTAGCTTGTTTTTTTGTCACACTATTTTTTGTTCTCATTTTTCTAAACCAATGTCGTCTGGAAAAGATCGCTTCTAGGGATAAGACAGTTTTTACCCTCATTAATAATAAGAACTTTATTGTAGTGTATTTGAATTGTGATGAGTGCAATAAAGAATTTATCTATCTTTTTTTTATTGCAACTAAGTTGCCTACAAGCAAACTGCCCACCTGATGGTAAGTGGTAACAGTCACCTATAATACATGTGACTCCTGTGAGATTCGCAGTAAAACTGCAACCCCCGTAGCCACTGGAACGCTCGCCACGCGAAGCGTGGTGGGTTTCAAAAGCAAAAAGTAGTATATCTCAAATATCAAAGGTGCCGCCATTGCGGAATGACTCACCCCGGCGCGTACGGAGTGTTCAAAAAATTGCGGAGAGTGACATATACTGTCTACAAGAGAACAAAAAATACGTATGGAAAGGTAATTTAATATAGAAGGAACTTATAACAGTTAATTAGATAAGGATTAATAATTAAATGAATGAAGCGCGAAAATGTTCGGAAGGTCGCGGAAGACCCGATTTTTTTTTAACATTTTTTGCACCAAAACTATTTTATAAAACTTTAAATAACCATATATATTATTATAGCCCTATTCTTGAAGATTATTTTGATATATAATAGTTTTGGGTAATATTATTAATGAAAAAAGAAAAAAATAATAAAAACGATTAATTACGTAATTATATACGCGAGATGCGCACGCGCGACCTCAAATTTAAAAAAAATGCAAAAAATAAATTATTGTGTCTAAAATTAAATAAAAAATACGTATGGAAAGCTAATTTAATAAGGAATGAACTTATAATAGTTAATTAGATAAGGATTCATAATTGAATAAATAATGACGAGAATAGTAACTAAAGTGCTTAAAATTTCAAAAATACTCACTTTTTGAAAAAAACGTTTAGTGTGGCAATATAACACTATAAACTATCATAAACCATACATAATAATGTAGCCCAATTCTTCTAGTTTATTTTGATATAGAACACTCTACGAAAATACTAATACAGACTAAGTAAGTACGCAATAAATCTCATCGGTCATGGAGTAAGAAACGTATGGATACGGCCAAGTAAGTTAAACCGCAGACTATGACAAATTTATTTCAATCTAAGACTAAAAATAAATTGGACATGACCTGTCAACTTATGAAAGAGACTATTGACAAAGGAATAAAGCCATAGAGAAAATATTTTATTTTTCGCGATTTTTTTATCACACCGCGCGGTTTTACGCAAAGGGAACTGGGTACCATAGTACCCAGGTCGGGCGAGAAGATCGAGATTTTGGGGACTATAGTCCCCACGGACGTTCCAGTGGGTAGGAACGTTGGCAACTTGTGACATTAGATGTAAAGTCACGATACCCAGTAATTTCACTATCTTACCCTTCAAATCGGAACACAGCAATGCAAGCACTGCTGCTTTGCGGCAGAAATAGGTAGGATGGAGGTACCCATGCAGACGACCCTGGTACAGAGTCTGCCTCCCCATCTTATCTATCTATCTCCCTACCTTATCTATCTAGCTAAAAGGAAAATGTTAGCTTTTTCTTTCTTATTTATAGTATTAGGTAATACTGTGTTTCCAGTGTCAAATATTAAATGATATTTTTGTTGTAAACATACATTTTTATTTGCATGGAATGCTGTAAATCGTACGAATCATCAGGCGAAACATGACTGCAGTGAAGATTCACATCTACCTACTTATATGTTACGCGAGTTAATTTTGACAAGTTTATTTCATTTAAATACTTAGTATAACATTACAACGATAAAGGCTGCATTAAGAAAAATGTTTCAATATTAACCCAAGCTTAAAAGTGACATTAATATATTCTCTTATATGGTAGGTATGCGACTCTGGTAAATATTGCTTGACCAAAGACTGAATCGCGCCAATTAATAATGTATGGGTATAGATAAACTTGGCAGCAGTTGCAAAATCTCCTCGAAGGAATCAAATAGCGATTGCGACCCTTAAATATACACGGATTATAGGTTGTGAGGTTGTCAAACAAGTTTTTAATATATCAGGCCATACGAACAAGTGTGACTACTTTATATCTCTTATCTTTTAACAATTTTTTGTGTCAGAGTGTAATGTACACAAGAAAAATTTTATAAGTAGGTAGGTATTTACATAGTTGACTTCATCCTTAGTCCTTTAGTTTTGTACGCAGTTGCAGTAAAAGCTCAGAGTATTTTTCTTTACAAGCTTTATTTACTTTCACCTGTCCCGGTGTCTGTAATGAAATCTTGCAAGTTACATTTAACCCACTTGCCAGTTTCTGATTGAGCTAAAATATTGCATGCATATAATTAAATACGTATATCGGATGACAATGCAATATTATAATAAAATTTCATACAAATCCATTCATTAGATTTTACGTGAAAAGGTAACAAACATACATACATCCACCCATACTTACAAACTTTCGCGTTTATAATATTAGTAAGGAAGTAAAAATTAAGCTGATCTAATGCTGGAGCTGGAAGGTGACTATAGGAACTTCGCAATAAAACGACACAGCCCCATCGAGTTTGGGCTTGTTTGATTCATATTGACTAGTACTAAAAGCTTTTATTATTCTACTTGAATTTAAGTTGCTTTTTAATACCTATATGTAAAGCAGTTTATCTTAATAAATCATATCTATCTTCTATAACAAAAAAATTAAATGTAAAAAAACCTTTTTAAAAACAAGCTTTTATTTAAATGCGCTAAAAATAATTAATAAACTTTTACACTAAAACTTTTACTTATAACGTCATTTCACATTTGCCACAATTTATATGACATAAAAGCTTGTCGCGAGATTTACTTGTGTGTAGTAACTTAAAAGAGTACTTTTAAGTACCTACTCGTATTTACTTTGAAAATTGTAATGTATAAAATTATTCACATCAAATTATTTAATTTACTTGTTTATCTACAAAAGTAAATCTCGCGACAAGCTTTTATGTCATATAAATTGTGTCAATTTCACATTGTCGTTTCACAATTTCAATTGTGTCTCTTTGAAAAACATAACGTTTTCGTTCTAGACTTAATACTAATATAACAAGCTTTTATCTTAGTAAACAATATAGATTGACGTGACGTGTGACGTTCAGAAAACCACGTTATATACAAAACTATTTGAAGCGCAAACCTTGATTGATACGGCTATTATAAAATCTCGGTGTGGTCCAGCGCGATGTTAGTCCTCACGCTGGGCCGGAAAAGAGCTCTCGCGCTGATGAGCGATGGATGACCTAATAATGACTTTAAAAAAATCGAAATATACATTGAGTATAATGTAGTATATATACATTGAGTGCGTGTAGTACTAGAGGAGCTATTCCAAGCAAAAGTCTTGCTCTAATTTATAAAGAGTTAAAACTTAAGTTTGCAGCAGCGCTTAAACAATAATCCATCGTCCTTCCAAACGATTAAAAAATACACCGCTAGATTGCTTCCGGAGTGTTTTCTAGCGATCAAAAGGTCGAAAGCTTAATACCTATGCGTTTCGTTGTTCGGTTGTTGTTTCTCTATGCATTTTACCGAAACATGACCGCCGCTTCATGCCTGGGCGACTTGAAAAAGTAATTACTCAATTTCATGTTAAATCGATAATGTAGGTTGTACCTACTTGCAGGAAAAAGGGATTCCTTGGGATTTATTTGTATTTCACAAGTTTTTTAAACAGTAGGTAGGTACAGTAAGCTCCCATTCAAGCTCTACATTTACACTGCGAAAAACGCCGCTATTACGAACGACATAAGAACGACCCAAAGGTTAAACAGTATAGCTCGACGAGGAGCTTACTGTCTCTCTCCACTCATGTGACTGTACCTCAGGATACATGAAGGCATATTTGAATAAAATAAAACTCAGAACACACATTGTTGCGTCTAGCGCCTAACTACAAACTAATATAGTTGGAGCGACCTGGCTCTAACGCGTGTTTTAAGTTGCGAGCTATCTATAGTTGCGACGTCTTCCCTAGCACGTAGTACTTACATACATAATAACTCAATGGGAATATATCGTACGTTCTGACTGTTCTGTCTGGCCAGACATAGACAAAGTCTAGCCAAAGTCCTTTTATCTTAATTAAGATAGGCCGTCCTATTCGATCTGAACTTTAAAGATAACAGAACTTAATTTGATAACTAAAATTTTCTATTTAATTTATGTTACGTATTTAATTAAAAAGTGTGACTACTTCATGTTTAGGTAACCAGTAAGTATTATAGCTTCATAGCTTAAATTGCTTGCAATCAACCTTAATTGCTTAAAGACAAGTGGATATATGTAGTATAGATAGGTACTAGTTCTACAAACGTTCTTGAAATATAATAATATACTGCGCATACACTGTCTATAAATGATCGCCAATTAAATGTATTTCGACAATACAGAGCACAATAAAAATATTATAGCAATTATGGCCCGGCTATAAATGTACAGCAACGGTGGGAATTTATTTATATTTGTAATCAATAAATTTAATTATTCTATCTAATCTAACCCATTAAAATAAATACACTTAAATGTTTACAAGACCGATAAATATACTTAAAAGGCTTGCCTTTTAAGTGTATTTATTTTATTGATAGGATAGGGGTGGTTCTATCGCTGCCGGAGCCACAAGATGATAAATGTCAGTTTCATTAGTTCACAGTTTCACACATATATTTCGTAAACAAATATGACATTGAACTAGCCGACGCGCGGGCTGCTTCGGACTGTAACATTGCAATTAGTTCAGTTAATGAGTGAGTCTGAATGTGTTAATAGGCGTGGAATTCGCTGCTTGCCGAGATGTTGAGACACTGCATGCGCGCACGCAACGTGGTCAGATGTCAACGGATCGGCGTACCGTAGTTCCTGCCCTGGAACCATAGCTAACACGAGCCACTATTTTTTTAAACATGTTATTCTAGCTTCGAGTAGTCGGTGGCGTGGTGGACTCGGCGCTGGCCTTCTAATTAGGAGGTCCCGGGGTTCAATCTTATCAAGTAGCGTGATTTTCCTTTTTGCGAATTTCATATGTACCTACATTTGTCCGACGCTCCTACGGTAAAGGAAAATATCGTGAGGCAACCTGCATACACCTACGGAGAAATTCGAAAGGTGTATGTGAACTTGACTAATCCGCACTGGGCCACCGTGATTGCCTAAGGCCTAAAACACCCTAGCTTAGAGTGGGCTCGAGCCTCTCAACTTAATAGCAGGCGCGGATCCAGCATTCTAAAAAGGTTGTGGTCATAGCCAACCGAGAATCGGCCAAGTGCGAGTCGGAGTATGACCTCGCTCACCATCGAATAGTGCATCTCTACAAACATGTTTCCAAAACATATGACATTGACCATTTTTTAAGGCATTGGATAAAATATTATCAGCCTATCGATCTCAATAGACCATGAAATTGTGACGTCACAAGTCTATTAGGGTTGTGGGCATGCCCATCGTGCCCACAACGGTGCATCCGCGCTTGCTTAATAGTAGGTCATTTATTACTGTGATAGGTGTATCGATAATCCTTAATCGAAAAAGACCTTTACCTACAAGCACACGTCAAAAAATTAATCAAACGAGAACATATACCTATTAGAAGCAAAAATAAAAGTTACCGGATTAAAAATATAAATACCGGAGGGAGACTCTGTACCAGGGTCGTGTGCATGGGTACCTCCGTCTTACCTATTTCTGCCGCAAAGCAGCAGTGTTTGCATTGCTGGTGTTCCGGTTTGAATATATTAATATATTAATTGAAGATATTAAAATTACTGGGTACCGTGACTTTACATCTCAGGTCACAGTTTGGCAACGTACACTGTGGTTCTTGTGGGGGTTGCAGTTTTGCTGTGAATCTCACAGGAACCACATGTATTATAGGTTGACTGTTACCACTTACCATCAGGTGGGCAGTTTGTATGTTTGGCAACTTAGTTGCAATAAAAAAAGAAAAAAGTTGACTCTGTTCGAAAATCAGTAAACTACATTAGAAAAACATAAAAATTAGCTAAAATGTATGTGCAGTGCAGGTTGTAAACTACGTATCTACTTTTATGCCGAATTTCAATCGAATGATATAGGAAAGGTTACTGAAATTATTCGGTCATACGTATGGAGAACGGACGTACTCAGGAATTATAAGTTAGTTTGTTTTTTAGTTGGAACTGTGTGCTGAGTCGTAATATTCATATTCATATTCTATGTTGAATAGGGCGTAGCATATCCAGGCGAAACGTTACTTTGATGAACTTTGAAAAGTTCAGTATTATTGTAATGGCCTAATATATTTACTAGCATTAGTACTTATATGGTAGTAAAGTCAATGACTTTACGAGTACATACTCGTATATACTCGTAGTTCACTCGCGAAAAATACACAAAATCGAAAGGATTTTTAAAATTTTACGAATTTGACACAACCTATTTTAAAATGTGGATCGAAATTAATCAGAAAAAAATTAGTCTCTAGTTTAGTTCATCTAATTAGTCTCTTTGGTAACTATCATCTTGAACTACCAAATAAGAAAGTTGTTAAGTATGTTGCGTGTTTTAATAAGTTACATTCATATGGCAGAATCCGCGAGCGACATCCGCTGAAGCAGTCTGATTATGATACAGGACCCAATAAACCTGTTTTATGGTTTCTAATTCACATTAACGCTATGACATACCACAATTTTTATTTTGAGTAGGTACCTAAGTAAAGTGTAGCGTGCATTGTATATTTTATTACTTATTATGTATTAAAATAATACTTTAGGATAGATTGTGCCTCCGAAAATTTTATAAATTTTACCTAGTTTTGCTGCTCAGAAACATTCAAGATCACATTTTTCATGGCTATGGCCTTAAAAAGTAGAAAATTATATCTACAATTTTTTAATTAGGTAGATAATCTTACACATCATCCTAAAGTTACTAAGAACGAAAAAAAATCCAGAACAATTAATCTCTATCTCTATATATAATAAAATCGTAGGAGTACAAAAATCTGTAATTACGAAATATTAAGAAAAAAAATACACAGGTCGCCTTAAAATCATTAGCAGAACACGATAGAATAGTTTTTGAAAAAATTGTTTGTTTGTTGGTTTGTTTGTTTGTTTGTCTGTTTGTCCGGAAAGATCTCCGAAACTACTGGACAGAATTTGATATGGCTTACACCACAATGCTTAGAATTTTCCGGAAGAACATTTAGGCATAATTTCGTTTGTTTAAATTCACTTTTTATTTTTAGTGAAAAAATACCATATAAAATTTTCGAATTGGCTCTAAGTAGAAAAACAACATGGCGCACGTGAAATTATTTTGACAAGTCTGTCACATAGTACAGAGAGAAGGTATTTTCTTCCACGAAGGAAAGGCAATGGAACTACGCCATACAGCCTGATCTTAAGTAATTGGATTTCGAAAATTGAAAGGCAGGAATGAAGTGTTTCACATAGTACAAATAAAATTTAATATTTTCTGTTAATGGCTGTGCCCAACTGGATTTCGCCAACTAAATTGTCTTTTTCTTACGTCGTACCGTGGTGGTAAGGCAAAAAGATCAAGCCATACAACCAACCTAGAAAGCATTTTTTATGATAATACTTATCGAGTGACCATAAAATTTGTAGATTGGTTTAATTCTTGACTAATTTTCACAAAATCGGTACAATTTTTGAAATATTTGAAATGTTGAAAAATGAAGATACTCTTTTCAAGGTATTTTGTAAGGTGTTATATGTTTTTACATTAGGACTAAGGAATCAAACTCTTTCATCCATTTAAAACTATTAAAAGTAATAGATTAATATTGATTATTAAAAAAAATATCTGACTGCAATGTTCTGGGTTACGCGTAGAGGGACGGGACGGGACTCTTGATCCTAATGTCTAAAATGACGGATCACATTTTTTTGGATCCACCCAAGGAACATGGATATCGAACGAAGAACCTAAAGAGTAGAACACATTGAACCTAGCCACGTTGACTTAATTTGACATGACTGCCGATAAAGTTCGTTTCCAAACACAGCGATATGCATATCAAATGAAAGGCCTTGATGAGTAGAGCACTATGAACATAGGAAAATCGCCCTAAATTCAACATAGCCGCCGCACAAATAAAACGGATAAAAGTTCGTTTGCAAACCCAGCAATATGGGTATCAAATGAAAGGCATTGATGAGTAGAGCACTATGAACCTAGCAACATTGACATAAATTCAACATGGCCGCCGCTCAAAAAAGGTGGATAAAAGTTAGTTTCCAAACCTAGCAATATGGGTATCAAATGAAAGGCCTTGAAGAGTAGAGCACTATGAACCTAGCAACATTGACATAAATTTAACATGGCCGCCGCTCAAAAAAGGTGGATAAAAGTTAGTTTCCAAGCCTAGCAATATGGGTATCAAATGAAAGGCCTTGAAGAGTAGAGCATTAGGTACCTAGGAAAATCGACCTAAATTCAACATGACCGTCGCTCAAAAAAAAGGATAAAAGTTCGTTTTCAAACCCAGCAATATGGGTATCAAATGAAAGGCCCTGATGAGTAGAGCACTATGAACCTAGCAACATTGACATAAATTCTACATAGCCGCCGCTCTAAAAAGAAGAATAATAGTTCGTTTCCAAACCTAGCAATATGGGTATCAACTGAAAGGCCTAAAAGAGTAGAGCATTATGAACTAAGGAAAATTGCCCTAAATTAAACATGGCCGCCGCTCAAAAAAAGGATAAAAGTTCGTTTTCAAACCCAGCAATATGGGTATCAAATGAAAGGCCCTGATGAGTAGAGCACTATGAACCTAGCAACATTGACATAAATTCTACATAGCCGCCGCTCTAAAAAGAAGAATAATAGTTCGTTTCCAAACCTAGCAATATGGGTATCAACTGAAAGGCCTAAAAGAGTAGAGCATTATGAAATAAGGAAAATTGCCCTAAATTAAACATGGCCGCCGCTCAAAAAATGGATAAAAGTTCGTTTTCAAACCCAGCAATATGGGTATCAAATAAAAGGCTTTGATAAGTAGAGCACTATGAACCTAGCAACATTGACATAAATTCAACATGGCCGCCGCTCAAAAAAGATAGATAAAAGTTCGTTTCCAAACCTAGCAATATGGGTATCAAATGAAAGGCCTTAAAGAGTAGAGCATTAGGAACGTAGCAAAATCGACCTGAATTCAACATGGCCGCCGCTCAAAAAAAAAGGATAATAGTTCGTTTCCAAATCTAGCAATATGGGTATCAAATGAAAAGCCTAAAAGAGTAGAGCATTATGAACTAAGGAAAATTGCTATAAATTCAACATGGCCGCCGCTCAAAAAATGGATAATAGTTCGTTTCCAAATCCAGCAATATGGGTCTCAAATGAAAGGCCTTGATGAGTAGAGCACTATGAACCTAGCAACACATAAATAAATTCAACATGGCCGCCGCTCAATAAAGGTGGATAAAAGTTCGTTTTCTAATCTAGCAATATAGGTATCAAATGAAAGGTCTTCAAGAGTAGAGCACTATGGACCTAGCAATATTGACGTAAATTCGACATGGCCACCGCTCAAAAAAGGTGGATAAAAGTTCGTTTTCAAACCCAGCAATATGGGTATCAAATGAAAGGCCCTGATGAGTAGAGCACTATGAACCTAGCAACATTGACATAAATTCTACATAGCCGCCGCTCTAAAAAGAAGAATAATAGTTCGTTTCCAAACCTAGCAATATGGGTATCAACTGAAAGGCCTAAAAGAGTAGAGCATTATGAAATAAGGAAAATTGCCCTAAATTAAACATGGCCGCCGCTCAAAAAATGGATAAAAGTTCGTTTTCAAACCCAGCAATATGGGTATCAAATAAAAGGCTTTGATAAGTAGAGCACTATGAACCTAGCAACATTCACATAAATTCAACATGGCCGCCGCTCAAAAAAGATAGATAAAAGTTCGTTTCCAAACCTAGCAATATGGGTATCAAATGAAAGGCCTTAAAGAGTAGAGCATTAGGAACGTAGCAAAATCGACCTGAATTCAACATGGCCGCCGCTCAAAAAAAAAAGGATAATAGTTCGTTTCCAAATCTAGCAATATGGGTATCAAATGAAAAGCCTAAAAGAGTAGAGCATTATGAACTAAGGAAAATTGCTATAAATTCAACATGGCCACCGCTCAAAAAATGGATAATAGTTCGTTTCCAAATCCAGCAATATGGGTCTCAAATGAAAGACCTTGATGAGTAGAGCACTATGAACCTAGCAACACATAAATAAATTCAACATGGCCGCCGCTCAATAAAGGTGGATAAAAGTTCGTTTTCTAATCTAGCAATATAGGTATCAAATGAAAGGTCTTCAAGAGTAGAGCACTATGGACCTAGCAATATTGACGTAAATTCGACATGGCCACCGCTCAAAAAAGGTGGATAAAAGTTCGTTTCCAAACCTAGCAATATAGGTATCAAATGAAAGGCCTTGAAGAGTAGAGCACTATGAACCTAGGAAAATAGCACAAAATTCAATATGGCCGCTGCTCAAAAAAAAATGATAAAAGTTCGTTTCTAAGCCCAGCAATATGGGTATCAAATGAAAGGCCTTGATCAGTAGAGCACTATAAACGTAGCAACATTGACTTAAATTAAACATGGCCGCCGCTCAAAAAAGACGGATAACAGTTGCTTTTCAAACCCAGCAATAGGGGTATTAAATGAAAGTAGGCCCTGAAGGGTACCTAGAGCAGCCATGCTCTAAGTGTGTTCCGCGGAACCCTAGGGCTCCACAATACCCCTATAAGGGTTCCGCAATAATTTAGAAAAATCAAAACACCCTCTCTGGTCGTACTTTTATTATGCGTACTTTTACTCAAACGTGAGAATAGTCTCCCCAATAACGCGGTGAAGGTGAGTCTTGGCGGCCTTTACAACAGATTCAAAAATCCCTCCCCAGTGAGGGCAAGACGGCGGGGAGTATCGCCATGTTACCCCCCTACGGGAGAGTGTGGATCCGATCTCAATATTATTTTTATCTAAAAATTCACAAACTTCTCTTATATGTCTATCAGTGCCCTTGAAGTTCGTCCCACAATCGGACCGAATTAGAGAAGGCAGTCCCCGGCGGGAGACAAATCTGCCTGACGCTGCTAAGAAAGCGTCCATGGTGAGCGCACTCACCACCTCCAAATGAACGGCTTTAGTGGCCAAACAAACAAACACACACAGGTAAGCCTTTTCAGTCTTAGCATTACGGAGTCGCGACGTTTTTATAGTGAATGGTCCCGCAAAATCAGTTCCAACTCCTAAGAAGGTCATCGATTCATTCACACGATCAGCAGGCAAATCACTCATTTGGGGCTGCATCGTCTCGGGGCGTAAACGATAGCAGGGCAGACATCGAAAGATAACAGATCGGATTATTCTTCGCGCTGACAAAATCCAAAACTCCCGTTGGAGGAGCGCGGTCAATGCATTACATCCGGCATGAGCATTCTTCACATGGCGATCAATGATCAACAATCGCACCAATGGTCCGTCCTTGGGGAGCAACAGGGGATGACGTGATCTATAAGGCAAGTTAGCGTGCCTCAATCGGCCTCCTACACGCAACAATCCCTTATCATCCAGAAAGGGAGTCAAACGCACCAAGGGTCCCTTCAATTTGGACGTCCCGGTACGGAAAATCTTAAGTTCCGGTTCAAACGTTCTAGACTGGGTCATACGCACCCAATGCAAAAGAGCATTTTGGCGCTCCTGCGGAGAGAGGACCGGACACAAATCTTTGTCCTGAGGCCGTCGACAATTTCGAATAAATCTTCTTATCCAAGCGGTCACGCCGAGCAACTTGCCCAGAGAACTGTAGCGGTCTAATAAAAATTCCCGCTCTAGAGCCGCCATAGTCTCGACAGCGTGAATACGCAAGCCCGGATTTGGTGCCTTCACCACAGCTGGTGTGGAAGGCCAAGACGGCTGTAACAACCATTCGGGACCCCACCACAGAGTGTGGTCAATAAGCTGAGGGGCTTCGCTGCCACGTGATGCACAGTCAGCAGGGTTTATTTCACCTGGCACGTGGCGCCAAATCAACGTGGCCTTCGAGGCCTGTATTTGGGATACCCGATTGGCCACAAATACTTCCAGGGAGTGGACGGAGTTCTTAATCCAACACAGGACAACCTGACTGTCGGACCAAGCAAAGAGCGACTCAAAGTCCACACTACGTCCCAGGGTGTCAACAACGTGGTTCATCAACCGAACCAGAAGAGTAGCTCCAGACAATTCTAACTTCGGAATCGTTAATCGAGTCCGAAGTGGAGCAACCTTACTCTTAGCAATTAACAAGTGGAGCTTAACAGCTCCTCTATCATCGACTGTCCGGATATATACGACGGCTGCGTATCCACTCTCAGACGTGTCACAAAAGCCATGAAGGCTGGCAGTAAACCGTCCCTTAGGCAGTATATGTCTAGGGATACTAACACGGTTAATGTCGGGGAGAGACGACATGAAGGACTCCCAATCTCGCAGCAAACGGCCCGAGAGGGGCTCATCCCACGACACTTCGGCTGACCAAAGTTCCTGTAGGAAGCACTTCATCCAAAACACTACGGGACTAATCCAGCCATTTGGGTCAAAGGTACGAGCTACTGTAGACAAAACCAACCGTTTCGTCCAGACCTTGGGGCTTGGCAGCTCCAATCGATAGGTGAACGTGTCCTGGACAGGTCTGTATTGCACTCCCAAAACAGACAGTAAATCTGGAGTGTTGGCATTCTCAAAAATATGAGGCTCCTGCTGGTGGTCGTCTGGCAAGTCACACAAAAGCTGAGGTGAGTTGGACATCCACTTCCTCAGTTCATAACCACCAGCCCCGAGAAGAGCAATTAGTTCATCTCGCAAAATCAAGGCTTCCTCGACACTAGAGGAGCCCGTACAAATATCATCCACAAATGCATCCTCCTTGAGAACCAAGGATGCGCGAGGGTATCGTAACCGCTCACGGTCAGCGAGTTCCACAAGTGAGCGAATTGCCACAAAGGGGCTCGAACGCAAACCGTATGTATTGCTGTTCAACTCGTAGACTAGCATGGGATCTCTGGGATCCTCCCTCCATAATATGAGCTGATATCGTCTATCGTCCGGGTGAATCACAGTCTGCCGAAACATCATCCGGATATCGGTCACAAAGACGACGGCATGGCGACGGAAGTTGGTCAATACATCACCCACCTCGTGGTGCAACTTCGGTCCAGCATGCAGACATTGATTCAGCGAAACTCCGGTAGACGTAGGAGCTGACCCATCAAAAACAACGCGTATCTTCCCAGTGGAAGGTTTCAAAACCGCGTGGTGAGGAAGAAAATTATGTTCCTCGTTTCGCCAGTCCAGTCGCGAGACCGACATGTGCCCCAGTTGCTCATATTCTCGCATGAAGTCGACATACTTCTGTTTGAGGTCGGAGTTCCTACTCATACGACGCTCCATGGACAGCAGCCGCTTCTCGGCCAACGGCCGGGAGCTGCCAGGTGAGGGGCGAACTGACAAAAAGGGCAAACGAGTGATCAGCCGTCCCGAGTGAAGGCGACCTGTATTGTTCTGGTAGAACAACTCACACTCCTCGTCCAAGGGGTTCACTCGCTTCACGGTAGGTGGCTCTTCCACCTCCCAAAACCGTTGAAGGACATCCGATAAGGTGGAGCTAACAGTTATGTAACTGTCCACCGATGGAGATGGTGGGTTATGCCTAACTGGTCCCATCACTACAAACCCAAGCGATGTAGATAAGGCTACCAGCCCACCCTTCTGTAACTCTCTCCTCTACTCACAATACACGCGGCCTAGAACATCGGCACCGAGCAATAAGTGATTCGGACCGGTTCGGTGGAAGGAAGGGTCAGCCAAGGTCAATCCTGATGTCGCATTAACGACAGCGCGCGAAACGTGCTGTTGCGGAAGCTGACCAACAACCTTCTCAAAAACAATCGCGGTAGCGCCAATTTTAGGCGCTGAGGAGAAGTGGGGGGAAAAGGAGAACAAAACCTGACCGATCGGATCCGGGATCCGCAGGTCTCCGATTCCCCGTACCGATTCAAGGTATGGAGATGTGTTCAAACTCAACTGCCGGACCAGCCAGCTGGAGGCAATGCAACTCTGAGCTCCCGTATCCAAAAGGGCGCGAACTAAAACAAAGGTGCCCCTCGGGCCCCACACCTGTACGGAAGCTGTTGGTAACAGCACCTGCTCCTGCGGGGGGGTTGCAGCCGACAGTTGGTTTAATGAAAATCCTCCCGCATTCCCCGCAACGGGGGGGAAGGGGGGTTCAAGGAAAAATGCGTGCGCGGCAGAGGAGTAGGGCGCTCAAGGCGCTCGAGCGGGTCCCAATCCGGCACGTACACACCCCGACCAAAGCTGCATCGGGGGGCCGGGCGGTGCCCATGATGGGCGAAGGTTGGGGGAGCCCGTGACAAACGAGGTCTCTCCATCATAGGGGGAGAGAAGAGTATCGGCTCCCGGCGTGGCACCCTAATAACCGCGGCCCAATCCCGCGGTGGCGCATCAGAAGCGGCGCGTCGATCCCCCCCGCCCGTAGGGGGGGTGGGGCGCCCAATCCTCTCACGGGAGGGGGGGCGCGGCGCAGGCAGCGGTAGCACCAATTCCGCTGCTTGGCCATATTTCTACGCCCCTCGGTGCGTAGGCCAACAAATTTGGGACAGGCCGGCAAACGATGGCCATCGCGCTTGCAACACTTACAAGGCAGCGGCCTCTCCCCTTGTGGAGAGTTCTGCCGCACGGCAGTATATTGCTTGTACGGGCGGCGCTCTCTCCGTGGCGCTGCCCGGGTTGCCTCATAGCGGCCTGTACTCGGTCCCGGTATAGGAGCCAGATCCAAGTGGTCGGTCATCCGACACTCATCCTCCAAAAATCTGAGGAGATCCGAGAAGGGGGGGAGGTACGAGGCACTATTGCCCCCGTATCTTTGTTCAAAGCGCCCTTTCATCTCCATGGGAAGCTTATTGAGGATGAGGTGGAGCAAAATAAAGGACCACTGGTCCACCGGTAGATCAAGTCGTTTGAGCGCGTTAATAGCGCTTAGCAGCGGGTTCAAAATCTCCTTCCTCAATGAGGAGACCCGCGATACTCGTGGCAGCCCTAAAATGGCAGCCACATGTGTGTCCGCTAGCAAGCGAACATTCTGATACCGGGCGGTCAACAACGCCCTTGCAATCTCATAACTGTCATCGTTGACAGGTAGATGCTGGACAAGCACACCAGCCTCTCCACGTAAGGCAGAGAGCAAATAGGCCAATTTCTGGCTAGGGAACAGATCGTCCCTCGAGTGAACCAGGCTATCAAAGAGGTTAATGAACCCCATCCAAAAATCCAGGTTCCCATCAAAGGTTGGGATGTCTAAAGTGGGCAGTCTGCCCAGCAAGCCGGCCGGGGTAGGCTTGACCTCCCCGGGCGTGCACGACTCACCCCTCCGGACGGATAGGATTGCCTGAGCCTTGTTTATAATCACATCCGCCTGTTCAAAACACTGATCATAATCGGCATTAAATTGGTCGACTGCCCGCAACTCAGCGGCACCCTCGGCTGGGTGGTCGAGCAGATATTGTTGATGAGCAACGAAAAGCTGCTCCAATTCCTTCAAGCGAGCAGGTACTCCCTCATGCCGAATTAACAAGGCCTGTTCTCGGTCTGGTCGGTCTACCAAAGCGACGGCACCATCTCAAAATCTTTTGTGCACCCGCGTGGGCACCACTAAGCGGGCTGACTGGTGGGACCATTTTGCACCAAAATTAATAAACACTATAATAATACACGGAAAAACAGACCGACAACCGCAGACAATAAAACAGATCGGGAGGAACTTCAAAGGCAGAACAAAACATATAAACAAACCAAAATCAAGTGTAAATGCTAGAACTTAACTAGAACAACAAAGGCATTTAACAACAGAATTTTTCAAATAAATTAAATTCAAGTATTAAGTCAATAACTTAACAAACATAATATTCAAAGGCAAACAAAACAAAATCAAATGTAAATGCTAAAACTTAACACAGCAAAATAGTGTATTACAACAACAGCAAAGTCATTTAGCAGCAAAATTTTTTCAACAAATTAAATTCAAGTATAAGTTTACAACTTAACAAACAAAATATTCAAGGGCAAAACAAAGATATGAAAAAACAAACCAAAATCAAATATAGGTAAATGCTAGAACTTAACTAGAACAACAAAGGCATTTAACCCCAATTTTTCATATACAATGACAATGACAACTAGTTAGGGAGATCGGTCCACAAATGAGATTGTAGTCGGTTTAAAATCAGCAATCAAAAACCAATTAATATGTATTGCCCATTTGGACAACCAACAAGATTACAATATTAATTGTACAATACTAATCAACCACTCAAATCTAAAAACCACGCTCTGCTACCAAGAGATGGTGGTGCCCAAGGTAGACACCACCACGTCGGCGATTCACCGACTTCTGGGTTGCTGATTTTTATAACCTACTACCAGCTCATAGAAAACATTGGTGCTTACCCCTATTCCAATTGATCTCCGTATATAGCCGGTGGACTTCCTGAGCTAGCTCGAAGGAAGTCGCGGCTCCTGAAGGGCTGCTTTCTGACCGAATTGGATGGTACACTTGCCTATTAGGCCACCAATACCCGAACTCACCGATAAAAGACACGAAAACTTGGCGGAACCTCGCACCAACAATCACTTGGTGCGCCGCGCAATACTATTTGTTAGTTAACTTATATTACATTTTATTGCGGCCCGGACATAACCTCTAACAATGTCATTCCGTATTCGACTCAACTGACATGTTACATGCGGCCGGCCGCCAAAAGGCTCTCACTGCACAGACTATAATGCAGTGTTGCCACTCGCTCTTCCTCGAGCATACTCATTGAATGCCGCACACGTTCGTTTTTATTACGAACGGAACACGTTCTGTACGTACGTTTAGGTAGAATGGTAGAAATCCCGAATGAGAAGAAACGAACGTCTGCGCTACGTTCACGAAACTCCGTGTCTGTATTCCGTGATCGGATATCGAATACGGAAAACGTATTTGTACAGTAACCCCCCCATTCATGATATACATTAACTCTACGAAAACCGCCAGTATTACGAGCGACATAAGAACGGTTCAAAGGTCAAACAGTATAGCTTGACAAGGAGCTTACTGTACGACCAGTCAAAATTGGCCAAGTTGTCATATCCAAAAAATATATTTTGTTGGTGTTACCAACAACCATTATAAAATTTAAACTTTATTCGTATACAGTTCTAATTTATTAACAATTGTTTATTTTAAAGATTATTCTTGCAACTGTGTAGTTCTTTCTACTGAAGAAGAATTTATTAATATTAATAATGTCTCTAAAACAATAATTATAATTAGTGTTTATAGTAATATGTAATGTATTTAATTTTCTGGACTGTTAGAAAAAGAGCATTACGAACCTACGAAAATTGTCCTAATTTCGAAATGGCCGATGCTCAAGAAAGGCAGAATAAAGTTGAATCATTATGGAATAAAATGGAGGAAAAAACTAAACACTGTGTTAAGTAGGGTTGCGGAACCAATAGCAGACCAGTCACCCAAAGCTGACCAAAACAGGGTTTCATTGCAATATTAAAAAAGCAAAGCAAGCAAAGTTGGTGTATTTTGGTTTTCCAATAGTGGCAACACTATATCTGTCAAGCCTCATATAAACTTGCTTCCTATTGGTGGAAAAATGTAACGTTTTCTTGCTGCAACAATGGCGCCGCGTGACTTGTCAAGATTTTTACTAAGACTTAAAATTTCGTATTACTTTGGAAATCGTGATCCACCTTGAATTATATTTATGTTTATGGATTCACTACCCATCAAAGATAATGAGGGCCTATGATTTAAGATATTTTTAACAATATTTCTGCTATTTACTAAATAATGTGGTTTTTAGAGCCCTGGTTATATTTTGGGCCACCAAAATTACAATTTTCCTTAAGCTGACCAGACTGGTCAAGTAATGGAAAAAACATTTTTTGTATAAAATTCAACTTCCTCATTGGTTTTAAATAGATAATAGCTATATTGTGATTTCTGTTAACTCTTTTCATTACAAAAAATGCGTATCCAAAGGATAACTAGGGTGGTCAGGCTTTGAGGTAAAATATTTGTATAGGTGTTGTAAGTTGTTTCCGAAAGATGACCACAGTAGAGGTATTGATTAAGTTGATTGACTTGAGTCATCAAGCTTAAGCGATGATGGAAAAAAACAGAATAGTATACAAGCTGAAACCAGTAAACGCATTCGTGAAGAAAGAAAAGCGGAAAAAAATGCCAAATAATTTTGCAAATTAATTAACTATTTGAGGTGGTCAGGTATTGGGTAGAGTAGTGGTCATCTATTGGTGAATGGTGGTCAGGTAATGGTGCCTTTTGAATTTTTGACTTTGTACAGGCCTTACAAAAAATCTATTGTAAGATCATAATAAATGATTGCCACATTTGTATAAGTATGTATCTAGGAATCATTGTGCCAAAGGCAGCATCGCTCAAATGATAACTGTACACAGTGACCGCAGTAAAGTCAAAATCCGCTTAAGTGGTCCACTATTGGTTCCAACACCCTATTTTGATGGCGAAACGTAGTTCGCGGGCACAGCTAGTATAATAATAAATTGAATACCTACCTATAATAATACACTGACCTTCAAAAGTAAGTACTACACTTTTAAAATTAAACTTTTCCCTAAACTACAAAAGATAAAGGATTCAAACAAAAACATTTTCTGCTCATTTCGTCAGGTTTCTCGGAAGTTATAGTTCTTTATACATTAGTATTTTTAATACTTTTTATTTAGAAAATATATTTTGCCTAATTTAAAAGTTATTGCAGTTTTAAAAGTGTAATACTTACTTTTGCAGGCCAGTGTAGATCAAAGAGGCATTTCCACTTATAGTTACGGATTGCACTAGAACATTCAGTTTTCCACCGTGGCCGCTTTTAGCGGTGGGTCGGCGCTTTGGCGCCGCTGAGCTTCGGCTCGTGTGCGCAGTGGTGGATCCAGTGGGGTCTGCCGTTGGGCAAGCCCGTTACCCCGTACTGAGCGGGGCCGGGGGCCTGGCGCACTGAGCGTCGGGCCGCGTGGAAAAAAAATCACAGTAAAAAATTACCACCCGGAGTATGCCCCGGGAACTATCGGGGGACGGGATTATGGTCGGTCCGTAAGGGTTCCCACGACCTCGTTCGGCAGCGGCGTGTCCTTTGGACGTGGCTGTGCCAGGCGCCAAAGAGGGCATATCGAGAGGTTTAGTGGGTAGTCACTCGCTGCGGAGTCCCACACACCCTTGCCCCTGCGGGGGCTTGGACGGTGCGCAAACGCATTCCCCTCGTAAAAAAAAGAACATTCAGTTTTGTTAATGAAAACTATGTGAACGCTATTTGACAAATTAGACTCAATAAAACAAATTGTTCGAACACAGACAACATAATGCTTCAGTTTATTTGAAAGAGTCTGACAACTAACGCAGTCAAAAGTCGTATATAGTCCACAGAATATTTCGGTGAAATCCTGTGTATACTCCTAAGTGGTCAAAAAAATATCCAAGTAGCGCAATTCCAACATTTGTAGTGCATTAATCTTCTGTGAAGATAAATATTTTAGATTAGTTTTTTTTTTGCAAATGGAAAATCGAAATAGATCTACATATAATTTAAAAGGTAATTTTTATTTCTAGACTAGCTGTGCCTGTGAACTACGTTTCTCTTTAATAAAGCTCAATACTGTAGTTTCTTATTTTTTGGATGGGGATATCTCAGCTTCCCGTAACAATTTTTAAAAATACTTTCTTAATGGACGCCTACATAAGCCAACGAACTCCTGTATGTAGGTACCTAATTTCATGCTTCAAACTTTACGTTGATACGTCAGTCAGACGCTCAACAAAGCCTTTATAAATACAGATTCAAATCTGTATTATAAAGGTTAACTTTCATTAGGTTTGAGGTACATTTGTAAAAGATTTATTAATTTGCAAGAACAATTTACATGACTTTGTTATATGTATATCCGATGACAAAAAATAAATAAATAAATACATTAAGATTAACGCAAGTTCCTTAATCACTGATTCAGAAAGAAGGCATTTACAATCTTAGATTTTTTTATAACATTAGAAAAACTGTTACTTATCTATGTATATATTTAAAAATACTTTAAATAGAATTTATTTGAACATTTTGTATTACACACTTGGAAATATTTTAAAGATTCTATAAGAAATGAAAAGTAAAAATTCTTCGAACTGAACTTACCTATATAGTTAGGTACCTTTGGTGTTCTTAAAAGCGTTATCTCATTACACTGATGAATAGAAAAGTTTCCCCATATGGTTGGCAACAATAGAGTGAGAAGAATTAAGAAACAGTGGCCCACATGTTGTCAGACCTCTCATACATATCTATTAAATGCTGCCATTACGGTATGCACTCAAACGTCCGTTTTGTTTAATGAAAAATGGAAGTTCTCATGGCATATCACACGGCCTTGAATATCGTTGGCTTTATAATACAGCTTATCAAGATGATCGCAATTTGTGCCTTATGTAAGTTAAGTTGTTAGTGTAATAAATTTTATAAGAAACATAATATTAAATAATCGTTTGCAGCCATTGAGAAAAAAGTTGTGAAAGAAAAAAGTTAACTCTACACAACCTCTGCACCCGACTCTATCAGTGACAAAATTGTAAATATTATAATGCCAATGCAATCGATTCATTTTTAATTATGACACAGAGCAAGTGCCTGATTACTAATTGCAAATCTTATACAAAAAAAGTTTAGTCTATCAGACGTTATTATTAAGTCCCTTGACCTAAATTAATGTTACGTTATACTCAGAGTAACTATGATTGTAGAAGGCTGTGCTTGCGGCTGTCGAAAGTGTTTACTGACATGAAGATCAGTTTTCATTTTGTTGAATTGTTTGCATATTGGTTTGACTTAACAAAAGTAGGTAAGTAGTGTTATTTGTCGTCTTCTATTAGTCAGATATTCTATATTTGTAGTTTTGTGTTCTAAAAAGCTCTTCTCATTGAATGAATATTTCATTAAGTTACGT
The DNA here is from genome assembly GCA_963935595.1 of Schoenobius gigantellus. NCBI lineage: Eukaryota > Metazoa > Arthropoda > Insecta > Lepidoptera > Crambidae > Schoenobius > Schoenobius gigantellus. The sequence goes on along the minus strand of OZ012551.1, from coordinate 16,326,527 downwards.
TTTGAATAAATTAAATCACTTGAAGCTTTTTAAAAACCGTGAATGTACCGTGAAGCACATGTAGATAATCTTTTACCAGACGTTAAATAAATCATATCGTACAAAGATGCCTAATAATAATAAATGAAATACGATGACCTGTGCAATTTGTAACTGACTACTTACCGTGTGTAATGAAACCTTTAAATTGATTTTTAAGTCAGATATGATGCCACCGATTAGAGTACCTATTACGAATGATGTTCATTACTACCATATACGTAAGAATACATAATAAATAATTGATAATCATAATGTGGCGGCTTGCTTGGTGTTGCACACGCGAACGAAAGATATGAACAATCATTAAAGAGTAGTCTTTAATGATTGTTCATTTCTTTCGTTCAAAATGCACGTTTTTTAAATATCTAACTTGGCAAACAAGCAGACTTCCTTCCTGGTAGTAATAGGGCTGTTGTGAGTTTCTAATTCCCTGGTGAAATCGGAAAATATGCGACATTACCAAAGATGTCTTTTGATCGTGTTGACTTACAGCTGAAAGATAAGTACCGTGCACCCGAGTATCCTTACTAATAAACGCAAAACTGTGTAAGTATGGTTGTATGGATGTTTGTTACTCTTTTACGCGAAATTTACTGGATGGATTTGGATGTTTTGTAGGTAAACGGATTACGACATGGACTAACACATAGGCTACTTTTAATCTCGGAAAAGTAAGTAGTTCCCGCAGGAAAGTAGATTTACAGTATTTTCTTTGAACTTTTTTAAGGCGAAACATAGTTTGCGGGCACAGCTAGTTGATATCTCTTCGCGCTCGTGAGAAAAAAGGATCTTGGCAGACCGACGGACAACGAGGTAATCCTGGAAGGTTCCCGTTATTTTCTTTAGAGGCATTTACTCTCATTTATTCTAGAAAATAATTGAAAATACTTAGATTTTTCTTCTATAGTTTTTTCAATGATCTTTGTACCTACGCCTTGGAGTGCATAGCACAGTAAGGTGTACGCACATGTTCACCTAATCGGTAAACATCACACCTTATGCAATAGCTTTTGGCGACGACCTGCGCTATGGTCATCGTGGACGCGTTTCGCTTTCACCATAATAGCTCACTTTCTCGCACTTTGGGCGCACACGCATCCACGTGCGACTAGAAGCGTTAAGTCCACCGTGGCTTTGTTTCTCCAAGCCTCAATCAATTAACTGTCCAAAAACAAAGCAAGTAAGCATTTGCGTTGACAATATTACCTTTAGTTTGTACTGATTCGCTACAGATACCTGAGATAATCGCAATAAGAGCAGTTTTAAATGTCATATTGTCTTCGTCATGCCTTGTGATGCTGTTTTGTATAGAAATACAGGTGTCTCTACTAGATACGTATCGTTGCATAATTCTAATATTGGTAGAAAATGTTGGCAATAGCTGCTTTTCCACTGACAGTGAGGGTATTACGCATACCTCGTTTGGGAAATTGTGAGGTTATGTGGGGCTCTTCTCCTCAGCCATAGGAGGCCGAGTGTCATCTTGACTGCGGTCTATCGACTTAAACCCAATAATGCCCCCTCACATACCCCTTGGCGCACGTTCATCACCGTCGTGAGTATCCCCTCATCGTCAGGTGAGGACGATACGCCTAAAAGGGACGTGTCGCTGCCTAAAAATGTCGTGGGAAATTGGATGTACCACCTCGTTGGCATCTTCTCGCCCCTCCCCTCTCCAGAGTGGGGAGGCCGACGATCCTTTGGGGCATCCATAGGGTCAACGATTGGCGACTCTTGCAGGACTCGAGCCTCTCAGGGCCCGGATCCCGCTGGCTGCTGGCTGGAGGAAGGCGGGCGAACTGCTGTCCGTCTCCTTCTCCTATCTTCCGACGGAAGTGTACAAAGATTTACAGTTGGGCTGTGTTTGTTTGCATTCGTGTTATATCTTAAACTCAAAAATCTTTATTCAATAGAGAACTTTATAGGCAATTGACATCAAACAAAATACAAAAATTAAATTGATCAAAATTTGATTTAAATTATACAATTTATTATTTACACCTTGTGTGTAACCACAATTAAGGTGTATGCAAACACGAGTAAAAAAATAAGGTGACTACAACTATTTAGAAATTGGGAGAGTCCTCTCGAGAAGAGCAGGCAAGAAACTCGTAAAGTTAAATTTTCTGTAATAGTATTTCACAAACATTTTATAGAAATACTAGTTGTGCCGGCGAACTACGTTTCGCCATAATAACGGCGAACTTACGTTTCGCCGTAATAAAAAATAGTTTACGACCTATTCTCAGACCTACTTAATATACACAAAAAATTTCATAAAGATCGGTCACGCCGTTTCGGAGGATTTCGGTAACAAACACTGTGACACGAGAATTTTATATATTAGAAGATTAAAAAAATTGTAGATTGGACCTTTATTTACACCATGGTTATAGTGCTTACGTATAAAGTCTTTATAAAATACACAAGATCCTGCGTGATGTAATAATCGATCGCAGATTGATGGTGTCTCAATTATTAAAGATTAATGAAGATTACCGAAAGACGTTAAAAAAAAACATCGTATACTAATTAAAGAAGTGAGTAATTTTCGTAATGGATTTCGGCTGTGGGAGTGTCCGTAAGCGATAAGTAATTTTATAATCAATATCTTCATACTTCCGATATATATAATTTATACAAACTAGGAAGTCCAGGCTTTACTAATAAATTGCAATTATAATGTTAGACTTAGCTCGTTTTGTTTAGTGGATATTCTGTTGGTACTAATTGGATTAAACTAAAGTAAATTTAGTTTTAATGGTGTTGTCAAATCGGGCTTTTTATTCAAAAATTGGAATTGAAAACACAATTTGACAGTACTCAAAACTAATTTATTTTTATCTAAATAGTGTCAACAGAATTGCCACCATCATTGATATTGATATTGCTTATACTCAGCAGTTAAAACACGGTAAAAGAGTCGGTGGCGCTGTGGACTCGGCCTACTAATCGAGAGCCATGCCATGTACCAATGTGTTTTTTGTTTTTCGAATTTCATATTGATACATTGATTGTCAGACTTTATTGACTTAACATAAATATAGAGTTGGTAGAGTATACATATTTCTGTAACTTTGACCGTATAGATCTTTTTGTACTTGAGTGTACATTTCTGCGACGCTTCTACGGTGAAGGAAAACATCGTGAGACAATTAACCTGTATGAAACCTGCGATGAAATTCAAAGGTGAATGTGAAGTCGACCAAGCCGCACCGGGCCAGCGTGGTTGACTTACTTAGTCAAGACTAAGGCCTAAACACCCTAACTTAGGGTAGACTCGAACTTCTCGGTGGGGACATGTATGGGCTGTGATGATAAATAGTGTTAAACCAACCACCGTCTAGGCCGCGAATTATCCGAGAAAGAATCAGCTATGTTGCCGCCGTGTTCTCGCTAACTACGGTTAACCACACTTAGGCTCGTATTAATAATTGCATCTCAAGTATGAGATCGATCTTAAGATACTGTTTTTGACAGATGTTCCATACATTAAACGTCAAAACTGCAGCTTAAGATCGCTCTCAACTTTGAAACGCATTTATTAATACGAGTCCTAGATCGCGATGTCACCCACCACTCTACATTTATTATATTTAACCGCAACACACCCACACACTTATATTTAGACAAATCATCTATACCTTCATATTTTTAGATAATTTATAAATTTTAATTCTTCATTGGCACTGGTCGAAAACCAATCCAAAAAAGTCAGACAAAGTAAGAAACGATCAAATGTCCAAATAAATATACAATAGTAGGCATATCAATACGCGCGCGGATTAGAATGTGTTGTTCCCTTTCCTTCCGTAAACTTTTTATTAATGTAGGCACACTATATCATGGTCAACATAATATTATCGAATGGAATGGAAAATCATCTAAAATCAATGAGCTATAGAAGTGCAGCATGAGTAATGTTCTCCACTAACATTGAGACGGATATTATAGTGATTTCGTGAGCACGATCTCCATTGTTCGCGATACAGTTGGATGGATAGGATCAAGGAGTCGTGTCATGCCAAATATTACTTGTATGTCAAAAAATACGCCTCTGTGAAATAATGCCAGAATGCCGAGAGGTTGGTGCTTAAATTGTTGTGAAGGTGGACATTATTTTCTGCTTTTTAATTTTATTATTATCAGTCTTGATGCTTTGTTAGACTTATAGCTCGTTTTATATAGGTCATTTCTACTTTTTATCATTTACCATCCAGGCACAGAACACAGATAATAGGTATGAAGTTCAAAGTTCAAGTATTTGTGTAGGTATTTCAGTGACAGAGGCAATTTTCTGTTCACGTACATTTACGTTCACGTATAATTTTTTTTGACTACCTGTATATTTCAAGTATCCTTACTAATATTATAAATGCGAACGTGTGTTTGTCTGTTACCTCTTCAAGATTTTACTGATTCAAATGAAATTTGGTAAAGAGATAATTGAGTCCCGGGAAAGGATATAGGATAGTTTTTTATTGCCTCAGCAATCATCCTCTAAGGGGGTGAAAATGGAATTGAAAGATTGTATGGGGAATTAATAACCGCTGAACCTATTTAGGTGAAATTTGGTATGGAATATAAGCAGGGGTCTAATTCCGCTAATCTTAACGTCGTTGTCGCGTCGTGATAGCGTTTCAATAAAACTGCTTTTGTCGCTTTTATGCGCATTTTCTGCTGCAATTTATTTGTACTACAATTTCTTGATAAGTCAATAGTGAAAAATGTTTTAGTATTCGGTTAACCAACAATAACTGTCTCGAAAACCGATGCTATTGAAGCGTTATTGACACGCCACAAATGCATTAACGCTAGCAGAATAAGGGCCCAGATTGGATAAAAAATAAGCTACCTAAATGACTAATTCCACGCGGTCAAAGTCACGGGCAGAAGCTAGTAAATTATAAATAAGGAATGTTATCAGTGTACTTAAATATTAATAATTACAGTGCATGACAATAATTACTATAAGTACTTATGTTTTCGTCATTGAAAGTGAGTGGTCGTCTTGATATATTAAATATCTGCTGCAACACGATCAATGAAGACATGTGATCTGCATGTTTCAAGTGCGATATCATATTTTGTAATTTGTACGTTTGGTAGGAGATTAGTTTCGTGATTTGTTACGTCAGAAAGCGAGAAAAGTCCTAACAGCTAACCCCGTTGAGTTCAATGTCGATATTTCCTAATAATTGTTAGAGAATGAAAAAACGATTTTAAAATGTCAACGTTAGGTAGGTACTGGTCATTTAGTTAGGCTAACGTTAGATATATAACTCTTTTAAATATTTAAGATAACCAATAGGTACTTATCATTTAAAAAGAAACTTTTTTTCTAATTACATCTTATTTTATATAGGTATAGTATCTTATATTTCTGTATGCTGAGAGTATGTTATGCAAAAATAAATGGGTATATTTTTTTTTGTTTTACCATTTACCACTACCCACTTATTTTTTTGTATGTGTGCTTAGTTTATCTGCTTAGGTCTACGAGTTGGTATATAATATACCGGTAAAGACACTATAGTCTCTACTACTAAAGTTTTTGCAAGATGTTTGTATTGAAGCATGCATAAAAGTTTTAATAAATATGAAAAAAAAAACTAACTAAGGTAACTAGGTAGGAAGGTTAGGTAAATTGTTCCAATTGAAATTGTAAAACTTATACTTATTATGTCTAATCAGTGTCGAATACAGCTGTATTTGACACCGGCTCCACTCCATACGTTGGGGCCAACGTTGACCCCAACGCTACCCACTTGTCCAACGTGTTGATCGGGAAAATTGTGCGTTGGAGCTTACGTTGGTAGTGTTGGCTCCAACGTGTATTAAACATAGTACCGGTGTGACGGTCCGATCAATAAGGATTTTGTTTCACTAAAATAATAAGCGTCCGACCTTGTCAGTACGATCACTCCCAATTCCGCCATTCACAAGACAAAAATCGCAGTCACTTTTGTCGAACTTATCAACACCGCGGATTTAGGTATTGATGGATTTATATCTTGTCTAAAGTAACGTCGATCTCACGTTTGCGGGGTCGCGGTTGTTATAATAATACGGTGCGTTGGCATTGGTTGGATGGCTGAAACGACCCACATCCCGATTTTAATGACTCACGGTTGAGTTCCAAAACAATAATGTAAACCTATTTATTAATATGCTTCTAAATTAATAAATAGGTAGAGATATACTCTACAAAATGAAACATTTTATTGTTGACGGCTGTTTGAGCTCTACATTCTCTCGTTGAAAACGTAAATGCTTAAGTACCTACTCGATTAGTAATTTTTATAGCATAAAGTTTTGAAATCGAAATATTGTATACCCCAAACAAGTTGAACATAGCCAAATTATAATATGCCTTAGGTATCTATTATACCTAGAGCATATTTTGGAAGTTTTCTTCTTTGAAATCTAGACAAAAATAGAAACATAGGTTTTGATTGTTTTTATTGTGTTCCGTGTAAATCAAGTTAGCCATACGGGTTGGTTTAAGGTTTTCTTTCAAATTTTACAACTCTTGACAGAGGTGTACTATATAACTACGACAAATCCCTAAGTAGACTCTTTATGCACTGGAAACGGGAACGGCGACACGACATGTAGGTATTGTAAGTAAAATCTAAAATTTTGTGTTTTATCGCTTTTTAAAATTACCTATGCACGAAATAAATAGACACATTTTGTTCAGAATGGAGATCATAAACGTTCTGAAAATTATTTGATTGTTGCTTGTGTCAAGTGATATTACGTTACTATATGAGGGTTAGTCCAACTAGTTATACTATTAGGTATACGATATAACAAAATGGACAAAAAAAAATCCAAACTGTTATACTGCTCCATATAACTATTTGGATACGAATAAATTCGGTCTCATTGGTCCATCTAGTTATACTGTCAGACAAATGTACAAGACAAAAGTGCCCAATGTACTTAAATAAATCCAACAGCGATTATCTATGTGTTGCACCTAGTAGTATTTATAATATCGTTCTTTGTTATTCAACAGCCTTTGATTACGGAAACTATATAACATTGAAGTCAATAGTTACGGTTGTGTCACGCTGTTAAGTACTGGTGGCTACTGCAGCGTACAAAATACTTATAAGATAAAAGAGGACAATTACTTAAAGCAGTTTGTAGTTTTCTGTATTCCAAGTCCACGATCTATGGTTACTGGCAGGTTCGTTTGTCGTGAGTCAGAGGTTATCGATTCTTTAAAGGGCAGTTCGTTAATATATCCAGTGTCATAATATCAGCGAGACTATGAAGACCATATTAAAAGGTAAAGGTCTTTATTTCAGATTGGCATTATTTCAAATATTTGTGAGTTCAAAGGTCTGAACTAGATTATGGACCAAACTGGCTTATGGTTGAAAGGAGTTTCATAAAATCCTCTAGAAATTTTATATAGAACTTTGCGTTTTCTACTTTAAAAATGTTAAGGAAAATTAATAAAATCATTAAAGAACGAAGAAGACTAGGCGTCAACACGGTATGTTGGAGACGCGGGTTCAAATCCCGCCCGAGACGAAATTTTCAATTATTGATTTTATTCACCTCTAGAAAATTAAAGGTGTTGTTTTGAACTTCTAGCTTAATCTTCGTACTTAGTAAGTTGTCCTGGCTGGATATGCCTAACATTGTGTGAGGATTTGGAATTAATCAGCTACACCAGGGGTTTCCAAACTTTTCCAAGTCGTAGCACAATTAGAAAATTTAAATTTTCTCACGGAACTCTCGTCCTGTTTTCTATTTCATTTTATTATTTTTGTCTTTCTACCTTTTTTGGAATTTTGCTTTTTAGCACAAATATCAGAGGCGCCTCGCGGCACCCCTGATCTCTCTCCGTGGCACCCCAGGGTGCCGCGGCACCCACTTTGGGAACCTCTGAGTTGGTTGGTGGGTCAAAAGTGGTATTTTCAATGTGAGCACAAGACAATTTATTAATAACTAGCTGTGCCAGCGAACTACGTTTCGCTGTATATTTTTTACTCGTTTTTGCAACATTTGTCATTGATGCTCAGCTCCTATTAGTCGTAGCGTGATGTTATATAGCCTAAAGCCTTCCTCGATAAATGGACTATCCAACACAAAAACAATTTTTCAATTTGAATCAGTAGTTCCTGAGATTAGCGCGTTCAAGCAAACAAACAAACAAACTCTTCAGCTTTATAATATTAGTATTAGTATAGATATAGTTAGTGCCCTAAAATAGCGGAACGTTATTTCCTCATGATTTCAGTGTGTCGGAAGCATTAGTTTCATAATATCCAATCACTTTGTTTCAGACTATATCTAACTCATATTAGTCACAGCACCGTCGGTAATATGCGGCTCAATATCTACATTTACTTTATATAGTTGTATATAGGCATGTTATCGTGTGATCAGGTCCGCCAGGATGCGGATCTCGGAGCCAGTCACTTCTCCAAGGTTTGCTCCGTATTCGATATACGGGCGATCCAGCCTTTCTAAATATTTTGTTCTATACATCGATGTGGTGGTCCACTCACTTATTTGCATAGGTATCTGCACAGTCAACTTAGGTTTCTTTGTTAGAACTTTCTAATTTTATGGATATCGTGGATTCTGTTCAGTTCACCTGCTGAGTTGTAATTGAATCGAGTCAATGCCTAATTCAATTTAAATCCAATTAATAAAATGAAATGTGTACGATTAGTTATAAAATAATTTGTGATTAGCTAATGTGTCTGACGAACGCCTTCACAAATTTGCACCGTAAATGCACGGAATATCTTTTCCGCGGTGCAAACTCTTACTCGTACTCGTAGGTAAGCTTTAAATTTTCGTTTGTTTTTATTACAGTACATCTTCAGTTAAGTGGATCTTGGTATTATGAGCAGTTGAGTAACACTAAGTGACATTTTTTAGCTAGGTAAGCCACAGAAAGAGAGTGTAGCTATTTCGCGATTGAAACTATTCTCAAAAAGTATTTGCGATGTTGTAATAATACACATACAATACAAAATAGAATTTACTGGTTATTTTTCCATAGCACTTAATATTACATTACCCATACCAAGTCACAATTGTGAGCTGTTCAGTATTGTGAATGAGGTAGCTAATTTATTTTTAATTCCTTATCATTTCGAACTTTCACTTGCATCTAAAGATTCAATAAGACCCGGTGGTACTACCGTTGATACTACTAATATGTAGCGTCCCATGTCAAACTTTTAACTGTGTTATTATAGAACGAGTTTCTAAGCCAATAGACACTAAAATGTTGGTTCAAAGTATTCGGAATACTTATAATTTAAAATAAAAGACCACAAAAAATGAACCTTTGCGACTGCAGCTGGTTTTCATTCTCGCTGGCAAGGCTATATACCCACTTAGAATACATCAACAATTGTTTGAAAAATAGGTCATGATCATAATAAATCTTCCAAGAATGAGTTTTGTTTTGAATGCGTATAAAAAAACTCTAAAGGACGATTATTAAAAGAATATATTAATATTGCAAACCTAACCTAATAGGAAAGTGCGACTATTACTGTGGGATTTCATAATCATTAAACGTTTACTGCATATCGCAACTGTACTATAGAGATTTATACTTTAGGGCAACCATTATAGGCTACGTAACAGGAATTTAGATCGTGAAAGTAAGTTAGATGTTATTGGCCCTGTTATATGCATTGCCAAACGATGATTGGCTTTTGAATAATCAAACGTAGGTACTAAAGAGATTTCACAAAGTTAATGATGTTCTATTCATTTCATAGGACTGTCAATTATAATACCTAGTTTGGATGTAGAGCTACCCTAAAGATTTTAAGCTGTATAGGTTATTTTTTATATGAACATTATAAAGGAAAGAACATTAAGGATAACTTCTAGCATTTGTATTTTACTCTATGTCCCTTAATCCTATCCTACTAATATTATAAATGTGAAAGTGTGGATGTTTGGATGTTTGTTACTCAATCACGCAAAAACAACTAAACGGATTTGAATGAAATTTGGCATGCATGTAGCCTTTGACATGGAAAAGAACATAGGCTACCTTTTATCCCGATTCTTTAAGTAGTTCCCGAGGGAAAATTGAAAATTGTCTACGAGCTAAGCCGCGAGCAGACAGCTTTGAAATTTGGTATGCATGTCACCTATGCTATGGAAAAGGACATGTACTTTATATTCCTTAATGATCTCTCAAATAGTTTCCGTGGGAAGATTAAATATTGTTAACGAGCGAATCTTTCGACCTAATTCTGAAGTCCACGGAGACGAAGTTGCGGGCAGAAGCCAGTAGAATCATATTTATGTCAGTAGATATTCATGGAGTCTGCCTGGCGGCTAGTTTTTTAAATAATCGAACTTCAACGTTTGGGGCTTAGAAATTACCATCCTCATTGTCGCGCCAGCTGCTCTACATTTGTATCGTCTTATTACGAGCCAACATTAAAATGAATGCGACATCTCAGCCATAAAGGGCTACATGAGGCGAAATATGTAGTGGTATAAGTGACGAGATTTACGGAGAGATAGAACGGAGGCGCACGTAAAAACGTCGTGGCAGATTATTATTTTATTATGATCTTTATTTACCTTCTTTCTTAAATATACATTTTTTACAATATAAATATAAAAAATATAAATATTATAAAAAAACCTACATCTAGCGGGTCCATCGGCAGCGAGATAATGCCCAAACTACCGGTGGTTAGGGCTGCAGGGTGAGGAACCTCCTGACAATTCGTGCCGTGCCAAGAATTACCGCCTTCTGTATCAGGCCCTTGATCCATCCGCCTAGCGAGAGTCTCTCAAGATGTTGGTCAAGACTCTTCGCTATTAGACCATTCACAGACACCACTATCGGGACAATAACAGTTGAGTCCACATCCCACATGGCGGTAACCTCGTGAGCCAAGTCAAGGTACTTGCTGAGCTTGTCCTTCTCAGCTTTCACGAGATTCGCGTCATGGGGGATGGTGACATCGACTATCATTACCCGGCGTTGGGTCCGGTCTATTAGCACAATATCAGGCTTATTGGCTGCAATAAACCTGTCCGTGATGATAGAGCGGTCCCAGTAGAGCAAGGCACGACCATTTTCAAGAACTGGCGCTGGTGTGTATTTATAATACGGCACTTCAGTCCCAACAAGGGCGTATCGGAGAGCAAGTTGCTGGTGAATGATCCTGGCTACTTGGTTATGCCTGTGCAAATACTCACTGTTAGCAAGATGCGAACAACCAGAGACTACATGTCGGAGGGACTCCCCAGGGCGGTGGCATGCCCGACAGATGTCGGCGGTTCCGTCCTTCATGATGTATTTTCTGTAGTTATTCGTCTTGATAACCTCATCTGCAATTGCACAGGCAAACCCCTCGGTTTCTCCAAAGAGGTCCCCAAAGCGTAGCCAGTTCACTGACGCCAGCTGGTCCACATCAGACCCAGTGAGGGAATGATAGAACCGGCCGTGCAGCTCCTTGCTCTTCCATACGTCCTTCCGGTCGTCAGTGCTTAACACCGATGGTTTGCGCCAGTTCTCATTCGCCATGGAGAGAGGCGTGAGGCCTTTATCAACTGCTACTACCTCTCGGTGCACACCATTCTCGTTGTTACGGAAATACTCCCTGAGACTATACACCTCGCGGTTATGGAGGTTCTTGGCGTTTAGAAAGCCACGACCCCCCAGCTTCCGCGGGATGTACAGTCTCATAACAGACGATCGTGGATGAAGCATGCGGTGAGATGTTAGCAGTTGACGAACCTTTCTGTCCAGAGCGTCTAACTCAGTTTGAGTCCATCTTAGTATGCCAAAGGAGTATATCAGTAGAGGCATCACCCATCCGTTGAAAGCACGCGTTTTATTGCCTCCTGACAAAAGGCTGTTAAGAACCTTTGTCAGACGCCAATAAAAGCGCTCCTTCAGAGACTTCTTGATATCAACTTCCGATATACCCAGAGACTGTGACATACCAAGGTACTTGTAGGTCTCGATCTCGGAGAGGGATTTGATCGTTATTGTCTCTGAAAGTTGTAAATTTTCAGAGTTTACAACTTTCCCTCGCTGTACATGCATGACCGCACATTTATCCACACCGAACTCCATCTTGATAGCATTATTATTATTATTATTATTATATTTCGCTATTTCTATTAAACGTTGTCGGCGTCACAATAGAGTTTTAAAAGTTCTGTCTAAAGTAAGACACTGTTTAAACATGATGTTGTTTCATTTTTTTAAAGGATAGATAGAGACGTCATCATGTTTAAACATTATCCGATTTGCAACAGCGTTTGAAAACTTTTTCTAGTATAATAACACCGCGTAAGTTTTGATCCCGCAATAGCAGATAGACATCGAAATTTTAAAGGGTCATACTTTATTTACCTACTCGAAAATGTTTGCTTCTTGATCCTCCTCGTAATGGTCATTCTTTTCTTTCCGATTTTAAAATATTATCTAACGAATTACTTGCATGAAACCAAGACAAAACACAGAATAACAAGTCGAGCTGATCAAAGTTGGTCACTTAACTTGAAAGGTTGTAAAAGGATTGTAATTATAATAGTAACAAAGTACATCTAGAACTTTATTTTTGGTACTTACCCAGCCTGCAAAATATATTTTTTGCGAACTTCCATATACTTAAAACTGAGACCAACCGTACAGAAGTGGAAAATAAGTTCTGGCAATGGTTTATTGTTCTCACTTAATTTTCAGAGGTATACATTTGAATGAACTTCGATTTGTATCGATTCGATTTGTTGTGACCTTTGTATTTCGTTAAAAATGCTACAAATTTCTATCCATTAACTGGGCTTTGTAAGCGTAGATCTAAGTCATTGTGATTGAAAATAAATGGTTTTTATTATTATCCATTTATTCAAAAATATCCTTAAATTTAAGTTTTTTACAATATATATATAAAACAAAATACTATAAAAAACTTAAACCTAGTATGCCGCCAACAGCGGGGCAAGGCCCAAGCTGCCGGTGGTTAGGGCTGCAGAGAGAGGAATCTCCGGACAATACGTGCCGTGTCGAGAATCACTGCTTTCTGTATCCGACCCTTGATCCATTCCTCAAGCGAGAGCCTCTTAAGATGTCGGTCGAGACTCTTCGCTATCAAGCCATTCGCCGAAACAACTACCGGAACAATGATCGTCGAATCAACATTCCACATGGCGGTTACCTCGTGAGCTAAGTCAAGGTACTTGCTGACTTTGTCCTTCTCAGCTTTCACGAGATTCTCATCATGAGGAATAGTGATATCGACGAGCACTGCTCGGCGTTGGGACCGGTCGATCACCACGATATCAGGCTTATTGCAAACAATAGTCCTGTCCGTGATGATAGAGCGGTCCCAATAGAGCAACGCACGACCATTTTCAAGAACTGGCACTGGCGCGTACTTATAGTACGGCGTCTCAGATTCGACAAGGCCGTATCGAATGGCAAGTTGCTGGTGGATGATCCTGGCCACTAGGTTGTGCCTGTGCAAATACTCGCCGTTAGCAAGATGAGAACAACCAGAGATAATATGCCTGAGTGACTCTCCGGGACGGCGGCATGCCCGAGAGATGTCAACCGTACCGTCCTTCAGGATATATTTTCTATAGTTGTTCGTCATCATTACTTCGTCTGCAATTGCACAGGCAAAGCCCTCAGTTTCCCCAAATAGGTCACCAAAGCGTAGCCAGTTCACCGAAGCGGGTAGGTCTACATCAGGCCCATTATTATTATTATTATTATTACTAGGGCTAGGACTACTGACGACAAATGCAGGTGCAGAATGCTAAAGACAGGTTCGAATCCTGCCCATGTAGATTCTTTATTGAATTTATAATTTGTTATAGATCGTTTCGTCCTCTCCTTAGTAAATTAAACTTGTAAATCATAAAAAAAACTAATCATACTGGGTTTAAGTGAAATATGTGTAGGTATCATGCGGAGGGGGTCTTAATGTAAGTATTTGACTGCTAGTTAGTATTATGTAGCTAGGTACCTAATAGTCAGTCAAATTATGATTATGATTGATTGATATTATGTACACGTTTTAGGCTTATTGCACATTACGGAAAACGATTATTTTTATTTTCATACAAGCATAATAGTACAGTAAGCTCCCATTCAAGCTATACATTTGCACTGCGAAAACCGCCGCTATTACGAGCGACATAAGAACGGTCCAAAGGTCAATCAGTATAGCTTGATAAGGAGCTTACTGTACATTATGATACGAGCGCGCTATGTCGGTTATTGCGTACGAGAAGGTAAGTACGAGGCGATATTGTGCGCGAGCCGCAGGCGAGCGCGACAAGAAAGCAGAGTACGCAATGACCAATGCGCGCGCGCGCGTATCATATGACGTTTTTCAACACACTTGTGAAGAAAATAAATGATCTTGTGATATTTTTCTGAAAATGACTGCGCTTTTTTATCTAATATAATCTTAATTTCTTCTTTTTTATATAATAAATCTTCCACTGCATGAAAGTATCGTATGCCGCCAAGTATTTATCCTTTGACTTTTGCGGCAACAAACTATTACTTTCGCTTTGCGCCTCCATAATTATTTCCGGCGGAGTTAATAATATGGATTCTTCTTCACTTGGACTCGACATATTTGCAGATAATCAATTATCAATTACAATAAAAAGGCAAAAAAATTTTCGCGCGCTGCCCGGGGATGGCTAAACTCTTCATACAGCCAACAAAAAGGGGCCAAAATTCAAAACTAAATAAACCGAATATTTTAGTTTTTAAAAAACAAGTTTGTGTGAATTTTTAATAATTTATTTTAGTTATAGTTATTAATTATTGTTTTGAAATGTTTGTGTTTAAATGTCGTTGTTAATTTAATATTTAAGTAACCAGTAGTAGGCTGTTCATTTGTTGTCCAGCCGCATAAAGTCGTGTTAAAAAAAAGTAGTAAGCGACTAATTTAAGAATGCGTACTGGACATATATTTACTTTGCAATCTTGAACAAATTAGAATTTGTCGTGTTAAGATTACCGCACTTGTGCGGTAATTGTGCATTATGTAAAGTGAAAAGCATTTGTGTTTAATATACTGAATAACGGGTATACTGAGTATACTGAGTAACCACTTTACGAGCAAGTGTGTTGAAAAACAATATTACAAAATTAGAAAATGTACAACCCTGAAAGTGAACAGAATCATTAAAATATTTGAAGTGACAGTTTTTAAACATGCCGCGTAGATTTGAACGAGATAAATTAGGTCTTTTTTTGACTCTGGAATCACCGTATTGTAAACAAACAAGGGGGTTGCATTAGTATATCGCATCCTAATATATTGGTTTGGGGGGGGGGGGGCAGGGGAAACCCCCCCTCTGCAACCCCTCTCCCCTAAGCGCGGAGTACGTAGAGTAGGTAAGTAATTTTCACAAAAAAAAATTTTTTTAAAGCTTCGGTTTGATGTTTAGAATCACTGTGCACGAATTTGGGGGAGGGCGGATGGGGGGGGTGGTCCCCCCCCCCAAATCCCAGGGTGAGGAAGTGCATACTTCCAAAGATATAAAGTCGTTTCTGGCGCTTCGCCGGCAGCTGAGGGGGGGCTCGTTTGGAAGGGGTAATTAACCCCTATAAAAACAACCCCTTTCAACCCCAAAATCGGGATGCGAATAACTTATGCCCACCCCAAACAAGAGCTGACGCCTAGGGCTGCCACAGCGTAGTTTGTTTTGAAGGCTTAAAAAATCCTTCACTTTATCTAATAATAATTAAAAGTGCTACAACAAAAGTGTTCACTATTATGTGTCCTACTTTCTCATCTTTTCGGCTTGAGACACCTTTTTAGACTTATCCAGTCTATCGAGTTTTTAATTTAGGTACAAATCAAACTGTAGGTATGTACATACCTACAGTTTGATGATTTTAATAATATAAGTATTACATACTTACGTTACCTAGGTACATTTATTCAAATAAATTTATGTTATCGTTAATAATCAAACGGAGATAATATGTTACTTATACCTTATTTTGCATTGCTATTATGTATGTTTATAGTAAAATTTTACTTTTGATGCTTATTTTTTATTGTGTTTGGTTTCAGTTATACCAACATTAGCAACGTCGATCACAGTGTCATCAAACGGAAATAGTCCAGAGGTTAAAATGATCGGCGGAATGATGGTAGATGTTCAAAGTGGTTTTTCTCCAATCACGCCAAAACCATTAGAAATGCCCATTAAAGAGAATATGCGAAAGAGAAAATTAGGCAACTCTACAAAACTTTCAATTAATGAAAGATATAGACGATTAATACCATATATGACGTTTTACTATGCAAATGATTTAGTGTCACCGACAACAGAAGGGCACAGCACTAAAAATGTTGAAGTTGAGAAGGCTGAAATCGTGGAAGCAAAAACTATCCACCAGCATCCAGAGCAACGTCAGCCAAAAAAGGTTGTTTATGCTTCAAATCACAATATACCCATTTACCAAGGAAATAGGTTAACACAATATAATATTGCTTCGGCAAATCCAACAAAATATTTATACAAAGAAGTGATTCCTTCAACACAGAATACAAAGAATTCTAATTTCAACCCATATTTGTCTGATCAACGTCGTCCAGTGAGCAATAATTACGAATATGAGAGAATAGTACAAAAACCAATATACAAGGCGCATAGTGTGCCTTTTCCTACTCGGAAACCTTATTATACCTTTTTCCGTGACGACGATTCAATCAATGTACAATACTATACTCCTGAAAAGGAGTATATACCTAAATATAAATTAATTCCATATGAGCAAACACCTCCTGTCAAGGTGCCATCGCAAAACAACATCTACCATGTTTCAAAATCGCCTGTTCCAGCACCGATATTAAATAAAGAACAAGTTTACGTGACACAAAGGCCATCACCACCAAGACCTGAATATGCGTATGAAAACTTACATATACCACAGGTGTCGAGCGCAAGAAAACCACCAGCAGTCATTTCAGAAACCTACTTTGAAAATCGACGTCCCCGGCCTGTGTTATTACAACCTGTTATTGAAAGCGGATTCAAACCTATTGTTAACCCGGCTATCCAGACTACATTAGCTCCTGTTTTTGATGCGACACAAACAGAAAAACCAATCCACCAATTCAACATTGAAAAACAGCCTCACGTGGATGATGTTAATCCAGAAGTTTCCGCAGGATTCAATCCTAATTATTACCAATATGTTATAGACGAACCAACAATTAAACCACCGCAATACGTACAACCGAATACAATTACTCTAGCAGACCTGTTGAATTCCTTACAATTAAATAAGTCTATTCCGAAACCTATAACGAGGGAGAATGTCGGAGCGTCTATAACAACTCTTCTGCAAGTTTTGAATGCATTAAAAACATTGCCTCAACAAGATAACACGGTACCTGTATTAAGTACACCAAAACCATTCATAGAGCAAAAGGTTATAGTAACAGCAAAGCCTGCAGCTGTGACTGCAGCGCCAATAAGCAATGAGCCAGATTTTCATGATGAACCTTACCTATCAGAAGTCGATACTCCCTCACAACACATAGATGGTAAGTGCCAATTCATGTCTATCCTTTTTTCACATTATTCAGCAAACACGTGATTTGAGAAAATTATAAACATAAATACGATTTGCGCGTAAAACAGTAGTATAGGTATAATAAATAAAAGCAGAGGCGTACTTAAAGATTTGGTGCGTTGTGTTTGATTGATGTGTCACCCTAAACATTACAGGGCCAGTTAGCTTTGCAGTCCCAAATTGGGACTGCAAAGCTAAGATTGGGACTCCCAATCTTTTAAGAAAAAAAACCTGCTATGTGGTGTGAAATAATAAATGGAAAAAATTCCTTAAATGAATTCACCATAATAGGCAAATATTTCCTTTTTTTCCGTGTACAAATTGGTTGACAAAATCGTCAATGACGCTGTCATAACTTACGGAGATTGTCAACTCAGCTTCTTTATTCAGAACAGCTGTAGCGTTCATTGCTTATAGTGGAACGCCATGGTGGAACGTAAATAATTTTTAATCCTTTTGAGCACAAAAACAAATACAACGATTGGTCTAATACCGTGATAGATAGCGTTGACAAAAGTCATGCTATAAACCGTGCTATAACTATACCTAGGCCATACCTAGGCATTGACGCGTGTCGCGTAACATTATTTTATTTAAGGCACCCGTACCGCCGTACCTAACTAAAATAAATGTAGGTACTATAATAATTCTTGATCGCAAATGTTATTTAGGTACTTGTTGGTAAGTAATGACGGTATTTTTGGGTTCGATGCGTTCGTTTGTTATTAATTTAAATATAAATTAAAATATAATATTTATTGTATAGTCACCGGAGGGAGATTGCGCACCAGAGTCGCCTCGCCTGCTTGGGTAACTCCGTCTTACCTATTTCTGCCGCAAAGTAGCAGTGCTTGCATTGCTGTCGTCCGGTTTGAAGGGTAAGATGGCTGAACAAGGGTAACTAAAAACAAACGACTTACTTCACATACTTGCATTACTGGGTACCGTGACTTAATATGTCACAAGCTAGCAACGTACACTGTGGTTCTTTTGCGGGTTGCAGTTCTGCTGCGAATCTTATAGGAGCCACATGTAAGTATTATAGGTGACTGTTACCACTTACCATCAGGTGTGCAGTTTGTTTGCCAACTTAGTTGTTTTAAAAAAATAAGCTTGACAATAAAAGGCGCCGAGAAGGCAGTGGGGGACGGCTTCGCCGTCCGTCTGATCTCGTTCCGATCGAGTCGGTTAAGGCCTCGTTTACGGAGACGCGGGGCGTCGCGTATCGCGTGTGGCGTGGCGTCTTGCGGCGCGTCAGACGTTTTTTTCTGTTTCCGGTGGAGCGGCGCGTCAAGCGGCACTCATAATAGCATGCGTAAACACAAACAAATGGCAATATATGATGTTGTTCATAGAGAGGCGAGACGGGTAGGGAGGCGGTGCCCGCCGCGGCGCCCGCCCCGTCGCCCGCGGCGCTTCCTCAAGCGTGTAGTGTAGCACGCGGCGGGCATCGCTTCATCGAGAATTGTCGCTACGTGCGCCGCCGCGATAAACGCCGCGTAAGACGCGGCGGTGCCATCCGCGGGCTCGGCCGTAAAAAACGCGCCATTTCAAGCAAGGCGTGTAAAATCGCTTCTCCGTAAACGCACTCATACAACGCCATATGTTTGAATTCTGTGCGGGCCGCGCCGCGCAACGCCCCGCGTCTCCGTAAACGAGGCCTTACTCTCCTATTCGACTATGCAAGTGAAGGAACAGGAGTGTACCCACTGTTTGCGCATACTAAACTTGTGCACTATGTGATTATTTTTACATTTGATTTTACATGACTTTGTGTGATTATTTTTACATGTTTTACGTCTTCAAACAATAAACGTCTTTCCGGTAGACTTTTCAATGGGTCTAAGTACCAGCCAGCGGTTCCCACAACCAGTGAACTCTGATGATGAGGGCGGCACACCAGGGCGGCCAGGCATTGACTATCCAGTGCTGACAACGATTCCAGAAACGGATTTCAACTGCAAAACTCAACGCTATAAAGGATTTTTTGCAGATCCTGCAACAAGATGTCAGGTATTACCTACCTATAACCTGGTGGATAGGATAGTAATCAATAAATTGTTTGTAAAATTTTTACATACTAAAGGGAAACTCTTCACCTGCTTAATCTTTTTAAACACAACACAACAGGGAAACTTCTGGATTTCGTTTCACCTGATGTTAAGTGACGATAAACAATATGGTGGATGCTCCTTCCCTATTGGAACAAATTTATTTTCATTCGTCATGCTCGGAAAGGAGCGTTTCCTTGATCTGAGTATTGGGAGGAAAACGCTAGTTCCCACCAGCGGGCGGGAAATTCTCATACTATTTACTTCCCTCCTTAGGGCGGAAAGTAAAATTTTAAAAATAGAACTGAATTAGGTTACGTACATACAATCTTTGGTACAATGATAATAAAAGTATTTGGCTGAATGGCCAGTAACAGGTAACGCGATGTGTTCCAAATTTAAAAATACCTGTGAAAAAGATAATTTTGGCGGGAGGGGAATCTGTTACGCTGTACCGAAATCTTGATTGTGTGATTTAGGTATTTAAGAAAAACAATGAATTCAAGCGATTCTGAAATTTTGGCTCCAGATTCAGTCACGAACGAAGCAAATACAATACTCGAAATTTTTTTGCCAAAAATTTCAAAGGAATAGTAGATTGCTTTATAAGGGTGGAAAGGAATCAATCCCTACGAGGTTGTTAGACGCCCGAGCGCAGCGAGGGCGGCTATAGTCCGAGTAGGGTTTGATTCCTTTTACCCGTGTGTAGCACTCTACTTTTCATTTCGAATGCAAGGAAAATAAAAAATAGCTTTTCTAATAAAATTTATTAATAAAAATACTCCTAACATGACATATCGACATCGTGTTTTACACTTAGTGTATTTTTAAGCATTGAATATCTGCTCCATAGCGTAGACGCCTGCACTGTATGAGATAGTTCATTAAAGTATATAAGAAATACATTTTCAGAAAATGATTTTATATTCCTTGCATCTCGCCACTTCATAAAGTCGGAATATGTATTTAAATATCTTTCCTTTGAAATTTTTGGCAAAAAAATTTCGAGTATTGTATTTGCTTCGTTCGTGACTGAATCTGGACCCGAAATTTCAGAATCGCTTGAATTCATTGTTTTTCTTAAATACCTAAATCACACAATCAAGATTTCGGTACAGCGTAACAGATTCCCCTCCCGCCAAAATTATCTTTTTCACAGGTATTTTTAAATTTGGAACACATCGCGTTACCTGTTACTGGCCATTCAGCCAAATACTTTTATTATCATTGTACCAAAGATTGTATGTACGTAACCTAATTCAGTTCTATTTTTAAAATTTTACTTTCCGCCCTAAGGAGGGAAGTAAATAGTATGAGAATTTCCCGCCCGCTGGTGGGAACTAGCGTTTTCCTCCCAATACTCAGATCAAGGAAACGCTCCTTTCCGAGCATGAGGAATGAAAAGATATTTAAATACATATTCCGACTTTATGAAGTGGCAAGATGCAAGGAATATAAAATCATTTTCTGAAAATGTATTTCTTATATACTTTAATGAACTATCTCATAAAGTGCAGGCGTCTACGCTATGGAGCAGATATTCAATGCTTAAAAGTACACTAAGTGTAAAACACGATGTCGATATGTCATGTTAGGAGTATTTTTATTAATAAATTTTATTAGAAAAGCTATTTTTTATTTTCCTTGCATTCGAAATGAAAAGTAGAGTGCTACACACGGGTAAAAGGAATCAAACCCTACTCGGACTATAGCCGCCCTCGCTGCGCTCGGGCGTCTAACAACCTCGTAGGGATTGATTCCTTTCCACCCTTATAAAGCAATCTACTATTCCGTATTCCTCGTAAAAAGGAAAGAAATGTTTGTATAAAATGTTTGTTTGCAGTGAAACCTAACACCTACTACGCTAAAAATAGTTTTATTAAAAGGGCCTGTATACCGTTTACAATGAGAGATAGTGATTTGGATATTTTTAATACGCATTGTCAACGACACCACGAATCCGCACCACCGTGGTGTCGTTTGGTTAATTTTAAAAATCAATCTCATAATCTTAATTTTTTTAAAGTGATATTGAATGGTAATATTACATTTTTTTAAAATAGTGGAGTAAAAGCGCTTTTAAAGTACAACTTTATTAGTTTTTTAATAATATAGGGGACTATATAGGTTTTAAAATGTTATTTTTTAAGATGTTCTTTTGTATTTAAGCAACTGTTTGTCCATGAATAAATTTAAAAAAAAATATAATTTTCCGCGTTGACGGCGTCTCTGTTGAGTTTGAACGCCATAAGCCATAACTGAAAATCAGTTAGGAGGCTGTTTTTTTATTAATGAGTGCGTGTTTTCTAGGTATGGCACTATTGCGACCTAAACGGTGGACAAGCTTCGTTCCTGTGCCCCAACGGGACGATATTCTCTCAGGCCGCACTCACCTGCGACTGGTGGTTCAACGTCCGCTGCGCGTCGACCGCGCAGCTGTACGTACTCAACGAAAGCCTTTACAAATACATTTTGCCTCACTCGCCCAAATTCCCAGAGGACTACAGCGGACCGTTAGTTGACAAGTGAGTATCATCATCATCACAGCTCATATACGTCCCCACCGAGGGGCACGAGCCTACCCTAACTAGTTAGGTTGGTTAGGCCTTAGTCAAACCACGTTGGCACAGTGCGGATTGGTTGACTTCACATACACCTTTGAATTACTTCGCAGCTGAATGCAGGTTTTCTCACGATGTTTTCCTTCACCGTAGGAGCGTCAGATAAATTGTACATATGAAATTCGTGAAACGAAAAACACATTGGTACATGGCAGGATCGATCGCGACAAGTGAGTATGCTATTGATGAATAGGGTTTATATGATATTAGTTAGTTTTTAAGAATACCTGCTTAGTCATTTGATCTAAATGCACCTCAGCTAGATGAAGTACTTAATATGTTTCCTTTCTACTTATAGGATTAAAGATTTTTAAAGTAAGTCATTAGAAAGTAACGTCTACTGCTACTACTACGGTCATATCCCACGAGTCGAATTTTATAGGACTACGTTTGTGTGTCATGCCTGTTGCTTCCTAAACTCAAACCTAAAGAAGACCAACGGATAATCTACGCCTGTTCATAACAAATTTAGGCCTTCCTCTAAACAAAAGCCACAAGAGTGGTTTTTCTGCAGGAAAACATGTGTGGCAATTGCATTGAAGTGACATATCTACTTTTCCATTGTAAAGGCATAGCGTTGCAATATTACGGGTGCTGGAGATTCCGGTAAAGCAATTTATAAAGTTATACAGTGGTGGTCATATAATTAAAGACAAGAGTTGATTTTCATACAAACAAGGTATATTTGAAGCCTTGGTTCTCCGCCAAGGATTGACCTAGCTGTGATCTGATGATGGCCATCCAGGGAGTGAATGGAAAAGATTGAGATCGCTATACACAACCAACTGATCTGATCAACATTCTTAGAGATATAAGAATCAGAGTTTTCAGTTTCTGGATTTTCATACAATTTTATGCTAATTTTGCGGATTTTTAAACATATCCGTATATCTTTTAGAGTGCTGATCAGATCAGTTGGGTGTGTATAGCGATCTGAATCTCCTCCATCACTCCCTAGATGGCCCTCATCTGATCACAGCTACGTCAATCCCTGGCGGAGAACCAAGGCTTCAAAGTTACCTCGTTTGCATGAAAATCGACTGTGTCTTTAATTTTGTGACCACCACTGTATGTCACGTTCTTCCACTAGTCGGAGCCGGCAACGACACGCTATTCATTATATTTTTGCCCTTCCTTTGCATACGCCGGCAGCCGTACTGTGCCGGGGCGATCCGGGCAGTGGCAAAACTCAAAGACACGCATTTATTAGAAAATTAAGAAACTCCCAGACAAAATGAATTAAGCCTGCGGAAAAATGAATTAAATCCCCTTTAACTAGGGCTACTGTAGTATTATATTATCTGTGACTAGGGGATGGTACTCGTTCAGCGAATTAAGTCTTCTCTGGAATCTTTGTGCGAAGGTTCCGTAGGGAAATTTCGCTAAGTAGACGAGACACGTAAAGATAAGCCATGGCGTACCGGTACCGGAATCCTACGGTATACCCAAGCAGGCGGTTTCGTAGACTTGTTCTCTTGGAATCGTAGTAAAGTTAATTCCCGCTATAAAAACGGAGGGATGGTACTGCACATCCTCCGGTCATCTTGAAATGATAGGGTTATATTTTAGATAACTATGTAGTTTACCAAGTACAGTAAGCGCCACATCAAATTTTGGATCACTTTTATGTCGATCGTGAATGCGGCGGTTTCAAGCTTGAAGTACCGGAGGTTTTTATTTTATTTGACGAAACCGAAATATCTAATAAATAAAATTAGTGTCACAGCGTTTGTTATCGAACTCCTCCGAAATTTTTTGTGTACCTATATTTGGTAGGTATGAGAATAGGTCGTGGGCTTTTTATACTTCTAGATGTGATGATGGGTCTCTTCTAATACAAGATTTTAACTTAAAAGATGAGACCTGTTGTACTTAATATCTTTGTAATAACTGCAATAAAATTTATTATTATTACTAGATGATAAGATGTCCCTTGCTAGAACTTGTTTGGACAGTTAATATAATTGCGAAACGTAGTTCGCCGGCGCAGCTAGTAAAAATATGTATTTCATCATTTTTAAAGGTACTTAACTCTGAAGTTCAAGGAGATGGAAGAGCAGTTTAAAAAAAATAAACACAAGCAAACTGTATCTGAGAAAATTGATGAAGACGAGACCACAGAAGACACCAATTCACAGGAAATGTCCAGCGAGGCCACTGAAGTGTCCGACAAGTCGGCTGTCAGCGAAGCCAGCGTGATCGTGGAGTCATCGGGAACCAGCGGCAACGTGGAAAGGTTACAAGAGTAACCTAGAATAAGTGCGAAAGTTATCTATTAGAAAATATTCATCCCTCAATATTATTGATATTGCATTGCATACTATGTACATAGGAAGCATTTTCTGATGCCGCGCAGTGCGTCAAACTGTTATTCGTAGGCACAAAACAATGGTTATCCAGCAGGCCAATTGGGATGATGACTGAATTCTAATTTCACATCTCGACATAAAATATTAAAATAGCGTAGAAAAGATGCAATCATGTGAAATTAGAATTAAAATCGGCTTAGAAATACATAAGATACAAGCATTTTAAGCTGTTAATTTTGAAGCGATTAGATAGAGAGGTCCGACATCAACCGTGACGTCATCGTTGAGTACGGCCATATAAACTCCATGTAAAATGCCGTTTTGCTAGAAAGAGATGGAGAAAAATCTTTAATACCTTATATCTTGGTTGTTTTTATAGTTATTCGAAAACCGATTTTTTCTTTCTGTTTATTATATGAATGAGAAAAAATTTTTTTTTGTCATCTAGCCAATTATGGATCTTTCATCGCATGACATGGTATAATTTTGAAAAAAAGAAATCATGAAATTCTGCATTTCGTATTACCGATCTCCAATGATATCATCACTATGGCATAATTTCAATAATATCATCATTAAATAATGAACAAATTATCAAAAATCTGACCGGAAATCTTATTTTTCGTTTCGCACTTTTATATCATATGATATCATTTGCAAAACCATGAGATCGGTAATAGGCCCTCTGATCTCAGCTGTCACAATCAAGAAATTGTTATCGTAATCGTTATGTTACTCATGCAGGCAAAACTTCATCCTAGTTATTGTTGTATCACAACTTAAAATATCACAATGTATTGTTGTGATGCATCTACGAGTATTACAAAATATAACGAGATGCAATAAGGCGATATCACCATATTATTATTATAGTCAGTTTCTTTTTTGTTACATCCGGAAGCTCATTTGTGCGGATTTAATTTACCATTACCTGGGATGTCCCCTTTAGTGTTTTTAACGTAGTAGAAAATTTGTTTATTAAAAATTTTCATAGTTTACCACTCAGTGTTTTCTAGCAAATAGAAGTCTCTAAAATATGAGATTTATATCTTCGGAAAAAGAGCTTATAAAGACTAATATAGATGACAAAATAATTAGTTGGTCAATAAATGACAATGTGAAAGTTTTATTCTACCGTGTTCTTCTTAATACATCATAATAGTATTACAAAATGAAATCAAATGACTGGACTTCAGAAGGTAATTACAGTCCAGAGTAGTCTCGTAAGGTACTATCTAGGCGTCACATTTCCTCAAAATGTGTTCTAAGAATACCTACCTTAAATAAAATAAAGTCGAAAGTAGCGTGCGTTTGGATGAAGGGCAGTGAATACTGAATAGTAGTGATAATTCGCCACTACAGTAGTTTGTAGTGTTTAAATGACAAGATGTCAAAACGATTCTTTGTTGCCCATAGTTACATTAGTTACGTATATACAAGCAGTCAGTTGGTGGTACATAACATGGACTTATTAAAACGTAGGATGGGTGTACCAGTCCCAAACCAGGTACCAGTGGTTGACCACTCGCATGTTCAATTGAATAAATTAGGAAAAGGCGGGCATTTTTTAAGAATCTTATTGTTTTGTTATGTTGCGTGGACTGTTACCAACCTTCGAAACATAATTTTTCCGAGAAGGAACAAAAAATATAGCTCCCTTGCTCTTTTTGTCAGACCAGTGTCTCGTTCACTTGCCTTCCAGCCGCCATTACAGTTAGAAGTGCAAGTTGACGAGGTAAGTTAAATCATTGTTAATCACATATTATTTCCTAATTATTGTTATGAAGTTGTATTATTTTTAAAATTTAGTGTTTATTTAAGTGGTATGAACTACTTATTTTTGTACAAAATGTCATTATCAAGTATTTTAAAAGATGGTTAACTACTGGAACAGACCTTGTACTGGGTTCCTATTGTTGACCATCTGGTTTAGTTAGCTATCTTTTCTTCATTAGTTGTCAGTGGTCAACTATTGGTGCAAAAGTGGTCATTTATTGGAGCGCACTGGTCAAACTTAGGCACAATCCCGTTTTTGGTATTGTTCATGAAATCTATAAATAACTAAAATATTTGGATTCAAATAAATTATCAATATTGCAGCGTTAGTAAAGAATATACAACTTTAAATATACATTTCGACATTAAAACTACATCATTCCAATACAGAGCATTTCAAAGTCAAAATTTGACCTTAACTGGTTTGGGACTGGTACACCCACCCTACCTACATAACTAGCTGATCCGACAGAGGTTTGATAACGCCTTAATTGCAAAAAATCACTTGCTAGCGTTTCAAAACTAGTTTAACTTCCCTTTCTCACAATATATCTATCCTTTTCTTTTTTACCGAGTGAAAACCTCACGGGATTTCGAACGGTAACGTCACAAAAAGAGCACTGTAAACGAACAAACATGTTTGTCAAACACGTAAAGGACATTGTTCTGCGTCCATACATTGTTCGCCCCAACACCAACAGCAGTGAAAAAATGCTTTTCGTATAACTAGACATTAGTTTATACTGTACGTCCACATCAATTACTACGGACAAGCTTTGAAATCGAATATTATATCAAAATGAATCAGATTTCGAGGTTAGTTGAAGTAACACTTTATTTCGTTAGAACAATACACATAGTCCATACTTATACAATTATTAAAATAATAATTATTGCAATCAATCAGAGAACGTTATTATAGTCACGTAGTAAAGAACAAGAAATCTCGAAATTATAACGCAAGTCAAAAACACAACGAACTAACAAGCGACAGCCCGTGAGTAGTCAATTGACGTATGTTTTAATTTAATTTACGTTGTAAATTGTAAAAGAAGTTATGAAAAACATAATTTATATGAATAAATAAATGTCCATACCTACGTAAAATCGACTTAATTATATTCAGTCGAGCAAATGTAACAATAACCATTCGTATATTTTTACTTCATTTGGTTTTGTTTCTGAAAGTACTTTTATATATTTTTGATTTGTCCGTCGAATACAAATATTTGTTATGAGTGTTATAAAATATGCATATAATTATGACGTAAATCAAATCTTTGTTGGTCATGGGGCGATTTTCAACATTGTCCTTTGACAAACATGTTTGATCGTCTACAGGGGCTTTAGGTAGGCATTCGTTAAGTTTTCTGAAATTTTCTTATTTTCAGAATATTTTTACTAAATATTAGAAAATAAAGAGATGAATGAAATCGGTAAGGTTTGCAAGTTATAGCGTGACCAAGGGAAATAGGGTTTCATTTTTATATACATAGATATGATATTGCACCTTAAGAGGCAATCGTACAGGCCGTTTTTCCATACTAACGTAGTTCCCTGTTTCCTTCCTGGATAATCACACTATCATAGTTGCTCTATATTTTCCAATATGGAATTAATATAATTTCAATGGCCACTATATGCATGTTCCTATGTTTTCCTTTTTTTATTAAGTTAATTATTAATAATTTTAAACCTTCAAAAACCTAAAAAATCGATCTAATTTTCTGTTGTATCATAGACGAAGAAGTTGTATTCAAACGTCCAGCAAACAAATTGTACAAGATTATATAAATAAAAAGCAAAACATAGACAGACAGAAAAAGCCTTGTTTTAATTTTTAACGCAAAAATTAATTAAATCGGTCAATTTTTTGCGGAGAAAACAGGGGACTACGAAAACTATATTTTGTGTAATTTTCATAGGTATTTTCGGTCCAAGCTGCAGTTGTCCCTGTCGCGTTCAGTTCAATTGTTCGGACACACAGCGCGACAGCAATACATTTTACAAATACCTATTTTTGAATTCTGTCGACCTTGGTGTTTCCTCTTAACTAAGTTCCGTGACTGTACCGAGAGAGAAACTTTTAAAATAGGTATTTCCCATTAAAAATGTTAATATACAAATGCACGTGTTATTATTTTATAAAGATTTTTGTATATAAGTTATTTAATCTAACCTATTTTCTTAACCACCACGTCATGCAAAGCTGTGATAGGAAAACTTGGAGAAGATCGTTTGTATGGTTGCATGAGAGTGGGTCCAAAAGATAACTATAATATAGAATGTAAGAAGTAGTCTAATTTATGTGAGTATTCAATGTAAATCAACCGTGTGAAAGCAGTTCACATAATTTAAGGAATTAAACTTGCCATAATTTCTTCGCCATGTTTAATTCAAACGCGTAAAATAGTTGTGTAGTGTATAAACATTATAAACAACTATTAAAATGCAAACTAGAAACTAATTTAGATTATTATTAGAATATTAATTATAATTGTGCAGTGTGTAAATAATTTTTGTCTGTCTCTGCCATTAGATTTCAACAGTACATACATTAGTTTATAGGAATGTGCAATAAATTATTTCATACGACTGTGTTGCATTGTTTTATTTAGCGAATAATATGTGATCATAAAAGAAACACTTATAATCCACTGAGTAACCTTAAATAAGTTATTGATTCTATTTACACCTTAATTATTATTCTATATGAGTATTCATTAAGATAAAATATAATGACTGCTATTGAAATAGGTAGTGATATAATTTAAAATATATTAAATATTCTCACTAAAAAGAACGAAATGCAATCGAAACTAACTTTAATGCCCGCATTAGCTTACCAACCGTCCAGTAAGAACTGTAATTACATTCTTAGATTGGGACTTATTATATTATAGTATCAGAAATTAATTAAATAGATAATCGTAATATTATGTATTCGTTTACATCGATATAATACTGATATTTACTTATTTTTAACATACGGCTGAAAAGTTGAATCAAATTATTTATCTAAGACAATAATTAATGAGTAGATACGAAATGTCCACAATTTTATCAACTATGACTATCCAAACTATTACCGTTAGAAGCTAAATGAGAACATTTATGATAACTTGGTACAATGCAATTTTGCAGACAATATTTATACAAAAATATAATTTTTGGGATGAACAAACCTTAGAATTTAGATAATTTACCGATACATACCTCTTGTTATGGAGGTAAGTTGTTAAGTTTTTGAACACGCCATTTGATTTCACGAAATACACCTATCTAAGTACATTATTTACAAGTATATACAATCAGACTCATCTCCCTCGTATCAATCACAAGCTGTTGCCTTTTCAGTCTTTACATCACATCCCTTCTACTTCAAACTTACCACAGGTTCTAAGGTCATGGCGTGAACATTTAATAAGCAATTTTAATATACACAGCGTAAAGGGAATAAGATTAAAGTTTATTTAGTTAACTAAATCCTATTACAACTGCTCCATTGAAATATATTTTTGAATTTAATATTTAAAAAACGATTTACAGAGTATGTTTATCTATTTTTAAAAGCACATCGACAAAGAAAGTAATCTTCAATAATAGGAGATTTAAATATAACCGAAAGAGAAAAAAAAACAAGCTTTTAGCTTTATAACCCATGTGATAGGTAAGTTCTCAAGAATAGCCTAACTTCATTAAATTACCCTGTTAGTTAAAACAGTAACGTTTACAATTACCATACTTACCCATAGAGAACGGTAAATAAATGCACAAAAACGTGCCAACAAAATACACAAATATACGAAATACCACATCCAAATGCATAACGTACGTCGATAAGCCACAGCACTACGTACACTGGTACCGAATACCGATACCGAATGTTGAAGTGCAGGTAGGCGTCGGACGTAGTCGTGTGGCGTGTTCAGATACGGCCACTAACGCGCGGGTACGGGTACCGGTACCGAATGCGGTAGTTTGCAGGCAAGGGTCGGGTGGCTTAACATTGAGATTAAAATTCTACCCGCGATAAATACCGGTACCTGTAGCCATCGCAGCAAAGCGCGCACGTAGGTCAGGTGACGTCCACGTACCGCGGAGACCATGTAAACAAAATACGTCCGTACGTATACGTAAGTATTAGTACCGATCGAAGCGACGTGCGAGTGGTTGACGCAATCACGTCGATGTTGAGATCGTATACACATAAATACTAGTACCGGCACTACGCCGGCGTGTAAATGCCGATAGTGTTGTCACGTCGGCATGATGTTGAGACAATGCAGTACCCCTATCACGAACCACTCTCGTTACAGTATAGTAATCGTATTTACATACTATCTGATAACGATTGAGATAGCATACCTAGATAGATACCTAGAAACACTATCGTAAGACTATCGTGAGCTTGTAACGTAACATAGTTCTCCCACTGTAAAATACTCGGTGAGACATATTACGATAGCTAGCTGTCGAATAAAACGATACGACACATGTCAAAAGTGAATTCGTGCTGACGATTCTTATACTTTAGCTCTCACTGTAAAATACTCGGTAAGAGATATTATGATAGTTAGCTGTCGAAAAAAAAAGATACATGTCAAAAGTGAGTTCGCGCTGACGTTTCTCATACTTTAGTTCTTGTCAACTATACCATTACCATTACGATACCGTTTTCATACAATAATACGATTACGGTAACCATAGCTATAGTGATTCGTACTTGGGGCACGGTGTCTAGTAAACATTGCGCGGCACTGTAAAATACTCGGTGAGAGATATTACGATAACTAGCTGTCGAATAAAACGACACGACATGTCAAAAGTGAGTTCGCGCTGACGATTCTCATACTTTACTTCTTGTTAACTATACCGTTACCATACCGTTTTCATACAATAATACGATTACGGTATCCACTGCTATAGTGGTTCGTACTTGGGGCACGGTGTTTAGTAAAAATTGCGCGGCACTGTAAAATACTCGGTGAGAGATATCACGATAACTAGCTGTCGAATTAAACGATACGACATGTCAAAAGTGAGTTCGTGCTGACGATTCTCATACCTTTGTTCTTGTTAACCATACCGTTACCATGCCGTTTTCATACAATAATACCATTACGGTAACCACTGCTATAGTGATTAATACTTGGGGCACGGTGTCTAGTAAACATTGCGCGGCACTGTAAAATACTCGGTGAGAGATATTACGACAGCTAACAGTCAAATAAAACGATACGACATGTCAAAAGTGAGTTCGTGCTGACGATTTCGGTTCTTGTTAACTATACCGATAATAAAAATACAATTACGGTAACCATAGTGTTCGTGGTTGGGGCACGGTGACGGGGAAGGGGCAGGGTGGCGTCGCGTTTACACGTCGCGGCGGGCGTCTAGTGTTTGAGCAGCAGCGCGGCGTGCTTGAGCTGCAGGTGGGAGCGCAGCGTGTCGATGCGGCTGTACGTGGCGGGGCCGTAGGGGCACAGCGAGCGCTGCGCCGTGTGCGAGTGGTGGTGGTACCGGCGGTTGGACACCTTGCCGCAGGACTTGCAGCGCCAGAGCGATGACGATTCTCATACTTTAGTTTTTGTCAATTATACCATTACCATTACGATACCGTTTTCATACAATAATACGATTACGGTAACCATAGCTATAGTGGTTCGTGGTTGGGGCACGGTGACGCGGAAGGGGCCGGGTGGCGTTGTGTTGGCGTCTAGTGTTTGAGCAGCAGCGCGGCGTGCTTGAGCCGCAGATGGGAGCGCAGCGTGTCGATGCGGCTGTACGTGGCGGGGCAGTAGGGGCACAGCGAGCGCTGCGCCGTGTGCGAGTGGTAGTGGTGCCAGCGGTTGGACACCTCCTTGCCGCAGGACTTGCAGCGCCAGAGCGCGGCGCTCTCGGCCGCCGCCACGAACATGCTGTGGTACGAGTATCCCGCGCTCCCGCTCGCCGCTGCAGCGTTGCTCATGCCCGCGCGCGCGCGCTCTGCAACCAACCCGCCGTCCCACCGTCACGTCTCATACCGCTCGACTACGAGTACGTTCGCAACGCAACGCGTTCACGCGTTCACCAACGTTCGCGCGCAAACGATTCCAACATTGCAATGCAAGGTGCGGGGCGTGTGACACGCAACTGAAACTACACGGATTGTAACATACCACAGTTTAATGTAAAAAAAAATTAGTAATAAATACAACAGATAAATGCAGGAGTTTGCAACGTGTTAAAATTGCATTAATACATATAACATCAAACAATGTGAAAACTAATAAAAATAAAATTGCATCAACTGCTTGCATAAAACAAATTAAAAAAAAATTAAATTAAATTAAACTTCAACGGAGGCATCAAACCAACACAAAACAAAAATATTCATAAACAACGTGTAGGTAGTTCATAAAATTTTTAGGAATAATAACAAGACTGATAATATTCGGATGTTAGGTAGGTACACGATTTGACACCCCCTCCCTATTAGTATTACACTATTGTGATACACGATACGTCACTATAACAAAATTTGCTAATGATAAAAAGATGAAACAAAATAAACATAACTAGACCATTGCTATCCTGAATATAGAGCTAGTCCTGCACTCCATTGATTTGAAATGATAAGATCACATCATTTGTGATATTAAGGTAAATTTCAATATACAATAAATTGGAATATTCATTAGATTGGCCAAATAAGTGACTAGGTCCACAAGACCTCAATTCCATAAGACTAAATTTAGTAATTCGTTAACCTTATGTATAAATTCCATATGGCATAAAGTTAGCTTTCATTAAGTCCAATTACGTGGTCACAATACAATTATTAAGTTGCATACTTTCTGAAAGCCGAAAAGAGATCAAAGGGAGATATTTTCTGAGCCAAACGATGTGATACTCCAAAATATTCTGGCCAGACACTATCAAGTATCCTAACCTAAAATATCTAAAATTATATTCTATGTTTACTAATCAATTGATTTGCCATATGTAGCAAATTTTTTAATTTTAAATTGGTCTCGAGTGACAGTATTAATGTAAATGCATTCACTATCAGATGCGGGAGACGAGCGAGTGACGGCTGTTTACCAAAAAATGGTTCCCCTTATTGGATAGCCATGATCTATTTCAACAATAGACACTAACTTGCGCGACAATAAATTATTAAACAGTACATAACTATTACGATTGGCAGAGGTAAACAAGCTAATCTTAATATTACCAGCTATAAAACCTGTACATCACCGTAACCGAAACTCTTTCACTAGTAAGAAGTTAAAAATAGGAGCAGTTTCCTTAAGTAAATACAAATAGGTAGTTACTCTCATATCAAGACATTATAATATATTTTTAAAATATCCTTTAGTTTGGTTACGTAATTAAATAACTAGTAATATTGCACTGAGTATGAAATGCTATCAAATTATAAGCGCCCACGTTACAACGAACAGTATAAAAATCTGTACACATTATAATATTTAATATTTATAAATCTTTGTGGAATAGTAAATAATTAAGTAGTGATTAAATTTATGTTTAAAATTTACAAAGTCGCCAGATAAAGTGCTTACATATCGAGTGGGCCCCTATATTTAATAGACAGTAATTGTAAAATCTATCTATGAGTTATATGACTATTTGAAAAGATTGCACATGTGAAATTGCATGTTCACAGCTATAAACAGCACTACCGCCATAACTTGGCTATGCAGGCGATTACGAAATCGCTATTTGGATGATACTAGTTTTAACGTCATTAATAAGAACGTTTCATATTTGGTAAACAATGTTCGGATTTGATAAACAAGATCTTTTAATTCTATATTTTAGAATTATTTAATGCTATTAATAAAATTGAAGATCTCTGAAGGAAAAATTAAGATAATAAATCTCGAGTGATACTGTAATCTCTAGGCGTCCAACGACCCATGTGTTATAATTACCCGTTGACCAGACAGATGCGACCTCAACTGGATGCTAGATGCCCTTAAGTTTATAATGCAAAGTAACTAATCATTAAAACATTAATAATTATATAATAGGAGTCGAATCGTAGCGTGTTAACACTCTTGGTTCTAGCACCATTCCATTTTATCACATTTCAGTTACCGTACCACTCTAAGTTTCGCTAAAAATGTAACAATCTTAAATCTTAATTGAAAATACATACATAAACGCTAGGTTAGTCCCAATCGTAGAATGCCAATATTAGTTACTAAATGCGCAACCTCGAAACGTTCCGTTCTATCTTAAAGTAATTGAAAGAGGTCTTAGACCCCAAGCACCGATCACACGAGGAGAGCGCGCGCGCCCGTACCACAAAATAAACACCTACCAACGATAAAATAATTAAACGTGTTAACACCTCAATGTCAATTATACTAACGTCAACTGAATATAAATCAAAATGTTACTATAATCATGATGAATCAATAAAAACAAACAACACTAATAAATCAAAAATATCAATCGTATAAGTATAAATATATTAAAAGTATATTAAATCAGACAATAGAATATCTAAGTAAAATAATAAAAAAAAACAATCTCCGTAAATAGATCCACTACTCTAGTATAAAATTCTTTTCGTATGTTTCCTTAGGCGCTACCCATTTTAATACATCACAAATCCTTAATAAAGTTATCCATCGTGCAAAGGCCTCATGGAGTTACAAATGCATCTACACTGAGATTCAGTCATTATTTATATGTCGTTGACCAACGACAGATCACAATCTCTAAGCCAGTCCTCGTCATTCCTGATGTAATTTTGCACCACCCGTACGATGTAGTAAACAATAACATAAATAGAATTAGCTACAGGAAACTTATAATTTCCTATCTAATGAATAAATATAACAAGAAAGTGTGAGCCCGCATCGGGGCCACCGTTAATAAACCAGCATCACTTCGCGGTCGCACCGCTACTCAAAAGTGTACATTATTTAAATAGCTTAAGATTCCTATCGATACAATATAAAAAAATAATATGGTAATAAAATTAACATCATATTATTGCTTTTGCCCGTTCCCGTATAGCGATTGGTATAGAAAAAAAATTTGCTTACCTACTTACATACGTTTCGAGTAACAACTTGATTGAGTAACATCGACAAAGTTTCCGACGCGGCGGAATCATTCGCGACCGGTCACACTGGGGCAAGTCAAACGCACAACCGAGACAAATACTAAACGACTCGCCCTCGCCGGGGCGAGCCACTTAAAGGTAGGCCCGTTAAGTAATAGCACTTCAGCTTATATCCTAGATAGGAAGCGGTTTCGACGCTAGAGACGGTCCGTTGAAACTTTTGACACAATTCAACAAGGAGTCCGCTGGCGGGGGGCGTCGCGCTCACGGAGCGTCGAGGCCGAGCCAGTACATGGACAGTCAGTCGAAGCCCGCGTCCAGGTGGTTGGCGAAGAGCGGCGCGTGCGCGTGCGCGGGCTGCGGCGCGGGCGCGGGCGCTGGCGCGGGCGGCTCGAACTTGCGCGTGTCCGGGTTGTACGCGGGGTGTTTGAACTTGCAGTGCGTGCGCAGGTTGTCCGAGCGCGTGTACGTCGCGCGGCACAGGGGGCACTCGAACCGCCCCGGGAAGTGCACGTGATAGTGGTTGCGGATGTGCGTCACCACCTTGCCGCACAGCTTGCACCGGTGCAGGTTCAGCGCGCCCGCCACGCGCTCGAATGTCAGCCGCATGTGCCAGCCCTTCGAGCCTGCAACCACCGACCGGTCACTCCCCCATTCCCAACCCCCATCACTCCCCCCCGACGCGACGCGACCCGAGGTGGCGTCACGCGCGAACGCAATGCCGCAGTGCCAACTGCGCTCCACTGACGACCGACTGCATCAAAACTCAACGCGGCCAGACAAACTATGCCCGGTATTTAGTGATACTGACGATCAATCTGTCTGTGCGACAATCGCGGCATTGTTTTTTTTTAGTTTTACGCGGTATTGTACTGTTTTGGATGCAGTTGCGTTCACAGGTGAGCTTACATTTTGTCTAAAACACTGCGACTTATCTAATATTAAAATATTATAAAGAGTTAATTCAATCTATTTTTTCTCGTTGGTCCTGCAGCATTTGTCATTTCATGAAGTGCGTAATCGAAAAAAAAACAAAAATGTACATATTCAGTCTATGTAAAATATACTTTGTTAATTATTGAGCAAATAAGGCCAGACTTGGATAATGATTAGTTTAGCACTATTCAAAGCGTTTAATATTGTTAACGCTGTACTATATGCTTCACCTAGCACTATTAGATAAAAAGCATTAAAAACAAATACAAAAATGTACATTAAGAACAGAATTGGAAATTGTTAATAGAAAATAATATTCAATGGTAGATCCATGCAGAAATGAATCAATGATAATCGGAAGAAATGGTGTTTGTTATAATTGAGTGGTATAATTGCATGACTTTTGTTATATACTGTCACCAAGCCTGTATAGAGAAGATACGAAGTTTGCTATACATATAAAGAAAGCATGGACAGAGGATGAAAATGAAAAGAAAAATGGTATAAATAAAGGAATATATTTGCAACAAACACGCAGTAACGATAAATTTACAATACAAATAGTTGAAACTATAGAGAAAAATCAAAAGAAAATTAGTGTTCCCTAATTACAAAAGCAAATCAGTCTTATACGCTAACTGGTAGCTAGTGTCATTTATCTATCTACAAGGAACAACAAGAGATCATAGGTTAGACTTTAACAACATATGACTTGATTCCTATAAACAGCGGCGACTCATCAGCGTCTATTACAATGTAAAAATGAAAAAGTTGGTATCACAAATTTTAATCTAGTTAATCATTTGATAACACCATTTTTTATGGTGAGGGAGACACCCAAATGTTTGAACAAATAAAAACCAATGTTGCTGATGATTTTTGTTGCAAAATTTACTGTAATTGCAAAATTGCAAAATTAAAATATTGCTATGTTAAGGGCGACTTTTAGAGTGCTCACTAAATAATGTTTCACACTAAATGTGTTTAAAAACGTTTGTAATTGACAGAGACAGAATCGTAAATTTAAACGCATTTAGCGTTAAATGTATTTTGTGAGTGTTGCGCTATTATAGTCACCCGTAATGTAACATTATATTTTACGAGCCAAATTATCTGTGAATATTCAAATAGCAACTTCGTAAATATTTACCAGGAGAGAACTAACTGGAGAATTAAACGAGAAATTGAAGATATATTTCCTGTTATTATATTTGATATACATATTTTATTCACAAGTGAAATACTTAATATCAGCTTCAGCATTTATCAAATATATATTTTAAAACTGTTATGAATAATTTGTGTGGTATGTATAAACTAAACGCCAGTAGTAGTTAGTTAGTTAGTTAGTTTGCGTAGTATCGCTTGATTAAACTCATTAAACAAAAAGACGCCCAGACGCTGATAAATCGTACTGAATCCTATTGAATTCATTTAATTCTAACAGATTAAAATACCATTTCAGTCAATGTTATACATATTGTAAGTTCATGTTTTTCAATATTGTCCCTAACTTACCTTATATGTAGTACATACATAATTGTGAAATTCAGGTAGAATCGTTTTAATACAAAAGCGAACATATAATATACACACTAATACTGAGTATTTATCACAACCTTTAATAGTTTCACAACAATATATTACATTTTCGCTTCAATACGATCTGATCGATTCAATAAGTATGACTACTTCGTATATCAAAATTAAATCACACCACACCTTAAATACTAGTTACAAAACTTGTTAGAACCAATGGATAAGCGCACTTCGTTAGCTATAGGTAGCTGTTAGTGATAGATTGTTAAATTTAGTTGGTTGTTAAGTTAAAACAAGCATCAATTTAAAATTTGGCAAGAATATCACCTCAAGAATCTAAGAATAATTAACATTGTGTTTGTATGTTTGATAAATTACTGGATTTCAATATTGAACAATGTTTCATACGAAGATGTCTCTTCAGATTGTCGGCTCTGGTCAAAATGATTGGACACAAAGGGCATTTATGTTGCTCCGGATTGTGTGACTTCATATGTTTTTTTATATTATTGACTAGCTTACCACAGATGTGACAAGACTCGGGAATTGTATAAGGTTTATTATTAAGCGCTATTTTGAAGGATTTGACAATATTATCTATGTTCGTTAGTTTTTTTTTCAACAAGCCTTGTGGTACACAATTTTCATCATCGCCGTAATTTTCACCTGAAAGACATTAACTTTTTGATATCTGTTTTCATTGTGTAAATGCATGCTGGCACTTTCACAACATTCGTTCAAACCGGATGCATTTCAAAATTATAAATCGATAGCACAATCCCTAAACCTTAGATCCCAATTCTCACTGTTCATGCATTTTAGCACATTGTGCTTATAACGAGGCATTTATTACTAAAGTATGTACTCCATAAGACAAACTTCGCACGACCTACAAAACGCGGGGGCGCCAAATCATCATTTGAAAGGATTTTACACCAATTTCTTCACAAAATATAAGACTATATAAAAGCATGAGTCCCAAAGCGTAGTGCGGCATGAAGAGTGCAAATTTCAAATGAAATGAAAGCTCAAAATGTATCATGCTGCGGGTGCTTGCTATTTACATGCATTATGGATGTGTTTGAGAAGAATGTTTACCACAATATTATTACAATAAAAGTGATTTATTTTCAAAATTTCATTGTAAACATTCTTAATAAAACTGCTATGTACACATCACAAATTAATTTGAATGAAAAAGGAAGCGGGTATGCAACCATTGAATTGAATATGATGTTTGTTGTCATTGAAAATAGTCTAGTTAATTATGTATATGAAAACCCGATTCCTTTCTTGATATTAAACTTGGTAACAGAGATTCTTTGTATAATGTTAAATACGAGTCCTTTTATGAATTGGGAATAAGAAGCTTAAAGTCTATATAAATTGAGTTCACTGAAAAAAAATTAAGACATTCGAGACTGCAACAGATTTAATTTTCTATTGAGAAAATAATATATTAACAAAGATTCTCTATCAGTCTAATAACTATGTTTCCTTTTGACGACCATAAACTTTTTAAAGGTGGATCAACTGCAAAGTTATATATTTTTTCTTAGTTTCATTTGAAGTAAAAAACTTTAAACAAAACTCGCGTGACAAATTGAAAGTGTAGGATCGTCAAATGCAATTTGTTCAACAACTTACCATCAATTGTGTCAGTCTGGTCGGGATGTGGTTGCAACATTGGCTCACTTTCGTTGCACTCGTTGCTGAGATTGGCTTGATTCAGCATTGATGCCATGTCTGTCACACCCATAGCCTGGAAATATTAATTACAAATTATTCATATTATAATTATAAATCATCAATAAGCTCGAGATACATCGTGGCCTCGTGGGATAATCACCAAACTTAATAGGTCAAATTAGATATTATTCTATAATCTCTAAGTAGTGCTGTAATTGTAGTAAGCACAGTTGGCTTGGACGGTATTGTGCTGTTATACACATACTATGAATGGCAGTACCTGGAAAATTCATAACATTTTCGAGATCCTATCCATGCCCTAACTGCAATGCCATCTAATTGGGTATCTGCATTGTGCTGTCACGCCGCGTCTTCGGATTTTATTTATTTCCATTCAATCCGTTACGATTGATTGAATTTTATTATTGGTACAGATTTATAAAATGAGATGGTTATAAATAGTTTGGTTGGTTATTTATAACTTATAACCAACCAAACTACTTATGTATACAGGCTTTCATACTCTCCGTGACAATGTGCAGTCAACTTCAACATGTGAATAATATGACATTGCCTTACACTCAATCACGGCTATGCCCGGTTTCTATATTCAAAAACGATTCGTTTTTGCTATGGACAGTTATATTTTGACATATTTTTCATAGAATAAATGTCAAAATTTAGCTGTCCATAGCAAAAACAAATCGTTTTTGAATATAGAAACTGGGCATAAGTGTGTTGGCTTTGTGATGCGTGCTGAGTGGTTTGACGCACGCTGCGGGTACGCGTCGAGCTCCTCTTTGATGTACGTCAATTTCAGTTACTCACCGCCGGGTGTGTCTGTTCGATGTGCGGCGCGTGCGGCGAGTACGCGTCGGATTCCTGCTTTGACGAGCAGGGCATGGGTTAACGTCATGATCACTCACTGCCTGGAGGCTTACTCTCGAACTAATTCCAATCGATTGACATTGGGATTGTGATTTTTCATACTTGATACTTGCTTGAGTAGCAACACTGGCGCCAAATCGGATCCAAATTTTAAGAAAATTATACAGGGTAAATTTTGAGGTACCGGCAACCTCGCAGGATTAGATAGCAAGCATTATTAACTATGCGTCGACGTTAGTCATTTACCGCCAGGTCCATCTGGTGGAAGTGCGGAGGGTACGCGTCGGATTTATACTTGACGAGCGGCGTATGGTCAACGTCACAGTCACTCACC
Source organism: Schoenobius gigantellus (assembly GCA_963935595.1). Lineage (NCBI taxonomy): Eukaryota > Metazoa > Arthropoda > Insecta > Lepidoptera > Crambidae > Schoenobius > Schoenobius gigantellus. The sequence goes on along the minus strand of OZ012551.1, from coordinate 16,285,670 downwards.
GCCAGGTGCGTCTGTTCTAGGTGCGGTGGGTTCGCGTCCAGTAGGGCTAGCACGAACATTTGCGTCAAAGTATTCGTATCGTCTCGTCCCCGCACATCTTGTCTTGTCTCCACTTTGGTGGAATATGGGCCTCACTCACCGCCAGGTGCGGTGCGTCTGGTCGAATGTACGCGTCGGGTTCCTCCAGGACGAGTGGCGCATGCGTCGACGTCACAGTCACTCACCGCAAGGTGCGTCTGGTTGAAGTGCGGCGGGTACGCGTCGCGTTCCTACTTGACGAGCGGCGCGTGCGTCGACGTCACAGTCACTGATGGGAAGGTGCGTCTGTTCCGAGGTGCGGCGGGTTTGCGTCCGGTTCGTGCTTGACGATCGGCGCGTTCGTCAACGTCACAGTCGCTCACCGCAATGTGCGTCTGGTCGAAGTGAGACGTGCTTGCGTCCGGTCCGTGCTTGACGGGCGGCGCGTGCGTCGATGTCACAGTCACTCGTCTTCAGGTGCGGTGCGTCTGGTCGAAGTGTGACGGGTACGCGTCGGGTTCTTACTTGAGGAGTGGCGCATGCGTCGACATCACAGTCACTCACCGCTAGGTGCGTCTGTTCCGAGGTGCGGCAGGTGGTGCGGCGCGTGCGTCGACGTCACAGCAGGGACCGGACCCGGTTACCATTATAGCTGGTAACCTTAGGGTTTTAATCGGTTATTTTATAACGCTGGGTTTTCAAATCCTTTGCCTTACGGTAAGCTTTCAAACGTTACTGGTTTACACATTAATTTGTGTTACCGATAACCGATATCAAAAACCCCCAAATGGGTTACCGTTCTAAGCGCTGATTAATTTGTGCAAGTTATTTTAGACCTTACGTAAATCGCGTGTAGATTGCTTTTGCACTGCACATATGCCGATTTTCGCGACCGTACTCCGGCGTTATTGCGCCCGCAGTGCTATTTCAATCGCTCGGTGTGCGTGAGGATAAGGGTTACCCTAACCCGAACAGTAAGCGGTTAAGCGCAAAAACCCTGAAAACCTTTAACATTAGGTAAGCGGTAAATTATTGTTGTGGGTGGTAGCCCCTATTTTACGAGTTATTGTTATTGTTGGGAAACCTGTTAAACGGCTTAACGAGCCGATTGGGTTACCATACGAATGGGTTACCCTTTCGAACGGCTTAAGCAAATGAACGGGTTCTCCGGTCCCTGCGTCACAGTCACTTACCGGCAGGTGAATCTGTTCCGAGGTGCGGCGGGTAGTGCGGCGCGTGCGTCTGTTCCGAGGTGTGGTGCGTGCGTCGACGTCACAGAACGACGTCACAGTCGAAACAGACTCACAGGTGCGGCGGGTGGTGCGGCGCGTGCGTCGACGTCACAGTCACTCACCGCAAGGTGCGTCTGGTCGAAGTGCGGCGCGTGCTGCTGCGCGTGCGTCGACGTCACAGTCACTCACCGCAAGGTGCGTCTGGTCGAAGTGCGGCGCGTGCTGCTGCGCGTGCGTCGACGTCACAGTCACTCACCGGCAGGTGCATCTGTTCCGAAGTGCGGCGTGTGCGTCGTCGTCAGTCACTCACCGGCAGGTGCACATGTTCCGAGGTGCGGCGCGTGTGTCGTCGTCGTCGTCACGGTCACTCACCGCAAGGTGCGTCTGGTCGAAGTGCGGCGCGTGCGGCGGGTGGTGCGGCGCGTGTGTCGTCGACGTCACGGTCACTCACCGCAAGGTGCGTCTGGTCGAAGTGCGGCGCGTGCGTCGACGTCACGGTCACTCACCGCAAGGTGCGTCTGGTCGAAGTGCGGCGCGTGCGGCGGGTGGTGCGGCGCGTGCGTCGACGTCACGGTCACTCACCGCAAGGTGCGTCTGGTCGAAGTGCGGCGCGTGCGGCGGGTGGTGCGGCGCGTGTGTCGTCGACGTCACGGTCACTCACCGCAAGGTGCGTCTGGTCGAAGTGCGGCGCGTGCGTCGACGTCACGGTCACTCACCGCAAGGTGCGTCTGGTCGAAGTGCGGCGCGTGCGTCGACGTCACGGTCACTCACCGCAAGGTGCGTCTGGACGAAGTGCGGCGCGTGCGGCGGGTGGTGCGGCGCGTGTGTCGTCGACGTAACGGTCACTCACCGCAAGGTGCGTCTGGTCGAAGTGCGGCGCGTGCGGCGGGTGGTGCGGCGCGTGGTGCGGCGGGTGCGCGGGCGGCGGCGGCGGCGGCGGCGGGTACGCGTCCGGCTCCTGCTTGACGAGCGGCGTGTGCGCCGGCGACCGCGTGAGCCGCTGCGGCGTGTGCGCCGGCGGCGGCGTCGACGGCTCCGACCCGGACCCCGTCGACCCGCCCTTCACCGACTTCAGGTGGCCCTGCGAACGCGCGTTCATGAACTTAATGTAGGCATCACCTTTTAATATATTTTTTTTATAAATATACAGGATTACTTTTCAAGCAGGAGCCAAATTTTTTGTGCTTGTTCAGACAAGCGAAATGAAGATTTTTTACTATGGTACCAATATAGAAATTGCGAAAAAAAATCAGCTGTTCCATACAAATGTTCAACATCCACTGAACCTAAATGTATGGAATAGCTGATTTTTTTTACGTGATTTCGAGTTTGGTCCCTTAGCAAAAGTTGTTCATTTTGCTTGTCTAAAGAAGCACACAAAATGTAGCTCCTGCTGGAAAAAATAACCTGGTATACAGGGTTACTTTTCAAGCAGGAACCAAATTTTGTGTGCTCGCTCTACTCAACAAGTGAACTAAACATCTTTTCCTATGGCAACAATCTTGAATTTTGAACAATTTAATACATTTTGATGCAGTGGATGTTGAACATTTGTATGGAACAACAGATTTTTATGCGATTTCGAGATTGGTCCCAAAGTTGTTCAGCTTGCTTGTCTGAACAAACACACAAAGAACCTTGTAGATACAAATAAAATTTCAGAGTAGAATGTTACCTTACGAGTTTTTAAATAGTCCAAGACCTAGACAAATTTTAAAGGAAACTCATTTTTGCACCAAATCACTATCGAAAACCTTTTGATTATGAACGCTTTTATTATGTTGGAGCACACCACAGCAGGGTGCACACATGCGACATCTAATACATATATTACGGATAATCAACCACAATGTTTAAATGTGACAAAACTTTGATTTTAACGACTTTGGTTATTGCTACTAGAGCAATAGATGACAAAACCACAATGCTATATTCAAACTGCTTGTAAGTTACTTCCTTAAGTCTTATGGAAAACCTTGACATTTGTTTAGGTATTGTTTCTACTGAAGTGATGTATATTTTTGTAAGAAATGATTCAAAGGATTCTAAAGTTTACTTTTACTCTAATAGTAATAGATTCATTAATCACAATATTATAATTCACGATGAGGCCATTGTGAATATTATAAAGAAAACAGTTGTGTAAAGAGAAAACTAAAATATGTTCCCTCTGATATACAAACACGCACATGAAAAAAAGACGGACGGAGCGTTGTTGAATCAAGAGTGTAGAATGCAAATGACAGTACCATCATTTGTATGCGTGCGTGTCATACTCGTCGAGAAATGACGGCGACTTGTCGTTGCCTGGTGCATCTGTGGGAGTGTAGGTCGTGTACAAACAAAAAAATTAAATTGTAGGACCTTGCATGCTTCACATTTGTTTAATGCAAGACTACGTCCGTATTTGTTTGTAGGTCCATGTATACAACATACAGTTTCAACATAACTGACAATCATTTCATTAATTTATAATAACAAGTTTTGGACTCCAAAGCAATGACACTGCCAATGGGTAATAGTGTTGACATGTACCTTTAAAACTCTTTTCAAAAACTGCAAATCTATTTTTATCATAATATACGTGAAAAAAGAAAGTTACAGATTATCCATCATACATTCGGTGCTGCACATAAATGTCCCAGAAAGGGTCGGTTTTGGTAATCCCTCCTCACACTGGATTACTTTGGCTGGCACGGTGCACCGCCATCTATAATGGTGTTGGCTAAGATTAGTTAGATAATGTAAGCTAGGGAAATTACCTCGTAGTGTCTATACGTTAGATCAACATCGTCTCTGGGTAATGCCGAGTTCTTTCTGCGTCGCTTCTCCGGGGGCAAGGAATGGGGCGGGTGTTGGGGCAGCGCGGGCGCCGCCGGCAGGGGGGTCACCGGCGCGGGCGGCGCGCAGTGGGCGGCCGGTGGGGTAGCGAACGAATCCGCGCGCGATAGATTCTCCGCACTCACGGAGGGCGTCGAGCGCCCCTCAGACTGTCGAAAAAGCATTCGTTATTTTGTCACTAATTTGAAAGTGCCCGATATGTTAAAATATAATCACATTGCATGCACGTGAAAGAATAAACCATTCAGAAATTTTTACTTGATTACGATTATATTATTCTACACTTAATGTAAAATATGATCCTTACGAGATATTCGCCTCTTGCAAAAATGGAAAGAAGTAAGTACATAAGGCTAAATTAAAATTTCAATTAATTAAGTTGGTAATTGTTTCACCTTTTGAAAAAATATAAAAAAAACAGCATCTTCAAATTTAAGTTTTTAAGTTGGCCTACCACTAACATTAATTATTAAAGACATTATAATAATAAATCAACCAAACTACACTTTAAAATCAGAAATGTAGATACATTTTTTCAAGTTGCAGTTGCAGGCGCGTATTTAGTTTTTTGGAATATAATGTTTTTATTCCTAAAGTATTGGCAAATTATTCAAAATTATACTGTATTGTCACTGAACAAATGTCGCAGACTCGAGGTCAACCAGGTTTGGATACTTTACCTACATAAATATTTTGTAGGTATGGTAATAGGGCTTAGATATCATTCAGTTTTAATAAAGACTAAATTTAAAAAGCTGCAGCAATGCTACAAACTTCTGCCCTCATATCCGTTTCAAGGCCATATCAAAATGTTGTATATAAATAAAAATAATTACCTTAGGATTCAGTGTATTATTTTCTGTCAGACCTCTAACTTGTAAGCTTTCAGCAGTTTTTAGGAACATTGGTAGCATATTTTGGCCAACATTGACCTCACCCTGGAAAATAAAATTGAATAGAGTACTAAGTGTAAAATTGTTACATGAGACGAAATAATTCAAAACTTGTAACATTAAAGTATAATTATTTACCTTATACATGAAATCTAATAATGACTTCATTTCTGAAAATCGAACGTCTTTGAGGAATATAATTGGGTGTGGGTGCGAGTTTTGCAGGAATATACTTTCAAAATATGGAGAGCATGCTGACAGTATTGTTTGATGTGCCTGAAATGAAAAATAGAATATTTAAAACTTGCCAGAATGAATGGTAATTATACATAGCTAATGAAACAGTTCAACGCGAGATTTGTGAAGGTCTTCCCAAATATGTTAGCATTACGGAGGACCTATTGTTATTAAAATTAGGCTCTAGTTTTCTATGGACACAGTAACAAACTAATCACATATTTTACTAATGAAGACAAGTTGTACTTATTATCAATTGTAATTCTAACCAGGATTAAAGTACTAACAATGTCACTAGATAATAATGTATATAGGTAATATGCCAGCATGTATATTCGAGAACTCAGTACACATTTATGATAACTCTTAAACCTATTGTCAAACATGTAACGGGCCGAAATAAAGTCAAGTATTAAGATAAAAATCAAATTAATTGACAGTTTATGTTACTAAAAAGATCGAATTAAATTACTGCAGCAAAAAGTTTATAGATTCAATCTAAATCACTCAAACATTTCAGAGAGCTTGCTGGCTAAACCCTAAAACCTGCCAAACAAGTGCCATAAAAAATTAGAAAGTTAGACAACATGCAGCTCATCTGCAGACTCCTTTCGACCTACAAAACAAATTGCATTTTATTAACATAAGAGTGTTTAACTTTCATAATTGTTGAATTTAAATGGTCAACGAAGTGGCTGGCCAGATCATGGTGTTAATGACCTTTGGAGATGAGAACTGTACATCGTACGGGGCTACCTTAAGTACGTAGGCATGATCGACGATAAAGGGACTTTATAAAGATATACACATTAGTGGATTTAATGAGCTTTGTCGTATAAAAAGTTAATGGTTTATTCAACTTTGAAATCTAAGCATTGGTTGTGTTCAGTGTTGCGTCTTGTAGTCATCAAATGTGTTCCGTTAGAAGTTTAAAATTATTAGATATTTGCAATGCAAATACAACAACAGTAGTCTCTCTCTATAAATTAATCTTATTAGGTATGGTAATTAATATCGTGGTAAATTAACACAGGGTACCTATAAAATATTGTTTGATTTTAACTCGATTCTAGATTAAAACGTTTAACATTGCTAAGGCCAAAAAAATAAAATTTTTGTATTTTTCTTATGCATATTGCAAAGGAACAATTTGCCGCATACGACTCATTGCAATGTTCATTTGTCTCACCAATGGTTTCTCCTGAGACAAGAGGGAATTGACCAGGTTACGGTTGGTGTAAGGTTTTGTTTTGAGTGTCCCATTATATCCCAGAAGAGTAATAGGTGTAAATTCTTAGTTACTCTTACAACATCCACAGGAAAGAAGGTAGTCGTGACACATATTCTATATGCATAAAAATCTATATGACACCATCTAGGTGACACTTATCTATATATATATAAAAAAAGGAGATGTTCCCATCTATAGATGCACGCACAGCCGTAACCGCTAATGGTAGAAACGTAAAATTTGGACAGTTGTTTTTATTCAAAATGCGGACGCACACTAAGAGGAATATTAAAAAAATTTAACCCTAAAGGGATGAAATAGGGGTTGCAAGTTTGTATGGAAAAATCTTTAAATTAGCAACGATTTTGAGAAAACTTGAGATTCATGCTCTTAAAAATATTTCATTGAACACGTGTTTCATGGTTTATTGGAATTCGCTTAGGGTGCAAAATAGGGGTTGAAAGTTTCTATGGAAAATATTTAAAATCTGCTCCAATTTCTATGAAATTTATTATCCGGGCTTAAATAGGCTACAAAATTATTTTCCCTACGGAAAAATATTAATTCCCACGGGAAAACAAAAACGCGGGCGAAGACGCGAGCTAGCTAGCTGTGCCGGCGAACTACGTTTCGCCATAATAAAAAATAGTTTACGACCTATTCTCAGACCTATTGAATATACACAAAAAATTTCATAAAGATCGGTCAAGCCGTTTCGGAGGAGTTCGGTAACAAACACTGTGACACGAGAAGTGCCGGCCAACTACGTTTCGCCATAATAAAAAATAGGTTACAACCTATTCTCAGACCCACCGAATATACACTAAAAATTTCATTAAAATCGGTCAAGCCATTTTGGAGGAGTTTGGTAACAAACACTGTGACACGAGAATTTTATATATTAGATAGAAGAAGAAAAATATAAGAATCTCGTGTTTGTTATTAAACTCCTCCGAGACGGCTTGACTAATTTTTTATACCTCTAAGTGAAAAGGGTTTCTTTTTGACAATTATTATGACGAAACATAGTTCACGGGCACAGCTAGTGTAATAAATAAAAATGTCATGTCACAGTGTTTGTTATCAAACTCCTGCGAACGGCTTGACTGATTTTTATGCAATTTTGTGCGTATATTTGGTCCGCCTAAGAATAGGTTGTAGGCTATTCCTTATACCCCTAGGTGATAAGGGTGGCCCTCTCCAGATTTTTTCAATTATTATGGCAAAACGTAGTTCGCGAGCACAGCTAGTATATCCTATACACATACTAGCTGCCCGGACAGACTTCGTTCTGTCAAAAGTTATTTACTGTGTAATGTGTATGGGAAAATAGCTGTTTTTACTATTTTAAACGCAATTTTTATGTTTTTTCTCTCCAGAACCTTCCTCGTGCCTTAAGAAAATATGAAAAAAAATAGCCCAAATTGGTCCAAACATTCTCAAGTTTGCAATACATTTTGTGATCCATTTTTATTGATATAATTTCTACTTACCTATATGTTACTGACCAACTTGGATGGTGTGAATTCTGATTTTTGAGTTTAATGTTTTTATAGCAAACTAGCTGTGCCCGCGAACTTCGTTTCGCCTTGCGATAGATTTCCCGTCATATTTTTCCCGTGGGAAATATAGCCTATGTTACTCACGAAGGATGTAGCTTTCTAATGGTGAAAGAATATTTAAAATCGGCCCAGTAGTTATCGAATTTTCCCATAGGAAAGAAATATTTTCCCGCGGTAAAAATTATAATATAGCCTATAACCATCAGGGACAATGTAGCATTCTAATGGTAAAAGAGTTTCTCAATTCGAACCAGTCGTTTTTGAGATTTGCGCTTACCAACACATTTTGCGATTAATTTTTTATTTTTTTATATAAGATTAAATATTTAAGACAAATCACCATTTATTTATTTGTTAATTAGGCATTTAATAGCCCAGAAAGAAAAACTTATTAATTATCTAATTTATCTATGCGACTGCAACACTGAAGAGGGTAAGACGGGGATTGAAAATTCCGAAAATCTGTCCTTTTTTGATTAAGACTTAAAATGTCATCACTCCATTATTTAACATTTTTGTACAAAAGTTTGGTAGTTATCAAAAAGAAAACAGGAAAAACAAAATGGACAAAATGTTATAATGAATAATGGATAAATGTTATCCGGCCAGCGAAGCCACAAGCGGTAAGATAGTATGTATTCCAAATTTGACAACCACAGACACAGCAAACAACTATCTATCATAATTCTGTCATTTACAGTACTAAATGGGGATTTTATGTTGTGCCAGCATCAATAGACTATTTTAGGGCATAATTTTTTAATCTTAGCATTATTACATATTAGCATCATGAGTTTTAATAAATTCTAGGTTTTCTGTAGTTTCTTTGCGCACATAAAATACCATAAGAATACAATAGCTTAATAATAGGTTTAGTTGTACCTACTTGAAACACCTCATGCAATCCTCACCCAGTTACAATGCTATTGCTTTAGCTGAGTGGAAGTAAGTTTTGCTAGATCCTGCAGTGAGGATGATGAGACACTTCAGCACATTTTATGCAATTGTAATGCATTTATCTGCATGAGAAACAGAGCACTAAGCGGGTCTAGGATGCCATACTATGATGCTAAATCCAATACAGTTGGCTATATTACCACCAAGAGCGTGATTTAAACCTTTAACTTGTGTGGTCCATAATATATTTGCACAAGTGGCAGTAGCCAACCTTGTCCTAGCTTGCAATACTCTTAGGTTTTTTTTATTGCAGAAAGTTGGCAAACAAGGAAACTGCCCACCCGATGGTAAGTGGTAACAGTCACCTATAATACATGTGGCTCTTGTGAGATTCACAGCAGAACTGCAACTCCCACAAGAACCACAGTGTACGTTGCCAACTTGTGACACAAGATGTAGTCACAGTACCCAGTAATTTCACTGCCATATCTTACCCTTCAAACCGGAATACAGCAATGCAAGCACTGCTGCTTTGCGGCAGAAATAGGTAAGACGGAGGTACCTAAGCAGACGACCCTGTCCAGTATGCTGTCACATTCTTTTCATTAAAGGCAAAAAGTGACAGCATACGTCTTAGGAATTTCTTTAGCTAAGATAATGTTGGTGAAATTGGCCATAAGGTCCTTTATATTTATACCTTGTGGTGATGACTTTTATTAATGTCACAGTTTTAATTAGTTTTAGTAGAGCAGTAGTCATCAAACTGCTACAAAGCTATAAATAATATCTTATCATTATGAGTTGAAACAGGCTAATAATTGTTTATTTGAAGTGTTAGACCACAATGATTTTATCAAACTACAAAATATTACCAAATTAAGAGGACTGTGAAGTGCCAATTCATGGCTCGAGTATGCACTTTCAAAAATGCAGTTTGTTGCACACCGCTTAGAGTTGAAAGTCCAAGCCAAGTGCCTACATTTTTTAATTGAAATATTGTTTCGGGCGATAACTGTTTTACCCCCCTAAACCTCTTCGAAATTAGACACTGTTAGTCTCATTACATTCAATATACCTTAATCTATGTTTGTACATTTTGCTTTTTTTATAATTCAGAATAATTTAGTCAAACAAGATAAAAATGCGCAAGGTAGTTTTTAAGTCTGAAATATGGATATTTAGATGCTAATAATTTATTTTCTAAGCAATATTACTTCAAAATCAAAATGTACAAACCGTAGATCTTCATTATATCTACAACATTTCCAAAAATTATGAAAATTGGACTATGTAAAGATGGAGAAAAGTGTTATCGCTTTTTGTATGAAAATTTACAGCTTCACAATCCTCTTAATATAAGTATTTAAGATTAATGATTGATTTGAAAATGCTTACAAATCCCATTTTTGTATTATATGCAATATGACATAGAAATTATATCATGTAGCTCTTAAATATGTAATTATTAACTTAATGTAAACAAGATTATAATTTAAACAAAGGAAGTTGGGAGAGCTATGAAGTTGTAACGTTGTAACATTGATAACATCACTACTACACCCCAGACAAGAACAAACAGGCACTAACAGAAATTTTTTCATATGTTCATTATTTTGAACACAATTATTCAAACATACACTGTTTCGAACATTGATACCTAAAGATTCACAAATTTTTTATTCAACAAGGATTTTGAAAATATTGTGTCATAACTGTTTTCTTTGCATTATTTTAGTAAATTTTGTATTCAGCATGACAATATCAGAATTTTTGGATAGGCAATCAATTACGTCAATTCTCTAAATACTCTCATAGGTATCCCACATCTGGAGTAACTTTTAAACAGTATTCAATGTATTGTAGGTATTGTATGTAAATATTTATGAAAAGATTGTTCTATCGATTGCTATTTAGTCAATAAATCTGATATCTAGGAATATACATATATGAAGGTACTTTCTTGTGATAAAATACCTTAACTGTTTCTCCATCGCAGGCCAGTGTGACATCACATAGAGCCTCTCTCTGTAGTAGACTCGCTAATACATCAGTCAGGTTGTTTGGATGATTGTTCCAGCGCAAGCAGAATTGCTGGTCCATTGTTGGTGCTAATGTCAGTGACCGTGCTGTAAATATTTTAAGAGTTATTAATTTATTATATACATATTAACCCTTACTCATATTGATAGAACTTCGCTAGAAAAATAAGTGAAGTCGCAGCAAAAGTTAACTGTAAACAACACAGGACGAGATTTGCAATCAGTATTTACACAACCAATGATGAGACGTACCTACTTACGCCGGTTATCAAATTTACATTAAGATATTATGAGCAAAAAAATTGGCGGCCATAGGGCCTAGATAGGAGAGCGCAGAGATAAGTGACATCAGCGGCTCAAATTAATGGGGGCCGCGAGCAGTGAGCTTACTGTACTCCACATTGACAGTTAGCCCGCCGACACATATCTACTTGTTGCATGTTCCAAACGAGACCCATACATTATGTAATTTAAATCCAGAAGACGCATCGCGCGGCCAGCGACCCTACGGGACGCGGAAACCTCTAGCCGCTTCTATAAACGAGTTTAAAAAAGTAGTACCGCTCGCCAAAAAAATCGCAACATGCTGACACCGTTATAATCGCCAAGTTGGATGTCCCAGTTGCTAAGTCCACAAGCGAGATATCAGGAATTTAGAGATGCACCACTTTCTGTTGTTATCACAAACCACGCCGCATGTGTAGATATTGGCGACCGAAGATGTACGAGACATCTAAACGCGTAGTTATGTCAACTTTGGCTATCCGTAGCGCCATTTGCCGATCTCATATCACAAAATCAAAGAATTTTACTAGCAATCCACACTATTTTTTTTCTGTAAACACAACAAATGATTCACTAACACCATTCGAAATTAACTCGATAGCACAACAAGTCAGTAATTTCCTAACTCACCATTTGCAAAAATTTTGCCATCACAAACGCCACCCGACCCCTACCTTGCACTGTCTTTTTGACCACACACACATCTCGATTTCCGTGTTCACTCACGGCCTTCGGAATATCTTTCACATCATAATTCGGCTAGTATTCGCAACGCGAACTTCACACGTTTCTCAATTTGTGGCGCTAAATTCAAATTTCGCAATAAATGTTATCATCAATAAAACGAAAACTTATCATAGAAATAAAATTATTGACTTAAAAACATGAACATATTCATTATTGATTATTTAAATATGCTTATTAAACATAATATGTAATCAAAGTTACATTTATTTGTTGTTAAACCCAACGTTTTGATAATTTGAGCGAGCATCATGAAAACCGGAAAACGTGAATTAAAATTTTGTTTTTGATTGGAATTTTCAGGACTTGATAAACGAAAACAGTTAACAGGATTAATCTTGTAGGTTTTTAATCCATACACCGCAAATAAATTCGATTGGCCTTGACATTATTTGGTATCAATTTTTGCACTAGCTAGACAATACAAACAGTCTACGTTGCGCCATCTGTGATAGTGTTAGCCCTTTTCTGTCTTTCTTTGACAAGAAGTGGTTTCCATAGGACATGCATAGATGGCGTTAGTAGTACGATGAAGGCATGGATGAAGAGGTACGTTTTGTTTTGTTTGTCTATGTCTAGTCTAGTCACAGAGTATCACAGAACACATATACCCAAGGGCAGAGTATCTCTATGTTGTCTGTGCATAGTACCTTTTATATCCGGAAAATCTAGTCTATTATTTAAAATAGAACGTTGACCTCACGTACACTGATACCCATTATTTTTTTGTTTGCAGTATTAGCAATTTATGTTAATATATATCTTTATATAAGTATATGCTTCAAATTTATTTATTTCATAATAAATTCATATTGAATCGCAGTAAATACCTACTTAGGTTAGAAACCATAGGAAACAAACATTGACGTATATAAACGTCAATGGAAACAAACGCCGGCTGTTTGATTGGATCAGCGGAAAAACTACACAAGGCTTTAAAACGTTCTTCTTCTTCTTCTTCTTTTAATTATGGCAATGTGTGATGTGTTAGAACGCATAGGACATTCCGTGCGTTCCGAATTGCGATAAAAGCGATAATATCGCGAATCCGACCAAATTAAATGGTCACAAAATATAAGGGCTATTGAATCAGTAGGTTATGTTGTGACTTTGGTCGGATTCGCGATATTATCACTTTTATCGTTTTACGGAACGCAGGGATTGACGTATACGTCAATGGCATAATATGTTATCTGTGTTACAACGATACGAAACAACGTTACTTAGGTCATTTCGTTTTGTATCGCAACGAAACAAATGCAGGGTCTCCAGCTTAGGGGTTTTCCCCACTTTGGAGAAAAATAAAAATTTTGTTTGAACTATTCGGGAAAACTGTGTAGAAAATTTTGGAGAATGCATTTTTTGGCGAAAGTTTGGACAGAAAAAAACCTAATTTTGACTGAACAGATTAAAAAACAATAAAATTAGATCAATATCTAAGCTATCGTAGGTGAAAAACTGTTTTAATGTAGGTATGCCAAATCTTCTAAATATAAAAATGAAACGCTGTGTGTTAGTCTCGCAAAAACTGAAACGGTTCGACCGATTCTTACGAAATTTTCTGTGTGTATTTGAATAGGTTCAAGGAAGGTTTAAACATACAGTTGGACCCGATAGGTGGCGCTGTAATCGGGCGGGACAACGTCCGCCGGGCTCACTAGTTAGTAATAAAATACAAGTAAGGTACAAATGTAAATTTTTGTAATAGATAGGGAGACCGGGGGCAAAAGTAACAGGAGGTCAATCACGGATCTGAAAAAAACACGGACCGAGCGTTGTTGAAATTGTTGAATCAAGAGTGAAGCATGCAACTTTTTGTCTTACATCTTGGTACATCTGTGTGAGTGTAGTTCGTGTTCAAACACATGAAATTGTCTCACCTTGCATGCTTCACATTTGTTTAATGCCACACTACGTCCGTATTTTTTTGTAGGTTCATGGGGTCAATTAAAACATTTAATATAACTTCAACAACACCGTTCGTTGTATTTGCTTAGTGTATAATGCACTAACACGTTGAGTCGCGGTTGACCCATGCATGCCAGTCACCCAATACAAGCGAACGGCTCGCGAATCGTTCGTTTGCTATTTGACATTTTTGTTTCTCGGACCCTCGAGATATGATTTTGCGTAGGTTCAACGTGTCCCTGTCCGTCCAATAATTGATATTTGAGCAATATATTTATTTCTATGTTGTTAAGTAGTTCTCTACAGATCAAATATTATTTTTTATTGAGAATTATATCTGTGTGTTTAAGTATTTTGGAATATACCTAAATGATATTTTCCTTTAAAGCTTTCACCGGTGCGATTGTAACAAAATTTTCGGGGGCAGACGTAACGTTAATAATGACCCGTTGAAAATTTTTTGGTGATTTAATTACCGAAATAAAAATGTTAAAAATAAAATTGACTTAATACAAAGAATAAAATTGTTTGTCTACCTGTAGGTATCTTTTGTCGATCACGGCTTAACACAAAACAGTGTCGATTTTGGTGTAATCTATTATTTTAAACTGTGTCTTTATTACTTAAAAGGAAATAAAACCATTTTTTCTTTTAATATGCCCAGAAATAGACTGCGAAAAACCGACTGTGGAACTAAAGACCTCTTTTTATACGAACAACCTTATGAGGAAATAAATAATTTAATTTAGAGGGCGCTTAGTTCGTATTGCCGCAAAAATGTTTTATAAATATAGTTTCTGTTACTTTTACGTTCATCAATAATTTTACTTATTTAATGCTCTAGTTCGGGTAGACACCTTTATTGCAAACTCTCGTTATAATCGTAATAAGCATTTATATCGGGGGCAGTAGTAACACAGGGTCAGATGTAACGGAGGCTATTTCATACAAAATAAAAATAAAATTTTAAGTAGGTACCAAATCTTGCATTTAACTCAACTCTATTTAGCATAAGCTCATTATTGTGGTTTAAATTAGGTACTGTATTGCTATGGGTCTGAAATAAACATTGAATAAAATTTTAGCAAGTGTTGCTATTTAATGTTACAGCCTTTTCGTTTCATTTATATTATTTCATTATTTTATTATCTCGCAGACTCGAGAACCAAATAAGGAAACTTGTGACATTAAAACATTTTTTTAATTACTTACTTTAAAAAGTTTAATTTATTTGAAATGGTGTTACATAAGACCCGGGGTAGGGGATATTTGTAATACTTTACCCTTTCTTATTTAACCTAATATATCTCGAAGGTAATAAAATATATCAAAACCTAAATAAGGTCACTTTATAGTCAGCTAAATTTGCTATCGTAGTACAGTAACAGATTTTTGAGATAACCTAAGAGTTTTCTGTAATTATGTCTTACATAAATATTGTTCCTTTTGCCTCTGGTCTATCCTACTTAATATATTATTTTATTAGGTATAAAATTAATTTGGGGAAAATTTAACGAAAATGTATCTTTTCGGGGAAAAATAAAACCTGAACTGAGGAAATTTCCACATGCATAGCCTGGAGATCCTGAATGAATATCTTTACTTATGTTACTTATTAGGCCACGCAATACATAACCTTGGCTAGAGGTATCAGTATCCATTATTTAATTAGAATATCGTGTTAAGACTTTGACAAGCACGGCATCTTATCCCATGTCTCAGCCATAAACATTAACGCACTGTTTGGTGTAGGCCTTCCTTTCTTGGATTTAGGCTACCTTCCTTATACCATAAGAATAACTAATACTTGTTTATTCTTATGCTTATACCACGCTTACATAGCGCGGGCATAGTTTAACAAACTGTGGTGTGGGTTAGTGGGGAGCGTTAGAGAATTGCTCGTTGACCGATAGCACGATAAGGCGAGGTTGGTTTGTGGTTTGGATCTCGAAAAACGGGTAGGTACCTACCTACCGTACACCTCTGAGTTATATTTTTAGTTTAGTTAAAATATAAAGCCAATGAAAATATTAATTCCAACTGTAATTACCCGATACCCGGAAGTGGCAATATTCTACGTACCTCGTAGGTACCTACCTACTTATCCAATATGTTGCAATCAAAGCTATGGGCATGACCTGGTATCAAACCAAAATGATCAAATTCCATATACGAACAGATTTTGTATAAGAATAAACGTAGGTAGGTGTATCCTTCATTACGTTGATTTATTTATTTATTGACTTAAAAATTGTAAGACACATACGAGATCCCATATGCACACATCTGGATGGCAAAATTTGAGCACGAAAATAGAGACAGTTTAAATGGCAGCCTTGAATAGTTCGCTGAACCCTGCAATAAATATGCGAATTTGGCCTTCTGCTCTATCATTTGGTAATCACGCGAATTGGGGCGAGCGTCTGACTTCCACTTGTAGGAGTCGCCTTTATAATACCACACTTTATTTGCGTAGCTTTTAAAAAATATATTAAATACTCATACATTTTGACGGAACTTGAATTCTAGCCTGTAAGTATGTATTCTATCAACGTTCGGTCACAATCAATACTACACTGGCGAGCTATATAGGTCGTCACTTGAAGTTATTTCTTTTATTTTATAAAACTTGAATAGTTATAAAAAATACTGTTTTTGCTCGTCAGTGTATATTAGTAGGCCCTTTTTTTAGAGGGGAATGCGTGTCCGCACCGTACTCGCCGTACACCTGCATATGCACTTTACTGCAGAGACAACATCCAATGTCCTGATATTAATATTTTCTGGGTGATGTTTCTTATTAACTTTCTTCATTAGAGAGGGTGGATAACTGCAAACTTGGATTGCCAACCGTACCCCAAAGTGAAAAGTATTGTGCTTTATTTCCTGCAGTTATAATTTATTATAATATATAACACTCAGGCTGGTGTTGATAACTTAAATGAGGCTATAGATAAAGTCAACGAAGACCTAATTGCTATCAAAACCTGGTCTGATCAGTTTGGAATTCTAGTTAACCCGGCAAAATGCCAAGCAATCATTATAGGTAGTCCCAGGGCTACAGCAAAAGTGGCTACAGTTAATTTGCGCCCAGTTATATTTGACAACAATATAGTCCCATTTTGCAGTAATGTAAAGAATCTTGGCCTTTATTTAGACTCGACGTTCAACTGGCAGTCTCAGGTATCCAACATCTGTCAACGGGTAACTGGGATACTACGGTTTCTTTACCGGTTAAAGAACTTTCTGCCTACTGATATTAAGAAAATGCTTGTCCAGACCTTGATCTTTCCTGTCATCGATTATGGTGATGTGTGCTATCTCGACCTGAATGCAGATCTGCTCAACAAATTAGACCGGCTTCTGAATAACTGCATTCGGTTCGTCTACAATCTGCGAAAATACGACCATATATCTGAGCATCGGCAGCGTTTGAACTGGTTACCTATCCGGCAGCGTAGACATGTAAGAACTCTAAATACGCTTTTCGCCTTTCTGAATGGTCCCAATGCACCCAGTTATTTAAACCCGCATTTTCAGTATTTATGTACGTCTCATAATCGACCTCTTCGGTCAGCATCCAATTGTCTTCTTACATGTCCATCTCATAGCTCTAAAATAATTCACTCTTCCTTTTTCGTACAATCCATTCTTCTCTGGAACGCGCTGCCTTTAGATATTAAGAAATCTATCAACAGGTTAAGTTTTAAAAATAAATTGCGGAAATATTTACAACTGAACTGGATGTCATAACGTCGCTTATTTGTTGGCTGTATTATTGTTGTAATTTGTTAATGTTGTGGTATAATAATATGTATTAGTTTATTTGTTATAATATTTATGTATTAGGTTTGAAATATTTTTAATGATTTCGATGTTAAATTGTTAATTTTGTTTTTGGTACATCTACCACAGTTGCTCTCTGCACCATCCAAAGGTTGACTGGTAGAAAATGCCTCAGGCATTAAGTCCCCCGTTGTACACAATGTACATAAAGTGTTAATAAATAAATAAATAAAAAACACTAATAGAGTACCTACGCTATAATACTCTTTTCGCAACACCTGCTCAAAAGTGACATATTCTGTGTTATGTAAGCCCAACTTAAAGTAAGTCATATAAAGTCTCTGAAAAACATTAGGGATTTAATATTGTACTGGGATCCTACCATGATCGGTCATAGCAAGGTAAAAAAAATATCTAGAGAAAGACACCGCTCCTGCCGCGTATATACAGGGTGTCTCAGAAACAATGGATAAACCTTTAACTGTTGATAGGTTTCGTCGAGACCTCTCTAATCTCAAATTTTGACTTTAGTAAAAATATCTCGGTTTTCAAGATATTTGATAGTTTATGATTTTTTTAAAAATGCCACTTTTGGTTGGTTTTTAATGTGCCATTTTTACAAATACGGACTTTTTCTGATTCAGGTTTTTTTAGCTTCTAACGGAATAGTTCAGCTATCAATAACAGTGGTTAAAATTGAGCTAGCTAATCACGAAGTGCTTGGAAAAAAACAATGTTCCAAAAAAAATTAAACAAGTAATTATTTTTCTTCGTGTTTGGTCTGCTACCATGTAAAAAAAATGTATGACGCTCATCCTGCCCATTATCTTAAAAAAATGCTTAGTTATTCTAGTTTCAAAAAAGGTATGATAAACTTATGCTTAATGTATCTCTGAACTTTTATTACTGCTTGAATAGCAAATGGTATGAAAATTTTAAAAAGATTGTTTGTCGGTTTAATTATTTTTCGGATTAATTTTATTCGGTTAATTTAGTTTTCCAGTATTAAGTTTATGCTTTCTTGACTTTCTGACTGGTTGAATAGCAAATAAAATGAAAATTTGAAAAAAAAAGGTTTTTTTTCCACTAATAAGCACTTAAAGCTTATTTGTAAACATTCGTTTGCGAGTCACAGAGTTGAGAAACGTGTTTTTTTTTGTGGACCCTGCCTGCCACATGTCTCATCCACTATGCGCAATCAAAAAGGAGCCTTATCATTAACAGCACATGAGTCATAAGCATTTGCAACCTTACCTGCTATCGAATTTCCTGGAAGGACTTTTTTTACCTGCGTCTGATCATTGGGTTCTTTGTTACGATTGTTAGTGTCCTTCTGAACTCCGGTTGTGACCCACGCGTGTTTTTTGTATTCGAGAGATTCGATAGAGCTTCGATGATTTTAAACGACATTTTGCTGTGATTTTGGACTTGACTAGCTTTGCGATTCGGATATTGTTTGTGCTGTGAAACCTATTGAGAACTGGTGATCATATGGACTTGGCTAGCTTTACGATTTGGATATTGTTTGTGCTGTGAAACCTAACTGACAACCAATACATAACACTGAACATGCCTAGACATCAGTACACGTCGCGCGAATATGCAAACATGCATTTCGTTTATGGCGAATGTCGAGGAAATGCTAACGCTGCTGCTCGTCTGTACGCAGAGAGGTAAGATTATTTATTTTCTCTTTAATTCAATCAATCTTTTTTTTTTTGAAATCACACACATTTATTGCAACTTTAGTTAAACGTATCAGGATGGGTCTTACATTATGTTATCCTTCTAAAAAAAGTCACACGCCGTGTTTAATTAGATTTTAAAATTAAATGAATTAGTAAATTTAATAACGTCATTTTTTGTATTAGGTACCCCAACGCACGTCACCCGGACTATCGAGTTTTTGCTCGGGTACATAATTCGTACTGCGAAGGGAGGCTTCCAGGAAGAGGCATTGGTGGTGCAGGGCCAGGAAGACCAGAAAGAAACGACGATGAAGAAGTAGTAGTCCTCGACGAAATAGAAGAAGATTCAACACGTTCTGTGCGTGGAATTGCACGTCGAACCGGCATTAATAGAAGCAAAGTGCATCGCATATTGAAAAAATACCTTTTGCACCCTTTCCATATTCAAAGGGTCCAAACTCTACAGCCTACTGACTATCCGCGCAGGATTGCATTCTGCAGAATCATGTTAAATAAAATAAGGGAGGACCCGCAATTTTTCAATAAAATTTTATGGACGGATGAATCCTCATGCCGGAGAGATGGATATTTCAACATCCACCATCTACATAGCTGGCAAGTTGAAAACCCACATTTGATGAGGGAAGATCGGTCCCAAGTTCAATTTAAAGTTAACTTGTGGACTGGGATTATTGACGGACAGGTGATCGGGCCATATGAACTTCCAGCTACACTGAATAGTGAAATTTACCTTAATTTTTTACAAAATGATTTACCCGGCATGCTAGAAGATGTCAATTTAGAAGTGAGGCGGAGAATGTGGCTTCAAAATGATGGGTGCCCAGCTCACTACGCAATAGTAGTAAGAAATTATTTAAATCAACACTTCCCACAAAGGTGGATAGGCCGGCTCGGCCCTATTTTATGGCCGCCCAGATTGCCGGATCTAAATCCCTTGAATTTTTTTATTGGGGATGTCTGAAAGACCTTGTCTACGCGAGGCCAGTATCCTCAATAACAGAGTTGCGTACTCGCATACAAAATGCAGCTGCACACATAAAAACGTCTGGTTACGCGCGCCGCATCAAACTTTCTTTTATAAAAAGATGTAGGGCGTGTATCAGAGCGCAAGGACGCCAATTCGAACATTTATTGTAAATTAAATAAAAAATTAAAATTTCATGTTGTTTTATTTCAAATTCTTTATTCAAACTAAGAATTAATAACTATTCCGAAAAAAATCTTTTTAAAATTTCATACCATTTGCTATTCAAGCAGTAATAAAATTTAAGAGATACATTAAGCATAGGTTATCATACCTTTTTTGAAACTAGAATAACTAAGCATTTTTTTAAGATAATGGGCACGATGAGCGTCATACATTTTTTTTACATGGTAGCTGACCAAACACGAAGAAAAATAATTTCTTGTTTAATTTTTTTTGGAACATTGTTTTTTCCAAGCACTTCGTGATTAGCTAGCTCAATTTTAACCACTGTTATTGATAGCTGAACTATTCCGTTAGAAGCTAAAAAAAACTGAATCAGAAAAAGTCCGTATTTGTAAAAATGGCACATTAAAAACCAACCAAAAGTGGCATTTTTAAAAAAATCATAAACTCAAATATCTTGAAAACCGAGATATTTTTACTAAAGTCAAAATTTGAGATTAGAGAGGTCTCGACGAAACCTATCAACAGTTTAAGGTTTATCCATTGTTTCTGAGACACCCTGTATAGCGTCATCCCGCTCTTAGTGCAGTTTTTAATATTGTTTTGAGCGATCATGGTTAGTTGTTAAAATTATTCGACTTTATATTAGTAATTACACGTAGATTTTATACAAATATTGAAAATCACAAAAATCCACTCATATCTCAAGTCTGGCAAAAGACTTTTTCTTAATTTGTTAAGTCCTATTATATCGATGAAATTATGCTCGTCGCTTCAATACATCACTACTCTGTATCGTGACGTGTGACGTTACCTATTATTAGTAGTTGCGCATAATAATATCTAACGTGAAGTTATCAAGCTACCTCCATTAAATTTTACTTTTGTGTAAGATTAATTCCAATAATCTTTTTGCTGTGATGTTTGTTTTGCATAAAAGCTACATTTTCTATCAAATAGATTTTTCGACTAAAAAGTCTATGTTATAAAATAAATTGTGTATAGCTTAAAATCATTAATGTACTTTATTATTACTTTTAGTTTTGAATGCTTTTATGGGTGTATTGAGCCTTACAAAGTGTAATTATTTCATGTTTGTGTCCTACTGCTTACAGATGATAGTGTGACATATTTATGTAAGTATTAATTATGTGTAAATAAAGAAATTTTTAAAATAAAATAAAAATAAAATAAAAATAAAATAAATGGTTAGTGGACCGAATTCCCTTCATTCCCTAGGGAAAGAATTAATTTGTATTTGGAACACAAAAGTACCTAAATTTTGAAAAAAACCCATCTTATATTGTTAAGCGAAAAAAAATATTCTGAATCGACAACATAATTATGCTCAAAAATCCTCGAAGACGCTTACCTAAATATAATAAAGTTAAACAACATTTTTAACTCGCAATGTTGTTTACATTTGTAGGTTTTAGTTTTCCAAGTTAAAAAAAAGCAAACGGATTTAAGCACATTACTTTTTTTAATGAAATATAATAATAATTTATGATTATCATTTATATAATTAATAGGATTTTGAATAAATGTTGTTGTAATTCTTCCGTACTTGTTTCGATTTTTTCGCAGGTGGTGCGAAAAGTAGAGTTTTTCCCTCGGGGATAAAGCAGTCTTAGTCTTAAGTGAGCTTATCCTTCGCTACGCTCAGGATTTCGTGGTGTAGGTATATGTACGTAATTTACCATCGTAACAATTTTCCAAAAAAATGGCTTCTCCAGCATTACTAGAATGCATGAAGTAATACAATTTATTCAAAAGCAATGAAAAATTATAATGTGTACCAAAAATTACCTAAGAAAGGGTTTGAAAAATTTGAAGTTAATGGTATTATTTTCAATCAATGTAAACACTTTATTCACCTTTCTGCTGTCAGATAAACTTACTCTATTTCTTCGAAAAAAATGTTGGCTTTATCCCAATCCAAACCTTTTAAACTTAATTGGAGGGTCCAAAGTCTTATATGGATTTAATGTAGTCAGTAATGTGTTTTGAAATGGAAAAAAAGATACTAATGAAGAAGTCCAAAGAATAACTAAATACAGAAACGAGTACTCACAATGCATTTTATGCAGATAGAGTGAAAATGATACACGATCGTATTTATTTATTTCTAAGCTTGTTATGCAAGATACATGTACTGATATAAAAAAAATAGTATCTATAGTCGAAAGTTGATATATCAGTCAATCTTCCTATTTCTACTATTTCTCCTAGTGTATAGACATCTTTTAATGTTTCTTTAATATTATACTTGTTTGGTAGAGTCAGGGCGGAGAAGGTTGAACTTTAAGGTAAGTGTGGTTTTGAAAGTATGTATATAGATTAAAGCCAATAAAATACTGTGGATTGTGATGAATGCAATCGGACAATCTGTTCGTTTGTGATGATGAGAGTGGCCAGTCGTGTCTGTCGGCAGTCGTAATGCAGTGCAAATGAGTCAATCTCCACGGGCCGGACTGTGCCATTAGGAAATCGATTCGTATACACTCTCAACCCACGACATCTACGAATCGACTACAATTGGCAAAGTAATTGAACGTCTAATGATTTTAATTTACGTCTATCTTGATGTTATTCTCGAAGATGTTTTGCTTAAATCTTTGCAAATGGATTAGTTAGTGTACCGACATTGCAAATAATTTCCAAAAATAAATTTATGTTGTTTTTATTGTCAGAGGTGTTCCTATGCCACGTGCACGAATTTCGGCAAACTACCTGCCTTAAATATTTAAGAAAGAAAGTTAAGAAAAATATGGTAATGAAAAAATGCAAAAAATAAAAACCGACTTCAAAAACACCGTAAAACTAATAATATAAGAATATAGGTACAGACAACATCTCTACATCATTTCTATATTGAAGTCGGTTTGTCATAATTTCTATATTGAAGTCGGTTTTGATGCCAAATTTTAAGAATATGTAGATTATCGTTTGGCACCGACTTCAATAATTAAAAAAAAAAATTTTTTAGTGAATTAATCTTTTCAATGAATTTAATACGTTTACCTTCGGTGAGCAGTTCACTTGATAATACGTGCCTATTTTATTTAAAAACTAACCTCTAACTCCTTAAAGTTAGCGATCCTTCCATCATCAGCTCGGTTCATGTGTAGGTACCAGACGCAAATAGATTCGAAAAAAAACATGAAACTCGTTGGACATACCAATAAAATTTAAGGGTTTTCCTCAATTTTCATGGGAACCCATCATCCGATCCTGACTTTGGTAACAATGGAACTATTCTAGGAGTATACTCTACCGAATACAAAAAGAATTTTGAAAACCAGTCCACAATTGGCGGAGTAATCACTTAAGCAAAATAATTATTCGTCCCGAAATGGTGGTAGGGCTTTTGACGATTTAAAAGTACTTAGCAAAGTCCATTTAAATAAAGAGATTTTCATTTCATTTCATTTCATTTCAATCGCACATACACACACAAAAAAATACATACGCATCAAATTGAGAGCCTTCTCCTTCGATTTTAGCTCGATTGCGTCAAGGGCAAACTAAACATGCTGAAAAGTATAATGCCGTCTAGATTACGATATGACGTTGGGAGATCTTCTGCAGTTAGGTACAGAATTCAAACTCAAACTCGAAAATCTTTATTCAATAAGTATAGACCTTTACAATAGGCATGGGTCGTACTCGCAAATTGAAGTATTAATACCAGGGCCGAAAACCAGGTTTCGAAATACTTGAAAGTATTTTTTTTTTGTAATACGACCTTTGTTTATTCTTATTTTGTTTGAGAGTGATAGGGATTATAATCACATTTTACTTTATTATAATCGGCCGATGACGCGAAATGAGACAGCAAATGTTATTTCATTTACTGTTTCATTTCTCGCCGGCACACGGCAGCTTACCAACTTGATAAATTACTTGAAAGTATTTCTAATGAATAATAGTCCCTGTTTTAATAAACTTAAAGAATAAAATTAGGCTAGCAAAACAAACATATTAAGGTTTTGAAGTATTTATTTTAGTCATTGCATTTGTCTGCCTTATTTGTGTGTAAGTAAGGCGAAGTTTTATTCAACGACACTTTAAAGTTTTTATAACGCGTGGTTCCACGCGGGCCGCGTGGTGCGTGCGTGTCTGGTAAAATACTTTCATAGTCTTGCAAGTATTTTGTTCCGTGTACCAGGGCGCCATACTTACAAGGAAAAACCAGGTGTTTAAACCTGGTCGCGTAAAAACGCACCACCACTACTTTACAGGCACTTATTGACGTCAAACAAAACATAAAAAATCTTAAATCAAGAATCTAATTAACTAATTATTTAATCCTTGTATGTACTCACACCCCAACCATTATTAAGATGTATGCAATTACAAGTAAAAGTAAATTGAAAAAAAAGTTGACTCTATACCTGTTCGGAAAATCGGAAATTGGGAGAAAAGTTATGGACGATATAATCCAAAGGTGGCTCGATTTAGGTGTTCGAGAGTGTATTTGGCTTTTAGTCTCGAGGTCACAACTATTCTTTTCACTTCAAGTGCAAAAAAAAAATGATAAAATTTTGCAGAAAAAGATTTAATGAAACAAAAAAATACTAAACAACACTTTACCTTTGTTCTGAGCTCGACGTCAAACTCTTCACTATCACTGGACTTTGTTATAATCAATACATTCTAAACTTCGTTCGATTTTATACTCTACAAAAATTCTGAATCATTCGCGGTAACTTGTTTATTTCTCGACCAGACACAGATACAAAACAAATCGCGGAGATAGTCCTCATACAAAGTAGAGTAAACTGGGAAAAGCAAAATGGCGCTACCTTCTTTGGGGAAAAGCATAGAAGTAGAACTACGTAGACTTCAATATTTCCGTAACGAAGACAATAATGATATCTATAATGTTAACAATACTAATAATCGTAAAACACAATAAAAAATTGTATTTTTTAAATAATTTCAACAGTGCAACGGTCTGTATGAAATTGTTGGTTTATTTATTTTGATTGTTCATTTTCTTAAATTTCGTTTAATAAATGTTAATATCTACTAGTTGTATGATATCAGCTATTTGAAGCAAATTCAAAAATCATTACTTTTTTCTTGCTAGGGACTAAAGTGGGTATTTTAGCCCCGCTCCATGAGACTATATTGACGTTCTTTTAGAGCATGAGAAGTGAAAAAGAATTATCAACTCTCTAGAGACCTAATTATAAAAAAGTCATACTTTCCGTTATCAGCCTACCAGAATCACTTAAAAGAATACAACTACGCATCAATAACTTCTCATTATATTGAAAGAGCTATGACGATAGTTCTTGGAATGTAATTCCTCGCCTGCAGGAAACCTTCCATCATCAGCTCAGTAATATGAGATGATGACTACCAGACGCGAACGCCTGAATAGCTTTAGAAAAAACATGAAACACATCGGACGTGCCTACGAAATTAAAGGGTTATTCTCGATTTTCCTCTATAGGAAAATTAACCTTAAACGTAAAAATTCACACATGGATAGAAAATTAGACTGCCTGTTACGTCTTTGAAACATTGCATATACCTGTCTAAAATGCTCACATTTAAAATTACTCATTATAGGTATAAGGAAATTTTCAAGGATTTCCATGTTTAAATGCCTAAACGTTAAATTTAAGAGCTTTTATAATCTGACATTTATACCTGAGATTTTTTCTAAATATATTAAGTTTGTGAAAAACATTCAATATGTATCATAATTTAATGGGCAAATAGTTTGTAACAACAAACAAAGAACATCGCGCGAGCTTCCTGCACACATCTAGCTAAAGGTCATGACCTATACATGTACTTACATGATATATTTTTAAATTGGAGATAGCAAATTATTCGGCAGGGGGATAAAGAGACGTGTTACGAAATTGCGAAATAAATAGTTAGCGTCCTTCGACATTTCTCGAATTATTGACTATCGTTGCAGGTAGAGTCCGGAGACCTTGGCATTGTTTTCACTGAACGCTTCAGTTTCATTAAGCGGATTGCTATCTTTTATTATACCTACTTACCTATGTATAAATATAAAAATACTAACTGTGTTGTCTTTTTGTTTATTTATATTTTTTAATTATAAATCGTACACGATGACTAAAATAAAACATACGTAGTTATACGTTCAAATGAATCCTTTTTCTCTACCATGATTCCGGCTTAAATAGGTATGTACTCCCTTGTGTTGATTTATAGAAATAGAAACGAAAGTCGCATAACATTATAACATCTATTTTAAAGAACATATGCATTAAAATTAAAAATGTAATTGATTATGCCCCTGTTGATAATATTAATTGTGAGTTGTGGGTGATGCACCCACAACTCACAATTAATCATCACATTAAAACGTTAAAAAAACAATAATTGTTTTGTGTTAAAAAAGTTTAATGTAGATATAAGTTTAAAGAATCTAAGGAAAATCTAATCAATAAAATAGCTTTCTGTGGGTTTGAGATGGACCCGAAAGGTGTGGGTACCTATATGCACGCTAAAAAACGCGGGGCGGATTTTTTTACTGGGTATTTTTATTATATTATGCCTGTTTCAAGACCAGTCTAAAAGTATCTATTTAAGACATATATGTTGGACTCAAATGTTCATTGGACAGAGTTCTGGAGTGTTCTAGGAATTAAAACAGTTCACGACTTCACCTCAGTCACCTGCACAGCTCGCGTTATAATGACGTGAGAGGAAAGTCGACAACCTGTGCACTTAGTTTTCCAATCTAAACAATAGAAATTCAGCGGGTGCGCGGCCCCGGGGACACTGATCCATCTCTATGTAAATTATGCGGCAAATAACACGGACTTGCGATCGTCAGGAGCGGCACGTGGTGCGATGCGACCCGACGACATAGTTTTTATGTGTTACAACCATTGATTTACTACCAAACGTAGATAGAGCGCTTCATACAAAAACGCGCTTGAAATCTGTCACCTAATCGACTATACATTTGTACTCGCTGATATATACTTGAATATGCACGCCCGAATGCAAATAACCATAAAAAAAGTACCGTATTTATTGAATTCAACCTTATTCTGCATTATTACGGCAACTATTTTAAGTACAACCGTAGGAAGTTACATCATTTCATACCTAGCCACAGATCAAGCGACGTTTAGTAATTGCTACAAGAAAATATCAACTTTATACTCTCGAACATAATGCTTGAAATTGCTTATCGCGTTGTCGCTCCAACGCATGAATGAGATAACACATCGTGATACGAAGCCCGTGCGAGCGAGACGATTGTGATGTACTGACACTGACGCAAAGCGACATGTTTATGATTAAAATAATTGTTTTTGATTGGTTTTTACGTATTAATCGAATATTTGAATACCTGATAAGATGTGTCATGAGTTTACTCACGCAAAATATGAAATCCCGCCTTTTTTCTGCCGTTTCTGGCTATTGTTACCACAACTTTTGAATGCGCACTTCGGCATATTTACGTGCCGACAGCTAATCACTCACTATGGAAAGGAACTGCACGAGTCGCGATTGAGCAGTTCTTCATCGGCCTACTTTTCGATCGTTCATGCGTTATCTACGTTTTGTAGTAAATCAATGGTTACAACCAATCAACCAGTTAATGGAGCAAATCATAGTCGCCATTTTATAGTCCTTCCGCGCTACGTGGCTAGGCAATAGGAAAATTGTGTGTGATTGCAAAAATACATTATGACAACAAATATGTCGTCACCTTCTTATATATAAATACTTTCACACTAGTTTTTGTTCAAGGTCTTAATCAGTTAATTTACTAAATTAATGCCATTAAAAGATCTGATAAATAATATTTTTCATGTAGTATGTAGGTAGGTGCTTCAGTCGATTTTATATTGATAAAAACCATAAAAATGCAAAACAAAGATAAAATTAGGTTTACCTAGTATTTGACGAAAATGCATCTGAAAAATAAATTTATATTAATATGATTTTACTTACTCGTCTTTTCGTGGGAATGTGACTAAATCGCGCATGCGCAGAGCACGATAGTAAGGTGACATCCTGGCCGCTTTCTTCTTCACACAGGTGGAGATGGGTAGAGATATCATACAAGCTGTAGGATTGTCCTCGCTGCGCTAATAATATCTAAATACTCTTACATGTAACGTGTAACAGAAATAGCCCACACCTTGAAAGTTGCTTGTTACAAATATGCTAATGAAAAATTTCAGTAATTTTCTTCAATTAGTTTTTTTTTAGTTTTGTTATAATGTGCATACATCGTGATAGTCACACAATCACCCTTAGATTGTAGCATAGAATACCTATAGCGTTAAGTCGGCCTTCGTCGCTTTTGTATATAGAGTATTAAAATAAATAAATACTTTACAAGTAAGATTCAATTTAACATAATCTTAAAATTAGTGAAGGTATGTATTTATAATTTGGTTTACTTTGTATCTTGTATATTAACTTATTACTTTTACCGGAGGGAGACTCTATACCAGGGTCGTGTGCTTGGGCACCTCTGTCTTACCTATTTCTGCTGCATAGCAGCAGTGCTTGTATTGCTGTGTTCCGGTTTGAAGGGTAAGATATGGCATTGTCATTACTGGGAACCGTGAGTCTTTACATCTGATGTCACAAGTTGGCAACGTACACTGTGGTTCTTGTGGGGGTTGCAGTTTTACTGCGAATCTTACAGGACCCACATTTATGACTGTTACCACTTACCATCAGGTGGGCAGTTTGCGTTTGCCAACTTAGTAGCAATAAAAAAATATACTACTTTGTATGTATCACATTGCTTTGTAAAGACTGTTAGTCAAAAGTGGTTTCTTAGATTAAATTTATTTTAATCAATTACGGCACCAACAATATATGTGAAATCGATTAAAATCTCTATTACAACCAAATACTTTCATGGTGTGCGTTATTTGTATTACCCGTCGAATATATACACATATATCATATAATATATAAAGTGATGTTCAAGTATTTTATTGCGTGTAGCTGTGTAGTGTAAGCATATCTTGTACATGGTGTAGGTGGTGCGTTTTTCTGTTCTATTAGTGTATTTAAGTTCATCATATTAGTTACGTGTGAATTAACAAAACATCGCTAATTTGACATAAAAAAATATATGCAAGAAATGTCATGGCACCAATAATACGAAAGCTTAGCTCCTATCATTAATTTTGGATTAACAATCACTAGTTTATTACCCACTAGCTAACCGTATGCAACTTTGTTTGCATTATAACTAACTTTTCCCATAGGAAACTTTTCCCGTCAGATTCTTCCCGTAGGAAAATTACCCTATGCCCTTTCCCTGGTCTCGAACTATCCCTATACCTACTTTCATCAAAATCAGTAGTTTTGAAGCCTATTCAATACAAACAAACAAACAATCAAACCTTTCCTCTTTATAATATTAGTATGGATATAGATAAATAGGGTATACCTACTTATGAGTAATAAACTAAACTAATTAGTGATTGTCACTGATAGATTTGAACTGCTACTCAATCGAAAAAAAGGTGTAATGATTTATAAGTTTAATGACGGTAATGTAGGTGATTGGAATTTTTATATTGATTTCATTTATTTGTTTTTTAAGGGAAAGTTTTAATTAAACTGAAAATCGAAGTTAGTTTTGCTCAAATTTCTCAGTGATGTCATACCCTCAATTACCGGAAATCAGTAATTAATATTATGGCCATAGGATAATTTTATTATCTGTAAGATTATGGTAGCTAGCCTTGTAATGTAAAAATAGAGTAGAATAGACAAATGTTCGCTTCAAATAGGAACCGCGATATAAAAAAAAATAGTTTTGAGTGAATTACGACTTCACATTCCAGATTCAGGTCGTATATGAAAAGCTCGGCCAAGCTTCTAGTTGCAAGTTTTGGAAGAACTGATGTGGAAAAATTACGCTACAAATTTGATTAATTATTAGTATTGTACGTTGCCAGAGATCACCAATATTATAAATGTCATATGGTTAGTTTTGTGACTTCGAACATGCGTCGAACACATCACTTAATAATAATACAAGTGCAAGTAATGTTTTATTGGTTTTCTTTAAGGCACAAAGGCGATACAGTTAGAAAAGTGGCGTGGCACGGCATCAATCAAAGTATAGTGTGTATAATTATGTGTTTGTTATAATATTGTTACTTATTTTTGAAAGCTCCTATTAGAGTAAGGAGTTGAGTAAAAAAAATTAAGTATAATTTTTTGGCAGAAGCTACCAAGGTCACAGTGTCATCTCATCTCACCTTCTTATAAGTTCAATGTAAGTTAATACTTTGAAATATTTTCCCAAATAAATGTAATTTAAAAGATTATAATTTAATCGCATATTTACTTATTTGTTTATTTATTGTTAGTAATATGGTACCTATTTCTTGTAAAAGTATTTTGTTATAAAAAAAGTAAAAACAGTTTAATGATTGTTATTGGTGCCACTACTGTTATTCTTCAAGTTTTATGTTTATTTCCACTTTTAAACAATAGCGATTTTTTGTAAAGTAATATCAAAGACTGCACTATATGTGACTTCACTATAAATACGACTTCTCAAAAGCATTTGACAAAATAAATCATAGTACCTTAATAAAAAAACTCTCAGCGCTCGGTATACACGGTAGCCTCCTAAGGTGGATAGAATCCTATATTAGTAACAGGAGTCAAGCTGTTTGTCTGAAGGGATATCAATCCCGCTTCCTTCCTATACCTTCTGGTGTAGCCCAGGGATCGCATATTGGACCTATTCTCTTTTCATTGTACATTAATGATATTAACAATATATTTAAATTTTCAGATTATTTACTATATGCTGATGACACCAAACTATTTAGAATTATTAAGT
Source organism: Schoenobius gigantellus (assembly GCA_963935595.1). Classification (NCBI taxonomy): domain Eukaryota; kingdom Metazoa; phylum Arthropoda; class Insecta; order Lepidoptera; family Crambidae; genus Schoenobius; species Schoenobius gigantellus. The sequence continues at coordinate 16,254,295 of OZ012551.1, read as the reverse complement.
CCGTACAAGACTGTAGTAAACTGCAAATTGATCTTAACTCTTTATCACAATATTGTTCCGTCAATCAACTATTCCTCAATACTGACAAATGTCATATCATCTCGTACACCCGTAATAAAAAGCCCATAAACTATTGCTATTATATTGATAACGCTCCTGTCAGCCGAGTAACAAGCATTCGAGACCTAGGTATCATTATGGATGCAAAACTAACATTTAACTTGCATATAGACTCAATTGTTCAAAGAGCATTTAGAAATCTGAGCTTTATAAATAGAGTGACCAAACCGTTCTCGAAAACAATCACATATAAAATACTATATTTCTCATTAGTAAGATCTATTTTGGACTTTAGATCCGTAGTTTGGTGTCCATATTATAAAATTCACGTTAATAGAATAGAAAAAGTTCAAAAAAAATTTATAAAAACACTTGATTATAAGACAAATATTCCTAATGATAATTACTTTACAGGTTTAAAAAGATACAAATTAATTTCTCTTGAAAATCGACGCAAACAGTTTGACATTATTTTTCTTCACAAATTATTAAACAACCAAATCGATTCTCCATCGCTTCTCACTTTGATTAATTTCAATGCGCAAAAACGCAGACCCGCTCGCCTCTCACGACCAGATAACATTATGTTTGTACCACCTTGCTTTAGAAAGTTATATACCAGTAACTGTTTTACATCCCGATGTATAAGTTTGTATAATAGTACATTTAACAGCATAGATTTATTTCAAAATAGCACTTTAACTGTAAGAAATAATATAATAAGAATGTTTACCCGAAGCTAAGCTCACTGTACCTTACTTTATTTTATCTAATAAGTATTCATCGGCACTCAATGTCTATTTCTTAGCATATTTTTTATATGAAGATATTTTTGTATTAATGACTGTTTGTTGCCAAAATAAAGAGAAAAAAAAAATACGTTTTATGTGTTTAATGAGCAAATTTTAGAAATAAATGGACAACATGAGAAATTTATGAAATTGTCGATTTTCACCTATTTGTTTCATCATCTGTTTGTCCGGTATAAACTCCGGAAGTACTTAATCGATCAATTTAATATGAAAAATTTGGCTTGCTGTATGTAATTTGACCCAACTTAAGGATAGTTTTATCTCGGTTATTGACCTCAATAATAATAATTTGCATTTATGGCGCAACGTGGCTCGCGGGCACAGCTAGTTCTAATATAGTTTATTCGGCGTAAGTATATAACTATCGATAGCAAGTTTACTTATCAACTGATTGCTTTTGTTAACTGTTACGTGTTAGAATTTATTATTCTCTACAAAAATCGTAGGTATAATGTTATCTGTAGATATAAAATGACTATTTTAATATTAATCGGTAATTTCCTAAGACTGTACGCTATTTTGTAGCTAAGATTTTTCGAAACCAATATATTAGATCACATTATCAAATGTAATAAATAACATATAAGTTAGTAAGTACTTTGTGCAACTAACGTGTGTCTTATGTAGAAGTAGATATAGTAAAAATATTACATTTGTAATTTGTTGTGTTGGTAAAATGAGACATGATGCTGATATTTTGAGACGTATGATGAAGTCGCACAGCAAGTTATGTCTTCGCAATCTGCCCCTGAAAAGATATACATACAATTAAAATAAAGTTTAGCGGGTAAACAAAAACACAACAGGAAAAAAAGTAAAATGGATAAAATGTATAAAAATAAAGAAATAAATACCATGAATAAGTAAACGATCTATAAAAATGACCAACAGTTAAAAGTCATTACAATTGGCTAGATGACTAAAAAAATTTTTTTGCTTTAATAGAAGCTAAAAATCGGTTTTCGAATAACTATAAAAACAACCAAGATATAAGGTATTAAAGATTTTTGTCCATCTCTTTCTAGCAAAACAGCAATTTACAAGGAGTTTATATGGCCGTACTCAACAATGACGTCACGGTTGATGTCGGATCTCCCTGTCTAATCGCCTTCAAATTAACAACTTAAAATGCTTGTATCTAATGTATTTCTAAGCCGATTTTAGTTCTAATTTCACAGGACTGCATCTTTTTCTACGGTATTTTAATATTTAATGACGAGACGTAAAAACTAGAATTCTGTCATCATCCCAATTACACTAAAGGCGCTTAAAAAACATATTCTATTTCTGTCATTCCAATCTACTGACTAAAGGATTATAGAAAATGACCCAACGAAACAATTGCTTAATCGTAATTACTGAGTTTTATATAAAACTCAGTAATTACGATTAAGCAATTGTTTCAAATAGAGAAACGGAACTACTCATGTGCTACGGCTAAGCGGCAATCATCGTATTCGCAGGCGTGCTACTATAGAGTTTCAGATTTGCAAGACATGCAACAAAACAGAAAGATGGACATATCTTCGAAAAAGTCCTCGAAAATTAAGCTTATTATAGAAAAATAAGTTGGGCTGTCTGAGGTTTTATTTTATATAATTAACACGTTGTCCTATATATATGTATGATATGTAGACTACTCCTAGAAGCACATTACACGGACTGCGTAATTCGATTTATGTGGACAAAGTAATTATTATTAAATTCGGCTATTATAACATTTCTTAAACCCTTTCATGATATATACAAAGTGTTTTTACGTTTATTACAGACGTCGAAATTAAAGTTTTTATAGAACAAGAGACAATATTTAATTCCTGCTCGCCTAAAATGGAGGCTTAATCTCTGCTGTGAAAATTCAATGTGTACTTGTTTGTAACTTTGCCGGAAAGCTAAATTTCTGTCGTTGAGCTTAGTTTCAACGTGGCGATCAAGCCGTTTAGCTCTTGATGCTTTCGACATTACAAAAACTGACAGATTCAATTATTGGTATAGAAATAAGAAATAAGATGTATCTGTCTGTATATACTACGAGTTTTATATATACCCTACACCTACATTCAAAATATTTATTGCTATATATCAAAAACATGAAACGATAAGTACCTAGTTAAGAAGTAGCAGAAAGTTGACATTTTCATGGATGGATTCATGAATTCGAAATATAGATTGTAATAATTTTGCCTTACTTCGTTCCAGTATCTAATTGTATAAAGTGGAACTAAATAGGATGAGATGAAAATTATCTCTGCATCTGTTATTTAGATTAAATACAGTGCTGTTTTTAGTTAGATCATCATTATCACAGCTCATGTACGTCCTCACCGAGGGGCTCGAGCTTAGCCTGTGTTAGGCCTTGGTCAACCACGCTGGCCCAGTGCGGATTGGTCGACTTCACATACACATTGAATTGCTGCGCAGATATATGCAGGTTGCCTCATTATGTTTTCCTTCACCGCAGGAGCGTCAGACAAATGTACATATGCAATTCGAAAAACGAAAAACACATTGGTACATGGCGGTCTCGAGCCCCGGACCTCCCGATTGAAAGGCAAGAGCCGCGTCCACAGCGCCACCGACGCTCGACACCTAGTTAGATCATATCTAGTGTATAGTGCGAATTTCATAATGAACTAAAACATCGAACAAAGAGTTTGTGTTTAATTTTACATCGTCAATAGAATTTCGTATTCGAAATCACTGAAAATATTACAGAAGTCTTACGGTGAATCGACTTTATCAAAAAACGCGTGCTTATGAGTGGTACAAAGCGATCAAAAGCGGTCGAGATGTGATGGAAGATTTGCCTCTCTCTGATAGGCCATCAACGTCTTCAACTGAAGTTAACATCATAAAAGTGAAAGAAATAGTGACTAAAATCCTCGTTCAGGTTTGAGAGAGATATCTGATGAACTTTTTGTGTCTCACGAGTTGATCTGTACCATTTTAAATAATTATTTGGGTATGAAACATGCTGCCGCTCGGCTAGTCCCAAATTTTCTCCAAAACCTCAAACGCATAAGAGTCGCTGAGGACGAGGACATGCAATGCCGACTTAACATTCATGAAACGCATTCTTACTGGTGACGAGACGTGGTTTTACGAGTTTGACATGCAAACTAGTCAATAAGCATCGGAGTGGCGCCTTCCAACTGAACCGAAACCGAAAAAACCACGCCAAAGTTGACAGTTGTCTTTGGCTATCGCGATGTTGTGCACTCGGAATTCTTACCAGGAGGTCAAACGGTAAATAAAGAATATTATTTGAGCGTTATATTAGGCTCTTAAAAGAGCGAATTCGACGAAAAAGGTCAGATTTATGGAAAGAAAATTCTTAGACTTTGCACCACGATAATGCGCATTCGCTCAACAAAGCCATCATTATTAACGAATTTTTGATCAACACAAAACAAATACCATCGAGCAACCACCCTATTCAGCATAATGACTCCAGCGGACTACGAACCTTTTTCCTAAACTCAAATTACTACTTCGTGGCACCCGTTATTATTCAGTAAAAGACATAAAAGAGATTCGCGGTGACAACTGAAGTCAATTCCGGAAAAAGCGTTTAAAAATGTTTTGATGGTTAGATTTTAGCGTTTAGATGTTAGCGTGAGTGTATCGTATCTGAAGGAGCATCTTTTCCCGGTACTTTTTTGTCAGAATAGGAATTTGACACAAAAATGAAAAAAATCATTTCTTTAATGATTTTTTCGCCTCGGGCAATATTTACCTATCTTCTAATCTATCTTCTAATATATAAAATTCTCGTGTCACAGTGTTTGTTACCAAACTCCTCCGAAACGGCCTGACCGATCTTTATGAATTTTTTTATGTACATTCAGTAGGTCTGAGAATAGGTCGTAAACTATTTTTTATTATGGCGAAACGTAGTGCGCCGGCACAGCTAGTATATATAAATAAAAATGATCTTAGAAATGTATGTACGCCCATAACTTCCGAACGACTGCACCAAATTGGATGATTCTTGGTTTTATGTATTCGTTATTGTTAGGACAAGGTTTGTATAAAAGAAAATATTTGAAAAATGATTACAGGAAAAAAAAGAATTAAAATATGTGAACCTAAAAGCGCGTAAAAGAACGAACGAACGACGAACTTGACTGATTGACATTCGGGCTACTCCAAATCTATGGTTTCGTACACTGTTGTATTGTCAATAGATTTTTTAGTATACCCGTGCGGGACCGGGGCGGGCAGCTAGTATAATTATAGATATATAAAAGGAGATGTTCCCATCTATAGACGCACGCACAGCCGTAACCACTAATGGTAGAAACGTGAAATTTAGACAGTTGTTTTAATTCAAAATGCGGACGCACACTAAGAAGGGATTTTTAAAAATTTTAACGGTAAGGGGATGAAATAGAGGTTGCAAGTTTGTATGGAAAAATCTTTAAATTAGCAACGATTTCGATAAAACTTGAGATTCATGCTCTTAATAATATTTCATTGAACACGCATTTGTCTGTTTATAGGAATTTACCCCCTTAGGGTGCAAAATAAGGGTTGAAAGTTTCTATGGAAAATATTGAAATCCTTCTCCAGTTTCTACGAAATTTATTATCCGGGCTTAAATAGGCTACAAAATTATTTTTCCTACGGGAAAATATAAATTCCCACTGGAAAACAATAATAACGCGGGCGAAGCCGCGAGCGGAAAGCTAGTCCATCAATATAAAAGCAAAATACCACTGACTGACATATCACGAAATCTCAGAAACTATAACACCTACAAACTTGAAATTTGGCAGGTAGGTGCCCTATAGTGTGTAGACATCCGCTAAGAACGAATTTTACGAAACTCTACCCCGAAGGGGGTAAAATGGGGGTTGGAAATTTGTATGAAAGTCCAATGTTTTTGAAGTAAGAGACTTGAAATTTAAAATGTAAGCTGTATAGATGGTGTGAAGGTGTAGTAATAATGTACCTTCAGAAATCAACCCCCTTTAGAGTGCAAAATAGGGGTTGAAAGTTTCTATGGAAAATATTTAAAATCTGTTGCAATTTCTATGAAATTTATTATTCGAGCTCCTAAATTTAAATATCAGTCTTCTAAAATTTTTCCTACGGGAAAATATAAAATTCCCACGGAAAAAAGAAAGTCGTGTTAGCTTTTTTTGCATAAATCACCCCTTAAAGGGGAGAAAAGTGGGGTGGAAGTTTGTATAGGGAATCAATAACCGCTGAACCGATTTAAATGAAATTTGGTATGGAGATAGTTTGAGTTGTGGGGAAGGATTTAAGGGTGTAAAAAAGGGGTGGGGTGGGGAGGAATTTGTAAAGGGAATCAATAAAAATGGATTTCCACGCGGACGAATTCGCGGGCAATTGCTAGTAGTATATGTATATTACTATCATTACGAGCTTTTCGCTTATTGATGATGGTGGTGCCCAAGGTAGACACCACCACGTCGGCGTTCCGCCGACTTGTATTGCTGAATTCTGTACCCTACTACCAACTCATAGAAAGCATTGTGGCTTACCCCGATTCCAATTGTCTCCGTGTGTAGCCGGTGGACTTCCTGAGCTAGCTCGAAGGAAGTCGCGGCTCCTGAAGTTCTGCAGTGGATCCACCGGTGGAGACCGGAGCACTACAAATGCCTATTAGGCCACCACGGCTCACACACGCGATTTTGACACCGTTGGTCAACACAAAGCGGGCTTTCGCACCCCGATATTAGGTGCGCCGCGCAAAATACAATTTGCTAGTTATATATTCCGGCCCGCATATAACCTCTAACAATGTCGTGACATTTCGACTCAACTCAACTGACATGTCACATGCGGCCGGCCGCCAAAAAAAGCTCTCACTGCACAGACCACAAATGCAGTGTTGCCACTCGCTCTTCCTCGAGCGTGAACATCCCCCCGCTCCGGACAGTCCCGGACTGTCCGCCAAATCAGTCTAAGGGGAGGCGAGAAAGAGTAGCGACCGCGCGCTTCAAAACAGAATCCCCAACTAGGACCTCGGCAAACCTGGGCACACCATCAGACCCTAGAGTAAGTTGGACAATGCGTCCGCGACGCCAACGTAAGGGTGGCAGGTTTGGGTCCTTCACTAACACGAGGTCTCCAACCCTCGGTGGGTTTGTCTTATCTGACCACTTAACGCGCTGTTGCAAAATGTGTAAATATTCAAGGTGCCAGCGGCGCCAGAAGCTCTGGGTAAGCTGCTGGAGCAACTCAAACCGCGAAAGGCGTCCTGGATTGACATCTCTATAAGGATACTCGGGCAGGGCGTTAAGTGGTCTGCCTATCAAGAAATGGCCCGGCGTGAGGGCCTGCAAATCGTTCGCGTCGGTAGTCAACGGACATAACGGACGCGAGTTGAGAACCGCCTCAATCTTATGAAACACCGTCGCGAGTTCCTCGAACGTGAGAATAGTCTCCCCAATAACGCGGCGAAGGTGAGTCTTGGCGGCCTTTACAACAGATTCAAAAATCCCTCCCCAGTGAGGGCAAGACGGCGGGGAGTATCGCCATGTTACCCCCCTACGGGAGAGTGTGGATCCGATCTCAATATTATTTTTATCTAAAAATTCACAAACTTCTCTTATATGTCTATCAGTGCCCTTGAAGTTCGTCCCACAATCGGACCGAATTAGAGAAGGCAGTTCCCGGCGGGAGACAAATCTGCCTAACGCTGCTAAGAAAGCGTCCATGGTGAGCCTTCAAATGAACGGCTTTAGTGGCCAAACAAACAAACACACACAAGTAAGCCTTTTCAGTCTTAGCATTACGGAGTCGCGACGTTTTAATAGTGAATGGTCCCGCAAAATCAGTTCCAACTCCTAAGAAGGTCATCGATTCATTCACACGATCAGCAGGCAAATCACCCATTTGGGGCTGCATCGTCGCGGGGCGTAAACGATAGCAGGGCAGACAACGAAAGATAACAGATCGGATTATTCTTCGCGCTGACAAAATCCAAAACTCCTGTTGGAGGAGCGCGGTCAATGCATTACATCCGGCATGAGCATTCTTCACATGGCGATCAATGATCAACAATCGCACCAATGGTCCGTCCTTGGGGAGCAACAGGGGATGACGTGATCTATAAGGCAAGTTAGCGTGCCTCAATCGGCCTCCTACACGCAACAATCCCTTATCATCCAGAAAGGGAGTCAAACGCACCAAGGGTCCCTTCAATTTGGACGTCCCGGTACGGAAAATCTTAAGTTCCGGTTCAAACGCTCTAGACTGGGTCATACGCACCCAATGCAAAAGAGCATCTTGGCGCTCCTGCGGAGAGAGGACCGGACACAAATCTTTGTCCTGAGGCCGGCGACAATTTCGTATAAATCTTCTTATCCAAGCGGTCACGCCGAGCAACTTGTCCAGAGAACTGTAGCGGTCTAATAAAAATTCCCGCTCTGGAGCCGCCATAGTCTCGACAGCGTGAACACGCAAGCCCGGATTTGGTACCTTCACCACAGCTGGTGTGGAAGGCCAGGACGGCTGTAACAACCATTCGGGACCCCACCACAGAGTGTGGTCAATAAGCTGAGGGGCTTCGCTGCCACGTGATGCACAGTCAGCAGGGTTTATTTCACCTGGCACGTGGCGCCAAATCAACGTGGCCTTCGAGGCCTGTATTTGGGATACCCGATTGGCCACAAATACTTCCAGGGAGTGGACGGAGTTCTTAATCCAACACAGGACAACCTGACTGTCGGACCAAGCAAAGAGCGACTCAAAGTCCACACTACGTCCCAGGGTGTCAACAACGTGGTTCATCAAACGAACCAGAAGAGTAGCTCCAGACAATTCTAACTTCGGAATCGTTAATCGAGTCCGAAGTGGAGCAACCTTACTCTTAGCAATTAGCAAGTGGAGCTTAACAGCTCCTCTATCATCGACCGTCCGGATATATACGACGGCTGCGTATCCACTCTCAGACGCGTCACAAAAGCCATGAAGGCTGGCCGTAAACCGTCCCTTAGGCAGTATATGTCTAGGGATACTAACCCGGTTAATGTCGGGGAGAGACGACATGAAGGACTCCCAATCTCGCAGCAAACGGCCCGAGAGGGGCTCATCCCACGACACTTTGGCTGACCAAAGTTCCTGTAGGAAGCACTTCATCCAAAACACTACGGGACTAATCCAGCCATTTGGGTCAAAGGTACGAGCTACTGTAGACAAAACCAACCGTTTCGTCCAGACCTTGGGGCTTGGCAGCTCCAATCGATAGGTGAACGTGTCCTGGACAGGTCTGTATTGCACTCCCAAAACAGACAGTAAATCTGGAGTGTTGGCATTCTCAAAAATATGAGGCTCCTGCTGGTGGTCGTCTGGCAAGTCACACAAAAGCTGAGGTGAGTTGGACATCCACTTCCTCAGTTCATAACCACCAGCCCCGAGAAGAGCAATTAGTTCATCTCGCAAAATCAAGGCTTCCTCGACACTAGAGGAGCCCGTACAAATATCATCAACAAATGCATCCTCCTTGAGAACCAAGGATGCGCGAGGGTATCGTAATCGTTCACGTTCAGCGAGTTCCATAAGTGAGCGAATTGCCACAAAGGGGCTCGAACGCAAACCGTATGTATTGGTGTTCAGCTCGTAGACCAGCATGGGATCCCTGGGATCCTCCCTCCATAATATGAGCTGATATCGTCTATCGTCCGGGTGAATCACAGTCTGCCGGAACATCATCCGGATATCGGTCACAAAGACGACGGCATGGCGACGGAAGTTGGTCAATACATCACCCACCTCGTGGTGCAACTTCGGTCCAGTATGCAGACATTGATTCAGCGAAACTCCGGTAGAGGTAGGAGCTGACCCATCAAAAACAACGCGTATCTTCCCAGTGGAAGGTTTCAAAACCGCGTGGTGAGGAAGAAAATTATGTTCCTCGTTTCGCCAGTCCAGTCGCGAGACCGACATGTGCCCCAATTGCTCATATTCTCGCATGAAGTCGACATACTTCTGTTTGAGGTCGGAGTTCCTACTCATACGACGCTCCATGGACAGCAGCCGCTTCTCGGCCAACGGCCGGGAGCTGCCAAGTGAGGGGCGAACTGACAAAAAGGGCAAACGAGTGATCAGCCGTCCCGAGTGAAGGCGACCTGTATTGTTCTGGTAGAACAACTCACACTCCTCGTCCAAGGGGTTCACTCGCTTCACGGTAGGTGGCTCTTCCACCTCCCAAAACCGTTGAAGGACATCCGATAAGGTGGAGCTAACAGTTATGTAACTGTCCACCGATGGAGATGGTGGGTTATGCCTAACTGGTCCCATCACTACAAACCCAAGCGATGTGGATAAGGCTACCAGCCCACCCTTCTGTAACTCTCTCCTCTTCCCACAATACACGCGGCCTAGAACATCGGCACCGAGCAATAAGTGAATCGGACCGGTTCGGTGGAAGGAAGGGTCAGCCAAGGTCAATCCTGATGTCGCATCAACGACAGCACGCGAAACGTGCTGTTGCGGAAGCTGACCAACAACCTTCTCATAAACAATCGCGGTAGCGCCAATTTTGGGCGCTGAAGAGAAGTGGGGGGAAAAGGAGAACAAAACCTGACCGATCGGATCCGGGATCCGCAAGTCTCCGATTCCTCGTACCGATTCAAGGTATGGAGATGTGTTCAAACTCAACTGCCGGACCAGCCAGCTGGAGGCAATGCAACCCTGAGCTCCCGTATCCAAAAGGGCGCGAACTAAAACAAAGGTGCCCCTCGGGCCCCACACCTGTACGGAGGCTGTTGGTAACAGCACCTGCTCCTGTGGGGGGGTTGCAGCCGACAGTTGGTTTAGTGAAAATCCTCCCGCATTCCCCGCAACGGGGGGGAAGGGGGGTCCGAAGAAAAATGCGTGCGCGGCGGAGGAATAGGGCGCTCAAGGCGCTCGAGCGGGTCCCAATCCGGCACGTACTGGCCCCGATCAAAGCGGCATCGGGGGGCCGGGCGGTGCCCATGATGGGCGAAAGTTGGGGGAGCCCGTGATAAACGGGGTCTCTCCATCAGAGGGGGAGAGAAGCGTATCGGCTCCCGGCGTGGCTCCGTAATAACCGCGGCCCAATCCCGCGGTGGCGCCTCATAAGCGGCGCGTCGATCCCCCCCGCCCGTAGGGGGGGTGGGGTGCCCAATCCTCTCACTGGAGGGGGGGCGCCTGTCCAATCTCCGCGGAGGGGTGGCACGCCCCTCCGATCTCCTCGGAGATGTGGGTGACCTACGAGGGCCCCCGCCCGTGTGCGAGTCCCTCTCTCTCAGCACCTCACGAGTGTCTTTATTATTAAAGCACAAGAGGGGGTGATGGGCACCTCCACAACAGTGGCAATCTCGTGGGTGGGGGCAAGCCGATGCCATATGAGCCCCCAGACAGCGGTAGCACCAATTGCGCTGCTTGGCCATATTCCTACGCCCCTCGGTGCGTAGGCCAACAAATTTGGGACAGGCCGGCAAACGATGGCCATCCCGCTTGCAACACTTGCAAGGCATCGGCCTCTCTCCGTGTGGAGAGTTCTGCCGCACTGCAGTATACTGCTTGTACGGGCGGCGCTCTCTCCGTGGCGCTGCCCGGGTCGCCTCATAGCGGCCTGTACTCGGTCCCGGTATAGGAGCCAGATCCAAGTGGTCGGTCATCCGACACTCATCCTCCAAAAATCGAAGGAGATCAGAAAAGGGGGGGAGGTACGAGGCACTATTGCCCCCGTATCTTTGTTCAAAGCGCCCTTTCATCTCCATGGGAAGCTTATTGAGGATGAGGTGGAGCAAAATAAAGGACCACTGGTCCACCGGTAGGTCAAGTCGTTTGAGCGCATTAATAGCGCTTAGCAGCGGGTTCAAAATCTCCTTCCTCAATGAGGAGACCCGCGATACTCGTGGCAGCCCTAAAATGGCAGCCACATGTGTGTCCGCTAGCAAGCGAACATTCTGATACCGGGCGGTCAACAACGCCCTTGCAATATCATAACTGTCATCGTTGACAGGTAGATGCTGGACAAGCACACCAGCCTCTCCACGTAAGGCAGAGAGCAAATAGGCCAATTTCTGGCTAGGGAACAGGTCGTCCCTCGAGTGAACCAGGCTATCAAAGAGGTTAATGAACCCCATCCAAGAAGCCAGGTTCCCATCAAAGGTTGGGATGTCTAAAGTGGGCAGTCTGCCCAGCAAGCCGGCCGGGGTAGGCTTGACCTCCCCGGGCGTGCACGACTCACCCCTCCGGGCGAATAGGATAGCCTGAGCCTTGTTTATGATCACATCCGCCTGTTCAAAACACTGATCATAATCGGCATTAAATTGGTCGACTGCCCGCAACTCAGCGGCACCCTCGGCTGGGTGGTCGAGCAAATATTGTTGATGAACAACAAAAAGCTGCTCCAATTCCTTCAAGCGAGCAGGTACTCCCTCATGCCGAATTAACAAGGCCTGTTCTCGGTCTGGTCGGTCTACCAAAGCGACGGCACTAGCAAACCATCTCAAAATCTTTTGTGCGCCCGCGCGGGCACCACTAAGCGGGCTGACTGGCGGGACCATTTTGCACCAAAATTAATAAACACTATAATAATACACGGACAAACAGACCGACAACCGCAGACAATAAAACAGATCGGGAGGAACTTCAAAGGCAGAACAAAATATATAAACAAACCAAAATCAAGTATAAATGCTAGAACTTAACTAGAACAACAAGGCATTTAACAACAGAATTTTTCAAACAAATTAAATTCAAGTATTAAGTCAATAACTTAACAAACATAATATTCAAAGGCAAACAAAACAAAATCAAATGTAAATGCTAAAACTTAACACAGCAATATAGTGTATTACAACAACAGCAAAGTCATTTAGCAGCAAAATCTGTTAAACAAATTAAATTCAAGTATAAGTTTACAACTTAACAAACAAAATATTCAAGGGCAAAACAAAGATATGAAAAAACAAACCAAAATCAAATATAGGTAAATGCTAGAACTTAACTAGAACAACAAAAGACCCCAATTTTTCATATACAATGACAATTAGTTAAGGAGATCGGTCCACAAATGAGCTGGTAGTCGGTTTAAAATCAGCAATCAAAACCAATTAATATGTATTGCCCGTTTGGACAACCAACAAGATTACAATATTAATTGTACAATACTAATCAAATACTCAAATCTAAGAACCACTCAAATCTAAAAACCACGCTCTGCTACCAAGAGATGGTGGTGCCCAAGGTAGACACCACCACGTCGGCGTTCCGCCGACTTGTATTGCTGAATTCTGTACCCTACTACCAACTCATAGAAAGCATTGTGGCTTACCCCGATTCCAATTGTCTCCGTGTGTAGCCGGTGGACTTCCTGAGCTAGCTCGAAGGAAGTCGCGGCTCCTGAAGTTCTGCAGTGGATCCACCGGTGGAGACCGGAGCACTACAAATGCCTATTAGGCCACCACGGCTCACACACGCGATTTTGACACCGTTGGTCAACACAAAGCGGGCTTTCGCACCCCGATATTAGGTGCGCCGCGCAAAATACAATTTGCTAGTTATATATTCCGGCCCGCATATAACCTCTAACAATGTCGTGACATTTCGACTCAACTCAACTGACATGTCACATGCGGCCGGCCGCCAAAAAAAGCTCTCACTGCACAGACCACAAATGCAGTGTTGCCACTCGCTCTTCCTCGAGCGTGAACAGATGACTAAAAAAATAAAAAACCGACTTCAAAAATACTGAACAGTTAAAAATAATATAAGAATAGGTACAGACAACATCACACTTCTATATTGAAGTCGGTGCCAAACGTTGATCTCCTAGAAAGTTTTAAAATTTGTCACCGACTTCAATATAGAAGTCTGATGTTGTCTGTACCTATTCTTATATTATTTTTAACTTTTCAGTGTTTTTAAATCGATTTTTATTTTTTGTAAAATATTTTTTATTTTTAGCTTTTAGTGAATGAAATCTTTTTAGTGAAAGAAACCCTAATTAAATACAAGCTCACCTTCGGTGAGCTGTTTTTTAATTAGCGTTTCCCTCGATTTTCATGGGATCTTATCATCAGACCCTAACTTTGGTGACCTTGGGACCACCTTAGGAGTATAGTCTATCGAATACAAAATAAGTTTTGAAAATCGGTCCACAATTGGCGAAGTAATCGCGTAACATACACACAAAACACGTTGGACACACCTTAAAATTTAAGGGTTTTCCTCGATTTTCATGGGATACCATCATCAGATCCTGACCAAGGGACCACCCTTGGAGTATACTCTATCGAATACAAAAAGAATTTTGAAAATCGGTCCACAACTGGCGGCGTAATCGCGTAACATACACACAAAAAAAACATACGCATCGAATTGAGAAAGTTACACTTTCTCAAAGAAACTTTTTTGAAGTCGGTTAAAAAGTAGAGTTATGTTTTGATATATTTTGACTTTTGAGCGTTACCGGCACTACATAGTACAGTAACAAGGATTGAGGCATCGAAGAGCAAAATAGTTTTATTTTATTGATAAATCTTTCTAAATTCATTCACCGCAATTAACAAAAGATTTATAAATCAAAATCTATTGTGTCAAATGCATTCGAAACGCGGTAACATAACTGATTTCAATTTCAGCCCGGTGAAGCTAAGAGAATATGCAAGTTGGGTCTTTTAGTCGAATGGACATTGTCCAAATAGCCCCCGGCAGAGCGCGATTATTCAATACAGACGCAGTAGTAACACGAATTAGCAATAGATATCTACCCCAATATGAGATTCAAACAAGCAAGGTATGCTTGTATGACTGACGATCTGTGTAGTGTTTTTGTGTAAGTTTTTAGCAACTACTAGGCCTGAGTTATTGAAATAGTGTGCATTATTTATTATTTTATGCATTTTTTGTTATTATTTGTTATGATGATTCAAAAAATGCATCCTTAGTTTTGTTTTTATTGCTTAAATGGCAGACGAGCAGATGGCCCACCTGATGGTAATTGGTAACCGCCAACCATGGATTTTGCCAATATCAGGGACATATATGTCTCTATGGCTATAGCCAAAAGCCACTTTGAGTGAAATACTCTACTTAAACCACGTTAAAACTTTAATTTGTAATATTATGACGATAAAAAAAAAGTATACGTAATTCAATATCATCAGAACTATAATTTATCTCCCATGTTCAAAAACAGTAAAGCACTGCCCGCAAGTAGACCAAATAAAGTTATATCTATCTATCCCAAGTCAAAGCACAAATGGAAAGAAAATTGAACTATTAACATTATATTTTATTATAACTAGCTGTGCCGGCGAACTACGTTTCGCCACAACGAAAAAAATAGTTTACGACCTATTCTCAGACCTACCGAACATACACTAAAAATTTCATAAGGATCGGTCAAGCCGTTTCGGAGGAGTTTGGTAACAAACACTGTGACACGAGAATTTTATATATTAGATAGCATACTGAATAGAATACGTCATCGTGGACAGCTCAATAACTTTTATTATAAACTTGTAAAGTCAGACGTCCAGTTCAGTAACCACGGCTGCACGCCGGAGGCTGCGTGCCGCGCGAACCCCAACTCGTGGAGTGGGTATTGTTTATCGACGTGTAAGTACTTTACACTTAATTTGATACTTGCATTGATCGCTCATGTTGATTTTACGCAGATAAAGCTTTAGAATGCATGTTTTTTTAATAGAAGTCACTTTATTTTTCTACAGAAGAGGGCGAGAGTATGGTTTATAGAAGATTTTAGTTACCGTATTCAGTTTGAGAAAAGAAACCGAAGCTTATTCTGGCTCTGTATATTATGTAGATACATATATTCCATTTTTTTATTTTAACATCACTGCATTACCAAATTTTAACATCGAAGCTTTTAAGATTGATCATAATTGTTTCAGACAGTTGAAATTTATTAAGGATGGAAACAAGGAATGATATAACTCTTAATAAAGAAGTAAACGAATAACTTACAGATAAAACACCAACCATAATATATTAATAAAACTAACATAAATACACCAAAGATTAACATAACTGATATGCATCATTATTCCAATATACATTTTTCTCTAGTTTACATACAATTTTTCAAATATAGTTTTTCTTGTATTTGCATAAAAATTGTATTCTTCATCGCTGTGATTTATCAAAATTATCATTCCAAATAAACAAAAAAATATCATCGTTTCTTACTATGGAGATGACGTCATATAATATATAATAATGTATTTAATTACATAAAAAATTTTACTTACACTTAAATGAAATACCTTTTAGAATATATATAAATATAAAAAAAATATGGTGACAAAAATGAATTCAAGAATTGATAATGAAATTGTATAAAGATAATGATTAGATAAATTTAAACAATATAAAAAATATTTTGAATTTGAATTTGTAATAACTTTAAAATAGACAATATAATTTGCATGCTATTTATAAATAGTTAAATAGGTAAAGGACATAAAATATATAAGACCACCACAATGTACCCTATTTAAGGCAAATAACTTTATTTGCCTTAAATAGGGTACATTAATGATTTGATTTGATTTGATTTGACGTATAAATAACATGGCTTCGAAATTATCCGTCAATATACAAGGTGTTTGGTTAATACCCTATCAGGCCGAACTTATTCGTATTAGCATAGTCGTATAAAGGCATTAAGTCACTGAAAATTCGAAATTGTAAAACGATTTTTGATCTCCCATTCAAATGTTTGGGTATGTGAAAAAAGAATGTATGAGGAATATGAAAATAAATTTTACAATTTCGCATTTTCAATGATGCCATATATCTTTTACATGACTATATTAACATGGGTACACGCGGAAACACCTTGTATACGCAGAAATTAAAAATACAAAATTTTAAGTAAACTCCTTGGTACTTAATACTTATCTACTGAATAAAATTTTAGTTTATTTTCTAGTAGTATTTATCACCATGTTAGGATACGTACTTTTTCAAAAAGCGAAAAAGACCCTTTTTGGCTGGGATAGCACATACAAGGCTTTAATGTTTATAAAATTTTTGTGATTCATCGCAATTGGGATGATGACTGAATTCAAATTTTTACGTCTCGTCATTAAATATTAAAATACCGTAGAAAAAGACGCGGTCCTGTGAAATTAGAATTAAAATCGGCTTAGAAATACCTTAGATACAAGCATTTTAAGTTGTTAATTTGAAGGCGATTAGACAGAGAGATCCGACATCAACTGTGACGTCATTGTTGAGTACGGCCATATTGACTCCTTGTAAATTGCCGTTTTGCTAGAAAGAGATGGAGAAAAATCTTTAATACCTTATATCTCGGTTGTTTTTATAGTTATTCGAAAACCGATTTTTTCTCTATGTTTATTATATGAATCAGCTTCTATTAAAACAAAAAAAAAAAATTTTGTCATCTAGCCAATTATAAGTACCTGTCTAGGTTTATGTCGAATAAACATTTCTGAATCAGTGTTATCAATATTTCCTATCTAACATTTATGAATAGTGTATGTAGAAACGTTTATGACGGAGAGTCTATAGGTAATTTTTTAAATATGAATTAATCAAAATCAAAAATTATTCAAATTTGACATAATAGAAAGCTCTTTTGAATCGTTCAAATTTTTTTCCTACTAATGCCTTGAACAAGTTTCCTACTCTGTGAAGCCTCGACGAATAAGAACCTAGTTTAAGTTTGCCGCTTAAATTTATATCGTGACGGTCGCTATATTTTTCTCATAAAGCTCAAGATGTTTCTTAATATATAATATGTTTTCATTAATATATTGTGACGATAATGTAATAATTTTTATTTTTATAATTTTTTCTCATGGATATTCTTGACCTTAATTTATAAATTGCTCTTATTGTGCGTTTTTGGATTACAAAGATCCTGTTTATGTCTACGGACTTTCCTCACAGCATAATGCGATGCCTTAATATGTCAACAGACTGTGGCGAAAATCTGTTATTTGGCGAATTCATCATCAAATAATCTTCATGACCCTACATGAAGATTTTTCAAGTTGTTTTAAATATTTAGAACGGAATCCCTTAAATCTGGTGAACTCGTCTTGACAAAATCATACATTACATTCTTCCAGACAATACTTCACAATATTTTTATAACGTTTTGTGGAATACGTTGCGACTCTTAATCTCCATTATCTCCGTCAGAGACGAAGAGTTACATTTTCTGTATTCTTAGTAAGTTCAATAAGTTGCAATGGGCCCACATATTACGAATTTTGCAAGACGACGTAGCTCTGCAGCATATGATGTAAAAAAATCGCCAAATAGCAGATTTTCGCCACAGTCTGTTCACATATGGCATCGCATTATGCCGTGGGGAAATTCCGCAGACGTAAACAGGATCTTTGTAATCCCAAAACGCACAATAAGAGCAATTTATAAATTAAGGTCGAGAATATCCATGAGAGAAATATTTATAGAAATAAAAAATATTACATTATCGTCACAATATATTTATGAAAACATATTATATATTAAGAAACATCTTGAGCTTCATGAGAAAAATAATAGCGACCGTCACGATATAAATTTACGCGGTTAAATTGTTGACCCCTATTTATTGTTTGGATATCGATTATTATAGCATTCAACAAAATTTACGAAAAAGTTTCTAGGTTTCACATCACGCATATGAATTTACAAGATTATATATTTAATACAGGCTAATTCAATTGACTTGATTGAATCGGTCTTGTTACGCAAATTTCCTTTAGTTTTTGCAATGGTGAAATAGAGAAATTTGAATATAATAAGGTGATATGCCTATGTATTATTAGTGTTCTAAAATTTTGTAACATTAATCATATTAAATTGATTTCGCACTTCTAAAATAAGTGAAAATTTTAAGGATTTCCGAAATGGTCGCCTCGCAGCATAGAAATTATTTGAGATCATCGCATCACCCTCACCTTTAGTAGTTAAATTCATCCGTCCCTCTTCAACGTTTGCAACCAATCAGCACCGATTTATGCTGGCTGCGGGCTTATTAATTTTGGTATGCCGGCTAATTACCCTGTGAATTTGCGAAGTACTCACTCAAGTGTCTAGAGTAGGGTGAGTATGTGTGTGTACGTGTATAGATCGTTGGACGTAACCTAAACAAGTGCCACTCAGCTGGATTGATCCACCTCTTCGTTACATCAAATACTAGGAGAGCATAAATCTCGAAGAGGTCGCACACACATGCGGCAAGTTTGGTGTGCGAACTGACGTTGTTACAGGCTGCGTCCGCCGGCTCAGTGTCTGTGTAAGTTTGTTAGTGTGCCTCCCCCTTAAGTGACGTAACGTCCGAGCTTGAAGTTACCGTTTGTTTGTTATGTTTCCGCATAGTTTGAATGAAAAGTAGTTTGGAATGGTACGGTTTTGTTAAGCTAACGAAATCTAGGTGATAGTGTTTTAAGTGTTTGAAAGTGAGTAGCAGTTGTATTATTTCACTCCATACGTTTTCTATAATGCTGTCAGCTTCGTTATCTGAAAAGAAGGAAACAATTGTTAGTAACAATCACTATGAAATTAATAATTAGAACTTAAATTACCTTATTGTGAAATTCTATATATCACCAGTAAGTATTTAATACGTGACGTGTCTGAATTTATTAAAGTGAAACTTTTTTTACATCGCTTCAAATTTTTTCATCCATCTATCGCATGCCTCATTACACAAAAACATGAGATCTTAAATTTTACTACGCCATATAGGTCAGGATTGGTCTATGCCTTAGATTTTAGATCTTTGAATTTAAATCTAATATGTGGCAGTGGTTCGGTGTAGAGCATTATTTTTTCGAGTTTTTTATTTTTTTTATCCATTTGCTTTTTTATTTATAATTTTATTTTTAGAAGGAAAATATTTAAATTAAGATAAAAATTGCGATTTTAATACCCTAAATCAAATAATTTCCCGGATATTTTCAGTTCAATGCGAAATGATCCAACCAAGACTTTCACTCGCATCGTAGTTACTTACATAAAACCACACAATATTTTTTTTATGATTAGAATATTTTGTATGTGATGGAGCGTTTCTGGCGCTGTGCCTACCAATTGGGAGGTCCAGGGTTCGAGACCGTCATGTACCAATGTCTTTTACGTTTCGAATTTCATATGTACAATTGTCTGACGCTTCTACGGCGAAGGAACATCGTGAGGTAACCTGCATACATCTGCGAAGAAATTCAATGGTGTATGTGAAGTCGACCAATCCGCACTGGGTCAGCGTGGTTGACTAAGGCCTAATCACGCTAACATAGGGTAGGCTCGAGCCCCTCGGTGGGGACGTATAGGTATGAGCTGTGATGATGATATCCTTAAACTTCCAAAACCTGTTCCAAAGGTCTTGTACAGGCGAAACTTCTCTCGAATTGACATTGCTAAATTTCATTCGGACGATTTGGAGATAAACTGGCAGCCTGTGTTTCAGGGTGGTTTCAGGCATCCTTTTTCAATTTTACGATTACTAGCATTTATGACACTCATGCCCCTACCAGGAAAATAAAACTTAAACATCAGCCCGGACTTTGGATGTTAGACGATATTATTCGTGGAGCGATGAAAAGGAGAGACGAGGCATTGCGAATTTATAGAAGGGAGCGTAGTAACGAAAGGTGGAACCCGTATAAGGTTGCGAGGAATCGGTGTAAAGGTGATATGCAATGCTTAACGCTGCATATAGTTAACAATAATAATATCTCTTCTTCTCCGGCTAGTATATGGAAGTTCCTTGGCACTCTTGGAATAGGTAAAACACACCACTCTGACTTCCCGAGCAATATCTGTTTAGATGATCTGAAATGGCTGAATGATTATTTCTCTATTAACATTAATCTTAGCCGTCCCATTATTACCAACACTATCGCTTACATTGCTGACCTTCCTTGTCCTGATGTCCCTTCTTTTGCTTTTTTACTGATGAGCAGTAATGAAATTAAAAAGAACATTTTTTCAATTAAGTCTGAAGCGATGGGATGTGATAACATCAGCCACCAGGTGTTTGTCCCTATTAATGATCACATCCTTCCTGCAGTCACACATATTTTAAAATTTTCCCTTGAGACTGGTACAGTTTCATCTTTTTGGCGGAAAGCTTACGTGCATCCACTTCCTAAAGTTCCGAATCTTTCAATCCTTAGAATTGAGGGGATGATGAAGAAGAAAAAGAATTAATAAAATTAATATGGATCTAGAAACTATTAGGAATTGGTCTGAGCAATATGGAGTTTGTATCAGTCCATCAAAATGCCAAGCCATTATTATTGGTGGCTCCAGGATCTTATCAAAAATTGTTCTTGATGGTTTATGCCCTGTTACTTTTGATGATAAGACTATTCTCTTGAGCGGCGGTGTGAAAGATCTGGGTCTTTACTTAGACACCAGTCTTACTTCGCGACCTCAGATTGGCAATATATGGCAAAAAGTAACTAGTACTTTACGAACTCTGTATCGTCTGAATAAATGTTTGCCTGCTGAAACAAATGCTTGAAAAAAATGCTTGTACAGACTTTAATCTTTCATATATTCGACTATGGTGGTCTTTGGGACCTTTGCCAACTTGTGCCAACTTGACCTGCATACAGATCTATACTCAACAAATTAGGCCGTTTTCTCAATAACTGCATTCGATTCGTCTTTACTTTAAGAAAGTATGACCATATCTCTGCTTACCAACTGTATTTTTGACATGGTTATATAAGTCAGCGATGAGATATGAGGAACTTAACAACGCTTTATTACTTTATAAATAGCCCTAGCCAACTTAAAGACCATTTTCAATATTTTACTACCTCTCTCGATAGATCATTTCGTTCTGTTTATAATGGCCTCCTTAAATGCCCCTATTACCAGTCAGGGATCGTACACTCCTCTGTCTTGTTCCAATCTATCCTTTTATGGAACTCTCCCACTGAACGTGAGAAAGTCTTTCAGCAAATTTGGATTTAAAACTAGATTGCGGATATTTTTACAGGGAAAGTTTCCATCTGTGGCTAAGGCTTAAGACTGTTTTCAGTAAAAAGGCAATGTAGTGGGCTCTTTTATTTTCTACTAGTTTTTGCCCGCGACTTCGTCCGCGTAGAAATCCTTTTTTATTGATTCCCTTTACAAATCCCCCCCCACGTCCTTTTTACACCCTTAAGAAATGATTTCGGGGATAAATACTCAAACTATCTCCATACCAAATTTCATCTAAATCGGTTCAGCGGTTATTGAATTCCCCATACAAACTTCTATCCCCCTTTTCTACCTTTTAAGGAGTGATTTCTGCAATAAAAGCTATTCTATGTCGGTCTCCTAGTTTTGAGCTACCTCCCCACTAATTTTCAGCCAAATCGGTTTAGCCGTTCTTGAGTTATAAATAGTGTAACTAACATGACTTTCTTTATTTCTTTAATATATATTTATTAATTTATAAAGCTGAATAATAATAATAATAATAATTTATTTTTGTGTTGGATAGTCCATTTATCGAGGAAGGCTTTAGGCTATATAACATTACGAAAATAACTATTATTTTTGGATATCCACGCGAACGAAGTCGCGGGCACAGCTAGTACCTATATATAGATTAATATTTCAATATTGCATATACTTATATATATTTATGTATGTATGTATTTATTTACATGTATATAGGTATATACATATATTATATATGTATTTGTAGCTTAGTAGGTAATGTTTCTTAATTCATTGTTTTGGTACATCTGCCCCCCTAGACAAATGCCACACGCTAAATTTTCCGCAATCATTCCTCATAAAAAAAAAATGTATGGAGATGACATTAGCTGCGGAAAAAATAGCGTGAGGTTATCACAGGCTAATGTCATTTCCATACATTTTTCTGCGGAATGACTCCGGAAAAGTTAGCGTGTGGCATTTGTATAGGGCCTCTGATAGGTACGCCTTTGTACACAATTGTACTTAATGAATAAATTAATATTTTTTTACTCAAACGGACCGATCTGTATTAAAATCGTTATCGCCAAAATCTCCAAAGAATTGTAACAATAAATCTAGCTCTTGACATTAAAAAATCATTTTGTGTGTTTCTGGCGTGTATATAAATATATCAGTCTAACGTTAGCATTGTCATCTTAATCACCATTCTCACTTCAACTAGGTATACAGGGTGGAAAGTTGAGATGGGGCGTTAAGGGCAGCTACCAGATCCTTTTCTGCCACGCGAAAATGATCCTAAGACACCTTTCCCAACTTTTTGAGTGATGACAATCGACATTCACAGATTTTTGATAAAATGTACAGTCAGCGGGAAAATCGTCAGAATTGAGTATTTTTTTAATACCAATCGATCTCATTCCTACAAAGGATTAAAACACTCTTTGAGATTAACTAAGGTTAGGGTACTAGAACACCCATAAATCATATAAAACGTTTTCCATACATTTAATAGGCTAATAACACTATTAACAGAGAAGAAAGGTCTTCGCATTTGGTTTTTTTACGCGTGTCGGTCCTTTATACTTAAAGAATGTTAATATGTATGGAGACAACTTTCAATAGAACAAACTTGAGACCACATTACTGTAAATAACGAATCACACCGTACCAAGAAATTCCAAGATTCCTTCTTCTGTCGTTCATCCCACATTTGGAATTCTCTACCTGCGCACGTGTTTCCTCCATCCTACGACATGGGTCAAAAGAGGTATGAAAAAGCATCTTTAGGCCGGCAAGGGGCGGGCAGGTAGGATAGTGGATGTCGTCCCTTCTCTATCTGTCAACTCATTTGGGCCTCTTTCACCGCTTAACATCAGGCGGGAGGAGGTTATTTGCCGGGGCTTACATAAAAAAAAATCTGTAGTATGTAATAATGCAGAAACATATATACGTGTACCTATGTCTGAATTTCATATGGCCGCCGTAATGTGTTAATTTTCCCGAAAGTCTTAATTTTATTAACCGTAAACTGTGAAGATTATCGCGAAAGCCGTTAAGTTAGTTTTATTTTATTACAATCGTGATAAGTTTACAGTTTCCGAAAAAAAAACGCCTTTATGACGAATAATTGGCCCACAAGACGCTATAGCCAGGAGGCTTGGTGTACGGTTTTGGTGTAATAATTGGTCTTGAGGTGTAATTCTATTTCCGTATGGCTTATGGACAATTTTATTAAACTAGCTAGTAATATAACAGTACTAAATTTATACAGCCTTCTTCAGCTGTCATATTGTAATACAGTTTATTACGATAACGCACTTTGAGGAATCAAAAAGAATTAAATGTTAAAAATAACCCTATTATGCCGCCGCCGTTCGTCCATTGTTGTGAAGAGACATTCCGAACAAAGACCACACCGGTGAATTTCCAGGAAACTTTCTAGAAATACAGTGTGTGTACTAAGTAAGCTTATCAAATGTCCTTCGGTAACCCTCTTAGCAAGTACATTGTGTTTAAAAATCCTTTAAGCAAACAATAACTTCGTATGGTTTATACATAGGTTGTAATGAGATACCTCTTTTTTACTTTGATGGATTTTTAGAAAAAATACTGATTAAACAGTGTTTACATATTAAAGTAGATAACATTTATTAGATACCTACATGTTTAAGAGAAAGTATAGCCGATAATTAGTTTTTCTTAAACAAACAATAACTTCGTATGGTATATACTGTATACATAGGTATTCTGTAATGAAACACCTACTTTTTACTTTGATGGATTTTAAGTCGAATAAATATTGAATATTTTTATTTATTGATTATTTATTTAGAAAAAACAGCGTTTACATAAAGTAGATAACATTCATTATATACATGTTGAGAGTAAAGCCGATAATTAGTTTTTCTTAAACTAAATCGAGACTATGACTATCGAGAAAAAATGTTTCGATACAATTCGTTAAGATAAATAAAGAACGAGGCAACCGTTCAAACAGGTATATAAACTATAGAAGATAATTAGAAGAAATTAAAAAAAATGTTTTTCATTGAATGGTTTTTCTAACACTACGTCAAAAAACTTAAAAAACAGAACCTCTTGACAAATGTTTATCATTGGAAACAGTTTTGAAATAAAATAAAAATATTTTCAGTTTGCGGTGAAATGAAGGTGCATGCTTCATACCCGCGAACTGAAAATATTTATTATTAAAAACGTGAAAACTTACTAGACTATGTTACAGATAGGGTTACACCCTACAACCGTACTATATAATATAGTATTCTACTATATTTGTTGGTCAAATACTATATTTCCAAAAAAAAAAAATACATAGTAGGCAAAACTACTTTATTTTCTAATTATATATAGGTAGGTATAAAATTAAGTCAGAATAGAATAGAGTCAGAATTGTGTAATATTTTAAAGATTATATTATTATTTGATTTCTTCTTTGATTAGAATATTTTGTATGTGATGGAGCGTTTCTGGCGCTGTGCCTACCAATTGGGAGGTCCAGGGTTCGAGACCGTCATGTACCAATGTCTTTTACGTTTCGAATTTCATATGTACAATTGTCTGACGCTTCTACGGCGAAGGAACATCGTGAGGTAACCTGCATACATCTGCGAAGAAATTCAATGGTGTATGTGAAGTCGACCAATCCGCACTGGGCCAGCGTGGTTGACTAAGGCCTAATCACGCTAACATAGGGTAGGCTCGAGCCCCTCGGTGGGGACGTATAGGTATGAGCTGTGATGATGATATCCTTAAACTTCCAAAACCTGTTCCAAAGGTCTTGTACAGGCGAAACTTCTCTCGAATTGACATTGCTAAATTTCATTCGGACGATTTGGAGATAAACTGGCAGCCTGTGTTTCAGGGTGGTTTCAGGCATCCTTTTTCAATTTTACGATTACTAGCATTTATGACACTCATGCCCCTACCAGGAAAATAAAACTTAAACATCAGCCCGGACTTTGGATGTTAGACGATATTATTCGTGGAGCGATGAAAAGGAGAGACAAGGCATTGCGAATTTATAGAAGGGAGCGTAGTAACGAAAGGTGGAACCCGTATAAGGTTGCGAGGAAGCGGTGTAAAGGTGATATGCAATGCTTAACGCTGCATATAGTTAACAATAATAATATCTCTTCTTCTTCTCCGGCTAGTATATGGAAGTTCCTTGGCACTCTTGGAATAGGTAAAACACACCACTCTGACTTCCCGAGCAATATCTGTTTAGATGATCTGAAATGGCTGAATGATTATTTCTCTATTAACATTAATCTTAGCCGTCCCATTATTACCAACACTATCGCTTACATTGCTGACCTTCCTTGTCCTGATGTCCCTTCTTTTGCTTTTTTACTGATGAGCAGTAATGAAATTAAAAAGAACATTTTTTCAATTAAGTCTGAAGCGATGGGATGTGATAACATCAGCCACCAGGTGTTTGTCCCTATTAATGATCACATCTTTCCTGCAGTCACACATATTTTAAAATTTTCCCTTGAGACTGGTACAGTTTCATCTTTTTGGCGGAAAGCTTATGTGCATCCACTTCCTAAAGTTCCGAATCTTTCAATCCTTAGAATTGAGGGGACGATGAAGAAGAAAAAGAATTAATAAAATTAATATGGATCTAGAAACTATTAGGAATTGGTCTGAGCAATATGGAGTTTGTATCAGTCCATCAAAATGCCAAGCCATTATTATTGGTGGCTCCAGGATCTTATCAAAAATTGTTCTTGATGGTTTATGCCCTGTTACTTTTGATGATAAGACTATTCTCTTGAGCGGCGGTGTGAAAGATCTGGGTCTTTACTTAGACACCAGTCTTACTTCGCGACCTCAGATTGGCAATATATGGCAAAAAGTAACTAGTACTTTACGAACTCTGTATCGTCTGAATAAATGTTTGCCTGCTGAAACAAATGCTTGAAAAAAATGCTTGTACAGACTTTAATCTTTCATATATTCGACTATGGTGGTCTTTGGGACCTTTGCCAACTTGTGCCAACTTGACCTGCATACAGATCTATACTCAATAAATTAGGCCGTTTTCTCAATAACTGCATTCGATTCGTCTTTACTTTAAGAAAGTATGACCATATCTCTGCTTACCTATATATAGGTAGGTATAAAATTAAGTTAGAATAGAATAGAGTCAGAATTGTATAATATTTTAAAGATTATATTATTATTTGATTTCTTCTTCCACTAATTAACTTCTGCATTTACAGAGCGCATATTTTCCGTTGAAGAAAATAATTCATAATCAGTTCATATTCATATTCATGACCAATTCGAATAAAATATGAGCAAAATTGATGGTATTTATCGAATTGAATATGGAATACTGGAATGTAATTAAGCATTATAAAACTATTGTTAGGAATAAAATGTTAATTATTAAATAGACGTACTGAAAACAAATCATTTACAAATTATGTTTCAAGTTTGATCATACTATGTATATTTGTTTGAAAGTTTTTGCCATCTACTAATATTTTTAGAGGTACCTAAGAGTTTTTAAACTAGTATACTCGTATATCACTCAAAAAATGGTTGACAACCCTAGTTTCGATATCAAAACTTTGTTGTCGTCTACAAGGATGTTACATCAGCAAACGAAACTATCTCATGCACGACTTTCTTTTGATATTACTATTTTTTTCTAATCGTTACTAATATTATAAATGCGAAAGTCTGTCTGTCTGTGTGTTACGCAATTACGCCTAAGCCACAGTTTAAGACAACTCTAATTTATACTCCTTGTTTATTTCTCAGACACAGATTAACAAAAATAAAGCACGAAGATAGTTCATAGACAAAGTAAAGTAGAGTAAGCTGGCGAAAAGCGAAATGGCGCTACCTTATTGCGGAAAACATAGAACTTAAACTACGTAGACATCAACATTTACGTAACGAAGACAATAATGATATCTATAATGTAAAGAACCGAAAAAAAAATCGTATTTTTTAAATAATTTCAACAGTGCTACGGTGTGTCTGAATTTTTGGTTTATTTATTTTGATTGTTCAATTTTTTTTAAATTTCGTGTAATAAATGTTAAAATTTGAGCTTAAGATACTATAATAGTAGAAGCAAATTCAAAAACTGATTACTTTTTACTCCCTAGGCACTAAAGTGGTAATTTTAGTCTCACTCCGTGAGGCTATACTGACGTACTTTACGAGCATGAGAAGTGAAAATTTCGTTTAGAATATCACTTGTACAGTAGTTGCCACATCAAGCTTTACATTTACGCTACGACACCGTACTTACTACGACTGACATAACATCGGTTCAAAAGTCAAACTGTGGATATGGCTTGTAACACTTTTGTAACTTTGTCAAAAGTTACACTTTTGTATCTTTGTCGTCCACTTTCAACGTAAAATTTGAATTCAGTGTTTTGTCTTTCGGTCTCTTTATTTATGAATTGCCATGTCGTTGATTAAAAGAAGTCCTTAAATGGATCGTGATTAATAGAAAAGTCGATGTTACAAAGTATTTAGTTTGATGACATCTTTGGTTAGTAAACAGATTTGAAAAATTCTAAGGACATATTTGATTTCGATATCACCAATAAGAAAAATTGCAAATAAGCTGTCATCATTGTGATTAACAAATAAAAGTTACGCATCAGGAAAGCGATCTTGATGTGATTTGAATACCTATGTTAGGTACAGTCAGTAACACGTCAAACTTTACATCTGCATTACGATACCGTCGCTATTACAAGCGACATAAGAGCGATTTAAATATCAACATGTAATGTTTGGCACGTTGCTGTGTATATTCGAATCCCCATTTCTGTAAAAAATATACCGTTGCTATTTTACGGCGGTATAGATTAGGTACTGTTTGTTAATTTAGTTATTAGCTTATTATTCTGAGAATACTCGTATGTCCATTTCATTGTTAATTTTGTCCAATGAACCAATGAACCAATCTAGACTTGTACAATATTTTACTACAAATATTTTAAAAAAAATAATAATTTGTGTGTGTCATTTCGATAGGTATCACCAATAAGAAAGATTGCAAATAAGCTGTCATCACATCATTGCTCTAAGCAAATAAAAGTTACTTATTAATAAAGTGATCTTGATGTGACTTGAATATGTTAGTTACAGTCATTGACGTATATGTAACCGTAACGTTACATATACTTTAATGGTTACAATCAGTAATATGTCAAACTTTATATTTGCATTACTTTTTGCATTAATTTTGTCCTAGCTTTGTTGTTATTTATTTTCACTTAAATGAACCAATTTAGATATGTACAATATTTTACTACGGTAATGCAAAAATTGTATTTTTTATCCCTGTGTGTGTTTTTTATTAATAACTGATGTAAAAGCATTTTACTACAATCTAGTCTGATATCTTAATTTTTTTTATGCAACTAAGTTGGCAAACAAGCAAACAAGCCCCCCTGATGGTAAGTGGCAACAGCCGCCTATAGCACACGTGGTCTCCGTCCGTAAGGCTTGCGCATAACAAGCCTCACAGTGATACCAATGTACGTTGCCAACCCGTGACATAAGATGTTAAGTCACAGTACCCAGTAATTTCACTGCCTGTCTTACCCTTCAAACCGGAACACAGCAATGCAAGCATATCGCTGTTTGGCGGCAGAAATAGGTAAGATACCCATGCAGACGACTCGGTACAGAGTCTCCTGGTCTCGGAGTATACTTTATTGAATACAAAAAGAATTTTGAAAATCGGTCCACAATTGGCGGCGTATTCGCGTAACATACTTACACACAAAAAAACATACGCATCGAATTGAGAACCTCCTCCTTTTTTTAAGTCGGTTAAAAAAATATAACAACTCACTAATGTTGAAACGGCAAGATTTATTTACTTTGGGTTATTTTCACAGTTTTTTTTTGGTTTCGGGGGGAATCCTCATGGATACCCTGCACTGGGTGGGGGGTACAGGGTTATGTTGGACTCCGACGAGAAAGTGACTCGCCGACCTACCAACTAAACCACCCCGGGGTTCAGCAGCTCGCCAGGTAGGCAGGGAAGGGGGAGTTGCACGCCGGTGCATTTATCCCCGTCATACCCCGCCCGGCGTTCGCCCGCAGGCACACCGCTCTCTGTCCGTCAGAGGCATGGGGGTCCGGGACACCCCACGGAGCACCCCCACCATCGCAGGAAGGTTATTTTCACAGTGTCATGTCATATGGAATACTTCTGTGGGGATCGGCTGCTAGTATAGAAAGTATTTTTGTACTTCAAAAAAAATTAGAGAAATTTAGAGAAATCAATATATTGACGTTAGCAGGACTTTTATGAAAATTTGATTTAATAAAAAGTATAATACATTTGATACCAATTTTCAAATTCCAAATAAAAACAAACTTGCCATTCCAACGCACAGACTCCAAAAACCTAAATCAACTATTATTTGAATGATGTCAGTGCCTGGTGTTAATTTGTAGACATTACTCGTTTTAATGTAAAGAAATGTTGTTGTGTATAACTATTTATGTATTTGTAAATATCGGTCCTTCTGACAAAGCTGATAAGTTGCTTGCACCCATTCTTTTTATCAGCTCAATGATGTTCTGAAGGGGTGGTAGGTTAAAAAATTGGGACGACACAAAAGAGCTTTCTATCAAGTCATATTTGAATAAAGAATATTTTGATTTTGATCGATCCTCAGGTCAGACAAAAAGTACATCCATACAAGTCTATAAGATTCAAGTACTTCTAACTTCTAACGTGGATTATAACGTTGTGAAGATTTATACTGACTGCCTATTTATATTTGTCCTCCGGGTCAAACAAAAATGTTTCTTGAGTTTTTTGATCAGGAAATTCTCAGTAATAGCTGGAATTAGTACACGATAATGGCAATAGGTCTTTAAAAAAAAACCGGCCAAGTACGAGTCGGATTCGCCTATGAAGGGTTCCGTACGATTTATGACGTAGATACTAAAAACTACTTACTAGATCTCGTTCAAACCAATTTTCGGTGGAATTTTGCATCATATATTTTTTTTAAGTTTTATCATTCTCTTATTTTAGAAGTTACAGGGGGGGGGGGGACACACATTTTACCACTTTGGTAGTGTCTGTCGCGCAAACTATTCAGTTTCGAAAATAATGATATTAGAAACCTCAATATCATTTTTGAAGAACTATCCATAGATACATAGGTTGTGAGATTCGCCGAATTCATAGCGTCTACCTTTTTTCAAAGAATTGAAGCGTAAGACAATTTGATAAAGCGTTAATAATTGCTCTCCTTTTATGGAACTAGGACATGACACGCCCCAGAAAATTCAATTGGTTGTCGCAATCACTACGGGCAGACAAAGGCTTATTATTGGTTTACCGACCCCGAGATGACCACTGCACAATTTTAGTAATGCTTCACACGTTTTTGGTTACACTCAAATGTATTTAATCCGTTAGTTGAATTATTAAATAATACTAACTATATAGCTTTCTGGGCTCTGATAATGTTCTTCTAACGGTAAACCTTTTATGCCCATGTGTATGTTGTTTGTGTTATGTTCTGTATTTTAATGTGTACAATAAAATTGTAAAATAAAAAAAAAATGTTCAGTGTAGGTTTGTGAATGGAAGTAGGTAGTAAGACGGGCAATTTAATACTTACATTCTTACAATTCACTACTGCAGTAGTAGGAAGGGCAATTAAGTAATCTGTATTATTTACTATTAAAGTCGGATGGTAGCAAGACAGTGAATTCTCGTGAATATTTTCCTTATAACAACTTGCAAATGCAGTAGTAACAAAGCAAATTAAATTCCATGTATTACTACTGGTAGTAGGATTGATTGTAGAACACGGGCAAAAAAGGCAGAATTGGAGCATAATTATAATAAAAAAGTTTTCTATGTTCACCTTGAGCTTTCAATAAATATAATGTTTCATTGAATCGAAAGCTGTACGGAAGCATTTTGTAAGATTGATTACTAAACGTTTCAAATATGCACGCAGTGAATTAGACATATTTTCATATCTATCATGTTAATTAAAATAACATTCATAAACAAGTATGAAAAAAAACTTAAACACCCATGTCACATCTACATTGTTTCTTGTAACGAAACAGCCTGATATCAGTTCGACAGCTTTTTTCTAGTTGCAGATTTTCATTTTAATGTAAGACTCTGAACGGCAAGACTACAAAAAATGCTCTCAAAAGCTGTGCCTAATCCAATTGGGCTACTAAAGAAGCCCGATGGAACCTTCACGACAAGTGAAACCGGCACACTGGAGTTACTAGCGGCCACCCACTTTTCTGGCTCTGTGAGCAAATCCTGCTCGCAGGGAACAATTGGCAACCTCCGCAGGCCCAATAACGAGGACTGGCGTAGAGCGGCCGTAATAATAAGACCGAATCAGGTTCGGTGGGCTATTGACTCCTTTAAACCATACAAATCCTGTGGAGAGGACGGCATCTTTCCTGCACAACTTAAAGAAGGAGCAAACGTCTTCACTCCCCATCTGGTCAAAATCTTCAGGGCAAGTTTGCCTGGGGATACATTCCAGATAGGTGGACCACAGTTAAAGTCATATTTATACCTAAGGCGGGCAAGAAGGATCAATCACAACCGAAGACCTACAGGCCCATAATCCTCTCATCCTTCCTTATGAAGGTCATGGAAAAGGTTATAGATATACACATTAGGGAAACGGTATTGACTGCAAACCCTATTTATCCTACCCAGCACGCTTACCGAAGAGGCAAATCAACCGAAACGGCCCTGATCAGCTTGACTGACAGGATAGAAAAAGCGTGGAAAAAGATGTAGTCCTGTGAAATTAGAATTAAAATCGGCTTAGAAATACATTAGATACAAGCATTTTAAGTTGTTAATTTGAAGGCGATTAGACAGAGAGATCCGACATCAACCGTGACGTCATTGTTGAGTACGGCCATATAAACTCCATGTCAATTGCCGTTTTGCTAGAAAGAGATGGAGAAAAATCTTTAATACCTTATATCTTGGTTGTTTTTATAGTTATTCGAAAACCGATTTTTTCTTTTTGTTTATTATATGAATTTGCTTCTATTAAAGCAAGAATTTTTTTTTGTCATCTAGCCAATTACGTATGGCTCAGTGGTGTGGTACAACAAAGCGAAACAAAAAACCGCTGCAAACAGGTTAGGCAGTCTACAAAGAACTGCCTGTCTCATGGCTACAGGCGCAATTTCCACCACGCCTGGGGCAGCCCTGAATGCGCTACTGCGACTCACACCCCTGGACATGTTTATTGTCAAGGAGGCGATAGCGTGTGCATACAGGATGAATGCCCAAGGCGGGTTAAAGTGTCTGTCCCTTCGACAAAGGTCTCTATTAGACCTAGTCAATGAGACACCAATACTAAGCATGAACTCTGACATCATGCCTCCACGTTGCAATTTCAATAGGAACTACAAAGTGGAAGTTCTCTCTAGGGATGACTGGCTAAACAAGCAAGTTACCTATGAGACAGGAAGCACGGTATGGTTTACCGATGGATCCAAGATGGGGTCCAAAGTGGGCTTTGGTATATACAGAGAGGAGCCATTGCACAAGTTCTCACAAAGCTTGGGCAGCTTTGCCTCCATCTTCCAAGCGGAGGTTTATGCCATCTTAGAATGTGCTGAAACCAACTTTGGAATCAACCAAGCCAACCGCACAATATATATAAACTCAGACAGTCAAGCAGCTTTACGGGCACTGAGCAGTAACCTCGTGACCTCAAAGCTAGTGGCTGACTGTATGAACCGCTTAAACACTCTGGGACACAGGAACAGAGTAATACTTAGATGGGTTCCAGGGCATGCGGGAATCACTGGCAACGAATGTGCCGATGAGCTCGCTAGGGCTGGGGCCGAGGGAACACAATATGGTCCTGAACCATTCTGTGGCATACCCAAAAGCCTCGCCCGTCTAACGCTTGAAACCCATTACGACAACAAGTCCTACAAGGCATGGCTACATATGCCAGGACTTAAACACTCTAAGGCACTCATAAAAGCCTATGACCGTAGTACCTGCAAACAGATCCGAGGATTAAGCAGGAACAACATACGCACTTTGGTCAGAGCTCTCACTGGACACTGTCGCCTTAACAAGCACATGTCCATCATGGGGTTGAGTGAGTGCAGAGAGTGCAGGGCCTGCCACGAAGCAGAAGAGACGCCTATGCACTTGCTCACAAACTGTGGACCACTGATGCGTAAAGGCAGCCTACATCTGGGGAAACACTTACTGTTACCAGATGAGGTCAAGCACCGCTCCCCCAAGAAAATACTGCACTTCATAGAAGATGCAGGGCTTGCGGGAGAACTGTAATAGTGGCGGTCACAATAGATCTTCTAGGTCGCAGTGACAAACCATAGCCGCTCATATCAATAAAAAAAAAAGACTGAAGTGGACTTGAAACAACTGGCAAGCTAAAATTATATATACCAATGTAGATATTTACTAATAATTTTAAAAATATTAGTCTCTTATGAACTCCATATATTCCACCCACGCATGTGAAGTGGAATATATGGAGTTCATAAGAGGCTATGCTGTGTTGATTAGTATTGCAAAAATGCATGCATTTTTTATAATTTCTCAATTAATGTGATTCTTAAATTAAAGAAATGTAAAATTAAAGTCATTAAGATAAATGTTATTAAAAACTTCGCAATTTACAATATCAAGCAGGAAACCTTGATCAGAAAATTACACCACTATGGGTTTCGTGGTTTCGTGATACTGCACTGGATCTTCTAATCAATGGAAAAAGGTCTCAAGGTTCCTAAGTTAAAATGGCAGCTCTGCAGGGTTCGATTCCTGGTCCTTTTCTATTTCTTATATATGTCAATGACCTCCCTGATTTTGTACAGGACAGGCATGAGATGGTATTATTTGCAGATGATACTTCACTTTTATTTAAAATTAAAAGAAGAGTGCAAATTAATGACGGTGTAAATAATTCTATCTCAAGAATTGTTCATTGGTTTAATGTGAACAACCTGTCACTTAAAATGTATAAAATTTGTATTTCCCAATGTAAAGTTCACACCACTGTAAAAATAAAGGATATAGGTGTTGACCTTGTGGACACCACAGTATTAGGGCCCACATATCGATAAATTGTCAAAGAGACTTAGTTCTGCAGCTCACGCTGTATAGAAAATACGTCAGCTGACTGATGTTGATACAGCAAGATTTGTATACTTTTCTTATTACTATCATAGTGTGATGTCGTATGGTATTTTGTTGTGGGTAAACTGCCGACATTCAGATCGTTTTTGTGCTGCAGTTAAGGGCTATTCGATCTATCTATAACCTTAAAAGGAGAGATTCTTTGCAAGAAAAGTTTAAAGAAATTGGTATTATGACAGTAGCGTCGCAATATCTTTATGAGAATCTATACTAATATTATAAAGCTGAAGAGTTTGTTTGTTTGTTTGTTTGCTTGAACGCGCTAATCTCAGGAACTACTGATTCAAATTGAAAAAATCTTTTTGCGTTGGATAGTCCATTTATCGAGGAAGGCTTTAGGCTATATAAGATCACGCTATAGTGAAAAACGTTTCATAAACAGGAAAAAATAGTACGGGGAAACGTAGTTCGCGGGCACAGCTAGTATAATATAATTTCGTAAGAATATTCATTTGTTTTGTAAAAATAGTGATATTCATTCAGCTAATACTATAGACTATAGACAAAAGAATATGTTAGCTTTACCAAATACCAGGCTCCAAAAATCAATAATTCTTTTAGAGGCCTGTGTATACGTTTCTACAATAAAATCCCAAGTTGTATACAAGAACATAGCTTAAACAAATTTAAAGATGCAATCAAAGATGTACTTATTAAAAAAAACGTATTATAAAGTGTCTGAATACATGACAGACAAAAAAGCTTGGGTTTGAACTCCCATTTCTAATATTTAACAATGTACTGCGCTGTGTTTCAAAGAAACGTTGAGCGATAGCAATTTATAAGCTAAGTTCACGCACTTCTCTCAGAGATAGATTTAAAGAGATTGGTATCATATTATTTATGAGTATTTGGATAATAAAACTATTTGGACATGAGAAACAGTTTCTTTGATTGATATGTTAATATAATAAAGTCTTTATCTTATATAATGTGAACTGATACATCTAATCATGGAATGGAAGTCGAGCTCAAACTTTTGTTTTGAGGTCAGCTTCCCATTGAGGACTCATTAACAACACAGGGAGAAAAAAATAGCCCTTGCTGGGTTTTTTTGCTGGTTCTTTCCAGAACAAGCCGCTCTCGCCGTTGGCTTGTGAACCAATGACGTGCAAAAGTGATTGTTACAATCCTATTTGAATAAAATATATTGAATTTGAATTTGAGTAGATGTTGAATTAATAAAACAAAAGTGAGAGTACTCGTAAATGATCGAAATTTTAGTGCAATTTAAATAAAGAGTTCTTGTAATGTTTTTATATTATCATCATAAGCAGTATTTGTATTATCTCCATATAAATGATGTACCTATTAAAAATAATCTTTACGGTCGCTGTTTCCGCATATCAAAAATAATAAAGTAAAAGAGGAAAAAGACAAAGAACAATAACCAAATATTTACTTCTCGACATCCACTCAGCTAAAATTTCGTTAACAAAAAACCAGTACAATATTGTATTGTTTCAACGTCATTTCCGCAAAAGTAAAAGGAGTTTTAAAAAATGGTTTCATTTTTAGTATTCAAATAAAAAACCGACCAAGGGTTAGTTGGACTCGCGCACTAAAAGTTCTGTACAAACTTATCTTAGTATGTAAGTTGTAAACTATGAACATATTTTCAGTTTTCAGATTTTTATTCTTGCGATGTGCTTGGTATAAGACCTTACTTCTTGCCAAATTTTATGACTCTAGGTTAACGGGAAGTACCCAATAGGTGTCAAAACCTATAGGGTACTAAAGTAGGTACCCTTGTGAAATCGCAAAAATATTTATCATAAACAGTAACATCTTTTGATCGCGTTGACGTACAAGTATGATGACATGTGAATGAGACCACAGACTCGAGTATTTAATGTAAATTTCAGTTACATATCTCAACGCGTTCTCGAAAAAAAGGACTTGACAGACGGGGACAAACCTACAATGAAGAGGTTCGGTTTTTTCCTTTTAAGCAATAGTAATATTTGTATTTTGTGATTTCTGCTTCGGACATATTATGAGAAGTGCAGAAGTGCCTGTGCAAATACAGGAACACTCAGATCCATCACTCACATAGTCCACTATAACGGCTCACTGTCGCGGCCGATACAAGATCAGGCGTAGGTAGGACCTCCCGATTTTACGTGCCTTCCGAAGCATGGAGGAGCTCAAGGTGTTTCACATTTTGGTCACCCATTTGGGACCTGACCACGGAGAATGTTGTTTAACTTTAATAAAAGAGGAGATTACCTTTCGAGTATCTTGCCTGTTTTTCTCGAGAAGGCTTTCCCAATTTCCGAACAGATGTAGAGTCAACTTTTTTTCATTTCACTTGTATTTGCAGACATCTTGATTATATTCAGGATGTATGCGCATATAAAAGGCCAATATGTTTCCTTTAAATTAGAATGTTTTGACGTCAATAAGTGCCGGTAAAGGCCTATGTTGAATAGAGAATTTAGAATTTTGATATTGTTTAAATTTTAACAATCGCACACCGAGCGCACAAACCAATGCATTGGCTCGATAACATACCTAGGTACGAACGAACGAACATGTACCTCTGATTTATTTTCACGTAGTAATGATACGCACAATAAGGATTGTTCGACCAACAACAATAATTGTTAGATCTGGTAACCCCGACACGCATCCCCTGCCCGATTTAATACTATCACCAAGATTTGCATGTCACAGGACACAGGGGCCCGGGGCAAATGCCATTGTATTACGTAAGGAATTGTATTGTATGCCAATATGTCCAGATAAATTAATTTTCAATGCATTAACATAGCCTACGGTATGCCATTATTGTTTATCTATTGTGATGTAATGTGATTTCGATGCCACTATCTTTTTTTTAGATTGTCATTAGTGCCATTATTTTAATTTGAAAACATTTAAACCGTTTTTTCTGAAGTAAAATTTCCCTACTTAATAAAACTATTTACCCTCATTGTCTATACACTTCTGTCAACTCAAGAGAAATTTATATACATTGGCACCCAATATAGAAAATAGATATAATTATACATGTATAGTATGTGAATAAATGCAATATCAAAACAGTAACTTCATACACTAATAAATTTGTAGTCTTTTTGCCATATAAAATTGCCAATTTTGATACCTTACAAAAATGATATATATCAATAAAGAAGGATTTCCACGCGAACGAAGTCGCGGGCAAAAACTAGTATTATATAAAAGAACGTCGTGATAGTTAGTTACACTATTTATAACTCAAGAACGGCTGAACCGATTTGGCTGAAAATTGGTGGGGGGTAGCTTAAAAGACGGACATAGGATAGCTTTTATCGCAGAAGTCATCCCTTAAGGGGGGGAAAAGGGGGGTGGAAGTTTGTATGCTATTGGGAATTAATAACCGCTGAACCGATTTAGATGAAATTTGGGGGATTAAGTTATGGGGAAGGATAAAGAATAGTTTCTATCCCCGAAATCATTCCTTAAGGGTGTAAATAGGGTTTTTCCACGCGGACGAAGTCGCGGGCAAAAGCTAGTTGCTTATAAATCGTAAATTCGTATTATGGAACGTTGGATTGCGCTACGACAGCGCCACATGCGAGCGCCTGACGAACTAAATATGCACGTCAACGCTGGGACACAGCGATTTGGTTGTTGATCGCGTTGCTATTGTACAATATTAGCAACTGATTGCTTTTTTCCGTAATAAGCCTGCGGGATCTTGCGTTATTAATTTATCATGAAACAATATTGATGAAACTCGACTTTAACAATTATTCTAATTGTAATGTTCTACTTTAAAAGAGGAATGAAAAAAGAAATTCAAAGTCAATAAGTTACTTGTTGTTGATTTTTAAATGAAAATTGTTTCACTTCGGAATTGCGCATCGTACAGGTTTAATTTTAAATAAAACTCAGTATGTGTTTATATTTCCCCACACACTCACTATACATATAGGCTTGTGTGACTGATGATATACCGTTAAACGAATAATTTATTCGCATATTGTTAGCTTAATAAAAACGAATAGAAACACAGTAATTAAAATTCAACCATAACAAAGTAATACCAAACTTATAAAACGTACCTAGAGTACAAAAACTCACGTCTTTTGTTACAAACACATGTGAACGAGAGACATACAAAAGTACAAAAACAGAACTGGAACCTGTACTTTACAAATATATTGGGCACAGTAGTAAAAGAGAAAAGTAGATTCGACTGCGGACGAACTCGCTAAAAGCCACGCGAAATTAGTAATTCCCTTCTCCCATAAAAATTTGGCACATAAGAATATCAGCCAACGTGCAGGAATCGATTAGCCGAGTATAATTGAATGATAGCCTCAAATTTGATGTGAACTCGTTCGGCCTTTGTACGCTGAGGTAGACGTATGGCC
Organism: Schoenobius gigantellus; assembly: GCA_963935595.1. Classification (NCBI taxonomy): domain Eukaryota; kingdom Metazoa; phylum Arthropoda; class Insecta; order Lepidoptera; family Crambidae; genus Schoenobius; species Schoenobius gigantellus. The sequence continues at coordinate 16,214,951 of OZ012551.1, read as the reverse complement.
CCATAATTGACCATTTAGCTTGTTCAGTTACAGGTAACGGAGCTGTAGCCTTCAGGGGTACAACGTGCGTCAGTAGGGATACTGTCATGTATTTGCATAACAAAAGAAACATCTGTCTGTGTGTAGGTTCAGTTTGTGGTGCCGGATTTAAGCCGACAAACAACCAGCAACGTGGCAATTCAATAATATGCCGAATAAAATTTTTATGTTTTGCAACGGTTTTCGTTGGTTTGTTCTAGTGTGTTGGATATAAACGTTTGTTTACTTTGAGTTAAGCACCAGTTTCTGTCACTGATTTAATTTGGTCTTTTTATTTTTCAAATGAATTACTCATATTAAAGTTGATGTTTATATGTTGTGAATTTGCATATTTGTTTTAAAAATTGCTCTATATTTTTTATGAAATCTGTTATTTGTATGTGGTGGCGAAACATGATTTACAAATAAGACAGACATGCTAATAGGAGTAGAATATATGCAATTGTAATATATGTAATAAATTGAGAGAAAGGAGATAAAAATGTTTCAAAACCCATATAACTTGGGTGGTGTCGCAGGACTAAGTTTAAACCGCCTCCTTGGTCTAGTGGTTAACACCATCGAGTGTTAATCGGGAGGTACGGGGTTCGATTCTCCATGGGAGCAGAAATTTTTTTGTTTGGTTTGTGGTAGGGCTTCCGAGCCCGCGTGGTTAGCTACCACCGTCTTACCTATGTTTGTCGCCATAATTACAATGTTAATAGCATTGTTGTGTTCCGATAATTAGAGGTAAGAAAGTCAGTTCCTCAGTTGTTGAGGAGTCCAGGTGAAGTTCGCTTCCACCTTTGGGCCTTATCATTACTTACTATGAGGTGAGATGAAGGCCAAGAGATTCCCTGTCCTATGTGAAAAAACAAATTCGCCATTTTTTGAGAGGCGGCCATGTTAAATTAAGGGGCAATGTTGCTAAGTTCATTGTGCTCTACTCTTCAAGGCTTTTTTTTATGTAAGGCCTGGCAAATGACCTCCTCCCGCCTGATGTTAAGCGGTGAAAGAGGCCCAAATGAGTTGACAGATAGAGTAGGGATGACATCCACTATCCTACCTGCCCGCCCCTTGCCGGCCTAAAAGATGCTTTTTCACACTTCTTTTGAAGGAACCCATGTTGTAGGATGGAGGAAACACGTGCGCAGGTAGAGAATTCCAAGTGTGGGATGAACGACAGAAGAAGGAATCTTGGAATTTCTTGGTACGGTGTGAAAAGGAAGATACAGTGTAAGGATGACTCTGAAGGCCCTTACGCGTGTTTCAGTTAAGGATAAAATTTTCATGTGAAAATAAAATTTTATTCCTCATTTTCGAGCGACAGCCATATTTAATTAATGTCATTGTTGCTAGGTTCATGAAAAAAGAAGTTATTTTAATTTGATAAAAGGTAGGTGTTTGCTTTTAAACGTATAAATGACCACTAGTTTCAAACAAAAGTGCCATTATTATAAATGTTAGGTATCTGACGAAACAAAGGACACACAGATTTATAACGAAAAAGAAAATATTTTCTTGAAAAACTTCCAAAAACTGGCGAACTGTGGTGTAGCGTAGTGCCAAATCTCACGTCAACACAACTTCCATGTAACAAAACTCGTTATAATATACGACTCAAGCGAAAAGGGAAATGTAAGTCGAGCCTACATATTTTCTGTATGTTCATATTCTATCATTTTACTCGCGACTTGTGAATATGTGCGTGTGGTGTGAGAGCTCTTTTTTTAAAGGTTAAAATATTTTTACGAAATCAAGGAAGAATTTAGGAAATAATTGTGAAAACATCATGGTGAAGATAAAAAAATTGTGAAATCTATAGGGAGAAAGTTCTGGTCAATTAACTGGAACACTCACTCTGCCAACCAGAGAAAATACTGTAACTCCGGTCTCAAAATATATTAGATATAAATGTTTAACATTTTTATGTGGAACTAGCTGTGCCCGCGAACTACGTTTCGCCATCAAAATGCTTAACACAGTGTTTAGTTTTTCCTCCATTTTATTCCATAATGATCCAACTTTATTCTGCCTTTCTTGAGCAGCGGCCATTTCGAAATTAGGACAATTTTCGTAGGTTCGTAATGCTCTAGGTACTCTTCAGGGCCTACTTTCATTTAATACCCATATTGCTGGGTTTGAAGAGCAACTTTTATCCGCCTTTTTTGAGCGGCGGCCATGTTGAATTTACGTCAATGTTGCTACGTTCATAGTGCTCCACTGATCAAGGCCTTTCATTTGATACTTGATTGCTGGGTTTGGAAACGAACTTTTATCCGTTTTTTTGAGCGGCGGCCATATTGAATTTTGTGCGATTTTCATCATTGTGCGAGGTTCATAGTGCTCTACTCTTTAAGGCCTTTCATTTAATACCTATATTGCTAGGTTTGGAAACGAACTTTAATCCACCTTTTTTGAGCGGTGGCCATGTCGAATTTACGTCAATATTGCTAGGTCCATAGTACTCTGCCAAGTTCCGGACGGGGATAACAGGGGCTCGTATAATCGAGCTCCCGAAAGAGACATCCCCGTCTCAGGCGGACACGCTGGCCGCCAAATTAGGGGAGGCCCTAGGGGACGCGGCCAAAGTTACGCGTCCCGTCAAGACGGCGGACATCCGGGTAGTCGGCATCGACGACTCGGTGTCCGCAGAGGAGCTCGGCCAAATTTTGGCCCGGGTCGGTGAATGCCCAGCCCACCACATTAAGGTGGGCAGGGTACACACGGGGGTGAGGGGTGTCGGGGCGGCCTTCGCCTCTGTTCCCGTGGAGGCGGCAAAGCGCCTTGCTAACGCCGGGCGCATCGAGGTTGGATGGAGCTCTGCCTCCATCCAACTTCTGGAACAGAAACCCATGCGGTGTTTTCGCTGTATGGGCATGGGCCACCCCATACAGCGGTGCCCCTCCGCCAAGGATCGCAGTGGACTCTGTTTCCGCTGCGGGTCTGAAGGGCACAAGGCGATGGACTGCATAGAGGCGCTAAAATGCGCCGTCTGTGCGGACGCAAAGCGGCCAGCCGACCACCGCATGGGGGGCATTAATTGCAACCCCCCGCTGGTCAGGGGCCGTTTGGCCCCGGTAAGGGTGACTGTAGCCCCTAAGAGCCCGTCACAACTGGCACCACCGCTAGCACCGGCCGCCGCCGCGGTCCAGGAGGAGCAAATGGAGACCACCAATGTTTAGTGGTCCCGTAAAGAGCACGTATTTAGGCAGGAGGGTTCCTTTTCAATGAAGCGTTTAATTTCTAAATTACAATTAATTTATTTCTCCGTTTACAATCGTTTTAGAATTTTACAGTCGAGTTAAGTATTGGTTGTTTCTCCGAAGACGTTTAAATTTGAAGTGAACGACCAGTTCCGTCTTCTAGGGTAGTGTTGCCAGTTGCGATCCACAGATAATGTTTTGCTGTCCCATAGATGATGTTAAGTGGCGTAAACATGGCCCCGGCCTTGGAAGATCCATCTTCCAACGAGTTAATCGCTTACTTCAATCTTGTTGCTGCAGTAGTGGACAAATCTTAGAAAATGCCCGACGAATGATTCCAGTAGAAGTGCGTATATCTGCAACTCTTCGTACTCCATCACTCCCAGGATAAACGCGTACTATACGCCCCATCTTCCATTTGAATGGTGGTACACCGTCCTCCTTGACCAGTACAAGACTATCAATAGCAATGTCTTCTCCCTCCGTCTTCCATTTTGTTCTCGTCTGAAGCTCTGCGACATACTCCTTAGACCAACGCTGCCAGAAGTGCTGACGCAGCTGCTCGATTCTGTCGTAGCGTGATAAAGATGCAGCGGAGACAGTGGTGAGATCAGTACTTGCAGGTGCAGTCATCGATCGGCCTATAAGGAAGTGAGCCGGTGTCAAGGGATTAAGATCTGAGGGATCTGAGGAAAGGGGAGAAAGCGGACGAGAATTTAGTATGGCTTCGATTTGTGCCAAGATCGTGCTGTATTCCTCGTAGGTTAACCTAGCGTTACCAACGATACGTCTAAGGTGATACTTACACGATCGTACCCCACTTTCCCAAGTCCGCCAAAATGAGGAGAGTATGGTGGAATGAATTTAAATTTAATGCTATTGTTTGCTGCGTAATCCACAATATCATTTGAATTATTTTCAAAAAATAATGGCAATTCCTTTTCCGCACCAACAAAATTTTTGCCATTATCTGAGTAGATAATATCAGGTTTACCCCTTCGACTCAGGGCTTGAAACCGGTTCAACATAAACCGGTATTATAAGGGTTAAACCGGTTTTATAATATAGTTCCGTTCCGGAGTGGAACCAAATAGGAGCGATACTTGGAACCTAAATAAACCGGTTTATAGTAAGATCGGTCGCGACTTGTTGTAACTCATTGAAGTACCCACTGTGTGCGTCGCTCGCAAACGCAGTTGCAGTAAGAAGAGTATGGTTGATCATTGCGCACGTTCCATGAACATGGGTCGAAAACGTAAACATTACGAACTTCAGTTCGTTTCCCTGAACGAAAAATATAACCGGTTAGTAGAAAATACCCATATTTTTAAAAACCGGTTCAAAAACCGGTTTAGAGGAACGTAACCTTTATCAAAAAGTTCCATAGGTAAATTCGTCGAACCGGTTCAAAAAAAATACCGGTTTCCAAGCCCTGCTCGACTTATAAACCGTTTTAAACTTAATATGTAATCTTTAGAAGACAGACTAGAAACGAGTTCCAGGTGCACAGCTTTAGTTAAAAAACATACAAATACACATATGTAGGCTTTAGTTAGACGAGAACCTCTGCCCTTTTTATTTAAAATATATACCGGACCGGCATAGTCGACTCCGGTTCTTTGAAACGAGAACCCAGCATCAAGTCGATCCTTAGGTAAATCTCCCATAATAGGTACGAGAGTTTTACCTCTCATTCGCGTACACGTTACGCATTCACGAACGATCCTCCTTACCAAATTTCGTGCGCTCAGCGGCCACCAACATTCACGAATAGAAGCTAAATGCAGCTGAGGGCTGGCGTGTAATAAACGTAGGTGTTCGTGCCTGATCAACAACTTCGTAAATGGATGCTTACTACACAAAAGTATTGGATGTTTTTTATTAAATGAAAATTCTGTGCAGTTTTTCAATCGTCCCCCAACTCTTATAATATTATTAGAGTCGATAAATACGTTTAGTCCAGATATTCGTTTACTTTTAATTGTTTTTAGTGAGTTACCTTTACTCAAGCAATCATAAACATCCGGGAATGATTGTATTTGCGTATGCCGTACTAACAAACATTTTGCCGCGTTGAGCTCACTTACTGATAAAGAACCGGTTTGCCAGCTTTGCTTGTTGCGCGTACGCACATTGTGAATGAAACGCAAAGCGTATGCGAATGTCCTTAATAATTTATTATATGACGAATATTTATCGAATTAAATTAAATTATTTTCTGTACATGAACTAGTTAAATTAATAATTGTATTTGACTTTAATTCGGGTAATTGATCTGGAATTGTAAATTCCGTATTTAATGATTCGAGACTATGCAAAAACGTTGGACCGTGCCACCACAGCTTGTTGTTTATTAACGAGTCGAGATATTGTCCGCGGGATACTAAATCGGCTGGATTGTTCTCACTGCTAACATGTAACCAAACTGAGTCACCAGTCAGTTCATTAATTTCTACCACACGGTTCTGTACAAATGTTTTGAGCGCATGAGGTGACATTCGTAGCCAACCGATAACTATAGTCGAATCTGACCAGAAAAATGTTTTTGTAAAATTTAAACGTAACGATTTTTTTATTTTTTCGTATAGCTTTGCCCCAACTAATGCTGCACAAAGTTCTAAGCGGGGAATACTAGTAGGCTTTAATGGCGCAACTTTACTTTTTGCACACAATAAATGCACTGATACGCTATTGATATCGTTACTATTATATGTACGAACGTATGCACAGGCACCGTAGGCTGTTTGCGACGCGTCAGTGAATATATGAAGTTCAATTTGTTCTGGATTATCACTCAACACTCCACGGGGAATGCGCAACGTAGGCAATACGTGTAAGGATTTTATAAAACTATCCCATTCCTTAGCGATACTTGGAGGAACAGTAGTGTCCCAATCTATTTTACATATCCACCGCTTTTGTAATAATATTTTAGGTATTATAACCGCTGGTGAAATGAGACCTAACGGGTCATAGATTTGTGATATTACGGAAAGCATTACACGTTTAGTTAACGTACTTGTATTATAATTATTTTCTACCTCGGTAGTAAAGTACCATTGATCCGAATCACTCAACCAACCCAAACCTAGCGTTTTATTTTGTGTATGCTCACCTATAAAGTATTGTTATAGTTTGACCTACACCCGATATAGAAACAGTGGACTGTATAAAAGACGTATTAAGACGTTTACATAATTCGCTTGAAACGAAACAGTGCTGGCTGCCGCAATCAAGCAGCGCCCGCGCTGTGTGGTATTCATGTTTATTGTCTGCCACCTCTACTAACGCAGTACACAATAATACGGGCGACGGCGGTCGGTTCCCTCCGAACGTCTCGTTTCCGCGAGTAGAATTATTTGCTTTGGCAGACAGTGATAACGTATGCAGCGATGACGTATATGGTTGGTGCACCCCACTCGGACTTGCTACGGGTTCGACCGGCAGCGGCGGCGTACACGCAGTGTTATCGAAGAAATGAAGCAAACTATTATGCTTGCGAGAACATTGTTTACATGGCCCGAATAGACAAACACTAGCTTCATGCCCTATGCGTAAACAATTTTTACACAATCCTTTACTCTCAACGAATTTCAGCCTTTCACTCACGGATAAATTAAGAAAACTGATACATGTGTACAGTGCGTGATTGTGATTACATAAAGTGCAAGTGCGTACGCTCTTATTTAAATTGGAAGATTTCGACTTAGTGTTACCTTCGTTATTTGTAGAAACAAAACTATGAACGTTATTTGTGGTTTTGTTCAAATTGTGACCTTTATTTTCGTGAAACACTGGCCTATCTTTTGACTTAGTGCTAGATACGTTAATCATTTCTAGCATGTCTGCTCTGTTTTTGAGAAATGAAAGCAGATCTTCCAATTTAATTTTAGAGTGTGATTGTTGGATAGATAACGATCCTTTGTACGTTTCCCACTCACGTTCCGTTACGGCGCGGCGTCTAGCTTAGTGACAATTAAATAAATAACTAAAGTGTCCCATGACTGAGTAGGTTCGTCTAACGTTTTAAGCGCCCGTAAATTACGCAATATGGTATCGATTAGTTTTCTAATGAGTAAAGGTGATTCTTGTTTTATTGGCACAATATTAAATAACGCTTTTACGTGGTTACTGATTAGTAGTCTAGTGTTATGATATCTATTCTCAAGTAGCTCCCATGCATGAATGTAATTAGCCGATGTGAACTCTAAAGCACTAATTACTTGTCGAGCGTTTCCGTGTAGTGATGATCTAAGATAATGAAATTTTTGAATATTGTTAAGGTCGGATCGCTCGTGAATCATTGTAACGTATGAATTTTTAAATTCAAGCCATTGATCGAATGATCCGTCAAAACTTGGCAATTTAATTTCAGGCAGTTTAACGTTTGAAGTAACGGTATTTTTTAAATATTGAGCAGGTTCATCATTGCTTTCGCTAGCAATAAGACAATTTGCTACGGCCATACTAGTGAAATAATCAGATTCAACCGATTCTACGTATTCTAAATTACAAGCTATATCGCTTTCCGAAGAATAAAGTTCGATATCACTTTGCACTAAATGAAATTTCTGGAACACGTCATTAGCTGTCTGTATACGTAGTTTCATCTCCGCAATTTGAATTTTAGTCAAATTAGCACTCGAAAATGACTCAACGTATTTTTTGAATTGAGTTAATCTGCCCTTCAAAGTACCCCTCACTTTCCTGAGATCATCTACTGGCTTTCTTTTATTAGGAAAATGCGAAGGAACAGACACTTCAATGCTATCACTATCCATCATTTTAGCGGTCTTTTAGAAAAGTTAAGAGTACTCACGTTTAAGTAACGGCTTTTTTGGCTGGAAATTTGAATATTCCAGACACAGCAACACGACCACGAACACGATCCAAGACGATACTGAAATTTAACACGATTTTAGCACACAATCGTTTAGGATAGGATAAGAAAAGGAACAAAGACCTGACCGTTACTGCGGTGATGAAGTGATCTTCGCTTAGGTGCTTCAATCTTCAAAATCCGTCTCGATGGACCAAATGTCTAGGCAGGAGGGTTCCTTTTCAATGAAGCGTTTAATTTCTAAATTACAATTAATTTATTTCTCCGTTTACAATCGTTTTAGAATTTTACAGTCGAGTTAAGTATTGGTTGCTTCTCCGAAGACGTTTAAATTTGAAGTGAACGACCAGTTCCGCCTTCTAGGGTAGTGTTGCCAGTTGCGATCCACAGATAATGTTTTGCTGTCCCATAGATGATGTTAAGTGGCGTAAACACTTCTCCAGGCAAATGTGAACCACTGCGCCGCGGCACAGGACCTCCTGTGTCAGACCGCGGCGTAGTGGGGTGTGGATTTGGCGACTGTGGCGGAGCCGTATTACGTTCCGCCGCAGTCGCCCAATTGGTTGGTGGCGGCGGATGGTTCCGCCGCTATAATGCGGGCGGCGCGTGGTACAGCCCCCTCTCTCATTTTAAGAGAAAGGGGTACTGGCTACGTAGCCGCCATGTGAACTGCACCGGCCGCCGCCGCGGTCCAGGAGGAGCAAATGGAGACCACCAATGTTTAGTGGTCCCGTAAAGCTTCTCCAGGCAAATGTGAACCACTGCGCCGCGGCACAGGACCTCCTGTGTCAGACCGCGGCGTAGTGGGGTGTGGATTTGGCGACTGTGGCGGAGCCGTATTACGTTCCGCCGCAGTCGCCCAATTGGTTGGTGGCGGCGGATGGTTCCGCCGCTATAATGCGGGCGGCGCGTGGTACAGCCCCCTCTCTCATTTTAAGAGAAAGGTGCCCTGGCTACGTAGCCGCCCGTCGAATCAACGACTGGCGAGTCGAGGAAGATGTGGAGACCCTGTCGGATCATTTATATGTCCGATATGAGGTCTCCACGGCATCCCATGGGGTCCCGAACCGCAGGGGCTCGGCGGTGAGCGCCTTTCCAAAATGGGCGCTCACCAAGCTCCGCCCGGATGTGGCGGAGGAGGCGGCGATGGCGCGGGCGTGGGCGGAAGTGCCGCCCCACCTCACCGGGGATGTCGACGGCATGGCGGATCTCTTCGCGGACGACATGAACGTCGTCTGCCAAGCCGCCATGCCGAGGGCGCAGGCTTGCCCCGAAAGGGGACAGGTGTACTGGTGGACGCAGGAGATTGCGGACCTGCGTACCACCAGCATGAGGGCTCGGCGCGCTTACGTGCGATGTCGTAGGCGCAACAGAACTACACTCGACGAGGAAGCTGAGCTCCGTCGGGTGTATGCAGCAGCCAAGAAGGCCCTGCGTAACGAAATCTGCAGGGCCAAGGAGGAGTCCAGGGAGCAGTTCTTGCGGCTCCTGGACGATGATCCGTGGGGGCGTCCGTATCGGATAGTGAGGGGGAAGTTCAAAGCTTGCGCTCCACCCACCTCCGCTATGGACAGGGGGCTGTTGGACCGGGTGCTGAATACTCTGTTCCCTAATTCTGGTCCGTTTCAGCCCCCCAGAATGGACCCCCCGGACACTCCTCCGGAGGAAGTGGCTGTCGTAATCCCTCCCGTGTCGAACGTGGAATTTGCCACGGTGAGGGAACGGTTCCGGCGAAAGAAGAAGGCGCCGGGACCGGACGGTGTCCCATCCAGGGTTCTGGTCCTCGCCCTGAGACACCTCGAGGAATGGTTCCGGGCGGTGCTGGACCTGAGTATCGCTTCGGGCCGCTTCCCCAGTCGGTGGAAAGTGGGCAAGCTCTGCCTGTTAAGGAAGGAGAGCCGCCCCGCCGATTCCCCGACTGGGTATCGGCCGGTGGTGCTGCTCGATGAGGCTGGGAAGTTCCTGGAGAAAATTCTGGCTTCCCGAATCATCGAGCATCTGGAGGACCGGGGGCCGGACTTGGCTGCCAACCAGTTCGGCTTCCGCACCGGCCGGTCCACGGTGGACGCGGTGGCCCTCCTTAAGAGGTGGACTGAGGAGGCCACGGCTAGTGGGGAGGCTGTAGTTGCGGTGTCGCTGGACATCCGCAACGCCATTAACAGCCTGCCTCATGAGTGCATAAAGGAGGCACTCCGCTTCCACCGGGTGCCTCCGTACCTCCGCACCCTTGTGGAGGACTACCTGGACGATAGGACAATCCTCTACGAGGGGCCGAATGGTCGCGTCCATTCGTGGGCAATGGCGGCGGGCGTGCCCCAGGGTTCCGTACTAGGTCCTCTACTATGGAACCTGGGGTACAACTGGGTCCTGCGAGGCAACCTCCTTCCACGAATGGAGGTCGTCTGCTTCGCCGACGACACACTTGTTGCGGCGAAAGCAAATACGGGGGAGGAGGCGGCCCACCTTGCGTCGGTCGGCGCTTCACTCGTCGTCCGACGCATTCGCCTCCTAGGCCTGGACGTGGCCCTCGACAAAACGAGGGCCATGATGTTCCACGCCTCCCGTCGCAGGATCCCACCGGGGCTGCGTGTCCGAGTGGAGGGGGTCCGCATACCGGTCGAGGCACACTTCAAGTACCTCGGCCTGGTTTTGGATCCCCGATGGAGCATTTTAAGCTCCTCATTCCACGGCTGTGTGCCGCCGCAGCCGCACTCGGACGGGTCCTTCCTAACGTGGGAGGGCCAGGATCGGCGTGCCGGCGACTGTATCATGGGGTAATACGGTCAATGGCACTCTACGGAGCCCCGGTATGGGCAGAGTGCCTCTCCCCCCGAACGGTGGCCCTCTTGCGACGTCCGCAGAGGGTCATAGCAACCCGGGCCGTGCGAGCTTATCGCACGGTCAGCCACGGCGCGGCCTGCGTACTTGCGGGCCAAACGCCGTGGGATGTCGATGCACGCGTCCAGTCGGAGGTGTATCGGCATCGGGTTGCCGTCCGAGAACGGGGGGGACGATCTGCCCCACAGGAGGTGGAGGTGGTTCGTACCCAGGCGCAGAGGGAGGCTCTGCGCCGGTGGGGTGAGGCACTCGTCTTCCCAGCTGCCGGCCACCGGACGATCGAAGCGATCCGTCCGGTGTTGGAGGAGTGGGTTGGGCGCCGGCAAGGCAGCCTCTCATTCCGCATGGTGCAGGTACTGACCGGACATGGTTGTTTCGGTCACTACCTGCACCGAGTTGCACGTCGGGAGGAAACGCTGCAGTGTCATCACTGCGACGCTCCCGACGACACGGCCGAGCACACCCTGTTGGTGTGCCCGGCCTGGCGACGCCAGCGCAGCGAATTAAACGTTGCGCTGGGAGGCGGCGACCTTTCGCTGCCGAGCATGGTCGTGGCCATGCTCCGCGGCGAAGCGGAATGGGGGGCTGTCGCCTCCTTCTGCGAAAATGTCATCTCGCAGAAGGAGGCTGCGGAGAGGGAGCGGGAGGTAGATCCTCAGGCCGCTCCCATCCGCCGCAGACGGATAGGCAGGAGAAGGCGGGCATTCGCTCAAGCAATGCCTGTCCGATGTGTCGTGTGGCCTGCGTGCACGGTTGGCCCCATGCACGCCGCCGTAAGGCCCTCCGTCTGGGGATTGCCCTGGTGTTCTCGGGCAATCCCCCCTTGGCGAGAGCCCGACCGGGTGGTCGGGCTTGCCCGGGCGCGTAGGTAGTGCAGTCGCAGTGTGGACCTTACCTAGCGCGCCCATAAGGGCAGGAAGAACACCGAGGGGTTTTAGTGGGTAGGCCTGGCACTCTGCCGGGTGAGCCCCACACACGCTCACCGTCTAGCCAACGGTGGGTACGGTGCGGATGCGCATTTCCCCGCGATAAAAAAAAAAAAGGTCCATAGTACTCTTCTCTACTCATCAAGGCCTTTCATTTGATACCCATATTGCTGGGTTTGGAAATGAACTTTTATCCACCTTTTTTCAGCAGCGGCTATGTTAATTTTATGTCAATGTTGCTAGGTTCATAGTGCTCTACTCATCAAGGACTTTCATTTGACACCCATATTGCTAGGTTTGAAAACAAACTTTTATCCCTTTTTTTGAGCGGCGGCCATATTGAATTTAGATTGATTTTTCTAGGTTCCTAATGCTCTACTCTTTGAGGCCTTTTATTTGATACCCATATTGCTAGGTTTGGAAACGAATTTTTATCCACCTTTTTTGAGCAGCGGCTATGTTGAATTTATGTCAATGTTGCTAGGTTCATAGTGCTCTACTCATCCAGGCCTTTCATTTGATACCCACATTGCTGGGTTTGAAAACGAACTTTTATCCTTTTTTTTGAGCGGCGGCCATGTTGAATTTAGGTCGATTTTCCTAGGTACCTAATGCTCTACTCTTCAAGGTCTTTCATTTGATACCCATATTGCTGGGTTAGAAAACGAACTTTTATCCATTTTTTTGAGCGGCGGCCATGTTTAATTTAGGGTAATTTTCCTAAGTTCATAATGCTCTACTCTTTGAGGCTTTTCATTTGATACCCATATTGCAAGGTTTGGAAACGAATTTTTATCCACCTTTTTTGAGCAGCGGCTATGTTGAATTTATGCCAATGTTGTTAGGTTCATAGTGCTCTGGCGAAGACGGGCATTCGCACAAGCGATGCTCGTCTAATGACCTTGCCGTGGAGGCCTGCGTGCACGGTTAGCCCCGTGCACGCCGCCGTAAGGCCCTCCGTCTGGGGAATGCCCTGGTGTTCGAGGGCAATCCCCCCTTGGCGATAGCCCGACCAGTTGGTCGGGCTTGCCCGGGCGCGTGGTTAGTGGAGTCGCAGTGTGGACCTTACCTAGCGGGCCCATAAGGGCAGGGAGAACACCACGGGGTTTTAGTGGGTAGGCTTGGCATTCTGCCAGGAGAGCCCCACACACGCCCGCCGTCTAGCCCACGGCGGGTACGGTGCGGTTACGCATTTCCCCCCGAGAAAAAAAAAGGTTCATAGTGCTCTACTCATCAAGGCCTTTCGTTTGACACCCACCCACATTGCTGGGTTTGAAATCGAACTTTTACCCTTTTTTTTTAACGGCGGCTATGTTGAATTTAGGTCGATTTTCCTAGGCACCTAATGCTCTACTCTTCAAGGCCTTTGATTTGATACCCATATTGCTGGGTTTGTTAACGAACTTTTATCCGTTTTTTTGAGCGGCGGCCATGTTTAATTTAGGGTAATTTTCCTAAGTTCATAATGTTCTACTCTTTGAGACCTTTCAGTTGATACCCATATTGCTAGGTTTGGAAAACGAATTTTTATCCACCTTTTTTGAGCAACGGCTATGTTGAATTTATGTCAATGTTGCTAGGTACATAGTATTCTACTCATCAACTTTAAATGATCTAAGCTCATCAAGGCGTTTCATATTTTGATATCCATATTGCTGGGTTTGGAAACGAACTTTATCGGCAGTCATGTCGAATTAAGTCAACGTGGCTAGGTTCAATGTGTTCTACTATTTAGGTCCTTCGTTCGATATCCATGTTCCTTGGATGGATCCAAAAAAATATGATCCGTCATTTTACACATTAGGATCAAGAGTCCCGTCGCGTCCCTCTACGCGTAACCCAGAATAATTGCAGTCGGATATTTTTTTTTATTATCAATATTCATCTATTACTTTCAATAATTTTAAATGGATGAAAGAGTTTGATTCCTTAGTCATAATATAAAAACATATAACACCGTTCAAACCCCTTTACCCTTGAAAAGGATATCTTCACTTTTCAACATTTCAAATATTTCAAAAATTGTACCTATTTTGTGAAAATTAGTCAAGAATTAAACCAACCTACAAATTTTATTGTGACGTAATATTGTCTTAAAAATGCTTTATACATTGGTTGTATGGCTTGATCCTTTTGCCTTACTACCACGGTACGACATAAGAAAAAGACAATTTATACTTCTAAATTCTAAACTTCTTAGTTGGCGAAATCCAGATGGGCACATCCATTAAGACGTATGCTGTCACTTTTTAACTTTAATGAAAACGATGTACAGCATACTTTAAGCTAAGAACAACTTGGTAAAGGCCAAAGTCTCGGGTAGAAGCTACTTAGCACATCTATCGCCGTTCACGCGATATGGTGTAATGCGGCCTTTTTTCAGAAAATATTTTTTTTTTGCACTATGTGACAGACTTGTCAAAATAATTTCACGTGCGCCATGTTGATTTTCTACATAAGCATTGTTCGAAAATTCGAAAATTTTATATGGTATTTTTGAAACTATTTATTTAAAATGAACAATTTCAACCCGATTGCACTCCATCCAGTGATAATGGTATGTGGTGTTGAAATCGATGTTATTTTCGTAATCTACGACCCGAAAAACCATGAAAACGGCATCAATGTCGATTTTGACATTTTATCAGTTTATCACCCCATCTCACCCCGTTTGGGGATGAATTTCAATAAAATACGAAACACGTCTTTCATTAATTCTGTTAAAGAAAGTTTATGCAAAATTTGAAGTAGATTCGAGAACGGAATCACGATGTCCCATACAAACTTTCTTAACGGACGCCTACATCATACAAAGAACACACCCTCCAAGTTTCAAGTCTCTACGATCAGCGGTTTAGGCTGTGCGTTGATCCGTCAGTCAGTCAGTCAGTCAGTCAGTCAGTCAGTCATTCAGGACAAAGCATTTTATAGGTATAGATAATTGTGTTGAATTTGTGAAACCTATTCACAAATATTCAAAAGATTTTAACGGTTTATTAGGATTTGGTAAAGGTTTATTTGGAACACTCAATTCTCTTATGATGCAGACGGAGTGTTCCAAAACTTACCAACTTTAGCTAAAGAAATAGTTAATTTTCTTACTGTGTTTTACGAATATAACACAGAGTCAATTTGTTATTCAAAAATTTTTACGTATAACATAATAGTTAGAGATTAAATTAAAAATATATTTTCTTTACAACATCCCGTGCGAGAGCTCCGTATTTTAGACTTTATTTACATAACCCGAACTTAAATACAAACGGAGGCTACATCAGAAATTGTGAAAATGGTATCACTAAAGTTTTGAAATTCTACTAAACCGTTAAAATCTTTTGAATATTTGTGAATAGGTTTCACAAATTCAACACAATTATTCCACATAAAAATGTAGAACATTTATATCTAATATATTTTGAGACCAGAGTTACAGTATTTTCTCTGGTTAGCAGAGTGAGTGTTCCAGTTAATTGACCAGAACTTTCTCCCTATTGATTTCACATTTTTTTTATCTTCACCATGATGTTTTCACAATTATTTCCTAAATTCTTCCTTGATTTCGTAAAAATATTATAACTTTTAAAAAAAGTGCTCTCACACCACACGCACATCTTGTGAATGTGTAACGTACAATCTTAGATCCAGGGTTCAGAAACCTAAATTTTCAAACAGCACTGACCCAAAACCGGAATGGTTGGTTGGAATTAAGGTTGAGTTGCACTAATAACGACATAAATTGAAACGTCGAATACGAGAACGAACAGGAGAAATCGAAGTGGGAAAACGGTTTTTCACGAATTTCATTAAACGAAATAAACCTGAAATTTGAGTTTTAAGGTAATCTATCTACTATCTATGCGTTTGACAACAGGCATGATGAGGTATAAAAATACTCTCTTGTCTATAAATATAACAATATGCACGATGATAGGATATGGAAAGTAGAAATGTACACGTATTTTTTTCATTAGTTTGGTAATGAAAAAAATTTCAGACACATAATTATTACTTTTTCAAAAAACAAAAATTACGGAGATAAAGCGATTTAAAATTAAGTTAGTTGTGGCTCTATATGTCACAATTCGGTACAAAATGTACACAAGCAGTATTCTCGACCAGGGAACTTATTTTTGAATCATTCGTCAGGCGTTGAGTGTTCGTCAAGCGTCGCCTGTGCTTGATTCTATCGATTTTCGTTTTTTTCTCTATGAAAATTAAAATAATATTAATTTTCGTCATAATTTTCTATTGATTTACATCAGAAAAGTAATAGAAATCGAGCACATGCAGGCATCGCTCGACGAACTTGCGATGCCAGACGAATGATTAAAAAACCAACCGAGTTGAGAACCTACTCCTTTCTGAAGTCGGTTAAAATAGGACCCGCGCAACGAAAAAAGTGACATCGTGCCACAGTTCAAATCAATGTAGGTATAGTCGCAATTTTTAAATTAGAATATGACTATAAGATATACACGACTAATAAAACATGCACGTTTTACAAACCATAACGGATATTTTAAAAATAATCGTCATCCCAATAACTCTTTTTTTACATATTTGTGATTTTGCATTTTATTTAAAATGCAAACTAAATTTTCTTAGCAAAACAAAATTCATGAATAAAATCAATACAATTAAATTTAACACCGAACTGGATTCGAACCCGCGGTCATACCGCGCAATGACGATAGCGAGGCACTCGCTATCGACATCTTGCATCGCTCTGAGTTAGGCGGTAGTAGAGCCACCGGCGCCTCTAATATAAGTACCGTGTTGACATTACGCCACTAGGCCACCAAGGACGAACACAACCTGACCGAAATTGCGTCTGCTTTTGATCTCAAACAAGATAAAAGCCTTGTTTGTTGAGATACTCGTACATCAGACTATTTACTGCCAATAACTAATCTACGCTCCTCTTTAGAAACCTTTACAGATAATGTGAATATTTTTAACGATTAAATAAATGTATTTTTGTTTATTATAATACTCTTTATTGAAGAAAAAATAGATTCATTACAACAGTCAGTAATATGAAAATAAGTGTATAAATTTGGACTTATCGCAATGAGAAATCTCTTCCAGGTAATCTATGGTGATGTAATAGGTGAATTTAACCACGAAAACAATATCAGCGTTATTCATAAACGTTATTTAGCTTTTAAGCAACACTTTTAATAATGATTAAGATTTTTTCGCATTCATAAACGCTGCTTAGACTTAAACATTTGTTTAAACAGTTATTTAAGTAGCTGTCAAATTTAACAACCTCCCGCCCATGTTTAACTCGCTAATTAACAAAATGGCGGAAAAATCTTTGTTTTGAACAAATGTTTGGTACATTTTGTGATTTGAGTCCGTGTTTTTATTAATGTAAAAATGGTACATTTTGACTTTGGTGACGATCTAAATAATTTCGAGCAAGATCTAACTGATATACTTAAGTAAATGAATTCCGGCAATCACGTTCGAAAGCTTATAAACCAAGGTTGGACCCTATGCTGGAATATGATAATTTAGGAAAAGGTACAGGTTTTTTAAACAAAATATGTACAAGATTTTTGTTTTTGCAACGTTTTTATTTTCAATAATAGATATTTTGTCTTTTATTAGTTGTGTAAGCCACGCCTGAAAAAAATCAAAGTTAATAATTTGGGATAGAATAATACGGACATTGCCAATTTTCCACCATTTCTACTACATAGTTTTCAATGCTTAAAAATTTAACTAGTATTTAAGTAAGCAACATTTAAGTACCGTTTATGAATACGAATTTTTTAAGCATTGCTTAATGCTTAAGTCGTTGATTAATTAAGTTATGCTTAGGACGTTGATTAACAAATTTTTATGAATAATACTGCTCAATTTTGAGGGTAGCGGGGATTAAGGATGAGCTTAATCCCCTCGCTACCTAGACTAAGACTAAGACTAAGACTGCCATATCCTCGAGGATAATACTCTACTTTTCGCACCACCTGCGAGAAATAGAAAAAAATACGTAAGAAATACAGCATTTATTCAAAATCATGTTATTACTATACAGAAGAAATGTGCTTAAATCTGTCAGCTTTTTAAACTTTGAAAACTAAAGTGTACAAATGTAACAACATGGCGAGATTAAATTTTTGGTTGATTTTATTATATTTTAGTGTCTTCATGGATTTTTGAGCATACGAGTCATGTTGTCAATTCAGAATCATTATTTTCTTTTCGCTTAACAAATTAAGATTAATTTAATCTCTAGGAAAGTAACGACATTCAGTACAATATAATATCCCTGTTTTTAGAGGCTTGAAATGACTCACTTTATGTTGGGTTTACATGACCTAGAGTATGTCATTCTTGAGCAGGTAGTGCGAAAAATATATATTACAAATATACTAGTTGTGCCCGCGAGCGAATGCTTCGCCAGTATAAAGAAAATGGGGGTGGGTCGTAGAAGGGTGAAAATTTCCTCTAGTGGCAGTAGTTCGGTTGTTAGTCCGGTTAACCGAACTAATGCAACTTTTTAATGGCAGTAGTTCGGCTGGTTCTAAGCACCGAACTAACGCGAATAGTATTTTTTTATGCTAAATCATAAATAACGTGCAAACACTTTAGGAGAGGACCACCCTTCTCGAACGTGAAGCCAAAACCCATGTATTGAATGAAACCATCGTCAATATCATTTTGTCATCTAAACCAGGGCTGTCCAAACCGCGGTCTAGTTTCTAGTCTACCACAAGTACTCCAATTTTCCTTTGGTATTTCTTGGTTAAATTACATTTTATTTAATTTCTATGCTATCTCAAGATATTATCTCAAGATTCTTGTTATTTTTTAAATATAGTAGCAGTGGTGTAGTTTATTACACTTCACATTCGTGTACTTATACAATAATTCACAAAGATTTCGTTTTACGACTGGTTTGAAAGACTCATACTGAGTGCACTAATTTATTGAATTATTAAAGTTTTCTGTCACTCACTATTACGCGGAAAATTATGGAATTGTGTTTGTTCGGTAGTCGATTAATCTGTCGTTCTATGCGAGAGCTATCATCTGGAGTAGTTTAAATAGATAGATAAACTATTTTATCTGCAGCAACAATTCTAATAAAATTCAGTGTATGATTTGTATGCAAGCTTTGTCTGTGAATAAAGAGTAATCATTAACCTAGACATTTATTTATTTTTGTGAGCCTCCAATCTATACAGCCCTGTTCTAGACCATATCTGGGAAATTAATAGTTACTGAGACATTTAAGTTTGAAGTGACAATTATTTTTTGACAAAAAATAGTTTGGCCCTAAAAATCATTCACAATCACAAGAGCAGCTCTTTATCATTACACTGACTAGATGTATCGGTCATCTTCGGAAACACGAAGTTAGCCGATGCCCATAATTTATTTACTGTACACATGTATCTATCATACTTAGTAGGCATGTAATGTTGTTGGTATGGGAATGTAATGCGTATGGTCCTTTTTTTGATAGTGCTTTAACTTTTTAAAATGAGATCTTAATCGTTTTATGGCTCGAAATTTCACCCAGGCTTAGTCTGTTTCTGGTGGGCTATTGTTATCCCTTGTTATAAAGCAATGTTGTACTAAATAACTCACTATCTATAATTTGCATACGCATTAATGTACTAAATAACTCATCATCTATTATTTGCAACCACCTATTATTTCATCTATTATTTACGTACATTCTTCCAATGAGTAGATTCTTACTTATAGTTTATTTAAATCCAACCAGTAATCAAGTCTATTTGATGAGACTGCTGCAAATATCTATATAGTAATGCATTTACTCGATAGATAGATGTGACGTCAATTAAATTCGCACACGGATTCCGGAATGTAAAATTGTTATTTTCATCACGTGACAATAATAGGGAACGAGCCACACTTGCAGTAGGTACGGAAAACGAGTTTCGATTCATTACACTTTACACGTTATTCGGGTTTTCATGCGTCCGGCTATCGTACGTGCTTCTGACTAATTACGACGATAATTGAATGAGTTTTTAAAGCTGATAGCATTCGGTTGGGATTACTGTCTTTTGTGTATTACTGACAAAAATCTGGTTACTACCTACCATACGTGAACATGATTATTTGTAGATTGTTATAGCTTCATGTATTATAGCTGTAATGATTGTCATATTACAAAAAACTTACATAACGCATTTCATTATTGATAACGATCGTTTGTAGCAGCAATTCATTAAATAATTTTCAATAATAATATAAATAAAAAGTTTGTATTTATTACGATTTATTCCAACGTTCCCAAATTCCCAAAGCTTTGAACACTCAATTCTACATACACGGTGCAAAGTTTTTCACAAACACAACCATATGTTGATACGAGAATCAGAATATCGATCGGCAAATTACAAATGGGTTATGTATTGTAACAATAGAACAAATTGACCGATGCACCGTCGGATGAAACAATAGCCACAATCATGCACCGAGTTTGTCGCACAACTCGCGCCAAACAAAATACATTTATTCAAATTAAGATCGGTTTAGGAATTCGAAATGAATTTAGATATATCGGAAATTTATGATACGTAGTTAAATATTGCTCAATCTGAATACGAAACATTAGTTTTAACATGATTGCAGACTTGTAAGTACTTATTTTTGTGAAATACAAAAGAATCAATTAGAAATTATAATTGTTGAGGATAATTTTAGAGATCACACATTAAGCATAGGCACACATAATTTAAATGAATAGAAACAATAGTAAAAAATGAAACAGAAATATAAAAAATATTTTCTCCTTTTTAGAAGTGACTGCATGGATATTAGTACTAGTAAAGAAACTTAGAGAGAAGAGAACGTAGAGCTTAAAACAAGTGCTTTCACAGTCAGTGTTGCGGATCTTACGAATGGCAAATAATACATATATACATAAATATAAATGTAATTTAATTCCCTTTGCAATAAGAGACACATCTAATGTTTTTGTTCAATGAAGCTTTTTGAACAGTTCAACTCTATCAGGTCGGTACTGAATACATTTTCGCTGCGAGAGGAATGCTTAGATTTGAATACCAATTACATATAAAACAAAACAAACAATAACATATAGAAAAATGGGGAGGTCCTTTTTTAAAGTTGGTTAATACATGTCTAAAACTAGCAGACATCGACGATAAATGCATATTTCATTATAAATCAGCTTATTTAAAAAATTTTTTTTAAATACAAGCTTTTAGTAGGTACTCGTCAATATGAAACAAACGAGCCCGAACTTGATGGGGTTGTGTCGTTTAATTGCGGCGTTCCTATGGCCAACTTCTAGCTCCGGCATTAGATCAGCTCCATGTCATCATAATATTGCATTATCACGCGATATATATATATGCATGCAAAAGTTCAGCTCAATCAGGAAGTGGGTGAAATTTAACTTGCAAGATTTCATTACAGACACCGGGACAGGTCAGGTGAAAGTAAATAAAAGCAGTAAATGGTAGCAAATTTATTGCTGGCTACATGTAATAATTTGGGGAAATAATTATTTACCCAAATTATCACATGTAGCCAGCAAATGATTATAATTATAAAACATCAGGTCAGTCGTTTATTACTTTGTCGTTTACAAAGAAACAAGTCTGTCCTTATGTTTATGAATGCTGTAGGAATCAAAAATGTACTAATGAAGTATTATGAACACATTATGATACAATAGTAATGAGCGTTATTACAAAATCACTAACATGTTTTAAAAATCATTACGTTAGTAATGTAAAAAGAGCTCCATAGATTGGCAAAAATGCGCGAATGTTCAATCAACGTTGCAGAACTAATATTCGATGAAAATTTTGCAGCACATATTTTGTAACAGTCCGTTCAGGGCAAACACCATCCGTGAATAAAATAGTTCGACGGAGTACAGTTTTAGAACTAGAAAAATAGCATAAAACTGTGTGGAATGAAGTATGAATACTCAGCATAATTTGATTTTATCAACTTGATAGTTGAAAAATATTCAGTAAATAAGGCTAGACGAAGTTCTTAAAATATTATACGAATCGGATGTGAGTTAAATTATTTTTTAAAAGGTAGAAATACTCAAACTCATACTCAAAAATCTTTATTCAATATAGACATTTAAAGGCACTTATTGACGTCAAACAAAACATTAAAAATCTTCAAACAAGAATCTAATTAACTAATTATTTAATCCTTGTATGTACACACACACCCCAACCATTATTAAGATGTATGCAAATACAAGTAAAAGTAAATTGAAAAAAAAAGTAGACTCTACACCTGTTCGGAAATTGGGAGAGCCTTCTCGTATCAATAATATTATGTGTTACAACAATAACAAGATATAGGCATGCCGTCATGATAAGGTGTCTATTGTTGTTGGTGAAACGCAAATTCATACTTTAAAATAGTATTTTATATTCGACACATAGGAAAGAAAATTGTGTAACGAAATAAATCGACTGAATTCCATTCATCTCTCGTATTGTAAATGTAAACTAACATGGCATTTTGGCACCGGTTCAAGGAATCAGTCGGGGCTTAAGCTTTTCTATTGGCAGGGGAGAAAATTTAGAAAATTAAATTGAACTTTAATGTTTTCATATTGTAGATAAATTGATATAAATTATTATTCGCTATGAGGGGTTTGAATTTTAAAATAAAAAGCAGATTATCATTATGTGCCATTTGTGTAGTTAAAGTATTTTATTATTAAAGTTATTTTGTATTTAGGTAAAATTTTAAATTGGTTTCAGTTTTAAATTCTGTAATATATGCCCGTCAATATATTTCCTGCAGTTCAAACTTTCCTCTACCCATCGGTTGTTTGGTAGAGATTACTTTTTTTTATAGAAGGCCAAGCAAATGACCCCATTCCATTTCTACTGCTTTGGCATTAAGGTCGCCGTTTGTTTTTCTCATCACATTTTCTGTTTTAAACAATAAAGTATTCATTTATTAATTCTAATTTATAATAAATTATTCTTTTTAAGTCCGTATAAGTCTATTATATTTGTAAAATATATACTTACATAGGTAGGTTCCTCAGTGAATAGTATTGTTACGTGTGAGTACTGTTTATCGAACGATTATCTACATGAGCACACAGTCAGAAACATGAAAGTAAGGATTTAATCTAAATTAATCTGATCAAGAAAGTAACTTCCTCAAAATCTAACCAGCAGGGCTCAAATGTCACCGCGTCTCCCCACGCCACCCACCTCCCGGAAAAATAAAAAGTTCGTTTGTTCGTTACACTTTTAACGAAATATTGGTCTACAGCT
The DNA here is from genome assembly GCA_963935595.1 of Schoenobius gigantellus. Taxonomy (NCBI): domain Eukaryota; kingdom Metazoa; phylum Arthropoda; class Insecta; order Lepidoptera; family Crambidae; genus Schoenobius; species Schoenobius gigantellus. The sequence continues at coordinate 16,191,841 of OZ012551.1, read as the reverse complement.
ACATTTTGCCAACGTCACTTCATTGCATCAATTTATTAACAATACGCTTAGTTTATCAGAGCAGTTCTGATAAACTATGCGTTTTATAAATAAATTAGTATATATAAATTAGTATATAAATTAGTATATATTATAAATAAAGAAAAATACAGTGTTGTGTTCAAATCAATTACCTGATTCCCAGTTTATCAGTTGTTGTGGCATCAAAGTGAAGCTCGCTTCGATTTATAGCCTTGTCATCACTCACCGCCAGGAGAGATGAAGGCTACCTATTCGTATGTAAGAAAATCAAATTGATTACCATAATAGCAACGCTGTGACGTAGTATAGAAAAAATATACACGAGCCAGACATTATTCATACGAATCGTCCGACCTCAAACTAGGGCAGCTCCAATGCTCTGAATATCTAACGACAAATTATTGTGACTGTCTCCAAGAACGACCAAGTCTGATAGAAACCAAAAAAAATGAATCGACTAAATACTGAACATCTGATATTTTACACATCATATTTATACCTACTACATTATATTAATTATAATAATATGTATGTGCAAATTCTATTCGAACTAGTGTTATTATATGCATGCACAAGTTTTAACTTATAATTTACGAGTAAGCACTTAGAGAAGCTAAAGAAATTATTCATAGTACACATTCAAAGGTTCCGCTGATTATTACTATTGCTGAGCACATGTTTCTTCTCATACGAACCCCTCAACTATCGAGTTAGTGGCTTATTCAACGAAGTAGCGCACTGATCAGTGGGGCTACTCAGAAAATCGATAAATGAAGTTGTCCCCGTTGTTTGGTGTACAACGCTCTGTGCGTGTTCTTTTGTGAAACAGGAAATGGTCGCCCAGCTATGTACTATAAACGATGTGGGCAAAACATTATTATCGATAATGAGCCGTTTTTTCCGAGTCGTTTACAAATGACAGGAAAATAGGGATATGGAGAGTGTATGAAAAGTAATAATCTATTTACCGGGTCAGAAAAATTTTAGACATGTATTTTTGCTTTGTCGTAATAACAAAAACTACTGGGATAAAACGATACTAAGTTAAGGAGTGAGGAGGTCGCCTTAATCATAAGATGTATGACTTATTAAATAAATGAGATTTAAAAAAAAGTTAAGTAGTGGGGATTGGATACGTCGAAACTACACTAAATTTTACACAGGCGTGACGTAATACGACATTTCACGGCTAAACCGGCTAAGTGTGAATCGGACGCGCACTGAGGGTACAAACTTATTTAAGTTACACAGTTCTACATATTTATTGTTTTCGGATTTTTTCCTTAACAAGGAAAGGTCTAAGCAAGGTCTTATAGCACATATTAGGGATTTGCTTCTCGCCAAATTTCATGATTGTAGATCAATGGAAGTACTCTAGGTTTTGATTGACTTGTGAAATCGCAAAATATGCGAAAATATGCGACATAATCGGTCATATCTTCTGATCGCGTTGACTTAAAAGTTAGATTTTTTTTACAGTTGAAAAAGACCATTAACCTCAGTATATAATATAAATTTTATTTCGATATCGCTACGCGCTCCTGAGAAAAATGGTCTTACTTGACAGACAGACGGACAGAAAAGTGATTCTATAAGGGTGCTGTTTTTTCCCTTTAAGATACGAAACTAAAAATACGTGTCCACAATTTTTAATAACCTATATATATATGACGGACATTGAAAAACATTAGATATCACCACCACTGCGAATCACGCGTACGTATATGACTGTTATCAATTCAAAATTTTTGAATTGATAACAGTCATATACGTACACCATTTTATGTACCAAACCACGTAAAAAATGTTGATGTGTGTACCTATTAGAAAGTAAATAAAATCTTTATCTAAAGGCGGGCGCCAAAATAATATTTCTTAAAATCAAATTATAACGGTATGCACATTTAGATGATTTAATTACGTAAAAACATGAGGTAATGACCCAGTCCTGAGGTATCTAATTATATGATCCCAAAAAAAAATCATACATAATTACACAAGGTTACTTTTTTAAGCAGGAGCCAAATTTTGTGTCCTTATACAGACAAGTAGACTGAACAATTTTTACTATGGAACCAATCTTGAAATCACGAAAAAAAATCTGCTTTTCCATATGTTCAATATCAACTGAACCTAAATGTATTGAACAGCAGATTTTTTTTCGCGATATCAAGATTGGTCCCATAGTAAAAGTTTTTCAGTTTTTTTTTGTCTGAACAAGCACACAAAATGTGGCTCCTGCTTGAAAATTAACCTGTATATATAATAAAAGCCTTAATCATTCTGTATACACAATAAAAGTAAGAGCGTCAATGGCGCTGTGTACTCTGTATACTTGCCTACCAATCGGGAGGTTCGGAGTTCGAGACCACCATGTACCAATGTGTTTTTCGTTTACGAATTTCATAATTATGTACATTTATCTGACGCTCTTACGGTGAAGGAAAAAATCGTGAGGCAACTGCAGACATTTGCGAAGAAATTCAAAGGTGTATGTGAAGTCGACCAATCCTCACTGGGCCAGCGTGGTGGTCCTAAACACCCTAACTTAGGGTAGGCTCGAACCCCTCGGTGGGTACGTATATGAGCTGTTATGATGACACAATAAAAACACTCAACAAACATCTGTCTCGATGTGTGATTTAGGCTCGCTATCTCACATTACATAGAAGCACGTCATCCTGAGCAGATTACACTACTAGACCAAAAAGTCGATATTCATTAATATTTCGCACACAGACATCAAAGCGAATCGCATTCGCGATTTGTAATCTGCGCGGAACATCGAACGAGCCCGTGTTGACGCAGACCGATAGCGCCTCAACGTGAGACCACGGTTTGATTGAACCTCATTCATGATGTAATTGAAACGCAATTACATTATCAGCCCGTACCATAAGCTCGAATTCACTCAAACCCTTGACCAGAATGAAATTTACGTCGTATGTTTGCTCGAAGGGCAAGCATGAATCGACCACGTAATCAGTTCGAGTATTGTTTATTAAATTACTCATCGTGGTTTCAAACCCCATGTGAATAAGTAGCCCCGCGGGAATAAATTAACCCCACGAAACAATTTACGTCTAGACTAACTAAAGTATCCAGATCTCATTTGAACTTCGGAAAAATCTAATCTAATTTTGTAATATATACAAATCTTACAATTACGAGTATTATGGCGAAACGTAGTTCGCGGGCACAATTAGTAAGTATATAAAAATATCGTGTCATAATGTTTGGTATCGAACTCCTCCACGCAAACGGCTTGACCGATTTTTATGAATTTTTTGTGTATATTTGATAGGTTTGAGAATAGGTTGTAGGCTATTTTTTATACCCCTAGTTAATAAGGGCGGCCCTCTCTAGAATTTTTTGAGTGTAGAGCTTTATTAAGCCGAAACGTAATTCGCGGGCACAGCTAGTAAATATATATTATGATAAAAATAAATACTCAATAAGAATCCCGTCTCCCATTCCCGGCTACATACATACATTTTCATAATGAACTACCTACATTAGTTGATCCTATATTTTTAAAGAATTTTCAGGTGATCATTGCTTGTTACTGACTTCAATATAAAAATGCGACGTTGTATGTTTCTTATATTATTTTGACTTTTTGGTGTTTAAGAAGTCGGTTTTAATTTTTTTGAAAATTATTTTTAATTCCATCTTTTTAACAAATTTAAAACATGTGTATAAACTTTGACCCAAGACAAACACCAGCAGGCCTATTACCGTTTTCATGGTTTTACAAATGAAATCATATGATATCATAGTGCAAAACGAAAAATACGATTTTCGGTCAGATTTTTGATTATTTGTTCATTATGATGATATCATTGAAATTATGCCATAGTGATGATATCATTAGAAATCAATAATACCAAATGCAGCATTTCATGACTTCTTTTTCTCAAATTTATACCATGTCATACAACGAAAGGTCCATTATTGGCCTGCTGAATGACTTAAAATAAATCGTCCTTCACACTAAACAGTATTGAAAGAATTACTCCCTAACTCCTAACAACCTAATTGTTATACTTGCCACTGCTGCCTAGCCCGAATTACTTGAAGAAATATAATTACGCATCAATAAGTTCCAATCATATTCAAAGAATTACTATCTCCTAACTCCTAACCCACCAGAAACCTTCCATCATCCGCTCAGTAGCATGATATCATGACTACTAGATGCAAATACTAGAATACCTTCGGAAAAAATACCAAACACGTTGGTCATGCATACAAATTTCAAGAGTTTTCTTCTATTTTCCTGAGATCCCATCATAAAATCAATATTTGGTGACAACGGGACCACCTCAGGACCAGTATACTCTTTCGATTGCAAAAAAAAAAATTGGCGAACTCGGTTAAATATAAACAGCCAAATATCAGTTATATATATAGTATATAGACTAGTATTAAAAGAGTATAGGATTAGTTACAGCAAAATGTTTCATTCGGACTAAAAATTACACCAAAAACATAAAATTCTGGAATGCTGTTAGTGTCACTACATTAAAGTAATGTTTGATATTTAGGATAGAAATGTTAAATTGTGAAAAATGCGTAATTCTAGCGAGCGCGTATGCGGTAAAGTGATGCTGATGAGTAGCTAGTGTAACTAAAAGCTAATGATAACAATGTTGCAGAGTCGAGTGCTCGAGCCCGCAGCCGCAACTCACGGTCACTCGTTGAAGAGGCTTGATTAGACCTGCCGCTTACACATTTAATTGGCTATACAGCCTCAAACAAACTTGTGTACATTAAGCGCATTATAGCATTGTGGATTGTGGTCGAACTTTGTAATCTAATAGTAATATACCATACGTATAGTGCGCTGGGCTGAATCCAAACATTCTTTAAATTAAATGTATAACGTGCACGCCTGATCTATGTGGAAGTTTAAAAGCAAACAAAGTCACGGGTGACTGCTAGTATGTTATACAGTCGATGTAAAATTCATAGACTAGAATTACACATAGAATAGAATTACCTCAAAAATATATTTAGCTAAGGAAGAAATTGTATAAACTCAATTAAAACAACACATTTCCAAAAAATCCGTTCTATTTCCGAGTTTATTTTGTCATCCCTAGTTGCTGGAGCCTTGCGACCTAATTTCACTGACCTGGTTACAGCGAAAGGTCTTTAAAATGATTCTAACTGTCTGTTGTAGGGCCATCTATTTAAAAATTTGATTTATCTATCAAACGACGTCGAGCTATTTGATTTGTCTGTTCTTTAAGTTTCAATAACAAGAAGTGGGCGGCTTTTACTCTGTTTACCCCATCGAAAGTATGTATTTTTGTGCTAACTTGGAAATATTTAAATAGCCATGGAATTAATTATTACACTACTTCAAGTTATACATTTACACCACGAAAACCGCCACTCTTACTGGCGACATAAGAACGATCCAAAGGTCAAACTTGCTAAGGAGCTTACCGTTAACCATTTAAATTTGATCTTTAGATTTAACTATTAACGGGATTGCAATGAATTACGATTTACACAGACACACGTTACACATATCTATGTACTTTAAATGTTACTAAAATGACTTATTTATTCAATTAGATTATACAGTCACATTAATTCAAATACATTTTTTTTGAGTATGAAAACGCGTCATTTCACTGAATCTTTATTTTCAGGTAACAAAAGATTCTGTACGTACTATTTGGCAACAGTTTTGGTATAAACCAGTTACAATCGAACCTTCGATTGTCGTGTACAGTCATCCCATAGTTTCGTGAGAGAAATAGTAGCCTCTTAGAATAAGAGAGCAAAAATTTCAAAGGATGAAATATTACTTTTTCGTAGCACTGCGTAGCTGCTACGGCGATCGCAGCCGTAGTGCAGTTATCTACTACGTAAAATGTTTCAACCAAATTTTCAAATGTTTCAACGTTATGACGTACGCGCTTAATACTTAATCACAATGTGAAAGAGACATGACAAAACTGTGAAAATAATATTACGCAACAGCACATAACACCAATAGCTGCGATTTTTTCAATATAAACTTTAAAGTATAGAAGCTTCCGTATTCGCTGCAATCTATTGAAGTGCACGGTAGAAAGTTAAGAAAGAGTTTCGTTGGCTGTGCATTTTGTAGTGCCTAACTATTGGCTACACAATTCACTAACTGTCAGATGAATTTTCCGCCTCAAAGTCCTCGCAAACTAGATCGTTTACAGCGCACAGAGCGAAGTACCAGGGTCACATAAGCGTGGGGAGGGCGCGTTACACGTGCTGCACTCACACCGCCACCCGTCGTCGCTGTGAGCCGGCACCCCACTACTATCTATGCAATTTACAGACATGCCACGCCGCGAACGCATTTAGCCGGAAAAGATGGAACAAATCAATACGTTAACTTACGTCAGGTATTGTGTGTCAAAGTTTCTATTTCCTATTTTGATTAAGTGAAACTTGTTGTTGGTTTGTATTTCTGAGCGAGGCTTTTTCTCGATTTAGAGTTGTTCGTGTATTAGACAATCTCTGCATTGTTAGGGGGAGCTTAATCACAACTACATGCAAGGAGAACTGTTATAAACTAACCTCCTCTGAGATAAGGGTGGTGATTTTGTAACTCGGTATCAATTAATCGGCAATCGTATTCGTATTGGATGACTTGATTAAGAATGAAGAAATTGTATTTTTTTCATTGGCCACACTAATACTTAATTGATAAACATACCAACATTACTCGGGTGATGACAGTTCCAAAATGTTGTACGTATAAAAATCAGTTGCACTCAAAGAGAATTATCAAATTTATACGATGGTCGACTGCCGATGAATTATAAATTTATCCCTACCTACTTCTGAAGTAGTGCAAGTCCAAGTAAAGATTGGGCATATTATTACCATTGCTTGAACCCATATATGTTCCATTATTGGGTATGGAACTTTAATCAAATAAGGAGACGGCCTACTACATTACGCTGAGATTGATTGGTGTAGAGTTAGAAGTGACTCGTTATGATATTATTAATACAAATATACTACAATAAACAAATGTAATATGATTTTAACAGACTTTAAAGAAAACGTTAATAAAACGTATGCCTTAAAATATATCAGTATTCTTTTTCGTAATGTATCGGTAACCATATTTTGACGGAAGCATAAATACAAAACACCAATCATAAAATATAATTGTCATTTCGGAAAATCATACATTACACAATCCTTGATGTTGTAAAATATTATGTGTTTCCTATATTTAGTAAGTAGGTATAGACGCTTTAATGTATAAATATTTATGATACTAACTTAACATTATTTAATGATGACCAGATATTCGTGAAGTCTTTAGAAATAATTTCCACACAGCCTTGCATATTGCTTGACCTTGTTTTTTTATGAGCCTCCATGAGATAACTCTGTTACGGGTTAGATTTGAGTAATTGCCGGACACGACGCTTCCCGGCGCAGTCGTTTAATTACGAGTCCTGGAACACTTAGTCACCCCCCTTTCACCCCTCCCTCTGTAACTGGAATGCAGGGAAACCTTCACGGTCGTGAGCTCAGAACTTTTGAAGCCAGTCGACAATTATCGCAACTTTGATAACGTTTTAGTCGGAACTAGCGAGCGGATATTTTTCATCTTTAATGAGGATTTTTTGATATTCATATTTTATTCGTTTTCATATTAATCTAGTAGGTACGTGTTGGGAGAATGGTTTTGTGCTGTAAATTTATATATTTTATGCTGTAATGTATATGCGTGCCTTATTTTAAATTAAAATCTGTTCTAATCACGAGTATAAAAGTGAACTATTTATATAATTATCTATAATGTTATGTATTGTTATAGGTGGAGAAGATTTTACTACATCACGCGTAGTAGAATCTTCTGTCACATGTAAGAACGAAGGTACGTACACAAGAATTTTTACAATCATGGTGATTAATAAATAAATTAAATTTAGGTAGAGTTAAAATATTACTTATTTATATATTTTCCAGCGGGAAAATCAGCCTACCGTTCGCGGCTTCGCCCGCGTTACTGTTTTCCCATGGGAATTTCCTATATTCCCGTAGGAAATGTATATTTTCGCTTAGGAAAAATAATTTTGTAGCTTATGTTAATTAGGGATAATGTAGCATTCTAATGGTGAAAGAATTTTTGAAATGCGTCTAGTAGTTTCGGAGCATATTCAATACAAACATACAAATCTTTCCTCTTTATAATATTACACTGACCTTCAAAAGTAAGTACCACACTTTTAAAATTGCGATAACTTTTAAAGTAGGCAAAATATATTTTCAAAATAAAAAATATTAAAAAGACTAATGTATAAAAAACTAGAAACCTGACGAAATGAGCAGAAAATGTTTTTTGTTTGAATCCTTTATCTTTTGTAGTTTAGGGAAAAAAATAATTTTAAAAGTCACTTACTACTTTTGAAGGTCAGTGTAGTATAGATTATGATCTCAGGACAAGTATCCTCAATATGCTAATTTTGCAAAACCTTCAATTTTAGATTTATTATTTGGTAATTATTTCCAAAAAGGCTTTTAGAAAACCTTTGAAAAAATAACAATTTGTTTCCTTTTCAATTTCTTTTTAATTTCAATATTTAGGGCGATTCTCTTCCTGGGGGCATTGGTTTGATTCACCTTACATATGGATTGATGCGGGTTGAATTTTAATCATAATAATAGCCTTTGTTTTTATTGTTCTGATTCGTGATGTACTTCGGCTAACATGCATTTGAAAATATCAGTATCAAACCTAGAAAAAACCACTTCTCATTTTTGTGCGTTTTAGTGAGTATTATGCTATTGAACTAAGTAGCTTAGAAATACAATGGCATAATACTCACTGGTATAAACTACTAGTTTTTACCCTTCTCTAATGAAGCTTGTATTAATGAGATTATATGTTTATGACGGTGCATAGAAAAATTTGTCACAAGAAAAATATTTTTTGTTTACATATATCAACAATATTACTGAAACTAAGTCTCTCCTGTAACCTTAGTCCATATATAAAATTTATCCTGGTATGGTATCAAAATATACATACCTATACCGGTTACTGAGTTCGCCCTTAACGAACATTTCCCTTTGAGGATGTAATCTAAAGAATAATAGCTTCAATTCACTACAATTTTCTGCTCTTATTTTAAATAACCATGTATACGTTTTTGATTTTGTTTCGTTTTTTCAGTTTAATTATTATGAAGCCCTTAATCGTCTTCCAGAAATTTATACCTATCGCTCATGCGATAAAGAGCAGGGTAGTTGCGGGCCTAATGGTGTAATACATAATACGAAATGGTGCAATTAAATTATGAATATTTCATTATTATCTCCAATTTCGTATCCGCAGAGATCACTGCACTTCTATATCATGCGGCTGGCATGCGATATGTAAAACTGTTGTAACTGGAGTTTGGCCAAATTGTCTACCCTATCTGTGGAGGTTGGCTACGCGCTACTTAGAACATGTTATTTCTGTACTCGGCGAATCCTTCTCGTGCTGTATAGTTAGTTTTTGTTTCTATAGCCAAATTGAAAGAGAAATGAATGGAATAATAAATAAATACTGTATCTACGCTCATGTTTTAATATTCGAAATAATATGTCAAAGGCGAAAATACATTATTGTTACGCAGATAATTCAAATGAAAATAAAAAAACAGCCTGTAATGTAATGACCATTCAAGTGTCGCGGTTCGACTCAATAAATTACCACTACTTTTCTTAAAAAATAACAAAATTATGACAAAAGTGTTTCAGAGAGACAAATTGAGTTACTTACAAGTTAACGCTTGAAAAACCTAATCCGCACAATAATAAACCTAAGCCTTGATGTGCGCAGTGCTATCACAGTGAATTGATTGTAGATTTGGTGAAATTTTGTCTGTGTAGAAAAAGTACAAAAAATTAACTTCAAAAACACTTAAAATAAAATAAGAATACATGCAACATCACACTTTTATATATTGATGGCGGTGACAAATTTTAAGACTTTCTAGGAGGTCATTTATTATATCATGTGATGTTGTCTGTATTCTTACATTATTTATGAACTTTAAGTATTTTTGAAGTCTGTTTAATTTTTTTTTATCTTTTTAGTGAATTGAAGTAACCTCAACCGAAGTAACCTCAATTCGCTACAATTTTCTGAAATTTATTAATTCAAGATTATACATTTCAGAAAATTGTAGTAGATGGCATTATTTGGAGCACTAATTATATTTTGTTTTTTTTTTATAGATTATGGGTAGACACTTGTCCTAATCTTGCCTGATGGTAAGCAAAGGTGGGGACTAAGATGGAGCGTGCCTACTCATTAGGTGCCGACTCACTCTAGTCCTAAAAAGGCCCGGGTTGTAATGAGGTGGGAACACAGAGGACGGCAAAGAATTCCATTCCTTTGCAGTACGCATTAAAAAAGTGGAAGCGAAACGTTTCGTGCGGAGCAGTGGAATTTCTACTACGTAGGGGTGGGTCTTTGCCGGTCTCCGGGTGCCTCGGCAGTAAAAGGGAGATGGTGGAATAAGATCAAACAGCTCTTGGGAACACTTAAATAAATTATAATAAATAAATTATAATAAGAGCAAAATAAATTATAATAAAGTCATTTAAAAAATATATTCTTTAAATACTTAACATTATGTTATTTCAATTTTACACCGCGCTGTAATTGAGTGGCTGTATAGAAAGTCGGAACATGGTTCAATAAAAATGTGAAGAAAGAACTAGTTTCATTTATAATTTGACAGCAGCTGTCAGTTGAAAGTGATTCTCCCTAGGGCTGAAAAGTATTACTTTCAATCCGCTCCTCAGGCAACTTCAGACCTACTTTCAGAGTATGAGTAATGAAAAATATCTTTCTTTCTAACCTGAGAGAATACGACTATGGGTCAATACGTGCCTATTGTACGAGTATTTACAAAACTAACCTCTGTATATGAAAAGTCTCATGTTAGTACTTAGTGACTTAGATGAAAATTTGACTCTCCTGACTGGCCACTGAGATGACAAATTGTTTGTTGTGAAAAAAATCAAAAAAGCATACCTATAAAATTTTTAATGAGGATTTCATGGAACACGTTATATAAGCCTATTTTTTATCTGTAAGTGTGGATAAAGTAGTGTATGTAACTGCACATAACTTGATATTAAAACACTCATGTGATACTATCAAAAAACTCGCTAAGATACAACAAAGTAAACAAACTACTATTTTTTCACAAATGTCAATTCAAACAACGAACGGGCCAAAAATAAAAGGCCGCCTACTACAAATTATAGCTTTGATTGTCTTTCAAATTAGCAGTCACTTTATAGTGATTTATTACGCAACGAACAAACATTAAACTATGAATACCGTATTTCTTTTATGTAACAAAATTTGCAAGCTTGTAAACTATCAACCTGATTGTAAAACTGCTGTGACCTTTCTGTACGGTAATATTATGTCACCAACAGCTCATACACGTTCCCACCGAGAGGCTCGAGCCTACCCTAAACTATTAGGCCTTAGTCAACCACGCTGGCCAAGTGCGGTCGACTTCACACGCAACCTGTAAAGAAATTCCTTCGTCACTCACAGGTGTGTGCAGGTTTCCTCACGATGTTTTCCTTCGCCGTAAAAGCGTGGAATAAACGTACGTATGAATTCAAAATTTGAAAACACATTGGTACGTGGCGGGGTTCGAACCGCTACCCCCCGATTGGAAGGCGACGGTTTTACAAACTACGCCATCGATGCTGATAACATAACGTTTGGAAGGCATAATGTTTGGTTATAATCTAATACACTTGTATAAAAATCTCGTGCCACAGTGTTTATTATCGAACTTCTCCGAAACAGCTACGTAAATACATCCTATGGAAAATTAAGGGACGCTTCATGATACGGTAGTAGGATTATTTAATATTAATTTAAAAAATAAGTCATCTATTTAATATTATATTAATTTTCTAAATTATCCAAAAATTAAGTATTATTACAGATTTTTTTTTTCATTTGTTATTTAATTTTTTATATCATAATGGATGTATCCTGAAGCGCCCCTTAAATTTTGCGGGGTGATAAAAAAGCCATCCTGAACAGTCCGTACATATTTAATTTGGTTGGGATAAGGGAGGGAGTGTAGGTGTATAACATTGTGAATAGCAAGTACGTAATAAGAGCTATAGCCATAATTCCTTGCGGCCAAACTATTTTGCCTAATCAGTTTGGCTATAAGGAAATAGAGATCTTATAAATGGGTCTATCGGGAAAGATAATTGGTTTTCCGCGTGATCCCACTGGCGAATGGGACCATGCGAAACCATATTTCCTCGTAGGACCGTGAGTAACGACTCAAAATTTGTGGCATTACTTAAATTCAAATTCAAAATATTTTAATCAAGTTGGATTACATAATCACTTTTGCACGTCAAGGAAGCTACGCATTTGATTCACAAGTCTATACGGGGGACATCTTGTACTGGAAAGAACCAGCAAGACAACCCGCAAGGGCTATTTTTTTCTCCCTGTATTGTTACAGAGTCGTCAATTGAAAGCTGACCTCAAAGCAAAAATTTGAGCTCAACTTCCATTACAAGATTAGATGTGTCAGTTCTCTTCTTACTGTGTCATGCTGCTAAAGTGTATTTATTTTAATGAAAAAAAAATACTTCAAAAACAACATTATGCCCTGTTGATATTCGAAAGGTTCTAAGATTATTATTGCCCAGCGACAAATAGTGCTGGATAGTCTGGATACCTTTTTAATGCGAAGTTTTAACACCAAAGCAAGTTGATTTATGATACACCTACATAAACTTTAAGTATCTATCATTTCCGGAACCCACCTCTAAAAACTATACTGCAATTACAATATTTTGCTCCGAACAAAAACTATGAATAATTAACTATAGAGAAATTTACAGTACACGTACTGCCAGCAGGGGTGGAGTTGTGACAAACGGCACCGAAACAAAATTAACAAGTTAACTTACAGTTAACAAGCCTCTGTTTGTGTAAACTCCGGCTAACTAGCTAGTTTTTACTTCTGTTTCGCTGAGCGGACGCAATGAGCCTTTTACACTATCTAAAATAGGTAAATTCAAACGATTGTTCAGCTAAGCAAACACTGTCCAACTTCCCAGGCAGCTCATTAACAATATTTCCTTTGCTTGTTGCACGCATGGCGGGCTACGTATTTATTTCGTACGAACTAGCATCACAACAACTTAATGTTTAAAAAACTTGATTTGTAAACGTTCGGATAAAAATGAACGCAAGGTATGTACCCGTTTTAAAATGAACTAATTATGATAATGGTTAGCGGTAATAGTCGCAGTAGATTACTTAAATAGTCGTAGATTTTATTGATCTAATCATAAAATACAACCATGAAAGTAAGGGCTACGCCACTTTATTTAAACCCTTTTTTAGCTTATTTAATAGGTGTAAAGTTGTTAGTATTTTTAAAAAATATTTAAATAATTGTATTGCACTTTGATATAAATTATATGAGTAATTTATTTATTTGTCTTTTATTGATTAAAAACTGGGATTTAGTCATTTTTATTAGATTTACAATTTTTTTTCTGTTAAAAAGAAAAACTAGTTTTCTAGAGTAGCTTTTCTAAGCTATTATTTTAGTTTTCGAGATTTTCTATATTCATGTGATCTGGATTTAGGTGAACTATGATTATATAGGTGAACCATGGCCAATAACCCGCTCCGTTTTTGCGGATTGCGTTATATGTCATAATCTAATAGTATTATCTCATTTTTTGTAATCGTTTCATAACAATATACATAATAAAATGATAATTACGATACCTATAACATAAAAAGCTATTGTTATCTATTTAATAATTGTCGATCTTTAAAATTGACTGGCAAAATACCACTGCAAAAATGGGGAAATCGCAAACTTTCATTTATTGTAGCTGTATTGATATTGTCGTTTAAAATTATCTGTAGAAATCCCGTATTCGCACCGTGGACAAATGAGGTGCAGCGAGCAAACAGATAAATAGAAAAATCCCTACGCAGCAAACGTAATTAAGAAGCGGGTACGGTGTTAGAATCGTGGACGTGTTAATATTGGCTTACTCGACAGATGTGCGCTTCGGTCACAGTAATCATCTCTACCACGGTAATTGTATATTACCGTGTCTCTACTAACAAAATTAGCTTTCATAACAAAATAATTAATGGTGGGAAAGACGTACTATTCTTATTTCTATTTACGCGTTATATTTTAATTTCAATGGATAGTGTTATGATCACACATATTCCGCGTAAATGTAAGCGATGTTCAATTTATTAGTTTTCATATATTATTATCCAAATGATCATTCAAAAATATCGACGAATCATAGAAAATAATCATTATTCCATTTTAAATTGCATAAACTTTCATCCTCTATTTCAGCCTTCTAAGAAAATAATTCACAAAATTCTAAATAACAATTTCAAATTAAGTAGGTACTTATATGCAAATATTCAAGATCCAATGATTATAGTGGTGCGTTGCTAAAAAATATAAAATAGTTAAAAAACTCATTACTTGAATATCTTTATAGGTAGTTGTAAATAGGGCTTTTTGTCCTTAAAAATAGTGAAAGTCGTTGAAATAGTACTCCTACAATCTATTTTGTGTGATGAAATATTACAAAATGAGCGTTTACATGATTCATTAAGTAATCAGATATGGTGTATACTTGTATTATGTTTTGTTGGTTGACCTTAATAAAAATAAATAAAACGAATACTTTTTAAAACCTAACTCCTCCCGAACTCAAATTACCTATTTTCCAGTAAGCAATTTATTGAGCTCATTCCATTAAGCCCAAACACGATATCTAATATGCTGTGATTCCAGGCAACCTGCAATATCAGGTCAAGGTTGCTATGCTCATGCATTTATGTAAGCAGCTTAACCGTTTGAACAGATTTTTTACAATCATAACGAGATGGTTCTTATATCTGCAAAAATGAAACGGGATTTCAATTTCATTTTTATTAATGCGACGATTATTCTCGCGAGCTTTAAGGTGTAAACAAACTTTTTTTTTTCTCGGGGGAAATGCGTAACCGCACCCGTACCCGCCGTTGGCTAGACAGCGAGCGTGTGTGGCGCTCTCCCGGCAGGGTGCCAGGCCTACCCACTAAAACCCTCCGGTGTTCTCCCTGCCTTTATGGGCGCGTTAGGTAAGGTCCACACTGCGACTCCACTACCCACGCGCCCGGGTAAAGGTGCCAACAAACTAGGCTTATGTGATGCTACGTACTATATAATGTTACGTCCATCAGAAGAAATCGGTCTTAATAGAAAATGTATGAAAAATCATTATTTAGAACTACACTTAGCTTACGTGACGTCGTTGACGCGACCAATCACATAACGTGGCGTGGCATCGCATAAGCCCAGTTTGTTTGCAACTTTACACAAATTTTTGTTATACTGAAGGCCTACGTTCAACAGTAGGGCGTGTTGTGGCCTAATGAAGCTTTAAAGCGACGATCAGATATTTCAGTCACTTGCACGTTCATATGAAATGATTGACAAAGGCTTATTGTGTTTCAGCAACGCAATAGAAGAGGAAAGAAGTTTCAAACAACGTTACGGAATACAGCGACAGTCGAGCTATTGTCGTATAGCTACATGGTTACATGAGAAAGGCCGCAGCGGACGGCATTGTGCCTAACTGGGACAGTTACTATGAATTAACTGCACGAGAAACTTATTTTCAGGGTATGTGTGGTGAGTTTATTCAGATTTATAAAGCAGGTGATACGGTGAAACTGCGAGGTGTGGCTAGGTATATTAATATTCTTATTTGTTTTCTAAGCTGTAAGCGTAAACTTCTAATACAATATGAAAAGAATTCATAAGCTTCTTCTTTTAATAATATAATTCTATATTATACGTTGTGGTGATATATCTTGAATTTTTCCGCATAAGTATATGCTCGTAGTTTTGAAAGTGTTACATAATACGTTATTTATACTTGTTGCGTGCAACACATTCGAAAAATCTAATAGGCTGCATACAAAAAAATGCAATGATGTATGATTCTTACTAGTAAGTTCCTCCACTTCTTTTTTTTTGCAAAATACACATAAGCAACAAAGATTCTATGAGAAAACCTATAGCGGCAATTTCAAGTTTTCTTGCGAGTAATAGAACGCAATGTAAAATCATCGTTCTCACATTACGATGATTTTGCCTTCCAATTAAGTGAACCGACTTCGTATTTTGTCATACGACTAACAATAAACAAGATCAAACATTCACAAATATTAACATAAACTTTCAAACTATAATATGTTCCGTTTATCTGCAAAGTGGAGAGCGGCTGTTCCCGATTGTAATCTGTAATATTCATTGAGCTACAAGCGTCGTCGTGGCTAATCGACCGTGAGTAATTGCTTAATTCCCGGCGATAAATAAAAAACAAAGGCGATGAACAGGTCTTTCACTGCGGTTGTTTTATAATGAAATTCAATAATCAACTACGATTGATAGAGAACATTAATACGATACTAATAAATGAATGATTATAATAATCTTTTTTCTTAATATCATATTTTAATTATGCAGTCGTTACAATATACACAATACTACATTTTGTAAAATCAAAAAATATTGTAAAATTACAGTAGGTGAAATCATGAAAAAGTATTAGGCACCAATAATGGATTGATGTACCTAGTTTGTACCTAGTAAGTAGTCAGATTAACAGACCATCTATACTTAC
The DNA here is from genome assembly GCA_963935595.1 of Schoenobius gigantellus. Taxonomy (NCBI): domain Eukaryota; kingdom Metazoa; phylum Arthropoda; class Insecta; order Lepidoptera; family Crambidae; genus Schoenobius; species Schoenobius gigantellus. The sequence continues at coordinate 16,175,077 of OZ012551.1, read as the reverse complement.
TAATATTATAAAGCTGAAGAGTGTTTGATTATTTGTTTGTTTTGTTGAACGCGCTAGTGTCTGATTCAAATTGAAAAATTCTTTTTGTGTTGGATAGTGCATTTATCCAGGAGGGCTATAGGTTAAATAACATCACGCTATAACTAATAGGAGCTGAGCATCAATGAAAAATGTTGCAAAGACGGGGAAAAAATATATGGCGAAACGTAGTTCGCGGGCACAGCTAGTAAAAACATAAAACCTCGGCTAAATCGTCAACCAAACCAACTGTACCCCTAACGTAGGTTTGAAATGTGCAAACGTAGTTATTGCGGATAATACCTGCATATCTGTCCATTTTACCCATTAATGTATCCAACATTGTTTGTGCTTGGAATGGTGGTAGCCAGTACAGCCAGTTGCAGGTTAGACGAGAGTGTAGCTTGGTTTTATACATGGTAAAGTTATCGCGAGGGCGCGTGTCAAACCAGGCAGTGTTGCAGTCAGTGAGTCTTTGCGTCCCGGATAGGTACCTAGACGTGTGGAGGCGAAGACAACCCACACTATTTGTGACAGATGTGTTCTGCTGTTCAGAGAATGAGCTCACAAAGACAACTATGTATATAATGTGCTATAGCCATAAAGATTTTTGGGTTATTATAATTAAGATTTTTGTGTTATTATAATTTAGATTTCTGTGTTATTAGAATTAAGATTTTTGTTATTATTTTTTTATTGCGTAATATAGTTTTTAATATAGATATGAATTAAAAAAATATATTATGTTGTATTGTGATAAGGGTAAGTTAGTATAAGTTTAAAAACTATTGTCTACATTATTGCATTAGGTTTAAGCCTGTAAAGATAGTGTAAGTGACAAATTTTACTGTAATACGATAGCAACGAATTCAGATACTGACTACTGATCAAATTGATGGGTAATGAAAGGTTCAACAATGGAGAACATTTATCTATCGGTCAAGAGTAAGTTTTTATTCTATAAATAATGATTCCATTCATACTGGTATAGAAGTGAGATATTTCTCTAGATCTGGTATATAGATTTCGATTTAGCTATGAGCTAATTAATGAAGACAGCATTCTAATAGATGATAGTACATAATCCTAACTAGCTATGCTTCTTGAACGAAAGTAACATGCTTTTGTAGCTATTAAAATGCAATATCAATCCAAAAAAATATGTCTACTCTATCCTCCTAAACTATACCTAACATTCAACTAAGAGTTAACCGTCTAAAGTACATTTTGATGTGGATGCTTCAAACCGAACTAGCTGAAGATTGTCCATAACGTGCGAAGTTTTCGCTTCAGCACTTGGAAGTATGCGGTGCGAAATTGAAACAATTGGGCACGGCTTACTTACCTATCTGAGTTCCAAGACTGCTGCTACTACGGACGTGATAAGACTTGTACCCGCGATCCCCGCAAGAATGCGCCGCGGTTATGAGCCGCCAAATTGAGATGCCCGTGAGCTATTCCACAAATTTGGCTTCATTTCAGAGTCCAAGTACCTAACGAGGCGATAGGTGTTGTTCGTAAATTGAAAAGTAAAACAATGGAAGTCTGGTTGCTAATTGCGTTGCTTCGCGCGGTAAGATGAATAGGTTCTGGAAATCAGTAATACATATTTATTTTATTCTAGAAAAATCAACAGGCTTATGAGTGTTTCTTAAAATAAAACAAAAATATCGAGAGTGTCGTTATTTTTGTGAATTTGATACTATGAACGACGAGCACGTGTGACAAATGCAAGCCATGGATGTTATGACAAACGTGAAGCACTAAAGTTATGATTTATGATGAAGGCCCATAACAACGGCAATATAAAATTTTAAATGTAAAAGTAACTGGAAAATATGTTTCATAGTTTACGCTTAAAGACTCAAAAGATTTCTTAAAGCATTACACTTGAAAGAAAATGTTATATACATACGAACTAATCGTGAGTAATCTAATAAAATCAGAAACAAAATCTTACAAAGTTATTTCGATTTGCTTCATTAAGATAAATGAATATAGATAACAGTTCTCTCATCTAACTGAAACAGGATATGAATTAAGGCATTAAAAGTTTGTCAATTTCATGCTATATCACGAACTAACTAAGTGAATACTTAGCTAGTTACAGTTTAAGGTTACAAAGGGATTGTGAGTGTTGATAATAAGTATAATAAAATCATTTATTTGCTGGAATATGATTTTGCATGGTGTTATGTTCAGTTTTCCGGCATGTTCTATTAAACCCAATATCATAATCTATTAAATCGCATAATTTTTCACTCGTGTCGCATCTGCACAAACACCGATAGTTCGACGTGCAAAAACACAAAGTACACAAAATGATACAATCTTCAGTGACACTAGTTAAATATATTATTTCAGTACAATTTTCTTAAAGTTTCATATGTAGGTACAATAAACTACATGTAATTACTACATAATTAACATAATTCCAAAGTCAAGCGATACTTAAATGTTGATGGTTGATCATTGTGATATACGAGGTTACCTATTTCGGAAATTATGTGTAAGTGTCACGTGAAATGATGTCAAACACGTTTAAAAAAAAAAAAAAAAAAACAATTTATACAATTTAGAACAATACCAATATAATAACGATGTCATAATAACAAAGACAATCTAGTACATTTTGGTACAGTCACACATTTTCGTAGTACATTTCAAAAAAAAAATTTAATATCCTAAAATATTTAAAAACATTCTGGAAAAAACTCGAATAGTTTAGAAAAGTTACAAACGCACTAACGCCATTCAGTACAATCTTGAGCTAATACGAGCCGTACAATGTTTTGAAAAAGGATAGAATGCCAGCACACATTTTTACCACCCACATCCAAGTGCAAGTGCAAGTGTTATAATATCTGTTTGATATACCTATTATAGACCAAGGGTTATACCGGGCTATTTTTCCAGCAGGAGCCAAATTTTGTGTGCTTGTTCAGACAAGCAAAATGAAGATCTTTTACTATGGAACTAATCTCGAAATCGCGAAAAAAAATCAGCTGTTCCATACATATGTTCAACATCCACTGAACCTAAACGTATGGAACAGCTGATTTTTTTTCGCGATTTCGATATTGGTCCCATAGCAAAAGTTGTTCATTTTGCTTGTCTAAACAAGCACACACATTTTGGCTCCTGCTGGAAAAATAACCCGGTATATCTGCCACTGCACCATGAGTGGGTGGCAGTGGGTAGTTATGGAGAAAATATCTATATAGATTGTATATGTATATACATACGAGTACATTTATTAGCAAATAGACAAAATTGTTTTCTTTTCGTTTTTACAGCTTTCACATGACCGAATTTGTGTTTATAATTTGCATCATATCTGTCCTTTAGTAAAAAAGATTATGTAGAATAATAATTGTGCAGTCTGATTTTCACAAATAAACAATGCAGGCAATTTATATTATACTTACTAATATTATAAAGCTGAAGAGTTGGTTTTTTGCTGGGTTGAACGCGCTAATCTCAGGAACTACTGATTCAAATTGAAAAAATCTTTTTGTGTTGGATAGTTCATTAATCGAGAAAGGCTATATAATATCACGATGTTGTTATTGCCCGACATCCACGCGAACGAAGTCGCGGGCACAGCTTGTAAAAATATAAAACCAATCTTCATTAAGTTCTTTTGGTAAATCAGTTGTATTTAAACCATAGTTTAAAAATTTCTTTATCTTCAAATTTTCATGTCTATTTATATAAAAGTTCCCCAATTGATTGGCTTAAGTGCCCCTCGAATGTTCTAAAAAGCTATAGGATGTGTCTACTGAACGAAGTTCCAACGAAGTGTAACTTCTGAAGCTTGTAGGGAATTCCCAGCCTATCTCACGCGGCGCTTATATCAATTTGCTTCAGAAATATTGGATAAATGTTCAACTACCTCCGATAAACTTACGACGATAAACTTACACAACACATTGGAACTCTAGTTTACGTAGTTATTTATTGAAAACTTGTAAATTGCACTTAAATGTTTTACCGTGTGCGCGAATTGGTATCACTTGGATCTAAAACTGAGTTAGTGGGTTGAAAGGGTTATAGTAAACAATTATTTCGCTATGATGCCAGAAAGTCGGCAGATAATTATGTGCGAGTGATTGATTTTTTTTCTTTTCTTTTCTATTAACAATGATAGAGATTGATTTTATGCGACTCTATCTCTTTAGAAAATTATTAAAAGTTAATAATGCGCGGTCAAGTTCTAATGACAAATAAAATACTTAGCCAGACAAGACAGCATTGTATTAATCATTGCATATCCAGAAAGCAATCGATCTTAGGATGACGCTTTTGAGATTAAACATCGAATCTGCATTTTAAGATCGATTTCAATGTTGGAATGCATATAAGCAAGCCTAAAGCTGGCTACACACCGAATCAAATTTGTCAACTTTTGTTAACAATACGTGCTGTCAACAAAAGTTAAATGGAAGCCAAGTCTTCACCGAATAAAAGTTGATAAAAGTTGTGTTATCAACAAAAGTTTACAACTTTTTTCGGTGGAGAGTCAACTTTAGGTTCCTATTATTAATAGTATCTCAAGAATGAGAACGATCTTAAGATGGTATTTTGATAGGTGTTCCATACATTTAACATCAAAACTGCATTTTAATATCGATCTCAACTTTAAGATGCATTTATTAATACAAACTTAGGAGTACTAAAACTTGAATAACTCCTGAGAATAAACCAGGTTGGTGGCGAACTGAAAAATCAATGATAATGTTAAAGCGCTCTCACGACTTAAATATTTTTCAAATAATTTTAACATTATCTTTGGAAGCTCTTCGAAGTTCTACTATAGGTATGCCAGCTACATATCATTCATGCATAGATATAGTTACATAGAAAGTCTAATCTAATTCTACTATGCGAGAGATGCAGGTATTAAATTCTACAACAGCCCGTTTTCAGCAAGGAAAAAGCTAAAAGTCACTTTTTATTCGAAGCTCTTCGTTCTGTAGAACATGCGACATAATCTTTAAAATTCTAATTCTTACTTTTATTATATTACACGGATGTGTTTCGAACAGAATCAACTGAAATATACTTCTTTCTAATGCTATTTCTCGCTTGGTAAGCTTAAGGCTTACATGAGTGACATACGCTAAACAAATATCTTTCACAACTTTTCTGCTCTTTGCGTAGGTACTAAAACATAGAAATAGGTTGTATTAATTCGCAGCTTCAAAACCTTAATGATGAACTACAGGAATACCAGCTAAAAGGAATACGCACATAAAAGAACGTAAATAAGCCAACGACTAAAAGCTAATGAATCCGCAGGCCCAGTACATATATATAAATGAACGAATAATTTTAAAAAGTAGGTACTCACGAGAAAAACATTTGAGGTCGCAAGCTGTAATTCGCTTTAAGACTGCAAACAGAAGTTAAGAGAGCGCGTCGATCCAATTCACCCGCAAATTACGTAAGAGCTCAAAGCTCGGCCGCGTACACTCAGCACAGGAGCGCGGTGCGATGTAAGCGAGTGCAGACTGCAGCCTTCACCGGTGCATTGTAACTATAGCTGGCAGTCGAGCGCCTGGTATATACATGGCACGTGTAAGATCAGGGCCACTGGGCGCCGCCGCCCGGATACCCCCGCCCGACTCATGTTCGCCTAGTACCCTCCGATCTAATGTAAGCTCTATTTCGATTCAAATAAAATCTGAGCAGCCCTTAAAAAACACGGTTTCATTCACTTAGTTGCCGCCGCTTAGCTTGTTAAAGCGCTTAACGCTGTATTTAACTTAATTTAAGCCAGTGATTTGTAGAATCAATTCTAAACGACTATGGATTATTTTATTTTGCTTTGACTCGATTGAAATCCTGAGGGACGATTATGTAACTTATCGGCGATTGTACAAATGCGATAATTCTGTTGAATTTAATTCGATTTTAGTACGTTTAAATTTCACGATGTCGTCGACCGTCGTCCGACGAGTGGTCTTATTTGGCAAAAAAATCAACCAATACTTATAGCCGATGACCATAATCTCGTTTTTCTTCATGAATACATCCCATTCGAATACGATTGCGGATGAATTAACGTTGCAGAATCGCCACTTCACTGGTCGGTAAAACCGTAGATATAAAAAATCGATGGGTCAGCGTACATTTTGAATGAGACGTCACACCGCCTTGATGGTTCGCAGGTTGCGATGTTACCTGCGGCCATACAATATTTAATCGAATTGCAAGTAACAAAAATAGGTATCTCATTTATTATTCGCCATTTCCATTTATAGAATTTGAAACATTTAATTATCAAATGAAAGGTTGTGTATAATAAAATATTGATGATTGACATATTCAAATGTTTTATTGCAAAAATCTTCAGTTATGCAACAAACAATATAATTATGATTCATACAAGGTTACTTTGTAAGTAGGAGCCAAATTGTGTTCTTGTTCAGTCAGACAAGCAAACAATAATTTTTGCTATGGGACCAATCCTAAAATAGCGAAAAAAATCAGATGTTTCATACAAATGTTCAATATCCACTGACCAAAATGTATTAAACAGCTGTTTTTTTTCGCAATTTCAAGATTGATCCCATAGTAAAAGTTGTTCAGACTGCTTGTCTGAACAAGCGCACAAAATTTGGCTCCTGTTTCAGAAGTAACCCTTATAAGTAGTTTGCTCTGTCATATATTATTATGTGCGAATAATATAATAGTTAATTTGAAAACAATATATTGTGTTCATTGGAATGAAACAAGATACAAAAACATCTTTGGTGACGTCTAATGAAATGATTTTATCTTAGACATCGACTGGAAGTCTAGAGAAAGTAGACGGCTTTGACACAAAAATGTATAGTTATACTTCGTTTTGAATGCGGAAAATAAAAAGGAAGGCTAGATTGACGGTATTATTTCAAACGTAGGTACTTTAACCAGGAAGTTTTAGGTCTTCATTACCTATAAATATTATGGTCATAAGGTGACATGTTGAAGTGCAGGGAACTGCCTATTGTATCTTAGGTTTTAAATACATACGTAACAATTCTGCTATGGGCGACTTACGCAATACCCACTTGATACGATCGACGAGGGTTTAAATGTGTTGGCCGTCTTGTAGCAATGTTTTGTCTTTGTTATTTCTTTGACATTAAAACAGAACTATGTAATATAAAACAATGGTATAAGCAGTGTGAATATAACTTTAATGTTGGTGATATTATCATGGTGATAGTTGAGCGGGCAGATTTAAAAAACATATTCAAAAAACCGAGTAGAAAAAATTTTGTGTTCCCATAGTGAATCTAAACCGAACCAAAAACAAGCATAGGACCAACATTAGAGTAGACCACTAAACTAGACCACAGACGTGATTAAAGGGGTTACCTATCATAAGATCGACAATTTTTTGACCGAATTTCATTTAACAGAAAACTTTTCGACTATTTTCGTTTCGTCTTTTTTTACTTCGTCGAAATCTCGTTTGCGACTGTATCAGTTGACCAATAGGGTATGTAGTTGACTCATATCAAAATTTATTAAAATATTGTTTATTTCTAACAGTATTTGGCATAAGGTTCCACAATATACCGATTTTAATAAATAACAATGAATGATTACTGTAAAAATTTAATTTGAAAATGCTAGAAATAATCTTTTTTATCTCACGCCGTAAACGCTTTGATATCCTGTGGTCAGGGCCGTGACGTCACTCATATAGTAAACAAAGAAATGTCAAATTTGATTCAACAACTCGTCGATGTGCACTATTCTTTCCTAAAACTGGCAAAAAATCGTCCAAGTCTCCGTTGTTATATTTGTAAATATCGTAAATTATTTGTATTAATAGCAAAATCAACCATTGATGTTGGATTTGTGAGAGCAGATAGTACAAATCTTCCGAAAATCGACAGATCGATGGTCAGGAGATTCTTTGTGGATTCTTTGGAGGAGCTATTTTGTACAGCAGTTGAATGCTATTGGATAGAATTCTATCTCTCAAAAGTCAAATAAACACTAAAAGTATTTACTTCAACAGACATGTTGAAAAGAAAACATCAGGATCATGTGTCAAATACCAGTGTAGTACTGCAAGAATTTGTAAATGAACATAAAAAGAGAAAGATTGGCAGTTGTTCATTTGTCAAGCATGAAGAAAATTACTGGGAGGAAAAATATATATACATTCACAGACACAGATTGTGACATATTTCTTAAAAAATAAAAGACTTCTTCAATGATAAAAGAATAAAGTGCATAGAAAACAAAACCACGAATCATCAATACAGAAGTGCTCTTTAGTTCGAGCTTCGTTATAAACAATAACAGCTTCCATGTGCTATAAAGTCAGCCAGTGCATAACACATGATGGTTCTTTTGTTGGGAAGATTTTGGTGGGAAATCTTGCAGACACCTACGAGTATAATGAAATGTGGATAAAAGTTGAATGATGAAGATTTGGGTTGAAATTTGCAAAATGTGACCTCATTTCTGATTAATACCCTGTAATAGTCTATTCAACAAACGGTATCCATAAAATTAAATTAATACAAAATTGTCATGCTCTTTTACTGAAGAAAATGTTAATTATCAAAGACGGAAAACTGTGAACAGTATGCTTAACTCAAGTATAGATGCAGATGTTTTGTGCTAAAGCAAAACTTATATACTTTTGTGTTGCTAGCAGTATGTAATTTTGAAAACACTCAAAAGGTGACAATATTAGCTATAGTAGGTATTTGTTCTAACAATCTGTATGTCAAAAAACTTATTGATCAAATGGTGCCATTTTGGAAACTATACTACATTTTTTACTTTTTACTTCATAATAAATCACTTTACTATTATTTTGACTTTTATTACCTGCAACCTTAAGGCAATATATACAAATTAATAAATTTGATCTAACTCTATTCAACCTATTTGTACTTTTGGAACATATATATTTGAGTAACAATGATAAATATGAGCAACAAATCTATAATAAAATATTATAAATCTTTTAAGGTGTAACGGAAAAATAAAACACATGTCTTTCAAATTAAAATATTCTGATTCAACTTAAACCATTACAAGTCCTTATTGTCAAATAAACATAGAACATTTTTTTAGTGAAGAACATAATGACTAATGTAGTACAAAAATTTATTATGTCATCTTTAGATGTTAGTTATGTATAAAGTAAAGAAAAAAAAATTATTTATATTATTTATTTAATAAGAAGGGTCTTGTAAATTAAGAAGAGCACAGGCTGACAACACAGCAATCACATTTAATATATTTGTATACGGCTTTAAAATGGATAACTTGCATATTCTTGCGTAAGCTGTTCTGAAATTTACCAGCCATGGTGGTCAGCAGGTTAAATCAGTGAAGATATAACATCTTTCAGTTTTACCAAACTGGACCTATTTACTTCTATGGTGCTTTGGTATATGAATACTTGAGTTATTTTGTTGACATAATGTTGTTCTAGTTGACGGGTCACATTTTGATGTTGTGGCTGAGCATGCACTGCTTTGTATTATGTTGCACAACTTTTACTGCCTTATCAATCTCGTTGTCAAGAGGAGAACAGGTTAGTACACAATAGTTCTCATTAAGTAACCACTGAAAGCAACAAATTTTAATTAGGTACTCAGTAAATTCAAGTAAAAGTTGTTTAGATAAATATATTCATTATGAAACTTTTATATTTTTGTTTGTATTACATACTTTTTAATTAATATTCAATTACATCATTATTCAATTGGACATAAGTACATATTCTTTTCTTTGAAACATCATCTAGTGTCAGTGTATAACTTAGATTAAATCAAAAAGGCGTGAATGGTCAAGTTTTCTCTCAGTTTTCTGGTCAAGTTAAAATTTGGTCAGTTTTCATTCTAACTGAAAGATAAAAATTTAATTAATGATTTTACATACAACCTAAAAACTTCTATTTTGATTAAGTTGAAACTGAAGTACCTACACAGATTGAGTTATTCAGTTATAGTACTTACATTAATGTGATTTTCGCAAAAATACATTTGAGTTTCAGTAGATAGTTACAGGATTTCTTTAAGCGAGTGTTAACCAAATATTTCGCATGTCTATATACCTGGGTACGTCTAATCCACAGGTTTCCTGGGGTCTTAGAAGAGGTAATTCTATATTCCTGTTCTATTGTCCCGTTCCATATACAGTTTTACTATATTTTGTGATATTTAATAGAAAGCATTGTTTTTGTGAGGTTATTTCGCTCCCGTGCTTTGTTTACTATAAGACTGACGTCATTGCCACAGATAATCAACAGACTATCATGGCTGACCGTGTTTTCGGTCCAAAATCGAAAATCTTAATTTAAAATAGATTTTTTGCACTTTTTAGCCATCGGAAAAAATAATATTCATGTGCTATGGTCTAATACAACAATTATGAACATTTTAAGCCCTACTTTAAAAAAGGGTCAACTAGCCTATTATCCAATTCGTTTTTTTTTCATTACTCCGACGTTTCATTTGGTCAAACACATTTCTATCAAAGTCATGCACAGCCGAATCAACATTTGTTCGAAGTAATTTGAGAGCAGTATTTCCGATCCCTTATCTATGCTGATATTTTAACATGCAAGCAAGCAAGCAGCATGCAGTTTGTGGTGTGTGTGGTCACAATGTCTAGCCTAACCTACAGTGTTATCCTATAAGTACTTTTCCGTAAGGGGACATTTTAGGTCCTAGAATGGTTTTGAAAAGGTTCTAGAACCTATATATGGATATCTGCTACTAAGTCTTAATAGACTCAATAATGTTCTATTAACCTTATAATAACCCCCTGAGTGCAAAAAGGGCCCACGTTTTAGAACCTTTCTGAGAGCTACAGCAAAACCTATAGTTTAAATCACAATACCTTTATTTAAGGTTAATTTAACGTTCTAAAATGTTGTTGGATGTATCTTTATGATAACTTAAAACCGTTTTTAGACATGAATAAATTCTTTTCCGAGACTCCCAGGTTATAAAATGTTTCTATTTAAGATTTTTTACACAGAAACAAATGAATTTCAAATCTTTATTTATAATGGCGATTCCTTGTTTCAAAATGGCGAGATAAGGTAAGTGTTGAATTCATAAAAATAATAAGTAGCTTGCTGACGTCAGGAAAAATTAAAAAATACTGCGACTGGCACTTTATTGTAAAACTTTATGATAATAGAGCTGTATAAGAGGTGGGCCCTTCATATGTTAAAATTCTGAAGATAATTTAATAAAATAAAAATTATAAAATACGATGATTGGTGATAAATCGCATTAGAAATGAAACTTCTATCCATATTAAACATTCATTTTAAATATATAGCACACATTACTTAATTTTGCCTTATTTAATTTATCAAAATATTGCTTTTTATTTAGTTCCGATAGATTTTTTATTTCAATAAAAAATATGGCTGCCGTTAGGAAATCACTAGAAAGAATTTAAATTAACCTTATCAGAACTGTAACAGCTAAAAGCTTATGAGATATCATAAGCTATCATCATGTTTGCCAAAATAAGATCTAAAGATTATCTGGCGGAGCTAGTTAAAATTACTAGGCTATTTTTGCAGTTGCTTAAAACTCGCGGAGATAACTGAAAGTTTTTGAGGATGTTTCTTAAGCTTTAAAATATTCTCGTAGGACTTAAATCATAATCAAACTCTAATATAGCCTAAAGGTTTCATGTAGGTTTTAGAAATGACTTACATGTGATTTTAAAATTCCATAACTTTATAGTTTTATATAAGTTAAAAAATTTACCTTAAGATCTCACTTTAGTATTATGCTAGCTTTTCTAGAACTTAATCCGGAGCCTACGACAACTTTAAGATCTCAGGATATATGCTCCTAAAACCTAAGTAAAAATAACGTTAAATTAAACTCTTCTCAGCGGTTCCAAAGTTGTAATAATAGTCAATTAGTTTTAGGACTTATTAATCTTTCTGAAATACTAAATAGTTACTTCCGCCCCAGACCCTCCCTGCAAAGCGACTGCGTCCCCTACACGCACGATCATGCAAGCAAGCAAGCAAGCAAGCAAACAATAAAGCAATGCAAGATTGCGAGCATTTAAGGAAATAAATAAGCATGCAAGCCAGCATGCAGCTTGCAGGCAAGCATGCAGTTTGATGCTCCGTTCGCTTCTTTCGCTCCACTGTGTGTGGTCACGATGCCTAACCTAACGTAACCTAACAGTAATATCCCATAAGTTTTTCCCCTAGCGGGCTTCTGCCCCCTACCCCCCCGAGCAAGAGGACAGCGCCCCCTGCACCCCTGCTCATGTATGCAAGCAAGCAAGCAAACAAACAAGTATGCAAGCCTGCAGCATGGAAGCCAGCATGCAGCATGCAAGCAAGCAGTTTGATGTGTGAGGTTGTTTGTGGTCACAATGTCTAACCTAACCTACAGTGATATCTCATAAGTTTTTCTCCTTGCGGGGAAGCATGCAAGAAACATGTAGTTTGATGTGTGATTACAATGTATAACCTTCGTAACCTAACCAGCCAAGTATTAACATAATAATTTTCGGTAAAATGATGTTTTGGTGAATCGAAAATATGTCAAATAAATCATCTGACAATTGAAAAAAGTTCGGAGAGACTTCGGTCAATAGTAAAAGAAATATTTTGAAAATCGGTGAAACGTAGTTTGGTAAAATTATATTTATGTCAAATGATATTTCGATGGTCTAAAAATATGGGAAACAATACATATAGTCATCTGCGTAACAGAAGAGACGCACCCCCGTCGGTAAAGCACCTCGGAGCAGCCAGTCATACCCAATATTCCAGAAATGGGGCCCAAGAACGGACCCTTGTGGAAAATCTACAACCCCTACAGGGATGCCAATTTACGTTGCTAACTTGTGACTAAGATGACAGATCACATTACCCAGAAATTTCACTGCCTGTCTAACCTGCCTGTCTGTCTAGCAATTCAAGGGTATTCGTTACTTGGCGGCAGAAATAGGTTATACATATAAGTTATTTATTTGATTGCAGGAACTACATGTACTAAAGTGACTGTGACCACTTGCCACCAGACAGGGAGTTATCTTTCAGCCATCTATGCTGTAAAAACTTACCTAGAATGTTAAAGAATACCATATTATTTGTAGTTATTTTGCGAATAGTAACATTAAGTAAATAGAGCTACATTATTGGATCATTAAATTTGTTCTCAATTTCAACGTAATGATAATCTTCACAAGAAATAATTTCAATAAAACAAAACTGTTCTCCAAGTTTTTTAAAGTTTTACACCCGGACTTTAGGATCGATGCCAAAGCAAACAGACATTTACCCTGAATGCGTACTAAGTGGTGTTAGAAGTTTTTTTTTGTTATATACATATGATTTTGTTACATAAAATTGTCTCCCAAAGAAATCAATATGTATAAGGTAATGAGTATTTATGGTAATTTGATAAGCATCAATTTACCATAAATACTCATTTATTGTAATAGTCTACTATACTCTACTCTCCCCTACTCTAATACTCATTTATTGTAATACTAAATATAATGTAATAAATTACTATATACTCATTTTCAAAATGAATTTTAATAAAAATTTAAGTTTGCAATTTGACTATCACAATGTATCTAGCCTATGTATGTATATATGAATGGTATAAGAAATGATTAAAAGGAAAAATTATAGGCAATTCTAACGATTCTTATAGAATTCGGATTGTTAATAAGCATATATTTGTCTTGTCATGGGGAACATGTAAAGACTCAATATTTTCAGGACCTACATAATGTGATCCTTAAAATAGATATTACACCAATATTACCAAACCTTAAATTTTACTGTGAAAATCAAAATCATATCTGCTTATGCAATATTTTTTTGCTCATAGACATGATAATTAAAATACCTGCACAAATGTTGTTTGGACCAATGAAAAGCTAAAAAGATTGAACTACTAATATCATTTAGCTACTCAGTGTTAGATACTCTTCCGATCTTTTGTATAGTAGTGGCTAATAATGCGTTAGTTAATTCATTTATTTGGAACTAAACATTTTTGGCACGGGAAGCCGCTGTAAAAGGCATGTTTGTTCAGTTCTTACTACAGACAGAAAAGTATATCAGACAGAAAACTTTTACGAATGCATTCGTAGCTGTACATTGTACTACATTACCGAAAAAATTACAGGTTTTCTTCTTTAATAGTACATTCATTCTTGGAAGTTACGAGGAGAATTTTTGATTGTTTAAGTAATTTTACTACTACCTGTGAAGCACTGGCCAAAAACAAAAAAAAAAAAGAGTTTGCATGCTATTTTGATTTGAGCACAGACTTAGCGCTTTTTTGTTTCAGTTTATACTTTGGTTACACAAGTCAATGTATGTAGATTAGATGGGTCATGACGAAGCCCTAGCAGACACCATAATACGCTTTTTATTCAAATCTGCAGAGGCTGAAAGTTTTGGGTCTTAATAGCTTTTGTTCCACACTAGATCTAGCATTGAGAAACAGATTGTGCACTCAAACCGGTGTGAGTTACAACGTGAGCTGTTTGCCAAAGTAAACGTATTACTTAAATGTGTTATACTAGTCCCTCTTATGTGATGAATTATGTCCAACATATCGAATTATGCAGTTCAGTCAATATCCATTATTAATGTAGCAAAATATAATGTAAATACTTTCAAGTTTAACCACCTCCGTGGTCTGGTTGTTGAGACCATCCGGAATTAATCTGGAGGTATGATATTCGATTCCCCGTGAAACTAAAAGTTTTCTGCTTGGTTTGTTTGAAGGTAGAGCTTCACGCTTTGCAAGCTAACGTTGTCTTACCCAAGTTTGTCGCAATAACAACAATGTTAATAGTATTGTTGTGTTCCGATAGTAGAGGTAAGATAATTAGTTCCTCAGTTGTCAAGGAATCCAAAAAAAAATCTAATATTTCTGTTCATAAGTTTCTGTTTATTCTACGCGTTGATAAAAATAGGGAAGTTCTAGTCAAAGATCAGACAGACTGGACTATATGTTTGAAAGTGTACACTAATGGAAGTCTATATTTATCGTATATGTCATAGTCAAAGGTCGATATGCAGTCTCTTCCCGGAATGACTGGTTTATGCTATATTTGACCAAAGCCTTCGGGCAAACCTCGAAATATATTTCATTTTCGGCCTTTGACTCAAGTATTTTTAGTCGAACAGTATTATATTATCTGTGGTCGAACCTAAAAAAACGGTTCCAGTTTCCAATAAAATAATAAGTTTTAGGGCTTTGCCTAGTCGTTCCTTTTTTTTTTTACAAGAGAGTAAATACAGTCTTTACGGTATTCGACAAGGGAATTGAGCTGACTAGGCCACCCCTTGGATATGCAGGACTCGGGTAGAAGACCCACTACCGGCTAAAAACTCTCTAGATACTTCGGATCGGCGTTGGCCATTCCCCGATTGTGCCCCCTGGAGGGTTGCCTGGTGCCAGGGCTTACCTCTACGGAGGGGGTCGACAAGTATCTTGAGAAATTCGACCCCCCCAGACGGCCAAGCTAGGGGTGAAAAGTATCTCTCGGCCGGTGGTCATCCGGCCGAGCCATTTCAACCGCCAGCTTGCTAGGGGAGCTGGCGCGCGTTGAGCAACGCACGTCTCCTCCTCCCCAACCGCCTGCGCCGGAGCGGTGCGGCGAGAGGGTCATCCTCTCGCGCCCGCTCCGCAGCCTCCTTCTGCGAGATAACGTCCTCGCAGAAGGAGGCCACAGCCTCCCACGCCGCCGCGCTGGTCAGCATCTCCCTTGCGACGCTGGCCAGCGCGACGGGCGTACCCCTACCTAAGCCCAGCGCGAGGGCTAATGCATCGCGCTGGGGTCGCCAGGCCGGGCACTCCGAGAGGGTGTGCCCGGCAGTGTCGTCGGGAGCGCCGCATTGGTGACACTGCGGCGTCTGCTCCCTCCGTGCGACATGATGCAGATAATGTCCGAAGCACCCGTGCCCGGTCATCATCTGCACCATCCGGTAGGTGAGGCTGCCTCGCCGGCGCCCAACCCACTCCTCCAACACTGGACGAACGGCCTCGATCGTCCAGTGGCCGGCAGCTGGGTGGGCGAGCGTCTCGGCCCACTGGCGGAGAGCCTCCCTCTGCGCCAGGTGCCTCGCGCGCGCCACCTCCTGCGGGAGGGGCCGCTCCCCCCGACTCCTCGCTGCCACCCGATGTCGGTGCACGGCCGCAAGGACGCGTGCCTCGACATCCCACGGAGGCGAGCCCGCTAGAACGCAGGCCGCCCCGTGAGAGACCGTGCGGTAGGCCCGCACGGCCCGAGTGGCAATGACCCTCTGCGGCCTGCGCAGGAGGGCCATCGTTCGGGGGGCGAGACGCTCCGCCCAAATCGGGGCTCCGTACAGCGCCATCGACTTTATCACCGTCTGATAAAGTCGACGGCACGCTGCGCCCGGTCCCCCCACGTTGGGGAGGACCCGTCCGAGGGCTGCCGCGGCGGCAGACAGCCTTGGGGCGAGGAGCTTGAAATGCTCCTCGAAATCCCATCGGGGGTCCAGCACCAGACCGAGATACTTCATGGAGCTCTCGATCTGGACTTGGACCCCCTCCACTCGGACACGGAGCCCCGCCTAAGGTCTGCGTCGACGCGGCGGCCTGAACGTCATGGCCGTCGTCTTCTCGACGGCCACGTCCAGCCCGAGGAGGCGGATGCGCCGGACGACCATCGTCGTGCCGACCGACGCCAGGTGGACCGCCTCCTCGTACGTGCGCCCCTTCGCCGCGACAAGGGTGTCGTCGGCGAAGCAGACAACCTCCATATTCGGCAGGAGGTTGCCCCGCAGAACCCAGTTGTACCCCAGGTTCCAGAGTAGAGGGCCCAGCACGGAACCCTGGGGTACTCCCGCCGCCATCGGCCACCTGTGGACGCGACCGTCCGCCCCCTCATACACGATTTCCCTCCCGCGGAGGTAATCGGTGATGAGGGAGCGGAGGTAGAGGGGCACTCCGTGGAAACGCAGTGCCTCCTCTATGCATTCGTGGGGGAGGCTGTTGAATGCGTTGCGGATGTCTAACGACACCGCAACGACAACCTCCCCCGCCGACGTGGCCCCCTCAGTCCACCTCTTGAGGTGGGCCACCGCGTCCACGGTGGACCGGCCGGTGCGGAAACCGTACTGGCGTTCGGCCAAGTCCGGTCCCGGGCCCTCCAGATGCTCGACGAGCCGGGAAGCGAGAATTTTCTCAAAAAACTTCCCGGCCTCGTCGAGCAGCACCACCGGCCTGTACCCCGACGGGGCATCGGCTGGGCGATTCGGCTTCCGCAGAAGCCAGAGTCGCCCCACCTTCCAGCCCTGAGGGAACCGGCCCGAGGCGATGCTCGTATTGAGCACCGCCCGGAACCGCTCCTCCAGGGGGCCCAGTGCCAGGCACAGGACCCTCGCTGGCACCCCGTCCGGTCCCGGCGCCTTCCCCTTCCCCTTGCGCCGGAACCGCTCCCTCACCGCGTCGAACTCGAGGTCCGACACGGGAGGGCCCGCTTCCTCCACTTCGAGGGAGGCGCTGGGAGCGACCATCCTCGGGGGCTCGAAGGGTCCAGGGTCGGGGAAGAGCGACCCTAGAACCCTCTGCACGAGCCCCTCGTCCAACTGGTGTATCGGGGGAGCACTGTTTCCGTACTTCCCCCTCACCAGTCGGTACGGCCGTCCCCAGGGGTCGGAGTCGAGGAGCTCTATAAAAGAGTTCCACGACTCCGTTTTGGCCCTCAAGATCTCCGTCTTGAGGGCCTTGCTCGCCTCCCTGTACGCCCGACGCAGAGTTTCCTCCTCGTCGGGCATCCTCCTGGTGGCGTGCCTTCTGCACCGCAGGTAGGCGCGCCGCGCCCTCCAACTGGTGGCGCGCAGATCCGCTATGGTCTGCGACCACCAGTACACCTGCCGCTTGCGCGCGGCCGGTTTCGCTCGCGGCATGGCGGCGTCGCAGACGACGCTAAGGTCCTCCGCGAAGTGCGCCGCCATGCCGTCAGCGTCGCCGGCGAGGTGCGGGGGCAGCTCGGACCACTCTCGCACCATCGCCGCCTCCAGCGCCACGTCGGGCTGGAGGTGCGTCACCGCCCATCGGCGGAAGGCGGCACCCGTTCCCGCTGGAGACGTGGAGGCGTGCGAGGGGAAGACCGAATATCGGACGTACCGGTGGTCCGACATGGTCTCCTCCTCTGCCTCCACTCTCCAGTCCCTCACCCTCGCGGCGAGGGGTGCGGTGGCCAGGGTCACGTCGACTATCGACGAACCCTGCCACCGCACGCACGTCGGGGTGGACCCTCGGTTGAGGACGTCGAGTCCCAGGCTCGTGGCCCAGGACTCGACTAAACCACCCCTGATGTCCGTGGCGGGCGAGCCCCACACGCGCGATTTCGCGTTGAGGTCGCCCGCCACTAAAACTTGCAGGGGCGCCGCCCTCCTTACCACCCCCTCGACCGCAGTCAGGTAGGCCTCAAAGTCTGCCCGACTGCGGTTCGGGGAGAAGTAGGTGGACACCACCACCACTTCTCCCCACTTGACGGCCACGTACCCGGGCCCCCTCTCCCTGACCGAGATGGGGGGGGGGGCCGAGCTCGTGGGTGGCACCACAACGGTCGCCGAGCCGTCGGTGGACTCAGCCCACCTCGTGGACTGGGGCACCGCGTACGGCTCGGAGACCACCGCCAGGTCTATCTGCCACTGCGCCATCGACTGGCACAGGAGATCCTGTGCCGCGGCGCAGTGGTTGATGTTGACTTGGAGGAGATTCCCAGTGGACCTACTGGCCATTGGCGGTGTCCATGGGAATCTCCTCCCTGGCGGACAGTGCTGCCCGCCCGGTAGCCGCCGCTGTGGCAGCCCTCGGCATCAGTCTTCCCCTCACCGGTGGGGGGTTGCAACTGAGGCCCCCCATCCGGTGAGTGGAAGGCTTGCCGGCGTCCGCGCACACGGCGCACTTCACCTGCCCTTGGCAGGTGGCGGCTGCGTGCCCCTCCGAACCGCAGCGGAAGCAGAGCGCGCTGCGGTCCTTGGCGGAGGGGCACCGCTGCACGGGGTGACCGATCCCCATGCAGCGGAAGCAGCGCATGGGGCGCTGCTCCAGCAGGCGGATGGAGGCGCTGCTCCATCCCACCGTCACCTTGCCAGCGCTCGCGAGGCGCTTCGCTACATCGATGGGAGCCGACACGTTGGCGGCTCCCATGCCCCTGAGTCCAGGGTGGACCGTGCCTACCCTGATCGCGGCGCGGGGGCATTCCGCCAACGCCGCCAAGGCCTCACCCACCTCCTCCGCGGTCACCGAGTCATCCAGTCCGGTGACTCGGATGTCCGCGTTTTTGGTCGGGCGTGCTACCTTGGCGGCGTCGCCGAGCACCTCTGCTATGCGCATGGCGAGCGCATCCGCCTGCTCCGGTGAGGTGCCTTTCGGGAGCTCGAGGATACGAGCTCCCGTCATCCCCGTCCGGAACTTGGCGCTTCCTACTATCCCCAAGTCCCCCAGCTTGATGTTACCCTTCGCCGTCGCAATGGCAGCGCCGTACGTGGCGCCATTTGCCACCGCTTCCGGCGAAAGGGTAATGACCACCGCCAGGGTCTTAGGTGCCGTAGGCATCTTAGGCTTGGCGGCGGTAGCTGGGGGTGGAGGGGGCGCGGCCTTGGGCGCTGCCGTCGCCGTCGCCGCCTTGGCTGACTTGCGGCGCCCCCTCTTTACTACCGTGCTCCAGCCCTCCGCTTCGGGGGGTTTGGAGGTGTCGGGCCTCGAAGGCCCCGCCACCGGTTCTGGCGCAGCGGTCGGAGCCGCCGGAGTCTTCTTAGCTTTGACCTCCCCGGCCTTCTTCGGCAGGTTCGCCTCAGGGGCCAGGGTGGTCACTCCATTCTTCTTCTTCCCCCCAGTCGCGGGCGCTGCCGGTGCTTCCGCAACAGCGGCGGGGGGTGCCTGCTCGGCGGGCTGTCTCTTGGTGGCCTTGTCGCTGGCCAGTGGGGGCCGGTGCGATTTGGCCGGCAGGAGGCGCCCGTCCACCTCCAGGCCATCCAGCCTGGCCGCACACATGTTCCCGAAGAGGGACATCATGTCCGACTGGAACGAGTCCATGAACGACATGAACTCGTCCCGGGTCACGACGTCCCCCTTCGGGGCTTCCGCTACTGGTGCCGCCACTGGCGGCGGGCTCGCCCTCTGGCGTGGGCTCGCTTCCCTACCCCGTTCGGAGAAGTCCCGCCTTAGGGCCACAAGTTCCGACTGAAGGCCGTCTAGCTGGCTTTTCAGTCGGCGGTTGTCGGCCTGTAACCGGCGAACCTCCTCGGAGGTCTTTCGCTCCGCCAGAGTTCTGGCAACCCCCAAGATAGACGTGGAGGCCTCTTTAAGGTCTCGCACGCACGTGCCTTTGAGGTTGCCAGACTTCTTGGCAACCTCCGAAATAAGTGAGGCGCTCGTTTCCGCCCTACGCAGGAGTTCGTCGTTGGTGAGGCCCTCTGGTGAGGGGGGCCTCTCCTTTTACGAGGACTTGCCCTTCCCCTTCCCCTTGGTTGATTTGGGGACATCGACCTCAGCTGAACCCGCCTCCAGCTCCTTTCGAGCTTGAGAGAGCTCAGCCGTGTGGCGGTAAAAATCGCCCACGTCATTGGGGACACTACCTTCCCTATTCTTCTTGGCCTCCTTTCGGGCCTTTCGCGCCACCTTTAGCAATGGGGTTCTCGTTCCCCCCACCTCTACCTCAGTGTCCAACTCTGAGTCTGTGCTGGAGCTGCTGCTGAAAAATTTGCCCAGAGAGGGCCTCTTCCTCCTCGCCGGTGTTTCCGACCCCAGTACCCATTCCTGGGTCCTGGCATCAGCCACACTGGCGTCCACCACCTCAACACTCACTCCCAAAGGGGACCTCACCATCAGGTCCCTAACTTCCGTGTCCGTCGCCTCTGAGGCTTCGGATACACTGAAGGCGTCCATGTTCGGACGAAGCTACGGGCCTCGCCCGTGACAAGCACACAGAATTGTACAAATGAGAAACAAATATACAACTTAAAGCTAAAACTTAACCTACCTTAAAATTAAGCACTATAGTGTCTCAAACTTAAGCTATGCCACTAGGGTCCACAAAAATGTCCACTTAACACTACCTTATAGACTAAACTTAATGTCTATACTGCAGTCCAGATGTGTACGCTGCGGCCGCACAGCAGTCCTATCTGCACAGCAACACACACAGCACAAACACCACAAAACACCGCGTTCACCCGACACAATAGTGTCGGGGTCGCCACTCAACACTGCACCGGGAGCGCCGACACCGCTCGATCGTTCACCGCAACGATGACGACGACAAATTCCGGCCCGGCGGGCTCGGCACGGGCGTGCCCGGGCAAGGGTGTGCCCGGTCACACTTCGGTCACCCCTCGGCAACGGGCGTTACCGGTCACGCCTCGGTCACATTTGGGTCACGTCTCGGTAACGGGTGTTACCGGTCAAGCTTCGGTCACGGGTGTGACCGGTCAAGATTCGGTCAAGTTTCGGTCACGGGTGTGACCGGTCACGGTCACACTTCGGTAAAGGGTGTTACCGGTCACACTTCGGTAACAGGTGTTACCGGTCACGCTTCGGTCACGGCTGACATTCGCGTGGAACCAACGGAGCGACTCGATGGGCGCGTGTGCTCTCGACGGCGGTCAGAGCGCGAATCCGCCTAGTCGATCCTAGAAGCGACCGACAGACTCAGTCAAACGTCGATCTGTACTATACTTGTTACATGTTTCAAAAAAGGTTTATACGCGTCTCTTGCGGTATTCCGATAAGTTAAATTATTTTATCATGTCATGTTTATACATTGAGCGTGCGGGTGTGTAAGATTAACAAGTAAAATTATTTTAAAAACTTTTTAAATACAAGCTTTTAGAAAGAAGAAAGGAAAGATATTTATTCATTTAACAACATACAAAAAGACACAACTTTCATACAACATACAACTTACATAAAAGAAAAAATATCATTTTTTTATCATCATCAAATTTATAAATATAATCACTAGCTGTGCCCGCGAATTTCGTTTCGCCTTACGATAGATTTCCCGTTATATTTTTCCCGTGGTATTCCCGTCATATTTTTCCCGTGGGAAATATATATATAGCCTATATAGCCTATGTTACTCACGAAGGATGTAGCTTTCTAATGGTGAAAGAATTTTTAAAATCGGCCCAGTAGTTATCGAATTTTCCCATAGGAAAGAAATATTTTCCCGCGGTAAAAATTATAATATAGCCTATAACCATCAGGGACAATGTAGCATTCTAATGGTAAAAGAGTTTCTCAATTCGAACCAGTAGTTTCTGAGAATTGCGCTTACCAACACATTTTGCGATTCATTTTTATATGTATATAGGATAATATTGCATTGTCACAATCTCACAATGCATGCAAAATTTTAGCTCAAACGGAAACAGAGGTGTGGATCAAATTTAACTTGGAAGGTCTTCTTCTTTAGTCAAGGGCCGAAAAACGTCATTTATTTGGGTTTTGCCTAATATTTTAAGTCAGACCTGATTAATGAGGTTCCGGAGACTTGACCGGAGCTTCGAGGTTTGACTATAACATATACATAACGAAAAGTCTTTTCGTGGTTTTAATATACAACTATAAAAAAATGCTTGTTGCATTGTATTATACTATAGCTGTGATAATTTTTTTTTTTATAGCTAGGCATTATAAATTGTAAATAAATAAAAAAAAATCCAACTTCAAAAAAAAAACTTGGTGCGGATGATCGATGACCATGAGTTCGAATTTGGCACCGACTTCAAAATAAAAAATGTAATGTTGTTTGTATTTCTATTTTTTTTTTACTTCTTGTGTTTTTGATGTGGTTTTTATATTTGTTCAATACTTTTATTTATTTTAATCTTTTTTGTGAAAATACCAGCTCACTGAAGTAACTTGAAAGAAAACAACTTAAGGTGTATTTAAAATATTGTATTTAAAAAAACTATATTCTAACTACTAAGGTACTAAAGGTAAAGGTTTGACGCGCGTGATTTATACACACCTTAAGAGTCAAGGATCCTTCCATCATGACTCTCTCTACTTTGGCTCATAACTACCAGACGCAAATACCGAAATAGCTTCTGAATAAATATGAAGCACGTTGGACGTGCCTATAAAATTTAAGGGTTTCCCTCTCGATTTTTCTGTGAATCCATTACCAGATCCTGTCTTTGGTGACAATGGCACCAACCGGAAAGTATACTCTCTCAAACAAAAAATAATTTTCCAAATCGGTTAATGAATGACAGAGTTATGAGGTAACAAACAAAAAAATTACCAGGCGAATTGATAACCTCCTCCCTTTTTGTGAAGTCGGTTAAAATTGCTGCTTAATTTACCACCGTATAACACCGCTATAGTGGTATTAATAGGTATAATGACAACATGTGATCACTGTCGATGGCAGTACCAAATTGCAAAATAAACCATGTAAGCACAAAGCGGTGGAGCCTATGCCTCATGCATTTTGGATTCGATAATTACAGAACAACGTCGCCAGTATCAGCCACTTGCCGCCAGCGGCCTTGGGTATTTTTATACACTCTATCGATGCATACGATGTATTCTTCACAAATATTGATTTTTTATTGTAAGTGGGTCAAATTAATCGACTAAATGCATGTTCCTACTTTAGTGAAATTTCATTTTAAAAGAACGATAGTTTAAGAAGCAGATAATATTCGTAAATTCGAGTTTATTCAAAGTTTTTCGGGTTATTTTATAGTCGGAAAAATCTGGTAGTGGAATGCAATACAATGCCGAAAAGTTTATTATTATGAGCGCCAAACATATGTAAAATGGTAGTAAGAGTAGGTAGTCCCGAACCACAGATCCAGATGACCAGATCACAAGAAGCGATCTAAGTATTTATATCACATAGTTTAAGGGATAAAACATTATTTAAGTACTGTTGCACTCGAATTTGACGTAAAAAGAATAGACTTTTAATTTTTAGGGACATATTGTTTCATCTCTAGTAAATATAGTATTTTTAACAATATCACAAAGGATCAAAATGTCTAATTGTCAAGTTCTTCAGACTACACATGAAACAACAAGGTTGTGACGTTTCCTTAAAGAGTTACTGGGATCACTTTCCACCTCGATTGATAGATAAACTCAATAACTTATTTTTAAGTACAGTCAGCAACATGTTAATCTTTACATTAACATTACCTACGGAAGTCATCGCTATTACGAGCAACATAAGAGCAATTTTAAGGTCAACATGTAAAGTCTGGCGTGTTGCTGTGTGTAAAGTTTGGCTAATGAAAGCTGAACCTGTCATTTTTTCAAGTTGCAATACACTGATACACTGTCCCGTTGTAGTTTAGTTGTACATGGTGATTTTGATAGTTTGTAATAAAATTGTTACTTTGTAATTTAACTTTCGGTTCAGGTACAGAAGCACAAACCTGAGCCAATATATGAGAAAGACGAAATTTTAACAGACCATGGTCATTAGGTGTTGAGAATTGCTTCATACCATTGTGATCTTAACCCTACACTTAGAAGACAAACTCGTAATATGGATCTTAGGCAATAGGCCCAAGGTTGCAAATAAAAACATGTCTTTGTCAGCAGCGGAGCTAGAAGCAATTATAAAAAAACGTTTGCTTCACGTTAAAATCGAAACAAGAAAAGGGATAAGACCACGGAAGAGATGGAGCAATTTATAATAAGCGTCAATGATGATAAATCAAGCGGTTCAGATGGATTAGGCTTAGAGCATTATAGAGATGGTACGCAACAAACACAGTATACATTTTTTGCCATATTTTGCGGGAGGCGAGTTAAACACGCATTGTACACTACGAAAATCTAGAATTCAATTACTACAACTAAATCATATCCGTGTACTGTTTGAGTTACCAACGTACCATTGTATTTTTTACTTACATGTGATAGGAAACGTCATGGTCTTGAAGTTTTGAGTCACTAGATCGAGTTTTGCAAGAGGAAACTGCACATTACGAGCTCTTAGTTGCGAAACGAAACGACACCAAATGGCAGCGGCCGCCCGTCAACTAGTTTTATATAACGTGCATGGTCATGTGGTCAGCTTACTTTGGCTGAGTGGTTCGCCCAGCCTTGCCATCTCCATACGTTAAATGCTCTAAGCCTCTGGTTACACCATCAGTATTTCATCAGTCTGATCCATCAGTCTGGCATCAGTATTTCATCAGTCTCCGCTGAGCTAGCGAAAATTCATCAGTATTTCGTCAGTTACTGGGTTACACGATCAGTCTGGCGTCAATCATACGAGACTGATGGATCAAACTGATGAAATACTGATAGTGTAACCGTCGACTAAGGATATGGATGTTTAATATTTTGAAACTGATTTTTATTACAGTGAACAAAATAAAATATTTTTAAAATGTATTTTGATTCTCAACAACTTTTCTTATTAAGTCTTAAAGTCTGATTTTTAATTCGATGTTATTCTTCTATTAAACATTAATATAAAAAGTATCAACTCCGTTTTTTTCTACTGTAATCAGTATTGTCCTCTCCAATTTTTATTTTTTTTAAATTTGGCGCGTTTTGCTATGTTCAGCTTTCATTAGCCAGACTTTACATACTACTGAAGACGTCATCTCTTGGCTAGACTTTCGGCCACGACCATGGAAGGATAAGGAATTATTACTACCAATACATAATAAGACTAGACAAAACCTTGACAATTTTCTACTGACACAAGCATTGAAAAAAACCGACTTCAAAAAAGTTAAAAATAATATAAGAATAGGCACAGTCAACATCACACTTCAATAGAAGTCTGATGTTATAGACAACATCACACTTCTATAGAAGTGTGATATTGTCTGTGCCTATTCTTATATTATTTTTTACTTTTTTGAAGTCAGTTTTTATTTTTTGTAAAATATTTTTTTATTTGTAACTTTTTTTTAAGTCTACTGCAACACACTATCAGTCGAATAGCAACACATTTATCTGAATAAAATAGTGTTCTGCTTATCTCTATAGGTACATAATCTTTAAAGTAATATGGGATTAAGTTACCCTAAGACGTATACTGATACTTTTTAACTGGCTTTTATACAACATCGGTTAAGCGGCTTTTGATAATCCAGCTTTATATAGTATAGATAAGTGTGAAATGTTATTTTGTATTCATGAATAATATAATTATTATTGAAGTCGCTTATAAAGCAAAATTTATAATGTCCTCATTTGTAAAATTTGCAGGATTTGATTCCCCCATAAAGTCGGACCAGTGAGATTAAATAAAAAATTGTAAAAAAGGAAGGTCTCCCGCCGAGCTTTACATCTGAACCAGACAAACACCAGTTTCAAGAACAAATATTTACCCGAAGCGGGAATGATCCCCTTAGCGCATAAAGCTTATCTAGCACGCTAACCGAGACCGAGCCTTTCAGGTCTATGTTATTATTCATCGTTTATTACATAAAGCTACCATTCAATATTTTTTACTCTTCAGTCATCATTAATAACCATTGTTATTTTTTAACATTTTCTGACAAGTTGTAAATAGTTTAAATCACTCCAGAAGCTTGCAAGCGAAAATACTTCTTGTTGCTTCGAGTTCTATTCGTCGTTTATTACTTTAATCTATTATCTGTTCACTTTTTTGACTATTGATTCATTACAAATAAGCATAGTTATTTTCGAATATCATGTAATAAAGAGTTAATAGTTTAAATCGCTCTTGAAACTGATAAGTGATATTTTTGTTGCGTGTTGGCTTCTTGCAGCAAATGCTTTTTTACTGCAAGTTTGCCGTTCGCAAATGTGTTTTCAACCTCTAACACTACCGCTACTCAATGAGGTAAATTTTTTTGGTTAGTTTCAAAATTGTTCTCTAGTTTTTCTTGTTCAAAATTTGCATTTTTTATACCACCACAACTACTTACAAACATTAATGTATGCCACTGCTGGACACAGGTCACTCCATAAAGTTGGAGGAATTGACTTATTACGCTATCACACTAGGGAGCGTCGATGGCGCTGTAGCCTCGCTACTGAACTGTGCTCCGAGTAGAATCGGAAGGCCCGCGATTGATCCTGCCATGTACCAATCTGTTTTTCATTTCACGAATTTCATATGTACATTTATCTGACGCTCCTATGGTGAGGGAAAACATCGTGAGGAAACTTGCATACACCTGCGAAGTAATTCACAGGTGTATGTGAAGTCAACCAATCCGCACTGGGCCAGCGTGGTTTGACTAAGGCCCTACCATAAAATAATGGTTAGGGTAGGCTCGTGCCCCTCGGTGGGGACGTATATGAGCTGTGATGATGCTATCACACTAGACCCGTGGTTCTTAACCGGTGATCCACAGACCACTAGAGGTCCTTGTTAGCACTCGAAGTAGTCCGCGAAGCCACCCAACTATAAGTATAGATAGAACAACCCTTTATTGTATTTACTGTATGTATATTGGTCCACACAGTTGATGGCCCATGGCTAGACAGATATTTTGTAAAATGGGCCTATGTCACTCAAAGGTTAAGAACCGCTGCGCTAGACAGACATATTGATGTAGTGTTACGGGGCTCTTCGGATGCTCATGAATGGGGTTAAGTTCCATAGTCGGCTTTTACGACATCCACGGGAGGAAAGGGACGTGTGATACTTGTATTTTTAATACTTTTTACGGCCGCGATTAATCTTTAAGCTAAATCGCTAGTACATATTTTAAAGTCAGTACTCGCACCAAAAATTACTTTGTACTCTTGTTGGAACAAATAACTATTTCTTATCTCATACAAGTGTAGTTGGTCGTGGCACTCATTCTGAGTGCTTCACTATGTAATATACCTATGTCGAGCTCTAACACAAAATGTTGTCAGTAAATTTCAAAACGTAAGCCTGAATATATTCGCTTGGATACAGAAGGTAATTTAATACATTCGTTATTTAATTTTAATGGATGGGGTGTACTGATTAATAGTAGAAGTTATACACAGTCGAAATACTAAGGCCTGTTTAATAGCAGAATTTCCTGGAATAACATTGCTCGAGTTTTCTTCTAAGAATAAGATCTTGAAATAAAGACCAAAAAACATACTTACTCGTAGTACTTATATAACTAATAGGGATAAAAGTATGACCTCATGGTCTATACATTTCATCTCAGAGGAAGGTCATTTATTTCTTTGCAGTAGAGTTTATAACAAATTGTGTGAAGGCATTTGATGTTACTTCATGGGAAGAACATTTTTTACCGTGTAAAAAATCGTCGACATCGTGGTAATGTTAGTCGGCTGGAGCTAGGTCAGCGAGTACGGAGGATGATGTATGGTTAACTAAGTTTAAATCTTCGATAGCCTGTAGTGTTAAAACAATTGCTCGTGCAGTGTGAGGTCTTATGTTATTAAAGATCTGTTGAGGAGTTGGGGCTGTTCTCACTGCGACTTTCGCCATCACTGATCGAAGTTCTGTACAGCAGACTTTTGCTGTTATTATCTGTCGTATTCCAAGGTAACTGTGGTGAATTACACCATGAAAAAACCACTACGCAGTTACAGTCGCTTTTCTAGGGGTAAGTTTCGCTTGAGGGCATTGTTGCAACGTTTGACGTGGAGTCAATCATTTGCGTTGTTTGCTTGCGTTAAAGAATCCATTTTTTATCACACGCCACATTTTTTCCCAGAATCTCTTCATTCTGTACTCATTCATTTTCATGCTTTTTTATCTTGCTTCCTCATTAGCCGTAACTTCTTAAAGCGCAGCATTGATGTAACGGGTTGTATTTCCTGTGCTAGTTCTATTCAAAGGTCGTATTTAAAAACCGGCCAAGTGCGAATCGGACTCGCCCATGAAGGGTTCCGTACGATTTATGACGTATTAAAAAAACTACTTACTAGATCTCGTTCAAACCAATTTTCGGTGGAAGTTTACATGGTAATGTACATCATATATTTTTTTTAGTTTTATCATTCGCTTATTTTAGAAGTTACAGGGGGGGGGGGGGGGCACACATTTTACCACTTTGGAAGTGTCTCTCGCGCAAACTATTCGGTTTAGAAAAAAATGATATTAGATACCTCAATATAATTTTTGAAGATGTATGGAGAACCCCCAAAATTATTGATTTTTTATTATTTTTGTGTGATAATCTTAATGCGGTTCACAGAATACATCTACTTACCAAATTTCAACAGTGTTGTTCTTATAGTTTCGGAGAAAAGTGGCTGTGACATACGAACGGACAGACAGACAGACATGACGAATCTATAAGGGTTCCGTTTTTTGCCATTTGGCTACGGAACCCTAAAAATTACTAGTCATTTCATGTTTGTTGTAGTTATGATGCTTCGGCTCCACCTGCTCCCTAACGCGTTAACAAACTCGACAGTTTTGACGGTGACACTTTGAAACGCATACTGTTAATTGTCATAATTTCGATTGGCATACATCATATGGCATTTTTTTTTATAGTTCATGGGTAGGCACTTGTCCTCATCTTGCCTGATGTTAAGCAAAGGTGGGGACTAAGGTGGAGCGTGCCTACTCATTAGGTGCCGATTCACTCTAGTTCTGAAATGACCCGGGTTGTAGTGAGGTGGGAACACAGAGGACGGCTAAGAATTCCATTCCCTCGCAGTACGCATTAAAAAAGTGGAAGCGAAACGCTTCGTACGGACAAGTAGAATTTCTACTACGTAGGGGTGGGTCTTTGCCGTTCTCCGGGTGCCTCGGTAATGAAAGGGAGACGGTGGAATAAGATCAAACAGCTCTTGGGAACACTCCCCGAAATGTAACCTGTAAAATACCGATAAATGGGCTACTGTGCGGCGATGTTCAAGACTCTGAAAATTTGAAATTTTCAGAGTGTCTTCGCCGATCAACCTCTTCGCCCGGCGCTCTACCGAGTCAAGGGCAGATAGCTGGTACTTAGCAGAGCCGTCCCAAAGGTGGCTGCAGTATTCCATGCACGACCAGACCTGTGCTTGATATAGTGTAAGAAGCTGCTCCGGCGTAAAATACCGCCTAACCTTCGAGAGTATGCCAAGCTTTTTAGCTGCAGTAGCCGCCTTCGCGTCAATAGAACGCCCAAAGTTGAGGTTCGGTGAGAGGTCAATGCCCAGTAGGCTTAAATGGTCCGTTAAAGGCAGGGTACATTTCGGAAAGTGGGAACCAAGTTGAACGGGTTCCGCTTGGAGCTGAAAAGACAGGCCTGGGTCTTGGAGGCATTGAACTCGACTCTGTTAGCTTCCCCCCAATCCGAAACTTCTTGCAGGGTCGAGTTCACGCGTTCTACCATGTTGGCTCGGAGCAGCTCGATTTCAGCCTTCCCAGCCTTAGCATCGGGCATATATCTCTCTGCAACCATGCTATCGTCTGCGTACCCAAAGATACCGGGTTTCAACAGATCGTTGATATGTAGCAAAAAAAGTGTTGCAGAGAGGACCGATCCCTGGGGGACTCCGGCATTGATAGCCAAGGGATCGGACGAGCAGCCATCAATGACTACCCGAATCGATCTGTCCTTCAGGAAATCAGATATCCATGAGCAGAGGTTTGGAGGTAGTCCATATGAGGGAAGCTTGCTAAGTAAACCGTCGTGCCAGACCCTATCAAACGCCTTTGAGATGTCCAATGAAACCGCGAGAGCTTCACCGTACCTCTCAATGGCTTCGCTCCAGAGGTGTGTGGCATACACCAGAAGGTCCCCAGTTGATCGTCTTGACCGGAAACCGTACTGTCGGTCACTGAGGAGGTCGTTACCTTCTATAGGTAGCCAATGAGACGAGCATTCAGTACACGCTCCATACTCTTACAGAGAATGGAGGTGATAGCTATTGGTCTGTAGTTTGATGGGTCAGCACGACTACCCTTTTTGGGTACTGACTGCACATTAGCAAGCTTCCAAGATCTTGGAACTTGACCGGTGTTCAGAGAGAGACGGTACAGGCGTGTGAGAACAGGAAAATAAAAGGCATAAAAATCAAAAAGCATAATAATATTTGGCATAACATATCAATAGGCATAAACATTATAATGCAGAATTGTCGAAAGGCATAATATTAAAAATCATAATCTTTGAAAGGTATAATTTGGTTTGCCATAATTTTATTAAGCATACTTAAAAACGCATAATTTTACTACTCATAACTGTTATTATCCATAATTTTGTTTGACATAATTTAACTATGCATAACTCACTAAAGACATAGTTTTATAAAGAATAATAACTGTAAATAGGAGGTATCCATAATTCTTCTTTGACATAATCTGGAATGTATTTTTCTCCATACGAGGATATTACTAATTATTAAAAAAACTAGTGCTATTTAAAACCGACTCAGTCAACCCCGACTGAGTGTTATTCAGAACCGCGAAGGCACGGAGGGGTGAGGCGGCTCGCATACTGAGGAGCAGGTGGCTATGAGCGAGCCGCTGCGGCTGAGGCTGGCCGGCGAGGCCGGCCATCAGGCCGAGACTGCGGCGGTGAGCGAAAGCCATCTGCGATGATTAGCATGCGTGGGACCGCCAGAACCCCGCAGTGCCGGAGCTATGGCACAAGTCTTGCATGGTGCATGCCTGCTTGCATGCCAGCTGCGTGCCTGCATGCATTCTGCATGTCTGCATGCATGCAGCATACCTGCTGCATGCCGGCTGCATGCATGCTGCATGCCTGCATGTATGCAAAAAGATTTAATATATTTATTTATTATTACGTGATTTCTTAACATTAATCGTAAATTAGAGCTTTTTATGTAGTATTTTCAAACTGTTTCTTAATAAACAAGGTTAGAAAAACAATAGTAAATAATTTAAACATCATCATCATCATCACAGCTTAGCAACGTCCCCACCGAGGGGCTCGAGCCTACCCTATGTTAGGGTGATTAGGCCTTAGTCAATCACGCTGGCCAAGTGCGGATTAGTCGACTTCACATACACCATTGAATTTCTTCGCAGATGTATGTAGGTTGTCTCGCGATGTTTTCCTTCACCGTAGAAGCGTCAGACAAATGTACATATGAAATTTGAAACGAAAAACACATTGGTACATGGCGGGTCTCAAACCCCGACCTCCCGATTGGAAGGCAAGTGCCGAGTCCACAGCGCCACCGACGATTTAATTTAAACATAAGACAACAAATTTAATCTGTTAGGTATAGCAAGCGTTTGCTTTTTGAAATTATGGTGAATGATTTCGGTAGGGATTTATGGATTTTGTCAGTTATGCTTTTCAAATGTATGTCTTTGGAATATTATGCCTTTGAAATATTATGGCAAACAAAACTTATGCTTTTGTTACTTATGCTTATTAAAATTTTGCCTTTTCATGGTTATGCCTTACATATTTAGGCATTATAATATTATGCGTTATGAAGTTATGATATAAAGACTTATGGCAAATGACGATTATGGCAATTAACATTATGCATTTTTAGTTTATGACGAAAAATGTTATTCGTTTCAATAGGCAACCAGTTTTGACATATAATTATGTAGCCAACAGCTTCGCGCGTTCATTGGTATGTGGCATTGTTGATGGCGATATACGTGCATAACTTTTGTAGAAAATTCCGCAGATGTAGTTACTGTTTTGAGGTGGTATTTTTAACGCGTACAATAACGCGTATTATGACTCAGGCATTCACACTAACATTAACGCAGGTAGAGCCCTAGAATCATGTGAATAAAGTTTTCCTGAAATCTCATACCAAGCAAGTTTAACATTGATTAAATGTAGATAGTACGTTAAAACGGCAAATTGAAGCCCCAATTATTAAAAGTTGCTATCAGGGAGAAAGTAAATAAAAAAATATGTTAAAAGTCAAATGTTGCTACCATTAAGGTCAAGTATATCTGTCTGCCTATTCTCAAACATAGTTGTAAATAGCGCTGAGTGGCCGACTGTGTTCGCGACACCTCCGGGAGAGGTGGCCAAATCCGATTAAACACGAGCTACCTTCCCCCTTAGACTATTTTCTCTCCGTTCGCGAGAGCTACTGAAACACAGACAAAAACATTCAACATTTTATTGTAAGTTACTGTAGTAGTATTTTTAATTTAAATCTTCGATGTCACTTAGACTTGAAAATGTTTTTGGAAAAATATTTTGACGAAATTAACGAAATTGAATAACGAAATTAAAAACTAAATATTGAAAAATAGTAAATTTAGGAAAATTCAAAAGACAAGTATATTTATTTAATGGAATAGTCTAGTCCTGGACTGTTGACTGAGCATTTGGCTATTGCTCTAAGACTGTTGATAATGATTTTTATCTGTCAGATTTTAACGTTCTCTTATTTCAATTAATTTAATAATACATGCCTTATACTATCTAAAACACGATATGATAAAGTGGTTTATCACGGTGAACTGTCAAAATACAATAAAAGTCTATTGTATTTTGACAGTTCATCCCGATAAACCACTTTATCATATCGTGTTTTGGTGGTAATGCTATAGGGCCAGGTTATAAGGGTGGCCCTCTCCAGATTTTTATTTTTTACTATTGAGCCTTATTAAAGCGAAACATAGTTCGCGGACACCGCTAGTTAGCTTGCCCTGTTTGTTTGGGTCAAATTTTGCAAGTTAAAATTTACCCACTTACCAGTATCTGATTGAGCTGAAATTTGGTATACAGCTTTAGTTCCGATGACAACGCAATTATGTGTAATATAGCTAAAATATGACGAAAATATCGTGAAGAAATACTGCCCGTAAGACTTAAAAAGATGTCCGTCCTACATAGGATAGTAGAACAGAATGTAGTATGTTAGTTTTTCAAGGAAGATTATAAAAACTTTATGAATAATGTTGATCTATTTATGTAGAGATATTTTTGATGGCTTACAACAATTAAAATCCTTTGAATAGTAGTCTACAATCTGGGAGCACGGAAGTGCCCCCGCTAAATCGAGTACAAAAACAAAAAGGCACGGCCGTATCACCCTTTTCTCGAAGCCATTCGGGCTATTTTCGACCCCCCTGTATCTTTGTTGTGGAA
Source organism: Schoenobius gigantellus (assembly GCA_963935595.1). Taxonomy (NCBI): domain Eukaryota; kingdom Metazoa; phylum Arthropoda; class Insecta; order Lepidoptera; family Crambidae; genus Schoenobius; species Schoenobius gigantellus. The sequence continues at coordinate 16,141,089 of OZ012551.1, read as the reverse complement.
AAAACTAGAAACCCAAATTTTCAATGGCCAAGAGGATATTACATAGCTAGATATGTTTCCAAATTACATTAAATTCGAACAAAGATCCTTAATTTTGTCACTGCTTGAATTACTAAGGTAATTCTAGCAGACCCACAAGCTCCAAAGTTTGAATAAAGTAATTTTTTAACTAATAGAGTATGGAAAAACTCTGACAGTCCAAAAAATTAGTCACGTTTTCTAGAAGTACAATCGGGATATAAGTAACTTTGTAATCTAGTTTCCTATACCTAAGCGTATGTAGTATATTCGAGAGTGATAAGTCTAAGCGGTTTACATCTAATCAATGCCAACTTTGGTTGTATTAAAGCGCAGGAGTCTACAATTTTTAAATGTAATAGACTGAGATGCATTTACTATGGTCCAAAGTTATGATTGGCCAACCCGTGCCTGCCTTCCAGACATCTCCTTCGGTGATAGTTAAAAAACTTTGGCCACTCATCGCGTGCTAGACTTCGATGCAGGGGAGTAATCATCGTATCTACTCTACACCAGCATGCGTAGAACCCCGAGATAAATATTTCTATCATTAACTGTCACTTTCTCGACACCAAACAATAACAATCTCATTCGCTACTGTCAAAAGTGACATTTCAGTGTAGAGAAACAGACCGAGAAAATACTCTCGCGATCCTTGTGCTACGCGTGCAGGAGTTTGGGAATTATGACCGGTTCCATACCCGCAAAAAAAAATTGTGTGCTTAATAGGCTAGTTAACCCTTTTTTAAAGTAGGGCTTAAAATGTTCATAATTGTTGTATTAGACCATAGCACATGAATATTATTTTTTTCGATGGCTAAAAAGTGCAAAAAATCTATTTTAAATTAAGATTTTCAATTTTGGACCGAAAACACAGTCAGCCATGATAGTCTGTTCATTATCTGTGGCAATGACGTCAGTCTTATAGTAAACAAAGCACGGGGGCAAATAACCTCACAAAAACAATGCTTTCTATTAAATATCACAAAATATAGTAAAACTGTATATGGAACGGGACAATAGAACAGGAATATAATAACCTCTTAAAAGACTCCAGGAAATCTGTGGATTAGACGTACCCAGTGATATATGTAGATATGCGAAATAATTGGTTAACACTCGCTTAAAGAAATCCTGTAACTATCTACTGAAACTCAAATGTATTTTTGCGAAAATCACATTAATGTAAGTACTATAACTGAATAACTCAATCTGTGTAGGTACTTCAGTTTCAACTTAAACAAAATAGAAGTTTTTAGGATGTATGTAAAATCAAATCTGTATGTAAATTAATAAAATTTTTATCTTTCAGTTAGAATGAAAACTGACTGCAGCCGACCAACCAAATTTTAACTTGACCAGAAAACTGAGAGGAAACTTGACCACTCACGCCTTTTTGATTTAATTTAAGTTATACGCTGACACTAGATGATGTTTCAAAGAAGAGAATATGTACTTATGTCCAATTGAATAATGATGTCATTGAATATTAATTAAAAAGTATGTATTACAAACAAAAATATCAAAGTTTCATAATAAATATATTTATCTAAACAACTTTTACTTGAATTTACTGAGTACCTAATTAAAATTTGTTGCTTTTAGTGGTTACTTAATGAGAACTATTGTGTACTAACCTGTTCTCCTCTTGACAACGAGATTGATAAGGCAGTAAAAGTTGTGCAACATAATACAAAGCAGTGCATGCTCAGCCACAACATCAAAATGTGACCCGTAAACTAGGACAACATTATGTCAACAAAATAACTCAAGTATTCATATACCAAAGCGCCATAGAAGTAAATAGGTCCAGTTTAGTAAAACTTAAAGATGTTATATCTTCACTGATTAAACCTGCTGGCCACCATGGCTGGTAAATTTCAGAACAGCTTACGCAAGAATATGCAAGTTATCCATTTTAAAGCCGTATACAAATATATTAAATGTGATTGCTGTGTTGTCAGCCTGTGCTCTTCTTAATTTATAAGACCATTCTTATTAAATAAATAATATAAAGAAATTTTTTTCTTTACTTTATACATAACTAACATCTAAAGATGACATAATAAATTTTTGTACTACATTAGTCATTATGTTCTTCACTAAAAAAATGTTCTATGTTTATTTGACAATAATGACTTGTAAAGGTTTAAGTTGAATCATGAAATTTGAAATCAATTCATTTAATTTGAAATACATGTGTTTTATTTTTCCGTTACACCTTAAAAGATTTATAATATTTTATAGGTTTGTTGCTCATATTTATCATTGAATAGGCTGAATAGAGTTAGATCAAATTTATTAATTTGTATATATTGCCTTAAGGTCGCAGGTAATAAAAGTCAAAATAATAGTAAAGTGATTTATTATGAAGTAATACTTTCATATAATTTAGGAAAAATGTAGTATAGTTTCCAAAATGGCACTATTTGATCAATAAGTTTTTTGACATACAGATTGTTAGAAATAGCTAATATTGTCACCTTTTGAGTGTTTTCAAAATTACATACTGCTAGCAACACAAAAGTATATAAGTTTTGCTTTAGCACAAAACATCTGCATCTATACTTGAGTTAAGCATACTGTTCACAGTTTTCCGTCTTTGATAATTAACATTTTCTTCAGTAAAAGAGCATGACAATTTTGTATTAATCTAATTTTATGGATACCGTTTGTTGAATAGACTATTACAGGGTATTAATCAGAAATGAGGTCACATTTTGCAAATTTCAACCCAAATCTTCATCTTTCAACTTTTATCCACATTTCATTATACTCGTAGGTGTCTGCAAGATTTCCCACCAAAAATCTTCCCAACAAAAGAACCATCATGTCATGCACTGGCTGACTTTATAGCACATGGAAGCTGTTATTGTTTATAACGAAGCTCGAACTAAAGAACACTTCTGTATTGATGATTCGTGGTTTAGTTTTCTATGCACTTTATTCTTTCTTCATTGAAGAGGTCTTTTATTTTTTAAGAAATATGTCACAATCTGTGTCTGTGAATGTATATATATTTTTCCTCCCAGTAATTTTCTTCATGCTTGACAAATGAACAACTGCCAATCTTTCTCTTTTTATGTTCATTTACAAATTCTTGCAGTTATACACTGGTATTTGACACATGATCCTGATGTTTTCTTTTCAACATTTCTCTTGAAGTAAACACTTTTAGTGTTTATTTGACTTTTGAGAGATAGAATTCTATCCAAAAGCATTCAACTGCTGTACAAAATAGCTCCTCACTGTGATGGTGCAACCACACGAAAAATGCATGTTTGCATCTCTCTTCTGCCGCGTGACAATCTTGACAAGTACACTTGTAACCTGTTCTTCATTAAAACAGTATTGAAACTGTACTTATATTGTTTAGAGTGCTACACAAAGAATCTCCTGACCATCAATCTGTCTATTTTCGGAAGATTTGTACTATCTGCTCTCATAAATCCAACATCAATGGTTGATTTTGCTATTAATACAAATAATTTACGATATTTACAAATATAACAACGGAGACTTGGACGATTTTTTGCCAGTTTTAGGAAAGAATAGTGCAAATCGACGAGTTGTTGAATCAAATTTGACATTTCTTTGTTTACTATATGAGTGACGTCACGGCCCTGACCACAGGATATCAAAGCGTTTACGGCGTGAGATAAAAAAGATTATTTCTAGCATTTTCAAATTAAATTTTTACAGTAATCATTCATTGTTATTTATTAAAATCTGTATATTGTGGAACCTTATGCCAAATACTGTTAGAAATAAACAATATTTTAATAAATTTTGTATTGAAACTGTACTTATATTGTTTAGAGTGCTACACAAAGAATCTCCTGACCATCAATCTGTCTATTTTCGGAAGATTTGTACTATCTGCTCTCACAAATCCAACATCAATGGTTGATTTTGCTATTAATACAAATAATTTACGATATTTACAAATATAACAACGGAGACTTGGACGATTTTTTGCCAGTTTTAGGAAAGAATAGTGCAAATCGACGAGTTGTTGAATCAAATTTGACATTTCTTTGTTTACTATATGAGTGACGTCACGGCCCTGACCACAGGATATCAAAGCGTTTACGGCGTGAGATAAAAAAAGATTATTTCTAGCATTTTCAAATTAAAATTTTACAGTAATCATTCATTGTTATTTATTAAAATCTGTATATTGTGGAACCTTATGCCAAATACTGTTAGAAATAAACAATATTTTAATAAATTTTGATATGAGTCAACTACCCCATTGTTAAATTCATCAACTCATAAAATTGTTTCATTTATTCCCCTTAACGCCGCACTGGCTCCCAACGTGGGCCCCTTAACGCCGCAGCGGCATGTAATTATTGGAGCGCAGATGATGATTGGTATAACATGTCTTTTATTATCCTTCTGTCCCATACGATGTAAGGATGCCATACTATTTTTCAAAATGCTACATAACAATTCAAAATAACTACAAATATATTGATAAATTAAAGGTTATTTACTATGAGTAACATAATGAAATTGATATCAAACAATAAAATATGAATTATTATATAACTTCAACCTTTGACTTATAATGCATTTTTTTCACAGGTATTGTTTTATGACGTAGACGAGGAATAAGAAAGAATTTTTGGAAATTCAACCCTTAGAGGGGTGAAAAAGAGGTTGAGAGTTTGTATGAAAGTCCGTCAATTTTGAAGTTGAGTGAGCACGTTTTAAGTATTTTTTATTATTATAACGTATAATATATAATATATTCCCCTTAAAAATGTGAAATAGGGATTGTGGGTTTAATTTTGTATTTTGTTCGAGTATCACACTAACACTGCTTAACGTATTTCAACAGGACTTTTATATAGGCCTTTGCTATAATAGTTTGAATTATTTTTACCACGGAAAAATTTAGAACTCTCATAAGAAAAAAAATCCAATGTAAAGTCGAAAATGACCCGGGCGAAGCTGCGGGCGTAAAGCTGTTTGTCAGAAGAAATATGTACCAGCACTACATTTCTTCTCTTGACAAAATTATTAACAGTTAAATTATTAATTGAGGAGCCCAGGCGAAGCTCGTTTCCACCTTCGGCCTTATCATCACTTACCATCAGGTGAGATGAAAGTCAAGAGCTTCCCCGTCGTATATGTAAAAAAAAATGATAGGTACATAGAATATACGTGAATAGTGTCATAATTACTATTATTTTCAGTGACCTCAATGAGGAACGGTGGTATTATCAGGGATATAACTCTATTAGCTTAGGAGGTATCCGTAACTTTTTTAAATATCTATTTATTTACAATTTCAGTAACTTTTGATTTACATTTACAACACACGCATTTCCATTGTTCATTAATGTTTCTGATCAAATACTGATTAGACCACATGCGTAAATCACCATTCTTATTCCTATTACTATTATAAATATACATACATACATTGTTTATATTATTAATGTTGTTAATTGGGCAAAAACTGCTGAATAAATTAGGATGGAGCTAGGCGCAGACTGTTTATTACCTGGATTAAACACGAGCTCAAAGCAGACAGACTAAGGCAAAAACTTCAAGCTCTGTAACTTAGTTGAATGTTATAAAATCTGTAGGAAGATAAAGAAGAATGCTATTTCCATTTTGTTATTTTTAAGCTTGACTTTGAATGTCGAGAAATTTCTCCCCTTGCTGTTGAAAGTGCCTGTATGCGATCTAGCATAAGTACTTTGACATTAATTCTTAATATTCTCTTGGACGGCTTAAGATATGATAACTTCAAGCCTTAGCAGTCATGACTGCTCATCATGGATAATGTTCGTGGCAGAACTTATTTTGAGTTATATTAGGACATAAGGTCAACTCTACGCTTTCTTTTGATTGCTATGTTAATAAAGTCTTTATCTTATTTATAACGTGAACTGACACATCCAATCTTGTAATGGAAGTTGAACCCAAACTTTTGCTTTGAAGTCAACTTCCAATTGACGACTCTGTAACAATACAGGAAGAAAAAACGCCCATGCTGGTTTTCTTGCTCGTTCTTTCTAATACAAGGTTCTTCAAGACTTCGGAACCATTGGCGTAGCTTCTTTGACGCGAAAAAGTGATTAGTATTAATGTAATTTAAATAAACGATATTGAATTTGATATAAAGTGAATAAATAAATACAATTTGAATACATGGACATTGCAATCACTGTGTATACACCACACCTAAACAGGTACGAGACATATTGATAGTATATCCGACGTATTCAAAATGTATTGCTGTTCTTTTATAATATCGTCTTGCATCTATGGCATAATTAATCAGTGCATATTTCATAGAGCTAATCTTATGATACTCTAATATAAATAATATTTTGTTACCAAACCATGTTTTCTTGCAATAAAATTAAAAAGAACAGCTAAAAGTCGAATTGTGCTGCGTGGTAAATCGAGGCTCCAATGGCCACAATAAAGTACTTACTAAAACTTTTAACTTTACAATACTCGGTGACGAATTTTTATATTGGAATGTTGGTTTACAGTCTGATAGTTATAAGCTGATCGTATCGAATGAAATCGATTAAATAGTGCAAACTTTGGAGAAACTGGAATCGTGTATATATAAAAGTTTGTGAAGATCGGTCGGCGCGGATCAAACGACAACCGTTGCCGCGAACGAAACTCACTGTTAATCTGTGTTGCACAAATCCTGTAATCGATACCCACTCGTATTATTGGAGCGAATTCATTTTAACAGATTAAGAAATTGAAAATGAAAAAGTGTGTATGATATATCCATATTTCTCAAATTGAACAAGTTCTGAAACTTAGATCGAAAAAATAAAAATAATGACGACAATGTAATTAATGTTAATAAAATAATGATAATATCGAAGGACCGGGAAGATGAATAATTTAATAAACATAATAATAATAATTATGGAGTGTCGGTGGCACTGTGCACTGGGCACTTGCCTACTAATCGGGAAGTCCGGGGCTCGAGACCGCCATGTACCAATGTGTTTTTCGTTTTTCGAATTACATATGTACATCCTACGGTGACAGAAAACATCGTAAGGCAACCTGCATACACCTGCGAAAAAATTCAAAGGTGTACTGTGTGAAGTCGACCAATCCGCACTGGGCCAGCGTGGTTAACTAAGGTCTTTAACACCCTAACTTATGGAAGGCTTGAGCCCCTCGGCGGGGACGTATGTGAGCTGTTATGATCAATAATAATAAAAGCAAATCATACGTAGGAAATAAACAATTTGCTTTTATTATTATTACATCTATACGCGAAAGAGATATTCAAACGCCATTCGTTAGCAAATATTTGTTGCGATAATTTCTCTCAGTATTCTTTAGTATCTTTGCAACCCATTTCTTTGTTCGATTTCAATATCTAAAGAGGTGGTTCTAATTCCAGAAAGGTGCCCTAAATTTCTGTAATGGTTTCCATCCAAGACAAGCTTGACTTCCAGCCAAATTGAGCGCCGCATGACGACAGGAACCATTCTATAATATATTATTTCCTTTTTCCTGTCATTGGTTAAATTGTAAGGGATTATCATTTTTTCACCGCGGCACGAGTTGGATTGACGATTTCGCAGAAATATCTTTCACCTGGCCAATATCAATTCCATTAAGAGCGCTGATTAATTATTATCGCACCGTGAATATAATAAATTGAATCGCAAAGTATTATGCATTGAACAAATTAAGTGTTAACCGCAGCCGGGATGACGTTTAATTTCAAACTATTGACGGGTGTAAAAAAACTGATTTTCATTGGAACTTGTCGGGTGCGGTTAGGAGTGTGAGTGCGTAGGCAGGCGGGTGTGCGTCGTGTCCTCCACCCATCCTCCAACCTCCAGCCTCCTTACTTGTTACAGAGTAACCTTCTTCAATTTTCTGCACGCCTGGTACTATTTGGCATTGACTTAGGGGAAACGGGCCGACAATTCATCGAGTCAATTATTAAGAAGTTTTTTTTATCGTTCGTTGTATGCCAGTCGCGTGAGGATTGGCTTTTTTACATTTAAAGTTTATATGTTTAAAATTAAAGTAGTAAGGTTCATGCCATTTTGTTTTTAACGATGTACAATTATTTTAATTATGAATTTTTTTTAAGTATCATATGATTGTTGCTTGTAGTGACGTATGTATCAGTAGTTTGAATGTCACTCGTTTTAAAAAAACACAAACATCAAATAAAAGTGGAATCAGAGACGTTGGGCAGGCAAAAATATGCCTAATAATTTTTACAACAGTTCTTAAAAACTCATCAGACTTTTAGTTTTTTGATTGCTTGTATTTAAATAAATTAGGTATCTATATAGTTTTTCGTTTCCTTGAATAGTTGCACAATAAACATTAATAAAATATTTAAAATAATTGCAGGGCTTTTGAATTAGAACTTATACATTTAGTTTAATGTTTATTTAAACATTTTGATTCAACTAAAGATTTATATAGACTAATTAATGCCGTAACGTCACATATTAATTAAATAACAATTTTTTGACATTTCTAAAAGTCACACGGCTTAGCTATGTTTTTCATAATGAAGGTACTAAAATTTCACAAAAGAAACAAGTCAAACTCAAATGAAATTAAAAGACAATAAATCACACCAAGCACCAAATTCAGTATTTAAATAACTTACAACGTTTCCGCAATATTTCAAAGAATTAATTATTTAAATAAAAACTGATCACAATTATCATAAAACTCAAAAAGTAGGTGTTACTTTTTCCCTTAGCTCAAATTGAAAGATGCAATATTCATCCGCGGGTGAGACGAAATTAATTACGCACGGCACGGCTTTTAATAAACGTGGAGCGTTTACGAATTGAAAGAGAGAGTCGGGACACGAAAACCTGCTTTCCCACATTCCAGCAATAAAAGGGAAACCCGTTTCAATTTTCCGCGCCCGATAACAGGGACGGAGATAGGGCAGCGTGGAAGAGCGAGCGGGTGAGCGATATCGCTGTAAGAGCTTACCTCTTTGCAGTTTCTGGTAGCCTGGTAAGTAGTTACAGGTCGCGTAACGCGGCGGCGGCGATGCGTTGGTCGTAACGGTAAGCGAGCTGCGGCGGCGGCTCTGAGGACCCGACTGCAATCGCAGCGCTGCGTTGGGGGTGGTGCACTCGCCCTGTGCAAGCGAGACTGCAATGCCCGCCCATTCGCCTCGTGCCTCACTTTCCCGCCCTACTGCTCTTGTTAACTTCATTAACTAATACACGTTTTCAATAAAAATTTACACGTTTTTAATCACCAACTCGCAAATCAAATCTCAAATCATTTTACAAATGGTCACAATTCGTATGCGCGATTGACAAGTATTCAACATGGGAACAGATTAAGCGTCACGTTAACAGCTGTGCGTAACGATTGGATTCGTTCAAACGACTGATAAGAAATGTCTCTCAGGTGAAAACCAGACAAGTTATGGCCAGACGTTATCAGAAATAAAGTTACAAGATAGTCGGCGGTGCTTAGGCGGGCCCGCCCACGCTGTCGCCCCGGTGACCGCCCGTCCTTGCAAGCGGATACACGTGTACAAAGCTGCTCTGTAATTTTTTCCCAAATCGAGCTACTAATATAATAAATCGCGTGTAGAATGGCACAGGTTTCAAAGCTTGTAATGAAGTCTGAAGTGCTCTTTGATCGTATAAAGTTACTTTAAAATTCAACAATAATTTTATTTCAAAAGATCCTTTTCCTTCAATCGTTGGGTTAAATTTCATGAAACTATAATTTCACATTTTATCCATATCACATATAAGTTACAGATCAAATCGAAATGTACTTAAAAATAACATTTTACTCAACCTGAGTCATTGAAGCTTGACATAAAACAATTTTAACATGAATTTTCAACACACTTGCTCGTAAAGTGGATCTAATTTTACCGGTTTTAGATACATAAAGCAGCTCATAAAACTCGCGTGTATTATAGTAGAGGCACGCATCACAGAGTCCGGCAATGCTGCACTTGCCGGCCGCGCCAGTAATGTACTATATTTTTAAAAGCTAGAGGTAGCATAAAAGACACCAACGAACTACACGATTTCTCAAATGATTATTTTCAAAACATTATTTAGTTTGTCTACAAATGAACAATGATTTGTGTTATTTAATCAAAAAATCACTTGATTACATATTTTTCCTCACAAGCGTCTTGAAAAACGGCGTACGATATACGTACATATATTGGTTATACACACTCGGCTCTATTACGCTGCAATTGCGTCTCGTGAGTTATAACCAACATACCGCACTTATAGTAATGTACTATTTAATGTTAGACTAATCTAAATTAAGATGTTGATGTTCCTAGCTACATTTGGCCTTATTCCAAAAATCTTAGAGCGTTTGTCGAAATCGATTTATCTTTTTAGGTTTAAAGTTAATTGATCTATATTTAATTACAATTGAACGTGCTAATGTTAACGTATTGAACTATCATTGACAACTATATACTATTTTCTATCATAGTAAGTAATAAAAGCGCATATTAAGTAAGGACACAATGTTTTGTTAAAATAAAAGTATAACAACATAAACAGAACGGCCTTCACTATCGGATGAACTCAGGAATTGCGAAAAATATGGTTACCTATCATAAGATCGAAAATTTTTTGACCGAATTTCATTTCACAGAAAACTTTTCGACTGCTTTCATTTCGTTTTTTTTTACTTCGTCAAAATCTCGTTTCTCACTGTATCAGTTGACCTATTTATCAATTCGTTTTTTTTCGTTACTCCCACGTTTCATTTGGTCAAAAACCTTTTTATCGAAGTATGCTCAGCCAAATCAACATTGTTCGAAGTATCATGTTTCCGAACATTCATTACATTCTGTGTGTGGTCAATTGGTCATAATGTCTAACCTAACCTAACCTACAGTGATATCCCATAAGTTTTTCTCCTTGCGGGGGACTTCCGCCCCCGATCCCCCCGAGTAAGGGGGTTGCGCCCCCTATACCCCCGCTCATGCAGACAAGCAAGCAAGCAAGCAAACAAACAAGTATGCAAGCCTGCAACATGTAAGCCAGCATGCAGCATGCAGTTTGATGCTCTATGTGTGGTCACAATGTCTAACCTTTTTTTTGCGGCGCGGGAATCTCATTGCGATTTCACAAGGGGCTGAAAAGCTGACAAGGCCACCCCTTGGATATGCCATTGGACTCGGGTAAAATCCCCATACCTGTCTAAACCACCCTCCAGTAACTTACACCCCCATGGAGGCACGTTCGTAATCGGACTAGCCATTCCCCAATCGCACCCCCCGGACACAATGTCTAACCTAACCTGCAGTGATATCCCATAAGGTTTTCTCCTTGCGGGGAAACATGCAAGAAACATGTAGTTTGATGTGTGATAACAATTTACCCTCCTTACTTATAACCTCCGTAACCTAACCATTTTTTTTGTTTTTCTTTTTATTTCGGGGGGAATTCTCATGGATACTCTGCACTGGAGGGTGCAGGGTTATGTTGGACTCCGACGAGAATGTGACTCGCCGACCTACCAACTAAACCACCCCGGGGTTCAGCAGCTCGCCAGGTATAATAATAATAATTTTTATTTTGACACAAATTAATTATACAAATAAAAAATGTTGTTCCAAAGGAACTAGTCGAAGACTGTGCATCGGGTGCCGATGGCTTCTCATTGTGTACAGATCTTGACTATGTCAAAATAATATATTTATAATAGGTATCACAATCACAATTCATAGTTACAATTACAATTTTGAATTTTGAATACAAAACAATTTTGAATTAACAACCTTATGGATTCTACCAAAAAGAAGTTCCAGTAGGCGTGGAAAGGGAAAATGCACGCTGGTGCATTTTCCATAACCTAACCAGTCAAGTATTACCACCAGCCACCTTATAATTTTCGGTAAAATGTTGTTTTGGTGAAAAAAATATGCCAAATAAATCATCTGGCAATTGAAAAAAGTTTAAAAGAGACTTCGGTCAATAGTAAAAAAAATATTTTGAAAATCGGTGTCCGGTAAAATAAGACTTATGCCAAATAATATTTCGATGGTCTAAAAATATGGCAAACAATACATATAGTACAAAAGACGTCGTTTCGGTCAAATGTAAATCGGACAAGAAAATTTCGGACAAGTAATAGAATCCCGAAAAATATCATATGTTGGACCGATTTATCCAATATGTATCGAAGAGCTGATTTTTTTCTTTCTCACGATTTCAGAGTTGATCCCAATGTGAAAGTTTTTCAGTATGATATAGTCCGAACAACCTCTTAGAATATCATCACAACTTTTAAGAAAAAATTGTATGAACAGGGCCTTTTGACTGTGCATTTCAAAATACGAAGGAAATTATTTTAGCTTGAGAATGGTAATTATGTTTTTGGGGGTTGTGTGGTAATTTATCCGTAATGGTCTTCCTGACTCAAGCCATGCAACAAGCGGCTTACTGAATGATCCGGAATGGGCCCCATGACGCGGAATGAACAACACCGGGGTTTAGTAGGTAAACGACTAGCCACTGGTTTAGCTGGAGTCCCAAATGTCAACATCGACGGGCCAGGGCAGCATTTAAGATTATCCCTATAGAAAAAAGTCATCATGAATAACATCTACTAAATCATAACAAGTATTTGTTTAAAGGATTTGTTGTTACTTATACTTACATAAGTATAAGTTTCACTGAAACAATTTGATTTGCTAAATCGGTAAATACCAAATCGCTAAATGCAGGTATCAAGAATGAATATATCTATTTGAGAGAATAATTTATAGGTCCCCTATGGCAGCTTGTGGCGAGTTGGTGACGAGATGCGATCAAGGCCTACTAGCATTCCCGATAATATGGTCTAGGGGATCATATGACATCCGCTTCTGGTTCGTTTTAGTCAGCCAACTGGCCTTTTAGATCTTTACCGTAAACTCGTCTGTGGACTAGTATTCGTACTCGTCTGTAGCTAATCTTTTTGGAGAGGCTTAATAAGTGTGCTGTGAGTTACCAGAGCGGACACATTTTATCCCACTGAGGGATGTTGAAATGCTAATGACGTCGATAAGTGCCTGTTTTAAATCTTAATGCCTTTTTCAACCCATTATTATAATAGTTCAATTCAACTCAACTGATATTCAACCTTCAAGGGGGTAAAGTATGTGATAAAAGTTTGTTTGTTTGTTTGTTTGAAATTTCATGCTTCTAGCTTTTAAATAAGGGGTTATTTAAAAGCTAGAAGCATGACAATATATTTTAGCTAATAATAATAATAACTAATAATTATGAATAAGTAAGCACACGCTTAATAAATATTTAAAACTGCACCCTAAAAGAGATGATCGTTTGCTTTTTGTTTTTGTGTTTACATGATAAAATATACAATTGGAAATAAATGTAATATGTGCAATAATTCATATTGTAAAATAATTAATTATAATAAATTTAATTTAATTATTTATTGGTCTGCATTGATAGGTTAAGGTTAGACTTGTACATGGAGACCACCTCCTCGTGGTGCACCCTGGGCAACCCAGTAGAATTTCTGCCCCGGGGTAAGAGTCTGACAGGTGCCCTCGTGGAGGGGGGCGTGGGGTGGCCGGGTTCAACTCGGCGGACCACTTCATGTGACCATGTAACCTTTTAAATTAAGAATGTAGCTGGGGCTGTGTGTCGCCTGGGGACCCGTTTGTAGATCGTAGCCCTTTTCGCCATCGTTCCGTTTTGGTCGATCCCAACATCATCGAGCTTCGGCGAGTAGTCGTTTGTTGCTTTAGTGCGGCCTCTACGAAGGGTGCGTGTGTTGGCCGAGTTCAACTCGGGGGGGCCACTTCCTGGGGGGACACTGTAGTCGCATTTGCTGTGGAAACGGTGTCGCTGTGGTGTTTTAAGCTTTTGGAGCTTAGCTTCGTTAGCGCAGCGGTGGATCCAGTGGGGTCTGATGTCGGACAACATCAGACCCTACTGGCCTGGTCCCATGACTGAGCGTCAGGCCACGTAGAAGGAAACCACACTTAAAATTACTCTTCTTTGGTTCCCATGGGGATCGATCTCCATTTTCTGGGAGGAGGGGGGACGTGAAGGGTTTTCCACTGGTGAGCAAGCGCGGACGAGGTTGTGGTAGTAGCCATAAATGTTCCCATGACGTCGTCTGGGACGTGTGGACGTGCTTGTACCAGGCATCACTGGGATCACTCAGTGCATCGAGGGGTTTAGTTGGTAGGTAGTCACAGCACTCTGCTGCGGAGTCTTACATACCCTTGCATTTTTTGGAGCTTGGACGGTGTGAAAATGCATTCCCCTCGTAAAAAAGACTTGTTACTGCCGCACGCATACGCATTGCTTTTGCTTGCTATACTTTCTTACTTGCTGCTGGCTCGCAAGAAGGATTGGTGCAGGGAGGCTGCCCGGGACTAACTTCCCTGCTAGGGAAGTTAGGTGACAAGTAATCGTTATGATTTTTTTCTCGAAAACGCGTAGAGATATCTGTTAACGCCATCTATCAAGCGACGGCTCAAACTTCTACCTTTATTCATCAGCTCAACGCATCATTCATCCAATCGACATACATTCATTCTTATATAGAATCATTCATTCGGCAGATTCAAAAATTGTAACGCACTTACCAAATTACATTCGTAGAGAAAAGATCTGTTTTTCATTGAGAAATAAATAATCGACTACAGTACATATATTCTTTCTAAAATAATATAAACGCAAGATACTTCAAAAGAACCCACAAGCTATCGAACATTTGGTTCTTCTTCGACGGATCACAATTGGACTACGCCTAATCTTCTGGAGACGAGAAGTATACTCAAGTAGACGAATTAGACACGAGAAGCCGTTTGAATACGAGAGAAAGCAAGAGAAGGCGAGAAACGGTCAGACTTTCATCCTATTTTACTCCCATCCTAACGGACATTGTCTAATACATTTTTGTGATTTTCACTTTCCAGTTTGTGAATCGTGTCAGTCTAGCAGCTCTTATATCGCTCGCTGTACCAGCCACGTAAGTGTTTCTGATTCCTATAAAGTGCCAGAATGAGTGACGATGATTCTAAATGTTTAAATGTACCTAAATCACATAACAGAAAGAGTAAAAGTCCTGATCGCGTAATGGCGGACGACCGCATGGTTGAACTTAAAAAATTAAGATCTACCTCAAAGTTACGATTAACGTTATTTGAAAAATACTTGAATAAAATTGCTGATAAAATATTAACTGAAAAAGATAAGGCCGAATTAAAATTGCGTATCAAAGATTTCGAAAACTTACTTGCTAACTTTCATTCCATTCAGACTGAGATTGAAAGTAAAGTTGACGAAAATGACTTGTTTATTCATTTAGAATATCGAGAGCAATTTGAGGAACAATATTTTAACGTTGTGGCAACTGCTAAGTGTAGATTGGTCGATGATATTGCTGAGTCTGGTTCCAAGTGTAACGTTCAGAGATTGATGTCAGTGAAATTACCCGAAATTAAACTTCCGTCCTTTAGCGGTTCATATGATCAATGGTTAGAATTCAAAAACTCATATATCACCATGATACATAATCGCAATGACCTAGATTCTATCCAGAAATTTCATTACCTAAGATCGTCGTTAAGTGGTACAGCCCTTCAAGTAATAAGTGCATTAGAGTTCACTGCGGCTAACTACACTAACGCATGGGACTTATTAGTCAAAAGATTTCATAATAATCGCCTGCTTATACATAATCACGTAAAATCATTATTTACGCTTCAGTCTATTCAGCAAGAGTCGCCTGCGCAGATTAGAAAATTGATAGATACCGTTAATCGAAATTTACGCGCATTAAAAACTATTGGTGAACCCACCGATACGTGGGACACGTTAATTATATATTTAATTGTCACTAAATTAGATTCATCTACCGAGAGAGAATGGGAAAATCACAAAGGTTCTATCACTTCTGATCTTCGCAGCGATACTTCACTTAAATTGGATCATTTACTTTCGTTTTTAAAAAATAGGGCTGACATGTTGGAGATGGTTAATCATAATAAAAATAATCACTCTATGAAGTCACAACAACACGAAAACAAATCATCCATTAGCGAGCCTAAGAAAAACTTGTTTAAATCACAACACGTTCATAGCTATGTATCTACGCGAAACACTAAGCAGTCGGATCGATCAATTCGCACTTGTGTTATGTGTGATGACAAACACGCACTTTACACTTGTATTCGTTTCTTAAATTTACCGATCCAAGACAGAATTAAATTCGTAGAAACTAAAAAACTGTGCCCGAATTGTTTACGGTCAGGTCATTCCATATCTGATTGCACATTCGGTTCATGTAGACAATGTCAACAGAGACATAACGGACTGTTACATATAGAAAATAAGAGTGTTGTTTCTAATGCGCCGGTGCATCGTGCAATGGCAACCAATAACAGTCTCCCCACTACGTCTACTACACTTCATAGTAAAACAGATCTTAATGTACACAGATTTAGGGTCGATAACGGCTTGCAAACGACACTCAGCGGCTTGCAACCTGTTTTGTTATCAACCGCATTGATAGAAATCGCTGATACCAATAACAAGTATCATTATGCGCGCGCGCTGCTTGATTGTGGTAGCCAGCATTCTTTTATAACTGAAAAATTATGTAAGCGATTAAAACTTCCGATTTTACAGTCCACTGTTCGTGTCTCGGGATTAGGGCGATCGGTCACTAACTCGAGTCAATTATGCGAAATAATATTTAAGTCAAAGTTATGCGATTATAATACACAAGTTAGGTGTATAATCTTACCGTGTATTACCTCTATATTGCCTACGACGCATATAGATATAAACACGTTAGTTATTCCGGAGAATATAATTTTAGCCGATCCCACCTTTTACTTGCCGTCAGATATAGATATTTTGATAGGAGCTGATAGGTTTTGGGATTTGTTAGATGGAGAAAAAATACGACTTTCACAAGGGCCATATTTACAGAGCTCTAAATTAGGGTGGTTAATATCTGGTAGTTTTCACGGAGATTCAATGTGTCACGAAGTCCAGTGTAACCTCACTAATACGTTAGAAATAGATTTAGATTCGATAGATAAACGATTAAAACGATTTTGGGAAATCGAAGATATACCCAGGTCGAGTAACACACTCACAGCTGATGAGCGTAAGTGTGAAGAGGTTTTTCGTAACACAACTTTTCGTGACGAGTACGGAAGGTTCAGTCTTCGACTCCCGCTGAGGGAATCACCCGATTCTCTTGGAGATTCTTTTAAAACGGCAGAAAAGCGATTTATAAATTTGGAACGTAAATTAGAGCGTTTTCCTGAATGTAAGAAACTTTATTGTGATTTTATGCGAGAATATAGAGAATTAGGTCACATGACTCGAATAAATGCGCTTGAGTCGCCTAATTTCGTATTTCCCCACCATTGTGTTTTTAAAGATAGCACGACGACAAAACTAAGAGTTGTCTTTGATGGTAGTGCTAAAACTACGTCAAATAAGTCACTTAATGACATTCAGTATACTGGTCCCATACTTCAAAATGATATATTTTCAATTTTACTTAGATTTAGACAGTATAAATTTGTAGCATGCGCAGACTGTGAGAAGTTTTTTAGGCAGGTACTCATACAAAAGGATCAAAGAAATTTACAAATAATTCTTTGGCGTGACCATCCATCAGAGGAGTTAGGACTGTATCAACTAAATACAGTAACCTACGGCACTTCCTCTGCACCTTACCTTAGTATGCGCTGTCTTAGAGAATTGGCATCAAGCTGTGACTCTGAGGTAGCCAGGATAATAAGCGAGGATTTTTTTGTGGATGACCTAATTACGGGCCATGATGATTCAGATTTTTTATTCAAAACATGCGAAAAGGTATCTGAAGTTCTGCGCTCTGGTTGCTTTCCACTCCGCAAATGGACCTTTAATTATGACGTGTCTGCTACAGAATCTAAAGAATTGCACATAGGTGAACATCCGCAAAATAAAACTTTAGGTCTCGGTTGGTTAAGCAACAGTGATGAATTGCATTTTGTTACCAAAATAAAATGTATGCCTAAATTATTAACAAAACGTGTTATGTTATCTGTTATATCGCAAATTTATGATCCGCTAGGTCTTGTAGCCCCTGCAGTAATTAATTTTAAAATAATCTTACAGAAATTGTGGCTATCTAAGATAGGATGGGATGACCCAGTTCCTGACGATATCATTAAAAGTTGGTATCAATTTATTAATACGTTAGATGATTTACAGAAATTAAGGATTCCACGTTATGTGAAAAGCCCATATGCAGAACGCACGGAACTCCATATTTTTTCCGACGCATCCCAAGCAGCTTATGGAGCTTGCGCGTATGTAAAAACTTACAACAACGATTTAGACATAACAGTAAAATTACTTTGTGCCAAAAGCAAGGTAGCCCCTTTGAAGGTTCTTAGCATACCAAAGTTGGAACTGCTGGGTGCATTAACAGGTGCTAAATTGCACAATAAAATAATTAATTCACTTAGGTTAAAATTCGATTCAGTTTACTTTTGGACTGATTCAACAATAGTTATTGGCTGGCTAAGAATGTCTCCGCATTTACTAAAATTATTTGTACAAAACAGAGTGAGTGAAATTAATGAATTAACCGGAGATTCAGTCTGGCTTCATGTCAATAGTAAAGAAAATCCCGCAGACATATTGTCGCGAGGCCTCAACTTTAGCGCGCTCGGTCAATGTAGTCAGTGGTGGGACGGTCCATTATTTTTACATAATAAAAATTTTAATTCGCAAAATTATATTCATTTCAGTTCAAATAGGCATGAATTACCCGAACTCAAGTCACAAACCGTATCATTAGCTAGTATAAACGACATGTGCATATTTAATTTTGATAGATATTCTTGTTTTTCTAAAATAAAAAGAATCATAGCATACGTCCTTAGATTCGTAAATAATGCGCGAGCGCAGCGACACAAGCGGCTTCGGCTAACCGGTTCCTTATCAGTCGACGAGCTCAGCGCGGCCGAGTGCATACTGCATGTTGTTGCACAAAAACAAATGTTTCCTATTGAATATAACCAGTTAATTAATAACTTATCTATACCAGTCAAGCGAAATAGTAGTTTGTCAGGACTTAATATTTTTCTAGACGAGAATAAAGTTATACGAGTGGGTGGTAGATTATCAAATGCGAATAATTTTAGTTACGAAAAGAAGCACCCGGTATTATTAAGCGGTAAGCATCATTTAACTTTGTTATTATTTCGAGAACAGCATACACGATTACTACATGCAGGCCCACAGCTACTATTAAGTACTGTGCGTGAGTGTTGGTGGCCAATAGGTGGTAGAAATCTAGCTAGGAAGGTTGTCAGAGAGTGTGTTATCTGTACTCGGAGGAAAGGTAACATTTTGACACCGATTATGGGTAATTTGCCATCTCAGCGCTTACATCCTGGTTATCAATTTATGTACTGTGGTGTAGACTATGCAGGTCCTGTTTCGATTCTGAGCCGTAAAAGACGCGGAGGTAAATTGACGAAAGCCTATATTTGTTTATTCGTTTGTTTCGTAACTCGAGCGGTCCATTTGGAACTTGTGAGCAGTCTATCAACCTCTGATTATATTTTAGCTTTAAAACGGTTTATTGCTCGCCGTGGTAAGCCCGCGGAGATTCATTCCGATAACGGACGTAACTTTGTTGGTGCGGCTAATGAAATTAATAAGTTTTTTTCAACTTGCTCCAATGATATTATAGATTTTACTAAAAATGAAAACATAAAATTCAAATTTATTCTGCCTTATAGTCCTCACTCTGGTGGTTTGTGGGAATCTGGAATTAAATCGTGTAAGCATCACCTTCGTCGAGTTGTGGGAGATGCTAGATTGACATTCGAGGAATTCACTACTGCTTTATATTCAATTGAAGCTGTACTTAACAGCAGACCAATGTCACCTCTTTCCACAGATCCCAATGACCTTTCCCCTCTCACCCCAGGCCATTTCCTAATAGGAAAGTCTATGATCGCGCCAGCTTGCAAAGATATCACAGCAGCGACACCTGGACGTCTTCTGCGCTACGACAGAATAGAACAGATGAGGCAACACTTCTGGGCGAGATGGTCTAAAGAATATATTTCCGAGATGCAGACCCGTACCAAATGGAAGGCGAATGCACCTGATCTGAAAGAAAATATGCTTGTATTGATCAAAGAAGATAATGCACCACCTCTACGATGGCGTCTTGGCAGAATCTTACGCACCTACCCTGGCAAAGATGGCGTATCCCGGGCAGCTGAGATCCGGACAGCATCTGGGAATATTCAGAGAAGTTTTGCGAAGCTTTGTCCACTTCCCATACAACTTGATGATGAAGCACGTGAAGAAAAGGATGCGTGATACTGTTGGAACTTGGTTATTCCAAGGCCGGCGGTATGTTAACGCCATCTATCAAGCGACGGCTCAAACTTCTACCTTTATTCATCAGCTCAACGCATCATTCATCCAATCGACATACATTCATTCTTATATAGAATCATTCATTCGGCAGATTCAAAAATTGTAACGCACTTACCAAATTACATTCGTAGAGAAAAGATCTGTTTTTCATTGAGAAATAAATAATCGACTACAGTACATATATTCTTTCTAAAATAATATAAACGCAAGATACTTCAAAAGAACCCACAAGCTATCGAACAATATCAAACTGTAATTAATATTAAATACTCATCTCTACGGCCTGTTTCAGCTGTGAAAAAATCAAATATTTAAGTCAACTCTATCAAAAGATATGGCCGCTTATATCGCATATTTTCGCAAATTTTACAAAACCTATAGGATACCGTTGACCGAGAATCATGAAAGGATAATGTCGAAAATCGTCCCATGACCAACAAAGATTTGATTTACGTGATAATTATATGCATGTTTTATAACACTCATTACAAATATAGTTTACGTCATAATTATATATTGATCATAATTGATGTGGACGTAAAGTATTTACTAATGCCTTAGTATACGAAAAGCATTTTTTCACTGCTGTTCGTATTGGGACGAACAATGTATGGACGCAGAGCAATGTCCTTTAGCACGAAACAAAGTCTCATAGCATCTATTTGAAAAAGAATCTGAAAACCGTAAATATGTACATAATTAGGAACTTATACACTTAGATAAATTTGAACGGAATCCTCGGTGCGAGAGTCCAACTCGCTCTTGGCCGTTTGTTTCCCAACGCGTCACACTGTTACTGTCAGTGAGATTGGATGGGAACTGTCTATTTAAAGCTAACCCCCTTTTTAACCGACTTCACAAAAAAGTTACTAATTCGGTATTCAATTCGTTATTAATATGTTTGTTACCTCACAACTTGGAACGTCACGATTTGAAAAAATCTTTTTTTTTGAGAGAGTATAACTTCCCGATTGATCCCATATCGTTACCAAAGTCCACACCGAAATCGAAATAAAAATAGTTTATCCTGTGCCCGTTTTTTTATTTTATACTTTTTAAGCAGTCGGGCTTTTTAAATTTCATTTATTTTTAACTAAGCACAAATATTGTTTTCCGTGGGGAAAGGCGAAAATAATACAGCGGTATTAGATAATTAGAAATGAGTAAATACGTATTTATGGGTTTAAAAATTCCACTCTTAAAGGGGTGAAATAGGAATTGAAAGTTTGTTTTCTGTTTTTAATGGGACTTTCTTTGAAAGCTGCTACTTTATTATTTCGACTTTTTTTACGGTAGGAAAATATGTAATTCCTATGGCAAAACTCAAAAGCGCAGGTAAAGCTAGTTGCACACAAAAATACATTTTGTAAAGCAAACAAAAATATGGGTAGGTATAATTTGCGGCGTTAGTGCTGAAAAAGAAGATTAAGATTTAGAATTTTTTAAAACGGTCTAGGTGATAAATACATTAAAATCAGCTAGTGATTTTTTTAAGTTAAGGTATTAATCATGGACAGACCAATTTTAGAGATCAAATATGCCTATAAAGTTTTCGTTGTGTAAATTAATAACAGAATATATAATTTAAGTTCGTTCATTGAAGTACACAGGCAAAGTAGAGAACCTAATAAAAATTACGTGACATTTTATTCAAACTTTTACCAGTGACACAGCAAAGTTGCCAAGTTTATTTGAAAACGATCTCAGCAGCAAAACTTTTATGCAGAAAAGATGTAAGTATCGGGATTTAAGTAAGGTGTACTCGCACTTAGAAGTTGTCACGTACATTTGTTTTGATTTCGAAGCATCGATATCGTCGTCAGTATGCTTAAGATCTGTGAACTTTCAATATAATGTTTAAGTTTGCTTATAAAAAGCATAAATTAAATCTCCACTGTCTTGAAATGGAAAATATCGTTAGCACGATAGTTCGAAATGAAAGTTTTTCATTTTGCGATTCACGCCTTTTACACGCTGCTACTGCAGCGATACGGTTGTGTGTGCTACAAACTCACTGCATTCGGGATATAGCCATTTGTATTGCTCTGCTGTGCCTTCTAATCGAAAACATACTAAAATAATAAAAATCTCATTTATTTCCTTTACAATGGCTAGTGATTAAACAAAATATTGGTACAATTTAGAATGTTGTAATGGTAGTTTATAAAATAATCTTAAACTTATCACATTAAAAATAGGCTAGCCATCGTGAGAGAGCAGAACCTGTACAAGGAATCCCTGTGTTATAGAGATCTGGCCCTTTTTTTTTTGTATAGTTGGGAAATGCGTTACGCATACCTCGTGCTTGGGAGGCGCGAGGTTATGTCGGACTCTCCACGGCCCCTGGCAGACGGGATGGTATGTCCACCAGGGAGTGCAATGCCGCGGCCTACCGACTAAAACCCAACTATGCCCCTCACATGCGCCTTGGCGCGAGCGCGACAACCGCCACCACATCCTCACCGTCATCAGACGAAGAGGATCCGGCGACGAGAGTCGTCTCGCTGCCAGACGAGGTCATGAGAACCCTTTCGGAAACTACCACAACCTCGTCGGCGCGCACTCGCCCAAGGCGAGTCCCTCTCACCCCCCCAGGTTGGGGGGGCCGGTGATCCCCCGGGGCATCCAGGGGATCAGCGACTGGCGGCAACCGATGCAATGCAGGGCCCGGGCGTCCCAAGCCTGGACCCCGCTCGGTCGGTTCGCGCCCAATATGGTGCAAATAGCGGCCAAAGCAACCATGGCCGCTGAGAATTTGCACCAAATGGTACGACAGCGACCCGTGGTGCCTGTTCGCCCATGTCGAGAGGAACGGGTGCATGGCCTCGGTCCTGGACAGAGTGTCCGATCCGGAGGCCGAACCCGTTAGCTCATCGGACCACAGGCGAAACATCTCCACTATGGCCTCCTCCAGGGCGGAGGCCCTCTCTCTAGGCGCCATAGAGTTCTGGCCCTCCCGCAGGTTAATACTATACAGTACAATATAACTATGCTAATGAATATGCTTTTATATTTGGTTTTTGGCAGATCAATAAACCTATATATAATTAAGATAATCTCTTTTCTCTTTACTAAGATTTGACAGCACTAATATTAAGATCTCTACCAAATAAAGATTATATAATCAAAAGGTCCGCGACTCTCATGTACCAATGTATTTTTCGTTTTTCCAATTTCATATGTAGAAGGTGTAGGTATTTAATATCAATTATATACAGGTGAAGGCAAACATCGTGAGGCAACCTGCATATTATATCTGCGAAGAAATTCAAAGGTGTATGTGAAGTCGACCGATCCGCACTGGGCCAGCGTTATTAACTAAGGCCTAATCTCTAACCCTCTAACATATATAAAGTAGGAACCCGGCGAGACCTTCGGTGGGAACGTATATGAGTTGTGATGATGATACTCACGTTTGTTATGCCTGCACATCCACGTTTGCACTTTGCATCGCTGCACATGGCTGTATAGCTGCAGCTAGACGGTCAGTTAATGAATCGAGTTTCCATCACGACTGTATCGCGGCAAAGTCTCAGTGTGTTGCAGCGAGTGATGGTAATCTTATTTGACTTGATTTACAAATCATAAATATACAAAGTTATTATACACAGTACACCATTATGATGCTAATTCTTCAGCTGAGCAAAATAAATTAATATTTTACAGTGAACGATGACATGATAACATGATACGGACACGTAAGTTCAAAAACATACGCGTGGGTAGATATTACTATTCATGTGGTTAAGTCCATTCGTTCGCAGCTCACTCAAAGAGTTTAGTACCTTTCTTTGTGACACACCACACAGGGCCGGAGTTCGCTGACACGGTCTATTTCCGGAAAAGTATAATACGATTTTCAAATGAAATATTTTTCATTTGAAAATCGTATTTCTGGAACTTGAGCTAGAGAAAAGCTTGTAAAAAAGTTTAGCTTTTGTAAACCTATAATGGTTTTAATGCGCTGAAACAATGTAAACTTTAACTAGATGAATTTTGAGTCAATTGGAAAATCGACGAGAAAATATTATTTGCATAATGTTTATGCCAGTATAGAATCAACGAAGAAATGTGATTTTAATTATATAATCAGAGATTTGAGATTAGAGTTCTGAGTGCAGCGAGGGATTAAAGCTCGTCCTAATACTAATAAGATTGTTTTATCTCCGAGAAAAATACTCTACTTTTTGCAACACAGCGAAAAAATGAAAACAAATGCGTTAAAAATACAGCATTTATTCGAAATCATATCAAATTAATGTCAAATCACAAATTATTATATTACTTTTAAAAGTCCTATAGGAGAATTTATATTCTCGTTTGTTCGACCGTCGAACTTATAACAATAAAGTCTTTATTTCACTAACCAGAGTTTTTCTTAATTAAATACTTAAAAATTAACTTATCCCTCATATCAGTCAGGTTGTCGATTGACATAGGCCTCCTCCAAATAACGATGTGCGTGTGGTGTGAGAGCTCTTTTTTTAAAAGTTATAATATTTTTACTCTCTCCTGTCGTACTTATACTTTTCTCCATCCTTCAGGCAAATCGTCTTTCCATCTTTTCAATGGTCTTTCTCTATTTCTATTTTCGTCTCGCGGGTACCAATCCATTAGGTCTTTATTCCATTTCTCTTTCTTGGATCTCATCATGTGTCCTGTCCAGTGCCATTTCAGCCTTTCATTACAATTCCTATATCTTTTTTGGTTTTGTTATTTCCTTAATAGTTAATAGTTTGCATTTGTCTTTTAGTCTGATGTTTAGTATGCTCCTTTCAATACTGTTTTGGTACGCTAATATTTTTTTCCTTTGTTTGGCACTGGATGGAAGTACGGATGACTCGTAGATTCTCTTTTTTGCAGTTATAGGGATTTTTGCCTTTAAGTAACCAATATCGTGACCAGGTGTTGGCTATCCTACTATTTATCTCTTTATCCATTTGTTGATTAAGTGGAATTAATTGATAATATATTCTTCGACATAGTCTATAATTTGATTATTAACTATAACTTCTGTTTTACTCCATTTGTCATTATGTTGGTCTTAGCTGCATTAGTAGATAATCTAACTTTTTCGCTTTCGTTTGCGAAGAGTACCAAGTCATCATCGAATCTTAAGTGAGTCTGTCTGCATATCCAAGCCGAAAGCATCCCAATTTAGGTTCCGAAACACATGCTCAAAGACCGACGTAAAAAGTTGTGAAGACAGGGGATCACCTTGCCTCACACTTTTCTGGATCTGGAATTCGTCCCCAGTGCTTTCCAATCGGACTTTTGCGGTGCTTTTATCATAGATGTTTTTAATCAATCTTATATATTTTACTGGTATTTCCTGACTCATTATAGCTTCATATATGCATTTATGAATTAATGTATCGAATGCCTTGTTATAATCAACAAAGGATATATAATATTTTTTGCCTTATTCTTGAAGCATTTCTATTAATTGTTTTACGGTGTGAATGTGGTCTATCTTAGATAAGTCACTACGGAAACCAGCCTGCTCTCTCGGCTGCTGTTTATCCAGGATTTTGCTAAGTCTTTCAAGTATTATTTTGGAGAATATTTTGTACATAATTTACATTAAGCTTATGGGTCTGTAATTTTCAACTCTAGTTTTGTCGCCTTTTTTATAGAGCAGAACTATGGTAGATTTAGTCCACTGAATTGTTATTTCTTCATGTTGCAATATTTCATTAAATAGTGTAGTGAGAGGTTGAAGTAGGTAGTCTATTGCTCCTTTTATGAGCTCCCCAGAGATGCCATCTTCTCCTACTGCCTTTCCATCTTTTTGTGAGAGAATTGCTTGGTCTCGCTGAGTAAAATTGAAGGTATGTTTTCTTCATCCAAAGTTGACGGCTCAGCAGTTTGTCTTCCTTCATGCCTGTATAAGTCTTTGTAGAAGTCTGTGGCAATTTTACTTATAAAAGA
The DNA here is from genome assembly GCA_963935595.1 of Schoenobius gigantellus. Taxonomy (NCBI): domain Eukaryota; kingdom Metazoa; phylum Arthropoda; class Insecta; order Lepidoptera; family Crambidae; genus Schoenobius; species Schoenobius gigantellus. Next base: position 16,114,708 of record OZ012551.1, on the reverse strand, counting down.
TCTTTTCCCTGGGGTACGGTCTTTATTTCTTAGTTTGGGGATCCAAACTTTATGGCCACAGAGTTCTTTTAAGGTTTTCTTAATACCACCAGTTTTTTCAATTTCTAGTTCCATCTAGTGTAATCTTATATTGTGTTTATGTTTTCGTATGCACACATTTAATCTCTTACTTATTGCCTCTTTTTCCGCTATATTCTTTGATCTATTTTTTGTCAATCAATTGTTGAAAACGATTGCTATCATTTTCAACAATTGATTAATTAAGTCCGTGATGAATATTATAAAGACACAGGAGAAAATCCTAGTGTGGGGCGACGTTTTTAAAATAAAAAGAAAGAATTATTGATTGGATAAAGGGTGATCATAATAGAATTAATAACGCCGTAGAAAGATTGCATCGTAAAATAAATAACCTTGTAATGAAAGGCCATGTATAACAACTTTTTACTATTTTGTGTTTTTGAAATCGAAATTGAATCGAATCGAAATTTTTATTTTATGTAAAATATTTTTTTATTTTAATCTTTTTTGTGAATTTAATACCAGCTCTCCGAAGTAACTTGAAAGATTACAACTAAGGGTCAATACTTGCCTATTGTATTTATAAAATCAACCTCTAACTCCTTTTTAGGGTTCCGTAGCCAAATGGCAAATAACGGAACCAGCTTGCCAGACGTCCCGATTTTTAAATCAAAATTAAATGTCCCGCGCGGGACAGGGCCAGTCCCGCTTTTTGGGGATAACTCTGCCGTGCGTGCAGCGTGCTGGGAGAGCACGGCCGGGTGGCACAGACAAGTGTATTTTTATTAAAATACATTTTCTATGGCTATTTTTTGTTACATAAACGTAATTTAAAAATCAAATAAAAAGATACACATTTAAAAACTACTGATTTTAGGGTTCCGTACCTCGAAAGGAAAAAACGGAACCCTTATAGGATCACTTTGTTGTCCGTCCGTCCGTCCGTCTGTCTGTCTGTCAAGACTCTTTTTCTCAGGAACGCGTGAAGTATCAAGCTGAAATTTATATCAAATACTCAGGTCTACTGTCCCTTGAAGCTGTGAAAAAATCAAACTTTTAAGCCAACGCAATCAAAAGATACAGCCGCTTATGCCGCAGATTTCCCCAAATTTCTGACACTCGCAAGGGAATCAAAACCTACAGGGTACTTCCCCTGAACTCAGAATCTTGATTTTTGGTACGAAGTCTTATAGCACAGATAAAGGAAAAATTGCGAAAACCGTAAATTTTTAGTTACATCATATAATAAAAATATATGGGTGAACTTTTACTTACTTTTACCTACAGGTTTGTACGGAACCCTCAGTGCGCGAGTCCGACTCGCACTTGGCTGGTTTTTTTTTACTACGTCCCGCTTTCGACGTAAGAATCCCGCTTTTTTACCTCAAAAAGATTCAAAATCACGATTTACCAAAAGAAAACTGGCAACGCTGAACGGAACCCTTATGGATTCGACATGTCTGTCTGTTTGTCTGTCCGTCCGTAAGTCACAGCCACTTTTTCCGAAACTATAAGAACTATACTGTTGAAACTTGGTAAGTAGATGTATTCTGTGCACTGCACACAAAAATAGAAAAAAATCAATAATTTTGGGGGTTCACCATACATCTTCAAAAATTATATTGAGGTATCTAATATCATTTTTTCTAAACCGAATAGTTTGCACGAGAGACACTTCCAAAGTGGTAAAATGTGTGCCCCCCCCCCCCCCCCTGTAACTTCTAAAATAAGCGAATGATAAAACTAAAAAAAATATATGATGTACATTACCATGTAAACTTCCACCGAAAATTGGTTTGAACGAGATCTAGTAAGTAGTTTTTTTTTAATACGTCATAAATCCTAAACAGCAATTTACCATTCATTCAATCAACCCAAATATAAAAATTAAAAAAAACATTTAATATATGGGCTCGGAAATAGTTAGATCCCATCATTTAGGTACCTAATTATAATGTTTACTTATCAATAACTTAATTTTTAAAAATACACTATTATTAAAACATCGATTAAAGTTACAACCAACTACAATAACTTTTATATTATGTTACTTGCTGCTACGGAACCCTTCATGGGCGAGTCCGACTCGCACTTGCATTTACGCACCGAAGCAAAGTGCCGAGAAAGTTTAGCTTCTATTGTGTTAATGACATTTAATTCAAACGTCCGACTCAATTCCATCACCGAAGACGCAGATTTGGGATCAAGGTGAATTTTCTTATATTTAAAAAATCTAGTAACACAGTTTAATTAAATAGAAAAGTGTAGAGCAGCCGGGAATAATGATTGTGTCTATAATCGTGTTTCACTATGTGTTCACAGAAGCGATATGATACACGTTGTTGCCAGGCAACGGAGATTTACAAAATTATACAAATCTGAACCCGGGCCATAGCCCAAAATTTCCAAGAAAGGACCACTTAGCGACAAGGTACCGCCATTCGTACTAAAATTTGATATAGACTTCTACGAAGCAAATTATAAACTAGAAGAAATTATCGTAATAAGATTGCCTAAGGGTATGAAGACTATCAAAATCTGAGCTAAATCCAGTTCAGTCTAGACGTCTATTCGTGTGTGCGAAAAACAAATAATAGTTACGACGTAAGCCAATCGTTTCCATAAGCGGAACTGACGGCGCGTGAACCGGCGTCGCTTATGAGTATAATTTTATACGTACGTACACCACTGTACAATAGTTATCACTGAACATCAAAAATGATCCTTATACTGAACACCAAAGTGCTACTTTTGTAAACATTTCGTATTGGGCAGATTGAAGACTGTACTTTTCACACTTTAAAGCAACCTGGATAAAGCGATTTGAAATCACTTCAATTACGCAGGACTGTGTAGTTTATTAAACTTGCTAATTTACTGTTAATAATTCATCAAAATAGGAATTCGTAAAAAGTGACATATACCATTTTTTCCATTAGTGCAATGAAAAAATAGAAACATTCTTGACTTAAAAAGGCGTTTGGCTTTTCATGAGCTTCAACGCTTTTTTCGTGTATTTCAATCTAATGGGTGAAAATCTATTTACACGAACCTTCAGTATTCTCCTGTTTAGAACCGCATTTTCGAACAATAAGAAACTTGCTCCTTTACCACTCTACGCCTGGATTTTGGATTAATGTAGTGTAGGTCTTTGAGAATTTCCTGACTGTCGCCAGAGTTAAAATTAGTAGAACTTCTATAGTAAGATTTTACTTTATTGGAATTAATAGAGATTTTTGAAAAATATGGAATTGCCTTAAGGGTAACATCTTTAATATTATCTACCATCCATCTTAGCTTTAATTCATCCATTGCTGGGCCTATATATGGCCGGGACATCAACGAGAACAAGATTAGTAACCGCCTTAAAAAACATTGAATAGTTAAAAATAATATAAGAATAGGTACAGACAACATCACATGTCTTTATTGAAGTCGGTGCCAAACAATGATCTCCTAGAAAGTGTTAAAATTTGGCACCGACTTCGATAATGAAGTGTGATATTGTCTGTACCTATTCTTATATTATTTTTAACTTTCCAGTGTTTTTGAAGTCGGCTTTTATTTTTTGTTAAATATTTTTGGGGACGTTTTTTGAGTCATTTAAAGTGAATCTCGAATTCGAAGACCATTACCACTTTTTAATTATTTTCTACTGTTTCCAATTTTAAAGAGTTTTTAAATCTTTAAAATTGGAAATATATTAGATACCTTTTCACGCACAAAAAATAAAAACCGGCACGGAATAACATCGCAATAACTTATTAATTTAAAAACCAAGTAGTAGGACCGCACGTAATAGAATGCACCAAATGAATATTCAAAAATAATAGTGAATTTGGTGATTCGTATTAGAATCTTACGATTTCGAATGCGAATTTGAAGTCTTTTGCGAAAGATGCGTCTCCTGGTCGGGATCAAACTGGGGCAAAGTGCGGTGGATTCATACCATAGTAAATGTACGAGTATGTATTGCTATGCTACCTCGGCCCATTCATCGCGTTGTCGCTGGCGTCCAGCGATAATTTTACAACTTATCGGCAATCGGCCATCGCACAGATTTGATCATTATGTTTGATGGAAACCGATTTTTTAAAACGTTTACCATTTTTTGACGTCTTTATCCATGCTGTCTTTTGGCATATTTGTCAAATGAATTAACCGATAGGTACTTATAGTCGATGCATAAAATTCCATTTTCCTCTTCAAATCATTGAATTCGATTACGATCGACGATCAACCGACGAATTATAAAATCACCACACCGATGACGGCGGCGGTGGACAAACGACCTAAGCCTCCCCTAAGGAAGGGGGAACTTGGGCCATCTCCAACCAGACTGGCGAACTGCAGGTTGGCTACGGTTAGGTAGAGCAGGTTTATCGCACGGTCACCCACGGCGCGGCCTGCGTTCTTGCGGGCCAAACGCCGTGGCATGTCGATGTACGCGTCCTCGCGGAGGTGTAGTGACATCGGGTTGCTACCCGTGAACGGGGGGACGATCCGCTCCACGTGAGTTGGAGTGAATTCGTACCCTGGCGCAGAGGGAGGCCCTGCGTCAGTGGGGTGAGGCACTCGCCTCCCCAGCTGCCGGCCATCGGACGATCGACGCGATTCGTCCGGTGTTGGAGGAGTGGGTTGGGCACCGGCAGGGCAGCCTCACGTTCCGCATCGTGCAGGTACTGACCGGGCATGGCTGCTTCGGTCACTACTTGTACCGGGTCGCCCTTCGGGAGGAAACGCCGCAGTGTCACCACTGCGACGCTCCCGACGACACTGCCGAGCCCACCTTGATGGTGTGCCCGGCCTGGCGACCCCAGCGCAGCGAGCTTAACCCCAAGCCGCTTCCCTCCGCTGCAAACGGAGGCGGGCATTCGTTCATGGTTGGCCCCGTGCACGGTTGGCCCCGTGTACGCCGTTGTGAGGCTCTCCGTCTGGGAATTGCTCTGGTCTTCTCGGGCAATCCCCCCTTGGCGGTAGCCCGACCAACCTAGTCGAGCTTGCCCGGACGCGCTGGTAGTGGTAGTCGCAGTGTGGACCCTACCATGCGCGCCCACAAGGGCAGGGAGAACACCGGGGGGTTTTAGTGCGTCGGCCTGGCACTGCCGGGCCAGCCCCAATACACGCCCGCCTTCAAGCTAACGGCGGCTACGGTGCGATTGCGCATTTCTCCCCGAAAAAAAAAGGTAGAGCAGGTTAGCTTCAGAGTTGGATTCGTCTGCTGTTCACTTGGTCATGGAGGGTAGCATGCGCCACGAGCACGTGAGGTTGCCTGGGTCTTAAGAGATTTTATTTCGACTCGTCACATCCCTACTTATCGCTGCTGTGAAATCAATACAATACAAATAAAAAAAACAAAAAAGTAGTTTAAAATATCAACAGTATTAAAAATAACTTATTTTTTTTATTGTCACATTTTTACACATTAATTTTAACTTTAACAGAGTGCTACATAAACCAAAACAGGACTTTTCTTAGGACTAAGAAATTACACTGCGAGCAGAACGAGGCTTGACATCTCATTTCACTTATCTACATAACAACAATATAGAAATGGAACTTCCGGACAATGTTCATAATAAGGAATTAACTTTCATTTCTATTCAACTGGTAGGTCAATAAAAAAGGCATCATATTATATGTGCAGCACTGCTCTTGTTTTACCTTATTTGAAACTCATAGTAAAATGTATACACAAATATCAGCCCGTATTAGCGGGGAAGCTTCAATTTCTGTCTAAATACGGACAGTGCATATTACTATTCTGAAATGGATTCCCTTTTCAACGAATGATTTTGCACTGTTCTTGTTGGTGGCTAATCGCCAGACGTGTATGGTCAGACAGATACGAGACATATCCCCTAAATCAACGTCGACGACCATATTTTACTTTGACGTGGCGACTTGAGATCAAGAAAACTCAACTCAGCGAAATTTCAAGTGGAAGACAGATTTACTATAAATATTTAGTAAAATTCTAATGTCCGGGAATTAGAACACAATTGAAAAGGATAATCATTTAGTAAGTATAGTTCTCCCCAATGACAAATTGCCACAAATTAAAAAAGAAAAACATTTCGTTGTTTACCATATTTCCTTACCCAAATTTCACGAAGAAAATGTCAGTCAATAGTACGAGTATATTAATTAAAAAAGTTCATTCAGAAAAAAAATCAGTTCATTCAGAATATGATTTTCTGCTCGAGAATCGATATAAATTATTGGCCCGCGATATGTAAACTAACACTTCATCATCATCACAGCTCATATACGTCCCCACCGAGGGGTTCGAGCCTACCCTATGTTAGGGTGATTAGGCCTTAGTCAACCACGCTGGCCCAGTGCGGATTGGTCGACTTCACATAAATCATTGAATTTCTTCGCAGATGTATGCAGGTTGCCTCACGATGTTTTCCTTCACCGTAGGAGCGTCAGACAAATGTACATATGAAATTCGAAACGAAAAACACATTGGTACATGGCGGGTCTCGAACCCCGACCCCCCGATTGGAAGGCAAGTGCCGAAACCACAGCGCCACCGGCGCTCACACTTAACACCACTCAATTATAACGTCTATTATATACAGTAGTTTGATTGGAAGACAATTTGGAAAATACAGAATTCCACACACTCATTGTTAATCAAAACTCAAAAGCAAACAAAATAAAAGCTGCCTACTTAATGTGTAATCTAAAACAAGTCCATCACTTAAAAATGGGACATTAAAATTACGCCAACAACGCGTTTACGTGCAACAATCGAACTGATCGGCCCACACAATTTCAGACATATACGCTCATATAATCCAACATAGCTTTGGTTGGCAATTTCTCGTCAACGGTGATTTGATGTCATTGATTTGAGTTTCACACTACAATAACGAATATCCTTCTATACAAAAGGCCGCAGGGGCGTGCCTGTTTCTAGTAATTGGATTTTGTTTATTAGATAAAAATGGTTTTTTTTTGTCAAAGGCCCAATGTACGTTCAGTTGTTCTATCCGGACCTCAATGTACTTTGCCAACTTGTGACATAATTATCAAGTCAGATATTTCACCGATACTAGATGGAGTACAGCGATTCAAGCACTGCCGCTTGGTTTCAGTAATAGGTTACTCTAACTAACCTATTACTGCCGCCAAGCGGCAGTACCCACCCAAACACTCTTACCGAATCTCCCTGTGGTTTCAGAGATAAAGATACGAAGTTATTTAATGTTCTTTATACTACGCAATAACTACGTATAAAATTGTGATAACATCGCTTCGGATTAAATTTAAAAAACATTATTTTAGAAAAAGAACGATTATTTTAACAAACAATATAATTGGGGCCTATTTGTAAATCACAATATCTTGAAATTTATTGTTCACTACTAAACATAATTTTATTTATTTTTTTCATAATAAATATTTTTTAATTCATCACAAATAAAAATATAACAAACAAAAAATAACATTTTTAAAATTATTTTTAACATATTAATTTTAATAAGGTACATTGAAAACAATTTAAGCTATAGGGCAACCCTAGAAGTCACCGTTGTATGACGCACCGTCCAGTTCCCACAAAGATTCAGGTTGTGATGCCCGTAGCAAGGATGGCAATTACCGCTCGAAATTAGGCGCCGATCGACGCCCGCGGCGGCGGCTGTCCAAAGGGAGGTACACAGTTACACACACAAATAACTAATTACTTCGTACTTAATCTTAAATTCTCTGTCACTTTACAATAGTTGCTGTTAATATTTATTTACAAAGCAACAATTATGTTAAGTATAATCCAAGTAAATTGTATAAAGATTAATATGTCATTGTTTATTTTAATAACAAAAAAAGGCTTGAATGTATATTTGTAATGTAATATTTTCTTGTCTTTTTCGTGTATACTCGTAAGTTATTGAAATTTATCAATAAAGTTTATCTTAAATTGTTTTAATTAGTGTTGACACGCTAATTTAGATTTCTAAATAAGTATAGCTATGATTGAATTTGACCAAAGTATTCTAGGATAAACTCGTAGGTAAGGTAAATTAAATAAAAACATTTAAGTTCTTCGGAAACAAGTGATTCCAATAAGTGGACATCGAAATTGTGTAAGGCCAGTAAACAGACCCTTTACGTACTGGATGTGAAAAATATATTAAAATATATCAGGATTGCCTGTTTTTATTTTGAAATGGACTAAGTTTAATATAGTCTGGGACTGACGATAATATGCAATTATACGTATTATATCGTTCTAAAATTTAATTAATCTAAACAAACGTTGCGAATAACTAGAATTTTCGAGAGATTTTAATGTTGATGACAATCTGCACGAGGCCTAAGTATCGAACAGGTCAGTGTTATGAGCGAAATGTGATCAAATCGGTTCATAATTCCACGTTCCCGACAAAGCAGCTTAGAGGTAACACGGCAAATTGTGGGTTCTAGTCATTAGTTAAAAACAATACTCTATTTCTAACAACGAATAATTTTAAACAGCTTTTTATCAAGTCATCTTATTGGTATGAGAGTAAGTTCTTATTTTAGGGCAGCGATGTAATGCCCTGTATAGCGATTTATTTAGAATCCATAATAATAATTATGTGGATGTCGTAACTGATAGAGTTTATTGGCGAAGGCGATTTATTCTTGGCTAGAGATGGAAAACTATAAACAATAGAGTATGCCAATTTCTCTTCGTTCAACAAGAGAGCCATGCCCAACAGTGAATCGAAGTGATATACTGCACGGTGAAAAGTTTAACGGACAAGTAAACTCAAATATCTGAAAAATAACTGATCATAATAATATTTTATTACTTTGTTACTAACATTAACTTAGATTAAACTCAATAGTATATAATTTCAAATTCTTTCAACATTTTTATTTGTTCAACGACATACTTTTCCATTAATAATAATAATAATAATAATAATTCATTTATTTCAGGTACCAAGTCCCATAGAAAAACCAAAAAAAATACATTTTTAATATCCACAACTTTAGTTTTTCGGTTTGCACGAATAAACTCTTCTATTTTTTGCCAATCAAAATGCCTTTAAGACTCAGTTACACAAGGAGAGTTTTTCGCACGTGAGCGGCGACTTCTTCTAGGCAATAATATACTCGCCTAGTGTGTAAACAAACTATACGAGTTTTGCCTCTCGAATACAATTATTGCTACTTAAACTCTCCTAGGCCGCGAGCCTGTGTCGCTTGATTAATACGAGTTTTTGTCATAATTTAAACAACTGTAGGCGATAATCGAATGGTAAGTTTTGCCATGCGATAATCGCATACGATTCTTCGCCGCTCGCTTGCCAAAAGGTCAATAAAAAGTACCTATGAGCAAGGATGGAAGCAATCTTCACCTATATAAACCAAATTTTTACAAAAATAATTTTACGGTATTAAACGAAAAAGAAAGCGGAAACAGTTGCCCTTATCGTCAAGTATACTTTAAGCACTAACGTTTAAGCTATATTATACACAAAGGAAATATGATGCATTTTTTTATGGTTATTGGGAAAATTATGTAAGAAAATTAAAAACAATAGCACAAATATCAACGAATACCGTATTGAAAGCCTACACAGTATACACGTGTTCATAGTAAATTAAGGGAATGAGATGACATTGGACTAAAGTGTCTACTACTTATGTTGTTGATTTTCTTTACGCTATTAATATATACTACAGTAATTTTTTCAAACATGTATGGGTTGGACCAAGTAAATGATGGTCCGAATAGACTCGAAAACAGTTTATTTTCGAAAAATAGGAGCACAGAAATTTACAATGAGGAGCGCGGTGTCACGGCGGGAGCGGTTAGCACGTAACCACAGACTAAGTAGGAGATACTACACGTAGGTAACTGATTTTTTGAATTCGTTGAGGTTCAAGTTCAAGCGCTCCCCCCGCGACCCCGCGCAGTTGCGCCATAAACAATAGGCAAAGACAACGGTTACAGAAAACACAGATAATATTATTAGCTAATAAATGACACAGACATTAAAAATTATAACATTTTTGCGTCGCCTACAAAACGATATTTTCGTTGCTGATGGCTGTCCAAAGGTGGTATTTTCTTTTTAAGATGAAGAGTGGTAAGCTTCTTATCTTTAAAATCAGACCAGCATTTTGTAGAGCTTACGCTTTCTCTATAAATTTTCTAATATATAAAATTCTCGTGTCACAGTGTTTGTTACCGAACTCCTTCGAAACGGCTTGACCGATTTTTATGAATTTTTTTGTGTATGTTCGGTAGGTCTAAGTCGTAAACTATTTTTTATACCCCTAGGTGATTATTATGGCGAAACGTAGTTCGCGGACACAGCTTGTAATAGATAAATTTTACCTAAAGTAATTTTTTGCATAAGTACTACAAAAATTCCAAGAACTGAAACCTAAAGTACTGGTGGCAAGTAATATACGACCCACAACTGATATATGAACTATACGTGAATACGGTTATGTGTGTATGGAACGGTACAAATAAAGGTTTTTTGTGAAATTCTAATAAAATAAAGTCGTAAACAGTCATTTTAATTTTGCAAGACATTTGGCCAATATAAATAAAACACAATTCTTATTCCATATGTCTAGAAACCAGCTAGAAATAGAATTGTATACCTGTCGCATCATTCGGCGGTGCATGTTTTACACAGAATGACACTTTATGTGTCCAAACATTGAAATATAATTTGATTCACTTCTAGTCCATGCGTATTTTGTTTTAACTATCTTACTTGGTTCCTTCGCCTCGAAAAAATATATAGATTTTTTTTATAGAATAATGGAATAGAATGGAATGGAATGGAATGGGATGGAATAGAGGGATACTTCTTAGGTAAGAAATGTGGATAATTGCTGTCATAAAATCGTCGTGTAAATTCTTGGAATCACCTGGAAACATTGAGGAATTAGGACGAAAAAGCAATATAACTTGTAACACAAGTTGACGATTTATATTGCTTTACAAGTTATGTAAAACAATATAAATTGGCAACTAGTGTTGCTAATGACAAAAACAAAACAGCTACCTACTTATATACATACTTTCTGTGGGCGGGCAAGTTCCATAATCAGTGCTTCCAATGATTTAGAAGCTATTTTTGGTATAATTCATTTTGTACGGCCAGTTGACAGGTTTTAAGTATTATTCTGTCCGTACCACCCTTGGACACTGATTTTCTCGCCCCTTTGAGTTTTGTGAGGCGACCCTACTTGGAAAACGACAATCCTATCACAATGATTGCTCGGCGGCGTAGCCCATTGCCATGTAAAACTAAATTCAAATTGAAGACACAATAAAGCTCTTTCGGAACTTTTACACTGAAAAGCATTATTTTCACAAAGCTTTCTTTAAATAAAATAAATTGTGTTTACATAAATGGACACTTTTTCTATCTACATATGTAGGTTCTAGATAAGAATTACCCACTTTTAGGTATATAATAACAAACCTAGGTTTATTTTTTAAAGATAGAATCTATCTATCCGGTGTTGGAGGAGTGGGTTGGGTGCCGGCATTGCAGCCTCTTGTACCGCATAGTGCAGGTATTGAGTGGACATGGGTGCTTCGATCATTACCTGCACAAGGTCGCTCGTCGGGAGGAAACGACGATACAGCCGAGCACACTTTATTAGAGTGCTTGGCCTGGCGACCCCAACGTCACGAGCTACGCGTGGCGTTGGGTGGCAGTGACCTCTCGCTGCCACTCATCGTCAGTAAGATGCTGACTAGTGAGAAGGAATTAGAGGCTGTCGGCTACTTCTACGAGAATATTATCATGCAGAACGAGGCCCTTCTGTTCAGGGCTGGTTTGGAGAATTGGGACTACCCAGATGGCGGATCACACTGACTATGGACAACATGGACAAGTTATTATTACAAGTTTATTTTTTAAAATGTACCTATTTATTGCAAAAAAGGACAATGCCCACTTCTGTATGGCGGCATGCCCCATTTACAAATTTAATGAACAGAAACAACTCAAGGCGCATTTCAAACTTTTCGTTTTAAACGTTGGCTTAGAATGGAAAACAAGTATTGTTTTTTTTAATTAAAGCTTCAGTTTCATAGATATTCATAAAAAAATTGCTCCTTACCTAACAAAAGCGACTCCTAACTAGCAAGTTGTCAAACTAGTTATGCCGAACCATGATCGAACTATGGTTTTTTTTTCAATAAAAATCAGTCATACTATTAATAAGCTTATTGATATCCAGTATAATCAATAATAAGAAATCAAATGTTAAACAGAAATCGCACAGTGCGCAACGTGACAAGAAGGAGAACGCAACCACAACGCAACTGCGATTTATTTTAAGCGCGTTCCACATTAGCACAGATTTGCAGCATTTTCAACATCATCGCGATTTATTAGATTTTGACCATCGACATCGATTGTAGTTTTAAGCATTTATTTTAAATGATTTGTTTTAGATTTAGTTTTAAGAATATGGTTTAAGTTGTAGATTATGAAGCAATTTTTAAGAATTAAGTTTAAATAAAATTTGTTATTTCCAGTTAACAGTTTTACAACAAGAAAGGATTGGTAGAAATTTAACCCGTACGGGATAAACTGGAGGTCAAAAGTTTGTGTGTTACTTCTACATGCAGGAAATGTCATAAAATTATAAATGAGTAACAAGTGTTTGAGCGTAATTAAAAATTTACGTTAAAATCCTTTAAAGAGAGTGACAAATTTTGTTTTTTTTTTATCACATTAATGGGAAAAGACTACGTCCAATACTAAGCGTCTCTTGGCTGAGATGATGACGATGATGATAACATTAAATCTATTATGGGCGATTTTTCAGTCGCGAGTTAACTTATATCCGAGGAATAAATATAACAGTTTGACAGCTTTAGTATAGAAAATCTGTCAGATCGCTATATTTTTATTAATCTACAGTTAAGGGCTATTTGACTGTTGAAAAATCGGCCCTTCTTTCTTTGAAAACATCTCATTTCGTTTGGATGGTATTTTTTTTAAAGAAATCCCACAGAAAAACGAAAACACGGGTGAACCCGCAGATAACATAATTAATAATTAAAGAAAAATGTCACTACAGTTTGAATAGGCGAGCTTTCTAATCGTCATCGGCAGTAGGGCTTTTAGTGCCCGTTGCCAATTTATGAGCTCGTTGTAACGAGGCTGTGGCTTAACTGCCACCACACAAAGCAGCCTACCCGAATAAGTGAGTATAGTGTGTGTTCAGGCACCACCACACTTACCTCTCCCTAATGTGTGAACACTATTACGTCTAATGAAGCCTTATCAAATTTTTATTTTGTTTCAAAAATACCTTCAAGTAAAAAACTTCTTCATACTAAATAACAATTGCTCTTACAGTATTTTCCATGTGTAATAAGTCTAAATACATTGCTTACTACTGAAAATACACGGATTTTATTTAATTCGCATTGTGTCCACGACGAGACATAATTTGGCGACCGTGACAGGACACGAAAATTTCATCAACGTAAAAACACAAGAAGAGAAAGTTCAAGATCCATGACGTGCTTTGGAAGTGATATTGATTTGCAGTAGAAAATCACCAGATCAATGAGCCTTTCCTATCAAGAAACGAAAACCAAAAATTTCAAGTATTCTTCGCAATCAAAAGTAAGGTTAACCAATACAACAAAACTTGCCGCACGGGACAGCAAAGTCACTAAAACATCGCCCTGCAGCGCAATATAAATAAGTTAAGTGCCTTGGTTTCCTTTCTTATCCATAATCATTTTGTGTCAAAATAACATTCTATAGTTCTCGATTGTTTACTTTGCTTTCCCAATTGTTCATTCCAAATAATTTCTCAAAGGAAACTTTCGTATTAACAAGTTATTACGTTTTATCAACATACTTATCCATTTACAAGTGTGTAGTAGTAATTTATGTAATATTTGAAGTTGTTTTTTTTGCCAACACAAGCAAAAAATATATAGGTATCCACGGATAAACTGTAAACTACTTATATTAGTACAAAGCAAAATTACATTAATCTCAAGTGATAATTTCTTAAAAGGATTTTTTCCTCTCTTGTTTGCGGATAGTCGAGTTCTGTAATTTTTATTCAAGAGATATTTTATACAATTTCAGGTGTTTTTGCAAAAAAGAGGTTGCATTTCGACGTGCGGTCTGCACTTCACGTATGCACTTGAAACCGATTTGTTGTCCCGTTTCCCGATACCGCCGCTGACCAAGGAGCGTCAGATAAGAAAATTAATTTTTTTACATATTCATTTTGGATTGGCTTCGCAATTCTTGTATGGTAAACATTTCTTTCTTTTTCAATAAATATAGAATTTTAAGATAAGTATTTTTGTATGCAATTGTAAAGCAAAATCTATAAAAATGTCCCACGAGAAATGCGACTCCAAACTTACTTTAAAGGACCTAATGACAAGACGTAGTTCCATTAAAGGTCAGATTACAAAATTTAAAAATTATTTAGACAAAATTTCACAAAATGTTTTAACTCATATGGACCTTGCTGAATTATCTTTAAAATTAAATAAATTTGAAGGCTTATCCGCAAAATTTGATGAATTGCAGAGTCAGATTGAGGTCATTAATTCAGAAAAATTATCTATCGAGATTGATGAAAGGGATGACATTGAGCAGGATATTATTATGGCCATAGCCACCGCAAAAACTATTCTGAACCACGCCTCACCTTTGGAGGAATCGAGACGTGAATCTTTACTTCCGCACACTCAATGTCAATCTGAATATCATGATATTGGAGTAAAGTTGCCACAAATTAACATATCCAAATTTGACGGATCTTATTTTAAATGGCTCGAATTTAGAGATACATTTATTAACTTGATTCATAATAATAAGCGAATCTCTGAAATTCATAAATATCATTATTTAATATCTTATTTGGAGGGAGATGCCGCCAGAATCATTTCAAACTTAGAAATGTCTTCAGTTAACTATATTCAAGCATGGCAACTACTTTGTGACCGATATGACAACAAACGTTTATTGATAAACTACCATCTGCGTTCTTTGTTCAATATCCACCCTTTAACTCGAGAATCTGACAAGGCTCTAAGGTTTCTTGTCGATCATGTTACTAAAAATTTACGTGCTTTGTGTAGCCTGGGGCAACCTACTGACAAGTGGGATACACTTATAATTTATTTAATAACCTCGAAATTGGATAATCACACTCTTATGAAGTGGGAGGAACAACGAGATCAATTTGATGACATACCAACTTTAGATAATTTTTTTAAATTTCTTAACAATCGTTCTGATATTCTTGAATCATTGTACAATAATAAAACGAATGCACAGTTTCGAGGTCAGAATGCCCAATCTAATCATTCACCTCCGAATTCCAAACATTTTAAAAATACAATTAACCAAGTGAATTCATTCTCTACTATTAATGACATTTCATCCAATACCTATACTTGTATTATTTGTGACAAATTTCATAAGATTTATGATTGTCCTATATTCTTAGCTAAAAATATAAATGAACGACTTGATGAAGTAAAGAAATACAAACTTTGCTTAAACTGTTTGAGACAGGGTCATTCATCTGAGCATTGTAGATTGGGACCTTGCCGTGAGTGCAATAAAAGACATAATACTTTGCTTCATAATCCTTTAAATAAAACAATGTCACAACAACCAGAAACATTAGTCAATTTTTGCAATCAGAATAGTCAAATCGTGCTGTCTACCGCGCTTGTACAAGTATGTCATCCTCAGTCCAACAGAATTGTAGCTGTTCGTGCTCTGTTAGATTCTGGTAGTCAATCATCATTTATAAGCAGACATTTACGTGATATGTTGAAGCTATCATCAAACCCGATTGATCTAAATGTTATAGGCATAGGAAACAGCGTGGTTGACAATGTATCTGAGAGCTGTGTCATTTTATTAAAATCAATGAATACAGATTATAAAGTCATAATTCCGTGTTTTGTGATGAATGAATTGACGGGAACACTACCCAAAACACCAATTAATATTAGTCAGCTTAATTTACCCAAACATTTAACGTTAGCTGACCCTACTTTTCATACACCATCCGCCATTGATATGTTAATCGGTGCTGACATTTTTTGGGATATTGTTAAATGTGAACAAAGGTCGTTGGGACATGGCAAGCCAACTCTTATTAGCTCACAACTTGGTTGGTTGTTGGCTGGTCCTTTTAGTTGTCTCAAAGAGAAAAATATTTCCTGTCATTTTTCAAGTTCGGTACAAAATATGGATAAACTCATTACAAAATTTTGGGAACTCGAAGAACTTCCCCAAAGGTCAAAATTTTCAAACATAGAAAAGGAATGTGAATCCCATTTTCTACTAAATACAAAGCGCTTGGAATCTGGAAGATTCTCCGTTAGATTACCATTAAAAGAATCTTCATTGTGTCTTGGCAATTCTTATTCTTTAGCTCGAAAACGTTTGCTTACTTTGGAGAGGAAGTTTCGTAAAAATCAAAATTTAAAACATCAGTACACCGATTTTATTCGTGAATACGAGCAGCTTGGACATCTTCGTGAAGTTGCCGATTTAAATCATAATTCCTATTTTTTGTGTCACCACGCTGTTTTTAAAGAAACCAGTGAATCCACTAAGCTTCGCGTGGTATTTGATGGTTCCGCTGCTACATCCTCTGGCTTTTCACTAAATGACATCATGATGGTAGGTCCAAATATCCAAGATTCTCTTTTGTCCATTTTATTGAGGGCACGATCCTACAGATATCTCTTGACAGGCGATATAGAAAAAATGTATCGCCAAGTCGAGGTCAGTGAGAAGGATCGCCACCTTCAGCAGATATTGTGGAGAGAAGATGAGTCATTACCAATCAAAATATTTCAGCTTAATACCGTCACTTACGGAACTGCAAGTGCGAGTTATTTAAGTACGAAATGTCTGTGGCAGATAGGAGAGGAATGCGGCGATGACAATATGAAAGAAATAATACAAAACGATTTCTACGTCGACGACTTAATAACTGGCACAAATGACGAGCAATCATTGCTCTCTATTAAAGAAACTATATGTAAATTGCTTGAATCAGGTTGTTTTAAACTACGAAAATTTAAATCTAATCTTAGCACACTACATGATGATATTGATCCAAGTAAGTGCGAAAAATTAACATTCAGTGAATCTCATAGCACTTTGGGTCTCGGCTGGGACCCTTCAAATGACACATTTTATTTCCCAACAAAGGAACTAGTAAATAGTACTAACATTACAAAACGAAGCATTATGTCACAATCTTTCAAAATTTTTGACCCATTAGGTCTGTTGAGCCCTTATATTGTACAACCTAAAATAATTCTTCAGATGCTATGGAAATATAAGCTGGGTTGGGACGACGTTGTACCTGATGATATAAAGGAGTTGTGGAATCAATTTCTAAGCAGTTATGCTTCACTCTCTTCCATTCGTATTCCACGACAGGTTCTTTGTGATTCTCCAGTGGATGTTGAAGTGCACACCTTTAGTGATGCGTCACAAGCAGCTTATGGTGCTTGTGCGTACTTAAAATCAGTTGACAAGGCCGGAAATGTAACTGTGAAACTATTATTTTCAAAATCAAAGGTGGCCCCTTTGAAGCACACGTCAATTCCTCGACTAGAGCTATGTGCAGCGCTGTTGGCTGCTAGACTTAGTACAAGGGTTACAGATGCTTTAAGATGTAAACCATCGCGATATGTCCATTGGTGTGATTCCCAAGTTGTATTAGGCTGGCTAAATAGCCAATCAGGAAAATTAAAAACATTTGTAGCCAATAGAGTAGGTGAAATAATTGATATAACTAAATCTTAAAACTGGCGATACGTTCCTACAAATTTAAATCCTGCTGACCTTATATCCAGGGGTGTAAGTGCTGATAAACTTGCAAATTCGACCATGTGGTGGAGTGGTCCCGATTTCCTGTTAAAGCCAGAAAGTGAATGGCATGTTGTAAAATTAAAATTTGACAATCTACCGGAAGTTAAGGTGGCGACGTTAACAACAAGCTTGAATTTAACTTCAACGAAAAGTGTTTCAAATATTGACAAATATTCAAGTTTTACTAAAATACAGAGAATTCTTGCTTACGTCAAGCGTTTTATTAATAACATAAAATTTCCAAATAAAAGACTGTCAGGGCATTTATCTCTAGAAGAACTTAACGACTCATTTAATTTTCTTTGTCTCATGGCGCAAATGAATAGTTTTTCACAAGATTATGATAAATTAGCTAAAAGACTGCCTTTGAGTCCTAAATCAAAAATACTTTCCCTATCACCGTATCTAGACAGCAAAAATTTGATAAGAGTTGGCGGTCGAATTGATGCCTCTTCCTATAATTATGATAAAAAACATCCAATTCTATTAGATGCATCTCATAAAATAACACAGTTATTATTCGAACGAGAACATAAGCGTCACCTACACGCTGGTCCCCAATTACTTTTAGCTATCATGCGGGAATTCGTATGGGCTATTAATGGAAGACGTTTGTCTCGTAATATTGTGCACAGATGTGTAGTTTGTTGTCGTATCGCAGGTAAGACTTTTAAGCCTAAAATGGGCAATCTTCCTCCACAAAGGTTAACTGCGGATTTTCCATTCATATCAGTTGGTGCAGATTTTGCTGGACCATTTTTGACATTAAATCGTAAGGGACGTGGAGCAAAATTGCAAAAAACATATTTATGTTTATTTATTTGCCTAAGATACAAATGCATCCACTTGGATGCAGTTAGTGACATGTCAAAGGATTGTTTTATTCTTGCATTGAATAGGTTCATATCACGTCGAGGAAAGCCAAGAGAAATCTTCTGTGACAATGGCCGTAACTTTGTGGCAGCTGATCGTGAAATAGCTGAATTTATCAAATGTAACAATGATGCTCTGTCTGACTATGCAAGTCAAGAAGGTATCAAATTTATTTTTACACCTGCCTATGCCCCTCATTTTGGCGGTATCTGGGAGGCTGGAATCAAATCTGCAAAGTACCACATTAAACGTGTCATAGGCAACACTCATCTTACATTTGAAGAGATCAGTACACTCTTTTCACAAGTGGAAGCAATTTTGAACAGTCGTCCTTTGTATCCTTTAAGCTCCTCTCCCGATGATCTACTATCCCTTTCCCCAGGGCATTTTCTTATAGGAAGAAGACTTACCTCTACAGCGACACCAGACCTAGTTGAATATAAAGAAACACAATTACAGCGATATGCTCGGCTCGAACAAATACGCCAACACTTTTGGAAGAGATGGCAAAGGGAGTATATAGGAGAGCTGCAACAAAGGCGTAAATGGAAGAGCGGCAATCCCAGTCTGAATCTTGGAGATTTGGTCTTACTTCAAGAAGATAACGTACCACCTCTATCGTGGCGTCTTGGGAGAGTTGTTCGGCTGTTTCCTGGTGCTGACGAAATTCCACGAGTTGCTGAGATTAAAACATTAAAGGGATATGTTCGACGCCCATTAGTTCGTCTCTGTCCCCTGCCTAAGGCTGATGATTTACAATGTTGAAGTTTCGGAGAAATTCAACGGCGGGGAGGATGTTCAGGCACCACCACACTTACCTCTCCCTAATGTGTGAACACTATTACGTCTAATGAAGCCTTATCAAATTTTTATTTTGTTTCAAAAATACCTTCAAGTAAAAAACTTCTTCATACTAAATAACAATTGCTCTTACAGTATTTTCCATGTGTAATAAGTCTAAATACATTGCTTACTACTGAAAATACACGGATTTTATTTAATTCGCATTGTGTCCACGACGAGACAGTGTGACTTTTGATTGGAAACGAAGAATAATTGAACGTAATATACCTTTAATACTAATATTACTTTTATTGAACAAGTAAGTAATACAATTTAAATAAAATAAATTTTCGCATATTACTCGCGTAGGATATTTGGTTTTAAAAATTTTGATTTTTAGCATAAGGTACCGTACTTCCGCTTGCGTGGAACGGACCACATAAATATAGATGCTGATCTCATATCTATACATCTATACAAATAAATAAAATTGAAGTGTCTGTTTGTAATGTCAAAATAACAAGTTTTTACTAAATGGGTATGAATGTATATCGGGTACCAATAACAAAAGCACAATTTTAAATTTTTTTGTCTGTTTGTTCCCGCTAATCTCCGGAACGGCTGGACCGATTATGACGGGACTTTCACTAATAGATAGCTAATTATATAAGGTATAACATAGGCTACTTTTTATCAACCTCAACAAAAGTTACTATTTCACGCGGACGAAGTCGCGAGCACAGCTAGTCACTAATATATAGGTACTTGATTTTGTCAATATATAGGTAAAGTCGGGCTAAACAATTTAAATGTTAAACACCAAAAATACGGCGAGTGAATCCGGAAAGTTTGATTAATTTAAATATACTTACTGCATGTTTCTTTCTGATATTTATACGTGTCATTTGAAATACAATACTGAATATAACAGAAGCATAGGTTGAGGTTTGTATTAATAAATGCATCTTAGAGTTGAGGTCGATCTTAATATGGACATTTAATTTAAATACTAGTATGTATGGAGCATCTGTCAAAAACAGCACCTTAAGATGGATCTTATTTTTGAGATGCAATTATTAATACGAGCTCAAGTTGACGAACAGAAATTATCTTTTTATAATTATAACAGAACTACATCAATAAGTTAGGATTGCCAAAAACAAAACAGAAAAATGTTTGGCATATTGAACAGTCTTTTGCAACTTTGTAGAAGCAAATCTAGAGAAATGCGAATGTATTCTTGCGCATCACTACCGCCGCCAGCCGAAGCCAAATCTGCACTCGGTTCTCACTACACTAATCTTAGTTTGGGCACAGATTAGAGAATAGTTACTACGTAACAGATACATCACTCCCATAGAAACGCTCGAATCGCTGTAATAATAATAGCCAAAACCGACAGACAAAAGTAGCTGCAAGAAGAAATGGTCTCTACGGGCGTGCGCCAAGAATCGAGATTCCCGCGTACACCGTGTGATTGCGTCATCGAGCGAAAACTTAAGGGTTGTACAAAGAACATAAATTAAACAAAATGGTCAAAGTAAAACTTAACTGCTATTATTTATATAGATAAGTATATAATATAAAATAATTTCCAAAAAAATAATAATGCAATAAAGTGATTGCGAAGAAAGCCCTTGACTTAAACGTGCTTTGCTTTTATAAAATTATAGATTTTTACGGTTATAAAATTTTACCATCTAAAATATCATGACTCGTATGAATAATTGTGATAATTTAAAAAACAGGAGTAAAATGGATTAAAAACATTTTTTATAAGGAATCAAATAAAATGCTAGTGGCCGGTTCATCAAGACTATAATTATTTTTTATATAAATAAGTAGGCAATCAAGCAGACTGCCTTGTTTGAATTTTTTTTAAACAAACAACAGGGAAGCTCTTGGCCTTCATCTCATATGATGGTAAGTAACGAAAAGGCCTAAAAAAGAAAAAAAAATATTTTACGTCCACAGCTTCATAGTAATGAACCACCATAATATCGTTAATCAAGTTTATTAAATTAAAAAGTAATATAAGTTTTGCGGGGGAAACGTGTAGTGTACTCGTAGCTACGCCTTCAATTTCGCTCGCGTCACAGATTCGATTTTAGTAAGGGTAAAAGTCACGCGTGCGGCGTGCGGCAGCCCTCTGCCGGTCGGCGCGCCGGCGCGCTACTTAGCGGTAGGTACTGATAACGCTGCATTGCGCGAGTGACGGGGGCCTGGTTTGGGTAACAGATGCTATCTCACGACGACACAAACCGTCCGTTTAATATGCCTTTCCCCACCAAGTTAACTTGGCCAGGAAGCTACGAAATCTTGAAAATTGCCCTGAAAAATCTTTTGCCGTTTGATGCTCTGAAGTGCTTATTATGATTATGTGTTTCAAGTTAGAGATAAAAGATAAAGATGCAGGCATGTGCGACGGTGTAAATAGAAGCCACGAGCACAGGCGTCATATCACGTATTCACGTATCACTAATACCGGAAGTTCAAAATTAGTGTCATTAAAACCAGCATTAAAAAAAAATTCAATTTATTACTTTATTTTCAAAATTAAAATAAAGTTTTAAATTTTTTGAAAGTCTAAGGGACCTTATATAAATTTGGAGCTTTTAATAATATTATTTTCTTTTTTCATTCGACAGATGTCGCTAGTCAATCGACATTATTATAATAATACTCGTAATTTAAATTTGTAGGTACATGCGAGTACATCAATATGTCATAAAGCTGTGATGATAATATTATAATATAAAGATATTGTTCAGACCATCAAACTGTTTCATTGGGACTGATTTACACAAAAGTTAACGACCCATCTACAACTAAAATGTATGGAACAACTGATATTTTATGCGATTTCAGAATTGATATCACAGTGAATGTTGTTAAAGATAAAAATAAGATTTTTTTTATTCATTTTTAACTAAACAATAAGTCATATAAAATTCAAAAGTAATAATAACGATCAAAATATTATAAGTCTTCCAAAATCCAAAAAATGACAAAACCTTAATCAAGCATGCGACTAATAACTTTTATATAGGCAATCAATGTAAATAATATTCCGCGAAAGGTAACGTAATTCAGGAGCTAAAAAACCGGCCAAACGCGAGTCGGACTCGCCCATGAAGGGTTCCGTAGGATTTATGACGTATTAAAAAAACTACTTACTAGATCTCGTTCAAACCAATTTTCGGTGGAAGTTTGCATGATAATGTACATCATATATTTTTTAGTTTTATCATTCTCTTATTTTAGAAGTTACAGGGGGGGACACACATTTTACCACTTTGGACGTGTCTCTCGCGCAAACTATTCAGTTTAGAAAAAAAATATATTAGAAACCTCAATATGATTTTCAAAGACCTAGACGATAGATACCCCAAACGTATGGGTTTGATGAAAAAAAAATTTTGAGTTTCAGTTCTTTGTGGAACCCACAAAGTTATTGCTTTTTTCTATTTTTGTGTGAGAATCTTAATGCGGTTCACAGAATACATCTACTTACCAAGTTTCAACAGTGCAGTTCTTATAGTTTCGGAGAAAAGTGGCTGTGACATACGGACGGACAGACAGACAGACAGACAGACATGACAAATGAAAAAAAACGGAACCCTTATAGGTTCCGTTTTTTTTCAATTGGCTACGGAACCCTAAAAATGCAATGAAATTATAATGCCAAAGGCGATCATTTTAACAGCACTTTAGCTAATTCGGTAGTGTTGGAAGTGTAATCAGGCTCATAAAGCCAAATCGCCGTGACTGTACGGTCACAGCCATCACACTGCCACTGGTTCCATTCATTAGACAGGTAAAAGGCTTACTCTCCGCTAATCCTAGTAATGTTTTAATTTTTTTACCAACATTATTTTAAAGCTATACAAATTATGTTAATCTATTTTAATTTGTGAATTCTAAGCCGTTGTAAACTTAAAATATTAAAAAAAATAATGCAAAGATACAATGGTACGAAGTTTACCTGCAGTGAAGTGACAGCTAATTTAACGCCAGATTAAAAAATAGTTATTTGTTATACATGAGTGCAAAGTTGCTTTTTAACCGCGTGCTCATCTTTGATGACCGAGCAAGCGAAGGATTCTAAAATTAGAATCCTGAGCGTTAACGAGGGAAACAAAAGAGCACAAGGTGAAAAATCTTTGCACTCGAGTGCAACACGTAACTTTTCATCCCCCCTCAGCGAGGAAATGACTAAATGCAAAATAAAACATTTACAATCACAAGATACTTTTATTTCAGTTTAGGTACCTATATATTTACTACAACATTATGATAGGTAAGTATTACAGAAAAATATTTATATTATGTATAACAAATACGAGTAATACGTTTTTTTTACTTGTTTTAAAGTTTCTTATTTATAACAATACGACGTTAAAACAAAATGGCGCGCGCAATGCAAAAACAAAAGTAGCTACACCAAGGAGGTTCAGAGTCTGAGTTTTTAACAAATTTAATAAAAGTTGTATGATAAATTCGGCACCGAGGAGATGGAAGTAAATAGGTTTAATGATGACTTGAAATCACATACTTACGAGTAGTGCACGCGATGTTCTAAATTGAAATTTACTTTAACCTCAAGCGGATAAAAACGGCTTTGGCGGTCAGATATCGAATAGCAAAAATACTATTTCCGAGATGGGGGGATGAAAAAATATTTAGTAGTTACATTATTAATTATATTAAGTCACTTGCAGTACTATTAACAAATTATATGAAAACCCTATATAATATTTATGTATTTTAAAATAAACAATCGACAAGTGGTCAATTTTCATAATTTCCAATTACCTTGAAATAAATTAATAACGTCGTTTTGTAATCATATTGCAGAGTCCCATATGACGTTGAAACTTTTCTCGAATTCAGGCAAATTACGTATGTTTCGGTCTAATTCGGTTGGAGAGGTGTCTGGGCGAACAAAGGCGGGTCTACATTGGATTCTAATTAGCCTTTATTAGATTTGACCGACATTTAAAACACTGTGGTTCGAATTGGACGCATAAATTAGATTACTTACTACTGAGACAGGAAACGAACTGATATTCTGTCATAAGCTTTTTGCATTAGTTTCATTTTGAAATAGCGTTTTGTAATAATCTAAACTAGAAATATAATATTACTTAGAAATTGTAGTATTACTGTAGAAGCATTTTCGCGTTTGTCTAGTAGGAAAAAAACTAGATAAATAAAATATACCTTATCTTCATTATCACTTAACCCTATTAAGACATCCTTGGGAAGAGATGGAGCGGCGACACAGTGAAGAACGCAAGCAATCGACCTCCTTACGCAGTTCACTGACCATATTCTGTGATCTTCATTTTTCAGCACCACATCCGCCACGCTTGCCTTCAGGACCATGATGTCTCAGATCTTCAGTTTTGGTGGACAACAGAATATAATCATCATACACACTTATTTGTCGATTTTGTAGCAACGATGTCTACGAGCTACGATGTAGCATTACCACATAAACGCTACGATTCATCGCCAGAGGAGAAAAACGAGAAAAACCCATGAAGGCATCGCAATGTTGCTACGAAAGTGTTGCGATCTAAGCGACGATCTACGATCAGATCGTAGCATACGATCTGCTATAGAGAAAAACTCAAGAGAAAGAGAATACATAATATTTCTGTAGTTGATATTCTGATAAAGAAATGTATCGCGTACAAAAAATTATACATCATTATATTTATTTAACCAAAACAGATGTAGAATTGCGTCCATAAGACATTGTCTCGGGTGAAACATATCACGCTTTGTTCTATTCAGATTTCGAGTTCAACTTTTAATCAGCTTTGGCGCTTAAAAACGTTGTTTCCCGAAAGTTCAGAGAGCTCCTATAAAACACGTTCATATGTACGGACGCGTCAAAACGGAATTGTTTGAAATAAACAGTTTAGAACCATGTATGAAGTGTCTATAAAGCGAGGAATAGTATAGGTGAAATAGGTATATTTTATAGTGGATACCCTTAAAGAGTGTTCACGTGGCATCTTAAAATTGTTGGTGGAGAGACGAATAAGTTTTACGTTCAGGTCAAAACTTGCCTCGTCAGAAATAATTAAAAGTCTTTACGATGGACCAAAACGACGCTGTAAAGTGACAGGAAAATTATACGGAGGCACAAGCACGTCACTTAGCGTCGTAAAGAGTATGAGACATATCAGCACGGGGTGTTAAGTGTATCCATTTAGCGCTTGCTGTTCACGTTCTGAATGCGTGGCTATTTGAATTATTCTTATGCACAAATAAAAAGGTAATATAATATTTTCTTATGTTTACACAACGTCCGAATGCAGCTAGTTTTTGCGGTGGAAACCGAAACTTCCCAAAAATTCATGTTTTCGTAGGAAAAAGTCAATCACAAATTCAGTCAGTCTTTATTTATAAATAACCTCAACTCGACAGAGTTTTTCTGAAATAACATGCTCGTGATCACTTCCTCAATGATTTTACAAAACTCAATATAAACATCAAACCAATATCAAAAAACAAATATTTGCTGTTTTTAAAATACAACAAACATACTTTGTATTTAGTGGTTAGTGCTCTTTAAGCTGACTTCAAAAATCAATTTTTAAGAGGTAAAACACTCACTTTCACAAAATAACACATACAAACACTAACACCCACAAACACTAACACCTTACACACTCCTTTTAGCACTCACTAACCGTTGCAACGTAACAGTGTTAGACATTTTTGTTTTAAGGTATAAAAACATACAAAATACTCGTACTTATTAATAAATAAGCATATTAAATTAAAATACGGTCTTGTGTTTTTATAAAATTCCTTTTCCATTGCGCACTGCGCCATCTACGATCTATGCGCGGGAGTCGAATACGATCTATGCGCGGGAGTCAAAGCTTCAACCAGCAAGGTAGCTAGCAAATTAGTGAAGCGAGCTAGCTAGCTAGCTGTGCCTCGTCTCACAGAGACGACAATACTCAGACAAGGCGCACTTTCACCAATCTTACGGTGTCTTCATACGTGGCCTCCGTAAATTACTATTGTTTTATTGCTTCTTAAGTACTTCATAATTAAATTCAGTGTGTGTTAATCCAGATTTCGGTTAGTGTTGAACAATTAATAACAACATATTCTTTTGTTTAAAGTTGTAACTGCTGCTGTGTTTATTTTTATTGTATCTACCTACTTATAAATATAACATTTTCAAAGTATTTTCAAATTCATTTATTTTCACATTCCACTGTTTAAATTTTTCATTTTATTTTTTCACTAGCTGTGCCCGCGAACTACGTTTCGCCATCAAAATACTTAACACAGTGTTTAGTTTTTTCCTCCATTTTATTCCATAATGATTCAACTTTATTCTGCCTTTCTTGAGCATCGGCTATTTCGAAATTAGGACAATTTTCGTAGGTTCGTAATGTTTTTTTCTAACAGTCCACAAAATTAAATACATTACATATTACTATAAACACTAAGTATTATTATTGTTTTAGAGACATTATTGATATTAATAAATTCTTCTTCAGTAGAAAGAACTACACAGTTGCAAGAATAATCTTTATCGTATTCATGTTTCGAATTAAAATAAACAATTGTTAATAAATTAGAACAGTATACGAATAAAGTTTAGATTTTATGGGTGTTGGTAACACCAACAAAATATATTTTTTGGATATGACAACTTGGCGAATTTTGACTGGTCGTACAGTAAGCTCCTTGTCAAGCTATACTGTTTGACCGTTGAACCGTTCTTATGTCGCTCGTAATACTGGCGGTTTTCGTAGAGTTAATGTATAGCATGAATGGTGGGCAGTGACTTGGAGTATACAATAAGTACGCGACAACACCGTGAAAATTGTATATTTTACACACTGATACAATATATGGAATAAATGCAGTTACTTTGCGAACAGATGCTTAAACAGACAGACACTATTAGATGAACTAACACCGCGGTAACAATTTAGCGGCTTTTTATGCAATTACAACAATTAATAAACAATTTACCCTCTTTTATCATAATAAAAATATAAGACCATACAGTGACGCTAAATTAATAATAAAAATACCTTTAGTTTACAAAAATATCAATTTCAAATAACCTTCAACATATAAATAAAAAAATAAAAAATGCCGTCGCCAACACTCCCCACCCCAGTGCTAGAACTAGCACTCTTTAACCATAGGCACGGGGGCGACGCGCGCCGCGGACCGCCTCAGCGTCCCGCTGGCAGTCCTTACTTCCACCACTCGGACACGACCATCTCGCCCAGGAAAAACTTCAGTGATGACCCCTTTAGGCCATATATTGCGGGATGAGCTAGGGTCCACAATATAAACAAAGTCCCCAACTTTCAATGGCGTGGACTCACCTTGCCATTTAGGCCGTTGTATGAGTTCAGGGAGGTACTCCCTCAACCACCGTTTCCAATACATGTCAGCCATCCTCTGCGCAATACGCCACTGCTTCCTTAGGTACAGGTCACTGTCATCAAACACTCCAGCCACCGGCATGTTTGATGATGAGCCTAAGAGAAAGTGGTTCGGCGTGAGAGACTCTAAGCTACCTGGCTCCACAGAGACATGCGTCAAAGGTCGCCCATTGACAATGGCCTGCACTTCGGCGAGGAGGGTGTTCAAGGTCTCATCCTTAGGAGCGCGCTCTTTAAGTACTACCTGAAGAGATGACTTGACGCTCCGTATGAGCCTTTCCCACGCCCCACCCCAATGAGGGCTAGCCGGCGGAATAAATCTCCACAGTGTACCATGGTTGGCTGCAGCAGTCTTCAGAAGCTGTTGGTCTACCGCTTGGAGAGACTTACGCAACTCCGCTTCAGCACCCCGCAGGTTAGTGCCGTTGTCGGAATACAAATACCGTGGCCAACCACGACACGCAGCCATGCGACGCAATGCCATAATGAGAGCATCGGCAGTCAGTGAATGGACAACCTCGATGTGAATGGCGCGCACTGTGAGGCAAGTGAAAAGGACACCATACCTTTTTTCTCGGCGTCGACCAACTTGAACCTCCATGGGACCGAAAAGGTCCAATCCACAGTGCGTGAATGGTCGGTGATGGTGTGCCATTCGAGCTTTAGGTAGGTCACCCATCCGAGGCACTGACACTTGCGCCTTCCTCAACCTGCAAAGCATACACTGTGACGTCACAGCCTTCACTGAAGGCCGCAGTCTCACAACCCAATATTTTTGTTTCATGTCGTTAACAACTTTCTCCTGGTTGCTATGTGCAGCATTGACATGATAATGCATTATCAAGAGCTTCACAGTCGGATGGCTTCCGTCTAATATAATTGGCCTCTTGACTTCGGAAGACACATCAGGTGCCGCTTCGATGCGGCCGCCCACCCGAAGCAAGCCGTTACTGTCCACATAGGGACACAAGCCCCTCAGACGACTATCATTTCGCAGACTCTTACCTTGTAGTAAAAGTGAAACGTCACTCGCAAATGTGTCAGCCTGAGCCTGTTGAAGTAGAAGGAGTTCAGCCCGCTCCATGATCGCGCAGCTATCGTCACAGGTAAGTCTTCTACACTTGTTTATGAACAGAATTACCATTGCAGTAGACCTTAACAAGCGAAGCCACGATGAGAACCTGTGAGGGTTAGGTATAGGTAAGTCTACAGATAATTGCTGAACAACTCCCACTAGCTCCAAGTGATCATCATCACTAACCGGCTGCAGCACATCTTGCGGCCAGGATGTTTCATTCAGATATAAAAAATCGGGCCCACTAAACCATTTATTTAAAAATAAATTATAATTAAAAACATCCCTAGTGGCTATATCTGCGACATTAAGGTTAGTGGGTACATACCGCCACTCCGAAACGTCCGTGAGCTCGTCTATTTCCCCTAACCGGTTTGCTTCAAACGTTTTATATGTGCGGGTCTTATTGCGCAACCAATGTAGCACTGTTGTCGAGTCGCACCAAAATACTCGCCTTACCACTTTTACTTTGTGTTCGCTCATAATTGTGTTCGCGAGCCTCGCAGCCAATAATGCACCCTGTAGTTCCAACCGGGGAACAGTGACAGACTTAACTGGTGCAACCCTACACTTACTTGTCACAAAGGAAACGCATATTTGGTTATTTTCTAACCATCTGTAGTATGCGACCGCGCACATCGCCTTCTGTGAAGCATCACAAAATATATGTAATTCTAGGTTGCTATAGCTCACCGTCGCAGCAGTCGTGTATTTATTGTCCGCGCCACCGCTAGTCGTAGCATCTGCTACAGCAGTAGTGCTACGCGGCGCTACGGCTTCGGAACGTTGGTTGTCCATCTCGCTCACACTTATCGTGGCGCGCTTATACCATCTCGGCACTCGTATTGAATGTATGTTTTTAAGCAAATCTAACCACTCGGTCCATTTCAATAAAATAGGTTGCGGAATAAAATCATCCCAGCTGATATTTGCGCGCCACGTATCTTGCAACATTATTTTCCCTTGAATTGTGAAAGGGGAAAGAAAACCAAAAACATCAAAAATTGACATAATCACACGAAGCATTATCCTTTTAGTCGGTATTTGCTTACCGTTCAAAATGCATTCAGGGATGCGCTTAAACGATACGTCGAACGCTAACTCATCAGTACTCGGATACCAGATTAGGCCGAGTGTGCGTTCGCCGTCACACTGTTGTTCGACCTTGAACTTCACTGCGCTACTCCCCAAAGAATCTTTTGAGACTGCGTCGAGTACAGCTAAGCTGTTACTCGCCCAATTTCTAATGTCAAACCCTCCTTCACTATGAATATAAGAAATGTTTCTTACCATTTCAACGGCCGTCGTTTCATCAGGTAAGCTTTGAATGTAGTCATCCATGTAATGCGAGTTTAAAATCGCATCGACAGCTGCCGGCATTGACCCTTCAAACCGCGCAGCATTTTTATTTTTAATAAATTGCGCGATAAAAGGGGAGCATCGAGCACCAAAAATAAGCGAACTCATTACGTACGTTTTTATCGGTTCCGTAGACTTTTTCCTCCAGAGAAACCTTAAAGCGTGCTGGTCACTCAGCAACACTTTTATTCTAAGGAACATATCTTTTATGTCGCCGATAACTGCAATCTCGTTCTCACGAAATCGCAACATAATCCCGAACAGCGAGTTCAGCAGGTCCGGTCCTTTTAATAAATAATCATTAAGTGACAAACCTCTTGTTTTAGCTGCAGCATCGAACACCAGCCGGAGTTTATTTTTATTCGGGTTGTCAACGCCAAAGTGTGGTAGGTACCAAGTTTTCTGCGTGGGTTGAGTGTCAATTAATTCCCTAGCGTAATCATTATCAAATAAATGATTTACTCTCTCCACGTACCTGTCGGCGTATCCCTTATCCCTTCCTAATTTCCTTTCTACTCCCGTCAGTCTGCTCACAGCCCCCAAGTAGGAATCAGGCATGGTGCACTTCGGATTCTTCCAGGGAAGGCCGACGTGCCACCTGCCGTCAATCAGTTGAGCAGTTTGTTGCAAACAGTCGACGGCTCGTACATCTTCTTCATTAAGCCTAGGCTTACCTGCTACTCCCATTGACTCGAGCGCGAAGTACTGGTGAACCTCCTCGTGCAGGTCGCGCAGATCTTGCTCCTCCGCAGCGTCCTGCTCTGCTACGAGCAGAATGGCGTCACCACCCTGCTCAAGGCTGCCGGCCTTGACCGCCGCGCGCGTCCCTCCCGGCACGCTAACAAAACCATGAAGTGACCAGCCTAAAGGAGTAAGTGTGGCGGACGGCTCATTCTTTTGACCCAACAATATTTTTAAAGGCAATAACAAATGATAATTATCTTGGCCAATTAATAATTCTGGTTTACAGTCAATGTTACACAAAATATGTTTCGCAGAATCTAAATGTACATAAGAATTCAAATCTACAATAGAACATGATTGTATAGGTAACATTAAATTGTTAACACTTCGTGCTTTAATACAATGAACCTTATTATCTAAGCCAGAAAGTCTCAAATTCAGTACCGTTACATCGCACTTGACCTCGTTGTCCGCCCAGGGGCCGCGGACGCACATCGTCTCGCGGCGCCCGCTCAAGCCAGCCCGCTCGGCCAGCTCGCTGCTGATCATCGTCACTGTCGACCCGTCATCAAGTAACGCACTTGTATCGATATAGCCGCCACTGTCAGTACACACGCGTATAGGTACAACTTTTAAGAGCACTTTGCCGGCACTCGCGGTAACGTGAGTCACAGTTTCACTCGCAGAAGGCACTATTTGTTGTTCGCGTGCTCCCGTTGCGCTGCCCGGCCGGCCGTCGCTGTCGTCCCTCGGATAGTGAAGCAAGTTATGATGCGCTTGCTTACATATATCGCACGGTGGCGCGGGGCAAGTTTCTCGACTGTGGTTCGATTCCAGACATTGAAAACAAATCCCATGTCGCTTCACGTGCGCCCATCTCGTTTTCCGTAGTGACTTCTTGAATCGGTTACAATCAATTAGTTTATGAACAAACTTACGGCAGAACAGGCACCTCTTGCTGCGGTCTTCCGATTGTAACAACACAGCCTGCGATCTTATGTTGCTGCCGTGTTGTCTACTATAATGACTATCGCGTGCTGATACATCATGCATATTTGGCATAGTGGATGATACTTTAATAGCTTCCATTCTTAAAAACTCAGATAAAAATTCTAATCTCGGCCTTTTGTGTTCTTTCAGCAAGGGAAAGCTATAGTCGGACCACTTAGAGAGTAACACTGGTGGCAATTTAGATAAAATAAGTGAAACCATGCTCATACCTTGTAAGTATTCTTCTCGTTCCACGGCACGCACGGCTTCGACAAAATTCTGCACCTTTATGGAAAATGGCACCAAATCCTTCTGGTACTCAGTAGACACGGGTTGTATCCTCTTAATGTCTTGTGTAAGGCGTTGTACAATACTGTCCGGGTTTCCATACTGTAGCTCCAACGTTTCCATTATTCGGTCCGGTGATGTGGCACTTATGAGCAGTGCTGAGACAGATTCTTTCGCCTTGCCATGTAGACATTTTCTTAGTCTCCATAAATTTTCCTTCGAAGTGAATTTGCATACCTCGGTAGACTCTTCAAAAGCCCGTTTAAACTGCAGCCATTCCATCGGGTCACCAGAGAAACTAGGGAGGTCCTTTGGTGTGCAAATACGGCTCAGCAAGTGGGCGTCGGGGTTAGCATGGCTGGAGGCCGCTGTCAGGTTCTGAAGTGCGGCGGCAAGCATTTGGATGGTTCCATCAGTGCCGGCGGCCTCGCGGCCCGTCGACGGGTGCAGATCGACGCCCTGAGTTTTACCATAATCGTGGGCGCTCTGCTGTTGATCCACCTCGTGCATGCTTCTCTCCATCCAAGTTTCAACATTTTGGCGTATGCAGTCGTTGTTAATTTGTGAACTGTAT
Organism: Schoenobius gigantellus; assembly: GCA_963935595.1. NCBI lineage: Eukaryota > Metazoa > Arthropoda > Insecta > Lepidoptera > Crambidae > Schoenobius > Schoenobius gigantellus. The sequence goes on along the minus strand of OZ012551.1, from coordinate 16,081,741 downwards.
TCTTCCTCTTCATCCAATTTCGCTAGGTCTGCCTCCAATTGTGCATCTATCAACTGCACCTTCAGTTTTGCCTTTTCTTGTTCCGCCGCCAAAATCAACTGCTTTCTTCGCGCCTCGACAGAAACCGTTGACATTTTTGAATTTCTTGATGACGCAACAGAGGGTACTTTAGCGGGCGGTCGGGATTCCGTTTTCACGCTGGAAATCTTGATTCCCGATGACTCCTTTGGCAATTCTTCTTTATGCTCGCTGCCATGAGGTTTATTCTCCACTTCCCCTTGGTCGCGGTCGCGTCGCGTTGTACTCCGTGTGCCCACCATTTTGCTTGTCGGTGTACGGAACATGAGATTCGGCTCGAAGACCACTTTGTAAATGATGCAGGCGCTTCTTGATGGTGGGCAGTGACTTGGAGTATACAATAAGTACGCGACAACACCGTGAAAATTGTATATTTTACACACTGATACAATATATGGAATAAATGCAGTTACTTTGCGAACAGATGCTTAAACAGACAGACACTATTAGATGAACTAACACCGCGGTAACAATTTAGCGGCTTTTTATGCAATTACAACAATTAATAAACAATTTACCCTCTTTTATCATAATAAAAATATAAGACCATACAGTGACGCTAAATTAATAATAAAAATACCTTTAGTTTACAAAAATATCAATTTCAAATAACCTTCAACATATAAATAAAAAAATAAAAAATGCCGTCGCCAACAGGGGGGTTACTGTACAAATACGTTTTCCGTATTCGATATCCGATCACGGAATACAGACACGGAGTTTCGTAAACGTAGCGCAGACGTTCGTTTCTTCTCATTCGGGATTTCTACCATTCTACCTAAACGTACGTACAGAACGTGTTCCGTTCGTAATAAAAACGAACTTGTGCGGCAGTCAATGAGTATTTTGTATAGATTTGATGCATTCGGATGCCCGCATTCAGAAAACGAATGCGAAAAAACGTATTTATGCGGTTAGCCTTAAAATGTATTGAGACTTCCGTTTTTGTAACGTGTACTGTGCGATATAGTGTTGCTGGCATAGTTCGGTTAGCAAACTCGCCGTGATGACTAACATCCAACACACAAACTTGGAGTTATCGTTAGCTAGTTCACGATCATTGCATTATCACGGTCTCGAAGGACACTAAACACAGGTACATCTAACATCGAACATCCAATAGGCCCCGGCTAGTGGGTTCTCAAACTTTTTTGGTGACGGAACCCTTTTGGAAAGCGAAATACTTGACGGAACCCTAAAATAAAACAATAGTTTTTAAAAGTGTATTCTTTATTAATAAGCATAATAAAAGTACAACCAGAGAGGGTGTTTTGATTTTTCTAAATTATTGCGGAACCCTTATAGGGGTATTGTGGAGCCCTTGGGTTCCGCTGAACACACTTAGAGCATGGCTGCTCTAGGTACCCTTCAGGGCCTACTTTTATTTAATACCCCCATTGCTGGGTTTGAAAAGCAACTGTTATCCGTCTTTTTTGAGCGGTGGCCATATTGAATTTACGTCAATGTTGCTACGTTCATAGTGCTCTACTGATCAAGGGCTTTCATTTGATACCCATATTGCTGGGCTTAGAAACGAACTTTTATCAGTTTTTTTTTGAGCAGTGGCCATATTGAATGTTGTGCTATTTTCCTAGGTTCATAGTGCTTTACTCTTCAAGGCCTTTCATTTGATACCTATATTGCTAGGTTAGGAAACGAACTTTTATCCACCTTTTTTGAGCGGTGGCCATGTCGAATTTACGTCAATATTGCTAGGTCCATAGTGCTCTACTCTTGAAGACCTTTAATTTGATACCTATATTGCGAGATTAGAAAACGAACTTTTATCCACCTTTATTGAGCGGCGGCCATGTTGAATTTATTTATGTGTTGCTAGGTTCATAGTGCTCTACTCATCAAGGCCTTTCATTTGGTATCCACATTGCTCGGTTTGAAAACGAACATTTATCCTTTTTTTGAGCGGCGGCCATGTTGAATTTAGGTAGATTTTCGTAGGTACCTAATGCTCTACTCTTCAAGGCCTTTCATTTGATACCCATATTGCTAGGTTTGGAAACTAACTTTTATCCACCTTTTTTGAGTGGCGGCCATGTTGAATTTATGTAAATGTTGCTAGGTTCATAGTGCTCTACTTATCAAGGCCTTTCATTTGAGACCCATATTGCTGGGTTTGGAAACGAACTATTATCCATTTTTTGAGCGGCGGCCATGTTGAATTTATAGCAATTTTCCTAAGTTCATAATGCTCTACTGTTTTAGGCTTTTCATTTGATACCCATATTGCTAGGTTTGGAAACGAACTTTTATCCTATTTTTTTTGAGCGGCAGCCATGTTGAATTTAGGTCGATTTTGCTAGGTTCCTAATGCTCTACTCTTCAAGGCCTTTCATTTGATACCCATATTGCTAGGTTTGGAAACAAACTTTTATCTATCTTTTTTGAGCGGCGGCCATGTTGAATTTATGTCAATGTTGCTAGGTTCATAGTGCTCTACTTATCAGAGCCTTTTATTTGATACCCATATTGCTGGGTTTGAAAACGAACTTTTATCCATTTTTTGAGCGGCGGCCATGTTTAATTTAGGGCAATTTTCCTTAGTTCATAATGCTCTACTCTTTTAGGCCTTTCAGTTGATACCCATATTGCTAGGTTTGGAAACGAACTATTATTCTTCTTTTTAGAGCGGCGGCTATGTTGAATTTATGTCAATGTTGCTAGGTTCATAGTGCTCTACTCATCAGGGCCTTTCATTTGATACCCATATTGCTAGGTTTGAAAACGAAATTTTATCCTTTTTTTTTGAGCGGCGGCCATGTTGAATTTAGGTCGATTTTCCTAGGTACCTAATGCTCTACTCTTCAAGGCCTTTCATTTGATACCCATATTGCTACGCTTGGAAACTAACTTTTATCCACCTTTTTTGAGCGGCGGCCATGTTAAATTTATGTCAATGTTGCTAGGTTCATAGTGCTCTACTCTTCAAGGCCTTTCATTTGATACCCATATTGCTAGGTTTGGAAACTAACTTTTATCCACCTTTTTGAGCGGCAGCCATGTTGAATTTATGTCAATGTTGCTAGGTTCATAGTGCTCTACTCATCAATGCCTTTCATTTGATACCCATATTGCTAGGTTTGGAAACAAACTTTTATTCACCTTTTTTGAGCGGCAACCATGTTGAATTTATGTCAATGTTGCTAGGTTCATAGTGCTCTACTCATCAATGCCTTTCATTTGATACCCATATTGCTGGGTTTGGAAACGAACTTTTATCAGTTTTATTTGAGCGGCGGCCATGTTGAATTAAGGGCGATTTTCCTATGTTCATAGTGCTCTACTCTTCAAGGCCTTTCATTTGATATGCATATCGCTGGGTTTGGAAACTAACTTTATCGGCAGTCATGTCAAATTAAGTCAACGTGGCTAGGTTCGATGTGTTTTCTTTGGGTTCTTCGTTCGATATCCATGTTCCTTGGGTGGATCCAAAAAAATGTGATCCGTCATTTTAGACATTAGGATCAAGAGTCCCGTCCCGTCCCTCTACGCGTAACCCAGAACATTGCAGTCAGATATTTTTTTTAATTATCAATATTAATCTATTACTTTTAATAGTTTTAAATGGAGGAAAGAGTTTGATTCCTTAGTCCTAATGTAAAAACATATAACACCTTTCAAAATACCTTGAAAAGAGTATCTTCATTTTTCAACATTTTAAATATTTCAAAAATTGTACCGATTTTGTGAAAATTAGTCAAGAATTAAACCAATCTACAAATTTTATGGTCACTCGTTAAGTATTATCATAAAAAATGCTTTATACATTGGTTGTATGGCTTGATCTTTTTGCCTTACCACCACGGTACGACATAAGAAAAAGACAATTTTGTTGGCGAAATCCAGTTGGGTACAGCCATTAACAGAAAATATTAAATTTTATTTGTACTATGTGAAACACTTCAGTCCTGCCTTTCAATTTTCGAAATCCAATTACTTAAGATCAGGCTGTATGGCGTAGTTCCATTGCCTTTCCTTCGTGGAAGAAAATACCTTCTCTCTGTACTATGTGACCATAAATATAGAATTATATTCTTTATCTAAGTATGTGACAGACTTGCTCCATGCGCCATGTTGTTTTTCTACCTAAAGCCAATTCGAAAATTTTATATGGTATTTTTTCAGTAAAAATAAAAAGTGAATTTAAACAAACGAAATTATGCCTAAATGTTCTTCCGGAAAATTCTAAGCATTGTGGTGTAAGCCATATCAAATTCTGTCCAGTAGTTTCGGAGATCTTTCCGGACAAACAGACAAACAAACAAACAATTTTTTTAAAAACTATTCTATCGTGTTCTGCTAATGATTTTAAGGCGACCTGTGTATTTTTTTCTTAATATTTCGCAATTACAGATTGTTGTAGCCCTACGATTTTATTATATATAGAGATTATAAGCTCCGCTCTGATTTTGACAATCACATGACACCATCTAAATTAGTACTTTCGCCTTGCTTTCGCTGCCGATGTGGTCACAAACAGGGGAGTTTCCTAAGGGAGTATTCTCCTAAGACGCTGGACATGATGTTTCCGGGGTTCTACGCTCGGGGTACATTCAATGCTCGGGGCCTTCTACGCTTGAGCCGCATTCTGCACTTGAAGTGCCCGGCACTGATAATCCTTACTGCTTGCCGCAGAAACCATCTTCACCTTGGACACACCATCAGATTAACCCGTGGAGACCCTCACCAGCTGCGTCTACAATTTCCACTACCCAAGGCAGTACTATTTTATCTTCGCGAAGGCAAGAAGCTATCACAGCCGGCAGTAGACTTGCGACCCTGGTTTTCTTTTTTAAAATAAATTTGTTGTCTGCTTGAAGGTTGTATTCCTTCTTTTCTTATTAGAAGAATAACCTTTAACGTAGCACCGTGATTGTGTTCAGAAATGTAAATTAGTATAAATACGTACAAATTTTAACGGTCGCCAAAACTCCAACTAAATATCGGATAACCCCTATAGAATATACTGTAAACAGTCAAATACATTGAAAGCCTACAAAAAACCTTAAAGTTAATCCGAATTAAAAATGATTTTTGCATTGGCACAGTCTTCCGAGGTGAGACGGGGCAGGTCAATAGCTATTTAAAAACAAATCGATCCCGATCACGTATGCAAATGTACACCGTTCGGTTTTAATAGTCCGCGTAAATATGCATAGACGAGTCAATTTATTTTTACGTAGCTTCGTCGACATGATATCAATTTCAGAGTCAGTTTTTGCAAAAGACCATTTTAAACATTCAAACAAAGTTAATGGCGAGTTATTTCGTAGCCCGCTGCGTCAGGTTGACGCAAATTAAATATGGATGGGCTATAGGCCACAAGCGACAAATATCTACGGAACCAACCTACGATTCATCCTGCCTGATATTATGAATAGGACAGTTTCTACGATTGGACGTTTGTTCTGAATCTGAGCCCGATTAGGCACAGAATTTGTATAAATTTATTGTATTTGATAAAATATACTCTTACCTTTCCAGGCAGTTATTGATACAAGCTGAATAAACACAATTAATTTGCAAGACACATACGAAGACGCCGAAAGACGCTAGGTATGAATTGTAATATAATATGAGAAGAACAGAAAATTATATTATTTATGTTCAATCTGAAGTAAGCAAAACTTTCCCACCAGTCTATAAACGCGTTTTTGATAACATTTAAACGCGAAGAACGTTTCAGGCTCAAATACTTTTAAGAAGCTCTGCTATAAAACAATCGGCTTCTTGTTGCTAAAATACAACAGATATACTTTGCATTTAGTGTAGCGCTCTTTATGTTGACTTCAAAAATGAATTTTAAGAGGTAAAACACTCACTTACACTAAATAACACGTACTAGCACTCATTAAGCGTAATTGTGTACAGAAAAGTAAAAATAGACTAATAAAACGTATCGAGAAATCGATTACGTGCAAAAGTAATCTAGTCCAGCTTATTTTTATTTTAATGCCTACGTGCCTCGAAAAATCCAATAAAGTTCTGTATATTCTGAAAACAGCTACACGTCGTAACCCTAGACAAATGACCGTTTTAATTCGAACACATAACCCGAGCTTAGTGCGAACTTCATGCCGGCTGTATAGTGCGAACGTCGTCGAATCCTTTACACGGTACTACAGGGGGCGATCGTAAAAACTTTTAATTATTTCAACGAAAACAGTCCCGGAGACCGCGGGCATAAACTAACCCGCATTCTTTTCTGGCCTCTCAAGCAGCCCCTAAAAAGCATAAGTGCCTTGTTTTAAAGTGTTGTAAAACAAGCGCGTAACCTGTTCCACCCGACCACAAGTATATGTGCATCTTAAAAATAACCGTCTAGTGGCTAGGTGCTGTTCTTTTCTTTATTCTCATAAGGCGTCGTAAGGTCTGATTTTTCGTGGGGAGCTGTGTTCGTATTTTTCTCGTATAAAATATGCTTGCGCATACGGACTACTTTCCATGATTTTGTTTCATTCCTTAGAATATCCAGGATTAAGCAAAAGGAAATGGATTGCATAACTAAACGACGCTTTCGATCGACAAAGAGCAAAACATTTATAGAAAAAGAAGTAACCGACCACTTATGTGCCAAGCCTTGAGTTTAAATAATAAATGTATTCGCACATCGATAACGAATTTTCCATGTGACGTTATAAAAAACATCAATTTACCTATGTTTCTATTGCAATTTTCATGTCACTTGTCAAGTGGTACGTCTCCACCTTATAACTAGTAAACCTACCCTACTATCAATTGCACTCGTCCCTTTAATGCGTTAAATTACACCTTAAGGGTAAAATAGCTATTGCACCTGCAAAAGCATAATTAATAGGGTTGGTTTTGTTTAAAAAAGATTTATTTCAAAAACAAATGTATGAAATAAATGATATAAATCTTAGGTTCTAGGTGTCTCGCAAACTTCATAAGTACCGGCTTAATTACATTGTATACTATTTAATAATAATTTATTAAAGCAACTTTCAACCTATATTTTTCACTCATGGGTTGAATGAAACACTACTTTGATTGATTTCAGTTTGATGAGTTTCTAAATTATGATAGACTATTACACTCAAAACAAGACTTACTTCATACAAACAAACATAGCTCTCCATTTACCCGTTTCAAATTTTTATTTTGTTACAAGAGCTTGCTACGAGAGAAGTATCTTGATTTAACAACAAACTACATTAATATGGATTCAGCATTTTAGCTGTGAAAGTGTAACACATAAACATACCTACTTTCATAATTATCCATAATATTTACCAGTTACAGCAATAGGCAGTTACGTACAAGTATTAGTAAAGCTTCCATCGAAACCAGTTTCAAAACAAATGTTTTGTAGACGGCCAATCTAGAGTGGAGAGTGGAATTCGATATTTAATACTAACAGCTAGTACGTAAAGTTATAGCTTTTCTTACTAGATTACAATTTTTAGTATGATTATAATTAACAACCAGATATTTGCAGTTGAAATTCTTCTTAGATTAAAACTAAATTAATAGTATTTTTAAAGTTTTACCGTATCTGTGAGTACAGTAGTTTTAAGTATTGAAGTATCGATTTTAAAAGCTTTAAATATATAATAAATATTATATAAAAGTGAAAAATGGCTTGCTATAAGAATTTCAGTAGCAACCCTAATCGGAGTTGATGTATTATCACGCTCTACAATCAACGTAAGCATAAGCATTGACGCGAAATGACATAAATAACTATCTAGGTAGTATGTTCCAGTTTAAGCTTATAATAAAAAAATACCAATTTCAATTTCAATTTATTTGCATTCCAAAATGTTACATAGATGGTTAATATTATAATTTTATTATTGACACAATTTTGGACCCTGTTGGACACAGCAATATAGAAGAGAGGATAACGTCATAATAGTTCTTTCTTTTTTTTTCTTTTTTAAAATAGTATACATGTGTTAATAAAATAGTTATTAGGACAATCGATTTGAATTGATCATTAACGCTTTTACTATTCTCGTATATGAATTAATATAAGGCATTGAAATGTTTAGTGATTTATTGTTGTAAATCACAATTATTGCACTGAATATTATTTATATTTTATTATTAATTTCGTAATTGAATTTTAATTTGTCGGTTTAACTCTTTGTTGTGTAAATATTCATTTATAGTATTTTTATTAATATTTTGTATTATATAATTGCATCATAAATTATTATATTGTTTTATTATTATATATTATAATTTTTGTACTGATATTATTTATGTTTTTTTATTAATAGTATCATATAAATATAATTATTACACTAAATATTATCTATATTAAAATTTTATTAATATTCTCATTGAATTTTAATTTAACGATTTAATTCTTTGGTGAGTAAATATCTATTTCTTGTATATTGTAAATAATTATATTGTTTTATTATTATACATTGTAAATAATGTACTTACTAAATTTTATTTATATTAATTTGAATACTATTTATATTAAAGTTGTATTATATACCTAAATTAATATTATTGTCATTAAAATTTAAATTGTATATTGCTTTAATTCTTTGTCGTGTAAGTATTCATTTATTGTGTAGTAATTTTTATTTAATAATAAGTTCTTTAAATATGATTTAAACTTGTTAAAATTATTCTCATTTTTAATTTGTTCTGGTAAGTTATTATAAATTTTAATTGACATTATATAAGGACTAGGCGAGTGTTGGCGTAATCTTGAAATGGGTAACATTAAAATATTTTTATTTCGCATGGAATGTTTTAATGGTGCATCCTTGCGCATAGTGAATAATTGGAATGATGACTGAATTCAAATTTTTACGTCTCGTCATTTAATATTAAAATACCGTGGAAAAAGATGCAGTCCTGTGAAATTAGATTTAAAATCGGCTAAGAAATACATTAGATACAAGCATTTTAAGTTGCTAAGTTGAACGCGATTAGACAGAGAGATCCGACATCAACCGTGACGTCATTGTTGAGTACGGCCATATTAACTCCTTGTAAATTGCCGTTTTGCTAGAAAGAGATGGAGAAAAATCTTTAATACCTTATATGTTGGTTGTTTTTATAGTTATTCGAAAACCGATTTTTTTCTTTCTGTTTATTATATGAATGAGCTTCTATTAAAGCAAAAAATTTTTTTTAGTCATCTAGCCTATTCCGGTTGTTGTTATAATGGAAATTTGCATATTTCCATTATATAGATACACGGTAAGGTAACCCCATTATTGAGTGTTGATGTTTAATTAATAGTCATTTAGTAACTCATTAAATATTCAACGAAAAGTCTTTAATGATACAAGCTTTATAAATGTGAAGCGTGGTGTGTGCGACATTATTATCCGAATATGGTTGTCATCAGGTAGTTGAGTGGTTTTTACAAGGAGCTTGTAAAAAAGAAAGACGTTTTTAAACATTATTGTAGTATCATTCGTATCTTTATCATTTTGATTTATAATATAGACTAGATTCACACAGCAATAAACATGCGACACTTTTATAATGAAACTTAGTTCCATCTCCAGTAAAATTGTGAAGAGGCCGAGAATTCGCGGCAAACTTCCTGATGGCGTTTGAGATAAGTATCTCACGTTAATGCTGCGCTCTTTGTGATTCCGCGCCGCTCGTGTATGATGCTCGTCGAACTGCTTTCTAACTTAATTCCTGTCTCATGCACAATCTATAAACTTTGGAGTGCTCGCGACGACTATGAGTCAGGAATGTACAATTTGCATTGAATGTTTTTTTACTCGAATGCTATGTTATGATGAGATAATAATATCTTAATGATGATAGATGTTTTATTATAATCATTCGAATAAAAAATAATTTATTCGAATGATTATAATAAAACATCGCGTTTGGAATTTTTTATCGAATTCGATAAAAAATTGCAAACGTATAGTGCTAAAAAGTTTCAACCTACGCCTACGACGAATTTGATTTTGGAATTAGATTAATTAAGCGATTAAAGTACTATTACCATTTTTTATTCCAGAATATACTATACAAAATTTAATCATTATCTGTTTTGTTTTTTTTTTGTAATTGATTTACAGACTTCTTTACATTTAGAAATATTGGTTGAGGATCAAAAAAAGTAATAATAGGTAAGAAATATTCTTTTAATTCCACTTAAGTAGGCAATTTTCTAATTTATCGATAGACTTATAAACGATAATTACATCCCTGTGGAAGATAAGAGTTGTATATCAAACTACTAAATATATATTTTTATAATAGTACTGTCATCCCAGCTTTCAAACACAAAAATCTACTAAATTGAATCAAAATTAGTTTACCTATTTGTTTACTAAACACTTAAGCTATACACTTTAAACCAAAACGCTAACTTTATATTACAAAAAGATTGATGCATTAAGAGAGTAATGATGTCGGTTGAATTCTCCCTGTGGGTCTCGGGGGTGCTAAAAGGGGTCGAAAACGTAATGGAAATATATAAACAAAACCATGCAAGCAACATTCTGACTCACGCTATTAAAATGTACACTTGTAATATCAAACTATACTTTCTTTCTAATTATTTATCTAACAACTTCACTGATAAAGAATATATTGGAGAAAAATTTTGATATGTTAAAAAACGTTTTTTTACCTGGATGATTTAACAAGTAAATTAGATAAAATGTTTAATATGTAAATAGATGCAAGATGCGATCTCATATTCCCAGTCAAGATCTGAATAGTTTGCTAAACAAAAAGGTTATAGGTTGTCTTTAAACGAGAAAGGTTGTCTTTAAGCCGTTGTGAACTAGAATTCGTTAAGCAAATTTTAGGAATCCTTTCCTGAGTTTATCAATTTTCGATCGACAATATTAAAACAAACGGAACATAAGAAATAAGGAAATAACATTTTTACACACATAAAAAGTTTTATTTATCTCTTAAAAATATTTTTCTTAAACACTATCATAATTTCATATTCCACAGTCAAAAATGCGACATAACCCTACAAATTAACGCAAAATGATTCTGTTCTTGCCGGTTACTCAGACATTGGTGGCACCCCATGATACAGTTCCGAGGAGGGTTAATTTATTACGCAACCGGTCAAACAGGAATTCCAAATCTTATGGATGACGGTTATTATAACGTACATTATCAAATACAGGTAGGGGAAGAATGCGAGGTTACAAGTGAATATACATGTATGATCAAATTCGAGCGAAAGAAATATTTTTGAACAATTTAAAATAAACTGAATAGTGAGAGCGGTGGACAATACTAAACATAAAAGAAAGACTAAAGTGTAGACAAGATTGTGTTTTATCTGCTATTGAGCTTTTTATTTTGTTCGTGTGATTTTTTTACAAACATCAATCTTGGTGGCTCCGTCTCAATAATAATTACTTATACCTACGTTTTCCCAAATAATTTTCCAATTCATTAAAAGAAAAAAACTTATATCAAGAGGCGACTGTGACATTCGACATATTTATCATAACTTAACGTCTTAGGTGTAGAGCGCTAAGCTTTACAATTGTTTGTTCACAATTTTATGTGCAAGCGATTAGTAACATCGCCTTTTCCTCTCTCGTTGTAGTCACAACTTTCGTAAGTAAATAGCAAACGAATTGTTAAAACTACGAACAGTTTGACGCGCTGTCATACTATTGTCAGTGAGATTTTATCAACATTGTTAACTGTTTGGTGTTGTATATTGGGAGGTGCTAACTTTTCCTTATATTGACAATATAAAATCATCGAAATGATAGGCGAAAAGGAAAGAGTATTTGCACAGACACAGGTGCATTCTCTGCCTCTCACTTGCACAATTAGATGAGACGGCTTGCTCACACGACAGGAGCGAGATCAGGCGCAGTACCCACTGTTTAACATGCCTTCCAAGTCGCGGAGTATAAGCATAAAAAAATGAAGGTTGGATTTAAATGACCTCGCCAGAAAATGAAATATACTACAGTCTTTTATTTTCTGGCAATAACAAAAAAAACCTGTTTTGTACTATCTCCTAGAAATATACTATCCCATTCCGAAAAATCGGGATCCTTTTACGCTAAAGTCGATACACACTTAACCCCTATTGCTTAACAATGCGATAGTGGGTAATGAAATCATGTCTTCCCGATTCAGCTATTCTATCCAGATTAAGCAAGCGCCTGTAACATGTCTCGCTCGCATTCTTATTAGTCTGCTCTATGGAACTCTATTCCGGCAACGAGATAGCACTCATGATTGTCCTTGTGATAACGCCGACGTTTGTATAAAATTATAAAGTTTGCGTTCAGTCAGTCTACTTTTATTGTATTGTCTGCTTTTATTGTATTTTAGAGCGTGGTTTCAAAGAATTAGTATTGATGCTACGAGTATCTAGGAAGTTTTAGGAAATTTTGGATTCAGAAGCCCCACGTAAAAAACGTACAACGTTTAAATGAATTATCTACTATCTGGTGTGCTCTGCGACCTGCGAATGCCTGCAAGAACAAAGGTTAAGACATTCGTAAAACCTGCCCTCATGTATGGGTCGGAGTGCTGGACCACTAAGAAAACCCACGAGCAAAGAGTCCATGTCGCGGAGATGAATATGTTGAGATGAGCCGGTGGTGTGACGCGCTTAGATACAGTCCGCAATGAATACATCCAGGGTTCGTTCACGGTCGCGCCAATAGTTGACAAATTAAAAGAGTCAAGATTACGGTGGTATGGGCATGTGATGAGGAGGGATGACGATTATGCCGTAAATTGGCCTGGCGCCGCTGTACGAGGAGGCCCGACCCCAGATGAACTGGGAACATAGGTAGGAAGAAGAAGAAGAAGACAACGATTAATTAAACCCCTGGCGGCCTGATTTTTAGAATGTGGTCTTTATAGCTTTGACATGTTAGGAAAAAACAGAATCTTAGTAGAGAGATTTCTTGATACTATATAATCATGGATAGATATTTTTATCACATTATTCTAAACAAATAATTCAAAAGTCTGCGTTGGTATGTCATGAGCATAAATTGTTGCATGAGCGATCAAGCCCCGGTGTAGCGGCACTCCGCGTCAGTCGTCTACAAAACACCTCATCGCTAGGTTCGTTCATTCGTAATTGTCCTCTGGATTGTACAACATCACTCTGGCTCGACTGGTGTTGTTGGTTTTTGTTATGAGTTCTCCACATCTTCCCACAGGTATCATTGTGATAAATTCCCCTAGGCACAATTTTCAATCGACATATCAATTTTAACAGTAGAATATTTTTTTTACTACAACTAAGTTGGCAAACAAGTAAACTGCCCACCTGATAGTAAGTGGTAACAGTAGCCTATAATATATGTGGCTGTCGTGAGATTCGCAGCAAAACTGCAACCCCCACAAGAACCACAGTGTACGTTGCCAACTTGTGACATTAGATGTAGAGTCACAGTACCCAGTAATTTCACTGCTATATCTCTTGAAACCGGAACACAGCAATACATGCACTGCTGCTTTGCGGCAAAAATAGGTAAGATGGAGGTACCCAAGCAGACATTCTGTACCAGGGTGTACAGAATCTCCCTTCTGATAGTTGAAAAATGACCTTTAGGGTCAGTTTTTTGATATTAACTTTAACAATTAGAATGTTATGCCAAGGCCGCCTCAAGGATATGCCATTGGACTCGGCTATAAACCCCATACCTGGCTTAACTCCAGCAACTTCTAACTCCGTTGGGACACAATCGGGATTCCCCGAGTGCGCCCCCTGGAGGGTAGGCCTGACGCAAACGCCAGGTCTTACCTCTACGGGGGGGTGGACAAGTGTTCGACAATAAGTCGACAGTAATTCGACCCCCCAGATGGGCAGGCCAGGGGTAGAAGAGTGTCTCCCGACCGGTTGTCAGCCGGCCGGGCCATTTCATCCCCGACTTGATTAGGGGATTTGGTGGCGCACGTTCAGGAACGCGCGCCTCCTCTTCCCCAACCGCCTGCGCCGGAGCGGTGCGGCGAGAGGGTCAGCCTCTTGCGCCCGCTCCGCAGCCTCCTTCTGCGAGATCACGTCCTCGCAGGAGGAGGCGACAGCCTCTCACGCCATCGCGCTGGTCAGCATCTCTCGCGCTATACTGGCCAGCGCGACGGGCGCACCCCTACCTAGGCCCAGCGCGAGGGCTAGTGCGTCGCGCTGGGGTCGCCGGGCCGGGCACTCCGAGAACCGTGTCCGTGACAAACTTAAGTATGATGGTGGTAGCCAGGAAGGCGGCCTCACAAGCTCTATCACCATCCAAGTGTACTAGTATTGAAGATGTTTACAGTGAACACATCATCCATTCCTTAATTTATCTAAACTTCTGATAAAAACAGCACATATTTATATCACTATCATCATAAGAGTTCCTTAAAAGTAAAAGACAAATAAAATACAGCATCAACGAAGACGGTCGCGATGCATTAGAAGACCTCAAAAATTAACATGAGCAGAAGAGTTATCCGAGGTATCAAAATTTGATACCATTTTGCATAAGCAGATAAGCGCTATCAAAGGATTGCTTTCAAAGTGGTTTACCCTGCGAACATATTTAAGTTTTCATGAAGTGGGGAAATGGAAAATAAATTGGATTCGTATAACTTTCTTTAAGCTACACATCCAAAGATATGTGGAGGTACTTTGTTTTCTGGTATTATAAGGCATTCATTATTTTATTTTAACGCTACACCTCAAATAAGAATATCTTGTTATTTCAAATACTGTGTATTTCAGATTTTAAAATTTTCTACTTGGAATTAAATTTAACTTATTTGACCAATTGTATAAAACCTTCGTTACTATGCATATATTGGACAGTCAAAAGTTTCTTTCTTTCTACTTTGGAAGGTTATTAATTTTTGCATTGTTTAGCGTGATTATATATTTTTTATATTTAGCGATCTTCATAGCAGCTCACATACGTCCCCACCGAGGGGCTCAAGCCTACCGTAAGTTAGGGTGTCTAAACCTTAGTCAACCACGCTGGCCCAGGGCGGATTGGTCGACTTCACATACACCTTTGAATTTCTTTGCAGATGTTTGAAAGTTGCCTCATGATGTTTTCCGTCACCGTAGGAGCGTCAGACAAATGTACATGAAATTCGATAAACGAAAAACACATTGGTTCATGGCGTTTTTGAACCCCGGACATAACAAAATGACAATGACAAGAAATCGTATCATACGTACTCGATATCTTACAATCTTCGAATTCAAGAAGTCTACAACAAATACGGTAATAAAAACGTAATACGAACGAACTTTTTCATATATTCATCATATGGCGTGTTATTAAGATTACCGGGAACTCACAAGTACTTAGGTACGCGTATTTAACAAGCAGACGCTATTAATACAAAGAGGAAATACATTAACATAGCAACTTCGCCGTTCCAGCCGGGAGTTTCAAACATTTTCGAAACTTTTCTATATGTGTGAAACGCTATTGAAAGCTGCTCACGGAGATTAAAACGTGCCGTGAAAATACGCGCCAAGGATTACCCTAGCTAGGTGCGAGTGCGAAGTTGTCTTGTTATAATGCGCCCTGTCGGGCAACAGTGAAAAATTAATGTGCTCACTTCCGAGAGCGGGGGCTGCGTTGCGACGCGTGGGGATCGGAAAAAAGTGGCGACAACCAATAATTTCCCATTTACGTAACATTCCAGGCGGGCTCGGCGTTTCAGCTTGGCGCTTTGATGTTGAAATTCTAACCGAGACTGTGTAAGGATATCATAAACAGCGACTATTGGGTTAGGAGACTGGTTAAATGTTTAAGGCAATATGTTATTGTATAAAATAGGATTATTTCAATTTGATAAATCAATGGTTTGAAGTTTGAACATAACAACTTCTGGCTGAACAACTGAACAACAGAGTGTCGTTGTCAACGTTTCGTCGTCACAGTCTTCTGTCTCATTCACTTTTCATTGTATAAGATTTTAAAAAATCTGTTAGTTTTGATACAAACCTCGCCCTGACAACAACGAACACAAATAAGAATTGTCCAATTTGGTGCAGTCGTTCGGAAGTTATGCACGTACATACATTTCGACGATTTTATTTTATACAGATAAATGTTTACATACATGCACTCATTGACGTCAAGAATGTATTTGAATCGTGAATCGGAACGATTCAAATACATACACTTTACACACATATTTTATTTGAAAAATATAAACAAATGTTGTTTCAGAATTATAATTTTATTTAACTGGACTGACATTCTTATTTCTATTTAATGAAGAATTAATTATTGCATTATTGATAAATATAACCTAAAGAGATAAGTTAAATTATTAAAGCATAATATTTTTAATCATGGAGACTAGTAGACATGAAAAGGAAAAACTTTGACCCGTCACGGGAATCCTCTTATCCTAAATAGACTCACTAATAGTAATTGAAGTAAGCTGTTTATTTATTTATTTAATCCTTATCGTACAACATTAAAAAGATATACAAAGAGGGGTTTAATGCCTGAGGCATTCTCTACCAGTCAACCAGTAAAATGTGTGAAAAATTGTAAACGGTATACGAGTAAACGACAAAAATACATAGGTATTGTAATAATTCAAGGTATATAAATAGCGATCTGCATAAAGAGATAATAGAATGTAAATAATAATAATTTGAGACTACATGCAATTTAAGATAAATATATAATTGATGCAAATAAAATGCAAACTTATATAAGTTTGCATTTTACTTATAAATCTAAATGTCTGTTGTTAAAATGATTAGGTGAACACTCAGGCAGACAAAAAGTCTATCCTCCGCCTTAGTAGTAAATTTAATGTCAGTATTGTATCAAAGTAAATTACTATGTAACAATCATGTTAAAAAAATACTTGTAACATCATGACAGTGAGCGAAGTGTGACGTGTTTTTTACGTATCTTCTTCTTCGTGTAATATATTATATAAAATTCTCGTGTCACAGTGTTTGTAACCCAACTCCTCCGAAACAGCTTGACCGATTTTTATGATTTTTTTTTGTATATTCGGTAGGTCTGAGAATAGGTCATAAATTATTTTTTATACCCCTAAGTGATAAGGGTGTTATTTTTTGAAAATGATGATGGAAAATGTAGACGTAGTTCGCGGGCACAGCTAGTCTTCTAATATAATTATATGTAATGATTTACGCCCACTGCTGGGCATGGATTCCACTGAAAATGAGAATTTGGGCCATCTTCTGCTACCCACCACCAGATATTATTAATTATAATAAGTAAACAATTGCCTTGAAGAAAAAATGTTTAATGCATTTTTAATGTGTAACAAATTAGATGTACCTAATGTTAAACAAATATATCACTTGAAAGAACTAATTTCCAATTTTATTGAGAATTCTACAACATTTATGTGAAAAAAATTTGAGTTTGTGCTAGTGATCTATGCTGAATTTTATTATAATATTAACAAACCCTGTTTTTTTTTAATTACCAAATAATTTGTCCTTGGCTTATAGCTCATGTTTTCAACTGAATATTTTCTTCCGTCGACCATGGCTTCATAATTATCAAAACTAAGGAACACAACACGCTTTCCCTGAAATTTTAAATCAAATTAGTTTAAAATTTGCACAGCTCAAATATGTATACAGCTTAAAGATTATAAAGCCAATGCCAGTTCATGATAATATCTACTTTATCGCAAGTGTTCTCGAACAAAAACATTGTTATTTAGGATTTTTATAGTAGGAGGATAGGATTTTTTATTACCAACCCATTTTTCATTATTCTTGTCGTTTATTATGTTCATTTGTTTATTTTTGTTTTCAGTTATTTTTGTGTAGTAAAATTCTACATTCTTTCTTCACGCTGTAAGCTCAGACATTATTTTATGTCAGTTTTCATGAATTAGTCAGATCATAATTTCTAAAGAGATTTAATTGTGTAGCCCGTACCATGAAGTTCACATTATGGCCACGACAATAAAAATAATTTTGTAATTGTAATTAATAAATTTGACACTATCTGATAAATTGTTGTCACAAATATGTGTTATGTTAATATTGTAGGTATCTTAAGTAAAAGACCTACATTCAATTTAAAGTAAATTAAAACTTGCATTTTATGATGATTCAAAAAAAGATTTAATTACAAAAAAAAGTATCAGATTAACCAGGGAGCAGCCTCAAAATTGTCTCTGGAATTTTTAACGTCACCCTTTTTATCTCAGCCCAAACACATTAGAGATTTATCGGGCTATTTAGATTTCCACAGGTTTCAGTCACTGGACAATTGACAGGCAGAGCCTCAATCGGCGATGCCACAACGCCAGCCGCCGTTTGAAATGTATTTTCGACCAATCTTTAAATAAACCTTTCTGATACCCATTCTTCGATATATATCCATCAACCTATCTTATCATAAGACTTACTTAATCTATACTATACTAATATTATAAAGCTGAAGAGTTTGTTTTTTTGTTTGTTTGCTTGAACACGCTAATCTTAGGAACTACTCCGATTTGAAAAATTCTTTCAGTGTTAGATAGGCCATTTATCGAGAAAGGCTATAGGCTATATATCATCACGCTAAGACCAATAGGAGCGGAGCACCAATGAAGAATGTTTCAAAATCGGGGGATTTTTTTCGTATTGAGAGCTTCCGCTGCGTGCGCTGCGTAAACGGTTATGGTTTCGCAAAAATCATGTATGACAGAATTGTTCCCCTTTAAAAAAATTTAAAAAAAGTCCGCGACAGCATATGTCTATCTTTTAAGGTTAGCTCACTATAACCTTTTCTATGCTAACCAAATTTGTTCTAAAATAATGCATTATTTGCGAAGGTGTTTTTATAAAAATGATATTAATCCTTATCCAAATAAATACGTTATTCATCACAAGTATTTCATTTAAAACAAAATTGCCCTTTACATCATTCGATTTAAATGAATATCTTAGGAGATATCGCAGTTTTAAAATAACATCACAGCAAAATAATGATCGAGTACTGCGCGCACAATGTGCAATGCCGACGGGCAGTCATGAGGGGGAAGGGCGGTGGCCCCAGTTAGCTATCTACTTCTGCTGAAAGAAAACAAAACTAAAAATATAGTGTACGCAGAAGTACTTTAAAATAACATTAGTTTAGTTTTTTCGAGAATAACCTACAATCTACATGATATAAGATTATAAGACCCAGTACTTACTCACCTATATAAACGAAGTCGCGAGTTAAAGTTAGCGTTAGCCCAAAGTAACTATTCGACGCGGACGAAGTCGCGGGCGGGAGCTAGTTATTGATATTTTTAAAGATATTAATTAAACTAACAAATTTATGCACTATAAACAAACAGTTTACAAATATTAATTAGGGAAGCTCTGTATTTTAAAATATAAAACAAGTCTCGCTTCCGTGATCTGTGGTGTATTGGATTAATTTAGACAAACAGACTAAGATCTAGAATTATTACATTCTTCGTATGCTGAGCAAACCAAATATGAAATTGTAGGAAGTAGGAAATTAATGAACGCAAACCCTCTTCGAGAACAACTACTGTATTCTAGAATATACTATTCCATTTGATGAAGAAAAAACTGACTAATAACATTTAAGTATGTACCTTATTTTTAATTTGAAGATATTTTTATTTTTTATTTGTCATACACAATTTCGTTTTTATGGTAGTAGAGAACAGTAAATTGTGATGATTTAATAACGCACACAATAATGTAAAATAAACAGAATATTATTTAACATACTTGTATAGTATTTTTTTACAACCACTACCGATTTGAATCGTCACAAGCAGACATTAGGAAATATAAGCTGACATCAATATTTTAACAATAATAGGCATGCAAGGTATGCACTAAATAAACAAGCAACTTCCTCGCAACATCGAAGCTTTAACAGCCTCGCACACAACAAACATGAATCATCCGCAGTTAACTATAGATCTTTGAGCTTAGTTGAATGCAATCGCATCGTGACACTAGTTAGAAGCCGAATTGCGGTACCTTCTTTGTGTTACCAAACCAACTTCGCTAACTAGCTGCTGGTGACGGCTGTATACGATGCAACCTCTGACACTGTTAAGCTTTTATTGTTTAAAGCTTTTATTGTTCATTAAGCCTTTATCCTCTAGTCTAGATGGTATATTTACGTTATGTAACAAATTGATCAGTAAAAATAATTTCATCTATTGCTGTGGAGTGCACTATTATAATCTATAGTTTTATTCCGGAACTAGCTCTGCGCGCGACTTCGTCCGCCTGGAATAGTAACTCTTGGCAAAAAGCCTATATTATACCTTATATAATTAGCAATCTATTAGTGAAAGTCCCGTCAAAATAGGTGCAGCCGTTCCGGAGATTAGCGGAAACAAACAGACAGACAGACAGACAATTTTTTTTTAAATTGTGTTTTTGTTATTGGTACCCGATATACCTTCATACCCATTTAGTAAAAACTTGTTATTTTGACATTACAAACAGACACTTCAATTTTATTTATTTGTTTAGATAGAAACAAAATAATATTATTTTTGTTTTACATTTATCTTGTCAATTAGACGTTCAAACAAATTTAAACGCAGATCCGAAACACAAGTAAATTCTTTTTTTTTATTAAATAAGCTTACTATTAGATATTACTACTAGACTTACTATTTTTACAGTTTTTATTTATTTTGTTGAAATTTGAGCTTTGAAATTCTCAATAGGTTTTAAAATTATGACTGTCCTTATGTCTGAACATGAGATTTAAAATCATAACTTTAATTAAAAATTCTATACATACCTTCTAACTGCTTAAGGTTGTCTAAGAACAGATTTTGATACAAGGAACCTGGATGATGTATTACAGTTCTAATTGTATTCAAAGTTGGAACACCAATATTAGAAATAGCAAAAGCATTCGAATCCAATTCTGGTGTTAATTGTGGCCAAAGTACCAAATTTCTGTTTACATTTACATCCAATGGCGAAGCATGTACTGTTTCAGGTAAGTTGGCAAAATTATAAAAAATATCAGCCAATGGTGGTTTGAATTCTAATGGTGTGTTTTGTGGATTTAATGTTTGTGGTGACGAATATTTTTCGTTGCTTTTCAGCACTTTTTTGTTTAAGTTTACCATGTCATCGTATGAGCCACGTTCATCTATTCCTGGCAAACGTAAACATTCTCTCGGAATTTTATCAGAGGCAGGATCGTATTGATACTGATTACTTCCCTCATTTGAAAGGGAAAATAAATCTGTTAAAACATTTTCAACATCTTTCCTTCCATTGTTGGTATGAGAAGCAACTATTTTTGGATATTCGTGAAGCAATACTTCTTTTTTCTCTGGCGGCATAGAATACAACGCTTTCCTAACAATGTTACTGTAATGTGGTTCTAGACCACCACCTTTACCAGACCTTGATATTTCATTATCATTTAACTCTTCTTTATAATCCGACTGGTTTTTTGGAATATTAATCATTTCAATGATAACTTCTTCACTATAGCTACCTGAATCTTCTGCTTTATTCCCTTTATCAAAATCTTGTTGTTTTGATTTATCAGTAATATTTGGTATTAATTGCGACTGGAAATAAATTATATTCGACTCGTTGTTTAAGTTTTTAGTCTTATTCAATATAAGGATGTCATTTTCAGGTTGTTTTATCAATGTTCTAAGATTTATTTTCGAAAGAGATGTATAATTGCTTTGAGCAAACGCAACTAATACATTTGCACTTATCAAAGAAAGATCTGAAAACTTCCAATATTTTAATTCTTAAATTTATAAATAAGTAATTTAAGACATTATTTAAACAAGACTTACATAATAATATAATGGACGTCATCTTCATTGCACCTTACCAATGGAATGTTAACCGTACATTATAGAGTAAACTGGGCGACTGTATATTAATTAACTGTTATCGCGGTAATGCCACTCATAGCTTAATTAGGTGGTGTTGATTGAACTGGATGTTTTACACGCATAGCAAATAAATAAAGTAACTGTTAATTTATATATTTATACGTTTTTCATAAAACCGCAAACCTTTATAACACAAATGCTAAAGTTGATTCATTATTTCAGTCGAAAAACGGCTGACACTGGATATACGCTTCCCCCGAGGATCTCTAAACCGATTGGTTAGTTTTACGTACCTCGCATCTAATGGCTTTCCGCGACGCGACCTTCACCAGACCCACCCCTATTAACGCTACGTATCATAAAATGTTTTGCATTTCCAAATTAATTAAAAGATATTGTATTTTTTAAGAAACATTAATAAAATATTAAAATTAAATTAGCTATTTCATTACAACTTTTGACCTATCAACAAAATAAAATAAAATTACTGGACTCGGTCAGTGCCTTTGATACGTTCAAAAGCTATTTACAATAATTTTTAGTACCATTTTTCGTTACTAAACAACAAATATTAATAAACAAAGTTAATCTAACTCCATATAGAATTCAATCTGGTAAATAGCTGAGGTTTTTATAGTCCCGTAGAAAGTTTGGTCTCTCAAGTATTCAGCTAATATTCATTATGAATTATTATCATGCATAGTCAACGTAATTTTAAAAGTAGGCGAATATTACATATTTTCAAATGTAGTCTATAAATTTTTGAACAACACTAAAAGCCGCTTTTTAATTTACGCAATAACAATTTACAAGTGATTGCGGCTGAAAAAAGCAATCTTAGTTATAGTTGGGTAGGACGTCGCTACGGCATCAAGTAAACAGCCGGGCTCGTCTTGCATTTCAATCGCTTCTGTTTGTATTTTATTGGAGACGTCTCGGGGCCAGGCTACGGACCAAAGCTTTACGTTTTATTGACTTTTTTTATGAAGCTCACCCAATAATAGAGGTCGGTATTAACAGACGGTACTGTTAATTTCAGTGACGCTGTGGACTCGGCACTTGCCTTCCAATCGGGGGGTCGGGGTTCGAGACCCGCCATGTACCAATGTGTTTTTCGTTTCGAATTCCATATGTACATTTGTCTGACGCTCCTACGGTGAAGGAAAACATCGTGAGGCAACCTGCATACATCTGCGAAGAAATTCAATGATGTATGTGAAGTCGACCAATCCGCACTGGACCAGCGTGGTTGACTAAGGCCTAATCACCCTAATACATAGGGTAGGCTCGAACCCCTCGGTGGGGACGTATATGAGCTGTGATGATGATGATGACTGTTAATTAGCCAGCGATGCTGATATCAGAGATGTAAATAAGTGATACAATATTGTTCCTTAAGAATTTCAATAAAATAAAATATTTAAGCATCATAATTACATAATTTGCAAGAAAGCTCTTTTGTTTGTGTTAGGTACTTATGACATCTTAGTACGGGAAGCGGCTGTGTCGTTCCTCGCCCTTAAAGTACCATTTTCATGCACAGTTCATAATCATGTACGTAGTTATTAAAGAGATTTCAGCAAATTCACATCTATATGCGATATTGTTATTACGAGCTACGGTTATTTTCAATGATTAATACTTTTACACTCTACATAAATATGTAAAACGCTTCTTTCCTCTACATAAACATTTCCTATTTTGTACAGCTTTTCCATTTCTAATTTGTGGAGCATTTAATTTGGTTGACAGAAAGAGGGAGCAGTGAAAGCTCGGAATAAGCCCGCACTCCAGCGCTAACGTCAACAAGTCTGTATTTAACCCGTCTGTCTGTCCATCGATGACGAATAAGGAATCCAATTTTTCAGACCGAGGACCAACTGGTCCTCGTGAGTTCAATTACCCATCCCATCCTTGATTTACATGCCAAATTTCCCGGCGATCGGTAACATTGTACAATCCACCGCACAATGTTTTCGTCGGCCGCGTTGACACGTGGTTATTTGTCCACGAGCGGCTGTTCGAATAATTGAGGTGTACATTTTCACTTTGTTCCGTTTCCATTCGATTAAAATCGTTGTACCTCACTTGTACACAACCTATTCGGTGTTTACTAAACGATTTGAACGGTTCGTCGGTTCGGGCAGCGGAGCGAACCAATTTTTTACTGATTTCCCCGTCGAAAAAGCGCAGTCGAAGTAATTTGAGTAAGATATACCTACACGCAAATCTATCGCACTTTCGCAAAGCGTGTGAAATGGCCATTATTTCTTAAGTAGTGATTTGATTTAGATAGATTCTTGTGGAAATACATGGGGTGCTATTTGTAATAAGGTTTTTTCTATTTTAAGGCTCAATTCATTCTTGGAAAACTTACTTTTCAAATATAGTTTCTAAGTGCCTAGTCTAAAAATTCGCGAAATACTTACGTTTAGTGCACAGCTTAATTCAAGCTATTTAGTGCTAAGTTTTATAAAGGTTGGTAACAGGGTAGTTCGAAGTATATTGGCTACTAGGTCCCGCGGCTCGTATGAGTACATTTTACGGTCACACAATAAAATTCTTTATTGTGTAACAGTAAAGAAGCAATCAGTTCGTCGGATATTGGTCCGCTGGCTGAGTAAACACGTGCATTTTTATGCGATCCTAGTTGCTCTGATTCGTAGGACCGTCTCGAACCACTCCAGCGATTAGCCTCTGTTCTAACGTGGAGCCATTTTCGGTTGAATGGTATCGTATTAAGTCTCTCATTACTGAAGCTATTGCTTGTTTATTATTCAGGGTACCGCGTGAATGAAGATGGCGCTGAAATTGCACTGTCAAATACCATTATTTTGTTTTAGTTTATTGGTAGTACCTAGTACGCCTTTGTATTTTGCCAAGTTGAAAGTAGGTATTTCTCATACATAATAAGCAACATTGAGACGTCTTTTTTATTTGATTTATTTAGAATCCATCCGGTTAGTATTTATATAATCTTAAACACGTCCACACTTTACTGAGCGTATGAAAAATTCGGTAAAGATTGTTTACCTATTTGTAACAATTCTGAAAATGATAAAAAGAAATACCTAAAAATGTTTATTAATGTAATATCGAGTTATAATTGTAGATATCTTCTCTAAATTTGATTTAAATACATTTATTTTCCTTCAATTCATCATACAACTTATACCGGGTGTAACTGAACACCCCAATAACATTTAAGGGGCATTTAATTTAGATACAAAATGGACCTTCGGTGCTTGTCTGAGACCAGGAACACCAATAGGTACTTTCAGAGTTATTTGATTATATACTGAAAGCCACAACTTTCAATTGACAACCATAATCAGCTCTTAGCACAAAAGTAATTTAAACACAAAATGACACGTGACAGACCTGAGCGTAGTATTCCTCGTACGCTTACGTAGGGCTGTCGGCACTTAATACCAAGAAATAATTTATTTAGTTTGTATGGGAAAAAAGTAGGTTTGTTTGCCCTAATATTTTTCCTACAGAATCTCTACTTCTGATGAATACATACCCTTAAATGTTATTGGGGTGTTCAGTTACACCCTGTATAATTAAAATGTTATTATGTAAATATTTATTAAAAACAGTGATTGCAATTTTTATATTTTAAAGGTAATATAATAAAAAAATATAAATTCATATAAAATAAATTAAATTAATAAAATAGAATGGAAAAATCAATAATTTTGTGAAAATAAATCCTTCTAGCTCGCTATTTCAAATGAAAATACGGCCCAACTCGGTGAATAACGGTATAGTTAGTGCGTAGGACAAGGAGTGAAAATACGTATTAGTCACTTTTCTGCAGAACGTTATTAGGTGACAAGTGGTTTGAGTTTTCGCACACAATGGTGTTTATGTGGTGCTTCCAGTTTAAACAAGAATCAATATTAAGTCCTACAAACTTACACCCTGCCCTCACTGGGATCGTAGTAACAAGACTAACAGGACGTGAATAATTTTAATAACGAACATAATAATACTTACGTGATTTTCTGCTACCTAATACAAGTCCATTTGCACTAAACCAAATTTCCAGCAGTTTGTGTAAGCTATTAATTACTATTTTTAGTTGTTCTTCTTGATAACCATCGATTTTTCTCATTTATTATTAATATTAAATGGAGATTACTGACCAAGGAGATAAAGCATTGTCTTTTGTCACGGGTGCAGACTTGAATCGCAAGCGTAACTATACGGTTACCTTCGGGAGGGCAGCGAGTGTGTTAAATAATGAAATCCTGAACGTAGCGAGGGTATAACCGTTTAGCAGATAGAGGGGGAGACACTTACCTCTAACAAAAATTTGCTTGCTTTAAAACCAAATATTTCAGAAACGGATCCCTAAATCGAAAAATGGTGTTCTGAACCTTACATTATTTTTTAAAGACCTACTCAACAATATCCCACACGATGGGTTAGTCGAGAAAAAAAAATTACTCCCATTTTACTTGTATGGGAGCTACCCTAAAATATTTTTATTTTCAATATTTTTTTCTACCACTTTTATGGCATGATTAATATACATACCCATACCAATTTACAGCTTTCTAGTACTAATAGTCTCGGAGTAAAACCGCAGACAGACAGACAGAGAGTCATGGCGAAACTATAAGGGTTCCTTGTTTACTACGGAACCCTAAAAAGGTACGTAAGGAATACGGCATTTACTCAAAATCAGATTTATAATATTAAATCATGAATTATTATTTTTTATATCTTCTAATATACAAAATTCTCGTGTCACAGTGTTTGTTACCGAACTCCTCCGAAACGGCTTGACCGATTTTTAAGAAATTTTTTGGATATATTCGGCAGGTCTGAGAATAGGTCGTAAACTATTTTTCATTATGGCGAAACGTAGTTCGCCGGCACAGCTAGTCTAATCTTCTAATATATAAAATTCTCGTGTCACAGTGTTTGTTACCGAACTCCTTCGAAACAGCTTGACCGATCTTTAAGAATTTTTTTGTGTATGTTCAATAGGTCTGAGAATAGGTCGTAAGCTATTTTTTGTTATGGCGAAACGTAAGTTCGTCGTTATTATGGCGAAACGAAGTTCGCCGGCACAGCTAGTTACTTATAAAAATCACAAAACTTCTCCTTTGCGAAAACTACACAGAACACGTGGCTGTATGTGCTCGAATCCCTTTGATTTTTTAAATATGTAAACAACATGGCGAGATTAAATTTTGTTATGTAAGGTCGGCAAAGAAAGTGGCGTGTCTACCAGTCTTGACAAAATTTGGCGTATAAACAAAATATCGTTAAGGTTACATTGGTAGCTGTCAGTATGTATTAGTAATACTTGGAGCATTTACCGTCCTAATCCTTAGATTAATAACATGATTACAAAGGAAAGTCAACTGTATTGTTTTATCGCATAAAACTGAATTTGAACTACATACCTACTGTAAAACCACTTTTTGGTAGACTGTACCGTGGGTGCCTGAGGGCCTAAATGAGTTGCTTTAGACTGAGTTTGCATGACACATAATTGTTCGTAATCGTGTAGGGTGGTGTGAAAAATATTATAATACTATAATAATAGTAAATTCTTAGCCAACTTTCATTTGGATGTTGATATGTAGTTCTTAACAGTAGTTCACAATTTAGGAATTGCTAAGTGTCAATTAGGACTATTTTTCGAATCTTTATACAAAGCTGTCAAAAAGAAGAATTGCATTAAATGAATTGCACTCTTTTTACAATACGAATTCGTATTATAAATAAAGTGCTATTAATTTAATTCATTTGGTATGAAATAGCCAACATATTGGCAATTAATTGCCAACATGTTGGCCATTTTATACCAAATGAATAATTATTATCATCATACATATGATGACTCTTCCGATGCGGCCTTTGAAGATCCGCAGAAGATTACTTGCCTTTCACTACTTATATCAAATCCATAAAATAATTTTTCCTCGGCCTATATCCATGGCATTATTGGGAATATGCAATGAAGCGCACAAAATATTTTTCCTCGGTCTATAACCATGGCATTATTGGGAATATATGCTATAAAGCGCACAACGCGAATGCAAAGAAAACATTTTCTTCATTTTTCCACAACAGTAATAAGTTGTCAACCAGTCATTTAAACTAC
The DNA here is from genome assembly GCA_963935595.1 of Schoenobius gigantellus. NCBI lineage: Eukaryota > Metazoa > Arthropoda > Insecta > Lepidoptera > Crambidae > Schoenobius > Schoenobius gigantellus. Next base: position 16,053,753 of record OZ012551.1, on the reverse strand, counting down.
ACAGGTAATAACTAGACTGTGGCCTGTAATTTTCAATTATAATGTGAAGTTCGAACAGTTATAGGTACTTTCATCGATTCCCATGAAGAAATTATACGTAGTTGTTTGACAAAGAGTGGGTTGCTAGCCGCCACAGTAAGTAACCGCTTTGAATACATTATCTGCTGGTCGTATCCGGCTATCTTTATTTTCTGTATAATTTAATTTTATTATACATGGTATCGCGGTATTCAATGAATCTGAGTGCATGCTGACACTGGTGCAGTAATCACTTTTAATTTGTAAGGCCTTAACTAAAATACTTTCTTTATTAATATTCCATAGGATCAGTTTGAAAAGAAACTCCTAAAATGGGTCGTTTCCTCTAGTTTTGGGGATTGGAGTCGCTCACGTCCGTAGGTTTTACCCTCGAGACCCTACACGTGATCCCCGGGTGGTGCTAATCGAGTGACCAACTTCTGGTGGTAGGGCTTGAAAAACCCGACTGGCTAGCGACCACCGTGCGCATGATGTAAAACCCGTCAAGTGGCCATTTTTGTCCGCGTTTCGGGATCAGTCTGCGCACAGCCAGAGCTTGAGGGGTCGTTGCTGCGATTCGTATGGTTTGTGCGGGCTTCCGTCGACCCAGTGCCAGGTTGACTGCGTTGACCCTCCGCCCAGGAAGACCCGAAGAAACGGCTGTTCCGCTGGCCGCCCGTGGTATAGTACAGGGGCCCAAGCGGACCTAACCAGTCCGTGAGGCTGCCCCACCATGCCACGCATAATCTCGGGGTGGTCCGTCGTGCCGGTTGGTGACCGGACGGTGGGTCCCGGCGGCCACTTCCGGGGGGGTTCGGGGGCCCTTCCGTGCGGAGGGTCAGCGCAAATCAGCTGTCGGCTGTTCCCTGGCGAAACAGGCCTACACACGTTAACTATGCGAAGCGCAGCAAGGACACCTCAGTTTCACGCCTCTCACTCCAATAATTATGGCAGCGCAAAAAATTAAGACTGGTCGTACAGCGGTGCATTATCCCACCAAAACACCATTATTCGAGGTGGGGCTCGCTAACATCCGCGGGCTCCACTCTAACCTCTTAGCTGTCCACCACCATCTCGAGACAGCCCGTCCAGCAATGCTGTTTTTGACGGAGACGCAAATTATCTGCCCGGCCGATACAAGCTACCTTAATTACCCCGGCTACGCTCTTGAGGAGTCCTTCAAGGCGAAGGCTGGTGTTTGCTTGTTCGTCCGGGCGGACGTTTGCTGTCGTCGCCTGCGCTGTTTGGAGGAACCTTCCTTTTCCTTCCTTGCGGTACACGTCGATTTTGGCACTCATTGCCGTGTCTACGTCTGCGTCTACCGTTCCCATCGTGGTGACTTGGAGACAACTCGACTTTTTGAACATCTAAGTCGGGTGGCAGATGTCGCGCAGGAGCGATTTCCTTCCGCCGAGCTGGTGTTTTTAGGGGACTTCAATGCTCACCACGAGTTGTGGTTAAGTTCCTCTAAAACTGACCATGCGGGTAGGACTGCCCACGCATTCGCTCTCACGCACGACCTGACACAATTGGTCACCCAGAACACCAGGGTACCAGATATTATCGGTCAAGCGCCCTCTTTATTGGACCTTCTGTTGACAAATCGCCCTGACGGATATCAGGTGGTGGTTCGAGCTCCACTAGGATCTTCGGATCACTGCCTGGTATCCGTCTCAGTGCCTCAGGCGTCACGACCGTCGCCTGTGGTTGCAGCACGCCGTCTGTGGCACTATGCGTCAGCAGATTGGGACGGTATGCGGGATTATTACGCATCTGTTCCTTGGTGGCAGCGCTGTTTCAATAGGATGGATCCGGACTCCTGCGCTACCTCTGTTGCTGACGAGATCATACTAGGAATGGAATATTATATTCCGCATTCCAATCTCGTCAGTAGAGGCAGACGTAACCTCTGGTTCAATCGCGAGTGCGCCTCTGCTGTTGAAAACAAACAGCTGGCTTACCGCGCTTGGATCAGAGGCCGAGCATCTAAGGATCCCAATACAAGCCTACTGAAAACAGCCTACAATAATGCCACCAAGTTATGTAAGAGGGCTTACATTAGAGCGGATGCTCAGCGCATTGCACAAGTGGGCCAGGAACTGCTATCGCACCCTACGGGTAGCCGTTCTTTTTGGCGCCTGGCCAAAGCTGTGCAATCAAACTTCTGCCAACCCTCGCTGCCACCGCTGAGACTTGCCGATGGCTCACTTGCTCATCAGCCGCAGGAGAAAGCCGACCTCCTGGCAAAACTCTTTGCGGCTCATTCCCGTGTCGATGACTGTGGTACACAACCTCCGAAACTGTCCCATTGTGGCAGCACCATGCCCGATATCCGTATCAGACAGCGTGATGTGCGGGCGGAGCTCCAGTCGATCGATACTCGAAAAGCAAGTGGACCAGACGGCATTCCTGCGATTGTTCTTAAGAAGTGTGCAGCGGAGTTAACTCCGGTCCTTACGCGTCTATACCGTCTGTCGTTCTCTGCTGGTTGTGTACCGAAATCTTGGAAAGAGGCCAATGTCCAGCCGGTTCCCAAAAAGGGAGATCGTTCTGATCCGGCTAACTATCGCCCTATAGCCGTCACTTCCATTTTGTGTAAAATCATGGAGAGGATCCTTAATACACAGCTGATCCGTTACCTGGAAGGTCACTCGTTACTTAATGACCGACAGTATGGGTTTCGTCCTAAACGGTCAACAGGTGACCTTCTAGCGTTCCTTTTGCACAAATGGGGTGAATCTATCGATAAGCGCGGCGAATCGGTGGCTATTAGTCTCGACATCGCCAAAGCTTTTGATAGAGTCTGGCACAAGGCTCTTCTTTCCAAGCTTCCGGCATACGGTTAACCGCGCAGTTCTGTACGTGGATTGCCAGCTTCCTCCACGAGCGTAGAATTCGCGTTGTCGTTGACGGCTGCGCTTCGCGGTTCGTGGCAGTGAACGCTGGTGTTCCGCAAGGCTCCGTTCTATCCCCCACATTGTTTCTTCTGCATATCAATGATATGCTTTCCTTGGGAGCTATACATTGCTATGCAGACGACAGTACAGTGCATGGGGGATATCACGGAGCCTCGGGGGCTGCTCGTGGTGATATTGGTAGGGAAAGGCAGAATCTTATAATTGAGCTCAACAGGACGCTGGACCTCGTCTCCGAATGGGGCTCCAACAATCTTGTTGAGTTCAATGCTAAGAAAACACAGGTGTGCGTGTTCTCGGCGAAAAGGTCACCTTTCCTCCCCCTTCCTTCTCTTCAGGGCACAACCCTTCACACACAGAGCAACATCACCTTGCTCGGAATGAACATTCGCTGCGATCTGAACCCCAGAGACTACATCGAATCCGTCATAACTACTGCCTCACGGAAACTCGGTGTCCTGAACAAGGTGCGTAAGTATTTTGCGCCGGACCAACTATGCTTGTTGTATAAAACTCAGGTTAGGTCTTGCGTGGAATATTGCTCGCACCTTTGGGACGGCTCCGCTCAGTACCTCCTCGATGCTCTGGACAGATTGCAGCGTCGCGCTATTCGCATAATTGGCCCTAACTAACACCCTCGAGCCTCTACAACTTCGTCGTGACATCGCCTCTCTTAGCGCCTTTTACCGAATGTTCCATGGGGAATGCTCTGAGGAGCTCTTTAACCTTATCCCTCCCTCTCCATTCCTTAACAGAAACACGCGTAAGGGCCTTCGGAGTCATCCGTACACTGTGTCCTCCTTTTCACACCGTACCAAGAAATTCCAAGATTCCTTCTTCTGTCGTTCATCCCACACTTGGAATTCTCTACCTGCGCACTTGTTTCCTCCATCCTACAACATGGGTTCCTTCAAAAGAGGCGTGAAAAAGCATCTTTTGGGCCGGCAAGGGGCGGGCAGGTAGGAGAGTGGATGTCGTCCCTACTCTATCTGTCAACTCATTTGGGCCTCTTTCACCGCTTAACATCAGGCGGGAGGAGGTCATTTGCAGGGCCATCCATAAAAAAAAAAAAAAAAAAAAAAAAAAAAAAAAAAAGCCCCTACTGCAACTCTTCTACTGGTAGGAGCACGAGGACACAATATAGTCTTTATATTTCTTTAATATGAGATGATACTCCTTCTTTTATTTGACACTTTTAAATCTACAGAAATATATCAGTTAAAAGATACAAGTGAAAGTCTGTTTTTATTTGTTTGAAAGGTTTTAAATATTTTTCAATTATTTATAGTAATGCATTTACGTTTTTCAACCAGCTTATTCCGACATAAAAAGCAATAACAGTTGCTCGGTGGCAGCCGAACGGTTCACGCGTGCCGTCCGTCACTACTGCGTCTCGTCGATGCACTACGCCCGAGTAATTGTGGTCGCGAGTGATTATTGTGTACCTTATATTATTAATAGTTCAAACCCACGGTAAGGGGCTCTCCTGGCAACAGGAACCCCCAACTCAACATGGAAAACTCTAACCCCACAGGAAGCTACGCCAACGTCACATCAAAAACAATGCATCCAAAGAAAGATCAAGCCATAGTCTTGGAATCCATCGATGGAGTTACGATAAAAGATTACCTCGTGTGCCTCTCCAAAGTTACCAAATCATCTGCTATCCGTTTTATTTCTCGAATTGCTAACTCAAGAGTATGTATTTACATGGACTCAAAACAAACAGCTGACGATCTTGTAAATATAGTAAAAAAAGTGAAAGTCAATGATTATTACCTTGACATTCGCCCCTTGATTTCTAGAAACAAAAGAATCGTACTATCTAACGTATGCCCAGTAATACCCCACGAAGTAATTGAGGAAAAATTTGAACAGATGAATATTAAAATATTGTCTCCCATCAATTTTATGAAAGTAGGTATTTCCGACCTTGGATTTTCACATATCATGAGCTTCAGACGACAATTATATGTTTCCCCAGAGGATGAAAAGCGTCTTCCAGAATCGATACAATTAACCTACGAAGATACCAATTATTGGATATACATAACGAATGACTCAATGAAATGCTTTGTCTGCAACGGAAACGGTCACTCAGCAAAACACTGCCCCCAAAATAAACAGAACCCCGACCTTACTCAAGTCTCACAATCAACAACTGATCTTACTAGTAATTACGAAAATCAAAACTACCCACCAATTGAATTTAAGAAACCTAAGACCCAAACGATTAAATCCTACATAGACAAAGAAGAACCAAACAAAGGTACCAAGCGTGCGCGTTCATCTACCACTACAGAACCCTCACAGTCCGAGCAAATAATGGTTCAAAGTATGGTGGAAGAAAATTTCTCAGCGGGTGATTATACAGATGACGCAAGCAGTACATGTGGTACTGGCAGCGACTGCTCACTTGACGACGAACCTCTGAAAACCAGGACAGTAAAAAAAAGAGACAGAAAACTCTGGACAGCAGGACCGAAGAACAAATATGGGAAGATATTAAGTTTGAACTACGTGACTCATCCACCCAACTAGACCTTCCCCTAACGATTGACCAATTTGTAAGCCTATTAGACAATTCCCGTGGTAAACAAAATATTCAAGAATTAATCAAAGACTACACTGACAATCTTCCTAAGTTAATAAATATGTGTTTATACCTACATCCTAAACTAAACAATAAGTTAAAAAATAGGTGCTCACGGCTTTCTCGTAAACTTCAAGATATCAGTATTCGTAAAGGTAACACAAGCAATTAATTATTAGTATCAACTCTATTCATTAAATAACAAATTCATACCTATGAATATATTACAGTGGAACGTTAATGGTTTTTCTGCTCGATTCGAAAACATAAAAATAATTTTGAATAAAATGGATCCACTTTGCTTTTGTATACAGGAAACAAATTTTTCAAATAACTATTGTGCTAAATTAAAAAATTACGAAGTTTTTAATAAAAATAGAACCCATAGCAGCATAGCCAGTGGTGGAGTAGCTACCTATATTAAGCCACAGACCCTACCGGAATTAATCAATTTAAATACTTCCTTAGAGGTACTAGCGATAAGAATTAAATTTCCCATTACTCTGACGATATGTAATATCTATTTACCCAATAGCTGCCCCTTCACTGAAAATGATTTAAATAATTTAATTAACCAACTTCCAAAGCCTTCCTATTACTAGGAGATTTTAATAGCCATCATCTTTATTGGGGATCTAGCAATTGTGATCAAAGGGGTAGAACCGTGGCTAACTGGTTAGACTCACATGACAACATTATACTTTTGAACACCCATCAGCCTACCCATTTTAATGTCAGAAACGGTCACACAAGTAATATAGATTTAGCATTTGCTTCACAAAGTATCTCAACTTACTTTGACTGGAACGCTCTTGACGATTTATATGACAGTGATCATTTTCCAATACTACTTACGTCTCAGATAGATCTAACATTAAATAATATAACCACGGCAAAATATTGGAAATATCAACTTGCGGATTGGCCAAATTATCGCTGTGAAATAGAATATTATACATATTGATAAATTGAACCTTGATTCTAATAGATGTATTAATGAAATAGTGAACGAATTTAACCTTATAATAATAAATGCCGCTGAAAAGTATATACCTAAAACCTCAGGCAAATCTAAAAAACCACAAGTTCCATGGTGGAATGAAGAATGTTCTAAGGCACTAAAAGACACTAAAAGGGCTTACAGATTGTACAAAAAGAAAAGTAAGCAGTTAAAAGAAAATAGCCAATTGAACCAACATACTACGCCTATGACAGATGAACAGATGAATATAGAGACCTACAAGATAGAATTCCGTAGAAATAGAGCTAAAACAAGACGAATATTTAAGGAAAGTAGAAAAAGTAACTGGGAAAAATTTATTTCTTCTATCAATAGCTTTACACCTTTAGGAAATATTTGGCGGAAAATCAATTCCATAAACGGCAGACGAACTAAAAGACAAACTATTATTTTAAAAAATGATGAAGATGAACTAATTGGTGATCCTAATATAAATTCTGAACTCTTGGCTTCAGCCTTTGCTTCAAATTCTAGCTCTAACAACTACAGCCCAAATTTTTTACCACAAAAAAGACAATTAGAGAACCAAAAAACTACCTTCGACTTGACAGACAATAGCGCCGTATTTAATAGTATCATTAACATGAACGAACTTATTACAATTCTACACCAATTAGGCAACTCTAGTCCAGGACCAGATAATATCTCCAATACTCTAATAAGACAACTACCCCTTAACGCTCTTGAACATCTTTTAGATATATATAACTTCATATGGACCAACCAAGTGTTTCCTCATAAGTGGAGAATGGCCACAATAGGTATTACCTATTCCAAAACCAGGGAAACCAGCTACCTTAACTTCGAGCTATAGACCTATTTCCTTGACATGTAATCTCTGTAAACTATTGGAAAAAATCATTTCTAATAGGCTAAGGTGGTATATAGAATCCCGTCAACTCATATCAACAAATCAGTTTGGTTTTAGACAATTTCGCTCAACATTAGATCATTTATCACAACTCGAAAACGAAATATTAACGTCTTTTGCTACTAAAAATAAGGTTATAGCAGTTGCCCTGGATTTGGAAAAGGCCTACGAAATGGTTTGGAAGCATAGAGTTCTGACTCTTCTTGAACAGCTCAATGTAAAAGGAAATCTACTAGCATTTGTGAAAAACTTTTTAAGCGATAGAACTATATGTGTTAAACTAGAAAATTCTATATCTACCCCTCATTCTACAGAAAATGGGTTACCAACCGGATCAGTTCTTAGTGTTATTCTATTTTTAATATCTATTAATAATGTGCTTGATGTTATAGATAAACCAGTGAAAGGGTATTTATTTGCAGATGACCTGACCATAATTTGTAGTGGTAAAAATCTTACACTCACTCAAAAGCTTGTACAAAATACCTTAGATAAACTAAACGACTGGTGCAATCTTACCGGATTTAAATTTTCAGAAACTAAAACAAAATTCATGATTTTAACAAAGAAGAAAAATAAAGAAAAAATTAAATTAAAATTAAATAATCACACTATAAAAGAAACAACAACACTAAAAATATTAGGCTTAACGTTTGATCCAAAAATTAATTGGGTAACACACATTAAAAAATTAAAGTCTGAATGCTATAATAGACTCAACGTCATTAAAATATTATCTTCTTATAAATGGGGATCTGACAGTAGATGCATATTAAATACATATAAGGCATTAATAAGATCAAAACTTGATTATGGTTCAATTATTTATGACTCTGCATCTCCCAACATTCTACAAATATTAGAGCCCATACACAACACCTGCATTAGATTAGGTTTAGGTGCCTTTAGAACTAGCCCTGTTAACAGTATGCTTGTTGAAGCGGATGAAATACCCCTAAGATTAAGAAGAAAAGAATTATGTATGTCGTTTGCTGCAAGTCATATAGCAAATAACAAGAATTCCACAATAGCTAGTTCTCTTCCATCAGATATTGAATATAGCCTACGTCCCTCATTAGCGCTTCCCTTACGGTTACGAATAAAAAAATACCTGAAAGAGATTTAATTTGAACTTCCCCCTATATTTGTACGCACACAGTCAAATCAACCTCCTTGGCAAAATACTGAAATCCCAATTAACCTAGAAATAGCTAAATACCCACGCGAAACTACTCCTAAATATATTTATAAAAACTTGTTTAATGAAATAAGCGAGCGATATTCAAAATTTGAACCATACTATACCGATGGCTCTGTTTCCGGGAATAGAACTGGTTGCGCTATAGTTACGGCTAATGATAATTACATTTACAGGCTACCTAACTACTCCTCGATTTTTACTTGTGAAGCAGTAGCTATCCTGGAGTGTATAGATAAGATAAGACTAAATACGACTTCAAAATTTTATGTCATTTACACCGATTCAAAATCTTGTCTCATGGCTATTTCTAACAGGAAAAATAATGATCCCCTTATAAACAATATCCAAAATAAATTACTATCACTAATGAACCTTGGATACAATATAGAAATAGTTTGGATACCAAGTCACCAAGGGATCGCTGGGAACGAAAGAGCGGATAAAGAGGCTAATAAAGCAACTGACCTAGAAAATTGTAATTACCTAACAGCTAATATCAGTGACCTTAAGAAACACATTAAAGTAAGCATCAAAAAGCTTTGGAACAGCTATTGGGTAAATGATAACACTAGTGTATTGTTTAAAATTAGGAAATCAATATTTGAAAAAAAGAATTTACAAATTGACAATAGAAGAGACCAAGTTGTAATAAATAGGTTAAGAATAGGGCACACTAATTTAACTCACATACACCTCATAACAAAAGAAAATAGGAACAAATGTACAAAATGCAATAGCGATATGACTGTAAAGCACCTTCTTATAGAATGCTCATTCTTTAATGCAGATAGACTTAAAGTAAGCCTTACTAGAAATCTAAAAAAATGTCTAGATGAGCCTCAAAATACCCTAAAGTTTCTTAAGTTAACTAGCTATTACAAAGAAATTTAAATTGTACCCTACTGTGGTCGCTAATGACCTTAGATGTTTGAGCGACCATAAATATATGAATAAAAAAAAATAAAAAAAAAGCAATAAAAATGAAAATTTTCCATTCTCTGCTCACCTGGATCGCTTGAAAGAATACTGAGAGTCAAAAGTATAATACGAATTTAAAGAACTATCTACTAACCCTTAATCCTCCCCCTAGCGAACCCATGTATTTTATCCACATTTTCATTATAATAGGCTAGATGACAAAAAAAAATTTGCTTTAATAGAAGCTCATTCATATAATAAACAGAAAGAAAAAATCGGGTTTCGAATAACTAAAAAAACAACCAAGATATAAGGTATTAAATATTTTTGTCCATCTCTTTCTAGCAAAACGGCAATTGACATGGAGTTTATATGGCCGTACTGGGCCGTACTCAACAATGACGTCACGGTTGATGTCGGATCTCTCTGTCTAATCGCCATCAAATTAACAACTTAAAATGCTTGTATTTCTAAGCCGATTTTAATTCTAATTTCACAGGACTTCATCTTTTTCCACGGTATTTTAATATTTAATGACGAAACGTAAAAATTAGAATTCAGTCATCATCCCAATTCTCGGAAGATAGAGCAGAATGTATCGAACCAAAAACCCTAACCCATATGCTCTGCCATACGCAAATAATAGCTTATCAAGAAAACATAAAACATATTGTTTGTACGTGCCTATAACATTTAAGGGCTTCTATCGAGGTTAAGCCACGAGGAATAGGGTCTCCCTCGTGGTTACGAGGAAGGAGTCCCGTCGATTTACCTAGGATCTCATCATCATATCCCGATATGGTGACAATAAGATCATCTCAAGAATATAGAAAAACGATTTTTAAAATTGACCTTACTTGATGGAGAAATCAGTGAACATACATAAAATACTCAGTCTAAATAAAGAAAACGTCCTCCCTCTCATGCTGCATTTGTTCGTTGTTTCTAAATTCTGACATAGTTTCACCATTCTTTTAGATGTTAAATAGTCCATTGAAAAGTAACATTTGGGTTGTATTTGTCAGAGGACGCAATTTTATTTTTTAGATATCAAGGAGGGGTTAGTGTAAAGTTAAATCCAAGTTTGTGGGGTTGCAACCGTTGACCCATGGCCGCCATCTTGGAAACAGGGATGCAAATGGTTTTTATGGATTATCTGATAAACTATAGGTCTCACAAAAAATCAGCACAACATTTTTTGTTGCAAATAAAATTGTCTACAATTTTAGTCAAGTAACTTTTAGTCGTAGAACCAAAAATAACAAAGCTATAAGCGAAAATCTATGAAAATTTTAGGAAAATTTTTCTATTGCTCGCTATAACCTTTTTTCTGATTATTTTCCAAAAAATGATATTAAACCATTTTTATAGAGGGGTTTTTAAGAAATTATTTTCATTATAAGCTTTTAAGCTTTTTTTAAATTTTATTCATTAATTAAGGTTTTACAGCGCTGCGAAACGAATACTATTCTCTAATAAGTATTCATAAATATGGTATATAAATATTAATAATTTGGCATAATTTTCAATTATCTTTTAATTTTTTTATGATAATGTTTATGATTATTGATAATGCAATATTGTTATAAATGAATTTATTGACTTGACACTTCACCACAAAACTGAAATTATTGATTTTTAAAATAATTTCAAATCAGATTGTACATTTCCGAGCTCAATACTACGAAAGTAAAAATTTCTTTACAAAACATAAAACTGATAACAAAACACCAAAAAGTCATAAATAATCAATACAGCAATAATAATTAATACAATACATGCAATATCACATTTTTATATTGAAGTTGATGCCAAATTTTCACTAACTTGTTTATATTTTTTGAGACTCCAGGTGATCATTGCTTGGCACTGACTTCAATATAAAACTTTGATGTTGCATGTATTCTTATATTATTTATAAGTTTTTGACTTTTGAAGTCGGTTTTATTTTCTGTAAATAATTTTTATTTCAATCTTTTTAGTAAATTTAATACATGCGTATTAGAATTTGAGCTAAGGCAAACACTAGAATAACTTTAAAAAAATCTATCGCTCTAAACAGTATTCAAAGAATGATTTCCGAGCTCCTAACCTACCAGAAACCTTCTATCATCAGTTCAGTAACATGATAGGATGTCTACCAGATGCAAATACCTGGGGGGCTATTTAAGAAAAAGGGGGTTGTCTAAGAAAAGATCTATGGCTATCGCTTACAATTTGACAGTCGCAGTCCGTCCATTACTCTTTTATAAAAGAAAGTCGGCACAGAATCTTATGTTCACGGAGCAATGGCTGTCAAATTATAAGCCATCGTGATAGATTTTTTCTTAGACAATAACCCACCAGAATATCTTCAGATAAAACACGAAACACGTTGAACGTGCCTATGAAATTTAAGGGTTTCCTTCGATTTTCCTGGAAACCCATCATCAGATCATAACTTGGTGATAATGGGACCACCTCGTGAGTATACTTCCGATTGCAAAAATAATTTTGAAAATCGGCCCACAAATGGCCGAGTAATCTGTGAGCATTAGAAAAATAAAATGTACAATGAAACATAGAACCTCCTCCTTTTTTGAAGTTAAAAAATGCCCAGTAACCGCTTGGGGATAAAAGAACATCTGCCTGCTATTACTTTTACTTTATTTAGTCCATATAAGGCGCTGCTGTTGTCCTTCGACTTTTTTCCAGTTAGTGGTGGAAGACTTCTTAGGTGGCGGGGAAGAGTCAATAATTCATTAATAAACATATTGCATTATCAACAACAGGCTAGACGAAAAAAATTTTTTTTTGCTTCAATAGAACCTCATTCATATAATAAACTGAAAGAAAAAATCGGTTTTCGAATAACTAAAAAAACAACCAAGATATAAGGTATTAAAGATTTTTCTCCATCTCTTTCTAGCAAAACGGCAATTTACATGGAGTTTATATGGCCGTACTAAACAATGACGTCACGGTTGATGTCGGATCTCTCTGTCTAATCGCTTCCAAATTAACAACTTAAAATGCTTGTATCTAATGTATTTCTAAGCCGATTCTATTTCTAATTTCACAGGATTGTATCTTTTTCTACGTATTTTAATATTTTATGACGAGACGTCAAAATTACAATTCAGTCATCATCCCTATTAAAAAGATTATCATAAAAAATGAAAAGATAATTGTAAATATTGCATCATATTTATGTACTATATTTATGAATACTGAAGAATATTATTCGTTTCGCAGCGCTGTAAAACCTTTATTATCGAATAAAATTTAAAAAGTTAAATAAATAAAAATTAATAAGGAATAAAAATTATTCCTTAAAAAACTCTATAAAAATGATCTGATATCATTTTTGTAACAAAATGATCGGAAAAATTTATAGTGACCAAAAGAATTTTTTCGATTTTTCATCGATTTTCGCTTATAGCTTTGTTATTTCTGGTTCTACAACTAAAAGTTACTTGAATAAAGTTGTAGAGAACTTTATTTGCAACAAAAAATGTTTTAATATTTTTTTGTGAGACCTATAGTTTGTCAGATAAACCTAAAAACCATTTGCACCCCTCTTTCCAAGATGGCGGCCCTGGGACAAGGGCTGCAACCACACAAACTTGGATTTAACTTTACACTAACGCCTGCTTGATATCTAGGTAAACAATAAAATTACGTCCTCTGACAAACGCACGCTAAGCCCATTTCAACATTTCAATGGACTAAAATTGCATAGGAACGCTGTGCAATTTGACATCAAAATGTATGGGAACGATAGGTACGGAAACGTTTCTGATTTTGATTTAATCGTTGTAGATAGTGTGATTGCCCCTCTGCACTGCAATGTCACGTATTTAAGTATTACATCGGTGAGCGAAGAGAACCGGGAATAGTTTTTTAAATAACAGCATTTTAACGTAATGCTCAAAATTAGAATCGGCCCGTGCTCTCGAAATGCCTTTACCCTAACCCACAAACATTGCATAGCGTGCATTCAGCAGATATTTATTCATCTCTTTTTACCAATCTGACGTTAAACAAAGGGATTATTTGTAGCTGGGTCAGTGTTCTACAGAAAACGGCAATGGTATAAAGGGCATTGTTTCGCTAAATGACGTCAAATACAGGAGCGGGGTGGCTGTAGCTATGTCGGAGTCCCGAGATCCCGACAACGGCGACGCGATCACGCGCGCACGGCGATAGTTTGACGAGGACTTACGCACGTATACTAATATGTTTGGGGCCGGGCGCCTCTGTCAATAAATCGGTGCCTCCACGGCACATATGGGAGGCATTTAGGCTCATCAATTAATCTGATGTACTGCCCTATCGATTGCGTCTAGCACATCAAAGATTAAATGTGGGTTCATCTACATATCTGTGTGATTGGCCTTTAGGGTTCGATTGGATAGGGCAGGTCGCTGACACAAATGTATCTACATATATATACAAGGCTAGCTTTTAACCGTGGTTTAACTCGCGTTGATAAGGATCTTTTGTTAAAATAAAAAATCATCCAAGTCAGAGTTGGACTCGCGCACTAAGGTTCCGTATAATAATAACTTCTATAACTTCCTAACTATGTACATATTCCGGATTTCAGATTTTTTCCTTAATATGTGCTATAAAACCTAGTTAACGGGAAGTACGCTATAAAGGACAAAGTCGAAAATCGCCCCATGACCAACAAAGATTTGATTTACGTCATAATTATATGCATATTTTATAACACTCATTACAAATATATGTATTCGACGGACAAATCAAAAATATATAAAAGTACTTTCAGAAACAAAACCAAATGAAGTAAAATATACGAATGATTATTTTTATTTTTCTCGACTAAATAGAATTGAGTCAATTTTATGTAGGTATCTACATTTATTTATTTGTATAAATTATGTTTTTCATAACTTCTTTCACAATTTACAACGAAATAAAATTAAAACATTACTTCAATTGACTACTCACGCGCTGTCGCTGGTTAGTTCGTTGGTTGTTCGTCGTGTTTTTGACTTCTTTATAATTTCGAGATTTCTTGTTCTTTACTACCTTGGCTATAATTACGTTGTGTGATTGTTTGCAATAATTATTATTTTAATAATTGTATAGATATGGACTATGTGTATTGCTCTAACGAAATCAAGTGTTACTTCAACTAACCTAAAAACATGATTCATTTTGATATATAATTCGATTTCGAAGCTTGTCCGTAGTTATTGATGTGGACGTACAGTATTTACTAATGTCTAGTTATATGAAAAGCATTTTTTCACTGCTGTTGGTATTGGGGCGAACAATGTATGGACGCAGAGCAAAGTCCTTTTGATTCTTGAGATTGTCGAAACATTTTTTGCGGTATAAAGGGCCGTTTTTTTTAACGTTAACTTAGAAATTTGAATTTGTTCGCAGTTTCACGGGACTGTAGACAAATACAGCCCATGTTACTCGCTGATAATGTATCTTTTTATTGGTAAAAGAATTTTTAAAAGCGGTTTAGTGGTTTAGACGTGGAGGCGTAACAAACAAATAAACTCACTTCCGCATTTAAAGTATTAGTTAGGATTAGAACAAAGGGAGATCATATCTTCACTGACGGATCACGCAATCTCTAAACTACTTGAACAATGAAGATGAAGTTTGGCACGGAGGTAAATTATGATTCGAAGACACATAATATTTTTGTTATTAAATCCCTTTGGGGATGAAAATCGGGAAAATACAGAACGTTTAGAAAAAAACTGTGAATACGGAAGGTGCTAAAGACTTTTGATTATCCTTGAATAGGACGAGTATCATAAATGTGTTAAGAACGAAATTATTATAAATTAAATCATTCTAAATATATAAAAATAGCATTTAAACGTGGATAATTTGTCCCGGATTTGTTGTGATAAGGTGCTCGGCCATGATCGCTTATAACAAGGATAAAACAATATTGAAACAGAGACCGCTCTTGCTGCGTATAGCGCCATCCCGCTCTCAATGCGGTTTTAATATTGTTTTGAGAGATCATGGTTAGGGGGCTGGTCGGATCTGCTTGAATTCCAGATTGATGACACATTTATTTGTTAGAACAAAGGAATGTGGAATATTTTGAGGTAAAAAATTTTAAAATGACATGTATTTAGATGTGAGACAAAATTTTTCTCTACATTTAAAATAAGTATTAAAATTACCCATATATGTACACATTAATTAATAACGAAAAATGTTTTAAAACTTCAGTAAATTTTTCTATAACAAGTGTTATTTAAAGTGAAATAAATTAAAACCTTAGGGTCGTCTATAAATAGCCAAAGCCAGAATCGCCTAGCCGCATACCCCAAATCTAAAAGCTAATCATGGAGTATTGGCTGCGATGTGAAATATTCAGATTAGGTCTATTAGGTTAAATAAATTATTGACTACCTACCTATTAATTTTGAAATTTGACAACTTTTTTCTACGTGATTTTTAAATTAGTTTTCGACTAGTTTCATCATTTGGTAAATTTAAAAAGCTCAAGCAACAATTTTCTCGTTTTAGTCATTTGGTCTTAAAAGCCATATTACGCATCAATTATTACAGAGTTGATTAAGTAATTTATTAATTTCTCAAAGCTTAATTTACTTCCTCTCATACTATCATTCAATGAATCCGATTCAATTAACATTTTCGTACTTGATAAAGAAATGTATCTAGAAAAAAGTCGAAGAGTAACATTTTTTTCTTGTTGCTTGTACTTATTCTCACTCAATTCTAGTAACATGCGGCGTTGTTCAGCCAACAACGTGGCTAATGCTGCTACGTACGAGTTCTAAAAACAGTAAAACAATGCCCTAACTTATAATAGTGTGTTCGTTGCGATTGGCAGCTAATTTCTTGTTCCACACCCAGCCTTGCATTGTGACAAATTTTTAATCGGTTCTCTTTGTTATAAATTTCAATGCGAGTGTGCGAATTGATTAACAGAAAACACAGTACACGGCGCTTGACTATAATTTGTTTCAGGGCATATTTCTATAAGTCAGTTTAGGTCTAAAGTGAAGTAATAGAGGAAAAATTAAAACGGTTTGATAATATACTCGCAAATATATATTCAGTATAAATTTGACTTCGGGATATAACGTGGGAATTTTGTAATAGTCATATTTCTTTTTAAATTATGATCATAGTAAATTACCAATGGTAAGGCACATGTTTGCTTGTTTGCGATCGGTTGACCGGTAGAGAACGCTTTGATGTATCAAATCCTTTATATTCCGTTCATGCTATTACCTATAATTACCTAAGTATTTAAGTACGCACAGTAATACACCACTATTATAAAATTTCTAACAGGCGAGTTTCACTAAATTGTACATCTCGTTGGTACAATTAGGAAAGTAGACAAGAATTAGTATTATCATTTCTAATTCGTAATTGTACCAACGAGATGTATTGTGACGTGAAAAATATTCCGCGAGGACCGACGACGCTCGCGAAATTAACCACGATTATGTACTCGAGTGCCATAAAGGTGGTATATTAAAGTACTTGGTTAGGTGCAATAATCCTGGCGTTCCTGCCCAATCCTCGGCCACGTCTGACGGCAATAAACTCCTCCAAGGATGTCATAACGTGCATATGTGATGAACTCACAACGTGAATATGACTGCTCTCCGTTCTGAATCAGTCTGCCGTTATATTTAATAGTGGACAAGTTAAAAAGTTTTCCTCTCTAGATGAATTAAGTTTAAAAGTGGATGCGAGTTTTGCGGAATGATGTACTACCTTGAGTAACATATTAATATTTTTTTATTGACGTGCCTGTCTGCAGGTTTTATAACTTCACCTAATTTCTTTCTCAAAGCAATAAGCTTTACATTCCGCGAATAGGGGTGGCTGATTTGTTTTTTTCAAAGTAGGTACCTAGTAGCTGAATAGTTATTATAAAGCAAGGGATTGGTGAGATGATGGCTATTAGATTATAAATAAAAGTACCTTTACTTTAATGGTGTTATTGTTTCAATTCAAAAAAGATTAATTGATATTCTATACCTGCATATGTGAGCGTCGGTGGCGCTGTGGACTCGGCACTTGCCTTCCAATCGGGGGGTTGGGGTTCGAGATCCGCCATGTACCAATGTGTTTTTCGTTTCGAATTTCATATGTACATTTGTCTGACACTCCTACGGTGAAGGAAAACATCGTGAGGCAACCTGCATACATCTGCGAAGAAATTCAATGATGTATGTGAAGTCGACAAATCCGCACTGGGCCAGCGTGGTTGACTAAGGCCTAATCACCACCCTAACATAGGGTAGGCTCGAACCCCTCGGTGGGGACGTATATCAGCTGTGATGATGATGATGACCTGCATATGTAATAATTAAAAAAATAGATAGGTACGTTAAAATTTATGAATTTTAATGATAGGTGCCGGACAAAATAAGTTAACAATCTAATTATTTCATCTGTTTAAGCAAGTTACTCGAATGAGAATTTTATAATTGAATAAGACAAGAATAACGTTAATTAACCATCTCAAGTCCATGACTATGTACCTATTCAAATTCATAGTATTAATCTATTTTGAGCTTAAAAATGCTCTAAGATTTTAAGTAATAAGACGTTGAAGGTGAAAGTTTAAGTAATTTATGTATCAAGAAAAGATAAGTTTTGTTTGTTTGTATTGAATAGGCTCTGAAACTACTGAGCCGATTTGAAAAATTCTTTCCCCATTAGAATGCTACATTATCCCTGAGTAACATCTTAGGCTACAATTTTTTTTACTATAGGAAAATATAAAATTCCCACGGGAAAAGAAAAACAACGCGGGTGAAGCTGCGTAAAGTAAATTGTTAGTATTTTTGTCTGTTCGTTTGTTTGGTTGAACGCGCTAATCTTGGGAACTACTGATTCAAATTGAAAAATTATTTTTGTATTGGATAGTTATTGTGGCGAGACGTAGTTCGCGGGCACAGCCTGTCGCTATATAATAGGCTACAAAATTATTTTTCCTGCGGAAAAACTTAAAATTCCCACGGTAAAACAAAAATAACGCGGGCGAAGTCGCGAGCGGATATTTTATAAATAAATTGTAAACAAAAATCGAAGCTCGATATTCTATATAAACCTGAACTAACTTTTTGTCATATTTTGCATGTTTGTCCTCAACAACAGTAACAGGCTTGGCCTATCTCCTAATAATGAAACATTACAGTACGCACATCTCACATTTATTATCTTGATCACCCATCCGTGACCCAACTACGGCAAATATTGCTCAACTCTAGCAATTCTTCGCGTTCGAGACACAACGTCACTTATTTTTAATGAGAAAAGCCAGAAATAGTCTCATTACGTCAACATCCATAACTTACCATTTTGTATTCGAAATGAGCGTCGCTATCATTTGCTAATTCAATAAAGGCGTTCACTCACCAGATATATTCGGCAGGTTTTTAACGATCGTATTAATTTGATAAATAATTAATACGTCACATTTGGTCCCGAGTGTGTGGGGCAGATGAAATGCACTCGGCAAATTGACTGTGAACCGCAGTCGGAAAGGCTAAATATCTGCTAATGATACCGATTGATGCTTTCAGTTTGTGGGGAGAGGGCAGCGGACATTTTTCTCTGTGCTCTTATGCCTACGTAGATACGTCGATTACTGGTCATTGGTTTCTGTTATGAGTTTGAGGTCTTATTGACTTACTCGTTTCAACTTGAATGTATTTTAATACAATTTAAGTCTAGTAGTACCTACCATATAATATTGTAGTGATAGTAATATTGATGCAGTTTGATAAGTTAGTTGCCAACATATTTTAGTACGACAAAGTATAAGGCACAAGCTTACAAAAACTGTCGAAACACTTTATTAAAACCAAAAAAATATAAATTTCGAGTATTTTGCTTGTTCATTTTCAAACTTTCAAAAATGCAGTTTGTTGCACACCGCTGAGTTGAAAGTCCGAGGCAAGTACCTACATTTCTTATTGAAATATTGTTTCGGGCGATAACTGTTTTACCCCCCCTAAACCTTAACGAAATTAGACACTTTTGATCTCATTAGATTCAGTATAACTTAATCTATGTTTGTACGTTTTCTTTTTTTTGTAATTCAGTATAATTTAGTCAAAAAAGATAAAAATGCTCGAGGTAGTTTTTAAGTCTAAAATATGGATGTTTACATGCTAATAATTTATATTCTGAGCAATATAACTTCAAAATCAAAACGTATAAACCTAGATCTTCATTATATCAGCTCCTTTCCATTTAAGAACAACACATGACTACCATTCAAAGGCGTACCATGAAATTCGGTAACTCATTTCTATGTCGCACGATTAAGAAATGGAACTCTCTGCCAGCGCATGTGTTTCCTCCTTCCTATAATCCCGGGTCCTTTAAAAAGGCGTGAAGAAGCACCTTGCAGGTCGGCAAGGTGGGGGTGGCTAGTGCGGCGTTTAACCTCTCTCCCGCACTAGCTATTTTCGCATTTGGACTTTTTGGACTCTAATTCCACTTACCACCAGGTGGAATGGAGTCATTTGCTTGGCCTTCTATAAATAAAAAATACACTAAGCGAATTCTTCGACGATAAATAGATGTTAATTAAATATAAATTGTTTCCCAATTAGTGCAATTGTTAATTAATGCAGATTTTTTTTCAATGCTAATGGTAATAAAATTTTATTCAAACTATAATATTTTGCGTATTCTGTGAAGATAAATATATGTAAAATCTTTTTTTTTTCTAATTAGTGCATGATAATCTATTATTGTTTAATTATGACTCTTAGTTCAGGAAGTTTTTTTTAGGGTAATGATAATAAAATTGAATTTAACCTATAATGTAATGCAATTTTAATAAATTAATGTATGAAATTAGTTTAACAACAACGAATTATAATGTTGCAGTACCTACTTGAAAAAGGTAACTAAGTCGTAAAGTATATTTTATTTCATAAGACCTTGTAGTGTACACTTAGTTCGCAATAAAACATTTTCAGTTATTTATCTGCTGTCAAGTCAATCTTAATTTTCATAGGTCAAGTAGTTTTTGAGATTTCGTAATAAGTGAACGAATGCATGAACTCCTTTTGCTTTTATGTTTCAGAAATTTATGATGATGCTGGATTATTCAGACCATCAAATTGAAGAACTTTCACTGTGGAGTCAAATCTGAAATTGCAAAAAAGAAACCAATTGTTTCATATTACAAAATTCAAGACCTACTCGACCGAAATGTTTGGAAACCCCGTAATACCTATAAATCCCCACTGACTGAACTATCGCCTAGCGAAAGTTAAGAACAACTTATTTAAATACCATCCTTTACGGAGCACCCTTTATGTAAAAGATAGGTATTGAATTCTTTTGAGCTCGATACTCAAAAGAGTTGCTTATTGATATTAAAATTTGTCTGCACTTTTAGAACATAAAAATGTTCCGTTAAAATCTACACCAGGCGCTCTGTGTACTTTAATTTGTAACGTTATCCGAATATATAATTAGCGCATAGTCCGCGCTAATCAACTCTCATTAAGCATATTGATGTTTCAGTTTCAACGTTACAATTATTCATGTTTGCTCTGGGACAATCATATTTTGCCAGTATCGACGAATCAGGGCGCCCCGCCGTGTTAATCCGCGAAACCAGCGCAGAGCGTTCTAATAAGTTTGCCTAAATGGGCCTGGTGTACTCGTACTATTGTCACGGAAATTAGTGTGCGTTACAAGTACACGTCCAGCCCTGGACTCAAAAAAGTTAAGGGTCAATATTATAATTTATTTTATATAAAGTAAAATGTATTTGAAGTTCTCATTGAAAAAACGTTGCTCCTTTATTAATAAACTTTGATTGTACAACCAACCACACAATATTTATTTACATTTGTTAAAAAAATAACGAGATGATTGGGAAATTGCCAAATCTTTAACGAAAATAAAATAGTAGGAAGCCTAATTTCTTTTCAGTGTTATTTAATGTAGTTTAGTAAATGAAAATTGGAAAATTTTCAACGAAAACAATAGAACGCTTAATTTCTATTCACTGTCATCTAATTAAGCTTATAAAATGTTCATAAAGTTTGAGAGTGTTGTTTTAAAAAATATATAAATCACGTATAATAATAAAGGAAAGCCCAGAAAATACTTTAAATTGTCTCATCACCACAGCTCATATAAGTTTTCGTTTTCACCGAGAGGCACGAGTCTACCCTAAGTTAGGGTGTTTCGGCGTTAGTTAATTACGCTGGCCCAGTGCGGATTGGTCGACTTCACATACACCTTTGAATTTTTTCGTAGATGTATGCAGGTTTCCTCACGATGTTTTCCTTCACCGTAGGAACGTCGGACAAATGTATGAAATTCGAGAAACTAAAAACACATTGCTACATGGCAGTATCGAACATCGGTTACCCCGGACCTCCAGATAGACAGTGCCGAGACCACGGCGCCACTGACGCTCCGAAAATTGCCTAATGAATCAATTTTAGAAATTTTTCCATTATGTAATGTCTTCCAATATATCCTTAACCCGGCGACACTAACTACTGGGTAAAAATACCACAGAGCACTTAATTGTGGTCGTACCTTTTTTAACGTCAGAGGATTTTCAGTACCTTCGAACCGATACGAGTAGATAACACACGTGAGAATGAATTATGATGAAAATACTACTGAGTAATAGCATAATAGAACAATTCCTTGCTGAAGAAGATATTGAAAAGGAAAATGTGTCAGAAATTAAAGATCATGAAGAGATTAGTGAACACGAAAGTGAATCTGAGCAGGATCGCGGCATAAGTTTTAGGCGATATTCTCTACAAAATACCTCCGGAGGAAATGAAGAACTGATCGATGAGGAATATTTAGAAGATGTGACATTGAAGTACATAAGACAAGGACATTTTAGTGGAAAAAATAGAAGAACTAAATGGAATACTTTTGAACCGTAACGACGTGTACCTGTATCTCATAACATTCTATAATAAAGGTATCATTATTTTGCATTATTTAGATGGTGTATTAGGTCCTATTTTGATATTGATCTCAACTTTGAATAGTCCTAAAGAAAAAAATATTTATGTTGATTTTTCTTAGACCGTAATTAACAAAGTAAATATATTTTGTTGATTTACTAGGAATATAAGGATAAGCTTTCATTTCAAAACAATAAATATTAAAATTTTTATTTGCTGTTTTATTTCAGGAGAATATTGTCAATAACAAAAGTAGGTCATAAAACTAAGAAATTTCCGTTTATTTTCTTAAATAGTTGTACTTTAAACTCTGTGGTATTTTTTACCCGGTAGCGAGTATTCGTGCCTGTAAACACCCAGCGAGTACCGCAGGGTTAAAAATAATCATCAGACAGAAGCCCAATAGGGGATCGTATAACCTAATTGTTTTATAAGATCCAAATATTACTAGAAACTATTCATTATTATAAAACATGCCAAAAATCGATTAAGAAGGTAATTATTATTTAAAACCAAACTAATATTAAAGTTTACTTTTAGCATATTAAACATTGTATACAGAAATATCAAATCGATATTCTAAGTCCGGCCTCTGCCACATATATTGTCAAACACTGGTCAAAATAGAGTTAAATTTTAATCGAATCGTTTGCGGGCGCGGGAAAATTTACTCAAACAAATTAACGCGAGGTGCTATTGGAAAATCTGCACAAATACCGAAACAAGCCGAATTTGAATGTCCCGCATTTATTGTTACAGTAAGTACTAAAAAATTTAGAAATTCACTATTAAAATAATATTTTTTTAGAAATCGATTAAAGTGTAAGAAAATAGGTAATTCTCAGAAATCACGTATTCATGTGTATTTAAAAAACATTAATAACTATTCTTGTTTCGTCTACCTTTGTGGTCATTGGTTGAAATTACCTTTTTAAAATCAATAGGGTTTTTTTCAGTTGAGTCCGCTTAGTAAGCTATCACCGTCATATCTATGTCTGTTTCCATAATAGCAGTGTTGTTATTTGTTTTGAAATGCTATGTTTACTGACATTGTTACTTGTTTAGTACATAATTGCGGAGAAAAAACAAATGTTTTCTAGACAAAATGCTTTCTATTGAGGTTTCTTTAAAACAAATCGTAGATTGTAATACTCGTAGTAAAAGAATATTTGCAATTGTAGCGATTTTTTAAAGATTTCTATTACAAAACCAAATTGAGAAAATTGGGAATTTAAGAAAAACACATCCGTCTTTTGGAATGTTTAATTCCAGACAGACAAAAAAACAAAACGTGACATACGTCAAGAACTTAACTAAATCTTCATCTTCTTATATATAAAAATGAAACGCTGTGTGTTTGTCTCGCAAAAACTCTGAAACGGCTCGACAGATTCTTACGAAATTTTCTGTGTGTATTTGAATAGGTTCAAGGAAGGTACAGTTGAACCCGGTAGGTGGCGCTGTAATCGGGCGGGACAACGTCCGCCGGGCCCACTAGTATTATATAATTATTTATGATTAATGAATACAGCCATGCATACATTATACCTTCTCACTAAATTCAC
The DNA here is from genome assembly GCA_963935595.1 of Schoenobius gigantellus. Lineage (NCBI taxonomy): Eukaryota > Metazoa > Arthropoda > Insecta > Lepidoptera > Crambidae > Schoenobius > Schoenobius gigantellus. The sequence goes on along the minus strand of OZ012551.1, from coordinate 16,029,707 downwards.
AGTAATATCTAAAGCCAAAACAACCTTAATAAATATAATAACAACTATAAAAAAATATTAGCCTAATCGCTGTACCTGGCGGGTGGTCTAAGAAGCTCCCTTGGTCTTAAGACCCTATCGGTGTTTGGAGGAACGCTGAGAGTTTCACTGGTGGACGGTATGGGCTCCACCGGTTCTGAATGTTCGGTACCAGCAGATGTAATTGGAACAGCAAGCGTATCCTGTTCATAGCCGGAATGCCTTCGAATTTGATCTACATGCGTAAACCAATAGTATTTTGCTCATTTTAAGACCCACTGGTTGGGAAACTCTATAGACGTCTTTGAGCATTGTGCCTAGATCTTTCACTGCCTCAGCCATGACTACGATATCATCGGTAATACGAAGGTTCCATAGCGTATACAGATTCTACTGCAGCCAATGTAGTATCCACCCGCCTGCTGGTGCGCCGCGTTCATCTCTGCTGTCTCCATGCTAACTGTCATCTGAAATACTTCATCAAACGTCTGGTCTTCCTTCTCCAATAATCTTTCTCGTATATTATTATTTACCAAGCAGCATATAAATTGATCGAGTAAATTTTAATTCAAGGTTAATGAAGTAAATTGACATTATTTGGTAAGTCTCTTTAATCGCGCTACATATTCCATAATGCCTTCAGACTTTCTTTACGCTTTGGTTTTAAATGACTGGGCAATAGCTCTACTAAGTCCTGATACTTCTTAGCGCTTGTTTTTACAGGAGCGCTTAGTGTATCTAATAACTCATATGGCTCGCTGCCAATTACTGTTAATAAGACAGGTACCTTTCTCTCTTCTTTTACATCATTAACAATAAAGAATTGCTCTAACCGGTCCACATTAAGGCTCCAACTGCCAACATTCACCTCAAAAGGTTCGACCCTTCCTAGTGCCATTGCAACTCGCCGACTCACTCACAGCTTCCTCAGGTACAATATTTCGCGTGGATTCGATTATGACCTCGTCGCCATTGAGAAATATGGGAATTTAAGAAAAACACATCCGTCTTTTGGCATGTTTAATTCCAGACAGACAAAATAACAAAACATGACATAGGTCAAGAACTTAACTAAATATTATATTATTATTTATGGTTAATGAATACAGCCAGCATACATTACACAAAGTCATACAGAGTCTATGTAGGTGCCATATAGAGTACCTTTCATTATGTGAAAAAGCTTCCATTATATGGTTTAAAACCGACCACCATCGCATTAGTTTTTCACAAAGGAATATAATGAACATTACCACTGTGACGTCAATACGTCCTTCTAAAGGCTGTTGAATAATCTGCACGTCACAGTAATCTGTTCGAGCCGACTCTCGTTTATCTAGTACCAAATTTAGCTTTTCTGCGACGAAACGAGTGTGTTGGGGAAACAAAAACTATTAATGTAGAGGCTCTCACGGCCCGCTGAGTTGTCGGTGCGTTTCGTTTGATAATTTCCGTGTACAGCGCGCTTTAATCGAATGAACCAGCCGCCCCTCGAGCCGCGTTCCACCCGCCACCGATTAGGGTTGCACCTTGTAAATATTTAATCACATTCAATCGCACAGGCGTATTTTTTACTGAAAGCACTTCTTACAATTTTTCCATCCAACTAATATTATTAAGTCAATGATAAAGTCATTATAAATATTGTGTTTGTGTGTCTGGTCATGACCTGGCGATAATAAAAGGGTATCAAATGTACATATTTTTATCAACGAAAACGTTAACATTTTGAGGTCTCTTCTTTTTAGAATAGCCGCTAATTGTAGTCTTATTATTATTTTATATATTGATGACTATTGTCTGCAAATATCATTAGAGACACAAGAGATATAGAAAAAATGTTATTTGAGAATTATTATTTTATACTTTAAAAATCCCGCCAATTACGTGTCTGGTCGCGCGCAATGTTGGGTTCCGTTCCGTATCATTATTTTTATTATGGCTGTTAGGGTTTTGTTTTTCCATAATTTCACATGATTCGTAATTCTATATTAACTACCTGTTTAACTTAACTAAAAACTTATCTAACTAATTTTCTATGAAATTCGTACGAAAGTCTCCTTCACCAAGTACAGTTTATAAGTTTAATTTGTAGATTCTACTTAGCTGTAATAGTTTTCTTTTTCCATTATCAAAGTAACGAACACTCTAGCTTTCTTCTTTATTTATTTTGTTTTTATTACGTTGTCCTTTTTAAATTGCTTGTCAGTGTAGTAGTGGAATCTATAGCAAATGTAGTGAGTAGGTACTGTTTTTCGGTTGAAATGTGTAGGACATATCACATTGTCATTACAAGTGTTAACTTTCTACTTTAAAAATGTAAAACATTTCTTTTGTGATTTTTAGTAAAAAACTACCTACTCTTTATATTCCAACGTAGGAAGTGTCTCACATAATTTAACGCAATTATTGCCTATAACTTCATTATCTTGGCGGATATAGGTAAGAAAGAGTACACAAAATATTGCATGACCTTATACAGAAACAATTATTTACATAAAAGCAAAACACTATTTGTACTTTCGTCATACGTAGTAACGTTCAGTCATGTTTTGCTAGTCATAGATGTGTTAGAAAATTGCAGCCTATGTTTCCCAAAGTAAAATTTTATTATTCAACCCACAGAATAATTATAAAGTATTAAAGTATTCAGCCTGCTGCCTGACAACTGTTAAAAAATGCACAAATATACAATGACCCCTTTATATTAATTAGGATTAATAGTCCTTATATAAATGATGTTAATGTCTTTTTTAATTTAAGAAGGAAATTTTCTAAAGTGATACAACAATTTAAAAATGCGAGTTATAATTTGAGTCAACCCATCAGTTATATCAACAACTTTAGAAACGTATTAGTGCTTATCGTCCCCGTTGATTGAAGAAATCTCAAACATTATTAGAACCGGAAATTAATAATGTTGTTTTAGTGGTTACGATAACCCTAACCCCACCTTATCCACGGCGCTATAAAATTGTTCACCTCGATAATCGCGAATAGCCGGGAGATCCTCTACGTTTCGGGGGTAATGCCGAGTGGGAAGTGGGAACAAAACATTCTATAACGAACTCCACCGTAGTAAATAATGCTGATTTTGATAGTTCTATTCAACTAGTGGATCATGTTGCGTAGTGGATAATTTAATTTTATAGGATGCTCTTTCTGATTTGTAAGAAAATTCAGACGAAAACAAATCGCTCGTGCAAGCATTATTATTTTTCATAAGCACACATCGTGACGGTATACGTTGAAATCGTTTAGATCGATATTTGAAAAAGTGGGGTACAAATTTTTAAAAAAGTATTTTTTGCAGTTTTCTAGACAATAAAAATGCACGTCTATTGGTAAAACTTTTGTCATTTATTATTATATTTTCTTATTCACAGCTGTTTTAAAATATTAAACGGAGTGATGTTTGGATATTTTTCTATCGAATGGAATATTATTTATCGTGTTTCTCTCTTTAAGAATGTTTAGATGAAATGTTGAACAATATTATAATTATTATATATGAATTTAAGAACTGTATGTTTTATATTTGTGGCGGTACAGTAAATCGAAATTGTTAAAACGTGAAAGTATACTTATTGTATATTGAGTCATCCAATCTTATTGGATGACTCAATGTCAGGGATGATTGAATGATTGAATAAATTCTTTATCTATACTAATATTATAAAGAGGAAAGATTTGATTGTTTGTTTGTATGAAATAGGCTTCGAAACTACTGAACCAATTTTGATGAAAGTTGGTATAGAGATAGTTCGAGACCAGGGGAAGGACATAGGGTAATTTTCCTACGGGAAAACATAAAATTCCCACGGGAAAGCAAAAATAACGCGGACGAAGTCGCGAGCGGAAAGCTAGTTGTTAATAAATAAAACGCATATCCGTAATTATGTGCTAACAAAAATAAGAATTAACAAAAGGCGTCCTTATGCCTAGGCGGCAATCTCTGCCAGGCAACCTTTAGGTAAAGGAAAGTTGATATATATGAAATGTCAATATTCGTGCAAATTTCGTGAATATTCGTGCAAATTTTACAAGTAAACATGTAAGTAGTCTTGACTTGCCAACATATGTTTGTTTTTTAAATGTAAAGTGAAAAAGAAAATAAGCTGAATTATTACACAAATCAGATTCTTGCGATACGATGTAACTAAGTGCTCAATTGCTCCCGTGTCCATAATATTTCATCGAGTGCCGCCAATAGCACGCGTGCTATTGGCTCGCCATCCCTGCTCTAGGTCAACGAGAAGTATCTACCCTATTAGGTTAGATTCATTTATGAAATGCAAAATATGCGACATAATCGGTCAACTTTTTTTATTGTTTTGACTTGCATGCTTATTTGAATTTTTCACAGCTGAAAGAGACGAGTAGGTATTTGATTTTAATTTCAGTTAGTTTACTAATCTGCATGTGCTCCTGAGGAAAAAGGGTGTGACAGGCAGACATACAACATACAAGAAAGACAACGAAGTGATCCTATAATGGTTCTTTTTTTTTTCTTTTGAGGCACGGAACCTTAAAATAACGAATGAACTTCTATTATTTTTACGTTAATCGGCCATGTTACTGATATTAAGTCTCTCTATCAAAATTGGTATCTAAATTTAAAACTACGGTAAGTAAGTACAGAAATATTTAAAGAAGTCTCTTTACCCAAGTACATCACGAAATTTTAATAAGAATGGGATTATTATTATAATAAGATTATTTCATTATTAGACACACTTACAGCTACTGAGCTACAGTAGTCTTAATAAACATGTACATGAAACTACAATACAATAATATACATCTATCTATACATATAAATAAATTTTGGTTAGACTCCAACTTCTAAGGACAAAATGAAACGTTATTATGTACCTACAAAACAAAATATGTAAAAAAAATGTCAGCCATATAATTTTAGATTGCTTAGCTAAAAAATATGCTACAGCACTGCTGTTTCGTTTACGAAGGTAGACACACACGCACATTGTACAGATTTGCGAAAACGCCAAAATCGTTGCGCAAACACAGAGCCGGCTATAATTTTTATAACCGAAGCCCGTTGGGATAAAACAATTAAAGCTAGACACGTCGGCATCGAAATTAAGCCCGCAGGGTGTTCCGCATCCGTCGTAATAAAACAGATGCAAAGTTTTTCTTTGCTGAGCGGAGAGTGGCCGCAGCAAACGGAAGGGAGCAACAGGCTTGATTAAAACATGTGTTTACAGACGCACGACCTCGTCGGACAAACGCAATAATACTCGTACCACCGGGATAGTTAGTAGCTGACACTATTCTCAAAGTCAGCGGCTATTGCTAGCTTTGGTCTTTTACCAGTATTTCACTGAGGTTTCAAACATATCTTATGGAGATCAGTGGCATAGCTAGGGGTGGGGCGGTGGGAGCGGTCCGCCCCGGGTGTCATCCGTTTGAAAAACACCCGACAGTTGAAAAAAATAAAAACTTGTATAAATGATGACAATGTTTATCAATAATAAATCACAATATAATGAGTTAAAGGCAATATAATAACGTTTTTAAAAATAATACAATAATGATCCTTAGTTGTTTTTTAAATTGTACATCAACACAGAAGTATATTTTTTTACGCTATCAGTTAACTATTCGTAACTCTATGATTTGATTGGCTAGCATAGGCGCCGGCAGGGGGTTCAAGGGGGTGCACTTCCACCCCCCTGTCAGAAAAGAAAATACATAAAAATTAGAAAAATTACATATTTTTTACCCGACTACACATGCGGGACGGTTGTTTTTCCAGTGTGTGTATGTATGTAAGACCATTTCCATAGCACGCGCTACAGCCCAAAGGGCTTGATGGATTTTAGCAAAGGACGTGTCGTTAGATTCGAAAAGACCGTGAAGAATGAGAAAGTTTTCATGAGAAATCAAAAAATATAATTTTATATGCCATAAAGATTACCTACAATTTTTATTGGTGTAGCAAGTTACTGTTTTGATATTGCATTTATTCACATACTATATATGTATAGTTCAAAATTTTATATTGCTTAATAATATGTGTAGATGCAGATGCACCTCCCTAAAAATAACCCTGGCGGCGATTTTGATGGCGGCGATTTGTAATTTTGGTCCAACTTAAAAGGTAGGATTGTTTTTATCTCGATTATTCGACCTTTCGAATATTAATAAATTGTTTTTAATTAGTGCTGTAATTATCGACATTAAAAACTGTAATTTGTCTCTATGTGCTATGTATGCTACAACAGTCTATTCCACTAGAATGATCTACCAGTGTTTTTCAATCTGTGGGTCACGACCGGGGGGGTTGTGATCGTTAGGGTCGAGATGTTACTCGAAGGGGTCGCCGACAGAACAAAAGTCAAAGTTCTAAACTATATTAAAATTCAGTGAGAATGATAGGCTTATTTATTACGTACTAGTGGGCCCGGCAGACTATGTCCTGCCCGGCGATTACAGCGCCACCTACTGGGTCCAAATGTAAATGTAAATTTTCGATGAATTTAACAAGGTACTGTTCCATTCCATGTGATTCCATGTAATTTATTACAATCCACCCTAAATGCGGTCCGGTATGCCCAATATGGGCTCTCTTTATAACTAACAGATAGTCTCACTCGCACTCGCAAGGGAACGTTTTCCGTTCTGGCGGATGGTAGGTGATGAAATTTTTTCCTGGCATTATAGAATTATGTTTTCTGAGCATATTTTCTTTATTGTACTTAAATTTCAAGACTTATAAAATGACAAAAATGATCCTTTTTCCGACCCTCTTTGAAATTCTCAGGTAGCCACTAGGGGTTGGCAGAAGTAATTATTATTGTTGACCACGTGCTAGAGATTAAATCAGTAACTTTTCATGACTTTTGATATGACAACTGTAAATCCGTTGCTGGCTCTTCCTCTATAAGTTTGTCGCCATAATAACAATGTTAATAACATTGTTGAGTTCCGACAATTAGAGATGAGATAGTCAGTTGCTTAGTTGTTGAGGAGTCCAGGTGAAACTCGCCTCCACCTTCGGCCTTTTCGTCACTTACCATCAGGTGAAATGAAGGCCAAAAGTTTCCATGTCGAATGTAAAAAAAAACTACTGAGCTACAGCAACGCCTTGCCGGGCCAGTTAGTTCCATATGAATTTGTTTTTTTTTTGTCCCGCTTTATGAGTGCGTTTATTCCACTCTTGCCTAGAAGAGTAGACTCTATTCTTGGTCAACTGCGTTTCTGTTTATATAAATATTGATTTGTTTTTTCTTAGTCTTCAATCCAAACGAACTGAATATAGGTAGGTACTCTAATTTTTCGATTCAGTATTCGCTCATACGAAGCAATATCTACGTTCCAATTCATTCAATGGACAAATAAACTGCCAATACCTTAAATCCACATCTCAGAATTGAAGTAACATATAACTCAGCGCATTTTTACGTCTGTAAATTATACTTTTACGATCGAAAATCATTTTTATGTTTTTCGGTGGAATTTAATATCACGCTAGCTATGCTCGGCACATTCGCTCTTTTATGGCCCTGTAATTTTATTGTTTCCTCAATTTTTATTAACTATCAACCACCTACTTAGGTTTCTGTAGATCGATACTTACTCCTCTGTTTAAGTGATTATAAAGCTATGAAAATTTTATTAAAAGTATACTTAATGAGGTTGAGCAAATAATAAACATAGTCTGTGCCTAGATCTAACTTACAAAGAGAGAAGATAATTGCACGAGAGCTTTCCCGTTAGAAAATTACCTACTTATAAACGCTGAAGGCGTAACATCCTTTATAACGTTTTCAAAGGAGTTTACAGTTTTTAAAGCGCTGCGGTTAATTTGTTTTTCAGACAAATGTTTTCTGTGGCTGCGTTTGCCGCACCACCCCGTGCAGAAACAAGCGCAGCGCGAAGCGACTAAGAATATTTTTATTTTATTTATATTTGTAAATAAATGTATTGTATCGATTCGTATTGGAACCTCTTGTGTGTTTGATTTGTAACAACAGCCGTATAGTTGTAATAATCTAACTATGGTATTGAAGTTCAACTCTTAGATAGGTAACTAGCATTGCTTTTATTTTATTAGATAAAAAATATTGCTTTTGCAAAATGTAGCGTAAATGACTTTAGAGAAATAATAGTAAAATACAATAAAAATAAAACAAATTTCAACAAAACAGAATTCATATCACCTAATATTCTTTCTAAGGAGAAAAATATTTTTAGGGCGAAACGGGAATAAAATATGGGGCCTAGGGGAAGGTGGCCTAAAATGGGTAAGCTAAGGAAATGGTTAATAAAATCTATAAATTACCTTTATAAGAATAACTTCTTTGACGTTATGAGATAGAATATTTATCGATCATCAAAATGAAACATAATATGATGGCACAATATATCAAATGTTTATTTAATAAGATAAATACAAAACCCTTTTAAAAACCCGTTTTGCCCACATGTGCGCCTAAAACGGGTAATACCCTTCGGGCAAAACAGGTATGCTTAGGATAGAGTGGACAGGCTATAGCATGTATATATTATAATTAGTAAAAAACTGAAATTGTAACATATTTTTGCAGGAAACTTTCTTCAGAAATCTTTTTACATTGAAAAATAACTTACTTTATATTTTTCTAAATAAAGAAAAATATAAACAAATGTAACAAATGTTAATTAACCTACTTATAATAAATTCAGTCTTTAACCATAACATTTTTAAATAATTTGAATCTTTAACAAAAAAAATCAAAATAAGATGAACGTAACACTTTTCTATATCATAACGGGTAGGTAGTAGGTACCCGTTTTGCCCTACCCGTTTTGCCAAAGAGCACATATTTATGCAAAATTACAATAACCTCAAATTGGAAGGTAATACCGGTAAACTTTCTACCTTAATTTAAAGTTAAATAGTGCTAAAATAAGATGGTAACACAAATAGCATGATTCGTATAAAGATGTTCGACTAATCATAAGACACTTACCTTTATTTTTTTAAATAAAGTCACTAAAAAACTTTCGTTGCATACACCTACGCCATTACACGACTCCGGCGTCCGAACGAAACTCATCGAAGTTCGTCGACGTTCGGGAAATCTCGGCACACGAACACAATAATCCTAACGCTTGATACAGCAGTGTACGAGTACTTACCCGTTTTAGGCGGCCCACCCGTTTTAGGCCACCTTCCCCTACACGGAATTTTGATGTGGGGCGAATGTGGAACAAATCAAACACTTATATTAACTGAACAAACACTACAATATTCGTCATTAGTTAATAATATTGAACACTACAATATTATTAACTAATGACGGGATTTGATCGCCTAAAGAACTTTTGTTCATAGTGCAACTATACATGTCTGGAGATAATAACTTTCCACACGATAATTATTTGGAGTCTCATGTATTTGGAGGCGAGCTAATTGGTCTGTGACCACTTTGCTAAATTTCACGGTTTGCCTACTTTTTAAATATTTAATAAAAACTCCTATTTTGGGTAATTTTTTATACGTTCATTCTGATAGTTCCAAATCGCCAACTTTCCCAGTAGCCAACTTTATGACTTTTACTTATCATCTGCTTCTACTTTACTTTGCCAACAAAATCCCGGCACCAGGGAATGCAATATCGTAATCTTCCGATAATCGATAAAAAAATTCTCAGATTTTTTTTCGATAAAAACCGACAATTATATCGGTTTTATACCATATTTTGAAAACTGGTTATTTAAGTAAAACAACAAGTCAAATTGTTGTTAATCACCTTACATATTAAGAACAATCCATCAAATCAAACCACTGGAAGGATAAATAAATGTGAAACAAGACTTTTTACTTTACATCTCTATTCGATGCGTTCTTCCAGTATAGTAGTAATCACAGAACACAAAAAGCTATAACGCCCTAGATATTATATAGCCACCACTCAAAATGACTGATAACATTTTGTTTTTAACCCCAGTAATATGGGTATCAAATAAGAGAGCTTGCAGAGTACCTACAGCGCTATAAACCTAGCAATATTGACCTAAATTCAAAATGGCCGTTGCTCAGAAATTGCGGATAAAATATATTTTTTATTATTTTTGTCCGTTACCAGTAAGTCTACAAAAACGAAACAGTATTTTCATTTTTACAAGCTTTTATTAAAATTGTCCTGTTTGTTTAATTGTTTGGGTCAAATGTTGCAAGTTATATTTGACTCTCTTGTCAGTACCCGATTGAGCTGAAATTTGATATCACGTTTAGTTTCAATGACAATGCAAGTATGCAATTATTTTTATTGTAAATCCAAAATGACCGCTGCAACAAAAAGGCAGCCTACTAATTTTTGTATAACCCCCGCAATATGGGTATCAAATGAAAGGGCTTGTCTTGCAGAATACAATATGTATGTATTAGTATCTTATGCATTTTATAGATTATATCAAGTTTACTTTTGATCTTGTTAGTGTTAGAATTATTGTCATATATATATATATATATACATCTCTTTGTTTAATGTTAAATTAATGTGAAACCAGTATTTTTTTATTATAGTACATCTACTTCTTTTTCACTGCATCACCCAAAGGTTCACTGGTAGAAAATGCCTCTGGCACTAAGTCCGCCTATGTACACGAATGTACTGAAAGTATAAAATAAATAAATACATACAGAACTTTATGAGAAATATTTAAATCCAAAATGGTCACCGCAACAAAATGACAAATTACATAATTTTTGTACAGCCCCCGCAATATAAGTATCAAATGAAAGAGCTTGACTTGTAGAATACAGTATATTATAAATTCAAATCCAGGATGGCCACCATCACAAATTGAAAAAATATAACATTAATGAAAAGTATAAAACAAGCTTTTATGCTCTAAAAATAGGAAAATAAACATATAGAAAATATTTATCTTATATATAAAAGCTAGTCGCGGGATTTATAAAAACACATTTTTAGAATAACAAATATCAAGTTAAATAGGTCTTGTATTATTTTTTACTAGCTTTTGCCCGCGACTTCGGCGGCGTGGAAATCCTTTTTTATTGATTCCCTTTACAAAATCCCCCATGATTTCGGGGATAAAAACTATTCTTTATCCTTCCCCACAACTATCTCCATACTAAATTTCATCTAAATCGGTTCAGCGGTTATTGATGCCCCATACAAACTTCCACCCCCCTTTTCTCCCCCTTATGGGGTGATTTCTACGATAAATGCTATCCTATGTCCTTTCCTGGGACTCAAACTATGTCTATACCAAATTTCATCTAAATCGGTTTAGTAGTTTTGGCGTGAAAGCGCGACAGACAGACAGAGTTACTTTCGCATTTATAATATTAGTATGGATTTACATAGGTTATAAATCTCGCGACAAGCTTTTATATTGTCATAAAAAATAGTGTCATAACTTAAGTTTTACTCTTTTTAGAGCACTTTTAGCCATTTATGGCTTTGACTTTTAATTTTAATAAAATATTTAATATAGTAATGGACTATTTATTTTCTCGTAGTGAAAAGTACACACAGCGCAAAAACCTATTATAACTCGGAGCAAAAACCTATTATAAGTAACACACAGCGCAAAAACTAGCGCAAAAACCTATTATAAGTAGCACACAGCGCAAAAACCTATTATAACTCGGTCCATTTGCGAGTTATTTACTCGTTATTTAGATATAAATGATGATGGCATGTAACTAAGATATAAATGATGATGGCATGTAACTAAGTATATAGCTATATCGAACGAAAACTACCTCGTATAAACTGGGTCATTTTAGCCCTCTGTATAACAGTGTACTATTACTATTTAGGTACTTATTTATTAATATAGGTGCTCTGTGTACAAGTTTTTGCATAAGGCAGACTTACTGCTTATGGCATTTTCTAACGGTTAACTTGGGGATACACAGATATAAACCATATTTTTTTAATTATTCAAATTATGTTACATTATTGGCGATTGTATATTTTATTCGACTAAAACAAGCACACTGCCAATCTTTTGGCAAGTCCATACGTCACCTAGTTTGTGTAGAAGACGCAAACAATAAATAAACAAACAAATAATTTGCAAAACCCACGAGACTACATTATTGCTAACTTGTGACTTAAGATATGGTTATATGCCTGTCCTTCAAAAGCGAGACAACAATTGACGCTGCTACTTTGCGGCTAAAATGGGTAAGATAGAGGTGTACCTGCGCAAACTGGCTATTCCACTTAGTCCCTACCAGCTGTCCCTCCTGGTAGGGACAAGTGGATTTATTTTTCCACTTTTCCCTACCACGTCATCACTGGATGGGATGGGTGGAATTTTATTTCCACTTATCCCTACTAATAAAATCTTGACTAAAAATTATACAGTTTCGCGGCAGCCGGCAGTGCATAAGCTGTAATAACACAACATCAAATTGGTGCCATATCACGGCAGGCGTACCGCAAGGCGGCGTACTGTCTCCTTTACTTTTTTCTATTTTTATTAATCGACTCACTAATGTTATTTCGTCTCCCTACCATCTGTATGCAGATGATCTGCAAATTTATAAGCACGCTGACATTGATGACATTGACAATACAATTCAATTAGTTAACTTGATTAATCTTGCAGCTATTTAACTCTGGGCAGACTCATATGGATTACTTGTTAATCCCAAAAAATCACAGGCAATGATCATTGGCAGTAATCGAATGTGTGGCAAACTTAAACACAGGGAGTTACCTCAAATTGTATTTGATGGTACTGCTATACCTTTTACTGACAAGACCAAAAATTTAGGATTAACTTTTGACTGTACCTTATCATGGAATGCTCATGTCAATGAGGTAAGTCGCCGTATACATTACTCTCTCAAGCGGCTTCAATATTTCCTGCCATTCAGTACTAAAGTTATGCTTGCTCAATCTCTTCTACTCCCCATTCTCGACTACGCCGATGTATGTTATTTGGATGTAACTGAGCATCTCCTGAATAAGCTTGAACGTTTGCAGAATTTAGCTATTCGTTTTATTTTTAGTTTACGCAAACATGATCACGTGTCTGAATGTCGCAAACAACTCAAGTGGTTACCTATTCGTCACCGAAGAAATATGCATATCCTCTGCCTTGTCTTTAAAGTCCTACATTGTCCTCAATTTTCTAAATATTTAAGGTCCCGTTTCCATTTTCTTCCTCCAAATCCCCGTCCTAAGCGATCCTGCGTTACCAGCAACGTATTAAGTGTTCCCGAATTTAATTCGAAGTTCTTCGGTAAGTCTTTTACCGTACAGGCTGCCAAGCTGTGGAATGGATTGCCTGCCTCAGTGCGTGAGAGACCCTCAATACAATCTTTTAAGCGTCACCTTAAAGATCACTTTCTCTCGAATCAGTCACTGGAATAATATATATTGTATATATAATTGTATATAATATATATAAATATGTATATGTGTGTATATATGATAATATAATATATATCATTTTTATATATATTGTATAAAATCAGACTATTTTCTTTTTTCGGTTTTGTTTTTGTACAACTTTTTTCCCGCTAACACAACATCTTACACTATCACTTGGGTTGGCTGGAAGAGATCTCTATTAGAGATAAGTCCGCCCTTGTATATACTTTAAGTTTTAAACGTATATTTTTTTGACATGTGTGTGTACAATAAAGGATTATATATAAAAATAGCTTTTCATAATGTTGTTCATATTCATTCATGCCTTTTTGATAGATATAATAGGTATTTTTTCAACATAAAAATTAAAAGGATTTTTTCAAAATTGTCACCAGGAGGGACAGCTGGTAGGGACTAGTGGAATAACCCGCGCAAACGACAGGTGCAGGAAAAAAGCTAGCTCCTCAGTCAGTTATTGTGCAATCTAGACGTAGCTCACATACATCCTCGGACTTATCCTTAAGGCGCATAGTAAGGTCAATCATAAAAATTCACTGCAGAAAAAACCGGTTCTCTTCATAAATATTGAATAAAAAAATCGTTAAAAAAGATATGTTATTATTCAACGCATTCTTTAGAGGATGGTCTTTTTAATTTTTTGATAAATTAATTAAAAGTTGGTTAAAATGTGACCCAAACATGCCTTGATTTTAAAACTTTAAACCTAATCGCGTCGTAAATATTAGGTTAAATCATATACTTTCGATTTGAATAAATAAAGTAAACAATATTCTAGGGGATGGTCTTTTTAGATTTTCCTTATTCGCCTTTATTGATGTATAATTTAAATAATTCATCTTACGCGTAAAGGTTTGCTTAAATATTCCCCTCACTCTCACTCACTCACTCCTATGTAATCAGTGCGGGACGAAAGATGCAAGGTCATTGGGAGCACTATGCGCCTTAAATTAACATTAGGTAAGGTAAGGCGGCGCGCCGCCTTACCTACCTACTTATAGCCGCCTCAAGGATTCAGGATTCACCCCCTTACTTCCCGAAGACCTGCACCTCGAACGCCCAACCCCCTTCTCCCAACTCCTACACCCTTCCTTACGCACCTCACCCCAGTTTCACATTGCTTACACCTCTGCCCACATCGAAGACGCATGCCTGGACAACACGGTGCAAATATACACTGATGGGAGCAAACAAGAATGCGGCTCCGTCGGCGCTGCCTTCGTCTGCGTCGACCCTGACTCACGCCCAACAACCTCCACAAAACTTGCACCGTGTTCCAAGCGGAACTCTTCGCTATACTCCAGGCATGCTTATTCGCTATCCACCGCTCCTATCCCGATGTCCTTCTTCTTGTCCGACTCCCGTTCTTCCCTTGAGGCCATCCGCCGGCGTTCCTCGTCCCATCCCATCATTTCCCGAATCCACTCCACCATCCACTCCCACAGACCTGAGGGCAACATACGTTTCTGCTGGGTCAAAGCGCATTATGGGATTGAAGGCAACGAACTCGCCGACGCAGCCACCGGCGAGGCCTCAAAATCCCATAAACGCCCTGACTACTCCCACTTCCCTCTGTCCTATGTCAGGAGCCACGTGCGGACCCGACTTCACCAACTCTGGCAGAGACGATATGAGTCCTCCGAAACTGGGTCTCACACCCGTTCCTTGTTCCCAACCCTCACTTCCATCCACAAATTCCGGTCTATTATTTCCACCTCCTTCCACATCACACAATTCACCACTGGACACGGCGCTAACCTTTCCTATCTACACCGCTTCCACATCTCACCCTCCAATTCCTGTCCCTGCGACCAAGTCACAGACCAAACTCCTTCTCACCTCCTCATGGACTGTCCCATCTTTTCCCCCCAACGTTTGGAGCACACCTCCGGCTGCCCCAGTCACGAAAGCACTTCCCCTTTCTCATTCCAGGATCTCCTCTCCAAGCCCCGATGCCTCAAATCCCTCTGCAAATTTATCACCTACATCTACCAGCACCTCCGCCACTTTAACTCACCATCCAGCACCCCCCTTCTCTCCCCACTCCTGGCGCCCCTCCCTGATCCAAACTTACCCTTAACCGCCACCGACCGCAAGTCTAATCACGGCTGTCAATCGGTTTTTGCATAGTCGCCATTTCTGCACCATCGTATCTCCCACCCTTGCAACATAGTTAAATGCTGCACCACTGCTGTGAACAAAACTGAACAGAGTATTTTACTGTCCCCTTGCTTCTTCATTGTTTCCTTTCTCGGATCAGGATTGACCACTGTGGACAACGTGAGCGGCTTTCGCCATCTATTTCAGATACAGTCGCTTGAGCGACGCCGCTAGCAATGTGACTGGCTTTGGATAGATTCACAACGGGCATAAGCTTCTCACCCTGCCGCTGGTTGCATCTGCAACAAACAAATATAAGTGCCTGATGGGATCGGCAACGACAAATACCACCATCCCTGCTGATCTCTACTCTCTCTACACCCCCCGAGCAGCTCACGCTGGCCTGACGTATACCGATCGCGTCGACCAGCGTGGGCAACAATCCAATTAAACAAGTTGCCTTAAACCTAAAACCAATAAATTGCATCACGTAACAGACAGACTCCTAAAATCAAAAAAAAAAACTACTTATAGCCTACTTATGCCTTACCTACTTATAGCTTTTGACCGCCGCGGCTATAAGTAGGTACCTACCTACCTAGGTACCAACTTAACCTCCAAAAGTTTTGTCTGACGTTTTGATCGATTATTATCAATGCTTAGCAACCGTCGCTAAGCAAAATCAACTAATATTGACATTGCTAATCTGTGGTTGCCATCCACCAACTGTCCATATCATTGACTTAGAAATTAGAATAATTTTATGTTTACATGTAACTAAGATCAATTTTGTGAAAGATTTTTAACTTGCAGCTTTTTTACTATCTATTATATTTAGGATTATATAATGGAAGCGAAATACACCATGGGGATTTCCCCAAATCCAGACTGCGTTAAAGGAGTCATTGCATGTCAATGTGAACTTGGTCGTGAGAAACTACTAACAGCTCCCCCTTATAAGCGAAGCTCATCGCCAGCAGGGGACGAAGCCCTGTCAAGATACTCCACTGCACCATGCGCAAGAGATATTGAGCAATATAAATGCCCCACTAGTCATATTCTCGTCACCTTCAAATCGCCAATGCACCAAAACGAAGTGTTCAATAAAGTCTTCCCGGCGAACACGCCAATCAAAATTGTGAAACGCAAGTTAGCCAAATTACTCTCAGTGTCAAATAACAACCTTTTGTTAACTAAAAATAGGACCGTCCTCAAAGACACCAGCGTACTGTCAGAACTAAAAACAGACACGCTAGGCAACCTTATCATAGACGTATTTACCAAGAACTCTGACGACTTTTCACTGGCATCTATACCAAAAGAATCATATGTACACGACCTACTTCACGCAGTGCTCCCAAAAGAGAGCACGATGCCGTTCATAGCAATAAAGTTCAGAATTCGCAATCAAAATGCTGTATTTACAAGGTCCTATCATTCTATAATAAAAGTGCACGAAATTAAAAAAAATTTGGGTGGCCTGTTCAAAGTAGAGGCTGAAAATGTAGTATTGTTGAGTAACGAGTGCCCCCTCAAAGATCGTATGGCTTTGCATGATCTTGATTATGATAAATATGGTATAGCAGAGGTCGAGCTACTGATGAAAAACCATGAAAAGTTAGATTTGAACAAGTTGTATAAAGAAATACCCGTCAACGATGTATTGAGTGTGACGATACCATTCGGCTCTACCGTGAAACATGTTAACGTTGAAATCTTTTCCGAGCTCATAAAGAAACCATATCTTGGTGGTTATAGAAATATACATACAGGTATAGAAGACAATAAATCAAAACAACAAACAAGGAAAATATCTGAGCATAGGTTTTTTAATGTTAATTTTTTCATATTGATTTTAGGGATTGAATATCATCACGCCTATACACAGACGCCGCAAAAACCTGAAAAGGTACCTCCAGAGAAGAAAAATTGTAGAGACACCCAAACTGCTGAAGAAAAAGATAAAA
Source organism: Schoenobius gigantellus (assembly GCA_963935595.1). Lineage (NCBI taxonomy): Eukaryota > Metazoa > Arthropoda > Insecta > Lepidoptera > Crambidae > Schoenobius > Schoenobius gigantellus. The sequence continues at coordinate 16,012,231 of OZ012551.1, read as the reverse complement.
ACTTTGTAAGTTATATTATAGTATAGATACTGTGCTTTTTACGGAAGGCACATTCAAACAGGATAATGTATATGTTTTACTTTTCTTACAAAAGATATCCTTATATTTTTAGGATACAAATTATAGCAGAGCAACCCAAATGAACACCGTGCAGGCTTACATTCCAAACGTGAATGACAAGATTCTGATTCCGAAGCCCTACGAAACCTATGAACAAATGGTGATGCGGCTTAACCACAACCACTTCGCCAGCATTATACAACGATGTTTCAAACGTCACCAGTTTAGATTAAAGGTTGAAAGATGGCTACGCGAATGCAGGTAAGGTTAAGTATTTTTTTAAATATCAAAGCAGCCAAAAATACGTACCACTACAGGCCAAATCCCTTTTTCGTCCCTTTTTCACATCCAATTTCCAAGGGAAAAAACGGAGGTTCTACTTTTGACCTTCTACCTATTTTTGTAAAGCTATTTTCACGGATATACCTACCAGTCTTGTGGAATTGAGGACCGATTTTGTTAATTCTTTTTTATTCGAAAGAGTCCTGAAGTTTAATTATATTTCTGAAATATGCCTGAAGTTGGTTGGATTGACATCAAGTAAGGATCTGATTTAGAATCCCAGGTAAATCGAGGGAATGCCTCAAATTACAACAACGTTACAAATACATACAAATCAAAATATCGAACACGAACACTTAGTATTATTTTGATCTGAAATTAGTCGTATTTGCGTTTGGTAGCCACCATCTCATTTAGTTGAGATGATGACGGAATAGGTTTAGGCCCAGTAGTTTTTTAATGATTTTTTTTACTTGGACGATGTAATTTTCACTATACTTTGTTTGTATGTACGCCGATTACTTAAAGATTACTGTCCCCTAACCATGCTCGCCTAAAACAATATTTAAACCGCACTGAGAGCGGGATGTCTCTATACGCAGCAAGAGCGGTGTCTCTGTTTCAATAATGTGTTAACCTTGCTATAAGCGATCATGGTAAGGCCCCTGATCCAATTTACGTGGTTGCTTCTTTGTTCGATGCGGAATAGTTGCCATTTGTCCCTTAAAAAATTAATTCAGTTTGGCCTATAAGCTTTTATTTTAAGTTATTCTGGTATTTACCTTGGCTCAAATTCTAATACGCATGTATTAAATTTACTAATAAGATTGAAATAAAAATTATTTACAAAAAATAAAACCAACTTCAAACAAACAAACACTAAAAAGTCATAAATAATATAACAATAGATGCAGCATCACAGTTTTATATTGAAGAAGACGGTACCAAGCAATGATCACCTGGAAAATTTAAAAAATATAATAACAATTATTAAGTAATGTAGTTAGTTAAAATTTGGCACCAACTTATATAAAACTGTGATGTTGCATCTATTGTTATATTTTGTATAACTTTTAGTGGTTGTTAATTAGATTTTTATTTAACAGGGAAAAGATAGAAAGAATGAAAGAAGAAGATAAAGAAGAAAAAGAAGCAATGGAAAAACGTTTACGCAGAGATCTTGTAACAAGAACCTATCCAAAAACGCGAGAAGACTTTGATCAACTTTATGCTATGGTAGGTAGGTGGTGTATGGTGTAGGTGGATATACTACTGAAAACGTGTAATGTGGGATGTCACAATACTCGTTTTAATTATTTTCAATATGATTTCCATATATTAACTAATTCAATAAACTATGACACAATTCTGTACAGGTTGATCGCTGGAAACACGCTGAAATATCAAGGATTTCTCAACTACATTCAAAAGGTCCCAGAATTGCAGAATTTTCATTGCTCTTAGACAAAGAAGTAGAGTTGTTGCGATGTATCGAGGCCTATAGAGTCAAAGTCAAAGAGGATAATAAAAAGATAAAAGAACAAAAATTTTTGGAAGAAATCTCCAAACCTGTAGCATGGTATGGTAAAGACGGAAAATTGATTACTATGGAAACTATTGAAATACAAAAAGCAAGAAAACTAAAAGAACTGTACAATTGTTTCACTCGAGAAGATATGGACGTCAAGGAAAGGATGGAACTTTTAGTAGACATGAAATTTGCGCTCCAAGAGTTCACACATCCGCTAGCTGAAGAAATTATAACGTTACTGGACAGAGAATGTGATCTACTCGTGAGAAGATGCGACGAGCATCAAATAGACTTTTTGCGACGCAGGGTTGCAGCAAGTGTGTTTCAGCTTATAAAAACTTCTGAGCTGAATTCAGGTGTTACCAAATGTAAAGATATCAGAGATTTTCGAAGTATGGAAAATAATAGGCTACACTTTTGCGAAATGTGTCACCAAGTGAAACGGCACTCTGAATTCCCATTAAATTCCAAAATGACTGGATTTTTAGTATGTACTTCGTGTTCCTGGAAAGACGTATCTGAACGAGTTTGGATCGATATGACACCGTACAAATTTATACTCAGAGCAGTTCAAAGGGATGAACGTAGACGAAAATGTTGGGGATCTATAGCTTTCGTTCTTCAAGAAAAAGACATTTTCTTTATAGTCGAAAAGTTATGGCATTCTCATTCCGCAATAAGCGAATGTAATGATCTGACTGAACTGCGACTATGCCGTTGGTATGTTAAGGAAGATTGGTCTCCATGGAATTGTTTCTTGGTGACAGTGCAAGAAATGAAAGCTCATTTAAAACTCGAAGCCCCAGAGGAAGTGTATGACGAAGAATTGATGCAAAAAGTAAGAAACAAACACAAACTGGCAAGAGCAAGTTTCGAACAACTGGTGACTGTGAACAAACGGTTCACTGAGACTGGCGATTGGCAGAACGTTCGCGCCCCTGCTGTTGCACGTACTGATGGTGTTCCTCCTCTATAAAGTTTTTGAAAGAGTTTAGTGGTCCAATTTATTTTAATCATGGTATTTTCATCATATCTATTCTTTAGTAAATACTTTTTATTATTTACCTTTGTTTTATCTTAATAAAGTACGAGTTAAACTTCATCTACAGGAACGTAATAGTCATCATCATCATCATCACAGCTCATATACGTCCCCACCGAGGGGTTCGAGCCTACCCTATGTTAGGGTGATTAGGCCTTAATCAACCACGCTGGCCCAGTGCCATGGTCGACTTCACATTCATCATTGAATTTCTTCGCAGATGTATGCAGGTTGCCTCACGATGTTTTCCTTCACCGTAGGGGCGTCAGACAAATGTAGGTACATATGAAATTCGAAACGAAAAACACATTGGTACATGGCGGGTCTCGAACCCCGACCCCCCGATTGGAAGGCAAGTGCCGAGTCCACAGCGCCACCGACGCTCTTTAATAGTAAAGTGCAAAAATACATGAAAAAAATAACGGGTTTTTCTTATGGACCAACCAATATGTATGCACAACTTTAAAAAAACTCAGTTTTGGATTTTTTACATATAACAACGAAGCTCTTAGCCTTCATCTCACACCTATCTCTATATATTAAGGTGGCCAATTGTCAATGCGGGACACCCCACCCCTATCCATAAGACTGAGGATGTGTTGGTGGTGCACTTAAATTAGAAACAAACAGAACGGGTCTTTCCTCTCGTGGTCCCACTACTTTGCCCCACTGGTGGAACCACGAACTGAACTTACCTACTACTGAACACACACGCATGATGAGGCGCTATGGCGTAGAGTGTACTTATATGTAGGTACCTACCTAACTCCTACCTAAGTACGGTACGTCTCGTCTCGTTCCGTTCGTATTTTCGATGTGGTACACTAGTATATGCGAGCGAGACCATGGGAAACGAATCTACATCTACAAGAAAGATAGAAATGCGGGACGCATTAGACAATTTGCGAGACTATTTCATTAAATATTGCAATGCGGTAACATCTGTCATTACGGGACGGTTCCGCAGAATGCGGGACGGTTGGCCGACTTATCATACATGTGATACCACCGATGGGCTCGAGCCTATACCACATACTAAGGATGTTCAGGCCTTTGTCAACTACCTTTGAATTTTTTCGCAGATGTATGCAGGTTGCTTCAAACTGTTTTCCTTTACCGTAAGAGCGTCGGACAAATCATTGGTACATGGCAGGATCGAACCCCAGACCTCCCGATTAGAAGGCCAATGCCGAGACCACGCGGCACCCGGCACCGACGCTAACTCACCTGATGGTAAATGATGGCCAGAGATATGGAAGCGACCTTCACCTGAACTGCAAGACCGAGTGTGGTTGAACCCAGCTGAGCCACAAAAAAACTGGAAAATAGATTGTTTGAGTATACCGCCCTATAATGTCCAGTTTGTCGGAAAGTTTCAGAGTTTTTCGGTTTGTCGCTTGTGCGTTTCAGAGATGTGTGGCTCAGTTGAGGTAACGTTACCGCAGCTGAACCACACGGATCTCGAAAACGAAAAGACATAGCGCAAATCCCTTTGCTGATATAGATAGGCGGCAGTTTGTCGGATAAGTTTCAGTATTCATCGGGCTCGCGTTTTAGGGGGTTGTGTGGCTCAGCTGGGGTAACGTTAACCCAGCTGAGCCACCTGGATCTCGATAACGAAACGACAACGTAGCAAAAAAAAGTAGATAAGTGGTAGTTTGGCGATCCTACATCATTCAAAGATTCTGAGTTTGTCGAGGCCCCAATCCAGAGAATGAAATAATCTCTTTATTTGGCTAAATAGTCTAGTAGCTAAAAGTCCCAAATGCCCGAGGTTTCGTTATTTTTTTATATTTTGTGTACTTTCTTACACTAAGAAGTTAATGTTAACTGAAAGATAGTCAACTGAAGTCAATGATGAAACAGTAGGGACAATAATAAATACATTATTATAAAATAAATGAGCAGTAAAAAATGTTGTTGTTGATTTGACAGATATCGCGTGTGAATAACTTTTTTTTATTGGTAGTTTTATGAGGTACAGTTTAAGTACAGTTTATTGATATATGTTCCAGAATATAGTTCCCACAGGTTGGGGTGATACACGAGTATGCGCGCCAAGCTGACTTCAGAACGGCGTGTCTATGTCACTATCTATTTAATATTGAATTGCTTGAGGTACAGTTTTTTTTTCACATAGGTACAGTTTAGTACAGTTTAGGTACAGTTATTTGGTGCAAATTTTGTGACTAGTCAGACATCTCTCACGCCATCCTGACAGACACGGCATTTTTATATTTTTTTAAGAAACTGTGCTTTATATTTTGATAATATTTCTTTAGAACGATCAACATACGGTTCATCATCTACCCATTAAGAACAAAAATAAGTAAAAAAAAATACGTAAACCTATTAAAAAAGCGTTTTTGCTCATTGCCTCCTCTGTCTCAATGAGCCCCAGGTCTGGGGTACAATGAAACGGTGTGTGGGGTACATTGAAGCAAGGCTAATAAAGATAAAAAAATTGGAAAATTCTATATTCACGCCTGCGTCTCTATCTCTGCTTTTGTTTTTTTAACATATGGATGCAATTTTACTGGACTTGGATCAGCGGCAGTTCGCAAACTCATACTACATGCTATACCTACCTAAGTTCCACAGCTGCTCGCACATTGTTTTACTATGCAAGCTTTTATCTGTCTTTCTCTTACGACTTGTCACCATTATTACTTCAAAATCTATAACAAAAATCCAATAATCAATCCCGGGCATATAATAACGGGGAACAATGAACACTGTTCCATAGTACCCCGTTCCATTGCGCCCCATAAAGTATCTGAATCTTTAAAAAATATGTTAAAAATGTTGGGTTATGTTTTCCACTCCACATGTAACTGCATCTAACGCGTAAATTGATAAAAATTCATGCAAGAAAATATTACATACCTGTTGTTGATACTTTTCTTGTGAAATCGGAAATTCTTCGTAACGAAATTACAACTTTGGACCCCTCAAAACAATTTTTTTCACATTGAAACTTCGTCGTCGAGGACTGGTCATATTGCACTGCGCTATCATGTGCCGCATGAGACGCTCTTGTTGATCGAAGCAAAAGTGCGCGAATTTGTTTTAAATTACAATAGTTATCGTCTTAGTTTTATTGTACCCCGTGTTCCAATGCGCCCCACTTGTCCCTAACTCTTTTTATTTGATTTCATATAAATCCTCCATGAGTGATATATTTGGGCAACATTTGGTATCTGGTTATTTAACACTACTTTCCGTTCGCAGCTTCGCCCGCGTTTCTCTGTGGGAATTCTATATTTACCCGTAGGAAAATTTTCTATAGCCTATGTTACTGTGTTATTGTATAGCATTCTATTAGTGAACGAATTTTTAAATCGGGCCAGTAGTTCCGAGCCTATCCAATACAAACATTCAAAATTCAAAAATACAAATCTTTCTTCTTTCTAATATTAGTATAGATTAACATTAACTTCTTATTGTAAGAAAGTACACAAAATATAAAAAAATACGAAGTCTCGGGTATTTGGGACTCCTAGCTATTTAGGCAAATAAAAAGATTTTTTCAATATTTAAATGAAGTATCGACAAACTACCGCCTATCTATGTCAGTAAACAGAGAGCCACACATATCTCTGAAACGCGCAAACGACTAACTCTGAAACTAACCAGTCGGGCTAAAAACCCTTCCATCAACCAAACTAAACAAAAAAACTTCTGCCCCCATAAGAAATCGCACTCCGGATATCCAGATCAATACAGGTGTCTCAATTAGGGACTTTCAAAAAAATCTCATTTAAAAATCTTATTCTTATAGGCATTTATTGACTACTAACAAAACAAAATTCTAACTGGACGATTTGGACGTAAACATTTGGGCTCATATTATGTGCATACATCCCAAACATAATCAAGATGTCTGCAAATACAAGTAGGAGAAAAATATGTTTACACTTAGGGCGCTTGCGCATTTACCTATACGTATTCGGTTCGTGTGCGATACGTGAAAAAATCGTTTGCTCACTTATCCGTATTTATTTATTTATTGTTTTTTTTTAATCTTTATGTACCTAGTACATAATTTTTGTACAAAGGCGGACTTAATACCTGTGGCATTTTCTTCCAGTATTCGATTCGTGTTTGAGACAGTTGTGCGATGTCAAGATGATGGGATCACCCCTTGTTTTTAAAAACCCCCTGCAATTTAGTACTCATTTGGTACTATTTGATACCAAGCATAATTTTGGTAGGTAAGTACCTTTTTTATGTGCGTGTGGTGTGAGAGCTCATTTTTTGAAAGTTATATTTTGACGAAATCAAGGAAGAATTTAGGAAATAATTGTGAAAACTTCATGGTGAAGATAAAAAAAATTGTGAAATCTATAGTGAGAAAGTTCTGGTCAATTAACTGGAACACTCAATCTGCTAACCAGAGAAAATACTGTAACTCTGGTCTCAAAATATATTAGATATAAAATTTAACATTTTTATGTGGAATAATTGTGTTGAATTTGTGAAACCTATTCACAAATATTTAAAAGATTTTAACGGTTTATTAGGATTTGGTAAAGGTTTATTTAGAACACTCAATTCTCTTATGTTGCAGACGGAGTTTTCCAAAACTTACCAACTTTGGCTAAAAAAATCGTTAATATTTTTACTCTGTTTTACGAGTATAACACAGAGTCAATTTGTGAATCAAAAACCTTGACGTAAAACATAATAGAGAGTAAATAAAAAAAATTAACATTCCGTTAGAGCTCCTTATTATAGTTTATTTACATAACCCGAACTTATATACAAACGGAGGCCACATCATAAATTGTAAAAATGTTATCACTAAAGTTTTGACACATTTTCTATTTCTGAGATTGTTTTATTTTAACAATAATCAACTTCATTACATTTCTAAGCAAGAAATGTTTTTGTCGGACACATTTTTTATCTACCCTCATTACGCACTAACTATTTACTGTTTACTCATAGCTTGATTCCTGTCAAACGCAACAGTATTTTATGCTAGTGCATTTGATTGAGCGTTGCAATTATTTATTTAGTTTCGACAATATTTACACATTCAAAGTAAACACAATGTCTCGTAAATGAATATAGTAAAATTATGTCGGAATTTTACACAGTTACAAACCTCTGTAACTATGTCTGTGGCAACCTTGGGACAAAAGAATGAGACAGCATATTCAATAAGGGAAAGGGTACAGAACTAAGACTAAGGAAAGTTTGTTATATGGGAGAGGAATTACGAGCAAAAGTTACAGCTTAATTAATTGATATTTGAATACGATGTAGGCGTTTTAACATTCCACTTATATGTTTTCCAGTATAAATTGTAATTTTATATCAGAAAAAAAAACGATTAAGCAATCATTATAAATAATTATAAAAACGTTATTAACAACTTCATCAAATAATATAAATAAATGATGGAGACCCGCCATTCTGATGCACACCTACACGAACCGAATCCGTATGAGTGCGCAAGCGTCCATACAATCACTAGGACGGCCGAACCGGATCAAAACCGAACACGAATCGAATACGAACAAGTGCGCAAGCACCTTTAAGACTACTTGACCACGTAGTTGGTTTAATCTTAATTATCTTCAGATCAGAACCTGTTTATCCAACAACTATGTTAATAATGGAAGGCTTTCGTTAAAAATACAGTACTTAGACTGTTTACTTGCCTATACGTTGGCACCTTTAGCTGTTTAGTTAGCTTGACCGGGCACGGCGAATTTAAAACAGTAAATTGTCTGGGGTATAATAAAAACTACAGTTATTTAAATTGTCTTCTTTTAATAATTACATGTAATACTTTATAACATAATTACACGGTACATATACAATAATAATTTCTCAAACTCTGGCGAAAGTCTAAAACAACATATTATATTCAAAACACATGTGATAAATTGGTGAAATTCATAACAAAATGCAATTTAGAACTACACCATCATTACATATCATATATTAAATAAATTACGTAAACATAATTTAGGCATTAAGAATCAATACAGCTGTACAAAGAACACGAAGTAATTCGCTAATTTATAAAAAATCAAAGTATATCCTAAAAAACCATCACTAAATTACAACCACATACAAACACTATATCATTATTACATGATATCAACAAAACTTAAAATTTAAGTAAAGCTGTCAGAAAATATCGCTTTGTAAAAAGTCGAAGGATCGAATCCACGAAAATCATCTATCAAACCAAAACCAAAGTTTGTGCGTCGATATATGGTGCGATTTTAAACGGCGAAGTTTTGAAATAGATTTGGTGCGCGCACTGCGGCAATATTACCGCAAGTTTTGGCATGTTTAAGAGTAGCCTTCGTAGCAGACGGGCCAGCATGGTCTGCGTAACAGCTCCGAATTTGCCTTTTAAAAAATGCAAAAAACCGTGTTGGATACATCCATTAACAGCGATGACGCGTAAGGGATTTGTTATGACAAATATTGATTTACGAATGTATCCAAAAAACTGCTTCAATTTGTGACGTTATTATTTGGCTGTGGCTATTCGGACCCGGGTCCTTATAGAAGTCGATTACTGTTCTGACCCGGAGCATGAAAAAGTGCAGCTTTCATTCAGTTTCATCCTCCGCTCGCTCCGCTGTGCGTGGTCACGACATCTAACCTAACCTACAGTATTCAGTTTGATCCTATAAGTTTTTTCGATAACAATTCACTATCGGGTCGGAATAGCAATCGAATTCCATAGGGACCCGGGTACCAATAGAAGTCGATTGCTATTCGGACCCGGGCCAGAAAAATGTCGACGGGGTGGATTTAACGTAATAATAGATTTTTACGAGCGGAGCATGAAACATGCAGTATCATGCTCTGCTCGCTTCACGGTGTGGTCATAATGTCTAACCTAACCCACAGTTTTCAGTTTTATTTACTAGAAGTTATTTACTATTATTTACTAGAAGCTATTTTTGATTACGCTTCTATCGGGTCCGAATAGCAATCGACTTCTATTGGGACCCGGGTCCGAATAGCCACTCCGTTATTATTTTGTTGCAGCAGAATAAACACACCATTTAGTTTGATCTACTTTAACGACGTAATGACGCCGAGTTTCAAACATAATTGGGGTGGGCTGCCTTTTTTTTGCAGTACGCGGGATTTTATACAATCCTATGGGATGTAATTTTTTGCCGATTCACAGACATTTCTCTCGCATGCGGTTTATTTTCGCAGTACGCACACATTCACTGCGGCTCAAAACTTCATAGATTTTGCGGATTAAAATCGCACTGGATTTCGTTGCAGCGCGCACTTGCTCGTAAGAGGATTACAGCAGCTACATCAAACGTCCCGCACTAATCACTTGAGTGTTAGTGAGCGCGACTAAGGAAAAGAAAAAGGGCTAAAGCAAATACGCAAATAATAACCAATTTCCTTAATATGTGACCTGATAAAAATATGTCAAAAATTCACAGATATTGCATCAATTTAGTTATTATTACTTGACCATAAAGATACCTTTATGGAATCAAAATACTTGTACACTATTTAACTAACTTTTTCCTAAAAAATATCACATCTGTTTAATTCAGCTTGCTGCAGTGAATTTTTTACACATCGTCATAAAATACGTGTATAGCTGGTGTACCCCTCTTAAGGCATTGATTACGCCATTTGAGGGACGAGACCGCGACACGATACAGTGGTGTTTTTAACCGATTACATACACCAGTAGCTCATATGCAATGGGTTGACTGTCGCAGTCCTACACTTCAAATATTACATACAGACTGTGCCAAACTTCTAGTGCGCTTTGAAATTGTTTCAAGTAGAGGTACTGTAACTTTTCCTCGCGCACATAAAATGTTATCGTGCTAAAACTTATTTAGTAATGTGACATTCATCCATCATTATCTTATAAGTTATCTAGACAGAAAATATTATTCGATTAAATTATATCCATATTTCGACAGTGCGACGCGAATGATTCTGTGTTCAGAGCGTAAGAGAAATTTGGAGCAATCTGTACTCTATACGATAATGTTATTAATGGGGCGTTCCTAATCAGCATGCATCACCACATATTGCTTGGTCGAAGATATTGATGGTCGTCTTTATGTCAAGTAGTACCATTAACTAGTATCATTGAGTAGTAGGTACTGAGTAGTGTGTCAGTAGTAGTGTCACTAGTATAATGTCACGGTTCGGTTTTAGTTCGGCTGTGATTTTCAAGTGGATGCGTCGCGAAAACGTGAATCGGAACAATAAGTCGAGTTCTTACTTTCGATTTCGACGTGTCATTTTACAATGACTACGACTTGCCTAATTACTTCTCAAGGAAACGACCACAAAGTGGATACGACACAAACGTGCCCACAATTGTGTGGCAAATAATTTCCAAGACCAATTAGAGAATGTGGGAATGTAAAGTGTGAGGAAATATTTCCTAATAGAGTAACAACGAGACATTTATAGTAATTACGGATCGTATATAGACCAGAAAAGCTGGCGGATACATTTAATGTGTATTACTGTAAATATGGATGAAAACCAAATACAATAGATTATACCGTTCACGGTTCATCAAATTTAAAATTGCGTCTTCGATACAATTTTAAATCTTACGTAAGTGTAAATAATTTTCATATCAAAGGTGTATCATCACCTCTAACACATTTATTTCCACGGAATAAATAACTGTAATTAATTTAATGAAACACTTATAATGGTATTAGTTCATACAGTAAGTTATTTCCTTAACTGGGGGGAAAATAATTGTATTTGTTTAATAATATCAAGTAAGAACTCAAGGAATTGTTCATAATCCATAACATTATGTTGCAAATAGAAGACGAGAGCATTGCATAAACATTTATTGGACCGCTCCAGTGGGCCTAATTCAGCTAATAAGTTACAGCTGAATCGAAACTAAAACGTTGTGATCGACCAATCGTAGCACGTATATTGCCATGCAACTGTTCGATGACGTGATAAGGTGGCGCTCTGATTGGTCGATCGCAACGGTTTAGTTTCGATTCAGCTGTAACTTATTAGCTGAATTGGGCCCCAGGTCAAGTGATTTTCGTAGCTAAAACCTAAATAGACAATTACAAACAGTATCATTATTATTTAGTCAACGACATAATAATATACAATATTGCAACAGAAATATAAAGATTTCATATTTATTTTACTTGTTACTTTAATAGTCATTATACTAATAGAAAAGCATGCCAAATTGAAATAAATACTTGTTATCATATTATATAAAAATAGTAAATTTTTCATGGACAGTCGAGCCTGCTCTTGTAGTATTAAAATTGTAACAAATCTTATGTAATAATTTGATTAGCTCTCCAATAAAATAACTTTTGGTTAGCTAGAAACAAACTTCATTTGTTGTTAATTCTCATATAAAAAGAACACATTGGAATTAAGTAGTACAAGTACTATGACCGTTATCATTATATGTAATTAAACCAAGACAACCTTGAAAAAAATGAGAACAATCAGTCAGGTCAATAATAGAATTTTAAAAACAAGTCACATGATAAATAATTATAAACTCAATCGTTCACAGTCTAGTCCTATACCTATGGTTAAAATCCAACATCATATTTTATCAAATACTCAGATTGTTCTATATTTAATATATCTAAGCATATATCATTCTGCCGTTTGGGAGCAACTAACAACGTTAGTATTTGTACCTTAAACAGCCACCACTCATCAGCGTGCCAAAAAATTTTTGTACAGCCACATCACTGATTATGTTATTGAGTTATGGTCAAAACCATCAATAAGAGTTATCACTCTCTATGCATATGCATACTGTAGTATTTTGCACAAAAAATCTAACACGCTAGTCACGACGGGGCGGCTAGCTCACTCTGCGATATATATAATCTCATACAACTGAATAGAAATAACCTTGCCTACTCATACTAATTTACTCATCAACAAAGACCGAACTAATGTTGCTAGCTAAAACGTATTTACAACAAAAAATTGTGCCTCTTTAGAACAATACTCTAGAAAACTGTTACCCTCTCAGAGCGGTATTTTACAAAAAAAGGTGCCGACACGATATTCACATAAAAGAATACATTCTATAATACACTTACTCAACTATTTTTGCACTTTTATATTGCCAGTTCAGTGGCTTAAACTCGGAATATCTCAATTTAATTAAGACTTCATAACCCATTTCCATGATCAACACAACTAACTAGTCCTTAACAGTCTGCCATATTTACAACATATTAAGATTAGGAAGAAGGAAGAGATATCGATACAAAAAGAAGGGGGGCTCTAGGGCAGCCGTATGCAGTCACACATCCACCACCTTAAAGCATGGTAATCACCTATTCCAAATGGCATGTGCTCCTATTACTATGTGGATTCGTATATTACAAAGGATTTAGTGTTTTGGTCTATATGTACATGTCTTAACTGAAATTGCTAGTATAAATTTGCTCACATGAGACTGAAAATAGTTTTTACATGTGGATGAAATTAATAGAACTCAATATCACCCCGTATTATGGTTATGTATACAAGTGACGGGACAAAACGCCACCTCTGACATCACAACAGCATTAGAAAATTGTAATCGAGTTACTTTTATGACTGTCCCGCCACTGGGAGACGACAATTGTAAGGTGTCCATAACTTACTGATTTCACTAGTTTTGGAGAAATGCCGGTTTCAGTGGTATCCATCGACGCCCATAGAAGAGTAGCGGTCTGTATTTGAGCTGGAAAAGCCCACGGAAGCCATAGAGTAATTAAGGTTGTTCAGCGACATGTCTTGAGGTAGGTCTGATGGAGAGCTCTGGCAGTACGAGGGATAGGAGGGCTCCTCGTGTTGCGGCTTTGCTGCTTCCGTCAACTCTTTGTCACTGTTTTCCATAAACTCAATGATCCGATGAGTTGACTTCACGTGAGCAACTATAGTAGCCTCAGCCTGAAATGAACAAATAATTTCGGTATATTGAAAAGTGTTAAAATCCTTGCAATTTAAGCATTTGATTATAGATTTTACCTCACATTCTTTCTTTATGTGAATAAAAATGTATCATTTCATTTAATAAGTTAATCACAGTTAATGGTTAATTGTTCAGATGAATCTCGAACACCATATAAGAAATTAAAATCTAAAAGAGTCTCAAGCATCATGAAGATTTTTTAAGCACGTAATTTAAAAAATGCTTGTATTTATAAGTTTTGGTGAAAAAGTTACAAAACAAAGTTATAGAAGCAAGGATTTCCAGTTTTTCTTTTACTACAGATTTTAATTTTAGCATTCATACTTTGATTTTAAGTTGAAAAAAATTAAACCTTAAAATTAATTAATCTACAATTTATTGGTCTTAGGGTATTATGAAGTTACAATAATTGTCAAGGAAATTATTTTTCTATTACTGGGATTCCTGTTCAATAATCCATAGGCTGCCAACCTTTTTTAGAAAAACCTCTGCAAAATTTTTGCTTCTTCAAAGAGCCAATATAACAAGATGTCAAATCTAAAATTAAAAAAACTATTTACGCCGCGTCATGCACCGCGGTCCGAGTTGCGCAAAGTGAAACAATTAATATTAGAGGGCATATAATATCACAGCTGAAAAATGGCAAGAATACATAAACCATATTATTAAAGAAGAGGATAAAATGTGCCCTCTTAATGATCTGCTGGATTGTGTGTGTGATTGTGTGTGATTCTTTTATAATCCGAGTTGATGATGACGACGACAATGATGATATAAGCAATGAAAATTAATAAATATTTTTATTTGAGAAATATGTTGTATTACTATGCTTTTCCATTTAGCGCTTAAAGATTTACATTCTAGCTAGTGTGCATTGAGTGCACAAAACAAACACAATTTACAATGTGATTACTTGATTTAATTCTGTATCATATTTTTTGTTATTAAATAGTGAAAAATGTTAAGCAGAAAAGGTTATTTATATCTGATTTGTCTATGGATGACATCTGTCAGAATTCCGTCGAATTAAAAATCAGACTGTAACATAAAACTTAAAAACTGTCACAGTGGTTTTAAGGAATAAATTATTAAACTATTTTAACTATAAATATGGCGAGTAGCAAGCAAATAAGGCCAGTGGCACAAACATATAAAGGGAAGCAGACTAAACGTATCGTTCAAAAAGCGTGGCAACTTTACCACATGTAAACATTACTCACATATTAATTTCATTTTATTGTAATTTCTGGAGTTTTATTATATGATGCGTTTGAACACTTCAGGGCACAGCACTTTACCATTGTTCTTGTCCGATTAGCAGTTATTTTTATTTATAATCACAAAACAAAATAACACAATGTCACGACGCCATTTGTCTCTTATTTTGACAAAGCTAAACATGGCGTCCACGTGGCGTCTGCCACGGCTTCGGAAATGTTTATGTGTGCGTTAGTATCGTCATAGACGAAAAACAGAAATAGCGATATATCATGTCACTTTGGAGTGAAAACGATATACATTACTTACATGACAAATGTGCGAGTCAGAGATTTAAATCGTTAGATGCGCCCTTCCCATACATAAGGCGCTCGAAAATGTGTCAATGTTGTAAAGAGTGAGCTCACTCATTCCGTCGTAGTCTGTGGCAGAAAGCACCGAGCGTTGGACGTCAAATGCATTTTTTCTTTTCCCTAATTTCAAGTGTAAAATAATAAAATATGCCTTCCTGTGCCTTTAGAAAGTGTTTTAATAACTCGAGGAATACCAACAAATCTAAGGGGATTACATTTTATGCGTAACTACCTATTTATTAATTATTTTCATCATTTCCCAAAATAAATCACTTACATAATTTGGCGTCCGGTACGTGTTTGTACGAGCGAGACCGAACAATACGTGCGTGAGCGAGATCGATATACGTGTCATTGTTTCGTCGTTTAAACCAAATTAGTTTGACCCCTTGCATAATACACCGTTAGCGATATTAGGTGTCAAAGTTTTGTGGCGCGTCATGTTGTTGTGTGAATTTGTCATGTAACGCACACAGACATAAAATGTATTCACTTTTTGGAAGCGCAAGGCGCATCTAACGATTTAAATCTCCAGTGCGAGTGAAATTATGTTAAGTCTGCTTGCTTCCCTTTATACGTCTGTGGCCAGTGGCGCCACCGACGACGCTCTGCGACCGACGATCCGCACTACACTATACAATATACATGGTGAGCAACAAAGAAGACGTTGAATTATTATTGTGTGTGCGATACTTACGCTGGCGGTGAGCGAGAGGAAGGTGTAGTACTTGCGCAGCGTGGGCAGCAGGGGCGCGTAGGCGGGCACCCGCTGGCGCACCGCCGCCGCGAGCGCCGCGCCCGCGCACGCCATGTGGCCCAGCACTAGCGCCGTGTACGCGCCGACCATCGTGTGCTCCATGTGGGTGCCGGCGCGCGCGAGCACTGCCGACCCGAGCGGCCGACGCGACACGGTTAGTTTTATTTAGACAATATAATAATAATAAATAAAAAATATCCTACTTCGACAACATTCGTTCCTTAAGGGGCCACAGTACCTACAACTCTTTTTTTTTAATGTTACTGAGTTGGCAAACAAGCAAACTGCCCACCTGACGGTAAGTGGTAACATTCACCTAAAATACATATGACTCCTGTGAGATTCGCAGTAAAACTGCAACCCCCACAAGAACCACAGTGTAGGTACGTTGCCAACTTTTGACATGAGATGTAAAGTCACGGTACCCAGTAATTTCAATGCCATATCTTACCCTTCAAACTGGAACACAGCAATGCAAGCACAGCTGCTTTGCGGCAGAAATAGGTAAGACGGAGGTACCCATGCACACGACTCTGGTACAGAGTCTCCCTCCGGTATACTAGCGCCGCCATTCTGTTATTATTAATTATGATAAATTAAAGACATTAAGAGACTACAAAAAATAGATCAATCATCTACTCAATACAGATATTTCAAAATTTTTGAGATATTCAGGCATAAATTAAATGTTTAGGAATAATCATAATCCGAATTATTGCTAAAAATTGCCACTTTTAGCAATAATTCGGATGACTGATCTATTTTTTATAGAAACATCTTTAATTTATCATAATTAATAAAAAACGAATGGCGGCGCCAGTAGTAGGGTACTGTGCCCTATTAAATTACCTTAAATCTCAACTTGTTCTCCACTCATCCTCAACAACAAATAGAACCTTTCGTTCCTCAATCAAACGACCCCTGTCACTAGCTCTCCAAGCTCACGCCACAGAATAAATAATAGTACTAAAGTACAGAAGGATCACTCTCGAAGAAAAGCCATGTTTAGGTGTAAAAATTTACCTACTCTTACGACCTTCATCTGACTGCACGGGAAATTGAAATTTATTGCATGACACGAGCGTTCCAATTCCGTCACGCGTCGCTGACCAGATACCGATTTGGCGATAAGAGCGCAGGGTTCCCACTCACCGATATGCACTTATCGTTACAAAAATTACGGAGAAAAATCTAAATTATTATACGTGCGACGCGGCCAGCGTGTGAGCCGAGCGGCAATCTTTTGCCATACACCGGCCCGCCCGGTGCGCCGGCCAAACGTACAACTGAGGAGTGAATCCCCCCTGCTCACACCTCGATTTTTTATGACAAGTCCTTTACAACCAAAGCCGTGAGACTATGGAATTCCTTGCCTGAGGCTATAAGGCGTGCACTTTCGCACGACTCGTTCAGGCGAGCGATCAAAACACGTTTTTTGCTGCTGGAAAATTAGTGTTCTCCATATGTAATTTACAGATTAAATTAATTATTATGTAGTATATATTTACTGATTTTATTATAAACTGCTAGACCCGTCAACCCTTCTAACCCGTCAAAACTTATAAGTAAATTAACATTCCTCTACAGACAGGTTGCCTGATTGCCGCTTTGGCAATAAGACTTTGGCTATCATGTAAACTTTTATTTTATAAGCAATAAAGATTTTCATTCATTCATACTAAATAATAACCAAATAAAAACACTTAAACGGCAGAAATAATATAAGAATACACAAAACATCACATTTTTATTTTGAAATCGGCGCCAAAAAGGACTTTCTATGAGATCATCGTTTATTGTTTGTAAAAAATATTTTATATCTTTTTTGTGACTTAAATTCCAACTGAAAAACTTTATCATCAGATCCTGACTTTGGTGACAATAGGACCAGCCTCTGGAGTATAACTCTTAAGAAGAGTATAAGAATTTTTAATATTGGTCCACAGTTGGCGGAGTAATCGCATAACACTGACACAAAAAAAAACGCGTAGAATAAAGAACCTCCTTTTTTATCTCACAGTATTATCAAAAAAAGCAATTTATAGCAGATTGTTCGATGATGACCTCCCTGCCAGGCATATCCGCTGACAGCGACACCCTTACCAAGTGATTTATTATTGTGAATCCCTTTTGACTGACAAAACCGACTTACCAAACCGAATGCGGAACTGAAAGCCCTATCGCAAGAAGCACAGTAAATTGACTTGCTTAAGTTGTATGTAATGATCTTAAGTCAAATTTTTGGAAATTGTCGCTTAGCATCTAGATTTTCAAGGTGGATGCACTCAAAGTCCTCTAAGACTGACTTAATGTTAGAACGTCAGATTGACCTTTGAGGCGAGTTCCTGCCAGGTGTCACTAGGAATGTCGACAGAATTCAGGTGGCGTTTAATGACACCACTATAAAGCAAATACTGTCCTCATAGACTGCGTTTACCTGAACTGAGTTCAAAGTAAAATAACTGTTTTGGTAATCTGGTATTCTCCATGCGGTATCCACACCCAGCAAAGTAAATCTTTAACTAGAAGATACTTCATTCCAACATGTTTAGTTCGACGCAGGACCTTAGGTTTTTACTTCCGTTTACTGCTACTTCCGAGGTGAATACTCTGCTTTTCATCACTCATGCGAGGAGTTTGTGGTGGAAACAGACAAAAATAATACATTTATCATTCAACCTAATGATCATCAAAATTAAGACAACTTATACTATGTGGTATAATTTCAAACTAACATAATTACAAAACACAAATGCTCCAGCCAAAAAAAAATAAGGATGAAAAAGCAAAATGAGCTTGATCCCTTAAAACCATCTCTGTCATATTTCTCTTTCCCTAAAGCTCAAACAAATATTAAATTTACGAAATAATTTCGAAGGCCAACATAAAATAATGTATTTATATATTTTTTGCAGTTGCTATCAAGCTGATTCAATGCGACCTCATGGCGATGCTAAACACTAAATGATTATCAGTTGAGTGACCAATTGCCATGTTTGTGCATCAAAGTAGGTCAATAGATGTAGTTCTCTTATGAGTAATAAATTGAAAATATACACTGAGCATAGTGCTTCTGATATCCCACTTATGATTTTGAACTCCTGGCCCGACTCCATAATTATTCTGTTTCATCGTTACACACGCATTAATCACGCACGACAAATAATGAAGTCGCAAGATGGCAACCTGCTACATTTATAAATCCTATTATAGAAAAACTGGCCTGAGACAATTTTATTTTGTTCACCAAACGACGATGTTATTAGTACGATTAACCAAAGTGAGATAGGTGCTAGGAATCAAACCCTAGATCTCAATAAGACGTGGGGAGCACTCATCACGATTTATATTTGCACTACAAAAACTGCCGCTATTAGGAGCGACATAAGGGCAGTATCAAAATCAACATTTAAAGTCTAGCATGTAGTCCACTGGGGGAGGCCTATGTCCCACAGTGGGCGTATCTTGGCTGAAATGATGATGATGATGTAGTCCATTGAAAAGTTGCATTTGGATTGCATTTATCAGAGGACGCAATTTTATTTTATTTTTTGATATCAAGGAGGGGTTAGTGTAAAGTTAAATCCAAGTTTGTGGGGATGGAACCCTTGTCCCATGGCCGCCATCTTGGAAAGAGTATTACAAATGGTTTTTATGGTTTATCTGACAAACTATAGGTCTCACAAAAAAAAATATTCAAACATTTTTTATTGCAAATGACTTCTCTTTACAACTTTAGTCAAGCAACTTTTGGTCGTAGAACAAAGCTACTCGTATATGCAAAAATCGATGAAAATTTGAAAAAAAATCTATTGCTCGCTATATAACCTTTGTTTCTGGTCATTTTACTATCAGACCATTTTCATCGAGGGGTTTTTAAGGAATAATTTATATTATAAACATTTTAAATTTTATTCAATAATTAAGGTTTTACAGTGCTGCGAAACGAATACTATTCACCAGTATTCATAAATATCTTCTTCTTCATAAATACGAGTACATACATATATATAAAAATGAATTGCTGTGTTAGTCTCGCTAAAACTGAAAAACGGCTTTACCGATTCTTACGAAATTTTCTGTGAGTGATTGAATAGGTCCAGGGAAGGTTTAAAAGTACAATTGGACCTGGTAGGTGGCGCAGTAATCGGGCAGGACAACGTCTGCCGGATCCACTAACACTTCTTATATATAAAAATGAATCGCTGTGTGTTAGTCTCGCGAAAACTCTGCAATGACTCGACCGATTCTTACGAAATTTTCTGTGTGTGTTTGAATAGGTCCAAGGAAGGTTTAAACGTAGGTGTTGGACCCGGTAGGTGGCACTGGAATCGGGCAGGACAACGTCTGCTGGGCCTACTAGTCTTCTTATATATAAAAATGAATCGCTGTGTGTTAGTCGCGAAAACTCTGCAATGACTCGACCGATTCTTACGAAATTTTATGTGTGTATTTGAATAGGTACAGGGAATGTTTAAACGTATAATTGGACCCGGTAGGTGGCGCTGGAATCGGGCAGGATAACGTCGTACGGCCAACTAGTAGTACATAAATATTAATGATTTGTCATAATTTTCAATTATCTTTTCATTATTTATGATATTCTTTTTGCTTATTGATAATGCAATATTGTTATTAATGAATTATTGACTTGAAATTTCACCACAAAACTTTGAAATTATTGATTTTTAAAATAATTTCAAATCAAGGTGTACATTTCCGAGAGTACTAAAGCAGGTAAAATTTCTTTACAAAAAATAAGACTAATAACAAAAACACCAAAAAGTCATAAATAATCAATACAGCAAAAATAATCAATGCAATATTATGCAACATCACATTTTTATATTGAAGGTAATGCCAAATTTTCACTAACTACAGTAATTGTTGTTATATTTTTTAAGACTGAAGGTGATCACTGCTTGTCACCCATTTCAATATAAAACTTTGATGTCGCATGTATTCTTATATTATTCATGACTTTTTGTTGTTTTTGGTTCTACAACTAAAAGTTACTCGACTAAAGTTGTAGAGAATTTTATTTGCAACACACAAAATGTTTTAATATTTTTTTTGTGAGACATATACTTTGTCAGATAAACCTAAAAACCATTTGTATCCCTATTTCTATGATGGCAGCCGTGGGACAAGAGATGCAGCCCCACAAACTTGGATTTTACTTAACAATAACCCCTTGATATGTAAACAATAAAATTGCGTTCTCTGAGAAATGCACAATAAGCCCAAAAAAAATTAACATTTCAATTGACTAATGTTACCATATACATGACATTATTCAAAATACGAACTACCGATCATAACGGCTTTCAAAACTTCAAAGCTTTGTTGATTTGACAGAGTGACCTTAAAACCTTTTGCATCAAAATAATCGATACCAATTACGAATCCGCAATTACCATTAAAATTACCGTAGCCCGAGGCCAACTGATGTATTGATTGATTTGCCACTTACCACTAAAACATTGTACACAAGGAAACAAACCAGACTTTACAGTTTGACCTTTGGACAACTCTTGTCGCTCGTAAATAACGTCGGTTTTCGTTGTACACGTGCACAGTGCAAGTGTGTTGTTGACAGTACATACAGTGTAGTCTAATTATCAACGCAACATAAGAAGTAAATCAAAATACTAAAATTCATCACATGGAATCTTTAAAGCATTTGAAAAAAAAAGGTTGTTTGACTAAAAAGAAAAAAGAAAATTGAATTCACTCACATTTAGCAACAGTTTCATCAATGTCATCTTGAGATTGCTTCTTGTCCTTTTCACCATCTAATATTGCATCGGTATTTTCCTCGGCTCGCCTTAAAATTGATGGAAAATTATGCAAACACTATGATGCAGCAAATGAATTAATAAGAATACATATAAGACCCAATGTTACCTCGCTAATTCTTCTCTCTTATGAAACAGATCAACAATAAGGTCGAGTGATGGTATATTCCTCGATATAATGTCTTCTTCATTGTCTATTCGGATGCGAACATTCAGTAATTTCTGCGTGTTTACTTCATTGTTCTGCACTAAATTGATTAGTAATAGTAGTACCTGCGGAAAGTAATAAGTATCATATAATCTCCTTTTATCTTAATATTATTATCTTTATCGTAATATTATTATGTATTAAATTTCAAAAAATATATTCTTTACTTTATTTGTTATGTTAAATGTCTACTTTAAACATTATTTTAATCTTGCTATATCTCTTTCTTATAAGAATCTACAAAAACGAAAATCAGTGATCGATAGACCTGTCGATATTAAATATAGCTTAATAGAATCCATTGTCTGACCTAAACTAAAATAGGCTACTTTTCCTTTGACGCCAATGCTATTCAATGTAGTGTATACATCTGTCATCACCATTGCGCGCTTTGTTAGTCAGGATACAAGGAAAACTGATGAATGATAACATCGATAACTTACACAAACACTAAATTCGAAGTTCTTATCCTCAGGTATGAAGTTTCCTTGGTTGTTGAGAATAATGAGGCAGATCTCCATAACAGATGGCTGGTCGCCCACAACTTGAGCTCCCCGCGATACTGAAATGTACACGTTAGATCAGTCGCGGAGCTAGCATAGGTGGCACCCGGGGCGGAAATTGTAGTGTCACCCCAAGATGGAAAACGATTAAAATAATAAAAATTCGGTATTACATAAAAGTGCGATTGAACTCGACGCAGAATGCCCTAATTATTAGTTGAAAAACAACTGAGTGTCGTATATTAAAGCATATAATTATACAAACAAAATACTAATAAAACAAATTACTAAATTTTGTAATCCCTAACTGATCAAATCATAGCGCAAGAAAAGATAGCTGAGAGCGTAAAAGAATACACTTCCGTGTTAATGTACATTTCAAAACAACTAATGATTTATTCATCATCATCATTTCAGCCAAGAGACACCCACTGTTCGACATAGACCTCCCCCAGGGATCTCCGAAGCGATCGGTCCTGCGTCTCCCGCATCCAGCGGCTTCCCGCGACCTTCACCAGATCGTCGGTCCACCTTGTGGGGGGCCTGCATCTCCCGGTAAACGGCCGCCACTCAAGGACCTTTCCGCCCCAACGGCTGTCAGTCCTGCGAGCTATGTGTCCTGCCCACTGCCACTTAAGGTATGCAATTCTTTGGGCTATGTCGGTGACTCTAGTTCTTCTACGAATCTCTTCATTTCTGATGCGATATAGTGTTATTAAGAGTCCATATACATCAAATACACCTATGCCCTAATAGTGGGACATTTATTGAGTTAGAGTAACGTAATTCATTTTCAAATAATGTATTTCTCAGTAATATTATAAACACGAGAGTAACTCTGTCTATCTATCTAGCTATTACGCTCATAGGCGTATATAGGGTGGGGGCCGGGTGGGCCGTGCCCACCACAGTACGGTCTGGTGCTCATCCCAGGATGTTACACTACCGATTCAAAATTCTATGATGGATGCCAAAATACTGATAGCTTCACACAAGTCATGGGCCAGGCCCCCCAAGAAAAAAAAACTCTATATACGCCAATAATTACACTTTTATACGGAAACCAGCTAAACCAATTTGCGCGCATGCGTCGTAAACACTTGTCTTCGAGATAAATTCCTCTATTGAAAAAGAAATAGCAAAAATAGTCTTGTGATATGAATTATGTACTGACTATTTGACACATGAGCATCATGAAATTTGATGCGTATGTGAAGCTTGGTTTTGATAGTTTGTTTGAATTTAAAACAAATTTAATAAACTAGACTTTGATTTTATGATGATAACTTTAGGTCGATTTATGTCTATGATAGGTACAATCTACATTAAATTTTCAAATAGTTATCAACCATATGATTTAAGCTTCCATTTATGATTACAGTGACTACCAATCACCTATGAGATGCACGCACGTTATGGACATCATGCCGGAGCTTTGGGCACAGAGGAAAATGTGTCCCCCAGTGGAAAGTAACATTTTATATTGTAATAAGTGGTACCATTACATTTCAACTGACGAATATGATAAAGGATCTTATGATTAATGAGCTATTTTGTAAGCAAAGCAAGTAATAAATATGTAAGCAAATATCTTCTTGGTAATTGCGATATTACGTCTTCTGTGAGACACTTTCTCAATCGGATTACTTGTAATAGTGATCTTTTAATATGCTTACCATTATGGGTGAATGTGTGAGACAGGTTGACGAGCACTTTGATGGCAGGCAGTGCGGTGTTGAGTAGGGCAGTCCGTAGGTGGGGCGATATCACCGCCTCACCCACGCATCTGCGAAGCAACGCCGCCAACAAGCCAGGCGCGCCGAGCGTCTCGCTCACGAGGTATAGTTGGTTGTCTTCGTTCTGTTGGGTCACCTGCAATATACAAACATCTTAAGGCTGGAGTGGATGAACTAATATTTATTTTGGATTTTTGGATCGGTGATCGGTTACTAACTAGCCAATGAGTGCACGGATTTCAAGTTGCTGTAATTAGACTCAGCAGTCTGAAATCCCTATTGATTTAATTGCCAAGCCAGTGTCGGCCGCCGTCACGGTAATTCCAGACCTCCAGATGCTGGTAGAATATCAGTCGGTGAACCAAGGTACACACGCCTGCATATCAGACTGAACGTTTCTGTTACAAAATAATACTTATTAAAACGACATAAGATGCCACAGTGTTTACCTTAATGTGCTGTCGTCCGTACATTTGCCACTGAATACACAAGATTATATTGTGCTTGTTTTATGGCTAAGTTGCAGCATGAGCTCCATATTTGTAGTATAATAAGTCCACACTGGTTTTAGTATAATACATATGTAATGTATTTTGAAGTAAAGTTGTTGCAAAATAATATAATTGCCGTATTCCATTTCTAGCCTCACATTGTATTAATTGATAGAGTACTTAACGTATTACAATGAGCAGATGAGTAATATGATTAACGTACTACGTGACAGTGGAGCTTAAAGTAATGATGGAAGATTTTGGTTGATTATACTTTAAATGCAAATCATATTATTCTTACATTTTCCAACACCCGCATACACCGATCTGCTTTCCTAAGGATGTCAACATGGGCATCATTCCAAGTAGATGCCGGAGCCTCCAATCGGTTAACGCAGTCCTGTATCGTGCGGACGATGTGGTCCACTCCACCCAGCACTCTTAACTCTTCCTTAAACCACTCCCCTGCACGCTTTGACGTTAAAGACAACAGGGTCTCCATAGCAAGGTGGCCCACCTGAAATCATATTTTATGTAAAAAATAGGAAATAATCATTTGCAATATAAAGTAAGCGCCGCGTCAAGCTATACTGTTTGAGGTTTGGACCACTCTTATGTTGGGTCGATATAAAGGCTATAAAAAATTTATTAATGTCTGAAGTAAACGCTGGACAATGTGTATAGTTGTTGATGAAATAATAAAAAAGTATTCTTACATACTAGAAATGAGAATAAAAAATGTATTCTTATTTTATTATCATAAGACTTTTTTAATTTAGGCAATAAACAGACATTACATCTTGGTACATATTCAGTCCATTATTATAGCCTACACCCAAAAAGGACAAATTTAATGAAAATTTATTTGTATACCAATATGTAATGTCTGTTTATTGCCTAAATTAAAAAAGTCTTATGATAATAAAATAAGAATACATTTTGGATTCTCATTTCTAGTATGTAAGAATACTTTTTTATTATTTTGTAATCATGATCTTTTAATGAATTTTAAAAGGTGAGCATTTTGAAAGCGAATTATTTCTTGTAAGAATTATTTCTTTCTCTATTGATTCATTTAGTAGGTTTAAGTCCCAATTTTGTCAAATAACTAGTATTTTTAATAACAGCATTATCCCTGCCGTAATTCTGGGTATAAGCCTCCACAAAAAGTGTGCATTGGTGGGGAGCATAAGACCCTCGACCGTTCAATGGCAGAGGTTACACAGCGAGTATGTGAACTTGGCTAAGGTTCAATCCGGTTGATATAAAAAATATATTTTTCTACATTATTGAAGATGAAATGTCAAAATGATAAGTATACATCTATTTACTCATAGCTAAATGAAATCAAACATGTGATTAAATAAAAGTGTAGCTCCTGTTTCTGTACTGAAACCATAACAATGTACTCACTGTGATGTTATCTAGATCAAGATGCTCCGCTTTGCCTTGACTCTTGATTTCAGCACAAAGCTCCCTAACACGTTCCTGAGTCTTAGTTAGCTGAGCTGAGGTAAGACCACAGTCGTCAAGTGCATTCCTGCAAAATCATCATTTTTATTAGCAGCTACGAAATTATACCATACCAATCATGACAGTTGTATTTTAGTATTGTTACAAATATATCTAATAAGTATAACTTACTTGTGGGACACATCTGACTCTAGTAAGTTCAGCATAAGCTCTAAAGATTCACGATCAAGATCCATATTTAGTCGATCTTGCGATAACACAAACATCACTGTGGCTGTGCAAAGACCTAAGCTCTGTAAAAAAATGTTTTGAATCAATATTTAGTTCTAATAAGCGGCACGTCTTTACCTTATTCCTACTAATACAGTGTCAAAGTTTGTATGCATGCATGTTAGTTTTTTTTAAATAAAAAGATAAAATATTTGTAAATTTATAATTAAACATAGGCGAAATATGAGACGAAATAATAATTACTTTACCTGCTTTATATTAGAAAAGTTATTGATAATCATATAAATTAACAATTAAGTAAGAAACATGATTAAAGCTATGTTATTACATAAAAAAAGTATCTACTCGTACATCATACACAAGGATTTCATTAAGCTCCTTATGCATCAAACATAAGTGGCAGTATCATACTAACGAATCACCATCATGTTATCTTACTGTACCAGCTTGTGTGACGATGCCACATGTTAATGTAACGCAAGCCTCAGTGAGAGGCTGTTTGGGTGGTGACCTACTTCACGTGTGAGTACACAGGGTCTACTTTCATTATTATAACCAAAGTCCGTTTCGTTGTTCATTGTACATTGTTGCGTGCGCTGTTTCCGCGTCATCAAGGAGCTCACTATTTAAGTATGAATGAGAGTGAGTGAAAGGAATTCATAAGAAAATACTGGCAGGTAAACTGAAATATTTTAATAAAAAAAAGTAAAAAATAAAACCGTATATGAAAACAACAAGTTACAAGATTAAAAAATATTATTTACTTTGTTTATTGAAAAAGAATAGACCTAGCTAGATGATTAACTTCAAAATTCACCATGTAGTTTGGTTTGATTCAAACTTAAATATTGAGGCATATTTGGTTAACACTCTGATGAAGTTGAAATAAATTTATCTGAATTTACTGATGTCTTAATAAATAATATATTATATCATATTATAGAATCAGGAATAATATATTTTTAAAGAATGTATGTTTCCAAACAAAAAAGGTTTCTTCTTAAGTGATTTCCTGTGCTTGCGATGACTATGCGCCTTTAAGTGCATACGCTCCAGTAACATTGTAAATCAAACAAGTATGAAATGTTGTATGAAAGTTGCTTCCCAGTCTTAGGCGACTTAATAAATACTGATAATAATAGTATTAATTTATATTATTCTCAAGAGAACAATGCAGTAGTACGGTAATATACTATTACCGTGGCAGTAGTTTGTAGCGATCGGTAATTGACCTTTATAAGGAACATTGCCTAATCCTTTTGTGTTAAGGATAATTATCAATGTTACATTGCTGTTTGTTATTAATGTTTGTGATCATTCAACCCCCTATTACTCATCATCACTTCTACCCATGTATGTCTCACTTTCCACTGCTAGGCACGGGGTTTGTCTAAGGAGATTCATTTGTCCTCCATCATACTAGCCAGAGGGGTCAGTCAGTGGGTTTTGTTTAGATTTTTTACCTCTTAGTTCAAACTCAAACTCAAAAATCTTTATTCAATATAGACCTTTACAGGCACTTATTGACGTCAAAAAAAAACATAAAAATCTTCAACGAAGAATCTAATTAACTAAATTATTTAATCCTTGTATGTACACACACCCCAACCATTATTAAGATGTGTGTAGCTTAAGTTTACTTATCTTTCTATACAGATAAAAGATTATTTAGCATAAGAGAGTTTCCTTAGCTGGCTCTTATGTCATCCACTGGAAGAAATGGGAGCAGCAACACATGTATTCTTAATTCGTCACCTCATGGACAATACCGTTGATATTGATATATTAGTGTAATTTTACTACTTGAGTTTGCTACTATAACTACAATAATATATATGTATGTATGTAAGTACCTGATCATTAGTAGCATCATGTAATGCGCTGAAGAACTTCTGCACTATGCCGTGTGCTCGCAAATGCATGCGGAAAGCGGGCGCAGTGCACTTACTGGCCAGAGTTATGGCCGACAAGCAACGCGTCGACATTGGATTGTTATCCTAAAACATAATAAATATATTTCACATTCTCAAAATTTGTTTTCATAAAATCTTTGGCACTCCCTAGCAGCCGGCAAAAAGGCAATCAATATGTTTTCTCCAGTGTTGGAGGAGTGGGTAAGACACTGGCAGAGCAGCATCTCACACCACATAATTGGCTAGTATTGACAGATACAGATGCTTCGGTCACTATGTGCACAAAGTGGCTTACCAGGCGAAAACACCGCAATATATCAGCTGAGACACTACCGACCACAGATTAACGTTGTTGGTCTAGTGATCCCATCATGGATAGCCACCACAAAAAATGCTGTCCAGTGACAGGAACCAGACCTGGTACCCTTATATCCGGTAAGCTTAGGGTTTTGATTGGGTATTTCATAACGATGGGTTTTCAAACCCTTTGCCTTACGGTAAGCTTTTAAACGGCTTACCGGTTTACACATTAATCCTTTTGATTGAATTAATTCGGGTTACCGCTTACCAATGTCAAAAACCCCCAAATGGGTTACCATTCTAAACACTGATTAATTTGTGCAAGTTATTTCAGACCTTACGTATATCACGTGTAGATTGTTTTCGCACCGCATAAAAGGTTAGTGACATATAATGTCTTAACACACTATGCGGAAGGTTTGCAACCAAACTCCAGCGTTACTGCTACTACAATTGCTCGATGTGCACGGGAGACTAACCCAAACAGTAAGCGGTTAGCGCATAAACACTGGAAATCTTTAAGATTAGTTAAGCAGTAAATTTTTGTTGTGGTTTAGGTAACCCCGTTATTGTTGTGTTGAACGACTTGCCGAGCCCACTGGGTTACCATGCGAATGGGTCACCCTTTACGGGCTAGGGCAGTGCGAGCAAACAATACTCATAGGACGCAGACAGTTTGGTGGTTGAAGGTAGGTATAATATAGCCTATATTGTGACTTCTCTAGGTGTGGCTTGTGCGCACTCGGGGAATGGCTAACGCCGATCCCGAGTGTGTCTCTACGGAGGTAGAAGTTGCTCTGGAGGGTGGTTTAGCCAGGTATGGGGTTACCCAGGTAACCCGAGTCCAATGGCATATCCTTGGGGCGGCTTTGTCAGCTTTCAGCCCCTTGTTGAATCGTAAAGAGATTCCCCCGTCTCAAAAAAAAAAAAAAAGGTGTGGCTTGTGCACTAGGGTGGCTCCTGGTGTGGGATTACACACAGCAAAGGAGGTTTCCCACAGTTTTGAGTTTTTACATACCCTGGATCACTCTACTATGGAGATGGATGGAAAGTCCCACACACAACTGTCTTAGCTTGACAGGCATAACAGTACACAGCTTACAATTTTATTTTATGTTTTAAATAGTATCACCATAGCGTCGGTGGCGCTGTGGACTCGGCACTTGCCTTCCAATCGGGAGGTCCGGGTTCGAGACCGCCATGTACCACTGTGTTTTTCGTTTTCGAATTTCATATGTACATTTGTCTGACGCTCCTACGGTGAAGGAAAACATCGTGAGGAAACCTGCATACATCTGAGAAGAAATTCAATGGTGTATGTGAAGTCGACCAATCCGCATTGGGCCAGCGTGGTTGACTAAGGCCTAATCACCCTAACATAGGGTAGGCTTGAGCCCCTCGGTGGGGACGTATATGAGCTGTGATGATGAACTGTTTTAGGCTTTTTATATGAGTCTCCATTGTAACTTTAAGTTACATCATCAAAATAACTTTCTGATCAGCCGTTTCTCCTTTAGTACTTATTTATTTAGTAATTTATTTCAGTCAACATTTGAAATTGTATTGATTCTTAGATCAAGATAGTATTAGTACTATATTTCATACCTGCAAGGAGTCCAGTAAATATTCTACATCATCATTTAACTCTTGGAACTCGCCAATTTCCTGTATTTGATGTGCTTTTTTTACATTTCTTACTACAGTGTAGTACTGAAAATTACACAAATTAATGATTAAATGGGTTAATTGTGTGTTTTACAAATAGAAATAATGTGATGGCTATATGTAATTAAATGAAAATTTGCAAAATTTTACCAAATTTTAACTGTACTTTTAACATAACATTTAATTATAAAATCTGTAAATATAGGCTTCTGAGTGTTAACATTGCCAGTTCTGTGAAAATTGTTAACAATAATGTATGGCTGAATACTCAACAGAATGAATTGCTCATCATTTTGCCTGCAAATATTTAACTTTTGGGTTAGAACAGTAGGGTTACCTTGAACCAATTCCGATGGATCGTCATTGGGATTGTGATTTTTCGTACGCTTGTTTAGCAACACTAGCGCCAAATTGGATCCGTATTTTGCGAAAATTTAATAATACTGAGTTTGGTTCGCCCAAAATCCGCGCAATACGAGGTCAATTTGGAGTCAATGCGCAAAAATAATCACAATCTCAATGCCGATCGATCGGATTCCGTTCAAAAGAAACCCTAGTGGTCAGTAGCATGAATTTAGGATTCTATTAGCTATCTAGCTTATAGGTTTAACAGCTGTATGCAGTGATGGTCTGCAATGCACACAGATAAAAATTACTTAAGAATTTGACAAAATTCACGTAAGTAGTTTCTACAGAGACTAGAATACAGTTGGTCAAAAAGTAGTTCACCACCAGCCTAAGGTTAATTTAGTTACATGTTGTTAAGCAACATAGTTCACTTAAGGTTGAAATTTAGTTTCATGTTGTTAAACAGCACAGTCCACTTTCCTTTGCAATTACATACTGACAGCTACCATGGTATCCTTATCCATATTTTGTTTATAAATATGCAAATTTTTGACTAAACTTTTACACTACTTTCTTGGCTGAATATACATGAAAAGAAATTTGATATGCATGAAAGTCTACCAATAAATATTACCTCTTTAGCTTCTTTTGCACATTTGACACTAGTGTAGGGTTTCACAGCCTCAGATGTATCAAGTCCATCAATAATAGGATCAGGTGCTTTATATCTTGTAACCCGGGTTAATTCTTCTGGTATTGGATTAACATTGTCCTGAACTTCAGTATTCTCAGTCTGCTCTGGTCTTGGAGTCTCATTACCTTTCTGTAAAGGATTAAATTTTTAATGTTAGTTTTGGGACATTATTATTACACCTGGGATGGGAATTCATTGATTGCAAATAGAAAAGGATGTCTATATTACTATCAGTATTCCTGCAGCATTGACATTGCTGCAGATGCGCCTAATCTAGAACAGCAATTTATGTTTATATTCAAAAACAGATTACTTACATCATTGGCCCATTCATGTCTATAAAGATGACGTCTCTTACGAGCTGGTAATGGAGATGAAAGATTATCATTGACAAGTGATTTACTCTTGAATATTGAACCTTTCTTTTTAGTAATTACGAGTTTGACACTAGGTTTCTCTTCTGTCTGTTCTTCACTTTCACATACACCATGAGGTGATTTAAATACTTCTTCTTGCTGTATTTTTTGGGACTCATCTTCAATATTGTCATTAGGGCAACTGTTATAAGCAGAATCAGAAGACTGTGTGTTAGGCTGCATATTAAATTGATCATCAACCAAGTTCTCATTTGATATTTCATCAATATTTTCTTGTTCTTGTGTCTCTACTTGATGCTCGTTCATTGATGATTCTTCAATATCTTTATTAATATTTTCTTGAATGTTGTTCTCATGGGGAAGTTCAATGCTGTAGTCTGGACTTGAACTTGAGTTTTTATTCTTATGCTTTTTGTGTATTTTAAGTTTTAAGCATTCAACTGGCTTTGATTCTTTATTATCTGAAAGTATGTCAATCAAATCATTTTTGTCTACAGTTTGCAGGGCCTCCTGTTCAATATTATGGTCAGGATTTTGTGGTTCTATTACGGCTGGAGAAGGTTCACTTGGTATGGAATCAAGCTTCTTTTTACCCCTTTTGCTTTCTCTTCTAACTTCACTAATTACTTTAGTTGTAGGTTTAGTGGAATATCTTGTAGTTAAAACATCTAAGTAATCATCATTTTCACTATAGTTAATGTTAGGCCTATTTCTTCTTGACCGGCCTGTTGTTTCAGGTGGTTTTGGTTCCGGAGGAGGCTCTTTGGGCTGTACTTCTAATCGTGGAGATTTAGAAAGTGGCCCAGTAGAATCCAGTTTCTCCAACTCAGATTCTATGTCATCTACCGCTGTTGACTTTCTTACTATTTCCTTCCCACTATCACGAGATGGAGAAGCCAAAGTTTGATAAAGATCATAAGCATCAGGTAGCACAGAAACTTTTTTTGTCTGATCATCGTCAACATTTTTGTGATGTCTTTTATGAGATTTATGTTTGTCTTTTTTCTTTTCTTTTTTACACTCTTGATTGAGACCTGGACATTTTATTGTAATTTTAAGACCTTCATGCTTTGGAGAGTATATTGTTTCCATAGATGGACTTTTTTTGTGATCAGATCCAAAGTCAGAATGAGTATCCAAAGAAGAATGCCTGTCTGAACTGGGAGACGTAAGGCCCTCATTGGAATCTGTACTTACAATTCTTGATGTGCCTTTTGATATTCTCAGTACAATAGGAGGTGGCTTACGTTCCTCACTTGCTGCCTTACTTGTTGAAGGACTTACATCAGCTTTAGTAGTTGGACTGGCGATTATAGGACTTGTTTTGGGAGAAGGTATTTTGGGCGATGAAATTTTAGGAATTAATGGTTCATATCTACTAGTGAATTCAGGTATTGGACTATTACTACCATCTTCAGCATAGTTTATAACTTTATCTCGGTTCCGCACCAAGTATCGTTTATTTGGTGGTTGTGAATCATTCGATGTGGGATCTTCTTTACGGGAGGCCTTAGTAGCCACTGAATTCTTTTTAGTTTTAGTTTTTTCAAAACTTCGCCTTGGTAACTCTGGAGATGATGAATCTCTATTGTATGCTCTACTTCTTTTAGTATTTTTCTTTTCCTTGCTATTAGATGGATGTTCAGGAGATAGAGGAGCTGCAGGTACTGGAGGAGCATAAGTGATTTGCGGAACAGGAGGATAAGGTTCTGCATTTCGTGATTTAAAAAACTTCTTCGGCTTTGGTGGCGGTTGTTCTGTTTCAACTGCTGGTACTGTCAATGGACTATTTTGATCTTGCACAGGTTTTTTAACTATATTATTTGTAAAAGCTGAAATAAAAAAAATATACTTCAAAGAAATATTTACAAAATAGTCAAATACATTTCCTAGATATACATGTACCCCAAGAATTAACACAGTAACAAATATAATAGAACTTATTGCTAAAACAATTAACTAATACATTACTCGAATATTTAATTAAAATTTGAACTATGTTTTCAGTCTAATGAATTGTCTTACCATAAGGAGCACTTCTGATCGAAGTGAAGCTGGTGATACCCCATTTACCTACAGTACCCGCGGAACGGGCTGCAGTAGGGCAATTGCTATTTTCTCTAAAAAGGGCGCTATCTAGCGGCACGGCAACACTGCCGGCTCGGCCTCTGCCCCAGCGTGACATGATGAAAATTTCATCAAAATGTTGACTGTTGCGCCCCTTTCCAATCAATCACGTCCTCAAATGTCAAAGTAGCATGTAGCACATGCCGCCCATATAAGTCTCACCAGTTAATAATAATTGGTAACTGTGTTTATAATCACAAATTAAAGAGAATTGGCAACTTTCTCCAAATGAAATATCAACACAACTCGTAAAGATAACACACCCGCCATTTTTACGGGAGCCAAGTACTTTTCCCACTAACGCGTTCGGGACACAATACAAAACCAATGGTACGTCACAAATATACTTTACACAAAATAGCAAGCTCTTATCTTTGAAATTGTGAGGTAGATTATTGTTGATAAATCTAATATTATTATGACAACTAGGGCACAAACTGCGATGTTGTCATCTCATAACACAAGAGGCGCCATATTGGCAAAACAACGAGAATTACTTTCAAACAGCCAATCACAGCAATGGAAAGGCGTTTTTGTACCATAGACAATGTATCAGTGCAATGATGAATAATCAAAGACATTCTTCTAGTACCTAGACTGTGCATCAAAATTTTTTGTTTAGCTAAAATAAGATCTATTATTTTATTCCTAGGGTAGCTATTTCCATATAAACGGTAGCTAGCCAAAAGCGGTCCGCGCGAGAGGGCTCCCGCTGGTAGTGTGTCCTTGTCTGACGTCCTGCCAGCTCAACTAATCATTCGGTTTGGTAGTAATGGTAGTACATTCTATATTTTTCTTTTTTATGTATTACCGAAACGAATGATTCACAAACTTCGGAACTTATTCAAATATTTCTACAGTTCCTATGATTGATTGATTGATTGAACGCTTTATTGCACACAAAACATGTACATAAACAGGACACAACAATACAAGAGACACAGAAACAATAGGCGGCCTTATTGCTAAGGTAGCAATTTCTACCAGGCAACCTTGGGGTCAAGAAAAGCTCTTGCTAAGGTAAGTGACGGGAATAGTGCTAAACAGTTCTAAGAAATAATATACGTTACCATTTTAATTAACATATACCAACAAAAAAAAATACTATATATATATAAAGTCACATAATATACATAAATGTAAATATATGTGTGTCGGCGATAGAACCGTACTGGCTGAATTTATGTTGGAAGGGACTTGACAGATGTTGTCATTATTGGTCGCTAAGAGATTTTTGTTAGATTTTTCGTGGATTTTTCTTTATCTATATATATATGGTTTTATATATTTTTTATGGTTTTTTATAAATATTTTGTATAAAAATATGCAAAATATACCGATTCAATAATTATTTACGAGTTTCCTTTGCCATTGCCTACATGTTTGGTCCTTCGTTGCCATAAAATTGAACGGCGAGATATTTAAATCGTAACATATAATTTTTTTTCGAAATGATGATCACGCGTTCAAAGAGCGCAATGACGAAGGAAATTCAGCCTTGCTACAGTAACAGCAAGGATGAAATATCGGAAACTGCACAGAACGGTCACGAAAATATTTCCACGAAGTCATTTAGTTCTAGGTCTTCAAGAGCTTCTATTTTAGTGCAAGAAAAAACTGCAGAGCTCGAATACCAGAGGAAGATGGCAGACCTTAAGTTGGAGGCTATCGCCATAAAAGAGGCTATAGCTAAATCGGAACTTGAAGCTGAGATTGCGGTTGCAAGGGCGGAGGCGAGTAGTCGACGTTCCGTAACGAGAAGTCGGCGCTCAAATGGTAGTATTGCTACTAAAGCGTGGGTTGACGAGGTAGTCAAACAAACGCAGGTAAGTGAGTTTGTTAATATTGATCAGGGCGCATCACTGAACCCTACCGGGCTAGGATTGTGCAGCACTTCGCGTGCTACGCATTGCGTTCCTGGAGCAAACGAACAATCCAGTAGCGATATTCAACAGCTTGCCGTTGCGATTAATCATTTGGCCGCTAAGAACAGCGTTTCATCACCAGCTTTAGAACTGCCGTCGTATAACGGTGACGTCATTGAGTGGTTTCTTTTTAAGAGAAGTTATAATGAAACTAAAGCAAAATTTTCGAATATCGAGAATGTAGCTAGATTAAGGTCGGCATTACGCGGTGAGGCTCGGAAAGCTGTGATGCCTCTATTATCGACCACGTCTGAGCCTGACATGGTTTTGAAAGCTCTTGAGTTACGGTTTGCTAGACCTGAGCAAATCGTTTATTACCAGGTTTCGACTATACGTGCCTTACCGAAACTCGGTAAGAATGTCGAAGATTTGCATTTATTTGCGACAACTGTACGAAACTGTATATTTGTAATTAAAATGGTGGACCAAGTTCAACATATTTATTCACCAGAAATGTTACATAGTATTATTCTAAAATTTACTCCGCTATTACAGAGCAAATGGTGTGATTATGCCGCCTTTCACCATGTCCAAGGACAACCGCAGCTGGAATTATTGGTAGATTTTCTTGAAGAAGAATCCAGCAAGCAGAGTCGTTTTGGTGGCAACGCTTTATTTGGTGGTGGTATTTCATCTCATGTAGCAGTAAAATCAGATGTACAGACTGTAAAGCCGCAGTTTCAGTCATTTAATCAATATAATAAAACTGTTACGTTTAGACCGCCGAATACATCATATCATGTAGTTTCATCTCCATCTAATGTTAAAAGCGCATCCCTTAATTGTATATTTTGTTCATCAAATCATAGTATTAAAGATTGCGACAAATTCATTGCGCTATCGATTGATGAACGGGTGGCGTGGGTCCAGCAAGCAAAAATATGCCGTAGTTGTATGAAAAAAGGCTATCACAACTGGAATAGATGTAAGAAATCGTGTAGCATATGTAAGTTAGATCACAATACACTTCTTCACAATTCATCACCACAAAATGTTCATAGTATTAGCTGTCAAAGTTCGATTGACAATATACCGTCATATAGAAATAATTAATCTGACAATACGAAAAATTTGGAAAGTTGTAATAACATGGATACGCCCATATTATTACAATCAAAAAATGAACAGCCTTTATCCATTCTTAATAGCAGTATCGATTCATTGGCTGTCAAGAATAATAATAATTTAAAGATTTTATTAAAAATATTACCAGTTGTTTTACGTGGACCTAAAGGAATATTTAATACATTTGCCTTGTTGGACGATGGGTCTACGACCACACTTATTGATGCCGACGTTGCAGATATGCTAGGTCTTATCGGCAAAGAAATAAAGGTTTCATTGAACAGTATAAACGGCTGCAAACACGGTGTAATATCTAAGTTAGTTGATTTTCAAATAAGTGGTAAAGATGGTTTACAATTTTATGATATTCGTGGCGCGAGAACTCTACCGAATTTGTCTCTTACGTCACAGAGCGTTCACTTTGATGATGTTAAGCAGTACGAATATCTTAAAGATATTTTTAAGAAGCTAACATATGAGGACGCATCGCCTAAGATTTTAATAGGGTTGAGTGACTGGCATCTTTTAATAAGTAAAGAAAATAGAGTTGGGTCAGTATCACAGCCACCTGCTATGCGTACAACATTAGGTTGGGTTGTCTATGGTCCATTTTCACGTGATGTAATACCAATAAATTTTATTAATTATTTTACACATTTTGAGGAGAATGGGGATTCGGAATCACTCGAAGATCTCATTAAAAATAATTACAAGCTTGATTCGATTGGTATTAAATCACGCGAATCTTATAATAAAGATGAATTGAGAGCCATTAGAATTTTAGAAGAAACGACTCGTCGTTTACCTAATGGTCGTTTTGAAGTAGGACTGCTCTGGCGAGACGACAATCCTCAAATACCTCATAGTTACCAGCAGGCTGTTACTAGACTAAATAGTTTAGATAGGCGTTTTAAAAAAGACCCGAATTATTTTGACGCTTACAAAACAAATATTGAAGCTTATGTCAATAAGGATTTTGCGGTGCGTTGTGACAGTACTCATAATGATGCTACAAATTTACGCCGTTGGTATTTACCTCACTTCGGGGTAACCCATACGCACAAACCTGGCAAGCATAGAATAGTGCATGACGCGGCTTCTA
Source organism: Schoenobius gigantellus (assembly GCA_963935595.1). NCBI lineage: Eukaryota > Metazoa > Arthropoda > Insecta > Lepidoptera > Crambidae > Schoenobius > Schoenobius gigantellus. The sequence goes on along the minus strand of OZ012551.1, from coordinate 15,974,078 downwards.
AGTCTTGTGGTAGAAGCTTAAATTCATTTTTATTATCTGGGCCTGACCTGATACAATCATTATTAGGAATTTTATATAGATTTAGGCTGGGACAAATTGCGATGACAGCGGATATACGCGAAATGTTTCCCCAGATCAATATTAGACCTATTGATCAAGACTGTCAACGCTATTTGTGGAAACCTGATGGCCCTGATAGCGAGATTTGTGAATATAAAATGACATCTCTGATTTTTGGTTCAGTTTCATCACCTTGTTCGGCTATATTTGTTAAAAATAAAAATGCAAAAGATTATAAACATTTGTTCCCAAATGCCGCCAAGTCGATTATTCAAGATCATTATGTCGACGATTATTTAGGTAGTGTTGATGACGTCGAAGCCGCAGCCCAATTGGCATCAGATATAGTTCAAGTTCATGACAAATGTGGTTTTGAGATGCGGGGATGGGTGTCAAATAACCCAGGTGCGTTGAAATTATTGCCTGCAGACCTAATTTGAGAGCGTCGGTGGCGCTGTGGTTTCGGCACTTGCCTTCCAATCGGGGGGTCGGGGTTCGAGACCCGCCATGTACCAATGTGTTTTTCGTTTCGAATTTCATATGTACATTTGTCTGACGCTCCTACGGTGAAGGAAAACATCGTGAGGCAACCTGCATACATCTGCGAAGAAATTCAATGATGTATGTGAAGTCGACCAATCCGCACTGGGCCAGCGTGGTTGACTAAGGCCTAATCACCCTAACATAGGGTAGGCTCGAACCCCTCGGTGGGGACGTATATGAGCTGTGATGATGATGATGATGATGAGACCTAATTAAAGTCAATGTGTCTAATGTAAATATGGATTTATCTAATTTAGAAAATAAAGAAGCTAGTGTAAATATTTAGGTAATAGAGTTTTAGGTATGATATGGAATCCTATAAAGGATATTTTCAGTTTTGTTTTTGATTTTAAATGTAAAGATTTAAATAATCTGACAAAGCGGCAGGTCTTGCGTGACCTCATGTCAGTTTATGACCCACTAGGTCTTTTAGTCCCAATAATTACATGTGGTAAAATTCTTTTTCAACGGACTTGGAGAACTGTATCTAATTGGGATACTATATTGCCTAAAGTAGATCAGGATCAGTGGAAGGCTTGGTATAGAGACCTAGAGAGTATTCAGAATCTAGAAATTCCACGTTGCTATTTTTCAAAGTCTGATATGGATCTAGTTATGGAGCTACATGTTTTTACAGACTCTAGTGAACTTGCATATTCATGTGTAGCATATTGGAGATGTATTTATCCTGATGGTTCAGTGACTTTATCATTGTTGGGTGGTAAAACTCGCGTATCTCCTTAAAACCTGTATCGATTCCTCGATTAGAACTGCAAGCAGCTTTGCTCGGTTCGAGATACGCACAAACAGTTGTGGAAGAACATCAACGTGTTGTAGCTAGTAGATTCTTTTGGAGTGATTCCAGAACTGTTTTAGCGTGGATTCGAAGCGATGCGCGAAACTATAAACCTTTCGTTGCGAATCGCGTGGGAGAGATTTCGGAGTTAACACAACCACATGAATGGCATTGGGTTCCGTCCGAATTCAATGTTGCTGACGATGCCACTCGGGTTACGTTTAAGTTAGACTCTCTCAAAAGATGGCTAAAAGGGCCAGATTTTTTATTGCTTTCGGAAACGCATTGGCCAGTTGAGCCTCAACAAAAATTACCAGAATGCGTCACCGAAATGAAATCTAATTGTACAAATGTTATTGTAAATACTTTTGATGTTTTAGTAGATTGTAATAGATTTAGTAGTTGGCAAAGGTTGTTGCCTTAGATCATTTAACCTATGGATGCGGTACGCAACAAATCGCAGTGTAAATTTTTCTGCCACTTTTTGCGGGAGGCGAGGTAAACACGCACGCACACTACGAAAATGTAGAATACACTTACAGAGACGTTGTTCTTATGTTTACGAACACACACTATGAAAATATTACCCTACAATGAAGAAACACACACACATCGACAAATTAACGTGTATCTACGCAATCGCCCCACCACAAAGAATAAATGTCCCTAGTGATGTGACACAGAGAATGAGTAACTATTTGGGTCGTCGTGAGTGAATGATTGAAATGTAACTGTGCGTTTGCACTGAGAAACATAAAACATGCAATGTTTTATAACTTGTATGATACAAATCTCAAAATTTGTTGTGTATGCTTTTGCGTTCGCACTGCCGAAAATGGTGTTGGATTCGGAATAAATAATAAGATTTGTTGCAGATTGCGTTAGGATCGCCTCAAAACTTGTTGTCTGTCAACGTTTTTTATGAATTTGTCAACGATTGCGTTCGCACTTTCGGCTGTTAAAGACTTCATACATGTTTTGCAACATGTTGGGGTGTTGACAATGGAAACGCATTCATAAACATTGACACGACTTTCTCCGCGTTGATTTGATTTCTGATTTTTATTAGTTGTTGGTATCCCACAGGATCCTTATACTTTTTCAGCATACATTTTATCCTAGATGTTGACAAAAAAGTAATAAATAATAATAATATAAGACTACTTACGACGTCACAGTTTTCTATTGAAGTCGATACCAAACAATTATCACCTTGAAATTCTTCAAAAATATAAGAACAACAGTTACTTAAAATTTGGCACCAACTTCAATACAAAACTGTGATGTCATAATGTAGTCTTGTTTTATTATTATTTATAGCTTTTTGGTGTTTTTGAAGTCGGTTTTATTTTTTGTAATATGTAGTGATGTAGTATAGAGACTAGATTCCGACCCACCAGCGGATTTGCCCGCTAAGTTTTTAATTTTCCAATGATTTTGGAAATTTTATCCGACAATCCCAGAAGGATAATGAATAAAGGGGTATCTCTTAAGGGTAATGTAATAAAGTAAGGTAAATAATAAATACACATATAATCAGTCAGACATTTATTGTGTCAAATACTATTCTACTATTCTACACTTCTACCTGCCTGAACACGTCGAAACAAGCTAGCGCGGGGTGCAGTGGGAGGGTGGGGGGATACCGGGAATATATTAGATGTTTTACGTGAGTATTGTTACTATACCAAGAACCGATTTCTGATTTTATTACATATCTACATAGTTATAAACATGTTGATTAGGTAGGTACTTTTTCGTTTAGCTTTGCTCATATGGCAGCAATTTGCTATATCGTGCAAATAAAAAGCACGAGATAGCAACTTACTGCCATACAAACAAAATTAGTATTTTAGAAAACCTTTCATTTGCGATAGGGCCCAACGTGTTATAACGCTTGGGACGATATCGGGCATTTTCCTTTATGTTGCACCAAAAAATGTGAGTTAAAGTTACTTCGTATATAACGTTAATTCTACCATTTTAGCTTAGTAGATATTTACTACTATGAAAGTTTTTATTTACATGCAGTAAGATATGTTATTCATTTGTTATACATAACGTGACGTTGAAAGTGTGCGTTCCCCCAGCAGGAAATTGTGTCCTAGGCTAAATTAAGTTTCAAGAATAATTAGAGCGTAATTTGCTATAAATGTGCGCGAAATAAAAAATTTGTGCGCGTTTCCGTTTTGGAAAAAAATGAGAAAAACGAATCCTGCTGGGGTAACGTTTTTCCAGCAGGAAGATTTTAAACGAATAATCCGAGAGATAAATAATTTATATGAGCGGATAGCTTATATTTGTGCATAAATGTGCGCCAAAAATGAAATTTGTGGGCCATCGGGTTTTACAGATATTTCGTTTCCTGCTGGGGTAACGTTTTGCTGAAACTTGTTTCTCCAAAACCATCGAATGTGCGCCCATTGAATAAAGATACATGAGTAGCTTTTAATTTGTGCCTATTTGTGACATAATTTGATTTTCAAAAATATTTACAGTTTAGGAGTAATCGCGTATTGAAGAAAACTCGAAAATAAATTATAGCGCTTAAATGAGAAAACATAGAAGCTCACTAAAACGTTATTTGATTGGTCTTATTGTTTCGATCAAAAATAAAAAGTTTCATGAATCTAGGAATACGCGTTTTTAAATAATATAACTTTCACTTTAATTGGTTATAACGTTAATTTAAACTCAAAATGCACGAAACTGATTAATGCCAAGTTAAATGGGTATGAATCAAAAATTAGTGCATGTTCCAAAATATATGTCATGAAAATTTCAGCTTCATACATTTATTAATAAAGTAGATATAAACAAAAAACCAAAATATGGGCTAAGTTTATGGTTATCCGACTAAATCCGTGTGATGCTATCTGGCAAAACCCAGTTAAAGTTAATGATTATGATTTGTAGTATAAAATGTATATATTTAGTATAAATTTGTAGCGAAGTATCAAAAAATGTATACTAGTAGTTCGCTTACAATTACTCATTTTATGGGGTCCTGGCAGGAAGGATGCTTTCCAGCAGAACCACTCGATTTCAACATTACACCACGTACTTTATTAACATATTAAGATATCAAACAAATGTATAATAAGTATTTATCATAATAACACATGCCACTTAGATCAATTTTGCATGTTTTGGCAAGGAAATGTAATTTTCTTTTTATTAATGTAAATGAAAGGCGCCTCTGATTTTATCTTAGCAATAACTATTTCCGGTCATTTTATTTCAAAATTTGCTAAGGCGTCGCAATGACAATAAATACAGGTGAATTAAATTAAATTTCTTGTTTGAGCTTTAATTATATATTAATTACATTATAATTGATTAAAGAACAAATAGAACTATGTTTTTGCATAAATTAATACGTGTGTTTGAATTTCTTGTCTCAAATTAGATTATTTCGGATTACTTAATTGCTTTGGACTTATCGGGTGGTCAGATCATTTTGTATGGGTTTATTAACGTGTTAAATTATCGTCATAACAATACCAAATGGTACCACTTCTGCAGTGGGCTTTATAATGTCCCACAGCACCTGGTCTCTTTCCACGTTACCTTACCTAGCGCTCCCAAAAGGGCAGGGAGAACACCGAGGGGTTTTAGTGGGTAGGCCTGGCACTCTGCCGGGAGAGCCCCACATACGCTCGCCGTCTAGCCAACGGCAGGTACGGTGCGGTTACGCATTTCCCCCCGAGAAAAAAAAATAATGGTCTCTTTCCATGTTTCATTTTAATATTTTGATAAGCACCACCACAACACAATGATATATTACGACTTCATGACAGCAAACAATTAACTTTGATTTTTCCACTACCCTCTTAAGTCTAAGGTAACTCGATAATTTAAAAAAAATTGTGACGTCCAATATAGGGTAAACCTACCCTTGTGATGATGAATAATACGCTTCATAAGGCAAGTACTCGATTAAAATGTTAAATGTAAAATAAAAATATTACTGGAATCATACATACGTCATAGTGAAATTGTCATTGGGACGCCTTAGCAAACTTTGAAATAAAATGACCGGAAATAATTATTGCTAAGATAGAATCAGAGGCGCCTTTCATTTACATTAATAGAAAGAAAATTGCATTTCCTTGCCAAAACATGCAAAATTGATCTAATTGGCATGTGTTATTATGATAAATACTTATTATACATTTGTTTGATATCTCAATATGTTAATAAAGTACGTGGTGTAATGTTGAAATCGAGTGGTTCTGCTGGAAAGCATCCTTCCTGCCAGGACCCCATAAAATGAGTAATTGTAAGCGAACTACTAGTATACATTTTTTGATACTTCGCTACAAATTTATACTAAATATATACATTTTATACTACAAATCATAATCATTAAATTTAACTGGGTTTTGCCAGATAGCATCACACCTAAATCCGAATGACCACCAAAAAGCGACGATTTCATACTTGTTGATGACATTCTATTCTTGACAGTATTAAACAACAGTTGTTGTCGATACAGTCGCGTTCATAACGGCAATTGAGTTTTTGAGTTTATTGTCATTAATGTATCATTCATAGCAATTTTAGTACAAAATAAACTGCCGTGCTTTTGTTAGATAAGTTATCCAACGGACCAAGTAAAGAGCTTTGCGGCACACTAGACATAGACTTTACTGGAGGGAGACTCTGTACTAGGGTCGTCTGCTTAGGTACCTCCGTCTTATATATTTCTGCCGCAAAGCAGCAGTGCTTGCATTGCTGTGTTCCGGTTTAAGATATGGCAGTGAAATTACTGGGTACTGTGACTTTACATCTGGTGTCACAAGTTGGCAACGTACACTGTGGTTCTTGTGGGGGTTGCAGTTTTGCTGCGAATCTCACAGGAGCTACATGTATTACAGGCGACTGTTATCACTTACCATCAGGTGGGCAGTTTGCTTGTTTGCCAACTTTCTGCAATAAATACGTATATATATACTTAAACATATTATAAATAAATACGTCCTGTGACTGTGAGGAATAAAATTCTTCTCTGTCACACTGGTGTGACTGTCAGGACAAAAATTCTTCTGTGTCACACTGGAGTGACAGAGAGTAATCCCCCCTATATACGTATATTGCCATGCAACTGTTCAATGACATGATGATGTGGCGTTCTATTCTGATAATAGGTTACAGACGAATCGAAACTCAACCGGTGCGATCGACCAATCGGAGCGCTTATATTGCCATTCTACTGTCCGATGACCTGATAATGTGGCGGTCTGATTGGTCGATCGCTACGGTTCAGTTTCGATTTAGCTGTAACTTATTAGTAGAATTGGGTCTGTGATCTGCGGCCGTACCGCCTAATTCAAAGCGATCACTCGCTATCATTATCGTGACATTAGAACAATAGTTTTAATTTCACCTGTGACATTAAAACTATTGTTCTAATGTCACGATAGCGATAGCGAGTGATCGCTATGAGTTAGGCGGTACGGTCGCGGGTGGTGATTCCCCTTAGGGACAAAAGTCTTAGTTTGTTGTTCACTGTAATAACAATGCTAATAGCATTGTCGTGTTCACACAATTAGAGATAAATAAGGCTCTCAGTTGCTGAAGAGCCCAGGTGAAGCTTGTTTCCACTTTCAGCCTTATCGTCACTGACCATCAGGTGAGATGAGGGCCAATATCTTGTTTTAATAAGCTTTTATTTAACTTGTAATGTTTGATTGTTGGTTTGTTTCAAATCCTGTAAGTCAAATTTAACCCACTTAACAGTTTTCAATTGAGCTGAAATTTGTTACACCCCTTTAGTTCTAATAACAATGCAATTGTGTAAGTATAATTAGTATATTTGTAAACCAAAATGGCTGCCACAGCAAAATTGCGGATTACATATTTATGTACAATTCCCCCAATATGTGTTCAAATTAAAAGACTTGACTTGTAAAATACTATTCACTATTAAAAAAATTAAATCCAAGATGGCCGCCGACACAAATGGCTGATAATATATTTTTGTACAATCCTCCCGAATATAAATATCAGATGAAAGAGTTTGACTGTCATTAAACGGCAAATTACATATTTACATATTAAAATGAGAAATATACAGAACACTGACAAAAATTTATAAAATAAATTATTAACATACCTTTTTTGAAAAAGCATTAAATACTCTAAAAAGATAAAAACTTTAACTTTAAACAGAACTAATAAATTCTTAGTAATATTATAAATTGAATAAAAAATATTACTTCAATTTATTACATTCAATAACCGCTGAACCGATGTACTATAGGTAGGTCAAAAAAAAATAATATAGGTATGTTTTTAAAAAATAGATCAACACACGGCATTTATTAATGTAATGAGGTATTCATTTTTCATAAAAACATTGATAACTTTCATTTCAAATTAAAAACTATGCAATTAAAATACAAAATAAATATTTTACTCACACATGATATTGCTACATTTGGGGATTGTTACATCACGTTGAATCCGAATGATCACCATTGGATACACTGTATGTGCAACAAAAAAGATCCGATCACCAAAGAGCGGAATAGATTAGGACTTAGGTTGGCTGGTAGATATCTCGATGAGAAATAAGTCCGCCTTTATATATACTGTTAGTTTTAAATGTATTTTTTTAATGTGTGTGTACAATAAAGAATTATATATAATATAGATAGAATGCGACAGTTAATCGCCTCAGATAGGAATGACAAGCACGCTTTCCACCCTATGCGAGTAATCTAGCTTTATAGCTACAAGTAAACAACTAGGTGCCATCATTACCTACTTCACCTAGCGCCGTAGATTGATGTTTAGATTCTATTACATTAAAAAAGCAGTTTCTAAGCATTTAAATAATTTTTCTGTTGCAAATTTTATGTTCCTAATATAAAAGGATACTTTATTGGTTTCCTATCTATTTCTATAACTTGACCATGTTTGTGTTTGTTTGCCTACACTTAATAAATTTTCAATATTGCTAATATTTATTTGATATCTTTTTATTTCCACTAAAAGAGGTCTATCTCCGCAACTGTAATATTATATAATGCTATGATTTATATAATATTACATAATATATAATATTACATAATATATAATATTACATTATTAATTATCAATAGACGCACATTAAATAAGTAGGTATTTAAGTGGAAGTGTTTATTTATGAAATTTTCATGATAATAGTTAATAATATAGACAATAAACTCAAAAAAAGTAAATAAATTCATTTTTCCAAAACAGTTTTATAGCCGAGTGTACACAGACGTGACGTATTTAAACTTGTTAGTGGGTAAAATTAAGAATGTCATCAACAAGTATGAAACCGTCGCTTTTTGGTGGTCTTTCGAATTTAGTCGGATAACCAAAGAATTAGCCAATTTTTTGGTTTTTGTTTATATCTCCTTTAATACAAAATATATGATGCTGAAATTTTCATGATAAATAGTTCTGAATACGCTCTAATTTTTAGTCTATACCTATGTAATTTTGGTTTAGTCACTTTCTTGCATTGTGAGTTTACATTGACGTTATCACCGATTAAAGTTAAAGTTTAATTATTCAAAAACGCGTACATGTAGATTTTTGAAACTTTTTATGTTTGTTAGTAATAATAAGACCATTCAAAAGTCGTTTTCAGTGAGCTTCTATGCTTTCTCATTTATGCGCTAGAATTTTTTTTCGAATTTCCTTCATTACGTGATTACTACTAAACTATAAATATTTTTGAAAATCAAATTATGTCACAAATAGGCACAAATTAAAAGCAACTCATGTATCTTTATTCAATGGGCGCACATTCGATGGTTTTGGAGAAACAAGTTTCAGCAAAACGTTACCCCAGCAGGAAACGAAATATCTGTAAAACCCGATGGCCCACAAATTTCATTTTTGGCGCACATTTATGCACAAATATAAGCTATCCGCTCATATAAATTATTTATCTCTCGGATTATTCGTTTAAAATCTTCCTGCTGGAAAAACGTTACCCCAGCAGGATTCGTTCTTCTCATTTTATTCCAAAACGGAAAGGCGCACAAATTTTTTATTTCGCGCACATTTATAGCAAATTACGCTCTAATTATTCATGAAACTTAATTTGGCCTAGGACACAATTTCCTGCTGGGGGAACGCACACACGTTGAAAGTGTTTTTGTTTACATTGGCCGTACAAACTTCAAAGCCACTAAAATAAGAAGAAAAAGCTTTATTGTGATGATTGATTTTAATAATGATGTTGCATTATTAAAATTTTCTCTGTATATTGCACGACAATCACTTGCTTTGTGCTCTTTACTAATGTAAAATAATAACTAAAAGTACAAAAAATAGCTCATTTTTTGTACTTATGACCTTAACTACAACATAAAATTTAGAGGTCATTACATGACATTTTTCTAACTTACTTACTAACTTACATTTCATTTTGTAAAATACCAATATAGATTATTTAATAGGCTAAAAATCAAGTGAGACGCAGTCGAAAAAATGGTTAGAGTAAGTAATTGTATAGGAAAAGTTTTTTAAAACTACAACGCAAAGTTGAAGCAAAATAATAAGTAATATTTTCTTGATATTTTTTTGTTCAATTAAATTCCACTTGAATTTCTATTTTAATCTTATACTACCTATAATCCATGCACCGATATTAACATTATCTGGTTAAACAATAAACAAACTTCGGAGTGAATGATAAATAAAAATATGAATAAGCATCATTCACTCACGTTGTCCCAGCACTAAGCAAATGCCCGTGTCACAGATAATATAACGCCCGTGTATTGTGTTGAGCTACCATCGTACCATTGTATTTTTCTATCGTAACAGTATAAAAATTACTTCCAAATTTTAAAGAAATAAAACACGTTAATGTATATTTTATACTTACATGTGATAGGAAACGCCATGATCTCGAAGATTTGAGTAGCTGGATCGCCTTTTGCAAGAGGAAACTGCACAATTTACCATTTTTTTGGAGCTCTTAGTGCGACACGAAAACGACACCAAATGGCAGCGGCCGCGCGTCAACTAGTTTTATATAACGTGTATGGTCATATGGTCAGCGTAAATTGGCAGAGGGGTTCGCCCAGCCTTGCCGTCTCCCGTATGAATGCTCTAAGGTTGTTGCGCATAGTAGCGAGACTATATCAATTTTCACGGCTACTTAAATCTAATTCAGACTCTGACATGTTCTGTCAGCGGAGAGGGCTGAGACCGTTACTAGCAGAAGATATAGATAGAGCTGAAAAATATTTATTGCGTATGAGTCAACAAGAGTCGTTTACAGAAGAGTTACATGCATTGCGTTCTGGATGTAAGCTTTCAAAGCAGAGCAAGTGCAAGAATATTGACATCAAATTTGATGGCGACGGCTTACTTCGATTGCGGGAAAGAATTGGAGCTGCTATAGATATTAGCACTCCTACTAAAGAGCCTGTTCTTCTGGATGGTCGACATCATCTTGTTAAGCTTCTCATAAGAGATTTTCATGTTTGGGCTAACCATACCAGCAATGAGACCGTTGTCAATGAAGTCAAGCAACGTTACTGGGTTCTGAGACTTCGGCCAGCAGTAAGAGTCATTGCCAGAGACTGTCAATTTTGTAAGGTGAGAAAAACTTCTGCCATGGTTCCACAAATTGGAGATTTGCCTGACATACGTTTGGAACACCATGTTCGACCTTTCTCAAACGTGGGACTCGACTATTTTGGTCCAGTGGAAGTCACGGTGAAGCGGTCTAAAGAAAAACGCTACGTGGCGCTTTTCACATGTTTAGTCGTCAGAGCTGTGCATCTCGAAATAGTTGGTAGCTTGATTTCAGATGCTGCAATAATGGCACTTCGTCGATTTATGGCACGTCGCGGCTGTCCGTCTGTTATTCTCTCAGATAACGGAACCACTTTTGTGGGAACAGACAGAGAACTGCGCAAATCTTGGGAGGAAATGGACCATACCCAGATTTTTGACTTCGCGGCTTCAAAAAGGATAACATGGAAATTTATTCCACCTGCGTCTCCTTTTATGGGTGGGGCGTGGGAGCGCCTCGTGAAGAGTGTTAAACTAGCGTTATCAGCCACATTAAAATCTAGATCACCTCGAGAAGAAGTCCTTGTAACGTTGTTGTACGAAGCTGAGCACATAGTCAATTCACGCCCTTTAACTCACGTGGCGGTAGATGTCGGCACAGCTGAAGCCCTGACTCCCAATCATTTTCTCATTGGTTCCTCATCCATGCTCCAGAGAACTCCAACCTTGGACGACCGGGATTTATTAAGACGATCAGACTGGAAGAAAGCATGTCGACTTGCAGACCATTTTTGGACTCGATGGGTCCGTGAATACTTGCCGTATTTAGTGCCTAGACGTTGCGCTGCTAATGGAAATCCTTTGCCAAACCAAATTTCCGTTGGGGACGTTGTGCTAATATGTGATAGCAATTTACCTAGAGGGTTGTGGCCCCGTGGTAAAATTATTCGAGTTTATTTCGGTAAAGATAACATTATTAGAGTCGCAGACGTTGAGACAGCTGGTGGTGTCCTCAAACGTCCCATACGGAAATTAGTTAAGATAAGTTAGTGGTAGTTAGTGGTTTTTTGTTTTTTTTTATCTGCAGTTATCTGCAGTAATGATGTTTTGCTTTTAAATGTACGGTGTAATCGCCTTTTATGTTTTTTGTAAGACTGTTGCCTTACGGAGAGGGATATGTCGGCGATAGAACCGTACTGACTGAATTTATGTTGGAAGGGACTTGACAGATGTTGTCATTATTGCTCGCTAAGAGATTTTTGTTAGATTTTTCGTGGATTTTTCTTTATCAGTTTTTTATGGTTTTTTATAAATATTTTGTATAAAAATATGCAAAATATACCGATTCAATAATTATTTACGAGTTTCCTTTGCCATCGCCTACAATGTGTGTTGTTTATAAACTCAATTAAAACAAGATGTACCAAATCAAGAATGGTTTTATTTCACGTTACACTGAGACGCCATTATACATAACCATATAACAATGAATGACCAATCATCTTAGCAGGAATGCCACTACAGACTAACCAACTATGTATGACAGATAATAATCACATGTCACATCTCCCATCTTATAAAGATTTATTATAAAACATAATATGTATTATAATCAAATGAATGAACAAACAAATAATCACTTAACAACAAATATTTTATATATTCGTTACATAGTCATTTAAATGAGCAGGAGGCCTAGTAAGTGTGCGTTCCCCCAGCAGGAAATTGTGTCCTAGACTAAATTGAGTTTTATGAATAATTAGAGCGTAATTTGCTGTAAATGTGCGCGAAATAAAAAAATTGTGCGTTTCCGTTTTGGAAAAAAAGAGAAAAACGAATCCTGCTGGGGTAACGTTTTTCCAGCAGGAAGATTCTAAACTAATAATCCGAGAGATAAATAATTTATATGGGCGGCTAGCTTATATTTGTGCATAAATGTGCGCCAAAAATGAAATTTGTGCGTGTTCGGGTTTCACAGATATTTCGTTTCCTGCTGGGGTAACGTTATGCTGAAACTTGTTTCTGCAAAACCATCGAATGTGCGCCCATAGAATAAAGATACATGAGTAGCTTTTAATTTGTGCCTATTTGTGGGGGATTACTCCCTGTCACACCATTCTGTAACACCAGTGTGACAGAGAAGAATTTTTTTCCTGACAGTCACACCAGTGTGACAGAGAAGAATTTTATTCCCCACAGTCACACTATCATATTTTGACGACAAAGACAAGTATTGTTAACTTATTCAACCCCTTTCGGCCCGTTAGATCCTATTACCGTTAGTTCCAGTCAGTTCATCACGTGGGTTTCCCTAAACGTCCGCTAACCGGGATGTCCACCTTCTTTAAACATTCACGTCTCTGATCCTCCACTTAGGTGGAGCGTTAAAAATTCTATAAAAAATGAGATGGACGCACTGACTCTCTTGTGTGACATCACACGAGAGAGTGAGTGGTTCCATCTCATTAAGAGTAAGTTAGATCGTAGTAGGTGTATATTGGGCATTCTAAAACAGTTTTCATCAAAACACCGCAAACGAACGCAGTGAGATTTGAGCTACGCTTCGCTGCGCTTTAGCTCCGCAAATCTCACTGCGTTCGTTTACGGCGATTTGATGAAAACAGTTTAAGATTGCCCAATATACATTATATAGGGTTAAATGGAAAAGAAGATTTTTTTATTTCATTTCATTTCATAATGTTTCTATTGTGTTGTGTTGTTTGACTGTAAACAGTATACTTTTGATTGATTGCGATTTACTAGACACATTTTCAAGGTTTTCTATCTCAGAATATTAAGGCATTCAACTAGGTAGCAGTGCAATAACAACAGAAATTAAACAGGTTGAGGTTTCGTAGCTTCAGGACTCAACTCTCGGATAAGTATCTGTACCGTTCTACACTCTGCCTGCCATACAGTGTCAAAGCATTCCCACGAAATTCATTTATCAGCAATAAATTTATTGCACATTATTCATATATCCAGTTACGAGTGCTTACTCAAATAATAAGGCTTCTTTCACACGTTAATACTTTTATTTGTTTATTAAATTACTTCAATTAAATATATTCTTTATTATAAAACAAAGTATAAAATTGTTGATTTTTACAAAATATTTAAAAGGGCGGGCTAATCTCTGAAAGATGTGTTCCAGTCATCACATGAATAAAAAATAGAAAATAAATATTCCAATAATTTAAAAAATGAAAGTATTAAAAATATTAAGAACATTTTAACTACCTACCTTGGCTGACTAAGGTCTTAACATCCTAATTAAATAGGGTAGTGCGGTGGGAACGTGTATGAGATGCTGCCGATGAATACCACCTATGTATTATTACAATAATTTTCTTAAACTTCTATGGTTCTGTCGTCATGTCGTATCAATATCGTTATGCTATAGATACATTCGGTTCGCCTAATAGAACGATATACCTATTGTTTATCTGTTTTAAATAGTAGTATCGAAAAATGAAAATTAGAAATCGCATCCGTTATTATAAAGAAGACTTTTTAATTTGGAGATAATATTCGTTAGTAATTGTAAATATGTATGTACATGTATAATTTAAATAAATATAATAAACCCGAAATGAAAAAAAAATTGGAGCATGCAGCCTTACACGAGATTTCTGCATCAGCAGAATTAAACGGTAAACAACTATTTTGCTGTATATGCACAGTATTGTATTGCAAGTTTGTGGAAATAAACGACAAACAATTAATTTGCTGATTATTTCCGCGTCATATTGCACATTGGTAGAATTATGGGTAAATATCAAATTTTGCTAAATATCATGAAAGTCAGAGGTGCAAAACGTTATTAAGTTTTATATTTTGAGTATGGAACCGACTTTTTGAAAGTAAACTACCAAACTATAATCTTCTCTTAGATGTTGTGATGCTGAATAACGATCTACTACCTCGAAAATAAAAATCCAATACACGTAATTGCGTCAGTTCGTCGTTTTGTTTCTTTCTTGCTACGTAAGTACTTTTTTTTTATATAGCTGACGAAGTTCAGCCGATGATCGGACCGTTTTTGGATCATACGCAACTGCGGATCAAAAATTTTGTTGCAGACCTGAGAACTGCTCCACTCACATGTCCCGGGTACCATAGTACCCAGAGCGCTTCGCATCTCCTTTGCCTAAAACGCGCGGTGTGATAAAAAAATCACGAAAAAAAAAATATTTTCTCTAAATAAAGTGTCAGTTCTTTAGTGTTTGAAAAACGAACACTGACCATGGAAGTGGAAGTGAATGCATTAGGATTTTCGATAACGTATAGACATCATATCCGTGAATGCATATTTGTTTTCTTATAAATATTTTGTGTGGATATGATTTGGACGGAAATTAATAATTTTGTGATTATATATATAATATTTTATAATATTACTTACTTATTTAACAATATAAAAATTAATGAGCATTCTTTTTTAGATTAGTCATGTTAAATAAAAATGATTATAAAGATAAGGTATAGGTTGAGAACCTCAGTAAAATTATTACTTGCATTGCACTTTTCTTATATAAAATCCGGAAAAACTGTAGTCACAGTACACTCCAGTGCTATCTCTGACCACTAACAGTGCTTCAGTACCTCCTCATCAAAAAATCTCAAGACCAAGACAGCTGAAAAATGTTCGTAAGTTTTTATACTTTATTGCTATACTTTATATCTATTCTTTAATTGTCTATAAGTGGTTGATCATCTTCATGCTTCAACAAATTGAGCCGTTGGACCAGGCTGTATATGACGTGACCTCTCCAAGTGCTGTCTTCACGAGGGACCATCAAGCCCAGCAGTGGCATGCTGATTGACTGATGATGATGATATTTTTTTATCTTATGAATTGAAGATGTGAATCTTCAACTCGTTTTCTTGTAACCACTCTTAATACTAATATGACATTTACTATTTTCAGGTCGGATAGCAAGCAAAACAAAAGGTCAGCCAAGAAGAGCTGTGAATCTGACCTTTTCTTTGATACCGACGACGAAGACATCAGGTACTTTTATTGCTATATTTACATATATCTAAATGTCAAGTGTTTAATGTGTACAATAATCGTGTATCCTTTTTCTATCTCCCTAGTCCAAAGAAGAGAAGCAAGGCGATAAAGTGCCTATCGAAGGCGAAGAGTGCAGAAGTGAAGAATACATCGTCGTCCAATACTTCTGAGTGGTTGTTCGACTCAGAGTCGGACAGCGAGGTTTCGCGGCCGCCAAACCTGCCAAACAAGACCACCAGTATCCTGACACGCCGAGTACCTGGTGGTGTAACGCGTCGGACTGCACAGCTCGACGGCGACTTGCTAGTGGAGCTACGCCTCTACAACCAGAAGGAGGTATCTAATCTCAGCGGCCTTGACCGGTGCGAGCGCGCTATCGTTTGGGTACGCTTGCAAGGCGAAGCAGAATCTCCAGAATTTTACGCATTAAAAAAATTTGTAAAATTAGCTAAGGCAAAGTTTTTTTCCATTTTGTTCCCACGAGTAGCAGAGGAAATGTGGTCCATTCCGGCAGAGCCCCGCATGCCGAAATAAGGCTATTTACTCCTCGAGGTCGCCCGGTTTCGAGGGTCACCGTTTGCGACTGAGCACCCCCTCAGCCACGCATCTCTGGGCATGGTGGATCACACCCTAGATTGGGGTTTTTGGAGTCGAGGTTTTCTCCTCCAGGGAGTGGAGTGAAAGGATAGTAGGAGATGGGGGGTAAAGAGAGGGACAGGGATGGGAGATGGGAACAAAGGAGGTCAGGGTAAAGGGATACCCGGGCGGTGGGAGTGCCGTACCAGGTATTCGCCCTACATACTTAGCTGCTAACTGTCCGGGGTAGATGGTAAAGAGTGCGACGCCCGTATCGACCGTTAGCATTTACCAGGGTGTACGACCCACTAGCGCAACTGTCAGTGGGTTCGTCACAGGTCTGTACGGCGGCAGGCCTGCGACGACGAGGACGTGTATGTAGGACTTGGCAAAGTGTGCCTGATAGCTCAGCGTCGCACCACCTGAGCGTGCCCACTCAACCTCACACCCCCTGCTCATCACAGCTCCCGTCCAAAGTCCAGTCACGCGGGGAGTGCGGTTTCCCGTCAGCCGGGGGAATAACAGGGGCTTCAGCAACCCCAGGGGTAGGGGATACCGGCAGCCAGGATCACGCAGCCGAGGGCGCCGAGGCAGTGAGCACAAGTAGCTCCTGCCAGTCTCGACGCCACCAAGGGATAGAGGTCCTCCAGGTCAATCTTCACCACGCCATCGCAGCCACAGCGGTTGTGGAGAAAATCTTTGGCGACAATGACCTGGACGTTGCCCTCATACAAGAACCATGGATTAACGCTCGCTCCATGGTAGCGGGTCTGAATAATATTGGTAAGATTCTAGTACACGAAAAAGGCTCCAAGCCCAGAGCCTGCATAGTGTTTAACAAAAAGATAAAATTTCTTCCAGTTTCAGAATTATGTAGTGATGATGTAGTTGTCGCTTATATAGATCTCAAAGGGTGGAAAAAGGTGCTTATCTGCTCTGCCTACCTACCCGGGGAGAAACAAGACCCTACTGAAGAACTGTCCAATGTCGTGGAATACGCCAAAAGTCAAAAGGCAGAGCTCATAGTGGGATGTGACGCAAACTCCCACCACACCATCTGGGGCAGTACAGGAATCAATAGGCGAGGTGAGTTACTCTCAGATTTCTTACTAACTAATTGCCTACATCTGGTCAATAGGGGTCACGTACCAACGTTCGTAACCAAGGCTAGGCAAGAAGTTCTTGACATAACATTTGCGACCGAAAATATCGCCAAAGGTATTACCAAATGGCACGTCAGCTGCGAAAATTCTATGTCAGATCACAAACATATCCGATTTGGTGTAATGAGTTCTAATATGACTAAGCAATTAATGATAAGGAACCCAAAGGACACTTGCTGGAAGGCTTATAGAAGCCGACTCAGCGAGAACCTGAAGGATATTCCTAAAAACATCAAAACCGTAGATTCTCTTAACCTCGCGACAAAACTGTTGACGGAGGCAATAATAGAGGCCTATGAACAGAGCTGTCCATTGAGAGAAATAAAAGAACATAAAAAGACATCGTGGTGGAACAAAAAGCTGGAAAAGCTACGTGTCACCACTCGCCGCATATTCAATCAGACAACTAAACCGCAGGAATGGGAACGGTATAGCAAAGCTCTAACTGAATATAACAAACAAATCAGAAAAGCAAAAAGAGCGTCTTGGCGACGCTTTTGTGAAGAAATCGCCCACACACATAAAGGTGCGAGAATTCACAAAATCCTTGCCAAGACACCAACAAATTACCTGGGCCTCCTTAGGAACCCAGATAACTCCTTTACGAAAACGGAAATGGAAACTCTTGAGCTCTTAAGAGAAACCCATTTTCCGGGAGCGTACCCCTGCAATTCACAAGACACCCAAGGGTACCGATCGAACCATAGGGCGCACAACTATGACTGGAACACGGCCGCAAATATTTTCAGGCCCAACCAGGTTAAATGGGCTATAAAGAAGTTTAAACCATTTAAATCAGCAGGGGAAGACGGCATTTTTCCCGCCCTGCTGCAACAGGGCGAAGAACTTCTCCTACAGCATCTGGTAAAAATCTTCCGAGCCAGCTTTGCCTGGAATAATATACCAGAGCTATGGCAACGGGTCAAGGTACTGTTCATACCAAAGCCAGGGAAAAAGGACTACTCACAGCCTAAATCCTTCAGACCCATTAGTTTATCATCATTTCTCCTTAAAACAATGGAAAGGATCATAGACCAGCACATAAGGGACAAATACTTGATGGTGATACCACTAAGTAACAACCAACACGCTTACCAAAAGGGCAAATCCACAGAAACTGCCCTACTCGTTCTGGTCGACAAGGTGCAGAAAACCCTAGAGGATAAGCAAACCGCCCTATGTGCCTTTCTAGATGTGGAAGGTGCCTTTGATAATACACCCACAGACACCATTCTTAAGGGACTGGTGGCAAAGGATGTAGACGGCCCTACCATAGGATGGGTCAAGAATATGCTTTCAACTCGAATGGCCATTCTGACCCTCAATGCAACTACGCATGAATTCCATACCACAAGGGGTTGTCCTCAGGGAGGCGTATTGTCGCCACTCTTATGGACTCTAGCTGTGGACCAACTCCTAACAGAATTGGAGTACCTAGACTACGACACGCAAGGTTATGCAGACGACCTAGTGGTCATAATCAAAGGCCCCTGCCTAGATACAATCTCGAACCGAATGCAAGGGGCTCTCAACACCATTACTAAATGGTGCAGAGACAATCAACTATCGATTAACGCGGATAAAACCGTGCTAGTACCTTTCACTAGGAAGAGGAAACTAGAAAAGCTTGTCAATCCAAAGCTGAATGGCATACCTCTATCATTTTCAAGTGAGACCAAATACCTAGGGGTCATACTAGACCAAAAGTTAACATTTAACTCTCACTTGGAATCAATAATTCAAAAAGCTAAGATTGCTTTATTTACTTGTTGTCGCATGGCAGGAGCGCGATGGGGACTAAAACCCCATATAGCCCTGTGGCTTTACAAGGCGGTTGTGAGACCAATCATAACATACGCCTCAGCCGTATGGGTCAATAAGACCAACCAAGTGACAACAATCGACAAGTTAAGCAGCCTCCAACGTCTGGCCTGCTTAACCGCAACAGGAGCTTTGTCTTCGACTCCAGGCTTAGCATTAAACGCACTCCTGGACCTAACACCACTCCACTTACAGGTTCAAAAAGAAGCAAAACAATGCATTTACAGAATCTGCTCAAAATCGAAGACAAAATGGGAATCTAAGATTTTAACAACACTGATGGATTCAGTATCAAAGTACGAAATCATCAATATGCCAACAGATGATATGCACCCTGTGTATAATTTCAAAAGGTTTTTCTCGGTGAGTTTACCCAGTCGGGACGAATGGCTGAACGGTCAAATAGATTCCATCGAAGGTGGCAACGTCTGGTATACAGATGGTTCCAAGAAAGGCAACGATGTAGGTTGCGGTGTCTATGGACAAGGAATGAAGCTGAGAACAAGCGTAAACCTAGGCACAAATGCTTCAATCTTTCAAGCGGAGGTCTTTGCCACCAATAGATGTACAGAAATCATCCTTGAAAGAAACCAAAGCAATCAACGCATCTACATCAACTCCGATAGCCAGGCGGCACTTCTGGCGCTGGACTCTTTCGAGTCCAGTTCAAAGTTAGTGCAAGATTGCAAAAACAACCTCAATGTCTTAGGACAATCCAACAAAGTAACACTTAGATGGGTTCCAGGACATTCCAACATTGATGGAAACGAGGTAGCCGATGAACTCGCTAGAAAAGGCGCCGAACAGCCACAAATCGGCCCAGAACCTTTCTGCGGGATCACCAAGAGTTACGTTTACACACTGCTAAACGATAAGTGTAGGGCAGAAGCTGTAGAGCTGTGGAAGAGAGCAACAGGTTTAAAACACTCGAAAGCAGTAATAAAAGGCTTTAATGACAAAATATCAAAAGAGTTATTACAGCTCAAGAGATATAAGGCCAGTGCGGTGACTAGAATACTAACTGGCCACTGCAAACTTAATAAGCACACGTCTCGTATGGGCTTGACGCAAGACGCAAAGTGCAGATTCTGCCTAGAGGCGGAAGAAACAGCGTTGCACATTCTCTGTGATTGCGGGACCCTCATGCGACATAGGAGCATCCATTTAGGGCTGCATATCATGTTCCCTGAAGACTTACAATATCTCACTCCCCAAAGAATCTGGAAATTTCTAGAGGCAACGGGAATTAGCAGTGAGTTATAAGATAAAGGGCTACTACAATAGATCAGCAATGGTCGAGGTAGTGCATACATGGCCCAAAGTCTCTACAATAATAATAATAAGGCAAAGTTTACCACAGAGGGGATATTTTATAAAGATAAAGTTAAAAAATAGGTTCTCTTTTGTTTCTCTCTGCGTAAATTATGTTTTAGCTGGTTTACTTATTGTTTATCGTTAGCAAACTCAAAGATTAGGTACTTACATACTTAAGCCTTTATTACATAAACTTTGAGAATTTGTACTGTCCAAATCATAATGTCGAGGTCTACTTTCTGTTCAGTTTGTGACGTATCCGTAAATAACAAAGTTTTCTCTGCACATTTGAAAAGTATTTTACATAAGAACAACAGTTCGGTCGTTGATAGTGAGGGGGTTGAAAAAGTTCATAGCGCTTTTCGTAATCGTATAGCATCGTACCGTGTTCGATATGAAGATGAGGGTCATGATAGTGCGCGTGTTCGCCCGCCCGCAGAGTTTTTATGGCACTTGCGCTCTGGCGTACGCCTATTGCTCATAGCGAAAATTCAAGCTCACACTAATGTTAAAGCTAATTTTGAACTTTTCTGTGAATTCTTTCTGCTTAGTAAGTATGATTCGATTTCAATCAAGTCATTTGCAACGGAAAACTTCATCTTGCATCAAAACTTCAATTTTGAAGATATGTTTTCAAAAATTATTCACTTAATTTGTAAAAAAATTGAAGAATTTGAAGAAAGAGATAGTGGGTGGGCCTATTTACAAAGCCTATATCTAGAAGTAAATATAAACAAATATAACCCGTTAAGAGGCTCCAGTTTTATAGAATTACCAAAGTCCATAAAATGTAAACGAGCATGTATCAACATTCAAAATTCTGATAATTATTGTTTTTTATGGTGTGTCATGGCAGCATTATTTCCTATAAACAGAAACGCACATCGAACGTCAGCTTACCCACACTTTAAAAATGTACTCAATATCAAAAATATGATTTTTCCAGTTGGGTTTGCGGACATCAAAGTTTTTGAAAAGAATAATCCTCGCATAAGTATTAATATTTACGGCATTCAAAAGAATGGTAACATTGTTGGACCTTTATACAAAAGCGAGATTCGCAAAGATCATCACATTAATATGCTTTTCCTGGAAAACAGAAAACGCACCCATTACTGTCTTATTAAAGATTTATCTAAATTACTTCGTCTTCAATTAACTAAACATCATTCTAAAATATATTTATGCGAGGATTGTATGATATTCTTTGATAGTAATGATAAACTGAAAGCTCATGTTTGTGGTGGTGTATCGACAATATTACCCGGTGATGGAACACGAATTCAATTTAATCATTACGAGCGAATACATGACATGCCCTTCGTCTTATACGCAGATTTTGAATCATTATTAAAACCAACTGAACTCGATTCTGGATCAGGCTGTACAAAGATATTGCAAAAACACGTACCATCAGCATTTGCTTATTACGTTGTGTGTTCTTATGATAAGTCGCGTAATAAATATGTATCTTATCGAGGTTCAGCCTGTGTAGAAAAGTTTTTAGAAAGTCTATTATTGGATATAACCGATATTTATAACGTTTTGCAGTCGCCAGTGGCTATTTGTTTAACAAATGAAGACAAAGCGAACTTTGCTCGGGCTACAAATTGTTTTCTTTGTGATAAAATATTGTTTGACGATAAAGTTAAAGATCATTGCCATCTTACAGGACGGTATCGTGGTGCAGCTCATTCTTATTGCAATATTAGATATCGTTTGCCTAAGTTTGTTCCTATATTTTTTCATAATTTAGCGGGTTATGACAGTCATCTTTTTATACGACAGTTGGGAAAACTATCAGGAAAAATACAAGTAATAGCAAAAAATAAGGAAAACTACATATCTTTTACAATTTTTTTTTAAATTAATGATAAAGATATCATACCTGTTCGATTTGTTGATTCTTTTAAATTTTTAGGCACAAGTCTAGAGAAACTTGTCGCAAACTTAAAAAATGACGACTTTAAACATCTGCGGCGTTATTTTCCTTCTCGTGAGCATTTTGCTTTAATAAAACGAAAAGGGGTATATCCATATGAATACATGACTACTTGGAGTTCATACGAAGAAAAAGTACTTCCGCCTCAGGAGTTCTTTTTCAGCAAATTACGCAATAGTAATATATTTAAAGTAGATTATGATCATGCAAAAAAAGTCTGGCAAACGTTTGAATTATCGAATCTCGGTGAATACACAGACTTGTATCTTAAGTCAGATGTTCTTTTATTAGCTGACGTTTTTGAAAGTTTTCGCCAGACATGTAAGATGAATTATAAATTAGATCCAGCCTTTTATGTTACAGCACCGAGTCTCAGTTTTGATGCCATGCTATTAAAAACAGATGTTAAATTAGAATTAATACACGACCTGGAAATAATAAGAATGATTCAAAACGGTATTCGCGGTGGAATATGTTTATGTTCGACAAGGTATTCAAAAGCCAATAACAAGTATTTAAAAACTTACGATCCAAGAAAAAGTAATAACTTTCTAATTTATATCGATTGTAATAATCTCTATGGATATGCAATGTGTGCTTATTTGCCTCATTCCAATTTTAAGTTATTGAATGACTTGGAAATCGCTGGAATAGATTTTATAAATGTGCCAACTAACGGAGACACTGGTTATATACTAGAAGTAGATTTAGAATACCCCGAACATTTGCATAATGATCATAACGATTTTCCATTCTGTGCTCAAAAATTTACTCCGCCAGGTTCTAAAACTTCAAAATTGATTCCAAATTTATACGATAAATATTTCTATGTCATACATTTTGCTCATCTGCAAACATGTATAAAATATGGTTTGTTGTTAAAAAAATACATAGAGTTATTCAATTTAATCAGAGTCCTTATTTAAAGCAGTATATTGACATGAATACTGAATTACGAAAAAAAGCTAAATCTACATTTGAACAAGATTTCTTTAAACTTCTTAACAACAGTATATTTGGCAAGACGTTAGAAGACACAGAAAAGAGGGTTAATGTGAAATTAGTCAATAAGTGGAATGATGATAGTAACAAAACAAAGAAAAGTTTCTGTGCAGAGCAAATGATAGCTCGACCAAATTTTCACAGTGTTACAATTTTCA
The DNA here is from genome assembly GCA_963935595.1 of Schoenobius gigantellus. Classification (NCBI taxonomy): domain Eukaryota; kingdom Metazoa; phylum Arthropoda; class Insecta; order Lepidoptera; family Crambidae; genus Schoenobius; species Schoenobius gigantellus. The sequence continues at coordinate 15,950,173 of OZ012551.1, read as the reverse complement.
CTGAAAACTTGGTAGCCATTCAAATGAAGCCTGAAACAATCACTTTGGATAAACCTATATACATTGGTTTTTCCGTTTTGGAAATATCTAAGAGTCACATGTTTGATTTTCATTATTCTATTATGAAGCCTTTTTATAAGGAAAAGTTAAAACTTTGTTATACGGATACTGATAGTTTTTTGTATTCAATAGAAAGTAAAGATTTTTATGCTGATTTAAAATCAAATTTTCTTCCCTATTTCGACACTAGTAATTATTCTGTAAATAACGTATACGACATTCCTAGTTGGAACAAAAAGGTGCCAGGTCTCTTTAAAGATGACCTAGGAGGAAGTTTGATTTCGAAGTTTGTAGGATTAAGGTCCAAGTTATACTGTATTAAAACGGCAGAAGATGAATTAAAAAAAGCAAAAGGCATACAGAAGCAAGTATTAAAAGATGTACAATATAAAGATTATTACAAGGTATTAAATGAAAATACATTTTTGAAGAAAAAATATCATATTTAAATCTCTTAAGCACGAAATATTTACTCAAGAACAGAACAAAATAGCTTTGTCAGGTAATGACGATAAACGTATCATATTAAAAAACAAAATTTCTACTTTATCATGGGGTCACTGGGATAGTTTAGTTTAATATCATTAGTTTTTCTTTAGAAGCACCGTATTGTATAGTTTATTATTATTTTAATGGTAATCATGAATCAAATTGTAAGTTGAGAAATATGTTACCCCATCATCTATTTATTTATTATATGGCTTAAGTAATGAATAAGTTAATAGAATAAAAACATACATGAAATTGTATAGTATGTACCGACACGGCACTTTATATTGTAAAGTTATTTAATTTTAATATTGTTATCCATCAGTTATTTGTTTAATAGTATTATACATAGTTTTTTAATGGTAAATAGGTAAATTAATTACCTAGTTTTAATCAAATACTTAATGTTGTATTGTAACGATGAAAATATATAACGTTATAAACCAGCTACCATGTTTTTTTTATTTCATAATCCATAAAATATAAAACTATTAATAAAATAGCACACGCAATGAACAATTCGAGACTGGTTGGGACATGTTATTGCTGATTTAGGTATTCCAACTTATAGTTCATTAGTAATTTGTCCAATTGCGATTCCGTGCGAATGCTTTGTTGTTATGTCAGCATTATATTTACACTATAAATAGCTATTAAAGTCGAATGTTTTTAAAATTTGTTTCACACATAATTAATCAAGTGACAACTACGGTCACCCAAATACATCATGGTAAGTCGTATAAATTATTTTTCTTCAAACTCTTTTCTTGTGTAGTGGTTAGATCACTAGTTAATGTTTATTTGTATATTTGATTTAGTTGGAAGATAATGTTGTTGTTAAAACCTTATGGTTGTGATGCTGTTATCGTGATTCTCATATTCTATCGGTTCCGTATAAGATAGTCAGCCTCCTTGTGGATCCTAGATATACTCTTCTACCTCCGCCACTATATCAATCATTTCTTCGATGTGAAATTATTTTTGTTGCATAATAAATTAAATTTCAGAATACCCAAGAAATCTCGCAGTCGCTACTCATAAGCAAGGAGGCAACAGAAGATTATCCTCCTTGCTTTGAGCAAAATGCGCAAGATATGTTGGAGGGCTTCTCTGAAGAATTTCCACATTGGAATGCTAAAGATTCACCGCTGCATGCCAAGGTGGTTAAAAGTCTTTTTAATAAAAAGAAGCCCATGAAGAGGAGAAGCAAGTTACTGCAGAATACGAAGGGGAACGAACCTTCTTATTTAATTAAAACAATACCTACTAAAGGGCGGCGATTAATTAAATTAGAAATATTAGATCTGGAATCAACCAGCAATGATCCATTAATAAAAACACAATATGTGGTAACCGAGCATATTGATCCAATAATGGATCAAGCAGAAAATATTATAACTAATATCTCTAAGAAAATATGTGGTTACAGTTATAGTTTTTAAATAACTATTGCTGACCTAAAACATTTGTAGATGTATATTAAAATTCTCTAATGTGCTAGATGCGTACCTACTATCTTTAGTTACGTCTACACTCACGGAGATACATTATTTCAACAACATTATTCTTCTGAAAAATTATAGTAATGCTTATAAATTTTACTAACTAAGACTTATGTTATTTTAAATAGTTATGTTAGTTTAAGTCTTGTATTGTTTTCAATAAATATTATTTAAAAATAAAAAGACTTGTATGAAAATATTTGTTTTTATTTTAACATCTCTATAATGTAATCAAATATTTTGAAAAACATTCATTCAGAATTACCTCTATAAATAAATCTAAGATAAAATTTATTAGAATTCAAATACATAGTTTAAAATAATGGTAATAAAATTAAAAATATAGTTTTATTTATTAAAGAACGCAGTGTATTACTTTGTTAAAGTAGGGATGCAAGTAATTAAACAATGTTTATTTTTAAGCATCGATTCCTTACTCATATCATTTTTTATTGCACGATTCGAGAGGGGTGAGAGCTCTTTCTTCTCTCTCCATTCTTCTCGATGCTTTAACATTGTGTGTTCTAGACACGTCCAATAACTTAATATAATGAGTGGTAACAGTATCCAAATTCTTCTACTCCTTGCTATTGTTACCGCCCTCGAATGCTTAGTCTATATGGTGGAGTGAGTGCACTTACAAGTAAATATACTGCTAGTTCTCTTATTATTACGAACGCAAAGTGTTATATCCATTTTGTTAAAAGCCACGAATCAAAACGGACTAGTTGCTATGAAGTTCCTCAAACAAAAGGAAACGTTAAAATTAGATTATAATATCTGTCCTGCATCATTATGTGAAGCAAAGCGACATGGCAACTTATTGCCGAGCACTATATGATGTATTGTTTGTGGACCATCAAATTGCGGCAAGACAAACTTAGTAATAGGTTTGTTATTACATGAGAATGGTGCACGTTTTCGTAACTTATATGTATATTCTAAATCATTATACCAACCAAAATATGTGTTCTTAGAAAAAGTATTAGATTTAGTTGCAGACATATGTTATAGTAAATATAACCATAATAATGATATCATAAGCCCACACGAAGCTTTGCCAAACTCCATTATAATATTCGACGACGTAGCTTGTGAAAACCAAAATAGCATTCGGGATTATTTTGCTATGGGTCGACATAAGAATATTGATTGTTTTTACATTAACCAAACATACAGTAAAGTACCTAAACAACTTATAAGGGACAATTCTAACCTCATTATTTTATTTAAACAAGACGATGTAAATTTAAAACACGTTTACGATGAGCATGTAGGTTCAGATATGTCGTGGTCTCAGTTCCGTGAAATGTGCTCAACTATTTGGAATAAACCATTTAATTATGTTGTGATCAATAAAGACTGCGAAAGAAATAAAGGATGTTATAGGATGGCATTCGATACTTTTGTAGTAGTAGATTAATATACATAAGTTATTGTTTCATCAATACACAATCACTATTACTCTGGATTTTGCATTGAACGGAATCCTTGTCAAAATGGAAAAGCAACTTAAAAAACAAATTGTAAAAGCTGCAGCTGCTGTAAAAAGAAAGGTTGAAATGATAAAGGATATGAAAAATACAAATGATGCCACTCTGGAATCCATATTCAAACCTATAACCGATCCACTGAAACAAATAGCCATTAAGAACAATGAAATTTCTCATGAAGATGAGGATGAGTTTGAACATTATACAATAAAAAAAAATATAATATTTTTCTGATGACGATTTTAATGAAGAAGAGGAACAACAGTTCTATAAAAAATTTAATTCCGAAAAAACCCTTGTCGTATCACCTTCTGACAACAATAATATGAGTGATGCTTCCTTTAAGTCCTTTCAATCATCACCAAATGTTTCACTTAATAGTTTATCGTGGTGTGCTTCACCCGACGCAAATATCCCTTTTGGAATAAAAAATGAACGAGGAAAACTTATGCTCGGCCAAACACGTGTTTTCGACGACGGAAAAATTATAAAAATTGGAAATCGAAGTTTAAACAAAACTCTTGGATTAAAAGAATTACTATTTGAAAAGACACCAAATTTGGATGTTATCACAGATGAAGATTTGCAAAATTATAAAGAGCTTCTAATAGAAACGAATGCACATAGGCGTAATTGTGATCCACGCAAGCCAATTAATAGTAACAAAGGGTTTAAGTACATGCATATTATTAAACCATTGTTTAAGTTCTCTAGAAATAAGTATGACAGCACAGAAAGTCTTACGGTAGGAAAAGGAATAAATCTTTTAAAAAGTGTAAAGAAAGATATAGATTACGTTTATTGGGATGATCCAAATGAATTAGTAGATCGATTGAAATTACTGTTTGCATCTCGTGATGCTGGCAATACCGGCTTAGATAATGAAATTATTGCGATTATAGAAGAGCTGTACGAAGCAGGCATCATTAAAAACACCAAATATAAGGAACCTAATTTTAAAAAACTGATCAGTAGTTATACAGCAAACACCGCATAGATACGGAAATGAATGTAGATAAATTTGGACATCACGTTCATAAACGTTTACGATTAGAGGAATATATTGGAAATCTCAACGATACATTAGTGAAGTCAGAAACAGGTGAATATGATTTAAAATCATCAAGATTAAAAGGGCTTATATCGCCAGGCAATGATGACGAAGCCGCCAATAAAGCTTACGTGGATGAAAAGACACACGAACTAAGAACTAATATTTTAAGTGATGTAAATATTCGTTTAAATGATTTTGAAAGTTCAATACTTAATAAGCTAGCCACCTTGTTTTACACAAGGACAGAAATTGATCACATGCTTCAAGAGAAACCAGATAATAATGAGCAAACAAGACATAGTGAATGAGCTTCACAAAGCAGCAAGAAGGAATTTTTCCCGGCGATGTACGATCATAAAAGAAATAGATGATTTATGGCAAGCCGACCTCATAGATTTGCAAAAATATTCACAGTTTAATAAAGGGTATAAATATATTCTTATCGTAATTGACACTTTATCAAAATATGTATGGATCAGACCTTTAAAATCAAAAGCGAAAAATTATGTTACAGATGCAATGCAAAGTATTTTAACTACATCATTACGAAAACCTAAAAAATTACAAACTGATTTAGGCACAGAATTCTACAATGATAATTTTAAACAATTAATGAAAAAGTATAATATTAATCATTATTCAACATATTCTATTAAAAAAGCATCTATAGTAGAAAGAGTTATAAGAACAATTAAATCTCACCTTTACAAACTATTTAGTTTGAACGGAAATTACCAATGGTATAAAAATATTTTAAAGGACGTTGTAGAACACTACAATAACACTTTGCATAGAATAACAAAATTTAAGCCTGTGGAAGTTAACAAAGTAAATGAGCTTATAGTCAAAGGTTATATTATGAATTCTCAAAAGAATAAAACAAGTCGGGGATATACATTTCGTGTTGGTGATTATGTTCGCATAAGTAGATATAAAGCAGATTTTTACAAAGGCTATACGCCAAACTGCTCCACCGAAATATTTCGTATAGTAAAAGTTAATCACACTAACCCAACAACTTATCAAATAGAGGACAGACGCAATCAAAGAATCCTCGGCTCATTTTATGCATACGAGTTACAAAAAACTAAGTTTCCAGACCTATACCTCATTGAAAAGGTTATAAAAAGAAAAGGAAACAAATTGTTTGTAAAATGGTTAGGATTAAGTAATAGCGAAAATAGTTGGGTTGATAAGAATAAATTGGTTTTATGATATAAAATAGCTCAAGATATCTTTATTGATTCACTTTTTGTTTATCAATGAAGAAAGGAAGTGGTATCATAAACAGCTTAATAAATAAGATTCCGTTTGAGTTACATTTACCGGGCTACCAATATTGCGGCCCCGGCACAAAGCTTCAGAAACGATTACTTAAGGGTCAGCGAGGAATTAATAAATTGGATAACGCTTGTATGCACCACGATATTGCTTACATAAACAACGACGCTAACGTAAGGCACAAAGCTGATCTAGATCTATTAAATATGGCTCAAAGAAGATTGAAATCAAAAGACGCTGGAAAGAAAGAAAAAATTGCTTCATGGATAGTAAAAAATGCTATGAAGGCCAAATTAAGAGCTGGTGCAGGTGCTCGGTCGTTTATGACAGCTGTGAAAAAACTCAAATCTAAATTTAAAAAAATAAAATCTAAAGACACAAATTCTACTATTAAATATGCGGTCGCCGCTGCAAAAAAACTATTTAGAAATAAAAATAAAATGAGTTTACCTCGTTGTATTCCTATTCCAAAATGTGGAGGACTGTTACCGTTAATTCCTATTTTCGCGGGATTATCAGCTTTAGGTTCACTGGCTGGTGGAGCAGCTGGCATAGCAAAAGCGGTTAATGATTCAAAAGCAGCTCAAAAAGCTCTTCAAGAATCGGAACGACATAATAAGATGATGGAGGCGGTTGCTCTCGGAAAAGGATTATATATTAGACCTTATAAAAAGGGTGCAGGTCTATATTTGAAACCCTCAAAAAACTAATAAAGCGGCTACCTAGGCGGGCATTAACTAATTGGGATATATTAGAACATGCTAGTGATATTCCATTTTTTCGTGGTGTTTTCATGAGGGATACGTTGCCCTCAAAACCTAGGAAGATAGAATGCGGTATTATAAATTTAGATACTTCAAATAACATTGGAACACATTGGGTAGCCTACGTGAAAGAAAATAAGTATGCTGAATATTTTAATAGTTTTGGTAATCTAAAGCCTCCGTTAGAACTACTTGATTACTTAAGAAATGTTTCTTTAAATTATAACTATGAGCAATATCAAACATTTGACTCTGTTAATTGCGGCCACCTTTGTATAAAATTTTTAAAGGAGTATTGGAAAACACATTTATATAAAGCTTAAAATAAAATTCTTTATCAGTAGTAAAATGTCTTTCACTGTGTCTATAACTGGAAAAGGATCCTCTCTGATAACAAACTACTCACCTACTTTGGAATTAAGTGGATACTATGAGTGTGGATTGTTGTATTTTTCAACATTTAATTCTATACCCAACATAGATAAAAGAAATAATAAATTCTACTATGACGATAACGAAGTAATCGAAATACCTGAAGGAGCTTATGAACTTCAAGATATCTGTGATTATTTAAAGACATACATTAGAAATGCAATGTTAAAATTAACTTGTAATAATAATACTTTAAAAACTACAATTTTTTGTACTAAAGATGTTCATTTCAACAAAAGTGACTCACTTGGAAGGATTTTAGGTTTTGGTGGAGAAACAATAAAGGCATTAAAAAGGACCGAATCTCTGTATCCTGTCAGTATATTGCCAACAACCATTGTGCGCATCGAATGCGACGTAGTTAGTGGGTCATTCGTGAACGGATCTGCAAGTCATATTATTCACGAGTTTGTTCCTAACGTACCACCTGGTTATCGGATCATTGCTTAGAGCATTCATACGGGAGACGGCAAGGCTGGGCGAACCCCTCTGCCAATTTACGCTGACCATATGACCATACACGTTATATAAAACTAGTTGACGTGCGGCCGCTGCCATTTGGTGTCGTTTTCGTGTCGCACTAAGAGCTCCAAAAAAATGGTTAATTGTGCAGTTTCCTCTTGCAAAAGGTGATCCAGCTACTCAAATCTTCGAGGTTATGGCGTTTCCTATCACATTTAAGTATAAAATATACATTACCGTGTTTCATTTGTTTACAATTTTGAAGTATTTTTTATGCCGTTACGATAGAAAAATACAATGATACGATGGTAGCTCAACACAATACACGGGCATTATATTATCTGTGACACGGGCATTATTGCTTAGTGCTGGGATAACGTGAGTGAATGATGCTGATTCATATTTTTATTTATCATTCATTCACTCCGGAGTTTGTTTGTTTGTTGATATAAGATTAAAATAGAAATTCACGTGTAATATAATAGAACAAAAAAATATCAAGAAAATATTATATTACTTACCAAAAGCAAAGTTGAGCAAAATACCTATTATATTGCTCAACTTTGCTTTGTAGTTTAAAAAATCTTTTTCTATACAATATACTTTTTTTTCTTTATTTAATGGCCGTAAACCTCATGGTTAAGTCAGCCACACAATATACATACCTACTTACTCTAAACAATTTTTCGACTGCATCTCACTTGATTTTAAGCCTATTAAATAATCTATATTGGTATTTTACAAAATGCAATGTAAGTTTATTCCAGATAGAAAAATGTCAATAACGTCCTCTAAATTTTATGTTGTAGTTGAGGTCATAGGTACAAAAAAATGAATTATTATTTTGTACTTTTAGTTTTTTGTTTAAAAGGCTGAAAAGATGCAAAATGTTCATAAACTTTCAAGTATATTTTATTCAACTGTACTTCTATTGAATTTTACACGTTGACTGCCAGACAGCATACAAAATAGAAAAACTATTGTTTGCGGTCACCGTTAACCGCGTTTTCGTTTCGTTTCCGCGTTGCATTGCGATTTCATGCCCCCTGCTTTATGCAGCAAGTTGTTGGGGACATCAGTAAAGAGCACAAAGCAAGTGATTGTCGTCATCGTCGTCGTCAGAGAAAATTTTAATAATGCAACATCATTATTAAAATCACACAATAAAGCTTTTTCTTCTTATTTTAGTGGCTTTGAAGTTTGTACGGCCAATGTAAACAAAAACACTTTCAACGTCACGTTATGACAAATGAATAACATATAACATGTCTTAATATATGTAAATAAAAACTTTCATAGTAGTAAACATCTACTAAGCTAAAATGGTAGAATTAACGCCACATACGTGTAGCAAGGAATTTTATGTTTACTTTAACTCACATTTTTTGGTGCCACTTAAAGGAAAATGCCCGATATCGTACCAAGCGTTATAACACGTTGGGCCCTATCACAAATGAAAGGTTTTCTAAAATACTAATTTTGTTTGTATAGCAGTAAGTTGCTATCTCGTGCTTTTTACTTGCACGAGATAGCAAATTTCTACCATACGAGCAAAGCTAAACGAAAAAGTGCCTACCTATTAAACATGTTTATAACTATGTAGGTAGATATATAATAAAATCAGAAATTAATTCTTGGTAGTAACAATTCTCACGTAAAACATCTAAGACATTCCCGGTATCCCCCCACCCTCCCACTGCACCCCACGCTAACTTTTTTCGACGGGTTCAGGATAGAAGCGTGGCGCAAGTCAAGTCACACTAGTCATTGTTTTGATCGCACTCCGGAGTGTCGTTCTGTTATTTGTTTACTGACTTTTCATGGTACCTTTATTTTACTTTGACCATGACTAATTACTTGATGTATTTTAATGTAAATAAACCAGTTACATTTATCATAGTGTGTGGTATTCTACTAGTCAAGCCCTTTCATTTGATACCCATATTAAGAGAGTTGTAAAAAAATACGTAATCCACCATTTTGCGGCGGCGGCCATCTTGGATCGATAGTCATCAAACATAGCATCCCCAAGAGCTGATAAAAATTATGGTTACGCATCGGAGCGCTTACTGTCTTTTGTCTTTCTTTAACTGAAAATATAAATTCGTCCCCCCCCCTCCCCATCAAAACATTATACCTACGCCTGTGACTGAAAATATATATTTATTTCAGTCGATCAGCTAAATAGCAAGTGAAATTGCTGTATTTGACACAAAAAACTAATTAAAGCATTTTAATAATAATTAGCAGGTCTCGCTTTGTACTAATTTAAGAAACCCTGTCTTCATTGTATTTTTATTAACTCTAGCCGAACAGGGTATAGTAATAAAAATACAATTTATTGTAAAATTTCAATCATTCACTCACGACGACCCAAATAGTTACTCATTCTTTGTGTCACATCACTAGGGACATTAATTCTTTGTGGTGGGGATTGCGTAGATACACGTTAATTTGTCGATGTGTGTGTGTTTCTTCATTGTAGGGTAATATTTTCATAGTGTGTGTTCGTAAACATTTTCGTAGTGTGCGTAGCGTGTTTACCTCGCCTCCCGCGAAAAGTGGCAGAAAAATTTATACTGCGATTTGTTGCGTACCGCATCCATAGGTTAAATGATCTAAGGATCATTGAAGTGCCGAAAAATCTAATATATTTTCCTGTAAATAAAAGTTCTATAAGTGCAATAACTATACAATTATTAGACGCCGAGAATAAACAAATCAATTTACGAGACGAAGAAGTACAACTGTATCTACATTTTCGTAAAAATGATAAATTTCAATAAAAATCATGACACAGCTTGCATTCAAGTTAGTACTAGAAGATCACCTCATAAAAGCACACCGCTTCACATAAAAAAGAAGCTCACCAAAAACAATAAGGAATTTTTGAAGTTGATTGGCTTGTTAAAATGAATATTTTAAATATATCTCAATCAACATCATACGACAATAGTATTGAAAGTTTCGAATATCATTCTTATAAACCGTACGTAACAAGTTTCAACAAGAATGATGAAATAAGAATACCTATTAATCAACAAGATCTATGTCTGTTACCCTCACTCAGCACTTTGTATATTGAGGGTAAAGCCAATGTTTATAATAGTTCGACTAAAGAAAAAATATCAAATGTGTATTTTATCAACAATCCAATACTATATTTATTTCAAGATATTCGATATGAGTTAAACGGAATAGAAATAGACAAAATAAAAAATGCTGGCATAACTACAACAATAAAATCGTACCTCTCGTTAAATGATAATGAATCTAAATGCTCACGTGTATGGGGATGGTCAACTTCTGGTACAAACAATCTTAACGGAGGAATTTTTTCGTCTTCTGTGCCGTTGAAGAAAATTTTAGGTTTTGCAGAAGATTATGAAAAAGTTATAATTAACTCCAAACATGAATTGGTGCTATTAAGAAGCAATACGAATCTCAATGCTTTGAAATTAAATGTCGGAGAGGTGGTCGAAGATATAACTATTAGCAAAGTTGTTTGGCGAGTTCCGCACGTTAAAGTGTCAGATCGTGAAAGAATCAATTTGTTGAAACATCTAGAAAAGGACAGGCCTATTACACTAGCATTTCGAAATTGGGATTTGTATGAATATCCATTATTACCGAAGACACGTAAACACACTTGGTCTATCAAAACTTCGTCACAGATAGAGAAACCAAGATTCGTTATTATAGCCTTGCAAACCAATCGCAAACACAATGCGGAAATGTCAATGGCAGAGTTCGATCACTGCAATGTACGAGATGTAAAAGTATATTTAAATTCATCGTATTACCCTTATGAAGGATTGAATGTCAGTTTCTCAGAGGATAAATTTAATTTATTATACGAACAATATGCAAGATTCCAACAGTCTTATCATGGACGGCGACCAGAGCCGTTGATGAGCTTGAAGGAATTCGGAGACGTTGCCCCATTATTTGTTATTGATTGTTCTCACCAACAAGAAATGATAAAGGGATCAATCGATGTCAGAGTGGAGATTAAAACAGACCAAGAAATCCCGGATCAGACAGCAGCATATTGCTTGATTTTAAATGTCTGCATTTTTGAGTACAAACATCTGAGCAATATTGTGAAGAAAATATCTTAACTAAATAAAGTGCAATCAAAAGGTATTTGAAAGAACAATCTTCAACTTTATGTTAAACAGTGGAATACAACGAAACAATGAGTGCTGATAAGAGTTCGATACTTTTTGTTGATGTTCAAGGATTCAAAGACTGCAAAAATAATTTTATTATTAAGGAATTTGCGTTAGCCACAAAAGAGTTTACGCAAGTCTTTTTAATAAAACCTCCATATTCGTATCTAAAATTATCTGCCGAAGAAAAAAGAGCAGTCAATTGGATTGAACGCAACAGAGGAATATACTGGAGTCAAGGCAATATAGATTTCAGAGAATTTAAGAGATTAATTATTCCAATTTTAAAGGACCAAACCATAATAATGAAAGGTGTTGAAAAGCAAAAATGGATTAAAGATTTGTGTTCTGACTGCTTTTTGATAAATGTTGAAGGCAAAGGTTGTCCTAATTTTGCAACATTGCGCAATAGTTATGCTAAAGGTGGAGCTTACTTCAATTGTATAACTCATAAAAAAGAGTGCGCTCTAAGGAATGTTTTATTCATAAAAAAGTGGTACTTAAGCACATGTAATTTATGACTTCAGTAAATTGTACTTGAATGAAAATTTGTATTTAAAGTATTGTTCTAGTTTAGCTATGATGATATTTGTTACTTGCTTTATAATAAAAAAATATTTTTAACAAAAATTTCTGCGTTTTATTAATGAAAACAAATATGGTGATTCAATATACTCGCATAACTCTTTATTTATCAAAAATTACAATTTAATGGTATGAATAATTTAACCCTGTATAATGTATATTGGGCAATCTCAAACTGTTTTCATCAAATCACCGTAAACGAACGCAGTGAGATTTGCGGAGCGTAGCGGAGCTAGAGCGCAGCGAAGCGTAGCTCAAATCTCACTCCGTTCGTTTGCGGTGTTTTGATGAAAACTGTTTTAGAATGCCCAATATACACCTACTGATCGTCCAGTCTGCAGCCTGCGCACGGTAGCTAAAGTGAGCAGACATGCGCAACGATGGCGAATCTTAGCGTTACTACCAATTTTCCTGTACTAATACTATTTCTAAGAACCGTGTCGTTTTTTTGAATAACCTTTCTTTTTACTAGAGGAAGAATCAGTACCAGAGTCATACATAGGGTAATACATAGATATGAAAGTCTTTCAGGAACCACTAGGTATAGCCACTTACCATTAGGTGGGCATCCTGCTTATTTGCCAACTTAGTTGTATAAAAAAATAAAGAAGTAACACAAGAGAAAGTGAAACTTAGCCGCTCCTACTAGCTAGCTAGTTTCTCGAATTCGATGGTTCCAAGACATTCCGGATTTCCATACACGATCATTTCAAGCAAATGCTTTTACGAGAGAAATCATCAGAAGGTTTTAACTTTACCTTGCAAAACATCTTATGGTATTACGAGAGCACTTTACATTTCTGGGAGAATTATCAACTCCGAGAAAACATTTAGAAATTAATAAGAACGCTTTTATAATTAATAATGAAATGCGTCTTTTACACAAACACAGCTACAGATTTTATGATATCATATTTCTATATTGAAGTCGGTGCCAAATTTTGACTTTCTAGGAGATCATTGTATCGTATCGATAGTTAAAGTATTAGACAAAGTGCCAATACGTGCCTGTTGTATTTAAAAACCTCCAACTCCTTAAAGTTGAGGAAGGACTAGCAGACGTAAATACTTGAATAGCCTGGGAAGAAATATGAAACACGTTAGACATACCTATAAAATTTAAGGGTTTCCCTCGATTTTCCTAGGATCCCATCATCAGTTTTGCCGTGGAGGCCTGCGTGCACGGTTGGCCCCGTGCACGTCGCCGTAAGACCCTCCGTCTGGGGATTGCCCTAGTGTTCTCGGGCAATCCCCCCTTGGCGATAGCCCGACCAGTTAGGTCGGGCTAGCCCGGGCGCGTCGGTAGTGGTAGTCGCAGTGTGGACCCTATCACGCGCGTCCAGGGCAGGGAGAACACCGGGGGGTTTAGTGGGTAGGCCCGGCTCTCTGCCGGGAGAGCCCCACACACGCTCGTCGTCTAGCCAACGGCGAGTACGGTGCGGTCACACATTCCCCTCGAAAAAAAAAAAAAAAAAAGATCCCATCATCAGATCCTGACTTTGGTGACAATGGGACCACCACACCTCTATATCGTATAACTAATAGTATAACTAGTTGGACTAACCCTCTATCGAATACAGAAAGAATTTTAAATTTCGCCCTACAATTGGCGACGTATAATCGCGTACCGTAGCATACACACAAAATAATAAACATACTTACGCATCGAATTGATAACCTCCTCCTTTTTTGAAGACTGTTAAAAATATGGAAAAATCTTCATAAATAATCGGCGAAAATGTAATAATTATTATTTACATTCTTTTATAATAAACATAAGTTGGGGTGTCTGAGGGTTTGCGCTATACTCGTCTGGACTACGTTCAATAGTATACTTACGTTAGGACTTAATAATATTTTCCGTTTTGTTTGAGTAATATATAATGATTTGTTTGAACTATTATTTTTGTTTAATCATACGAGTAAACAGTGTGACGCTTAGTCTTAATAATTCTATTAGTTACTGCCTATCACACCAGGCTACGCCAGGTAGTGTGACTGTCAGGAAAAAAATCTTCTGTATCACACTGGTGTGACAAAATGATGTGACAGAGAGTAATCCCCCCTATTTGTGACATAATTTGATTTTCAAAAATGTTTACAGTTTAGGAGTAATCGCGTATTGAAGAAAACTCGAAAAAAAATTATAGCGCTTAAATGAGAAAACATAAAAGCTCACTGAAAACGGTATTTGATTGGTCTTATTGTTCCGATCAAAAATAAAAAGTTTTATGAATCTGGGAATACACGTTTTTAAATAATATAACTTTAACTTTAATTGATTGAGGTTATACCTCATTTCAAACTCATAATGCATGAAACTGATTAAAGCCAAGTTAAATGGGTATAAATCAAAAATTTGTGCATGTTCCGAAATATATATCATGAAAATTTCAACTTCATATATTTAATAATAAAATAGATATAAACAAAAAACCAAAACATGGGCTAAGTTTATGGTTATCCGACTAAATCCGAATGACCGCTAAAAAGCGACGATTTCATACATATTGATGACATTCTATTCTTGACAGTATTAAACAAAAGTTGTTGACGGTACAGTCGCGTTTATAACGTAAATCCGCAATTGTGTTTTTGAGTTCATATAATTAATGAGTTCATATATTCATGGCTATAATATGTACAACGAGGTTGTTATAGTACAAAATAATCTGTCGTGCTTTTATCATAAGATAAGCTATCATAAATGCTTTTAATTTTAATTAATAAAATATTCTTAAGTATCTTAATAATAAAATTAAATAAATTTGGGCCCGGCAGATAAAGCTTTAGGATTGTGATAAATTAAAAGATTTTTATATTTTATTGGGCAGGGTAGACCCTTGTATTATATTTCATTACCATATTGTGGTAGAATACCCTTAAAATTCTTGCGGAATGGATTATGTAAAATGTTATTTAGGTTATACATCAGCCAATTATTTGAATAATGTATTCCGCTTTATCATGAGATTTTTAAGCTAGTTAAAGCTGTGTAAAATAATTTAACCTTTAATGGATTCTAAAATAAATTGACAAAAAAATACTAACTCTATTCTATTCTATTTCTAAAAAAATACCGACTGACTATAAAGATATATTTATTTTTCATAAAACATTGGCACAGATGGCAGAGTACTGCTGCCATCTGTGGGATGGTTCAGCAAAATAACAACTGGCGAATTTGAATTCAATAGAGCGGCATGAAATAGATTGTAGGCGACGAAAAACTTGTGGCCCACCTGCAGACACTTAGCACCGTCGTAGAATTGCCTGCCTTACGATGTTCTACAGGTTACATTAGGTGAATGTGCGCAGGAATTACACAACCTGATCCCCCCAGCTCCTTTCCACCATATGAATTCCAGGCGCACGGCTGAATATCATCCGTATTTGGTGGCAGTGCCGACTGCAAGGACAAAGTGCTTTGCTTCTTCTTTCGTTGTGCGCACTGCGACCAAATGGAATAAATTGCCGGCGTCTGTATTTCGGCTGTTTCAAAATTATAATCTAGGATCCTTCAAATTTGGAGTGAACAGGCACTATCTAGGAGAGCGTGCTACATCATAGACTACATTGGCGCTTACCATCAGGCGAGATAGTGGTCAAACGCTCTCTTAGTATATAGGTAAAAAAAGGAGATCGGTACTATCAACCATATAAATTGGTGGAAACATTGTTGTTTTCTGTACTATTTTTATAACTTAACAATTGTTATATGTCTAGTGGACCCGACAGAAGTTTCCTGCCCAATTACAGCGCCACCTTCCCTTCCCTGGACCCACCTGGACCTATTGAAACACACACAATACATTTCATTTATGAATCGTTCGAGCCATTTTAGAGATTTTGCGAGACAAACCAACGGCGATTAATTTTTATATAGAAGAAGAGAGAGAGAGAAGAATAATTATATCTATTTCCACTAAGAGGTTTATATAATTTTAATATCATATGCAATCCAAATGATTTATAAACACACATTAAATTATTAGGTTAAAGCAGAAGTGCTTATTTTTTCCACATTTCTTTTAGTAAAAATTGTTTAATTTTGAAGTGAAGCTAGTAAGTATAGTATAGTATGTATGTAAAAATGTTGGCCTCTGACTAAAAATAAAAGGCCTAAATTAACTTTTCAAAACAGTTTTATAGTCGAGTGTACCCCGACGCAATTGTTTCGTGTGTAAAATTAAGAAGGTTATCAATATGTATGTAACCGTCGCTTTTTCGTTGTCATTCGAATTTAGTCGGATAACCATAAACTTAGCCCATGTTTCGGTTTTTTCTTTATATTTACTTTAATATTAAATATATGGTGCTGAAATTTTCATGATATATATTTTAGAACATGCACTAATTTTTTATTCATACCCATTTAACTTGGCTTTAATCAGTTTCATGCATTTTGAGTTTGAAATGACGTTATAACTTATTAAAGTTAAAGTTATATTATTTAAAAACGCGTATTCCCAGATTCATGAAACTTTTTATTTTTGATCGGAATAATAAGACCAATCAAATACCGTTTTCAGTGAGCTTTTATATTTTCTCATTTAAGCGCTATAATTTTTTTTCGAGTTTTCTTCAATACGCGATTACTCCTAAACTGTAAACATTTTTGAAAATCAAATTATGTCACAAATAGGCACAAATTAAAAGCTACTCATGTATCTTTATTCAATGGGTGCACATTCGATGGTTTTGCAGAAACAAGTTTCAGCAAAACGTTACCCCAGCAGGAAACGAAATATCTGTAAAACCCGAACCCGCACAAATTTCATTTTTGGCGCACATTCATGCACAAATATAAGCTATCCGCTCATATAAATTATTTATCTCTGGGATTATTCGTTTAAAATCTTCCTGCTGGAAAAACGTTACCCCAGCAGGATTCGTTTTTCTCATTTTTTTCCAAAACGGAAACGCGCACAAATTTTTTATTTCGCGCACATTTATAGCAAATTACGCTCTAATTATTCATGAAACTTAATTTAGCCTAGGACACAATTTCCTGCTGGGGGAACGCACACGCCTAGTAATTCTATTTGAATGTCTTACTTCAGCATTAGGAAATAAAGTAGTTTCTCGATTTGTTTGTGAAATAATTGCCTGGGAATTAGACTAGCGATTTTGGTTCTTACCATACTTATACATATTGGATATAGGATTCCTAGACCTCTCTCCTTCACAGTATTGATTGATAGTTTTAATAAACCATGTATTTCTAACTTTTCTATTTTCTTCCTCATCTTCAATTAAGATTGACCTTGGAGTATCAAGTATTTTTCTTACAATAGCAGGTTTCCATATTTTACACATTCATTTTCCTTATAATATACTTTCTGACCTATTTCAAATGGATCACTTCTTATTTTAGAGCCTCTGTCATATATGTTTTTCTTTTTAAAAGCATTATTTAGCCATGTTTCTGAAATATTTATAACTAATTCAGGTTTTAGTAATTTTTTCTTAACTGGAAGTTTAGTTCTACATAATCTGTTTAGTAACAATTGAGATGGTAAATATTTAGTTCCTGATACAGGAGTATTTCTGTACTCTAGCAAATAATTATTCAAGCTTCGTATCTGACATTTCTTTATCATTAACTTACAAATGCCCACAGCTTTTTCTGCAGCACCGTTGCTTTGGTGATAATGGGGACTTGAGAAGATGGGTTGAAATTGCCAATTTTTACTAAATTCTTTAAACAATAATGAATTAAATGGAACATTGTCACAATATAATATTTCTGGAATACCATGTGCAGCAAATATTTGTTTTAACACCATTATAGTTGTTTCTGCTGTTTTATTTGAAACTTTATGCAATTCAATTCACTTAGAATAATGATCAATAAGAACTAAATAATTGTTATTATCATGTTGCAAAAAATCAACAGACACATACTGAAATGGCAACTCAGGTTGTTTCCTTATAAGCATGGGTTCTTTGATATTGTTATTAGAGAACTTTTTGCATACAGTACAGCTACTTACAAATTGTTCAATGTCCTTAGACATGTTTTTCCAATAGAAGAGCATTTTAGCTCTTGCGGTGGTTTTGTTTATACCGAAATGACAATCATGAATTTTATTTATTATTAAATGTTTTAACTTTTCTGGAACAAATAAATGCTTGTCAATGAATGATCATTAGTCCGACCGGTTTCGGTCATGGCGACCACTTCGACTCCTAGCCGGTTATTTGGCGCTCATGCGCCCGAAGATGACTTATGTAGCCTATCTTCGCGGCGAAACTCCGTGCACATTGCGGGCACGTAAGTACGCCGTTTTCGTAACGGTATGTTCTAGCAGCAGGTGCGCTAGCCTTTAGCTGGTCGCGTTTGGTATCAAGGTCAGTTTTACGCTGATCCTCGAACTCGCGAACTTTGCTGTTTACCAACCTGCGCCATTCTGGCCGCTGTGCTGCCAGACGCTCCCATTGAGAGGGCTCTATATTGCTTCTTTTCATATGTCGTTTTTGGACATCCTTGAACCGGAGGAGTTGTCCGCCCTGCTTTCGCTTGCCCTCCTCCAGTTCAGAGTAGAATATGCGCTTCGCCACTCTATTCTCTACCATACGTGATACGTGACCGCACCACCGAAGCTGCCGACGCATTAAATAGGCCTCAATGCCACCAACATGGGCTCGTCGCAGAACTCCGGTATTTCGCACTCTATCGGACCATCTGAACTTCATGATGGTACGGAGGCATTTAAGGTGGAAACGATCCAGAGTGCGTATGTGGCGGCGGTATACACACCACGTCTCGGAGGAGTACAAGAGGTTTGGCAGCACAATTGCCATATAAACTGAAATCTTAGTGGCTAACTTAAGGTCATGTGAGCGGAAAACCTTGGAACACAGCTTGCCAAATGCTGCAGCTGCAGCATCGAGGCGGCTGTTGATCTCAGCATCAAGGTCACACTTAGATGTTACAGTATTCCCCAGATAGCGAAATTTATTTACCTGCTTCAGCACATTCTCACCAAGCTTAATGGTCAGTGTCTTGTGACCGTGAATGTCTAGGGACATCACCTCCGTCTTATTGACACTGATCTTCAGGCCGAACTTACAGCATGCTTGGTGGAAAACGGACATTAGCTGTTGCAGGCCGTCTGGGGATTCTGCCAAGAAGCACAAGTCATCAGCGTACATGATCTCAGTGATCAGTGCATATGAGACTTTGGTGCGAGCCTTAAGTCGAGCCAAATTGAAAAGACTGCCGTCCGTGCGGAAGCGGATGCGCACTCCTTGTGAGACAGTCTGTGAGACAGTCTGTGAGACTTCTTTAACTACCACCGCAAAGTATAAGGCAAACAGAGTAGGTGCTAAGACGCAACCTTGCTTTACCCCACAGGTAACGGGAAAAAAGTCCGTCTGTTCACCGTCTACGGCGACGCAGCATTGCATGTCGTCATGCAGGAGTCTAAGAAGCCTCACAAATCTTTCCGTGCATCCCAGCTTTCCTAGCACCATCCAGAGAGCTTCACGAGGCACGCTGTCGAAAGCCTTCTCCAGGTCAACAAAGCAGAGGTATAGCTGACGTCCCTGTTCTCTGCACTTTTCTTGTAATTGCCGCACAGAGAAGATCGCTTCGCATGTGCCTCGGTCAGGTCGCAAGCCAAACTGGGTTTCAGGCAGGATCTTTTCAGACAAGTCCTGTAGGCGGTTTAGTAGAACTCTAGCAAATACCTTTCCAGGGGCCGATAGGAGCGAAATACCGCGGTAGGAGTTGCAGTCAGACCGGTCACCCTTGTTCTTATAGAGAGCACTTATGCGCGATACTTGAAAGGTATCCGAAACGCGCTCTTCCTCCCACATACAAACAAACAGTTCCCATATCAACGTATACAACTCCTCTCCGCCGTATTTTATCAGCTCTCCCGGTATAAGGTCGATGCCAGCCGCCCGTTTGTTTTGATGGCAATAACAACCTCGTCACGTAAGAGAGGCTTATCCAACTCAGTAGCAACAGGGAGTTCAGGCATTAAACTGATACCTTCCAGATCAGCTGATCGATCCACATTAAGCAGGGTATTAAAATGTTCTGCCCAGCGCTTAAGTATATCCTCCTTGCTCATCAAAAGGTTCCGACCATCTAAAGACCTTAAAGGAACCTTTGCATGGTAGAATGTACCAATCAGCTTACGTACCTCACTGTAGAACTCTCCGAGCTGGTTTGTGTCACTGAGCCATTGCATGTGACTAGCTTTGTCCTGCCACCACTTGTCTTTAATATGTCGAGACAGCTTACGCAATTCCTGGTCACTAGCCTTGACTACCGCAACGCTTCCTCTTCGCCTTCTATGATGTCGCAGGTCTCGATGTTTGGCGTGCGCTGCTCGCAGAACTTTATCATTTCCATCAAACCAGTCCTCATTGCGACGGTATTTCTTGCCTAGTGCAGTTGAAGCAGTTTCCATGATATGAGATGACAAAGTTCTCCAAGCAGCACCAACGTCACCTACCTCATCAGCTGGCGACAGCTTTTCAGACAAGGCTTCAGCATATCTCTTCCTCACCTCAGGATCTTTTAGCTTATCCACGTTTAAAGATTAATTTCACGTTATTGTCAATGAATAATAGTTCATCATCATAAAAGAGTTCAGAAGTGATTAGGTGGAATAAAACTCAATAGTTCCAGCGCCTATTTATTGGCATAAATAATACACTTATTACACTTGATCACACATATATATAACACTTGAATATTATAGGTACAAGCTAGTTAATCGCGCGACTTCAACGTTCGAGCAACAACCGACGACTGACCGCCATATTCTTTTCACGAAACAACCATACTTATTTATTTGAAATGTTCAATATAATCAAAATCAGTTAAATAAATCTGTCAATAGACATAATTATTAATCCTAGCAATTATGATACATTAAGTAATGGTTTATCTATAAGCTTAATTTTACCGGAAGTTACTACTAAGCTAACAGTCGGCTGTCCTGCCCTTCACGTTCTCGTGCAGCTGAACTTTAAAGTAATTTAATCAAACTAAACAATTTTTTTAAGAGACAAAAAAAATCATAACTTAAGTTCTCTTATACACTATTATATAAGTTATATTCTTGGCCCGGCCATCCACTACCATTTATTGTTCCATCAATACAATATTTAAACACAACAATTTTTTAAAAAAAGGCAATAAGTATTAATAATTAAAACTAATAATTATTTAATGCTAAAGTGCATTAATTGGCAGCTAGCCAGATATAAATAGTGCAAAGAGGTTAGCCTAGCCTCCTTGCACTACTTATATCCTAAAGCACGCATTCCTTGGCTACATAGCCTCCTTGTGCAAAATAAAATCACTAAAACTAAGTGTAAGTGCATTCCTTGGTTAGATAACCTCCTTGCACTACCTATATATTCCATGCAATATTATACGCATTCCTTGCTTACAAATTAGCCTGATTGCGTACAAATTAGATTGCTAGTCCAATCAAAATTTGCTTATCGTATATTTAGTTAAAATCATATTCCCTGTACTGCTTTAATACATTATCATCAAAGTATTTATTATCTCATATTAATCATCAGTTGTTTATTTTCATAGCAATATATAATCACCCTAGTCTGTTACATTACTAAATATATATCCTTAATTCAATAAATAAATTATATCAACATGACTTATCTATCAGCGAAATAATCCTAAAGATTTTAATATTACTTATATTATTAGCCAAAAAATATTAATTATCACTGCTTTCCCCAACCCCTGCAACCTTTATATATGATCATTTTCATGACTGTCATTCTCTTCATTTCCAGTATCCCTATCATCATTAGAGTCAATTGCATACTCCTGAGTGAAAGTAAGCCACGGATGCATCTTGTTTAGAGCAATTACTCCCTCATATCGTTTATTTTGTTTACGCGTTAATGGTGTATCTTCTACAACATATCTATCTTTATCCAATACTTTATGTGTGACTTTAATAATTCTATACGGTCCCTGACACTTAGGCAAAAGTTTTTGATTTACCGTTGTTTGTGCCAACATCCCTCTCAATCCTAACTAAATCGCCGACCTTGTACTGTTTAGCCGACTTTCTAAACCTATCGAACCTTTCCTTTTGTTTTTGTTGTTCCTCAATAATTTTATTGTTCACTTCATCTCTAATTTCTTCTAACGTAACTGTATTACCCCCTTGTGGCTCTAATAATGACGTAACAATTCCGCCCCCTTGGTTTTAAGCCTAGTACCAAAAAGAACCTCAGCTGGACTTTTACCTATCGACTTGTTTAATGTAGTATTAAGTCCCAATTGTATTTCCTCTAAATGTTGATCCCATTCATTGTCCTTACAGTTATGGTTTTTGATTGCAAGGGAAGCTAAATGGTGGGGTTATACCGCTCTACCTGCCCATTTGCCCTAGGCGTAGCAACTGCATTCAACACGTGCCGAATACCTAATTTACCAATAAATTCCTTAAACATTTTGCTCGTGAAAGAGGTGCCTCTATCACTTATAATTCGACTTGGAATTCCAAATAGATTAAAATACTGATTCAAAACTTTAATCGAAGATTTTGATTTGGTATTTTTAACAGAAAAAGGGGTAATATATTTTGTATAAGAATCAATTAAAACAAGCAAGTAAGTATTTTTACTCTTGCTCTTTACAAACGGTCCTAAATGATCCATATGTACAGTATGAAATGGTTGATAAATTTTGGGAATCAAATGAAGCATTCCTTGCTTTTTCCCTGATGGGGTCTTATGATAAGAGCATTCTAGACATGAATGTACATACTTTTTGACAAACTTGTTCATTCCAGGGAACCAATAAAGAGACTTTAGCTTATCTAAAGTTTTCTCAACACCGAAATGACCAAGTTTGTCATGGTTCCTTTTCAAAAGTTGCCACCTTACGCCCTTAGGAACTACCCACTTTAGCTGACTGTCAACTACCCTATAAACCTTAACATTCTTTAAAGTATAATTTTGAAGTATATCAACTACTTTTGGTGATTCCGGATCTTCTAATATACCTTTGATTCTTACTATTTCATCATCTACGTTTTGCATTGTTGATAACCAATCATCTGGTACAGATAATATAACTAAAACAGGCTCGGGCTCATTAGCCATTGGTATAGCATTTCTGCTTAAAGCATCGACATGACTCATTCGATTTTCAGGCCTGTATTCGATGTCACAATTGTATTCCTGCAATTGTAGCCACCACCTACTTATACGCGAAATGATATCTCTTTTGGACAATGTAGTACGTAATGCACTACAGTCAGTTACTATAGTGAATTTAATCCCTAATACGTACACACGGAACCTATTTAACGAGGCAATAACTGCCAGGGTCTCTAATTCAAACGAGTGATACTTCTGTTCTTTATAAGTAGTTTGTCTACTATAATATGAATCACTCTAAACCTACCTAAATCGTCACTCTGTAATAGGATTCCGGCTATCCTCGATTTACACGCATCCGTATGTATTTGAGTTTTAGCATTTGGATATAATTAATTCTGATTTTAAAGTATTAAAAGCATTATTTTGCTCTGCACTCCATTCCCACTTAACATTTTTTGAATAACTTAGTTAATGAATTAGCTATTATTGCGAAATCCTTTACAAACCTTCTGAAAAAGCTAGCTAAGCCTATAAACTGACGCACTTTGTGTTGATTTGTGGGGCACTTAAATTTTTCGACAGCTTCTGTTTTTCGTAGACCTGGCCTAACCCTCTCTTTATTGATTTCAAACCCAAGATATTCAATGGTACTACAAAAAAAAATACATTTAGCAAGTTTTAATGTTAAGCCTGCCTCTCTAATAATTTTTAAAACAGTTTCCAATCTCTCCATACCCTGGCTAATACTGTGTGCCGGAATGATTATATCATCCATAAAAGCAAAGGCTATGTCTTTTTTAATATCCTTAAGCATTTGTTAACAGTTTTTTGGAATATAGATGGAGCATTTGCAAGACCAAACGGCATTCGTGTAAATTGGTACTGTCCGTCAGGTGTTACAAACGCTGTTTTATCTTGAGAGGAGGGTGAAATCGATATTTGATAATAGCCTGAGGCTAAATCTAACGTTATAAAATACTCATAACCTCCTAATTGATCAATCTGATCCTCTACTCTGGGTAAAGGGTAGTGTTCTTTTATCGTCTTAGCATTAAGTGCTCTATAGTCTACGCATAATCGTTGATCGCCTGTATTTTTCTGTACTAGTATAATCGGGCTTGTGTAAGAAGATGTTGACTCAGTGATTATACCACAATCAAGCATATCTTAAATCATAGACTTCACTTTATTCCTTTCAGAATAAGCTAGTCTATACGGTCTATAAACTACAGGAGTAGTATCCTTCAAATGAATAGTCATTTCCTCCGATATAGGCTTCTGCTTTTCGTTTTGTTAATTATTGATATTATTATTATAAAAAAGTCGCTTACAATTAACGCTTTGATGTCCTAACCGCTTGCATACGCCACAATTCGTTACATTTAAAACACTGTATTGGAGTGTCCTCATTGTTACTAGTATTATTAGTGCGTCTTTTGATAAATGGTCTTATATGCCTATTCTTGCCGTCTTCAATTTTAACAGATTTGAAATACGATAGTAATTGTTCTGGTTGTGAATAGTTTGCTGCCTGAGCGCCAAGACGCATCCCTCTGTCCTCTAAGTTATAAATAATACAGTCTACCGCTCTTTTTCCTACAATGTCACACCGGTTAAGAAGATTAATTGACATTAGCCAACCGCCCGACCCCAACCACATTGGAACGTGTGTACGGCTGTCGGCGCGACATAATTATTATTAGCTTGTCGTTTTAAAATCTCATTTAACTCTCATTCAAATGGCCAAGCTTGCGATGCCATAATTCCATTTTGTTTGCTTCGGAGAAATTCACCTTCTCGTCCTCGATTTCTTCAACGTAGTACAGACCATCGTCGTTTCTTTTGGCTTTCGAAAGTAGTTTGCCCTCTCTCATGACTGTAGCTCGTTGTTTTTTGAATAGAACTGTTGCCCCTTTGTCTGTGATCTTCCCAACGGACATTCAATTAGTGGTTAGGGAAGGAACATATAAAGCATCGGAAAGTTGCAGCACTGATGTATCTTTGGCATCTATTTGGGGTCCCCCCGGCCTTCAACTTCCGCTGTACAATTTTCAGAAGCCAGTTTCAGAGGTTTGCAGTCATTTCTGTCTAAGTAGCGAAATCTATCCTTCTCGTGTGACATGTGTGACGTACAGCCGCTGTCTAGGCACTAGCTTTTACTTTTGTGTGTTTGTCTTTTATAGTGAGGCACGTTGTTTCTTCTGAGCAGTAGAGGTTCCTGTGGTTTCTTTTGTTCGGACTTCCCTGAACTTGACTTAATTTTTGACCTGCATTCATTTGCTTTGTGGCCTTTCTTTTTACATTTAAAACATTCTACAATATATCTTTTATTCCTCTGCTTACTGTATAGTGCCTCTTGTTCAAAATTTTCTTCACTAGTACTAGCCATGTTTTGTCTTGCTTCAGCTTCTTCTAATATTTTTACATTTATCATCGCGAGATTCAATGGCAATTCTGAAATTTTCGAAGGATTGGGGCAAACTGTATAATATCATGATACTTAGAAGGTCTTTGTTAATTGTAATGCCCATATCTTCTAATTTATTGACATTATCCATGAATTTGTTAAGGTGATCTCTTATATCCTCACTATGTTTCATTTTTCTTAGAATGAGTTCCTTCAGAAGAGTGGCTTTTCACGCAGGCCCTTTGCTGTGATAGATGTTTTCGAGTGTATCCCAAACATCCTTACTCGTTTTTCAGTTCTTTACTTGCTTTAACTCGCTAGGAGCGATTATAAGAAGCAGCTCGGACACGGCTAAGCTATCTTTTTCTAAATATTTATTTAGGTCATCGCCGGCATTTTTTGGTTTTTCAATGTTTTGTGAAACGTAATCCCATAATCCATACTTTGTTAGAAGAGCTTTGGCATGAATGCGCCATATATCATAATTTTCTCTCCTAAGTGGTTCGATATGTACGTGACTTATTTTTTACTCACGTTTTTCTCCTGGGCCCACCTGTTATAGTGAGATGTTTCAGTGTGTTCAGGGGGTGGGTCAGCGCAGTGCGAGCACACGTATAGATATCAATAAAAACTTAATTTGCAATAAACAATTTTAATACCGACTTCAGAATATTTTATTTTACAATCAAGAAGGCGGTTGCCTAGGTAACGACACTGACTTATAGCACTATTAGTCAATTACACAGGGGAGGGAATTAGACGAGCTATTGCGGTTGGCCTCGGTGCTCACCACCGTGGTCGTCCAGCGAATTGAGTCCTTGGGCCTCAAGGTAGCGCTGCACAAGACCGAGGCCTTGATCTTGGGCTTGAGCGATTGCTCGCCAATGTGGGGGGCCCGAGCGCCAGTGTACGGCGCCTGTACGCGGGCGTCGTACGAAGCATGGCCCTATATGGGGCTCCTGTCTGGGCTGACACCCTTAGCTCACGTGCTGTCGCGTGCCTGCATAGGGCGCAGCGCGCCATGGCGCTAAGTGCGATAAGGGGATATCGTACCGTATCCCACACGGCGGCCTGCCTAATTGCAGGGACTCCCCCATGGGAGCTCGCAGCCCACGTCCTCGCAGCGGCTTACCGCGTCAGTGTAGACGCTCTGGACGGCGACCGGCGTTTGGCACCGAGAGAGAGGGCCTCCGCCTTGGAGGAGGAGACAGTGGAGGCGTTTCGCCTGTGGTTTTAGGAGCTCGAGGAGCTAACGAGTTCGGCCTCGGTCTCGGACACTCTGTCCAGGACCGTCGGGGCCATGTACTCGTTCCTCACCACATGGGCAAAAAGGGAACCACGGGTCGCTCTTGTACCACTTGGTGCAAATCCTTAGCGGCCATGGTTGCTTTGGCCGCTACTTGCACCGCATCGGACGAGAAGTGACCCCCGAGTGCCACCACTGTGGCGCCCAAGCGGACACCGCGCAGCACACTTTAGCGGTGTGCCCCGCCTTCTCGAAGTGCCGTGAGTTGGTCGCCGTCATTGGCGGTGACCTCTCCCTCCAGATCGTGGTCTGTGCCATGCTGGAGAGAGAGAGGACATGGGACGCGGTAAACTCTTTCTGCGTGGACGTGATGGCGCAGAAGGAGTCGGCGGAGAGGGCCAGGGAGGAGGATCTCATGGCCGATCCGTGCCGCCGTAGAACGACGGGGCGGAGGCGGCGGAACTACGCCCGCCTTCTTCCTCCTGACGGCAACGATGGGCCCTGGGTTGGGAAGCCCGGGCCCTGCATTGCATCGGTTGCCGCCAGTCGCTGATCCCCTGGATGCCCCGGGGGATCACCGGCCTACCCCTTTTGGGGGGGGGGGGAGGGGGGGGGGGAGGGTCTCGCCCTTGGCGAGCAGACGCCTACGAGGTCATGGATGTGTTCATCCGAGTTCCCATGACCTTGTCAGGCAGCGACATGGCCCTCCTCGGCGTGTCCTCTTCGTCCGATGACGAGGAGGATGCGGCGATGATGGACGTGCTCGCACCAAGGCGTATGTGAGGGGCATCGGTGGGTTTTAGTCGGTAGGCCGCGGTTCCTGGTTGGCACTTTGCCCCCAGGGGCCGCGGAGAGTCCGACATAACCCCGCGTCCTCCCAAGCGCGGGGTATGCGTAATGTATTTCTCACGGTAAAAAAAGGCGTAGCACGGGCTGCCAAGACGGGACTCGAGTCACGCATTATCTCACAATTTGAGTGACATATTATCTATGTCTTAAAGAGTAGCACGGTGGCGCGTATTGAGGCTGCCGTCCGATAACAGCGCTCGCAGTGCTAACGATTATAATCGCCTTGTCCAAATTAAAGAAAACACTGAAAATGCTATCATTTCGGTTCGGAAAAACGGGTACATACTTTTTGAACCAAAAACACAATTATCGAATGTCAGACTGACAGTTCGCATAAAGTGATTTCACTCCAGAGCATTAGCGCCGTAAGTTCTAAGACGTTAACGATGACGTCATGTGGCTCTTCATGCCGGCTAACATTAGCGCGCTCACAATGTTTTGGGACGCGTTTGAGCGCGTTATTATTGATTTTCGGAAGGCAGCCTTAGTGTGACTGATGGACTGACATGATATTTCTTGACGCTCCTCAAGGGATACGTGTCACTGAGTCTTATCCATGGAATTATTACTCAAACAGGAATGAGCTCTTCAAAATATTGTTGTTCTGGACTTTATTTCTATGTGTATAAAGACTAAACACTTGAAAGTCCAAAAGTGTGCCGAAAGAGATAGCAATAACTGTACCTTTTATCCCTTTCCCACAGTGTTGCTACTGTTGTATATTTTATAATTTAGTAGTTATGAAACAACTATTGGTAGATGAAGATTTTTTATTATTGTTTATTTTAATTACTTTTAACGCCCAAAATACCTAAATAATAAATTAAATTATCATGTTAGCCTACTATTAATAATTATAACACTATGATTTTACGTCCAGGAAATATTCTAGTGGTAGTATTCAAAAAATTTTATATTGCAACAACGATTCTTTGTCCATGTCAGTAATTTTCGTTGTCATTTTAGTAGGGTAACCACATGGTATGTACGTAACATAAATATTATCGCAATTTTTAACATTTTTAATAAAAGCAATTTATATTAGTTATTTATTGTTTAGCTCAAGTACGTTAACGTTAAGTTATTAGAAAAAAGAATTGGCATTAAACATTCTGTTCAAGATATTGGCGAAACCACAAAAGTTTTAAATATTGTTGAAACAATTCGACTCACACTGATGTGTTTTTAATTCTTTTCTTCTTAAAATATTACTCATTCTTCTACTAGGTATGTATTTAAATATCACAGAGAGATTTTAGTGTTGACTCATTTTTGACAAGTTGACATATTTGATTAGCGCGAACGCACACGGTCGACTTTTTGTAGGCCGACTTTTTCACCGACTTTTTTCCACCGATTTTGTCACCGACTCAACGCACACGGCACGCCAGTCATTTTGTCGGTGGCAATCAAGATACGTGCACATCTAGGGTTGATCATTAAGTTACAGAGGAATCAACCAGATTGGCACAGCCAATAACAGAAAATATTACGTTTTTGCACTATGTAACTGTTAGGTTAATCCCAAGGAGAGACGATAACTTAGCATTCCATGCATAACATGCATTAACCACGTGGGTGCTCGGTCTATCGCGTTGCAGAGAAGAGAGCCAAGAGCGGTGCCTGGGGCTTATGACCCAGGTGCAGGTTTAAGTAGCTACTTTATAATGCATTAACATTCACCTTCACCACCCCGGCTCCTCTCTCTGTCTAACCATAATTAATAATTATTTAATACGATTCCGTAAGTGAAGAAATAGTCACAGCACTCACAGCAGTTCACTGGTTTTCAAAACTGAATGCCCTAACCGTCAAACGTTCGAATCACGAAATCACAGATTAGAGAGAATATATCTCAAGCAGCAGACTAAGTTTCTGACTGCTAGCGCCACCCGCGGTGCCGGTGAGAACTAAAAGTTGCCATTTGAAAGTTCCCTAACAGACGGCCTTCCTGATTTCGGAATGACCCCATTCCGACCCGTCTCGGCCATTCGAACGTTAGACGTGTCCACACGATATCTTTTTATCACATACATAATTGTAACTGTCGTTCTAATCTAATTAAAATGTGACAAATAAAGTAAAAGGTGAAAAATCTCAGAGGCTATTTAATTTTCTCCTACAAAATAATTCCCCAATCTAGACTTAAAGAAAAATTCAATATTAATAATCTAACTAAGCATGATTAACTCTCCTATCCTAATGTACACTATTATTATAAAGAGGAAAGATTTGTATGTATGCATGTAGTGAACAAACTCAAAAACTACTGGACCGATTTCAAATCTCTTTCACCATTAGAATACTACACTGATTGACCCTGATTAACATAGGCCACAAAACCATGTTTCCTACGGGAAAATACAAAACTGTCACGGGAAAACAAAAACAACGCGGGCGAAGCCGCGTAAAGTACCTAAAGCTAGTTTTATATAATTTTAGATGATTACGACAAAATATTTTGTCCTTTCTTGGACATTCTTATACGGTAGATAATACTAGTCATTACTGAGTATAGGTGCATAATTATAAGACTGCCAATAATGAATTATTACAGAATTGTTATTGGTAGGTACTCCATGATTAAAATTATTTGATATCCTAAAATATTATTTTATATCGTCGAATCAGCGGAATATAATTATCAAAACAGCATGACAAATCCCTCTGTCCAATGAACCAGAGTCGACTGCTCCTCTGCCAATATTTATCCGAAAACCACCCATTCTGGACATCCCCCAGCTAACAAGAAGAATGGGCGCAAGAAACCTATCAGCTCTAGCAGGAATGTACAGGCATATACAAAACACCATGTCGATACCATACACAGCAACATTTGTGTACATAAATAGTTACATACATTATAACGAATAATATCTACATATTAACACTAGGCATTAGCATCGTTCAAATAATCGTTGAGTTCATAATAAGTAACCATTATAATAGTTTTTTTTAATTGTTGGAACGGTATGTTTACCTTTATCCCTTATACTTAAATGGTTTTTTTTGGAAATTGGTATCAAATGTATTATAATATTTTAAAAACATAAATCAAATTTTCATAAATTCACTGTCCCTGCTCGTAAATTATAAATAGCGCGAACCGCTCTTTTTGAAGTATAAAAATACTTTCTATGCTAGCAGGCGATCCCCACAGTGGTATTCCATGACATGACACTGTGAAAATAACTAAAGCAAATCAATCTTGCCGTTTCATCATCTAAGTCTGTTTGCCAAGGACTCAATATGTGGATCCCACTGCAATCTAGATTCTAGTACAAAATATAGTGAAATCGATGAATTCACCAATTTTGATTATTCATTTTCACAATAGTATCCACTATTCTTGAATAAATAAGACTCAATAAGTCTAATTGCTTCTTCAGAGACACCATAATGCTTGAGTTTATATAAAAGAGTTTGGTTGGACTAACGTAGTCAAAACTCCTAGGGTGAAGGAAA
The DNA here is from genome assembly GCA_963935595.1 of Schoenobius gigantellus. NCBI lineage: Eukaryota > Metazoa > Arthropoda > Insecta > Lepidoptera > Crambidae > Schoenobius > Schoenobius gigantellus. Next base: position 15,918,800 of record OZ012551.1, on the reverse strand, counting down.
ACATCGTGAGGCAACCTGCATACATCTGCGAAGAAATTCAATGATGTATGTAAAGTCGACCAACCCGCACTGGGCCAGCGTGGTTGACTAAGGCCTAATCACCCTAACATAGGGTAGGCTCGAGCCCCTCGGTGGGGACATATATGGGCTGTGATGATGAACGTAGTCAAAAGCCTTTGATAGGTTACAAAATACTCGTATACCAATTAATACATCTTGTTTACACTACCAAGCAGCAAAAAACTTTTCAAGAGGCGCAACTCCAGTACCTTTTTTTTTTGGGAGGGGGCAAAATGCATTGACGCATTCCTCGTGGTCGAGCCAAACCATGAGGATATGTGGGACTCCCCAGACCTTACATGGCCCGGGCCTACCCACTAAAAACCCCCCCAGCAGCTCCTCCGTCGGTCACAAGACAAGGGGAAAGGGGACAACAGCCAGGCCTTATTCCCGCTGACCCCCTGCCTGTGACATGTCCGTTGCCGGACTCCCTTCCTGGCTCTGCTACTTTGTGGAGCGGCGCGAACGCGCCGCTCTATACCCCGAAACTGGTTTTTTATTGTGGTTGTCTTCCACGCGGCCCGACGCTCAGTGCGCCGGGCCCCCGGTCCGCTCAGTGCGGGTAACGGGTTGCCCGACGGCGGACCCCACTGGATCCACCGCCGCGCGGGTGAGTCGAAACTCGGGGAGAACCCCAACGGGCGCGAAGCGCCACGGCGGAAAACTCGCCTCGACCCTCTACCACCAGAGGTAGCCGCCGGAACCGGCTTCTAGCGAGAGCCACACCTCTTCTTAACATAAGAAGAGGGGACTTCGCCCTTCCCCGCATGAAGCGGGTGGCCACACGAAGTGGCCCGCCAGGTTGAACCCGGCCATCCCACACCCCCCCTCTATGGGGGTCCTCTCGTCAGACTATTAGCCCGCGGCAGAGAATCTGCCGGGTTGCCCAGGGTGCACCACAAGGAGGTTGTCTGACATCGCACCCCGCAACTCCAGTACCTACCTGTAGTGCAACGACCTTTGGTAATGCCAAATTGGTTCATATGTAAAATGTGTGTTACTTGAGAAATGATCCGTTCACTGATTAAATTTTTTTTTATTTTTCCTAAGGGCTGGTAGAATCGATATTGATCGATAATTTAAAGAATCATTTTCATCCCCAAATTTAAATAGAGGTATTAACTTGCTATTCTTCATGAGATCGGGAAAGGCATCTTCATCGACACTTTTTTTGAATATAAAAGCAAGTTCTTTTAGTACAGATTTAATTATATTGGTTAAAATACCCCTATGGTCTTCAGTTTTCTTTTTTTTATCATACGAAATATTTTCATAGCAGTGTAAGCATCAGCGTGATAAAAAATGAAAATCTTGGTTCATCCCTTCTACACTTTGTCCCAAAAGAGCTACAGCCTCATTGGGACACAAGTTCAGACTACTTATAGTTTCTATGGGTACTTACATAAGAGACGCGTTGGTAACTGCATTGTCTGATTTAATCGTTTTGTTATTGATTTCTAATGAGAAAGAATTCACAGTGCTTTTGGGTCTACCCGTCTCCCGGTTATAATGATGTTCCAGGTGGTTTTTATTTTAGTTTTAGATAAACTGATTTTACTTACTTATGTATACATATATTTAGTTACATGTAAATAGCTTTTGTGGACATGCACACTTTCTTGAGTGTTTTAAAATAATTTCAGCAAAACTTTAAGAAGACGGGCTCATTTAATAATTATTTAAAATTTAAAAAACTTTTTTTTTAATACATGCTTTTAGTACTCATCAATACGAATCAAACGAGCCCAAACTCGATGCGGTTGTGTCGTTTTATTGCGGAATTCCTATGTCATCATAATATTGCACTGTCACGCGTTATACAAATATGCGTGCAAAATTTCAGCACAATCGGAAACCGGGAAACGGGTCAAATCCAACTTGTAAGATTTTAATACAGACACCGGGACAGGTGAAATTAAATAAAAATAAAAGTCTGCAATGAGTATAATTCAAATAGTTTTCTACGACTTTTATATACTATACCTGGCGGAGCCCAATCACTCAATTTTTTCATTTTCAACTTTGATTACTTTTTTTTTGATAAATCATTGCATTCATCTTTAACTACATGAAATAACTTATTATACAGATTATTGGCGTTCATCTCCCTGAATGCCAAATTTGTAGTTTAACTTATAACATTTCTTGTGAATTCCTCTATGCCGCGTTTATTATTATTTTTTTAGGTCTACAAATATCTCACGTATAGAACAAATATGATGGTGCTCATTCGAGGCTAGTCGTCCGCTAGGGTTCGAGTTAATGCAATTTTTACTTAACTTATACATTACAATTACAGAAGATGTTCTCTAAGCAAGTATCAGATGCTTCTGTAATTTGGGTTGGTTTTTGAATTACATAATTTATGTTAAATGATTTGAATAAGTAAATAAATCTACTAGATAGTACTTCACAGAACTATTAATTGACGAAAGAAATCAATAAGTAAAAGCAGAATTTCATTCGAGGCTAGTCGTCCGCTAGGGTTCGAGTTAATGCAATTATTACTTAACTTATACATTACAATTACAGAAGATGTTCTCTAAGCAAGTATCAGATGCTTCTGTAATTTGGGTTGGTTTTTGAATTACATAATTTATGTTAAATGATTTGAATAAGTAAATAAATCTACTAGATAGTACTTCATAGAACTATTAATTGACGAAAGAAATCAATAAGTAAAAGCAGAAGGGAAATATCAAGTAAAATTCAAACAATTAAATTTTAAAAAGGGGAACTAGATATTTGTGATTCCTTTAAAATATTTACATTAAAATCCCCACAAACAAGATTTTTTCAAATTTTTTTGGATATTATTCTTAAAGCATCTTCCATAGCGGACTCCAACTCTGAATAATTTCCAGGGGGGGGGTCTGTACACACAAATTATATTGGAATGATCAAGTACACACGAGGTAACTCAATAGTTCGTTCAACAGAGATTACAACTATGTCTATTCGTTATTCTCCCCTGTCAAGATTAAAAGAATAAGAGAACACTGTGACGTGACGATAATAAAATTAAATTAGATCAATATAACTTAAAAATTGGTGCGACAATCCCCACGCAATGACCATTAAGATTTATAACCACATACCATTACTGAGAAATACAAGAAACAAAACAATTTAATGCATTTTTAAAGAAGTACCTTTGTGATACAACTTAGACGATTTTTTTTAGGATAAATTTATTTAGAATTTTATAATTTATGTTAAACAAGAATTCATATTTAATGTGATGTATTGTTCTATATTTTAATGGAATGACACTATAATAAAAATGAAATATCCAATTACTGTATATTTTCATGAAATTATATTGGTTTTTTTCATAATTATAAAATAAATAAAAATTACTATTATCATTAAAAAGTACAATAATTAAATAATATATGCCATCCTCAACAAATTGCTATGCCCTTGCAAGGGCGTCACATATCCATGTACCTAAGTGACCATTTGTACTCAAATACCTAAATGCATTATGTGCTTTGCAATTAAATATATTATTATTTAATTGGATGTAATTTTGCCAAATTTATATGGGATTCATCTCCAATTGCAGATTTTTTAGTGAACGAACTCACAATCTTATCTAGACTATCATTAACAAAACTAACTATTATCCTATTATGTAAACTAATCAACAATTCATGTTTTTTTTAATGCTCTGTAATACAAAGTAAATCTTTTTAAAGTAAGTCTTTACCAGAAAATCTTTGAATATTTTGATGGACAATCCCTAAATATTGATGCTTATTTTTGGTCAATACCCGACCAGAGATTACCTCTTTTGTCTGATTATCAAATTTAGATTACTTGGAACTTGTTTCAAGACATGTTGCTCAATAAAAGCATTGTCAACGTGAGATTTAATAGCCAAGTTCTTGACTAAACTATATTTTATAGCTATGGTTTTTTTTAAAGAACATTGATAAAATATAATCTATCTTCTGTCAAATAAGCTTTGTCTCGGACACATGTCAGTTTATTAAAATCAATAGCATGGAATTTTTCCAAATAATTTATCACTAATTCTAATATGAAATTAAGTTTACACCTAATAATATTTTTACACCTAATAATAGTTTTATTATTTATGACTAGCTGTGCCCGCGAACTACGTTTCGCCATCAAAATACTCAACACAGTGTTTAGTTTTTTCCTCCATTTTATTCCATAATGATTCAACTTTATTCTGCCTTTCTTGAGCATCGGCCATTTCGAAATTAGGACAATTTTCGTAGGTTCGTAATGCTCTTTTTCTAACAGTCCACAAAATTAAATACATTACATATTACTATAAACACTAAGTATAATTATTGTTTTAGAGACATTATTGATATTAATAAATTCTTCTTCAGTAGAAAGAACTACACAGTTGCAAGAATAATCTTTATCGTATTCATGTTTCGAATTAAAATAAACAATTGTTAATAAATTTAATTACTGTACAAATACGTTTTCCGTATTTGATATCCGATCACGGAATACAGACACGGAGTTTCGTGAACGTAGCGCAGACGTTCGTTTCTTCTCATTCGGGATTTCTACCATTTTACCTAAACGTACGTACAGAACGTGTTCCGTTCGTAATAAAAACGAACGTGTGCGGCAGTCAATGAGTATTTTGTATAGATTTCATGCATTCGGATGCCCGCATTCAGAAAACCAATGCGAAAAAGGTATTTATGCGGTTAGCCTTAAAATGTATTGAGACTTCCGTTTTTGTAACGTGTACTGTGCGATATAGTGTTGCTGGCATAGTTCGGTTAGCAAACTCGCCGTGATGACTAACATCCAACACACAAACTTGGAGTTATCGTTAGTTAGTTCACGATCGTTGCATTATCACGGTCTCGAAGGACACTAAACACATCTAACATCGAACATCCAATAGGCCCGAAGCGGTTCTCAAACTTTTTTGTGACGGATCCCTTTTGGAAAGCGAAATACTTGACGGAACCCTAAAATAACACAATAGTTTTTAAAAGTGTATTCTTTACTAATAAGCATAATAAATTACGACCAGAGAGGGTGTTTTGATTTTTCTAAATTATTGCGGAACCCTTATAGGGGTATTGTGGAGCCCTAGGGTTCCGCGAAATACACTTAGAGCATGGCCGCTCTAGGTACCCTTCAGGGCCTACTTTCATTTAATACCCCTATTGCTGGGTTTGAAAAGCAACTGTAATCCGTCTTTTTTGAGCGGCGGCCATGTTGAATTTACGTCAATGTTGCTACGTTCATAGTGCTCTACTAATCAAGGCCTTTCATTTGATACCCATATTGCTGGGCTTAGAAACGAACTTTAATCAGTTTTTTTTGAGCAGCGGCCATATTGAATTTTGTGCTATTTTCCTAGGTTCATAGTGCTCTACTCTTCAAGGCCTTTCATTTGATACCTATATTGCTAGGTTTAGAAACGAACTTTTATCCACCTTTTTTGAGTGGTGGCCATATCGAATTTACGTCAATATTGCTAGGTCCATAGTGCTCTACTCTTGAAGACCTTTCATTTGATACCTATATTGCTAGATTAGAAAACGAACTTTTATCCACCTTTATAGAGCGGCGGCCATGTTGAATTTATTTATGTGTTGCTAGGTTCATAGTGCTCTACTCATCAAGGCCTTTCATTTGAGACCCATATTGCTGGGTTTGGAAACGAACTATTATCCATTTTTTGAGCGGCGGCCATCTTGAATTTATAGCAATTTTCCTAAGTTCATAATGCTCTACACTTTTAGGCTTTTCATTTGATACCCATATTGCTAGGTTTGGAAACGAACTTTTATCCTTTTTTTTGAGCGGCGGCCATGTTGAATTTAGGTCGATTTTGCTAGGTTCCTAATGCTCTACTCTTCAAGGCCTTTCATTTGATACCCATATTGCTAGGTTTGGAAACGAACTTTTATCTATCTTTTTTGAGCGGCGGCCATGTTGAATTTATGTCAATGTTGCTAGGTTCATAGTGCTCTACTTATCAAAGCCTTTTATTTGATACCCATATTGCTGGGTTTGAAAACGAACTTTTATCCATTTTTTGAGCGGCGGCCATGTTTAATTTAGGGCAATTTTTCTTAGTTCATAATGCTCTACTCTTTTAGGCCTTTCAGTTGATACCCATATTGCTAGGTTTGGAAACGAACTAATATTTTTCTTTCAGAGTGGCGGCTATGTTGAATTTATGTCAATGTTGCTAGGTTCATAGTGCTCTACTCATCAGGGCCTTTCATTTGATACCTATATTGCTGGGTTTGAAAACGAACTTTTATCCTTTTTTTTGAGCGGCGGCCATGTTAAATTTAGGTCGATTTTCCTAGGTACCTAATGCTCTACTCTTCAAGGCCTTTCATTTGATACCCATATTGCTAGGCTTAGAAACTAACTTTTATCCACCTTTTTTGAGCGGCGGCCATGTTAAATGTATGTCAATGTTGCTAGGTTCATAGTGCTCTACTCTTCAAGGCCTTTCATTTGATACCCATATTGCTAGGTTTGGAAACTAACTTTTATCCACCTTTTTTGAGCGGCGGCCATGTTGAATTTATGTCAATGTTGCCAGGTTCATAGTGCTCTACTCATCAATGCCTTTCATTTGATACCCATATTGCTGGGTTTGGAAACGAACTTTTATCCGTTTTATTTGAGCGGCGGCCATGTTGAATTTAGGGCGATTTTCCTATGTTCATAGTGCTCTACTCATCAAGGCCTTTCATTTGATATGCATATCGCTGGGTTTGGAAACGAATTTTATTGGCAGTCATGTCAAATTAAGTCAACGTGGCTAGGTTCAATGTGTTCTACTCTTTAGGTTCTTCGTTCGATATCCATGTTCCTTGGGTGGATCCAAAAAAATATGATCCGTCATTTTAGACATTAGGATCAAGAGTCCCGTCCCGTCCCTCTACGCGTAACCCAGAACATTGCAGTCAGATATTTTTTTTAATTATCAATATTATACTATTACTTTTAATCGTTTTAAATGGATGAAAGAGTTTGATTCCTTAGTCCTAATGTAAAAACATATAACACCTTTCAAAATACCTTGAAAATAGTATCTTCATTTTTCAACATTTCAAATATTTCAAAAATTGTACCGATTTTGTGAAAATTAGTCAAGAATTAAACCAATCTACAAATTTTATGGTCACTCGATAAGTATTATCAAAAAAATGCTTTATACATTGGTTGTATGGCTTGATCCTTTTGCTTTACCACCACGGTACGACATAAGAAAAAGACAATTTTGTTGGCGAAATCCAGTTGGGCACAGCCATTAACAGAAAATATTAAATTTTATTTGTACTATGTGAAACACTTCATTCCTGCCTTTCAATTTTCGAAATCCAATTACTTAGGATCAGGCTGTATGGCGTAGTTCCATTGCCTTTCCTTCGTGGAAGAAAATACCTTCTCTCTGTACTATGTGACAGACTTGTCAAAATAATTTCACTTGCGCCATGTTGTTTTTCTACCTAAAGCCAATTCGAAAATGTTATATGGTATTTTTTCACTAAATATCAAAAGTGAATTTAAACAAACGATATTATGCCTAAATGTTCTTCCGGAAAATTCTAAGCATTGTGGTGTAAGCCATATCAAATTCTGTCCAGTAGTTTCGGAGATCTTTCCGGACAAACAGACAAACAAACAAACAAACAAACAAACAAACCAACAAACAAACAATTTTTTTAAAAACTATTCTATCGTGTTCTGCTAATGATTTTAAGGCGACCTGTGTATTTTTTTTCTTAATATTTCGCAATTACAGATTTTTGTACCCCTACGATTTTATTATATATAGAGATAGAGATATAGAGATACGGAAGGGAAAACACTCTACATGCAATATCATGGAAATTTGAGCCAGGCATAAAATAATTTACTTAATCCCAATTTATTTTTCAATAGCTGGCTCTTACTTTTTCCAATGTCATCCCAAAAAATATTGCATTTTTTTTTGCTTCGACAGTGACCTCTCTGAACATTAACACTTTATTGGTCTTTGACTGGTGGTTGACACACATTGTTTTTAATATGGGCGGAGGATGTATGATGGGTGCATTGTTACTGTTTTCTGACACTACATTCTGCTTTTGAATCATACCCACTTGAGGCCAAAAATTGTTTGTCAAGCAATATTGATAGTGGTCCTCGTTATGCTAACAGAGTGTGCCTATAGCAATAAACTAGATGTGCATTTTAATATCACTTTGTGCAGTATTATAGTTTTCATAAGTAGCTGAGAATGAATGTTGTAAATTCTTTATGCTTTTATTGATGTGTTCAATGTTCCTATCATACATACTCCTGCTTTGCCTCAATTTGCTTTTACAAGCGTCATCCAACTCGCAGAGTTCACACATCGACCGAGTTCGTAGATAAATGAATATAACTTTGAGTGAGTACTTGTAGAGTACTTATCTGCACACAAAAAGACAATATTATTAAAATACAAAGTTTGAATATATGTTATTATTATTTAACATAATTATATAGTTTATATTATTTATTTGGATATTATAAGACAGTTTAGTTCACATATATTGTGAGTACCGCTTGAGCTCCGGCCTACCTTTCACATAAAATGTGAGCACCGTTTGCTCTTCGGCATCCCTCACATATACATGATGACATTACCTGCATTTAAATTTACCACACAATTAGTTCACATGTATTGTGAGCACCGCTTGAGCACCATTTGCTCTTCGGCATCCTTCACATATACAAGATTACATTACCTGCATTATTATACATTGACCACACAATTAGTTCACATGTATTGTGAGTACCGCTTGAGCACCATTTGCTCTTCGGCATCCTTCACATATACATGATTACATTACCTGCATTTAAATTTACCACACAATTAGTTCACATGTATTGTGAGCACCGCTTGAGCACCATTTGCTCTTCGGCATCCTTCACATATACAAGATTACATTACCTGCATTATTATACATTGACCACACAATTAGTTCACATGTATTGTGAGTACCGCTTGAGCACCATTTGCTCTCCGGTATCCTTCACATATACATGATTACATTACCTGCATTTACATTTACCACACAATTAGTTCACATGTATTGTGAGTACCGCTTGAGCACCGTTTGCTCTTCGGCATCCTTCACATATTTATATCACCTGTATTTGCATTAATCACACAAAACAATATCTTCCATATCTGGGTATATTAAGGTGAGAACCGCTTGTGCTTCGACATCCCTTTCACAATTATGTGAGCACCGCTTGCACTTCGGTTCGGTATACGTTTTCACATATACATAATTAAGTATATCACCTACATTTACATTGATCGCACAAACAATATTTTCCATATCTAGATATATTGAGGTGAGAAACGCTTGTGCTTCGGCATCCCTTTCACGACTATGTGAGCACCGCTTGCACTTCGCTATACCTTTTGCCTCTATTCATTATTCTTTAATATCGCATGTACAAGGTACTTATGCTGATCCTTTCCTTAATAATAATTAGGGAGAGGAGTAGTTCTTATTTCAGGTTATTTATGTTTTATCAACCTCCTATTATATATTTCCATTTCTATATAACTTATCCTGTAATACAAGTAATGGTAAGGAATTTGGTGGAGAATTCTTTGGAATGTCATTGTCTATAAATATAAGTCAAAATTGGTTGGGTCAATACACAAATCAGCTAAGTATTAATCAATTGTTATTTTGGGCAGTTGTCATTAGTCTTAATCTAAATCTCATCACTGCTACTTTCCGTGGCTTCACCACTTTCACTATCAACATTAATTTCATTAAATGTCATCCACTTTTTGAGCTGATCACTCAGCTGGATATATGTTCTTATGAGTACGTTTTCTAAAACCGGTATACTAATTATCTCGTATCTGTTATTATTCAAGATTGTTGTAAATTGAAATGGACCTTGATACTTCTGATCTAGTTTTCATACTTTTCTCATCAGTGGGTAAACAGTGATTTGGTGTCATGACTAGGTTACCTTTAGTGAAAAACTTTGTTGGGGATCCACATATAGTAAGTTCACGGCTTGCATGAATTTCACATAACAGTAGATGTAAACATCTACGAGAGAACATAATTAAAATTTTACAGATCTAATCATGCATAAATTTTTTAAGTAAACCGTAAAAGAAAATAATTGCTGAAAGTAACCGAGGAAACACCCTGACTCCAAGGCCCCATACAACCCTTTGGAGATTATGGGTGTGAGTGCATATGTATATTGTAATCATAAGAGAGCCAAAAATAAACCATACATGGAACTTGTACAAAACATGCGTTATTTTTGTATGAACATTTGTAGTAGTATGTATTAACTTCTTCTTTTAGTTTGTATGTATTTATTAACTAGGTAAGTATAGGAAATAAATTATATTTTATTAATATAGACCTGCATTAAAAAATATCCACTCATTATGTAAGTATGTTTATGGTTATCTGTATGATGGCGGTGAGTGACCACAGAATCACTCACTACCATCACAAAGTTTTTTTTTTCACCCAATGGTTGTTTATAAGATATTGCTTACTACGAAAAAGACCACTTTTCCTTGCATTCAACAGGGAACCTCTTGGCCTTCATCTCACCCGATGTCAGGTGTTGAAAATACCGAAGGAGGAAGCGAGCTTCACCTGGACTCCTCAGCAATTGAGAGAATGGCTATCTTACCTCTAATTATCGAAACACAGCAATACTATTAACATTGCTATTATGGCGACAAACTTGGTGAGACGGTGGTAGCTAGCCAAGCGGGCTCAGAAGCCCTACCACCAACCAAACTGAGCACAAAATATCCTGCCTCCATGAGGAATCGAACCCCAGACCTCCCGATGAACACCCGGTGGTCTCAACCACTAGACCATGGAGGCGGCGAATCTTTCCGTTTAAGATATCAATTTAAATTACTATCACTATAACTATGCTTAGTTTACATAAAGTTTTGCAATTCCTGAATATTCCTGATATTTAAATAGGATGGATATAATAAATAATTTTGAACTGTAATTATAAAAATCATTAACATCATGAGTATTTCTCAGAAAGCCAACATTTTAATTTTCTTATGTATCGAATACTTTCACCTTTGCATTCTTTTAAATATCAAATTATATCAATAATATATTTTATAGCCATAATGCTAATAATGCCTAGCAATGGGCTGGCCAATGCTCATATGTCAGTACATAATAAATATATGTATGCGTTCCTACAAAACAAACTGTAACCTAAAAGAGTGGAATAGAAATTCTTACATGGGTATAGCTGTCATTTCCACTGGTTCGATCATGATCAAACAACAAAATGTTCTTATTATAAAAGTTGGTAATATGAAGGTAGTAAGGTAGTAATATGAAGGTAATAATAAATAAATAGGTAGATAGGTAATGAATAGGCAGGTAATAATAAATACCTAGTAGGTAATAAAAGTTATCAGTATAGTCAGTCCCGAAAGTTATGTATGTACTATGTACACAGGCAGGTAAACAATATGTGATTCAAATGGCGTATAGGAATTGTTCTGCTATGTCATTATGATTAAATACACATACACTAGTGTTGCAATTGCTGACTTTGTTAGGTTAATCCCAAGGAGAGACGATAACTTAGCATTCCATGCATAACATGCATTCACCACGCGGGTGCTCGGTCTATCGCGTTGCAGAGAAGAGAGCCAAGAGCGGTGCCTGGGGCTTATGACCCAGGTGCAGGTTTAAGTAGCTACTTTATAATGCATTAACATTCACCTTCACCACCCCGGCTCCTCTCTCTGTCTAACCATAATTAATAATTATTTAATACGATTCCGTAAGTGAAGAAATAGTCACAGCACTCACAGCAGTTCACTGGTTTTCAAAACTGAATGCCCTAACCGTCAAACGTTCGAATCACGAAATCACACATTAGGAGAGAATATATCTCAAGCAGCAGACTAAGTTTCTGACTGCCAGCGCCACCCGCGGCGCCGGTGAGAACTAAAAGTTGCCATTTGAAAGTTCCCTAACATAACAGACTTGTCAAAATAATTTCACGTGCGCAATGTTGATCTTCTACTTAGGCATTGTTCGAAATTTTTATATCGTATTTTTTCACTAATAATAAAAAAATGAATTAAAACAAATGAAATTATGCCTAAATGTTCTTCCGGAAAATTCTAAGTGAGATGTATGTGGGTATATTTAATATTTTCCTATAATGAGGAACGAGTACATTAAATATTATTTTGTTAAGTCGGTAGATGTTTATTTACGAATATTATAAATAAGAGCATTTTTGTAAATGGTTTTGTCTTGCAATAGATGTCGCTAAGTCAACAGTGTTTTATTTACTTCTGCCAAGCTCCAGATTCAACAGTGGCGACGAGGTTTCTTAGGAACTAAAGGAAAAAATGTCGATCGGGAGAATAGCCGAGTTCAACGTGCGAACGGAGAATTGGAGAATGTATGTGGAGCGACTCGAACAATATTTTGTGGTCAATGACATAGAAGAAGAGCGACAAGTGCCGACGCTAATTACCGTTATGGGAGCGGAGTGTTATGAGCTATTGGTGAATTTGTGCACTCCAGAAAAACCAACAAATAAAACTTTCAAGCAGCTAACGGTCATTCTAGAAAAGTATCTTCAACCGAAGCCTAGCATACTATCGGAGAGGTATAAATTTCGTCACAGAAAACAGGGTAGTGATGAAACTATTTCCGAGTACGTGGCTGTATTAAAGAAGATGTCTAAAACGTGTGAGTTCGGAAGTTGGCTAGAAGAGAGCTTGCGCGACCAGCTTGTGTGCGGGATCAGCAGCGAAACGATACGGCAACGCTTGTTTACGGAAGACAAAATAGATTTTGGGAAAGCTTATGCCCTATCCGTAAGCATGGAAGCAGCGGAGAAGGACGCGGCGGCAGTGGAAGGTATTGCGAAGAGCGACAGTATAGTGCCATGTCAGGCAGTTGCGGGAGCGTGGCGAGACGGTGAACCAGTGGCGATGACGACGAAGAAGGGGTACGCCAGTGTAAAGGGTGGCAGCCGCAGGTTCCGTGGTCGGGGCAGCGGCCATGCGGCGGCAGCGGCGGAGCTAGGGCGGGCTGCGCTCGGTCAGCAGGCGCGAGCGAGCGCCGGCCAGCATCCATGTCGTGCTTGTGGAGCGAGTCACGACGTGTCGCGGTGCCAGTTTACCCGCTATGTATGCAGAGTGTGCAATCGACGGGGGCATCTACGGCGAGTGTGTCCCAATCTGACGGGTCACTACATCGTAGACGTGGCAACAGAAGTTCAGGAGGACACCGGCAAGGAGGACAGCGATGAGGTACTACTTAGAATAAACCAATTGTCTGTTAAGCATTGTCGTCCTATAATGATATCACTTCATATTAATGGACATGATGTTGAGATGGAGTGTGACACGGGCAGCACCGTGTCTTGCATAAGTTTGGAGCTGTATAAAAAATTATTTAGAAACTTAAAAATTCTGAAGTCCAATTTGCAGTTGAGATACTATACCGGGGAATTGATCAAACCTGTGGGTGTAATTAGACCGTTAGTTTGGTATAATAATATGAATAATAAAAAGAATTTAGATTTATATATATAAATCTAAATTCTTTTTTAAATCACACACATTTATTGCAACTTTAGTTAAACGTATCAGGATGGGTCTTACATTATGTTATCCTTCTAAAAATAGTCACACGCCGTGTTTAATTAGATTTTAAAATTAAATGAATTAGTAAATTTAATAACGTCATTTTTTGTATTAGGTACCCCAACGCACGTCACCCGGACTATCGAGTTTTTGCTCGGGTACACCCATAATTCGTACTGCGAAGGGAGGCTTCCAGGAAGAGGCATTGGTGGTGCAGGGCCAGGAAGACCAGAAAGAAACGACGATGAAGAAGTAGTAGTCCTCGACGAAATAGAAGAAGATTCAACACGTTCTGTGCGTGGAATTCCACGTCGAACCGGCATTAATAGAAGCAAAGTGCATCGCATATTGAAAAAATACCTTTTGCACCCTTTCCATATTCAAAGGGTCCAAACTCTACAGCCTGCTGACTATCCGCGCAGGATTGCATTCTGCAGAATCATGTTAAATAAAATAAGGGAGGACCCGCAATTTTTCAATAAAATTTTATGGACGGATGAATCCTCATGCCGGAGAGATGGATATTTCAACATCCACAATCTACATAGCTGGCAAGTTGAAAACCCACATTTGATGAGGGAAGATCGGTCCCAAGTTCAATTTAAAGTTAACTTGTGGACTGGGATTATTGACGGACAGGTGATCGGGCCATATGAACTTCCAGCTACACTGAATAGTGAAATTTACCTTAATTTTTTACAAAATGATTTACCCGGCATGCTAGAAGATGTCAATTTAGAAGTGAGGCGGAGAATGTGGCTTCAAAATGATGGGTGCCCAGCTCACTACGCAATAGTAGTAAGAAATTATTTAAATCAACACTTCCCACAAAGGTGGATAGGCCGGCTCGGCCCTATTTTATGGCCGCCCAGATCGCCGGATCTAAATCCCTTGGATTTTTTTTATTGGGGATGTCTGAAAGACCTTGTCTACGCGAGGCCAGTATCCTCAATAACAGAGTTGCGTACTCGCATACAAAATGCAGCTGCACACATAAAAACGTCTGGTTACGCGCGCCGCATCAAACTTTCTTTTATAAAAAGATGTAGGGCGTGTATCAGAGCGCAAGGACGCCAATTCGAACATTTATTGTAAATTTAATAAAAAATTAAAATTTCATGTTGTTTTATTTCAAATTCTTTATTCAAACTAAGAATTAATAACTATTCCGAAAAAAATATTTTTAAAATTTCATACCATTTGCTATTCAAGCAGTAATAAAATTTAAGAGATACATTAAGCATAGGTTATCATACCTTTTTTGAAACTAGAATAACTAAGCATTTTTTTAAGATAATGGGCACGATGAGCGTCATACATTTTTTTTACATGGTAGCTGACCAAACACGAAGAAAAATAATTTCTTGTTTAATTTTTTTTGGAACATTGTTTTTTCCAAGCACTTCGTGATTAGCTAGCTCAATTTTAACCACTGTTATTGATAGCTGAACTATTCCGTTAGAAGCTAAAAAAACTGAATCAGAAAAAGTCCGTATTTGTAAAAATGGCACATTAAAAACCAACCAAAAGTGGCATTTTTAAAAAAAATCATAAACTATCAAATATCTTGAAAACCGAGATATTTTTACTAAAGTCAAAATTTGAGATTAGAGAGGTCTCGACGAAACCTATCAACAGTTAAAGGTTTATCCATTGTTTCTGAGACACCCTGTATAATAAAAATGCCAATACTTCGTTACTTGGTAGACAGTGGCTTATGGAGTTAAATATTCAACTACCAAAATTCGAACATGTCAATAAAGTAAGTTGCAATAGTTTTAATATAAATGATTTTAGTTCCAGATACTGTGATGTGTTCGCGGAAGGTCTGGGGCATTTCACGGGCGGTCGAGTGGGCATTCACGTACGAGAGGGCGCGCGGCCCGTGTTCATGCGTGCGCGGCCGCTGGCGTACGCGCTGCGTGCGCCTGTGGAGCGCGCGCTGGACCAAATGGTGAGCGACGGCATCCTCACTCCCGTAGACCGCTCCGACTGGGCCACGCCCATTGTACCGGTAGTCAAGAAAGACGGCGGTGGTGAAAAATTTAGCAAAATAGATCTGTCGCAGGCTTACGCACAATTTGAATTGGACGATTCAAAGAAATATACGGTCATAAACACGCACAAAGGCTTGTTTATGTACAATAGACTCGTGTTTGGCTTGTCGTCGAGTCCAGGAATTTTTCAAAAACGGCTGGAGCAGTTATTTGCTGATATACCATATGTAGGAGTTTTCTTAGATGATATCATAATTTCCGGGCGCGGGGACCGGGACCACCTGGATAATTTACACAAGGTTTTTGAACGTTTGCTGAATCATGGCCTTAGAGTAAAAAAAGAAAAGTGTGCTTTCTTTGAAGATAGTGTACATTATTTAGGTCACGTAATAGATAAAAATGGCGTGCGAACTTGTGGTGACAAGGTCAAGGCCATTTTAAATACCCGGCCTCCCACAAATGTTTCAGAACTGCGCGCCTTTATTGGTATGGTTATGTATTACTCAAAGTTTATAAAAAATGTTAGTACAATTCTCGCACCACTATATAACCTATTGCGCACTAATGTAATGTTTGAGTGGAATAACGAATGTGAAACAGCATTCACTTCAATTAAACGGAGCTTAGCTTCTAGTGAAGTGCTAGTACACTACTCGTTAGAACAGCCTTTAATTTTAACAGCAGATGCGAGCGGTGTGGGGGTAGAAGCGGTTCTTTCTCATATCACACCAGACGGCGAACGGCCAGTGGCGTACGCGTCTCGATCTCTTACCACGGCCGAGCGAGCGTACGCACAAATAGATAAAGAAGCTTTAGCTATTGTATTTGGCGTTAGGAAATTTCACCAATATTTATATGGCCGTAGGTTTACACTCAGAACCGATCACAAACTATTGACATATATTTTTGGTAGCAAAGTGGGTATACCTGTTATGGCAGCGTCTCGATTGCAGAGATGGGCCGTACTATTATCGGGGTACACTTACGAAATAGAATATGTGGCATCAAAAAAAAATTGTGCTGATGCTTTATCTCGATTGTTACAATCGGAAACCATATCCCGAATACCTAAGGAAGTCACATATATAAACTTTGTCGAGAAATTTCTTCCAGTAACACACGATGATGTACGGATAGCTACGGTAAAGGATACCTTACTTAGTCGTATTATGCTGTACGTTCAATCAGGCTGGCCAAGTAAGTGTAGTGATGAAGACGTGAAACATTTTTTCAATAAAAAGAATGAATTGTATTTAGAACGCGGGTGTATAATGTGGGGGTATAGGCTAATTATTCCTCATAGTTTAAAAGAAAAAATATTAATGCAGTTGCACAGTGGTCACATGGGTATCGTAAAGACAAAATCTTTTTCATTCCTCATGCTCGGAAAGGAGCGTTTCCTTGATCTGAGTATTGGGAGGAAAACGCTAGTTCCCACCAGCGGGCGGGAAATTCTCATACTATTTACTTCCCTCCTTAGGGCGGAAAGTAAAATTTTAAAAATAGAACTGAATTAGGTTACGTACATACAATCTTTGGTACAATGATAATAAAAGTATTTGGCTGAATGGCCAGTAACAGGTAACGCGATGTGTTCCAAATTTAAAAATACCTGTGAAAAAGATAATTTTGGCGGGAGGGGAATCTGTTACGCTGTACCGAAATCTTGATTGTGTGATTTAGGTATTTAAGAAAAACAATGAATTCAAGCGATTCTGAAATTTCGGCTCCAGATTCAGTCACGAACGAAGCAAATACAATACTCGAAATTTTTTTGCCAAAAATTTCAAAGGAAAGATATTTAAATACATATTCCGACTTTATGAAGTGGCGAGATGCAAGGTATATAAAATCATTTTCTGAAAATGTATTTCTTATATACTTTAATGAACTATCTCATAAAGTGCAGGCGTCTACGCTATGGAGCAGATATTCAATGCTTAAAAGTACACTAAGTGTAAAACACGATGTCGAAATGTCATGTTAGGAGTATTTTTATTAATAAATTTTATTAGAAAAGCTATTTTTTATTTTCCTTGCATTCGAAATGAAAAGTAGAGTGCTACACACGGGTAAAAGGAATCAAACCCTACTCGGACTATAGCCGCCCTCGCTGCGCTCGGGCGTCTAACAACCTCGTAGGGATTGATTCCTTTCCACCCTTATAAAGCAATCTACTATAGCTCGTAGCTATGTATGGTGGCCAAACATAGACGCGGATGTGGAAACACTATGCAGGCAGTGCGAGACGTGTGCAGCGGAGGCGCCGGCTCCACCCCGCGTACCGCCACAACCGTGGCCTTATTACATGCAGCCATGGAGTAGGATACACATCGATTTCCTCGGTGTTGGAAATCGATGGATTGAGGTCTTTGACATGCCCAGGACGAATGCGGTGTCAGTAATTAAAATACTAAGAACTACATTTGCTCGTTTCGGATTGCCTATAGAAATAGTATCGGATCAGGGGCCTCCATTCACTAGTTTAGAGTTTCAGAACTTTTTAACGAATAACGGTATTCGGCAATCATTTTCACCCGTTTATCATCCATCCTCAAATGGCGCGGCAGAGAACGCCTTGAAAATATGCAAGCGAGTCATTAAGAAAGCTAACAGAGAATTAGTTGATGTTGATGCTGCCTTGTAAACGTTTTTACTGAGCTATAGAAGCAGTATTCATAGCACCACAGGTGAGACACCCGCTATGTTACTGCAGCGACGTTCACTGCGCTCGCGGCTCGACCTATTGCGTAGCACGAGCGCTCGCGAGCGGTGCGTGAGCCGCGCACAGCACAGCCAGCAACAGCACGCAGGTGGCGTGCGGCGACACCTCGTGCCTGGCGAACCGGTGTGGGCTAGGAGTTTCCGTCAACCAGATAAATGATTCAAAGGCACAGTTGCAAATAATCAGGGTACCAGTAGATATTTAGTGGATAGCGGTGACGGTCGACTAATACCTAGACATATAGATCAAATCAGACGCCGGTCAAGAATGTCGGGAGTTCCTTGTCCTTTTGATACAAACAACGAAAGATTTGAAGGTCAAGTTGGTATTGGTAGTGAGGATGATGTAGCGGAGCCAGATATAACCGTTGCGGAAAGCAATGACGAAGTGGCGGAGTCAATATCCGTTCCGGAAGGTAACAGAGAGTTACCAGAGGTACCCAAAACAATTAATGATTCCCCGTTGCATACGCCCGTGAATCGCTCCCGGCGAGTTCGTAAGCCCGTACTGCGCTACGGCATATACTATTAGTTGTTATTGTTATATTTTATTATTGTCATTGTAATTTTTATTATAAGTATTTAGTTATATTTGTTTGTGCTAGTGTTACCTACTCATTTAGGTTGGGAGGTGAGATGTATGTGGGTATATTTAATATTTTCCTATAATGAGGTACGAGTACATTAAATATTATTTTGTTAAGTCGGTAGATGTTTATTTACGAATATTATAAATAAGAGCATTTTTGTGAATGGTTTTGTCTTGCAATAGATGTCGCTAAGTCAACAGTGTTTTATTTACTTCTGCCAAGCTCCAGATTCAACACTAAGCATTGTGGTGTAAGCCATATCAAATTCTGTCTAGTAGTTTCGGAGATCTTTCCGGACAAACAAACAAACAAACATTTATTTTTATCTGTTCTATCGTGTTCTGTTAATGCTTTTAAGGCGACCTGTGTATTTTTTTTCTTTATATTTCGCAATTACAGATCTTTGTACCCCTACGATTTTATTATATATAGAGATTAAAATTAATAACAGTTTCGTACAATTTAATGTAACAAACATCAAACGTTTAAACTTAATCCTTGATAAATAAACAAAACTTTTGCCAAGGAATTTTAAAAGAGCGACATCGATATTGACAACCCTACCAAGCCAGTGCACGCGGCCGACTGTCGGTCAGTGTCGGTCGGTGTCGGTCGATCGGGCCGGCCGGGACTTACCGATTTATTTTACAGCCGACTTTTTGTAGTTCGTGTGCGTTGCAACGTACAACTCCATATGTTTCATTTTCCACCGTCAAAAACTCGGTCACCGATAATCGGCCGTGTGCGTTCGTGCTTATCTGTTATGTGGCGGTGGGAACATAATATACCGATTGGAAGGACCCATCTATTAAAAGACAATCATTGTTATTCATTATTTTTTAAATAATTATTATATTAATAAAACCTATCTTGTATTGAAAAGCAGATATAAAATTATTTTGCGCAACCCATTTTGAATTAATAGAATAGATTATAATATTTCTTTGTTGTACAATACCAACCAGCTTAAAGTAAACGTATAAATAATACACAACACTAATTGTACAAAGGGCGACCTTGTCGCTAAAAGCGATCTCTTCCTTAACAATCGTGATTATTAAGCATATTATGATTTTCAAAAGCATCTTTCAGGTTTAATGTTATTGTTTTTAAGAAAAATCTTACTATTTTGTAGAATTTGTGGTAACAAATTTACCAAAGAGACAAACGGTACAGTTATTTATCTCTCGCTCGGCACACATTTTTAAGCAAGAGCTCATTCCTGTTTGAGTAATAATTCCATGGTCTTATCCTTAGACCATTTAGTACTAAATTGTCTAAGGGTCTTATCACTTAGCAGCCCGTGCTACGCCTGCAGTTGTAGTTAAAAACGCCCCTACCTTTGTCTATGAATTTCATCTCGTAAGCGTTTTTTCAGATTACTCGTTATCTTTTAGACAAAGGGATTTAAGTTTATAGAGCTATAACCATGTCATAATTTATTGCAATATGAAATAGAGTACTGAATTAATTATGTTCGCTGTCTAGTCTATGTAACCTATGATCGTAGTTACGCCGAGTAAAGCTGATGCCCGCGCCGCTCGCGCCGTACTCGTCACATTTTTGGAATTCGTTGTATGAAATTATATGAAACCTCCGCACCGCCCGCACCGTATGCGCCGAATTTCAAAAATG
This sequence comes from Schoenobius gigantellus, assembly GCA_963935595.1. Lineage (NCBI taxonomy): Eukaryota > Metazoa > Arthropoda > Insecta > Lepidoptera > Crambidae > Schoenobius > Schoenobius gigantellus. Next base: position 15,898,134 of record OZ012551.1, on the reverse strand, counting down.
CGGTACCGATCTCATGGTTTTACAAATGATATCATATGATATCATGGTGCAAGATGAAAAATACGCTATCCGGTCAGATTTTTGATCATTTGTTCATTATTTAATGATGACATCATTGAAATTATGCCCTTCGGCCACATTCGAAACTAAGGTTCGAAACTAGTTTCTAAATAAGAATAATGTTTCTTCTTTCGAAACTAGTTTCGAAAGAAGAAACATTATTCTTATTTAGAAACTAGTTTCGACAAAAGAATTATATTTCCTCATTCGAAACTGACTAATGAAAATCAAAATCTCTTTAGAAATATAGTAATAAATGGAAAAAAAAAATTAACACTTAAAAAAAGTATTTTATGAAACCATTTGGAAATAAAATCGGGTGCGTTTCCATACAATTATATTTAATTGAAATAATTTAACAAATAAGACTTAATAATGCAGTGAAAAGGGGGCGATAATTTCAACACAATGGCCAACGGAGATTTCTTTCTTGTGTAGTTGCTGGATTGCTTATTTAATTTCTTCATCTATTTCCATGTAGTTTTTGTTCCTTTTTGTAATTTTCTTGCTTACACTTCTTTCATTTTTTAAAACATCTAGGACTTGAGCTAATGTTGGATTCGTACCCCCAATAAATCTGTTTATTTTGGAATGCCATCCCTCCAAGTTGTTTGTTGTTCTTATTTCTTCTGTACTGCAGCAGCAAAGTTTGACAAAATCGTTGTGTTCAAACCATTGCTTTTTAAAATATTTGTTAAATGTTTGTACTTCTATGCCGACTGGGCTTTTATTCATTACATATTTATAGCCTTTATTAATAAGCCCTTGTGGTAAGCGTGCTAAACCAGCACAGTGGGCTACGTGTCTCTTTTTGACGCTTGATTTTAAGCCCAGGTTTTTTGCCTTTCGGAATAATGCCCTGTTGTAATGGAAGTAGCATAACTTTATTTTGATCAACGGAAAGACATCTCTAATACCTTGCATTGCTGCTTTCTCGAAATCATAAGTAACCTTCAGTGGTTTAAATGATGGAATCTGCGATTTAATTAATCTGTGCAATATTTCGTAGGTTTTTCTTTTTTTGGTTTCAAGAAAGGTAAAAATTAAAGGGGTTAATGAACGAGTGTCTTTATCTTATCCATGTATCGAATATAACTGTTTTAAACATCGTTGGCAAGACTTAAAGGTACCGTCGCAGTAAATGTGTTTGTAATTTGTGATTTTTTGTCTAGAACTTTTTGTGCAAAATAATAAAATTCGATTGCCTTCATCAATGAAATCAGCTAAGAGCAAGTTTTCAATTTTCTTTGGTACAACTACTTCGCTGGGTAATGTAAATCTTTGTTTTGTAACACCATATACTTTGTTACGTTCGTTGTATAATCCGCTTTTAATATTATTAAAATTAGGGATTTTATTGATCAAACCAACTCCTTTCAATTTTCCATATTAGACTTCATATCGTCATATTGTTTTTTTATTGAGACAAAATTAGTAGGACTTACTTTTTGTTTTAAAGTATCAATTTTTTAAAGAAACTCTGTATTTACAATGTCCCCTTTGCAATGCATCTCGTGTTGGTTTTCTTTTATAACTTCATTCTTAGAATTAATAGTAAAGTTGCCTTTACATCCCAAATTTTCATTCTCGCAATAAAAAAACGTGTTGCCGGAATTGTAGATTTTTTTCTATGGTACTTACGTCCCTGATATAGAGCTGCCACACCTCCTCTTTTTGTGCTGATAAACTCAACTTGTGTTGTATTCATGGCAAATATTGTTCACACCGAATCTAGTCAATAAATGCAATTTAATTTTAAATTTCCTCGTTGCACTTCCGTACCATTTGCTATGAGTAATTGAAGTACATGACAATATTATGTCATTCTATTTAATTTTAAAATGCTTATGTGTAAGCGGCCAGCAATTTTTTATTTTTTATTGTATGCAATTTTTTTTCATATATTATTATATTTCTAAAGAGATTTTGATTTTCATTTGTCAGTTTCGAATTGGGACCGAAATAGCGGTATAAATTTGGTAACGTTAGCTACAAATAACGGTAAAAATATTGTTACTAAAACATACCGTTAAAATATGCTAACGTTACCGAATCTACGATAATAAAAACGTTAAGTATATTTTCTCTTTTTAACACTGTATTTCATTTTGTTCAGTAGTAGAATCGTGGTTGTGCGTGGGCGCGGGCGGTCTGCGAAATATGGCAACGTCACTTTCTGGTATCGTTATCGAGGCATCGGTATTTATTTCGTTATTTTTGGTAACGATGTAAAAATACAGTTATTTTCCACAATACCGGTACAAATCAGAAAAATAACGTTACTTTTTGTGGTATCGTTATCAGTCCCTGGTTTCGAATGAGGAAATATAATTCTTTAGTCGAAACAAGTTTCGAGATAAGAAATTTAATTCTTATATCGAAACTATTTTCGAAAGAAGAAACATTATTCTTATTTAGAAACTAGTTTCGAACCTTGGTTTCGAATGTGGCCGAAGGGAAATTATGCCATAATGATGATATCATTGAAGATCGGTAATACGAAATGCAGCATTTCATGACTTCTTTTTCTCAAATTTATACCATGTCATACGATGAAAGATCCATAATAGGCTAGTTGACCCTTTTTTAAAGTAGGGCTTAAAATGTTCATAATTGTTGTATTAGACCATAGCACATGAATATTATTTTTTTCGATGGCTAAAAAGTGCAAAAAATCTATTTTAAATTAAGATTTTCAATTTTGGACCGAAAACACGGTCAGCCATGATAGTCTGTTCATTATCTGTGGCAATGACGTCAGTCTTATAGTAAACAAAGCACGGGGGCGAAATAACCTCACAAAAACAATGCTTTCTATTAAATATCACAAAATATAGTAAAACTGTATATGGAACGGGACAATAGAACAGTAATATAGAAATACCTCTTCAAAGACTCCAGGAAATCTGTGGATTAGACGTACCCAGTGATATAGACATGCGAAATATTTGGTTAACACTCGCTTAAAGAAATCCTGTAACTATCTACTGAAACTCAAATGTATTTTTGCGAAAATCACATTAATGTAAGTACTATAACTGAATAACTCAATCTGTGTAGGTACTTCAGTTTCAACTTAAACAAAATAGAAGTTTTTAGGTTGTATGTAAAATCAAATCTGTATGTATTAATTAAATTTTTATCTTTCAGTTAGAATGAAAACTGACTGCAGCCGACCAACCAAATTTTAACTTGACCAGAAAACTGAGAGAAAACTTGACCATTTACGCCTTTTTGATTTAATCTAAGTTATACACTGACACTAGATGATGTTTCAAGGAAAAGAATATGTACTTATGTCCAATTGAATAATGATGTAATTGAATATTAATTAAAAAGTATGACAATACAAAGTAATAAGTAAAGTAATAAGTAAGTAATACAAACAAAAATATCAAAGTTTCATAATGAATATATTTATCTAAACAACTTTTACTTGAATTTACTGAGTACCTAATTAAAATTTGTTGCTTTCAGTGGTTACTTAATGAGAACTATTGTGTACTAACCTGTTCTCCTCTTGACAACGAGATTGATAAGGCAGTAAAAGTTGTGCAACATAATACAAAGCAGTGCATGCTCAGCCACAACATCAAAATGTGATCCGTCAACTAGAACAACATTATGTCAACAAAATAACTCAAGTATTCATATACCAAAGCACCATAGAAGTAAATAGGTCCAGTTTGGTAAAACTGAAAGATGTTATATCTTCACTGATTAAACCTGCTGGCCACCATGGCTGGTAAATTTCAGAACAGCTTACGCAAGAATATGCAAGTTATCCATTTTAAAGCCGTATACAAATATATTAAATGTGATTGCTGTGTTGTCAGCCTGTGCTCTTCTTAATTTACAAGACCCTTCTTATTAAATAAATAATATAAAGAATTTTTTTTTCTTTACTTTATACATAACTAACATCTAAAGATGACATAATAAATTTTTGTACTACATTAGTCATTATGTTCTTCACAAAAAAAATGTTCTATGTTTATTTGACAATAATGACTTGTAAAGGTTTAAGTTGAATCAAAATATTTTAATTTGAAATGCATGTGTTTTATTTTTCTGTTACACCTTAAAAGATTTATAATATTTTATAGGTTTGTTGCTCATTTTTATCATTGTTACTCAAATATAGTATATGTTCCAAAAGTACGAATAGGTTGAATAGAGTTAGATCAAATTAATTGTTTATCTATCTATCTAAATTTATTAATTTGTATATATTGCCTTAAGGTTGCAGGTAATAAAAGTCAAAATAATAGTAAAGTGATTTATTATGAAGTAATACTTTCATATAATTTAGGAAAAATGTAGTATAGTTTCCAAAATGACACTATTTGATCAATAAGTTTTTTGACATTCAGATTGTTAGAACAAATACCTATTATAGCTAATATTGTCACCTTTTGAGTGTTTTCAAAATGACATACTGCTAGCAACACAAAAGTATATAAGTTTTGTTTGCTTTAGCACAAAACATCTGCATCTATACTTGAGTTAAGCATACTGTTCACAGTTTTCCGTCTTTGATAATTAACATTATCTTCAGTGAAAGAGCATGACAATTTTGTATTAATCTAATTTTATGGATACCGTTTGTTGAATAGACTATTACAGGGTATTAATCAGAAATGAGGTCACATTTTGTAAATTTCAACCCAAATCTTCATCTTTCAACTTTTATCCACATTTCATTATACTCGTAGGTGTCTGCAAGATTTCCCACCAAAAATCTTCCCAACAAAAGAACCATCATGTGTTATGCACTGGCTGACTTTATAGCACATGGAAGCTGTTATTGTTTATAACGAAGCTCGAACTAAAGAGCACTTCTGTATTGATGATTCGTGGTTTAGTTTTCTATGCACTTTATTCTTTCTTCATTGAAGAGGTCTTTTATTTTTTAAGAAATATGTCACAATCTGTGTCTGTGAATGTATATATATTTTTCCTCCCAGTAATTTTCTTCATGCTTGACAAATGAACAACTGCCAATCTTTCTCTTTTTATGTTCATTTACAAATTCTTGCAGTACTACACTGGTATTTGACACATGATCCTGATGTTTTCTTTTCAACATTTCTCTTGAAGTAAATATTTTTAGTGTTTATTTGACTTTTGAGAGATAGAATTCTATCCAATAGCATTCAACTGCTGTACAAAATAGCTCCTCACTGTGATGGTGCAACCACACCAAAAATGCATGTTTGCAACTCTCTTCTACAGCGTGACAATCTTGACAAGTACACTTGTAACCGTTCTTCATTATAACAGTATTGAAACTGTACTTATATTGTTTAGAGCGATACACAAAGAATCTCCTGACCATCAATCTGTCTATTTTCGGAAGATTTGTACTATCTGCTCTCACAAATCCAACATCAATGGTTGATTTTGCTATTAATACAAATAATTTACGATATTTACAAATATAATAACGGAGACTTGGACGATTTTTTGCCAGTTTTAGGAAAGAATAGTGCAAATCGACGAGTTGTTGAATCAAATTTGACATTTCTTTGTTTACTATATGATTGACGTCACGGCCCTGACCACAGGATATCAAAGCGTTTACGGCGTGAGATAAAAAAAGATTATTTCTAGCATTTTCAAATTAAAATTTTACAGCAATCATTCATTGTTATTTATTAAAATCGGTATATTGTGGAACCTTATGCCAAATACTGTTAGAAATAAACAATATTTTAATGAATTTTGATATGAGTCAACTACCCTATTGGCCTGCAGGTATTTAATAACGCATGCCGATGACGTCATATAATGCGGCGCATACGGCTCGTGCGGAAATGTGCGATCAGCTGTGTACCGTACTCAGAATAAGTAGTGTTGCCCGAAATCGGTCTTGGTCTTGCAGTCTTGCGAGACTCTTGCTGCAAGAATGAGATCAACACCAACACCAAGACTTGACCCATGCAAGACTTTAGCAAGACTCTTGCTGAAGTCTTGGTCTCACTACAATAAGGCCGGTTTTTGACTCGGTCTTGTAGCAAGAGTCTCGCGAGACTGCAAGACTAAGACCGATTTGGGCAACACTAGGAACAAGAGGCCTGTAAAATTTTATGGACTCTGGAGCCACGGATTCCAAATTTGTTTGTGTATTGTTGCTTCGGTCGAGTTCGGTAGAGCGTCGGTGGCGCTGTGGTCTCGGCACTTGTCTTCCAATCGGGAGGTCCGGGTTCGAGACCGCCATGTACCACTGTGTTTTTCGTTTCGAATTTCATATGTACCAAATGTACATCTGACATCTGACGCTCCTACGGTGAAGGAAAACATCGTGAGGCAACCTGCATATATCTGCGAAGAAATTCAAAAGGTGTATGTGAAGTCGACCAATCCGCACTGGGCCAGCGTGGTTGACTAAGGCCTAATCACCCTAACATAGGGTAGGCTCGAGCCCCTCGGTGGGGACGTATAGAGAGCTGTGATGATGATGATGATTGTTGCTTGATTTGTAACAAGACTTCGATGACACCGAGTCGGGGTCGGCCTTGAATGATTAGCGGCACAAGAAGCGGTTACTTCCTTGTCAGAATGCCCCTCCTAAAATGGACTTGCGATTATAACCCTAGCTCCGAGTAGGAACCTTGTTAGGATGCCTCCCCCCTAATGACATCCTGGATTCGCCCTTGAACTTGACAGACTTACAGATCGAAAGCTCGGTCCAAAATCGATCTGAATGCTTACGTCCGTGAGCAGAGCAAACGCTTTAAACGGGTTGTTTTTATGCATAGAAACGTTTGCACATTATGTCCTCACCGAGGGGCTCGAGCCTACCGTAAGTTAGGCCGGATTTATATTTTTGTGTCGTGACGTGTTGTGATGCGTCAGAACGGTATATATGGGTTTTCATACATTTAGTATGGTGAGATTTATATTAGCGCGATGTGTTGTGATTTGTGATAGCTTGTGCTGTATCGCATCAGAAGCGATCCCGATCGCGTCAGAGTAAAAGAATATGTTACTACCGCGAAAAGAAACGACAACTAAGCATGTGTGCTTGTAAAATCGCTCGCGCCTATGTGTGGGTGTCGGAATCGGCGCGGCCGCGGGGGCATTGCGCAGCGCGTGGGGCATGGAGAGGCGGTCTGGATTGAGACCGTGTGTGTTATAGATCGGTTTATGGCCCTTAACCTCAAGTAGCAGATTGACGTCGAAGACCAATAAAAGACGTTATAAAGTCAAATAGTGTCTATAACAGTACGTCATATTTAGACGCCTAAATAAAGTCAATAATACTTCGATTCGGGGACAGCAGTTTATACGTCATTATGAGACGTCCTACAGACTACCATAACAGTACTTACCGCTACTTGACCACTATATATTAGTCGTGGATATAAAACAAAACAAGCACGACGAACTTTTGTATTTTCATAAAAAAATATCATGTTATAAATTAAAGTTTATTTTCCTCTTTTAAGGGCATTAAAATAAAATAGTTAGTACACGATAACAGAGATGGCGCCACTATGAACAATTATATTAGTTCGTACGTGGCAACAGAGATGGCGCTGATGCAAGATAGAAGGCGATGGCGTTGTGTGCTACATTTTTCAGATATATAAAGCTCGAAGAATTTTTTGTTCCTTTAGGGTTCCGTAGCCAAATGGCAAAAAACGGAACCCTTAAGCCGGCTTTTGACTATGGGATATAATGTAATATATATTACATTTTGAGATATAATATTTTATCGCTTGCCATACTTTTTTACGAGACCGTTCTCACTGTGCTATAATATATATTACACCCCAAACTGTAAATATTTTTTCGCCCGACCGAGCTATATTTGAAGGCGATATATTTTACCTCACGTTCCCGCACACCGCACCTCTGCCCCTGCCTCGCCTTCATTTCGAATCGTGACGGTCATGCGCACGTACTTACATAGCTGTCCGCGTGTTATGATTTTTGGGTATTTTGGTTCGCAATCTTTTCTTTACGTATTTACCACGTATTTACCTATTTACGTATTTATCCCTATAATGGAACATTTTATAGAAAGTATCCATTTAATAACGAGAGGTCAACCGTTTCAATAAAAGACGTTATGATGTAAGGATCATAGAAGCTGAACTATTCTAAAAAATATATCTGATAGTGAGAACAGCAAACCCGGGATGTAATATATAGCTGAACATGTAATATATATTACATCCTATAGTCAAAAGCCGGCTTTATAGATTCGTCATGTCTGTCTGTCTTTGTCTGTCTGTCCGTCCGTATGTCACAGCCACTTTTCTCCGAAACTATAAGAACTACACTGTTGAAACTTGGTAAGTAGATGTATTCTGTGAACCGCATTAAGATTTTCACACAAAAATAGAAAAAAGCAATAAATTTTGGGGGTTCCCCTTAGACTTTATATACCAATAGACATGAAATACCTACGAAAAAAGGGTGCCAAGATTTGTGTCGGTGCTCTAAGATGGCGGAAAAAACTTGGGACGCCGCATCCAAGATTCCACACTTATTATGTTTCTCTTTATACAATTCATTAAAAAAATCAATAAAAAACATAGAACTGTAAAATTCACTCAGAAATATTGCTCACTTAGCACAACAACAAACACGGTGCTTTGTAATGGCGGACTGAACTGGACGGAAATTTATTTGAGACATATTAGTACATTGCGCGTCCATTGATGTACTTAGTCTGAGGGGTTCCCCATACATAGAACTGAAACTCATTTTTTTTTCACAAATCCATACGTGTGGCGTATCAATGGCTAGGTCTTCAAAAATCATATTGAGGTTTCTAATATTATTTTTCTAAACTGAATAGTTTGCGCGAGAGACACGTCCAAAGTGGTAAAATGTGTGTCCCCCCCCTGTAACTTCTAAAATAAGAATGATAAAACTAAAAAAAATATATGATGTACATTACCATGCAAACTTCCACCGAAAATTGGTTTGAACGAGATCTAGTAAGTAGTTAATACGTCATAAATCCTACGGAACCCTTAATGGGCGAGTCTGACTCGCGCTTGGCCGGTTTTTTGTTAATCATTCTTCCTTGGAACTGGAACCACAAACTAAACAGTTTTAATTTAAATACATCGGTAAATTTTTTTTTACAAAAAATAGAACCGACTTCAAAAACACTGAAAACTTAAAAATAATATAAGAATAGGTACAGACAACATCACACTTCTATATTGAAGTCGGCGCCAAACGATGATCTCCTAGAAAGTGTTAAAATTTGTCACCGACTTCAATATAGAAGTGTGATGTTGTCGGTACCTATTTGTTGAGAGTGGACTGTATTTAGGTACTTTAGTTAAACGCTGATTTCTTTGTGATAATATTTGGAGCTTTATTTACTTCTTGCAAGACGACTTCCACTGACCGACTACAACTGACTACAATTTAACAGAATTCGGCCCTATATTTATACACTATCTGTTGGTTCGCGGGGGGACATCCCGCCCGCGGACCAATCAAAAGGGGCCGAATTTATTTACGATATGGTTCATTCATGGGGACTTGGCCCGCATAAGCTTAGACTACGTCCGCTGCTTAGTTCTGGGTCCCCGGCACTTGCGAACTGTCGTCAACATCCTCCCCCCGGCGAGAACTCGTACTCGCCTTCGCCGTAAGACAGTGCAGCGCGTCCCCTCCCTCTAGTCCGGGGAGTGTGCGGTATGTCAGGCCGATGTGCAGCGCGTCCCCTCCCTCTGGTCCGGGGAGAGTGCGGTCGATTCTTCTTACGCCGTCCGGTCCCGGGAAAATCTTGTCTATGCGTCCCCGCGGTCAGACATTCCGGGGAAGCATGGGGTCTGCGACCAGGGTCACACCTCTGTCGTCGAGCTCTGCTGGCGTCGCAGCTTTGGGGCGAGGTAAAAGGTTCGGGAGGTACTCCCGCACCCATCGACGCCAGTAGTGATCGGTCAGCGTTTTTGCCGACCTCCACGTGTGGCGACTTCTCGCGCTTGCTCCCGTTCTTCGTACAGTGGAGCGCGGTTTGTGAGTCGCTCCAGTTCACGGCTTCGTCCACGGGAATGCAGTGATCCGTCTTGACGCTTTGAGCGAGTCTAGCTCCGATGAGCGCAGCCTGCATCTCCAGCCGTGGAATCCTTTGTGGCGGCGCGGCCTTCACCTTGGCCGACACCAAGATCGTTCCTGAGGTGCCATCTTCATTTTGGTGCACCCAATATGCCGCCGCAGCGTATGCGTCTTCGCTCGCGTCGCAGAAAACGTGCAGTTCGCGACGCGTTACTCTTCTCCCCCCGTTGTAAGACCGGGACAAGCGCAGTCTGCCGACGGCTTCCAGGCTCGTAAGCCAGTCTTTGGACATCGACGCAATCTCGGGAGGGACTGGCTCATCCCAGTTCGTCTTCAGCCGCCATAATTTCTGCTGCGCGATCTTCGCCGTAGCAGTGTAACAGCTCAACAGCCCGAGAGGGTCATAAATGCTCATGACTGTCGAGAGTGCTTCCTTCTTCGTCGGTGGCCGAAGTTGCGTCTTCACCTCGTTTGGGACGCGAGCCAACGCGATGTTGAAGCGCAATGAGTCTTGCGCGTCCCACATGAGGCCCAGTGCCTTTTCTGGCTTCCCAAGGAGCGTAGTGGTCGCGCGGCGTTCACTCTCTACGTTCCTCAAGAGCTCCGCGCTGTTACTATTCCACCCCTTCAGGTTGAAGCCAGCTTCTTTGTGCACTTCGTCGACTTGTTGGATCGTTCTCGCTGCTCGTTTGACGGTGGACTCAATGTTGGTCATCACTCGCTTGTCCTTTGCCCTCGTGTGTGCTGACTTCAGCGAGATTCCCAGCGATTCTAATTGGAAGTGCTCGCTGACCCGTCGTTCGATGTTTTGCGTCCACACGTGCAGCACTTCATCTTGGCGCTTGATTATTACGTTGGTCGGTGCCGTTCCGTGCACCACCCATCCGAGTTCCGTTCGGGATGCCGCGGGCTCGTTCCGTTTGCCCACGCGCAGCTTTCGGGTAACAATCAGCGGCCAGTTATCGGATCCGATGAGTATGCGAGGTTTCGCGTTCTTGTATACCAACTGATCTTGCAGGTCAGTGAGGTGATCAAACTGCACCTCTTCCTTTGCAATTGATTGAGTGGCGAGGTTCAGGTCCGCCATTGTTCGCGCAGAACACGCCTTGAAGCTGTTCGTGCTTCGTTCGGCGATGCGTAGTGAAACGACGCGGCTGTCAATTTCACGCTGTCGGTCGTCGATCCCTTTTACGCGTAGCTGCGTCGCGGGGCCATCCAGGCCTATCTCTCGTGCCAGCCCCTCTTCTATGAGCGTCACTGTGCTGCCTTCATCGAAGAGCGCGTTTGTGTTACGCTCCCCGTTCTTGCCCGATACGGTTACTGGGCAAACCTTGAGTTTCACAGTGCACTCAGTTCGGGTCGAAGAGACGCTTGCTTCTTCCTGCTGGTTAGTTCGGGCCGCAGGTGCTTCGGCGTGAAGCAAGCGGTGGTGCGGCCGACGACATCCATTCACGCCACATGTTTTCTGGCGGCAGTTCATTCTTCGGTGCTTGCTCTTCAAGCACTTGAAACACAAGCCAGCTTTCTTCGCGACGTTCCATCGTTCGTCCAAAGACACCTTCTTGAACTTGTCGCAGGCGTCAAGTCGGTGTGCGTTGTCGCACTGTGCACAGCGTTCCGGCTCGGTCTTGTCCAACGACGACGATGCGGCTGCGTCGTACGCCCTCCTCCTCTGTTCGGGTTTAGGGGCGGGGCGTCGCGGCGGTCGCGGCGTCGGTTGCGCGTCGTCGTACTGTGCACGGCGTTCCGGCTCGGTCTTGTCCGACGACGACGGTTCTGCCACGTTGTACACCCTCCTCCTCTGTTCGGGTTTAGAGGCGGGGCGTTGCGGTGGTTGCGGCGTCGGCTTGTGAGTCGTACCGGAGTACCCGTGCTTGAGTGCTCGATCAGCCTCTCGCATGAGGAACGTGGTCAACTTGACTATTTCCGGCTCAGGTTCATTGTGTTCTTCGGCGTAGTCGCACCATTTCGTCTTTAGATGCGGGCTAAGCTTCTCGAAGATTTCTCTCACGAGCAGCGGATTGTGTAGATAGTTCTTTTCTACGTTGTTAAGCACGGCTACGACATTCTGTACTCGAACTGCGAAGGTGTTGAGTTCTATCGCAGTGGAGCCGAGCTTCGGTAGTTTCTTCAGGTCTTCGAACGCGACGTCGATCAATATTTCAGGCCTGCCAAAACACTGCTGCAGCGTCTTCATGATGACGTCAGGATGCGCTGCGGTGCTCAGTAATGGCGCGACAGTCTCCTTGGCTTCGCCTCGCAGACAGTTACGGAGGCGCGCAAGGTTTTCCACTTTCGAAAACTGGTACACGGCCGTCGTTTCTTGCATTGCTGCGGCAAACTGCAGCCACTCTAGCGGTGATCCCGAGAATAGTGGCAGGTCGGTGGCTTGACGCGGCGGCGGTCGCGACCTCATCATGTGGTCGAGCGTGCCGGCTAAATGTTCAATAGCCCGTCCTCTTGAGTGCTCGCGATCACGCGGTGTGGTTGTTTCTTCCCACCGTAGTCTCGTTCGGTGCGCGACTGGAGTAGCGATTTCAACCTCCCTAGGTCTAACTATGTCGCGTCTCACCGGTGCGAGTACGGGTTCCGGTTCGAGCACTTGATGCACTTGTTCTTCTTGCCTCGAAGTCTCCTGTAGCCACGCCTCAACTCGTTCGTGGTTTTCCGCCGGTTCGGTCTCTTCTTCCAGCATACTGCCATCTTCGGCGGCGGCTAGGTCGGCGGTTAGCTTTTTTCGAATAAGCTCCGCTTCAATTTCTAGCTCCTGGCGTCGTATTGCAGCTTCCTCTGCAGCTTCCTGGCGTCGTACTGCGGCTTCCTGCTGCGGCTTCCTGGCGTCGTACTGCAGCTTCCTCTGCAACCTCCTGGCGTCGTACTGCAGCTTCCTGGCGTCGTACTGCAGCTAGTCTCTCTTCGGCTTCGAATTGCAGGCGGGCGATGGCACTGGCGGTCGATCTCGTGGAGCGAGCAATGTTCCTAACCGGCGTCGTCTTATAAACGTGACGCGCATTCTCCTCTTCTCGAGTTGGCATCCCTTCAGTTCGGTGCCATTGTTCGTCGCGAGTTGAGACCCCTTCCGGTCGGTGAAGTTGTTCGGGGCGAGTTGAGACCCCTTCCGTTCGGCGAAGTTGTTCGGGGCGAGTTGAGACCCCTTCCGTTCGGCGAAGTTGTTCGGGGCGAGTTGAGACCCCTTCCGTTCGTGGTTGTTCGGGGCAAGTTGAGACCCCTTCCGTTCGGTGTCGCCGTTCAGTGCGACTTGAGATCCCTTCCTCTCGGTACAGTTTTTCGTCGCGAGTTGAGACCCCTTCCGTTTGGTGTCGCCGTTCAGTGCGACTTGAGATCCCTTCCTCGATGCCCGGTTCCATTTGGGCGGCGACAGTCGTCGATGCGGATGGCGATCGCGGTGGGTGGTCGAATACGCACACCAAATCTTCCTTCCCGCTCTGGCTCCGTGTAACTACCATTACTTATACTTGTTTAGATCCGGCTCGGTAGGATCAAGATGTTGAGAGTGGACTGTATGTAGGTACTTTAGTTAAACGCTGATTTCTTTGTGATAATATTTGGAGCTTTATTTACTTCTTGCAAGACGACTTCCACTGACCGACTACAACTGACTACAATTTAACAGAATTCGGCCCTATATTTATACACTATCTGTTGGTTCGCGGGGGGACATCCCGCCCGCGGACCAATCAAAAGGGGCCGAATTTATTTACGATATGGTTCATTCATGGGGACTTGGCCCGCATAAGCTTAGACTACGTCCGCTGCTTAGTTCTGGGTCCCCGGCACTTGCGAACTGTCGTCAACACTATTCTTATATTATTTTTAAGTTTCAGTGTTTTTGAAATCGGTTCTATTTTTTGTAAAAAAAAAATATTTTTAACTTTTCAGTGTATGAAATCTTTTTAGTGAAAGAAACCCTAATTTATATGCAGTCCTATACTCTATTAAATACAAAAAGAATTTTGGAAAACGGTTTAAAAATGACGGAGTTATGAGGTAACAAACATAAAAAAAAAAAAAAAAACAAATTACAACCGAATTGATAACGTCCTCCTTTTTTGAAGTCGGTTAAAATGAAGCCTTACGTTTCCGTCATTTAGTGACTATCTGTTCCGTTCTTAGGTGACCATATTACACTACAGAAGTCACATGTTCTCCAACAGGAAATGTTTAAATCTAAGTTTTAAATACAGTGTTACTAAGTTTTGAATACAATACAGTATCTTTAGCAATCACTGTTTATTGAAATCTATATTAAATTCACTTTCATTTAACATCAAAACTAGCTTAATAAAAAATTAACAATAACAAAAATGACAGGCGCAGATCGAGCCCTCAAAAAAGGTTGTGGTCAGAAATGGGTAAGAGTCACCCGAAAATCGGCCAAGTGCGAGTCGAAGTATGATCTCCTTCATGATCGAGTGTAGTTGACCCCAGCTGGACCACGAAAAAAAACTGTGAAAAATAGATTGTTTGAGTATGCCGCTATAATGTCTAAAGTTTGTCAGAGTTTGTCGCTGGAGCGTTTCAGAGATGTGTGTGGCCCAGCTGGGGTAACGTTACCCCAGCTGAGCCACGGACCTCGAAAACAAATGATTGATATATTGTCAAGGTATTATTTAGGCAACATTTGGTATCTGGTCTCCCTGTCTATCTACACGAAATAATGTACAATCGCCTACAATTTTTGGATTGGGGCTCGACAAACTCAGGATCTTTGAATAAAGTATCGACAAACTATACCACCTATATATATACGTAAACAAATTTCGCTATGTCTTTTCGTTTTCGAGATCCGTGTGGCTCAGCTAGGGTAATGTTACTCCAGCTGGGCCACACATATCTCTAAAACGCGCAAGCGACAAAACTCGCTTTGTTTTCGAGATCCAGCTGGATTGCAACTGAGTGCAACAAATTTGCTGCAGGTGAGCTCTGAAACGGTAGATCGACAAACTCGGAAACTTCACCTATCCGCCTATCTATCTATATCAGTAAACAGATTTTCAATTTGTCGTTCCGTATTCGAGATCCGCGTAGCCGTGGTGGTCCACACAGCTCCCTTAAACGCAAGCCCGATGAGCACTAAAATTTGT
Organism: Schoenobius gigantellus; assembly: GCA_963935595.1. Lineage (NCBI taxonomy): Eukaryota > Metazoa > Arthropoda > Insecta > Lepidoptera > Crambidae > Schoenobius > Schoenobius gigantellus. Next base: position 15,882,937 of record OZ012551.1, on the reverse strand, counting down.
CCGACAAACTTCGACAAACTGCCACCTATCAATTCAATTCAATTCAATTCATTTATTTGTGATACACAGGTAGAATGAGGTCTTACATATAAAATCGTACAAACTGTGATCAGCCTTGTAGGCGTACAAATTAAATTTTAAAGCGTTTAACGCAATGTCAACTCTAGTTATTGAAATTTATTATATTATTGTAATCTTTGAGTTCGCATGTCAAGAAAATTTAAGATATAAAACAAATATATTAGACGTTATTATGATTATAGAATTCCTCAAGCGAGTAAAATTGATTATTAACTAAAAATTCAAGTAATTTCTTTTTAAATAATGTAAATTCATTGATATTTTTTATATAATTGGGAAATTTATTAAAAAATTTTGGCGCCATAGCAAATATATACTCTTTCTATATAGATTTGTCCTGCATTGAGTTGGGTTCATGACATTCAAATGAACACGTCCTCGAGATTTAGGAACAATCTGGAAATGTGCCCTATGCTGCTTAATAAACAATGCCATTTCAAAAATATACAGCGAAGGCAATGCTAGAACTCCTACAGTCAACACAAAATAAGAGGCCCGTTTTGACATTTGACTTCATGACGTAACTAGTCATGTAACCATACGACTCTGTACTCGATTCTCACGATAAATCGATTGTAGTTTGTATGAGTATTTAATCGATTTGAATATGTATTGTACCTGACCAGGAAAATGAATAAACTTGCTCCAGAATTTTTCTTGTTATTGCCACATTATGAATACTTTTTTAAACAAGTAAAACTTTCCATAATCGTATTTTTTCATGTTATTATCAAAGTCAAAATTTTTTATTCAACATAGACCTTTACAGGCACTTATTGACGTCAAATAATAAAGAATATAACATTAAACAAAATAAAAAAAGACATTAAAGTAAAATAAAATTTACAAAATTAAAACATTTAAGCTACTAATACAAAAAAAATAAACAACGACTTTGAAAAAAAAAATGGGTGAATCTACCTCCTGTTCGGAAATTGGGAGTGCCTTCTTGAGAAGAACAGGCAAGAAACACGAAAGGTCTATTTTTTATCTCCTCTTTTAAACAGCCAATATAACAATAATATCAATATTAACAATAATGTATAAGGTATCAATAAAATAAAGTACAATTTAACTATGTATGTATGTACATATTATAGAAAAGCCTGTCGGAGTCAATTCAAATTCAAATTCAAATTCAAAAATCTTTATTCAACATAGGCCTTTACAGGCACTTATTGACGTCAAAACAGAGCAAAACAATCTAATTTAAAGAAATTATATTAACCTTGTATGTGCATACATCCTAATTATACTCAAGATGTCTGCAAATACAAGTAGGAATGAAAAAAAAAAGTTGACTCTACACCTGTTCGGAAATTGGGAGAGCCTTCTCGAGAAGAACAGGCAAGAAACTCGAAAGGTCTAAATTTTTTATCTCCTCTTTTAAATCGCCATTTACAATTTTGGTTTGTTACAGAGTCGTCAATTGGAAGCTGACCTCAGAGCAAAAGTTTGAGCTCAACTTCCATTACAAGAATAGATGTGTTAATTCACATTATATAAGCTATCTCTGAGAGAAGTGCGTGAACTTAGCTTATAAATTGCTCTCACTGAACGTTTCTTTGAAACAAAACGCAATACATTGTTAAATATTAGAATTGAGAGTTCAAACCCAAGCTTTTTTGTCCGTCATGTAATCAGACACTTTATAATATGCTTTTTTAATAAGTACATCTTTGATTGCAACTTTAAATTTGTTTAAGCTAAGTTCTTGTATACAACTTGGGATTTTATTGTAGAAACGTATACACAGGCCTCTAAAAGAATTATTAATTTTTTGGAGCCTGGTATTCGGTAAAGCTAACATATTCTTTTGTCTAGTATTAACTGAATGAATATCACTATTTTTACAAAACACATGAATATTCTTACGAACATATATTAGATTCTCATTCACAATGAAACAGTTATGCAAATGATTCATATTTATACAGTTAATAAAATCACAAAGTGCAAGACTTTGAACGTCAATTACCAATTTTTTCCATAATCGATTATGAATAGTCTATAGACATTATGAAAAAATCGTTAAGCACATCAATGAGCCGAGTGGGCGGTGCCCGTCCATGAAAAATCCAATTACTGTGGAACATTTCCATAGGTAAAACATACAAAACTTTATGAACGTGAACTGTCAAAACGGGCCTCTTATTTTGTGTTTACTTTAGCTCCTTAAAGTATGTTCTGCAACTCTCTGTTCTTTTTATTCCAACCATAGCGCGAATACATTTTTTTTCTGGCATCTAAAAACTCTTAACCAGTTAGTTGCATTACCCCAGAAAATAATTGCATATCTCATCCTGGAGGCTACACAGCCGTGATAATAGGTGACTAAAGTTGAGAGGCTAACTTTTTATGACAGATGGTACAAGCTATAGGACAATTGAGATAGTTTTTTGCAAACAAAATCTATATGGGTTTGCCATTTCAAATTACTGTCAATGTGTAAGCCCAAGAAAGGTTGTCATATCTGTTTTTTTAATCTCTTTGCCCTCATGTTCAATATGCATATTTGCTTTGGCTGTTCTTTGATAAAACTGCATTATTTTATTTTTTTCCAAATTTATCTCAAGATTGTTATATTTGAGCCACTGAATCAATAATGCCAATCCTGTATTTATTACATTTAGGTCGTTAAATACTACTGTGCAATCGTCAGCAAAAAGAATCATTCGGGTATTAACTGATGTTGGATATAGTCATTTATATAAATCAAAAAGAGAAGTGGAGCCATAATGCATCCCTGTGGCACTCCAGATGTAACTAATCTGGGTTCGGATCTTATTATTAACTCATCTTTAGTCTTTGGACAAATTCTTCTAATCGTTGTGATTTGTGTTCTTTCACTTAAGTAGGATCGTATCAATTTTAAGGAGTTTCCTCGTATTCCGTAACAATCTGGTTTATTTAGTAGCAGTCCATGATCTACAAAGTCGAATGCTTTAGTCATATCCATGAATACAGAGAACACTCTTTTCCTAGCGTCAACTTTAGGGTATACACAACTAAGAAATTCGTAAATTGCTAAATTTATAGACATGTTCTTGCGAAATCCTTTTTGTTCAGCACAGAATATGTTATTGCCTTCAAAATAATTATATATATTGTTATATAAAGCCTTTTCAAAGATTTTAGAGAAAACAGGGATAAGGGCTATAGGCCTATAATTTTTCATGTTTGATTTGTCACCCTTTTTGAAAAGTGACTTTATAATAGTAGTTTAAAGTGCAGAAGGAAATATACCCTGTTCAAACATGTTCAAAACATAAATTAATAATAAAGCATAATATAGGGGCAATTATATTACATACGTGTTTTATTACTAATACCGAAATATCGTCGTATCCGGTACTTTTTGTATTCTTTAGCATTTTAATTATCAATTTATTTAATTTAATTTAGCTTAAACAAATCAAAAAATGAACTGAAAGCTTCGTCTGCATTTGCCTCGTTAAATACTTGAGAGAATGTAAGCTGACTAATACATTCTTTAAACTTAGCTTAATTTTCACTTGAGTAGTCACGCCTATATGTAAACCAGTGATTAAATATACAGTTCTTGTTAACAGGGCATTTCAAAACTTGCGTAGGTTTCGATTTTATTTTATCTGCCCAATTATTATTTATGTCAGTTTAATATTATATTACATAATAATTTGTATAGTTTTCTGAGGTATTTCCAACAAAATGTTTGATTACTTACGCTTTCTCAATCATCCGTCACGAGATGGGTGACCAAAAACTTAGTATCTCGAGCTCCTCCGTTTCTCAAAAGGCTAGTTAAGCCGTTGCTCCCAGGTGTGTTTGTAATCATTAAAATGCACCAATCTGCATTAGATGATAAGCATAACTTTCTTCACTTCATTCAAATTCTCGTTCATTGTATAAAAATCACAACTCAAGTAATTACTTTGACTTGACTATAGATACGAGTGTTAGAGCATTGTGCCTAGATCTTCCACGGTTTCAGCCATGACCAAGATATCACCAGCAAAATGTCCTCTCTAGTCCAAAAGCTTAAATACATCCTCCGACGTAGCTGTGAACAATTTCGGCGATGAAATGAAATGAAATGAAATGAAAACATTTATTTGCAAGAATTTTGGGTACAGCAGATATTATTTTTTGTCGATATCCCAGCAAAATTCAGCCATACAGGCATACAAATATTACAAATTATCAGTAATAAAAATTATTAATTAATTATAATTCATATATTCTATCACGCTATAAAAACTATATCTATACAACCATTCCGTCAAACTTTTCTTGAATGCATTACCCGCAATATTTTAATATTACTGGGAAGGTTGTTATACAATACAATACACATATTATAAGCATTTTTTCTATAAATGTAAGTGCAGCATTCTAATTAAGTATAGATAAGTATAAATAGATATTATTAAGATATATATTTAAATTTTTAAATTGATTGAGTTGCGCAACTCACCTTAGATTAGTAGTAAAAAGTAGTCGTAAGTCTTAATATAATAATTATAATAAAATAGATCACAATGAGAAGATTCCATGAAAAGAGCACGGACCACGAGTCTGTGGAGTGTTAAATTAGTAATAAAAAAAATAAAAAAAAAGTGCAGCATTCAGGTTTAAATAAAAGGTCCGCATACTGAGCTCTCAGGTGTTTAGTTTTAACTTCGTTCAGTTTTAAAAAATATTCTGGATGGGACACTACTAATAAGCAGGCATTCCTTATATACATGCAAGCCAAAGGTAAAATTTTAAGTTTATATAAGATAAAACATAGCCCTGTCTCACACCTGAAGCTGAAGTCGCATTGGTTTCGAGTTTTGGTCCTGAATGCGAACTGACATTGTTAGCTGTAATTGGCTGTAAAATTCATTAACAAACAATGCTTTTGAGGATTGTTGTTAAAAATTGCCGTGACGTTTTCAAAAAGTCATTATATGTATTTTGTTGGTGAGTTTTTATTTGCCAGAAAGGAACATTAACATATTTTTTCATTACTTATAACCACTATTGCTGGTTAGTGAATACTGGCTGGTAAATTTCGACAGAAAAAAGACACAAAAAAGGCGGAAAAGCGGCAATTCGTTCTTCAGTTGTTTTGTCGAGTGCTAATTATTATTTACATAATAAAATAATGAATTTAATTTTTAGGTTTTTATATTCCTCATATTCAAAACGAAAACTAAGTTTTTCATCCGAGAGTAACAATCTAGATCAAAGCTGGCCAAACCCAGGCCCGCGGGCCATGGGGTGGCCCGCCAAGACATTTTAATTTGCCCGCCAAAACGTCTTCGATCCACGATCGATAATACCCGAGTGCGCATCGTTTTCTGATGGGGAAATTATCAAACAGCTGTTTATAAATCCATTTGCCATCAGTTCCACTGATCTGCTTGAATATCCAGCTAACATTCAATTGGAAGTGACAGATATTCAAAACCAGACTGCTCTGAAAGAAATTTTCTACAAAAATGTATCTTCGGAGCAGCTTACAGGGAGTTCCGCAAGTTTTTGGTAAAACGTTTTCAGGGAAGATTTTCCAACATTGCGCGACATTGCTATACAAATTTTAAGCAGGTTTGGTTCCACTTATGTTTGTGAAAAAACATTTTCAACGCTATCCTACATCAAGAATAAATATCGAACATCTCTCACTGTTAAACACATTTCAGACTTGATTCTTTTTTCTTCATCTGGCCCCTATTTCACCAAGTCGACATATGTCACTGACATATGTAAGCCGACAAATTGACAATTGTCAGTGACAATTGTCAAGTGACACGTGACAAGTGACAAATTTGAGAATTATTATATGAAATACTAAAAAAATACAGGCATTTTGTTACAATTGTCAGTATCTTACTTCAACGACAATTAAGTTGTGAAACAAGAGTAATTTTTGTAAGTCGACATATTTGACAAATTGTCGTTAATTTTTGACATGAGATCGGCGCTGTGTCAGGCTTGCTTTACAATTGTAGTGTTTTAGTTACAAAATTGCTCTCAAAAGCAGTAGTGACAGTGATAGCGATTTAGATGAAGAACTTATAAAAAACGAATAAATTTCTCCTTTGATATAACTGATTTCACGTTTAAAGAAAAATTCCGTATCTGTAAAACCAGGTGCAGTAATAGATCACCCCAATAACAAAAAATAAAGCGTTGACGCCTTAAGTCGTCATATTTCATTTTTATTCCTCCCGCAAAATCAGTTTGGCGTCGGTTATCCCTTTTTTCCTAAAACAAATTAACAAAATAAATTAATGAATTTGATACATTATAAAATTCTTTCGTGCAGAATTCTTTTATGGCTTTTCCAAAAGAATCATTTAAATAATATTGTATATTTTGACGGTGGAGCGTATTATTCCAAGTATTTTAGTATTAAGGTGTTTTCAGACTACGTTACAATATAATAACATATAGTTCATAGCACAGCAATATCGCGCACCATACATTTATTATGGACACGTTCACACTTAGCTATACTATAGGTATATTATTGGTTTACTATACGCTAAACATTATTTGCTATACTATATAGCACAATAGTATAGCTTAGTCTGAAATGAGCTTTAGACTTCTACTTATTCATGTTCCCGGTGGCCCGGTTTCTTAGGTTGCATTATAATATAGTTAAATTCCTACCAAATCATAATAATAATATTAAACCTTGCAGTTTATACAGGTTTTTAATGGAATTAACGCGTTTATATAAATACTAACTACAAAATACTTAACTCTACAATTGCAAGCGGGTATAAAAAACGTAAATTAGTACTTACTATTGTCCTCTTCCTCCAATTTTGCCACGTCGTATTCCTTAAATACTTATAATCTCTGTCGTAAATGCCTAGTTTTTGTAATTTTTGAGCAATTTCCTTCCACTTTTTGATTTTCATATCAAATCTTAAATTATTATCAAAGCCGAAAAGTATTCCTTTATTTTCAGAAATTAAATTTAAAACTTTCTTTTTCTTATTTATATCCATTATAAATATTATTTATATCCATTTTTAATATATTTTAAAATCGAAACGCTTGTGGAGATGATAGATGGAATTGATGAAGATGGAATTAATTGAAAATTGAGTAAAACCGCGGGTAACTAATTTAATCGAGCTTTATATATTATAGAAGCAAAGGAATTCTCACTCAGCATACATATAAAAAAGGTTTTTTTATAATTAAACCCGTCATTGAGTGTACATTGAAAATACAATGAAAAGCTACATTGTTGTTATTTTTAGGTTTTCACTGGGCAATTTTCGACATACGTCTAAATTACGCTTGAAAAATGTAGAAATACCTACATATATTAAACCACAATATTTAAAATAAGGTACTTCTCATATCTTTTTGATAAATGTCGTACCTATCATAATTGTTGAGCGTGGTGAAACAGGCGCCTGTATTTTTTTTTTACAATTGTCGCACCTGTCATCGTGGTGAAACCAGCACCTGTAATTTTTTTGACAATTGTCGCACCTGTCACGATGGTGAAATAGGGGCCAGATCTAAAACCAAATATCGACAAATTACTTTCAAAAAACCTCTTCACAGCTCACATTAACTAAAAATACTAATTTTGTTACTATTTTACTTAATTTGATTCACAAATAAAAAATATTGAAGCATATTGATGTTTGTTTATTTTTGTATGTGTGTAATATTTTATGTATGAATGAACATAGTTTTTTGCCCGGCGCCGCCGCAGTCTATCAAATTTTGCCCTCCAGGAAAATCTATTGGTCAGCCTTGATCTAAATATAGTTTTAGCATTCGAAGAAATTGGGCTGAGAAGAAAGTCTTAACATACAGAGAGTCTCACATAGAGTGGAAATAAAATTCAACGGCGTCTGTGATTAAAACCCCCGGTATCGATTCGCGGGGTCGAATTTTGATTTCCCATGGGGACAGACAGAACTTTTCTGTTGGGATTTGTTGGTGGTAGTGAACGGAACTAATGCGAATGTGGGTATACACCTGGCTATAGTTACGACCATTATACTTGAGTTTGTCGCCATAATCGTGAGTTTCCTTAGTCAATTAACATTAACAGTCTTAACATAATTGAAATTCACAACAGTCAACAACATAAAAACGCACGTTAAGTAGACAATGTCGAAGCCACTTATTAACCTAATCTAAAAATTGAATTGCAGACAATGTCGGGTTAACAGACATAGCCTATGTGCCTATGTAAGACATGTTAGATCGCAACTAGTTAATTGATATATGTCAAGATTTTCATCACCAGCTAATTTACAATAAGCTGTGTTTTCGCATAAATCAGAAGTGAAGAAGAAGTTCTTTTGGTGAACACAACTGTCTGTTATTTTTAACTCGTGAACTTATTTCTAGACGGAAGCCAAAAATGTGGTGATGATTTTTTTAAAACGACGTGCACGGTAATGTCTCTGGTGAATTTATGCCTCTGAGGAAGTGAAGATGATTCAAAGGCATATTATACCATTCTAAATCGTTTTCTGACCTCGTATACCAGATTTACCCTTATTTTTTAGAGCCTTTGAGTATATGCTTATTGTGTTTTGGAGACATATTGGTTTTCGATTGCCAACTCCGATACTTTTTTAAACAACTAAGTTAGCAAACAAGCAACCTAGATAAAACAAGCCTACCTGATGGTACGTGGTAACAGTCACTTATAGTACATGTGGTTTTTGTGTGATTCGCAGCAAATCTATCTGCAACCTCCACAAGAAGCATAGTGTACGTTGCCAACTTGTGACATAAGATGTAAAGTCACGGTACCGGTCAGTAATTTCACTGCCAAATCTTACTCTTCAATCCGGAACACAGCAATGAAAGCACAGAGCACTGCTGCTTTGCGGCAGAAATAGGTAAGATGGAGGTATCCAAGCAGGCGACCCTGGTACAGAGTCTCCTCCGGCGTTGGCGGTGGCGGGGTTGGCATGCACGGCACGAAGAAAAAAAAGAGTTCAACTAATTCAGTGTTGAATACGGATAAAAATAATTATGTTTATTTGATGCTTTAAAATTATTACAAAGACCAGACACCATTTCAGGTGGCGCTTCAAAAATAGGAAAGAAATCTAAAAACAATTCTTATTTACTAAAATTATGTGCTCTACATTTTTTGGTTGAACTGATTTTGATAAAACTTACCTATAGTTTGGCTAATAACTATTTTTGAGACTTTTGACCCTAAATTAAAGGAAATGTGAATGTGAGTTCGCTGAGCATTTAGTTTAGAATCGTCTTCAATCGTACAAAATTTTAGCTTTTTTTTTCAAACTTGACCGAATTGCACAGAATTAAAAAAAACACGTCAATAATGTAATTTCATGTCCTTTTTTGACCTGTTCAGCTCGTTTTAACTATGGAGTTTCATACACATATTTGTGTGATAGTAATGATGGTGTGATGTACCATACCTGATGTTCCTTACAAATTTTTCAAGAAGAACTAAAATACAAGAGTACGCTTAGTATTAAAAAATATAGATGTTTCTGTTTTGATGTCCTTGAAAGTAGTGTTAGTCGGTACATTTTTAGTAACGCCAATAATTATTGTTATTGTTTTGTTTTATATAAGATAAATAATTGATCGAAATAATTAAGTAACGCTCATGAATGTCAGACAGATGCAGAATATTATTTTAATGTAATGCAATTGGCAAGTTTTTAAATGTCAATTGCTGCTTTATGAAAAACATTTCAAGGACAAAGATTTGACAGAAGGAATCATTGCAGAAGAAATTCATTAATGCATTCACTAAAATTATATTAACATTATATAATTAATTAATATGATATATTAATTAATTTACATTATGTTACGATTATACAAAATGATTTGTATTACTTTTTGTAGAAGACAAAACTTATTAAGTTTTAAATTTAAAGTGCGCCTCAAAATTATTTCCATATTTAAAGAAGTTATTCAAACTATGTATTTAACTATGAGAATAACTCTAAAATTAAAAAGAAAGTTCAGAGGCACCAAACAAACGTAGTAAGTACCTAAACCGACATTGCCGAACAATTGAACAATTAAACTAATTATTTGACGTTTGCATCAAGAAAAAAGATAGAAAAATACCTCATTGCACGACTCCAGATTCCATTATCCTCCTAAGTTGTTGTTACCCAAAACCTATTGTTGCAGCCATAAATAATGCAGTAAAACCACATCCGAATCTAATTCTGCCGCGTAAATTTTACGATGTCTAGGATGGAGCATAATGCACTACATGCAATTTTCTGCCGAATTTTATCCTATTTTTATGGCGTCTACACTTGAGTAATGAAAAACTATAAAAGTCCGTGTGGGGACTGTAGGGGCACGGTGAGACCCAAGTTTATGGCCGGGTGGCGAATAGGCGCTACGCGGCTTTTATTCCCTCGCCAATTTCACGAGCTCCTCTATAAGATGGCGACCCACGTTTAAGCCGGAATAAATTGCGTAGGTATTGCGTAGCTATTGCGTAGGTACACATTATGTATTTGAGCATCCACATACTTTTTTGATAAAACAATAATGCATAGCCGCTGGAAGTGTATTAAGAAGGCTAGTCGACCTCGCGCATCAGTGAGTTCCAATCTCTGAGCGAGAAAAAGTTTTTCACGGCCTTTTTGTAAGGCCTGGCTCCACGGTCCTAGTTTTTCGACCGCAAACGGCTCAAAAATGTTATCTAAAACAAACGCTTATTTGTGCCGTTTCGTGAATTCAGCTGAAGTTGTAGCCGAACTGTAAGGTAAAGGTGTCGATGCAGGTGGCATCTCACACCAGTGATCGCCTCAGCTTCGTCGGGTTTTATGTCGGCGGCGTCGCACATCAAACTTTTTGGTTCTAGAATGTTTGATGTTCTTCTGATGACAAATGCCCGACGAAACATGTTGCTTAATTTGGCACAAGCTTTAGCTTTTGACACAAGTGAGATCGTGGTGACCAAAATTAACCATGAACGGTAGCAAAGTGGGATTATTCAGGGGCCTTCTAAGTTTCAGCAAATTATGCTGAGAAAAGTGGTGCGATGTTCTAATGATCCGGTGTGCTATGAAAGTACCTATTGTTTGTATAGTCATAATTCCTATTCTCTTGCTCCCAAAAGCCGGAGACGACCGCGTTTTACAAGACTTGTTAATCATCATCATCAGAGCTCATATACCTACGTCCCCAACGAGGGGCACGAGCCTACCCTAACTAGTTATGTTAGGGCAATTAGGCCTTAGTCAACCATACACGTTTAACGGGAATTAATTTATTTACACATATAGAAGCTTAGGGATTCTGAAGGACATGATAAATGCAAGAGGGACTTTAAGCTCAAATTATATAATTATATCTTCAGCACTGTAAGAAACTTTGAATTTTACTGTATTTCATCAGCTCACTTCGAAGACAACCTGTAGCGATAAATCAGGTCACTCCGCAGTAAACCTATGTACTCTAATTAATCAGATCATTTTGTGGGAAACCTGCACCGTTAATTAGGTCACGCCGGAAAAAACCTGCTTCGTTAAGAAGGTCCTGTAAGAAACCTTTGACGAGTATATTAGATTTTAAACGATTTCACAAAAAGGGGAAAGTTCTCAATTCGAGTGTATGTTCTTTTTTCGTGTTTGTTTTTATTTCATAAGCTATTCAGGTATTTGCGACAAGTAGTCGTGAGTCAAGTAGTTAAGTAGTCAGGTGTTAGATGTTAGTTTTGTAAATACAATAAGCACGTATTGATCCTCAGTTGAGTTCTTTCAAGCTATTTCGGTAAACTGGTATTAAATTCACTAAAAAACTAAAATAAAAAATATAATTAATATAAAAATTACCTTATTATTTTGGAAGAAAGAATGTCTACGGAAAAATGTTCAACAAAAAATAAAAACTCACTGTATCCTTATTGATATTTTACTCTTCTATTCCTAGACCCATAACATTTCGTCAATATTTCAAAGATAAACCAATAAACAATGTTCATTGGTTTACCCTTTTCTAAGACTTGAGTTTGGCAGAAATGGTTATGTTTACAACAGATTGCCAAATACCGGGTGTAACTGAACGCCGAAATAATATTTAAGGGCATACCTAAGTATAGGTGAGATATTGGCTGGTCCCTAGGTACCCATCTTAGATCTGGAAACCTAGTACTTTCCGAGTTAATCAACTTTAAAATAAAAATAATTGCGTGGTTTTATGAAACCACGATGCAAGTGAATTTTTTTTCAGATCGTAGGCATTTACGAGTAACAGAAAATTTTCGGAAAATTATTCGATTTAAAGTGCATTATAATCGCGTTTGTAATCTTCTTTCTCATCTGACAAGAAAATTAAAAACACAACGTAACTAATTAAAAAATAAACAAAAAACAATAATAAAAAAAAATATGAAAAAAAAAACAGTGCTCTACACCAGGATCGAACACTGCCACCCACACTGATTAAAAGTCAAATATAAGTCAAAGATCTAACGCTTAGACTAATCCTTGCTGAATGAACCAGTAAAATTAAAGATCTCATGTTTTTGTGTAATGCGACATGCGATAGGTGGACAAAAAAATTAGAGGCGATGTAAAAAAAGTTTCACTTTGAAAACAAAAAGCAAAAACTTTCAGTACAGTGACAGCCATAGTCCAGTTGACTAAGCAAATAACACAGTAGAAATGTAAACACTGAATGAAGAAACAAGGTAGGTACGCAAGTAGGTTGGAAAAAGGAACATGATTAGCTCCAATACTTCTCCACAAACCTCGAAATATTATTTTCATCCCCCCATCTCGGAAAGAGTATTATTGCTATTCGATATCTGACCGCCAAAGCCGTTTTTAGTCACTTGAAGTTAAAGTAAATTTGAATTTAGAACATCGCGTGCTCTAGGTATGTGATTTCAAAACATCATTAAACCTATTTACTTCCATCTCCATGGTGCCGAATTTATCATACAAACTTTTGTTTTTAATTTGCTTTGCGCGCACCATTTTGTTTTGACGTATTGTTATAAATAAGAAACTTGAAAACAAGTAAAAAAAACGTATTATTTGGTATACATGATATAAACATTTTTCTGTAATACCAAGGATGATATAAAGAATCGTTTATGGTAACACTTACCTATCATGTTATGTTGTAGTAGAAATGTACCTAAACTGAAATAAAAGTATTTTGTGATTGTAAATGTTTTATTTTGCATTTAGTCATTTCCTCGCTGTGACTTTTCACCTTGTGCTCTTTTTCACCTTGTGCTCTTTTGATTCCCTCGCTAACGTTAAGGATTCTAATTTTTGAATCACTCGCTGCGCTCGTGATTCAATTTTAGAATCTTTCGCTTGCTCGGTCATCAAAGTTGAGCACGCGGTAAAAAAGAAACTTTGCACTCATGTATAACAAATAACTATTTGGTGTCCGTTACATTCTTTAAACAGACACTTTAGAGCCTTCTTGAACTTAGAAGCTTTCTGAGCTTAAAAGATTTTTATGAATACAAATATTGAAAAAAAGGGGCAACACATATCGTTATTTTTATCGATAATTTAGCGGTTGTTTGTCGGTATTTTTAATGGTCTTGATTTATTGTTACAGTCATACCTAGTCCCTCCATTGTAGCCACAGCGCAAACATTACTGATTTACTGCGAGCGTAAAGATCAAATTAGCGTTTTATGTTTACTGCGAGCCGTCGACTAGAACTAATCACTTCTTAGATCGATATATCTCATCTCGATGCTTGTGTTCAGTTTTTATTGTTATGTATATACAACGAAAGCTTTATGTAATTTCAGAGAAGGGTCTGGTAATGGGAAAAGGTCGTAAATGAGTTTTATGCCATTAGAAATTATTTATGAAGATAATGGAGGGGGTTCAATATTCACATAATTTTGTTGAATGATGGCGGAGTATCTTTTGCAATATTTTATAGCCAAATTTTATTGAAAAAATCTTAAGTATTCTTTTTTTCTAAATATGTCCAGAACGTAGAATTTAATGCCTTTGTTCGGAAATGCCTCTTACAGTTTTCTTATGGAATTTTTGTTGGTCGCTGCAGTACCTACGTTGCAGTTTGCTTGTTAATTGTTGTTGGCCAACTCAGTAGTACAAAAAAAAATATAACATCTCTTTGAAAAGAGCTACTTGGCTCAGGAATAAGAGGTGATTTAGAAAGTGGATATTTTCAGTAAAAGTTCCAATTACCAAAGAGAGTTTTTTATATTTATTCATTTTTCTTTTTAACCGACTTGATAAAGAAGGTGTTTTTCAATTCAACGCATATATATTTTTTTGTGTATATGATAAGCGATCACTCCGCCAATTTCTGGATCGATTTTCCAAATTCTTTTTTTATTCGATAGAGTATACTCCTGGGGTACACTGTAACCAAAGTCAGTATCTGAGGATGGAATCCCAGGAAAATAGAGGGAAACCCTTAAATTTTACTGGTACGTCCAGCGTGTTTCAGGTTTTTTCCGATGTTATTCAGAGCATCGGTGGCGCTGTGGACTCGGCAATTAAGGCAATAACAAGTGTTTTTCGTTTTACGAATTTCATTTCTACATTTATTTGACGCTCTTACGGTGAAGGAAAACATCGTGAGGCAACCTACATAGGCTGCATACATCTGCGAGGAAATTCAAAGGTGTTATGTGAAGTTGACTAATCCGCACTGGGCCAGCGGGGTTGACTAAGGCCTAAAACACCCTAACTAAGGGTAGGATCAAGCCCCTCGGTGGGGACGTATATGAGCTGTGATGATGATGATGACGTATTGGCTTGGCTGTACGACGGTTGCCCCCGCGGTAACTGAAAAAAAAAACAAAAGCGCTCGAATTAGTCTCTGTTCTTGAAATCAATATACTTTGTTGTATTTTGCAAAAATAATAAGTTCTACGTCGAGATAGGAAAGTGACAATGCATTAACTCCTGAAACAATAACTATTACTTATATTCACATGTCTTTTTAAATAAATATAATCATTAATTACATAACATCGTCTCTATTATTTATTGTCTCATATAAAGGGGCTGAAAATTATATTATAGTACCTATATGACTCGAAAGCAAATTATTTCTACCTCGGGCGATGTACTTTGAATCCCTCGTTACGCTCGGGATTCTATTCTAGAATCCTTCGCTTCGCTAGGTAAAAATACTACTTTGCTCTCTTATCATACAATTACTGAATTTGGAATTCAACATATTCTTCGACATTCTTAACGAATATGTGAATTAACATTTTTTAACAGTATTTTGTTTGTTTAACATAAAAAAGATCCAATACAATACAATTTAATGCAATACAATATAATAGATAGAACATTAATATTTTCATTCGTCAATCATAGCTCGAAGATACCGAATTCTTTAACTAGTTCCATTCATTGACGTAGGTATATAACACTGGTATTTCTTGTCATATTACAATGACTTATTAGTCACCAAGAACCACAGACTTAAAATAAAGTAGGTCTATGCCAAAACTTATAACACGTGGCTTTATTTATTTTCACGTGATTATGGCTATCTAGCTAGCTAGTCGTAGTCGACAAGCATTAATTGAGCGCTGCAAAGTTGAAAATCTACTCACTAAACGAGCCCCTTGTTCTTAGGAGAGGCGGCCCGGATGAGGGAAAATCTATCAGAAATCCTCTACCAGCTAGGTAGGCTTTGCTAGTCATACACAAAGCTTTTAGTTAGAAAGGCAGTGAAATTACTATACTGTGTCCATACATCTGGTAACGTACATTGAAATGCTTGCAAGGGTTTCATAGTGATGAAGTTTACGGGAACCATTTAATTTAGGTGACTGTAGCTATTAACCATCACGTAGATAGTCTGCTTGTTGAAAAATATTAAAGATTTTTCAGAAAAAGGACCATCACCAAGTTAGCAATTTATAGTTGACATTGGTGGCAATTCTGCTGGTACTAATTGGATTAAACTAAACTAAATTTAGTTTGAGTGCTGTCAAATTGTGTTTTCACTCAAAATTTTCAAAAAAAAACTCGATTTGACAGCACTAAAACTAAATTTAGTCTAGTCTAATCCAATTAATGCCAACAGAATTGCCACTATTATCAAAATAATTTACTTTAACTATTATCCCCAGATCCCCATATAGCTCACCTGGCGGCAGTGATTTTTAATTTTAACTGCTTGTTAACGTATATGTATTTATCTTAAAGTAAACAGTTCGGTAATCATGGATTTTATTTTTTAGGTCTCAAATTGAGTCTTGGAGAAACAACCCAGAAGACTGCGTACCTACCTACCTGTATGGGAATAGAAATGAAAATCCGAAGAAAAAAAGACAACAACCTGAGGCACTGATTGAAAACATGCCCTTTAACCCATGAAAAAAATAAATGTTTCATTACTCATACTCTGAAAGTAGGTCTGAAGTTGCCTGAGGAGCGGGTTGAAAGTAATACTTGTCAGCCCTAGAGAGAATCACTTTCAACTGACAGATGCTGTCAAATTTTAAAATAGAAACTAGTTCTTTTTTCACATTTATATTAAACCATGTTCCGACTTTCTATACAGCCACTAACTACAGCGCGGTGTAAAATTCAGATAACGTAATGTTATGTATTTAAAGATTATATTTTTAAAATGACTTTATTATAATTTATTTTCAACTATTTCTTTAAAATAACATACATTTGGGCAAAATATTTACCATTTTTAAAATTATGAAAATGAAAAATAATGACTGAATATAACTGGCCGGCCACAGAAAAAAAAACAAAATAAGCGGGAAAGCGGCAATGCGATCTTCAATGCGAGTTTTTTCCATTTGTACTCGTACTTCCGTATAGCAGAGATTTGTATTAACTGTTAATTATATTTGTATAACATTGTGTTTTAACACAATGATTTCATCTGATTCAGGTATGAAGTTAACGCCTGATTTTATGAGAAAACGGGCTAAAGCAGAAGTTGTTGATTTATGTTTTTTCTTTAGCTAATTCATTGTTTTATTTTTACTTTCATTGTATTTACTTTCATTGTATTCGTAATGAAAAGCACAGTGTTTACCTCGGGTTAACGACTTATTTAGTCCCTCGAACTATTAAATAAGTTACTTTCACCCCTAGGGTGAAATTATTAATAGTACGTTGTTAACGTACTATTAATACTTCTTGATAAATTTATGTCACGCTAATTAGGCTCTTATTATGTTGTCACTGTAAGCATTACGAAATTTTACGTGGTCTAAACATAACCGTACCCTTACGGCCGGTTGCACCAAATTTACGTTTAACGATTTTGTAAAAGTAACAAAATAAATACGTGAGAATTGCACCATAATCTAGTTCAATTGTAGTTTAATTCTATCCTTTACATTTAAAAAGGGTTAATACTGTAGGCCGCACCTGAGTAGGCGTAAGTCACGTAAAGTAAGTGGTACGTAAGGTAAGTGGAAGCACAGTTTAACAATGTATTTATTTTGTAAAACTGTGGTGGTAGGTAGGCACGTACTCGTACATTTATTTTGTGTTTGAAGCTCGATGATGACGCTCACAGCTCAAAGTGAATTCGCTGTAGGTAATCGCATCGCATTTTGTATTCCTCGGGAGGTTTAAAAAAATTGGCCCATAATATAATTAACCCATGGGTATTAATGACCAATTTTTCAATAGTCAGATAAATTTACACCATAGATTTAGACTATAGTCTATGCTTTTAAGGCGAGGTATCGGTAGAAAGTGCCGAAAACTGCTCCGGGAAATTTTCCCGGGGAAAACAGATAATTTACACATTTAGTATTAAAATATAGTCATAAAATAAATATATGATATAAATAATGATATTATCTAATGAATGTACTAATCTGTTACATGATAGGATCTATTTCAGTCGATCATATAAAATTCCGAAAATAAGGTTAAATGAAGCACTAATACAAGTTTTTTGTAATAAATATCTGATTTTGCATATTATTATTATAAGTATGAGATTAATCTTTAAATTTTACAGATACACTACTAAAAATAAGTTTTCAGTTAATATCCGGTAACTAGATATGCAGCGCCGGTCCTAGGTCGGTGCGAGCGGTGCGACCGCACCGGGCGCCGTCATAAGGGGGGCGCCGAAAGCACTCGACCACCGATCGACTATCAATCGTGCGCGCAAATCGTATAGGCGAACATGGGGACGTTTAAGCAAGAACTGTTATATTAGGTTTTTTATAAACATACACATTCGAGTTATTCGCGATTGAAATCTAGGATTTTTCATGAAAAAAAAATATTTTGAGGGGTTTCCACAAATCTATATATACATATAAAAGGAGATGTCCCCATCTATAGAGGCACGTACAGCCGTAACTGTTAATGGTAGAAACGTGAAATTTGGACAGTTGTTTTAATTCAAAATGCGGACGCACACTAAGAAGGAATTTTTAAAAAAATTAACCCTAAGGGATAAAATAGGTTGCAAGTTTGTATGGAAAAATCTTTAAATTAGCAACGATTTTGATAAAACTTGAGATTCATGCTCTTAAAACTTTCATTGAACACGTGTTTCATGGTTTATTGGAATTATGCACCCCCTTATGGGTGCAAAATAGAGGTTGAAAGTTTCTATGAAAAATATTTAAAATCTGCTTCATTTTCTATGAAATTTATTTTTTCGGGCATAAATAGGCTACAAAATAATTTTTCCTAGGGGAAAATATAAATTCCCACGGGAAAACCTTAGGCGCATAACACATTGCACCGGACACCGCTGCGGTGTACGGAGGGACGAAAACCGCATGCGGCTGCGGCGGCACGGAACCGTGCCACCGTACGGTTTGCTCCGTATCACCGTCCGGAACTGCGGTGCACGACGACGCCCCGCATCACCGCATTATCTATGAGATCTATTAAGCGTATGCACATCCTTTCTACGCAAAAATCCGTACGATACTACGGCACAGTGTGGCATACCCCGCGGACCGCACCGCATCACCGTCCGGGAGTGCGGTGCCGTCGCGCGCGCCGCACTACCGCACGGTGATGCGGTGCGAGTGTGTTATACCCTGCGGTTTTTGTATACAAATTAAGATTCTCCAGTCAAAATTAAAAACCGCAGCACCGCACACCGGAGCGGTGTCCGGTGCAATGTGTTATGCGCCTTAATAACGCGGGCGAAGCCGCGAGCGCAAAGCTAGTAACTCATAACTAAGCGGTTTATCGCGGTAAACTGTCACAATACAATACGCTTTGATCGTATTTTCACAGTTCACCTGACAAACCCTTATTATAATATCGTGTTTTAGTGGTAGTTTGGAAAAAAGTTCGATGTAAGTCAAGATAGATTTTTTTCAATTTTTAAAAAGTTTGTCTTCTTTAAATTACTCAAAAACGAATTCTTACTAACAAAAACTTAAAAGTTATGTTTGTTAATTTACTGTCAATTGGTTTTTTATTTTATGTAGCATCAAAAATGACTTGCGTTATGAACGTTTAATTAAAGTTTGCATGTTATAGTAAAACTTCGCTCTCCCCATTGCTTTGAAGGGAATCTATACAAATAGCTGCTATTTGCTGACGAGATCATACTAGGAATGGAATATTATATTCCGCATTCCAATCTCGTCAGTAGAGGCAGACGTAACCTCTGGTTCAATCGCGAGTGCGCCTCTGCTGTTGAAAACAAACAGCTGGCTTACCGCGCTTGGATCAGAGGCCGAGCATCTAAGGATCCCAATACAAGCCTACTGAAAACAGCCTACAATAATGCCACCAAGTTATGTAAGAGGGCTTACATTAGAGCGGATGCTCAGCGCATTGCACAAGTGGGCCAGGAACTGCTATCGCACCCTACGGGTAGCCGTTCTTTTTGGCGCCTGGCCAAAGCTGTGCAATCAAACTTCTGCCAACCCTCGCTGCCACCGCTGAGACTTGCCGATGGCTCACTTGCTCATCAGCCGCAGGAGAAAGCCGACCTCCTGGCAAAACTCTTTGCGGCTCATTCCCGTGTCGATGACTGTGGTACACAACCTCCGAAACTGTCCCATTGTGGCAGCACCATGCCCGATATCCGTATCAGACAGCGTGATGTGCGGGCGGAGCTCCAGTCGATCGATACTCGAAAAGCAAGTGGACCAGACGGCATTCCTGCGATTGTTCTTAAGAAGTGTGCAGCGGAGTTGACTCCGGTCCTTACGCGTCTATACCGTCTGTCGTTCTCTGCTGGTTGTGTGCCGAAATCTTGGAAAGAGGCCAATGTCCAGCCGGTTCCCAAAAAGGGAGATCGTTCTGATCCGGCTAACTATCGCCCTATAGCCGTCACTTCCATTTTGTGTAAAATCATGGAGAGGATCCTTAATACACAGCTGATCCGTTACCTGGAAGGTCACTCGTTACTTAATGACCGACAGTATGGGTTTCGTCCTAAACGGTCAACAGGTGACCTTCTAGCGTTCCTTTTGCACAAATGGGGTGAATCTATCGATAAGCGCGGCGAATCGGTGGCTATTAGTCTCGACATCGCCAAAGCTTTTGATAGAGTCTGGCACAAGGCTCTTCTTTCCAAGCTTCCGGCATACGGATTACCCGCGCAGTTCTGTACGTGAATTGCCAGCTTCCTCCACGAGCGTAGAATTCGCGTTGTCGTTGACGGCTGCGCTTCGCGGTTCGTGGCAGTGAACGCTGGTGTTCCGCAAGGCTCCGTTCTATCCCCCACATTGTTTCTTCTGCATATCAATGATATGCTTTCCTTGGGAGCTATACATTGCTATGCAGACGACAGTACAGTGCATGGGGGATATCACGGGGCCTCGGGGGCTGCTCGTGGTGATATTGGTAGGGAAAGGCAGAATCTTATCATTGAGCTCAACAGGACGCTGGACCTCGTCTCCGAATGGGGCTCCAACAATCTTGTTGAGTTCAATGCTAAGAAAACACAGGTGTGCGTGTTCTCGGCGAAAAGGTCACCTTTCCTCCCCCTTCCTTCTCTTCAGGGCACAACCCTTCACACACAGAGCAACATCACCTTGCTCGGAATGAACATTCGCTGCGATCTGAACCCCAGAGACTACATCGAATCCGTCATAACTACTGCCTCACGGAAACTCGGTGTCCTGAACAAGGTGCGTAGGTATTTTGCGCCGGACCAACTATGCTTGTTGTATAAAACTCAGGTTAGGTCTTGCGTGGAATATTGCTCGCACCTTTGGGACGGCTCCGCTCAGTACCTCCTCGATGCTCTGGACAGATTGCAGCGTCGCGCTATTCGCATAATTGGTGATGTAGAGGCAACTAACACCCTCGAGCCTCTACAACTTCGTCGTGACATCGCCTCTCTTAGCGCCTTTTACCGAATGTTCCATGGGGAATGCTCTGAGGAGCTCTTTAACCTTATCCCTCCCTCTCCATTCCTTAACAGAAACACGCGTAAGGGCCTTCGGAGTCATCCGTACACTGTGTCCTCCTTTTCACACCGTACCAAGAAATTCCAAGATTCCTTCTTCTGTCGTTCATCCCACACTTGGAATTCTCTACCTGCGCACGTGTTTTCTCCATCCTACAACATGGGTTCCTTCAAAAGAGGCGTGAAAAAGCATCTTTTGGGCCGGCAAGGGGCGGGCAGGTAGGAGAGTGGATGTCGTCCCTACTCTATCTGTCAACTCATTTGGGCCTCTTTCACCGCTTAACATCAGGCGGGAGGAGGTCATTTGCCGGGCCATCCATAAAAAAAAAAAAAAAAAAAAAATTAAAGTGTCTGTTTGTAATGTCAAAATAAAAAGTTTTTACTAAATGGGTATGAATGTATATCGGGTACAAATAACAAAAAAACATATTTAAAAAAAATGTGTCTGTCTGTCTGTCTGTTTGTTCCCGCTAATCTCCGGAACGGCTGGTCCGATTTTGAAGCGACTTTCACTAAAGACTTTGTCCGCGTGGAATAGTGACTTTTAGCAGAATTTTGATTTTAGTAGGCAATTTTTTTAAAGATCTTGATAAAAAAGCCTATGTTTGACCTTATATAATTAGCTATCTATTAGTGAAAGTCCCGTCAAAATCGGTCCAGCCGTTCCGGAGATTAGCGGAAACAAACAGACAGACAAACATTTTTTAAATTGTGTTTTTGTTATTGGGACCGGATATACATTCATACCCATTTAGTAAAAACTTGTTATTTTGACATTACAAACAGACACTTCAATTTTATTTATTTATAACCATTTTATTTCATCATCACAGCTCATATAAGTCCCCACCGAGGGGTTCGAGCCTACTCTATGTTAGGGTGATTAGGCCTTAGTCAACCACGCTGGCCCAGTGCGGATTGGTCCACTTCACATACATTATTGAATTTCTTCGCAGATGTATGCAGGTTGCCTCACGATGTTTTCCTTCACCGTAGGAGCGTCAGACAAATGTACATATGAAATTCGAAACGAAAAACACATTGGTACATGGCGGGTCTCGAACCCCGACCCCCCGATTGGAAGGCAAGTGCCGAAACCACAGCGCCACCGACGCTCCGACTTCCGACCATTTTATTTAGAACATATCAATAACCATTTATTCAATAAAGTCTATAATTCGATAAAATTGTCATTAGAGTTTGTATTTTTTTGTGGGTAATTATTCAAATTCTATTTTCAATACCGTGTAGTAATAAATAAAAGATTATTCGAAACCTTTCAAGCTATTTCTCTTCGAATTACGTAATAAGTTGCACTCCAGGGGTTGATTTTCAAGGGTAAAATGTTGTAACACGTCATAAAACATGCCTAAAATACTAAATGTAATTTATTGATATATTGAAATGAGTTTTTAATATATTGAAATCTTTAATTCTTCTTTTTCTCATTTTTCTCCTATAGGCTAGATGAATGAAAAAAAATTATAGCTCTAATATAAGCTCTTTCATATAAAAAACAGAAAGAAAAAATCGGTTTTCAAATAACTATAAAAACAACAGAGATATAAATATGGCGGTTTGACAGATTTTCTATAAAAGCTGTCAATCTACTCGTATTAGAAGTATCATGGAAGCATGGAAGTATCTAAATATTTATCCCTCGGATAAAAGTTATCCGAATTTTGACCCTTAATTTGATAAAGCATCTAATAGTTCACAAAGTTGAATGCTTGCGGCAAATCTACACTAAGGTATAAACATATACTAAGCCCAGAAAGTCACTTTTATGCTCACAAACTTTTTATCGCAGGCGTCCGTGTGGCTTTTTTATTTTTACGACGGACGTGTCCGCTACCGTCTACTCCAATTTATTTATAATGGCCTATAAAAGAGTAAAGTACACACAGTACGAGGGGGACTAGTTCTTTACTGTTTATGAGAAAGGAGCGCATACGTAGGTATCCTCGTGTACATGTACCCACTATGCGTAGGTAGGTAGAGTCCCATTCAAATTTTACATTTAGGTACTCTATGAAAACCTCCACTATTACGAGCGACATAAGAACGGTCCAAAGGTCAAACAGTATAGTTAGGATTGTAAATTTCTTTGAAGCCGAAGCAGAGGAAACTTATAATCCTAGATATACTAATGCGAAAGTGAGTTCGTTTTTTTGTTACGCTAAAACACTAAACCGACATAAAAAATTATTTTACCAATAGAAACCTACATTATCAGCGAGTAACATAGGCTGTATTTTTTTAATTAGAGATCTCTATCAACGCGAGCCAAGCCGCGTGAAAAGCTAGTATATAATAATTAGGCTTAAGACTATAGTATTTTCATTAATGAGAAACATGACCGCGGACTTCGTTTGCCAAATTTGAAATCTAATATCGAGATATCTAAGAAAATATTTATTTTTTAATAGGAAAAGACTAATTATTATTGATATTATTAAGGCAAAGCTGAAGGCGAAAGCGAAATATGCTAAATGATATAAAAAGCGAAAGTTTGTTTTTCGGAAGTAATTTCAGGAACTACTAAACCGATTCCAAAATTATTCTTGAGGCTATATTATTTTGATTGTGATTAACTAGCGAATCGCCTTGGCTTCGCATGGGCAGTAAGTTTTATATAAAAAATCTACGCCGGCATAGCCGCGTTCGGGTAGCTAGCGGTAAAAATAAGTACTTATATAAAATAACTACAAGTTAAATAAACAACAAATTGAGTAAATTGAATTGGTAACGAGATTGGTTCACGCAAGATCCCCCGAATGCAGATTTAATTGGGCGTTATTGCAACTGCAACTCATCACCTACCCGCTGGGCACGGACGGGTCTTATTTCAGAATATGAATTTTGGAAATTTCTATGAAATTTATTATCCGAGCTCCTAAATATAAATAACAGTCTTATATATAATAGGCTACAAAATTACAAATAATAATAACGCGGACAAAGCCACGAGCGGAAAGCTAATGATAGTGACGACAAATCCATGATGCATTAATAGTAGATTTTACAAGTACACAAAACGACCCATTTTTATCCTTTTAGGTTTTAGATAGTAATGTCGAGGATAAAATGGTTTTGTGGACGAGTTATAAACTCTGCTTTTCACTTCGATTGCGAGAAAATAAAACAGTAGTATAACATAACATTTCTTTATGTCTTAAAAACAAATAAGGCAAATAAATTAATGTATAATAAAATAACAAATTCTATCTCTGAACTTCTTATTGTGTTTGGCTGTATGGCTCATTTTCTTTGCCTTAATATAGATACATTTATGTATGAGTAGATACGTTAATGCACTTGTGCACAAAATTCGATTTTGTGCAGCAATATCCTGCACAAATAAGCACTTTCAGAGCATGAGAAGTGAAAAATTAATTAACGTCTCTGAGTGCGGCTGCGGCAGCTATGACGCATTAGTTGGCAAGATAACGTGTGCAGGTACGTATAGGTAGGTATGTCCCACTATATACACTGCAATCTTTTCAGGGGTTGTAGTTTTGAGAATCTTACAAAGATATTTAGTATTTAGGAGAGCTACATTATGGTAACTGTAGCATAGCCCACAGACGTATAAAGTGGCATACCTATAGCCATTGAATACTTATCATTTGAGGAAGCTTTCTTGTTTGCTAGAATTGACACTATTTCAAATTTTTCATATAACAATTTGGAAATAATTTTGTTAAAATAGTTCGATAGTCGAACTACTGGTAGGACTAGATGGAATAAACCCATTTTTTAAACTTACATGAAAGAATTTGAAAAATAAAGAGACCCGTGTTTTTGGCTATTTATAAAAGTAGAGTTGGTCATATAGTTAATTGATGTGTTTGGCTCTTGTTTGGCTAGGGCCCATAAAAACTTAAACTTTTTTCTTGACAGATATCAGACGTGTGCTGGTATGCGTGTTCCAGATAAGCACCTGATTTGCAACATTTCAAACTTTATGTGCTAGTTTCGCGTGGTTCATGTAAATGTTTTTGCCATAAAATGTTAACATCAAATATATAGGTCCTCTAATACCAGTCTTTGACAGCTTTCTTATGAAAACTTTTATCATGAATAAAATAGGTTTTACAGGCGATTTAAAAAATAAATTCAAGAAATTTATGTAGTTTTATAGCCGATTCTGTTTTGTGCCATTTGTAATTTTATATAAGTTATATTATATTGGGTCTATTGGAGTTGTCAAAAATCAGCACGAAATATCAGTTCCTAACCGTTTCAATTGTAAAATTGTAACGTAGTGGAGCTAAAAATGTTAACATTTCTTAAAATAAACACAAAACGTGGTTAAAACCGGATGTTAGCACCAATAAGTAGGTAGTAAGTTTATCTGGAACGCACCGTGAATGACATTTGAATGTTAGCGTTTTAAACATAGTTTTTTAGGATAGGCCTATCCCTTGTTCAGTCCAACACCTCATAGGTACTCTAAAGTTTTTTTGAAATATCTTTAAAATTATTAGGTAGGATATGAAAAATTACGAAACAACGTATTGTAATAACAATGCAAAAATCTCGAAGTGGTTTTTGAATATTGGTTTCTAAGCAAAAATGAAATCTTGTCAATTGTGCATCTACTTAGGTACCTACTTATTTGGTATATACATGATGGTAACACATTCATGTCGGTCATTCATTTAAAATAAAGATTACACAAGGTCTATCCTCGAACTCTGGATAATATTTGTTATGTTAAAATGTATCTCCTTTTATTTAAAATTTATTGTACTTATATTAGCTTTTTAGTGTTGTCTACTCGTACATTGAAAAATTTGCGCAATAGGTACCTATCAGCATATTGCTATTATTCAATACCTACTTATATATAAAAACTTCATGATACTTATTGCAATTGCGTGTTGACTACATAGCTACGCTACTTGAAAACTTACAAGTTTACTCTGTGAATGAATGCATAAATAAATATCGATCGATTTTCGGCCCGTTCCAGATAAGCATTTTTAGCCATAAATACCAACATTTTTAGCATCTCTGCGTTCCATTAGCCGGTGATGCTAGTTTTTCTTGCTGGTTGTCATGCGTTTCATTTAAGCATTTGTAACACGAAATGCTAGCATCAAATACCCATGCTAATAGATGGGTCCTCTGATACCACTTTTTGACAGCTTTCAAATTTGACATTTGGAATCTTTTTTTCATGAATCAAAAAGGATTTTCAGCGGATTTAAAAAATTATTAAAAGATATTTGTAGTATTAGCCAATTCTGATTTATATTAAAAAAAAAAATAAGTGGCTGGACTAATTAAGTGAGGTGTCAAAATTCAGCACGAAAAATCAGTACCTTGCGTTTCATTTGTAACAATTAGCGCGGCTAAAAATGTCAACATTTCTTAAAAGAAACGCAAAACGAGGCTAACATCATATGTTAGCCTCAGAAAGTAGCAGTGCTTTATCTGGAACGCAGGGTTTGTAGGACGAGGGTTAACATACGTTCCCGCCTATGAAATATGGCGGCTGCAATGCGCAATCGTGATTGGGCCGTGTGACCGTACTTTCTCTGCGGCGGACTGCCATAATGCGCGCGCATCTAACTAATGCAATTTTATTGGTTTGGGAACGCTTATGTTAAAATGGCCGCTGGATGCTCACACGTGCTAATACAAGGAGGGAAATATATTTAAATAAATTCAATATCATTGCTGAAGTTACTACTAGGAAACGATCAGTTTTTAATAATTAAGTACTATTAAGCATACTGCGGTGTCGTTGTGGTCTGGATATGGACCTAACGTATAAGTAGAGCGTGGTAGAGTTCTTGTTTATTATGTAGAGTAAAAATTTAGTAGGTACTTAGACTAGGTAGGTACCTCTTAAATGGAAGTACCTATTTGCTGGAGGCCACACTTATGTAATGGTTTTTTTTAAATGACTCTTTTCCACCTGGTTTTAAGTGGAAGTGGAGTCCAAATACGACAACAGCTAGTGCAGGAGAATGGAGAGAGAATACACGCTACACTAGCCACCCACCCTCACCTTGCCGATCTGCAAGGTGCTTCTTCATGCGTATTCTAAAGGACCCGAGATTGTAAAAAAGAGGGAACACGTATGTTAATAGTGAGTTCCATTTTCAAAATTTCATGATTCTAGCTTAACGGAAGTACCCTATAGATATTGATTCCCTTGTGAAATCACAAAATATGCGATATAAACGGTTATTTATACTTACCTACTTATGTTTTGATCACGTCGACTTACAAGTTTGATTTTTTTACAGCTGAAAGAGTCGTATATTTCAGTTTGATATCTCTATGCGTTTCTGAGAAAATTTGATATTTACAGACAGACAGTCCGATGGACAACAAATTAATCCTATTAACGGTTCCAGTTTTTCCATTTGAGGTATGGAATCTTAAAAATGCAAGTCAAATATTGTGCGTCCTTAGTTATCTTAAATCTCAGGATAATTTATCAAGGAAGATTTCCCTTTCCAATTTCTAACAACCTTCGTGGTCAGAGGTTTAGACCACCGGGTGTTGATCTAGAGGTCTGGGGATCGATTTCCCATAACAGCAGGAGTTTTTCTGCTCGGTGTGATTTGTATATAGTAGGGCTTCTGAGCCCGCCTGGCAAGCTACCACGTCTTACATAAGTTTGTCGGCATAATCACAATGATGATAGCATTGTTGTAAGGTAGCCAGTTCCTCGGCTGTTGAGGAGTTGAGGTGAAGCTCGCTTCCACCTTCGGCCTTATCCTCACTTACCATTCAAGTGTGATGAAGGTCAAGAGGTTTCCTGTACGTCAAAATAACTTTCCGAAACATACAGTGGTGAATGAAGCGAAAAAGCCATACAAGGCCTAATTAATGCATAACCTCTTATCGCACTACTAGAGAAATACTCGTATTTACTTACTTTACTTCAGGAAATAGGTACGTATGTATATAGTATCAACGAAGACTTTTAAACTATACATAAGTAGAATAGATATATTTACCTGTATAATCAAATTCCAATTTCAGTTCGCTACCATGTTTGACACTTTCTTTCACAAACAAGAGGCACTGTATACCTAACTACTTACAAATTCACCCACACACACGATCTATTCCGCACTGTATCTAAAGGGTAACTGGTTAATTTTGCTTAGACATTTTTGCTAGTCTTTTGTATGCAGTCAAACATAAAAGGGTTCACCAATAAATCGGAAACAAGCACGCATACTTATTTACGTTACCTACCGGAATACAAAGAGATTGAAAGAAAACAGGGTTGGATTAAGGCGCATAGTTTCCATTACAGAAAGTAAACCATTTTGCCCCAAATATATAAAAACATAAAAAAATAATATTTTAAAGATATGTTTGCTATTGTGAACTTGTGTCTGTAATAATTTTCTTTAAACAATAGGTATACTTCAGTTTTTAAGTTTTCAACTTAATTGCATAGTGAATTGTTAAGATAAATCGTGCACTTTGTGCATGTGCTTTTCTTGTGTTTTAGTTTCGCATCGCTTTTATTTCTTTTTAGGGTCCGTACCTCACAATGGTAAAATGCAAACTGAAAAAGTATTCACTTCGTGGTTCGTCAAAATGTCAAGACTCTTTTCCTCAAGAACACGTGAATGTATCGCATGTCAAATAAGTATGCAGGTCTGCAGTCCTTTGAAACTGAAAACGATGGGTCGACAACTGACGGTGACCTGTGCAATGCAGACCTGTGCAATGCAGGGCCCCGGGCTTCCCAGACCTGGACCCTGCTATAGTTGTCGTCAGGGATAGAAGGCGTGGAACATGCGACTTCTACAAGGTTCACAGTGTGCGTTGCTAATTCGTAACATAAGATGTTAAGTCACAGTAAATTAAATAGAACGGTTGATAATTTGGCTTTTAATTTCCTGGAAAGATAGAAAGTGGCAAGAGAGACTGTAGTAGAATCGAGTCCTTAAGGCTTATTTCTAGTTTGGAAATTATTTTATGGGTATACAAAAACATCAAATTAATTAAGACTAGTCTTGAAAGACGTGTGGAGGTTTGTATGGTACTTTAATGTGTTGGCTATTGATGGTGCTTTGGCTATTGATAACATTTGAAAAATGGTGAGTTTATTAGTTAATATGAGAGTTAACAATTAGGCTTTTGATCATTCAGACGCACAGAAGAAGACTTTTGGGGCCCCATTTTTAAGGACGATACAATCGGGTTAAGACCAAGAATGAATATTTGTTTCAGAAATTCGCAATCTCTTCATTTAGAATTATGACAATGTAATCGCTCAATTATTTGGCTATTTTCGTCGAACATTTGCGATATTCCAGCATAAACAAAAAAAAACAGAACAGTCCAAATCGAGAAGGCGTGGGTGAAGCTGCGGGCGCAAGGCTAGCCTAGCTATTCAAAGTAAGTACCTAATTGTACCTATTAAACTGATCCACACTTAGAAAATGCTCTAAGGATCCACATGACTGTATAAGTAAACTTGTTCTTCACATTTAATTAATTCTTTAAATACTTTACGATTAGAGTTATTATGTACCTACACGTCTATCTAAAACTTAAAAAGAGATTCGTACGAAAATTTGTTTAATTTATATAGTTGAAATGTTACAGGAATCATCAGGCCAAACTCTAATGCAGTGGACTCTGCGTGGTTCAAAATTTTATTTTATGTTATGAATGCACCGCTATCGAGGTGTTCGACCCTTCGTTTAGGATTCCAAATAACACAAACTCAACCTCACAAAACCCTCAACCCTCACCTGCAAGTGGTGTACCCTGCCGAGCAACGTATCGCTAGCTATTACATCGCATTGCAGAAGTGTAATGGACGATGCCTCATATTCTCCCTTTCAGGGGAGGCTCATGCCCAGTTGTGGGTGCTGAGTGTATTGTGAATAGGATGCTGATAAAGACCGTTATATTATTTTCTTTACAAATCCCCTCTTCCTTTTAACACCCCTAAGGAATCATTTTGGGGATAAAAAGTATTCATTATCCTTCCCCGCAACTCAAACTATCTCCATACCAAATTTCATCTAAATCGGTTCAGCGGTTATTGATTTCCCATACAAACTTCCACCCCCTTTTCTCCCCCTTAAGGGATGATTTCTGAGATAAAAGCTATCCTATGTCCTAACCTGGGACTCAAACCATGTCTATACCAAATTTCATCTACATCGGTTGAGTAGTTTTGGCGTGAAAGCGCGATAGACAGACAGAGTTACTTTCGCATTTACGATAATATTAGTATGGACTAGTATGGATTGTGTGTCCTGAATCAGTATTATTTGGTGTTTTCTACCTGAGTCTGTCCCTGTTCAAGTGCTGTTTATCCTTACCGCCTATTGAACAAAACACCACAATAAAACCATTTTGTAGACAATGTGTGATAATCACACCTATTTTGTATTAAATTTATAACACTATTTCGGTCTCGTGATTTAGGTTTGTGTCATAAAAAGGTTTAAGTTGAAACTATGCCATCTGTTTTAGTACTAATATCGATCTAATGTTAATGCAATAAGACTGACTTTTGTGTAAGTATAATTTTTATGATTTTCTTGTTTCCTTGTGTATCGGAATTGTTGGACTTGTTTATTTGCTGTGAAGGCGAAGCTTTTGTATTAAATAATTACATAAATAGTAAAAAAAAGGTGATCGTATCTATAGTACCTATCTAGGTATAAGTAGAAACTTTTTCAGGAAACAAACATATTTTAAAATTTTTGGAACATTTTCCTTTAGATTTGTTATTTCAAATACCAACATTAATATTTTGTTCTAAAACATGAAAATATTAAGAAACTAAACCGGTTTGGATCTTGAAACAAATCAGCTGGAATGGTCACCTTTATTTCTGTTTTTGCCGCCGTATATAGCCTGAACAGTGAAACACGATAATGATAAAATGATAAATCGTTAAGGCCTCTACACACCAAACCGGAAGCCTGGTGGTCTAACCCGCCGGGCAAAGCCGGCGGCATTTTATTTATTCTGTGCCGGCGGCCCGGCGGGTTTGGTGTTTAGGAACTGTCAAAATATATTGCTTATAATGGCTACCTTGAAATTTTATCGACATTAATATTTAACATATTAACAATGGCCAAAATAATAATACCAATATCCAAAACATACTGAAAACTTGAAGATAACTAAAAAATATCCAACTTTTTAACCGACTTCAAAAAAGGAGAAGGTTATGACCCGTATGTTGTTTTTTTGTGTAGGTATGTTACGCGATTACGCCGCCAATTGTAGACCGATTTTCAAAATTCTTTTTGTATTCGATGGTCTCCTGGTGTGGTCCCAAGATCACCAAAGTCGGGGTCTGATGATGGGATCTCATAAAAATCAAGCAAAACCCTTAAATTTTTAGGCGTGTCCAACGTGTTTTGTGTGTATGTTACGCGATTACTCCCCCAATTGTGGACCAAATTTTAAAATTCTTTTTGTATTCGATAGAGTATACTCCTGGAGTGGTCCCAAGGTTACCAAAGTCAGGATCTAATTATGGGATCCCATGAAAATCGAGGGAAACCCTTAAATTTTATAGTTACGTCGAACGTGGTTCATCTTTTTTTCGAAGTTATTCACGTATTTCCGTTTGGTAGTCATGAACCGAGCTGATGGCGGAAGGATCCTTAACTTTTGGACTTGGCCTGACCTGACCTGACCTCGGACTATAAAGATAAAAAAAAAAATATTTTACAAAAAATAAAAACCTACTTCAAAAACACTGAAATGTTAAAGCTATAAGAATAGGTACAGACAACATCACACTTCTACTATATTGAAGTCGGTACCAAATTTTAAGACTTTCTAGGAGATCATCGTTTGGCACCGACTTAAATATAAAAAGTGTGATGTTGTCTGTACCTATTCTTATATTATTTTTAACTTTTTATTGTTTTTGAAGTTGGTTTTTATTTTTTGTAAAATATTTTTTATTTAACAGTTTATATCGATATATCGTTTTATCATATCGTGTTTAGGTGGTCATGCTAGGGGGGCTGTTCAGTCTTAAAAAATCTTCAACAATACTCAAAACTATATTGTAGTCGCCAGACTGACAAGTTGTTTACCTACTATTTTTAAATAAGTACTTAAGTCTAATTTTAGGGTATAATTTTTAACCGACTTAAAAAACACTGAAAACTTAGAAATAACATAAGAATAGGTAGGATCACAATTTTATATTAAAGTTTTATCTATTCTGTGGCCAAAGGATGAGCTCCTTGGCACCGACTTCAATATAGAAATGTGTTAGATTTTTTTTTATTTTTATCTTTTTGAGGTTCATCATCATTCGTTTTATGGATACTGGATGACCCCAGTTTTTGATGAGAATCTAAATAAATTAACTAATAAAGTGCCTTAGGCCAATCGAAGTTCACGAGTAAAAATAAGTAAGTACAATAGAACAACAGATAAAAAAAATTTATGCACGATTTTTTTTGTTAGTCACAAATAGTCCGCATACAAATTTTTAGCTTTCTACCTTGAAAATTGCGGAATGCTCCATAAAAACTTCCACCCCCCATTTTAGGGATGTGGGGGGTTAGAAATAAACCAAAAGTAGCCTACTTATGTCACTCTCCATCTCTTCAACTATCTCCACTTAAAAAATGACGTCAATTCGTCGCTCCGTTTTGGCGTAAAAGACGGACAAACCAACAGACACACACACACTTTCCCATTTATAATATTAGTATGGATATTTGTAGGATTTATAACTTATATATACTTAAGACAACTATTTACTTGATTAATACCAATTTCCTATTCTTTTCTGATTTGTGTTTTGTTTAATTTCGAAATGACATTATAATTTTTGTCACAAAAAAGGATGCTGTTAATTTTGCTCTCCCTTTTGATACTTACCTGTAGATAAAATATTAAAATCTGTCATGCCAAGAAAATGAAGTCGACTAAGCGGTACCTGCAAACAAAAAAAATTGGGAATTAATGTCTCTCTCTCCGTGGTTGTCGCCAAGTGTCAACCAACGTGTGTCCGTCCGTGTCATGCGTCTCAAAACAAGTAAAAGCAAAGCAAGCCTGTAGACTAACCATAGCCTTTGCTTTAAAAAGGTCGCTCATGAAAGCACAAGCAAGCTTTTGCTTTCATGAGTGAGCTTTTTAATTCTTTAGTAGGTATATAGTTCCACGTTACTTCGAGAGGTGGCAGCATTTGATAACTAGTTCGTTAATATCTGCAGAGATGGCTCTCTTCCTGCTTTGATTTTGACGCTGAAGCTTATTACATTTTTTTTGCTTGTAATCAGATTTCATAAAAAGTGAAGCTTAACTAGGATTATATTAAATTTAGTTATAATTTGTAATCTAATCACTTTTTAAAGATTGATGTTTTTTTTCTTAAGATATTACTAGTTTTTTTTTTTTTTCTATATTTTTTACCGAACTACAACAATTTTTATTCAGATTAATAATTATTACTAGAGTTTTATGATGTTTTATAATATTCTTCAAAATTATCATTTAGATTAATACTTTCCGTAACATTGTACGTGAGATATGTACAGTCAGCTCCTTGTCATTCTATACCGTTTGACCTTTGGACCGTTCTTATGTGTCGCTCGTAATAATGGAGGTTTTGTAAAGCTTGAATGGAAGCTTACTGTACAGTAGAAAGGGCTTTGCTTTGATAGCAGGACTTAATACCTAAGTAGTACGAATAAAGTTTGCTCTTGAGGTATAACTTGAGGTATAATTTAATCACTTTTCAAAGTTGAAACTTTGTCACATAAGATTTTACTGATTTTGTGATATTTTTTATTCGTGTGTGCCGTAAACTGTTCGATAAGCAATGTACCTATGTCGGTAACGAAAGTGTATCTGTGACCGGTATCGACATAGTAATAGTGTTGCCCAAATCAGTTTTGGTCTTGCAGTCTTGTGAGACTTTTGCTGCTAGACCAAGTCAAAAACCGGCCTAATAGCAAGAGCAAGTTTAAGACTGATTTGAGCAAGAGGCTTGCTAAAATCTTGCATGGGTCAAGTCTTGGTGTTGGTCGTGATTTCGGTCTTCCAGCAAAGTCTCGCAAGACTGCAAGACCAAAACCGATTTTGGGCAACAATACAAATTAAAAGTTGTTTAGTTTGCATGTCTAAACAAGCACACCAGGTCCTGACTCAAAAGTAGCCCTGTACCTACCTATATATTTTTTAAACACTTGTAGATACATAACAAGTTTAAGCTGTAAATAAGTTGACTGTACCATAGACATTTGTAATAGAGATACAATACAATACAATAAGTCAACTTATTTACAGCTTTCTGTATAGGTAGATATAGGTATTCGTATCTTTCGTATATACGAATTTTCCATGACGCCATATCTTTTATATATCGACTCTTTTGTTATTGTATCGAGGATTTTGTTACACACTGTATATTAAACTTGTATTTTATGAACTAAGAAGTAGTTCATAAAATACAAGTTTAATATACAGTGTGTGTATGAACTAAGAAGTAGTTCATAAAATACAAGTTTAATATACAGTGTGTAACAAAATCCTCGATACAATAACAAAAGAGTCGATATATAAAAGATATGGCGTCATGGAAAATTCGTAATTGCGAAATTAATTTTCTAATACCTCATTCACTTTTCTTTCACACATAGACCAACTATTTGTATGGGGGTTTTCAAAATTAACTCTACAATTTTGAATTTTCAATGACGCCATAACTTTTTTATATCGATTCTAAACATGCTCTGGGTTTTTGTTACACACTGTAAATTCAATTTTATATCCGAGGGCGCTAATCGAGTAGTTTACTGATTTCGCATCCCTATTTGTTAAATTTTTTTCTAGTACTAATAAAAATACTAATTCAACATAGTATACTCTCTTGCTTTGCTGTACCCATTCGCTCATTATTTACGGTGGGCAGCAATTATGGAGCTCGTAAAGAGAGGCTCTTGCGGCGGGACTACATAAAATTAGCTTGGCCACGTTGCGCATGGAAGCGAAGATCCATAGTTCTTAGTGTGTGGCCATGTGAATTGTTAATCAAAGGACAGTTTCGATCTATTGTTAATGACATTGTTCTATTGTCTTTTTAATATTATTACTTACGGATACACTGATTGCAATATCATGTAGATTGTAGACATCTCAGTACACAAATTCAGGGATCTTTTTAATTAAAATTGTAAAATTGCATATCGCTGGGTGCAAATTCATAATGTTTATCTCATTGTGTTCAATGCAATAGGTTTCACAAGATTTTTATTTATTTTTAAAGTGTAACTTTTTTACATCGCCACAAATTTTTACGTCCATCTATCGCATGTCGCAATACACAAAAACATGAGATCTTTAATTTCACAAATTCGCATCTGACAGGATTGGTTAGAGCTTCGGCATTAAAACTGAGTGGCGGTGGTTCAATCCTAGTGTAGAGCATCGCTTTTTTGTTTTTTCATTATTTTATTTTTATTATTATTATTATTATTATTTTTTTTAATTTGTTTTTTTTTATTTCTTTTCATAAGAAAAAGATTTAAGTTAAGATTAAAAACGCAATTCTAATACGCTCCGTTTTTTTTGTCGTTCCATAAAAGCCACACACTAATTAAAGAATGAAATGAAATTAGCTCGTTCTATAAAATCCGGGGGTTTTTAAAAGCAAATAGCGTCTTTTATTAACGCGTAGCTAAACTAAATCAAAATCTACAGCACATTGAAGAAAGCAAGAACCTAAGTATCGGCTTTCTGTGAGTTACAAGACCGCGACATGGTGCGAATTTTATATTTTACAAGCTAATATTAAGCTTGCACTGTATGTATACAACGTGTCCCAAAATTCAACGATAAGCGGGCACCAGTAGGTAGGCCTGCTCATGACTCCTCGAGAAAAAAATAGAAAAAAAATATTTTAAAATTTTTATTGAATGTACGAAAAAAAATTGAAATCCTTTGAAATTTGACACCTCTTATGATATTTTTAACTACCATGACCACAATTTTTCAAATATTTCTGATTTTTTTTTGTATCAGCAACCTAAGCAGCATGGCTATCCACCGCAAGCCTTAAAAATCCATAAATGCTTGTAATTTTTACACAAAAATCAATCAAAATTATTGTTTTTCTAAAACTTATGAAAGATTTTTATTTTCAGGCCACTTTCACTCTCAAAGTATGGACACTACTATATGGCAAGTTTACGCATTTAATCAAGATTCCAAAATGGTATAATACTCTAGGAAAACTAGCCCCAAAAATATGCGTCCTATTTTGAACAAGAACCAAATTTCATAAAATATTGTTGTTGACAGTAATCACTTTTACTATGTGCACAAATTAGGTTTATTGTTGCAAATTCTTGGAATTGGAATGGAACTTGTGCACAGTCAATAAAATTTAGCAGTTAGAGAGAGATAGAGTTAGAAGATCATTGTTGAATAACAGTAGTGCAGGCAGAGAAATTGCTGTTCTCAGCAAGTCAGTACGCTCCGCTCCTTTGTTTACTGTGCACCGCTCTGTATTCAATTTACGTGGTTCTCATACTATAGTCTATTCAAGATAAGAAGGTTCCCCTGACAGCTCGAACTTTTCCGTTTCATGCATACTGACTACTTTGATCCTATGTGGTAATCAGGGTCTGATGCTGGAGCTGGAAGGTAGCCATAGGAGCTCCAAAATAAAACGACACAACCCCATCGAGTTTGGACTCGTTGGATTCGTATTGACAAATACTTTGTCCTATATGGTAACCAGGGTCTGATGGTGGAGCTGGAAGGTGACCATAGGAACTCCGCAATAAAACCGCACAACCCCATCGAAAAAAAAAATTACATCGATAAAACCACGTCAAACTCGTAGTTTTATCAATTATCTTGCGTGTTTAGTTTAAATTCAATTCTTTCTACCGCCATTAGTTAGTCTACAACGACCTGCCCCCTAACCATGATCGCCCAAAATAATATTAAAACCGCACTGAGAGCGGGATGGCGCGATACGCAGCAAGAGCGGTGTCTCTATTTCAATATTGTTTTAACCCTGCTATAAGCAATCATGGTTCGGCCCTTGATTGGGAATTCAGCTAAACCTAGCTATCAGAAAAAATGCAATGTCTAATAACAATGGCTGAAATTCCGCTGAAACTAACCCTCGATAGTCATTGTAAATTAGAGTTAGGTCCTGAAAACAAATGTTTGTGGTTGCCCTAAGATTAGTGAACAAAGTAAGTGCGACCACACCGTCCGTTAAAGCCTTTTACGCTTGTTTGAAGCCGCCGAGCGACGGAAGGAGTCTTATATTAGTCTATGTACAGTCAGTTAAAAAATATTATATTTTTTGTTGCCTTGACAGCAAATTTTAATCATTTCGAAGCTAATACATGCTTATATTTAAGTCTGCAAAACATTTTCATGTCACTGGCTACTATTAGTAGTTATAGTATCATAGTCGAGTACTATGATACTATAACTACTAATACAAAGTACAGCCGAACCGAAACTTAACTATTGCATTCGACCAAACAGAGCCCATAAATTGACTTTCAAATGTTCAGTGACATCATAATGTTTGTTTGTTCGCACGTTCTGATTGGTTAGAAGGCAACGGACCAGTTTCGAAAGGTCAAGCTTCTAGCTTTACACACGCTTGCTCTCAAAATCCTAGCTTTTCTACATCGTTGTTTGAAACTGAGGCTTAGTTGTATAATTCACAAGATACTCCTATAGAGTTTTTTTAATACTTTTCTATCCCCTGATATCAATTCCAGGGATCTTTTTATGAGGGTCTTTTTTTCTTTTCTTTCTTTTTCTTTTATTATCTATGTTTTATCTGTATTTCTTTACTCTTATCTAATTCATATACGTTATGCCCTATTTTCATCTTAATTTATTCTATTACATTCTGTGTTATTATTACTTTATAGGTATTTTATATTTATCTTAATATAAATTAAGTAATACTTAAAGTGCTATTTTTTTAGTGACATGTTCACATATTATATTTATACAGTAATCTATGAATCTATCTTTACATAATTTATCCATTACTAATCTATGTAGGTTATTTACTTCTAATTTTGTATTTAGTGTCTGTTCCAATATAAATCTCTTCCCTCCTATAGAGGTTACAGTCAGACATTTACTAAAGAAGTTGCTAATTTTTTGCAAATAATTTCTGGTGGAAAGATTCCAGGGGTAATAAAGCGGCTTATACCAGCTTTCGACTATTATTTTATTATTTATTGTACACAATATAAATACATGAGACATAACATTTATAAAAAGTATTTCATAAGATGTACAACGGCGAGCTTATTCCTTTAAGAGATCTCTTCCAGCCAACCTCTAGATATTGTGAAATTATCAAATGCGGAATTATTACAATCACTCTATAATCATATAAGGTATGATAAATTATTTATGAAAATATATATATAAAACATTAACTTTATATGTACATACAAAACATACACTATGGTATGTTTAGAATTGGGCTTATCTTATACCGTTCAGAGTTATACCGGGTTATTTTTTCATAGGAGCTAAATTTTGTATGCTTGTCTGAACAAGCACCCAAAATTTGGCTCCTGCTGGAAAAATAACCCGGTATAGAGTTAAAAAAAACGGTATAAAGACAGAAGGTTTTTCGCTTAGTTTGGTTAGTGGTTTCTGAGCCCGGCTAGCTAGCTACCATCGTCTTACCCAAGTTTGTCGTTATAATATTAGGTCCTTATGAAACCTATGAAACTGGCGTTTTGCCGTACTGGCACTTTGATCTCAAATAATATCTCCTCTATGATTAGGAAATCCAAATTCAAATTTATACAGCTATTTACTCATGTATTTGTGTTTCGAAAATTATAATTCACTTGTTTTTTCTTCAATCGTTTTGGACTTTCAATCAATTGTTTTGTTTTCAACTTTTTTGGAGTCAATTTTTGCTTGGGGCATGGTTTGGCTGGTTCGGTAGGGTTCAGCCATTGCGATGAGCGCTTCCGATTATCGTACAGGACCCATTTTTCATCACAAGTAATGATTCCATTTAAAATCCCTTCATTGTTGTGCCGGTTGAGTAATGCAACGCACCAGTCAACGCGCGTTTGTTGATTTGCTTCACTCAATTCGTGAGGTACCCACCTTTCAAGCTTTTTCACCTTCCCAATTTGCTTCAAGTGGATTAAAACAGTTTTATCACTAACACCGCAGCCTGCAGCTAACCCGGACGTGGTTTGCGATGGATCCGCTTCCACAATAGCCTTCAATTCTTCATTATCAACTTTGGTCTCCGGCCGTCCACGGGGCTTGTTCTGCAGGTCGAAATTTCCAGAACGAAAACGTTGGAACCAAAAACGCACAGTGTTTTCTTATACGGCACCGTCGCCATACACATCATTAATCCTTCGAGCCGTTTCTGCAGCACTGGTGCCCCGGTGGAACTCGTACTCGTAAATAACGCGATATTTCAAGTTTTCCATTTTGTAAGCTGAGTGACGCAAAGAAAAAAAAACAATTGATGAAAAAACAGTTGAATTATAATTTTCGAAACACAAATACATGAGTAAATAGCTGTATCAATTTGAATTTGGAATTCCTAACCATAGAGGAAATATTTAAGATCAAAGTGGCCAGTACGGCAAAATGCCAATTTCATATGTAAGGACCTAATATATTTTTTTTATTGCTACTAAGTTGGCAAACAAGCAAACTGCCCACCTGATGGTAAGTGGTAATACTCACCTATAATACATGTGGCTCCTGTGAGATTCGCAGTAAAACTGCAACCCCCACAAGAAACACAGTGTACGTTGCCAACTTGTGACATCATATGTAAAGTCACGGTACCCAGTAATTTTAGTGTCATATCTTATCCTTCAAACCGGAACACAGCAATGCAAGCACTGCTGCTTTGCGTCAGAAATAGGTAAGACGGAGGTACCCATGCACATGACCCTGGTACAGAGTCTCCATCCGGTAAAATAATAACACTATTAATAGGCAATGTTTTTATGTTCTGACAAATAGGTAAATTAGCCAGTCTTTTAGATGTTAACTGCAAGTAAAGCACGTTTCCATCTTCGACTTTATCACGCGGTGAGAAGAAAGCGAAGATGTTGTAGAATGAAATACGTAGATATGCCTACTTATACAGTTATACGAGTATATATGCATTCAATTTAGGGAACACTGCAACGTGCAAACCCTTCAAATAAATCACAGAGGGCCCGCAGGCACGTGATTTCCGGTTCATGAGTAGCATTACACCAACCATTTCAACATGGCTCCCCACTCACATTGATCCTAAGCATAAGCGCAGGTCAAAACACATTGGATTATTAATGCGAGGGGGAGGGAATGAGTTTTAGGACCCCATTAAGAGGTCCATCTCATTTAAATAAGAAATTAGATGTTAGAAATTTGCACGAGAAGTGTTTAGGAACCTATGTAAACAAGGGATCGTTACTTGTATATATACCTTTTTGTACTGTCAACGCTTTATATAGGTAGGTAATACAACTTTAATAAAGTCTAATTCATTAATTGATATTTGTCAAATTGGTGACTTTGCGTTTTGTTTAAAAATGGTGAAATAATTCTTTATAACATAAGTATTTGTAGTATCATTTTAATTTTTACGCTATTACGCCTTAAATTCGAAAATATTGTTCTCGGGGCACTCTTCTGTCATGATGAAGTAGCACATGCATTTTAAATCGCTTCAAATAATAAGCTCGAATTTTTATAGAATAGCCTGTTCTGATATGGCAATAATATATGTCGAGGGTTAAACACGCTGAAGAAAAAAATAGACCAAAATTTTAATTACAAACCACAAAGATGGCAATGAATACAGTAAACAGTTTGATAAAGTCTACAAATCGTAAGTCTATAGGTAATATACATGATATTTTATTAATGATTAATCCTTATTTAATAAATTACTTAATAACGATGATTGTATTGTAATAATTTCTTGAATAGAAAAATTTGCAGATTAGACATTAGAATAATTGATTTTGTAGAGACAGGTATTTATACACATCGATACTCACACATATTAGAGAACAAAAAAATTAAATGTTTATTTAAATTAATATTAACCAAGTACACTTAACATGAAAATTTCTTTCTTTCTTTAATATTTAAACTTAAAGTGGCCAATCTTTAATATTATCCAACTTCCTTTCTTGCAGTCCCCCTTTGTCCTGTCACCCCACCCTGCATCTTCGCAGCATCCGCCATTTTGATACCCTTTTAGAAAGAGAAAGTTGCATTTGTCATTGTGTTAAAACGAGATGAACAATTGGGTGGCTAAGGAAACTGTGGCTGTGTTTGAATATAAAACTTTGTGAGGAACAGGGGCGCGTTTCTGCATTATTACTTTGGGTTACTTTCGGCCGGTCTTCAATGAATTAGACGTGCTGTTGCCTCCTCCTCTGAAATAATTGAAATAAATCAAATTAAGAAGTGTTACCTTAGAAGAGAACATATTATTAAGAAATTCAAAGTTTTTATCGTTATGACATGGACCTCTTTTTTCAGGTCCGTATGTTATGCACGAAAATATAGACAGAAATAGTGCTGCTTAAATGTTTTAAAATAGTACAAGTGAGACGTTCACTTGTACCATTTTAAACTATTACGTTCAATTCAACGAACTTGAGAGAGATTTTATTTTAGGGAAAAATGTGTATTAAAACCAAGTCATAGCTGTTAGATGAAATAACAAAAAGGTACTACCTACTTTCATTATTAATTTAGTGAAAAATAAAACAATTCTATTTATGATTCTGATATCATCCCTCCCAAATACCTCGATAGTTCAATAGAAGACAGATCTTATTTTTAATGATGGTGGTTCTCAAATGTTATCTATGAAAGTTTTCGAGATATGAAACGAGACAGATACGGACTAGTTTCTCGGTCTTATCATCAGCTTCCATGTTACAAATATAGGTCAAGACCTCACTTGTGGCAAATAAAAAATAGGAGATGGTTGCTATATCGAGTCGCACTGCATTTTTTCCTGTGGCCATGACAACTTTATGAATTCTGTATTAAGTTAGATCTTTCATGAAGCTTTCTTCAATTAAATATATATTTTATATTAAAGTTTTTGGTAATATATTAAATATCATATAAATAAAAAAAAAGATCAATATCATAAGAAAAATTATTTTACATTCAAATTTCTTCGACCAATTATTATTAGTTTTCAATGTTATTGATACCAAATGTGAGACACGAACGAAGCTTCTCGATGCAAACGCCAGAAACGCGACAATAGGCAAGTGCTCATCTACCTGAAAACAAATTATAGGAACGGTGCAAGTACTTCAATAAAGGTTGTTTTTTCTTCGAGAAAGAATCCAATTAGAGCTTTATCTGAACATTCTTCCATGGCGTGCGTTAGCGGCCCCCAGAAAAGGCACTCAAGCGAATTTTCACGGAGTAGAGTTGACACAAAGTTTACGAGGCTCGTTATCGAGGCCGTTACTTTCGTTATTTGATCGCATTAGAGGGTGCATGTGGCTGCGTACAATAAAATATATTATTTTTGACGCTACAGCAAAGACTTATTTACCGACCGTGCAATACGACCGGATATAAAGCAGTTGAGAATAACCTGTAATGTTTCGTTGTTTTGATTTTGTAACCACGCTACTTTTGAAATAATTTCAAAAAATCCATTATCTAAGCAATTTGGAGGTTTCCGTTGTAGCTGGTGAATAAAAGTCAAAGCACACGCCACGTAATAAGGCACGTGCTGGTGATTCCGGAGTTTAATCTACCAGGGGTAATTAGCAGTCTACTATGAAAAGGTCGTAAAAGTAATGCGGGTTCGTCTGTGCGTATAGGTAGAGATTGTATGTGGGTTGGGTCTTACAGAAGTACTTATTGCTAACATTTTTTTATTTAACAAAGTTGGCGAACAAGCAGGTTTCCTGATGGTATGTGATATATATGTCATCATCATCACAGCTCATATACGTCCCCACCGAGGGGCGCTAGCCTACCCTATCTAGTTAGGGCGATTAGGCCTTAGTCAAACCTTGCACGCTCGCTCAGTGCGGATTGGTTGACTTCACACACACCTTTGAATTACTTCGCAGGTGAATGTAGGTTTCCTCAATATGTTTTCCTTCATCGTTGGAGCGTCAGATAAATGTACATAAGAAATTCGTGAAACGAAAAACACATTGGTACATGGCAGGATCGATCGCGGGCCTCCCGATTCTACTCGGTGCACAGTCCAGTGCCGAGGCCACAGCGCCACCGAATTTGAAAATTTTCAAATGAACAACCCCTACAAGGACTCCAATTTATGTCACCAGCTTGTGTCATAAGAGTCAAGTCACCATCCAGTAATTTCACTGCTTCTTTTACCCTTCAAACCGGAACACAGCAAATGCAACACCGCGCTGCTTGGCGGCAAAAATAGGTAAGATACACACTATTTGTGCCGTGAGACCTTGTGGTCCGATTAGTTTGTCTGATTGATCGGACGTCGCGGAATTTTTTCTTCGGTTGGTCCGATTGTCTGCAGTAGAGTAGCGGAAGGCGTCATATTATCTCAATTTGGAGACGCTGTCAATGTGGTTGTGCTATATAGTGCATCAGCAAGTACTGTAGTATTATATTATCTGTGGCAACGTGAAAATGGTTCTGTATGTGTGATATGTGAGATTACAGGAGACTCAATATCACCAACACATCTGATGGAAGTACGTAAAACTAAAAAAAAAGCTTTAAATAAATTTAATTATTTCTATGTCAGTCAAAAACAGAACTCATGGAAATCTAATAGAAAGAGAAAGAAAGAAAGAAAGAAACTTTTATTTGGCCAATAAAAAAAGCGAAATATTTAACAAAAAATAACAATGATAAAAAATGACCAAACGGTCCCATCTAAGCTAGAAGCTTCTGTTATATATTGCAACAGAAGCGCTGGTTTTCAGATAGAACCAATGGGACCAAATCGTATCATTTAAAATATATACAAATAAAGAAAGAAAAAAAAACTTAAAACCTAAATGGACAATAATTCCATTAATTTTAAATATTAGCTTTACGCTCAGACCTTCGCCC
Organism: Schoenobius gigantellus; assembly: GCA_963935595.1. Taxonomy (NCBI): domain Eukaryota; kingdom Metazoa; phylum Arthropoda; class Insecta; order Lepidoptera; family Crambidae; genus Schoenobius; species Schoenobius gigantellus. The sequence continues at coordinate 15,838,471 of OZ012551.1, read as the reverse complement.
GCGTTATATTCGTTTTTCCTGTGAGAATTCTATATTTTCCTGTAGGAAAAACGATTCTATAGCCTATGTTAATCAGTGTATTAGTGAAAGAATCTGTAAAATGGGTCTAGAATTGTTTTGAGTTTCATAGAAGTATTGATATAGGAATGGAATACGGAAACCGTATATGCAAAAAGGTTTTCTCCGGTTTTCCTTGAGCTGGAGCCCCTTCAAAGACATATTTTGATATGTATGTTTTCCGAAAATATAACGATATAAAATTAAAATCATGAAGATAGTATTTGTGGATTTTTAGATATATAACATTCCAAATTTGGCTTTTAATTTCAATTTAACCCTACGATTTGCTATTAATGTTAGGTAGGTAGGTACTGCTCTTTTATCTAATTATTTATTGTACTAATATTATACCAAATACGACAGCTTATTCATTGTACTAATATTATACCAAATACGACAGCTTGATATGTTCTTTGATTATGTAACTCAAAATAGTATTCAATTATGATGGTCAATGTGAATTAATCACTACATTACAAAAACAGTCTTTACTTACCCCAAATCAAAATGGTTATAGTTTTACGTATATCATTAGACTCAGGGATGGACGGACTAATGTATATAACAGATTTTGAGAAAATTCCTAAAAATCTCCAAATTTACCAATAATCCTTTCCCACATGTTCTCATAAGTACTTGTAAGAAGACATTCCTATAAAGTCTGAAGTAATATTAAAGGTGTGTGTGTGTGAAATTAAGTGCAAGTAAGTTTAATTGTACGGCCGTGCAAGTGGCCAGAGCGGCCACTTGCACGTCAGAAAATAGTCGTTTCATTTACAGTTTACTACTAAAGTAACCTTTCTATTTTTGGAGTGGAGTTTAGGTAAATACGTGACGTACTATATATAAACTCTCTAGTTGACTCTACAATATAAATTGATAAAGTGCTAAAAGCCTTAAACATTTTATCCCGAAATTCCTACGGGGTTGGACCGAAACAGGCGAAATCACACGTAGCTAGTTATACTCCTGGAGGACTCACAATATCAGCATATTAAATGTATGCAGTAGTCTAGCAAATTCAAAGCACATTAACGCTCGAATAAAACTGAGCTGTGACCCCAGTTGGCTGTGTAGACTGGTTAGTATGTGAGTATGGTAAGTGTGGAGCTAATGTAATGGCTATGTCGGCCTCAGGCAGTCGCCCTTTAACTGCGTCGTAATTGCAAGCTAAAATTAAGTGTTATTTTTATGGTGATTTCACTACTACTACTTAGTTGCCTTAAGTAGGCGTAAAGCGTTTTATTAATTGAAACATAAGCCAGGTATATGGGAGAAGACGTTGTTTAATGACAATATTATGATTTATGGTTCTAGTTTTTGTTAATATAGTTTCAGTATTGATAAATATGCAAAGTAATACGAAATAACACTTATTTTTTATCTATTAACATTTAACTCGTAAACATTATTTGCATATGAGTTTTAAATACATGGACTGAAAGCTACTGAGTTGATGATGATGTGCAAATTTGAGTCCTGCTAGGTAATGGCTATTTTATTCAAGACAGTATAAATTAATTATAATTTAAAATTATGTGTAATGCTATTACAGAATGAACTATAGTCAAATTTTAGTAGCTTATGCAGGAATATCCCAACTTCGTATATAAAAACTCGACTTTTAAACTGTCTATTCTGTAGTATTAGACATTATACAACATAGATAAGAGAAGCGAAATGTCTTATTCTTTTATAGTATTGTGCTGTACATATCTTACATATATTATAGTTTTGGACTCTACATATCGTTGTAGTGTAAGGGAATACTGCATTTTTATTTTCTGTTCTAAAAAGAGTTAAAAAAAATGATGCCATCTAACGTTGTGGTATAAATAGGTAGGTCGTCGTATAGCCTCAATTGTCCGCTCGTAACTGACATTCGTTTAAGATAAATCTTTTTGAAACGCAAAATTTATGAATACATACCTGACCCTTGAAGGGTTAGCGGATATTTACGACTGCGAACCCTGCGCATGTGCGAACTTGCCCCGCCATAAACCCGCCCGCCATAAATTATACGCAACTTTGTATACGCCGCCGATCCGTGTACGCCGCTCTGTGAAATAGAAAATGGTTCTTGTTGGTAGGTAGGCAGGTATACACGTGAAACAAAGCATGTATAGAGAGATATATACTATGGACGCCTTCAAAGGAAAGCTGTGTCGGTTCAGCGAATAGTGTCATATAGGGCAATGACTTTAAATTATTTCAAATTTTGTTATTTTAACCTACAAACTTATTATAATGGAAAATAACAATGAGCAATGTATAAAGGAATGGTTTGAAATTTAATATTTGGTGATTAGAATAAGCTAAATGAGGTGTTCTAAGTACTTGAGCAATTTTTGAATATTCAGTAAGATAGGTTCTAGAAAAGCACTGACGATTGATGATGTGCATTAAAGTGAGTTCCTATGTGATATTTTACTATATATATTCTGATTAAAAACCATAACGCGCAACTTTAACTAAATACTAAGTATAGCCTTTGCTCAAAAAAGGGAGATTTGGACAATCTCCCACCAAGCTGGCCCAGTTCGGGTTAGTGGGGAGAGCCAGAGATCATCAGCGTTATTTCAGGGATGTTCCACGGTGATGCTACATGTATAAGTACCTTAAATACCCCAGATGGAAAATTTTATTGAAAGTTGCTAGAATTGTTTGTGAAATAAGAATGATGTCTTCTTTCAGTAAAATTTTATATCTGGGGTATTTAAGGTACTTTCCATCCATGTGTAGTTGGGGGCACGTAAGTTGGCAAGAAAGGGGGTTATTATTACTAATATCGGCTCGAATGGGGGACACTATGAATAATAATAATACTGAAATATTATTGGCCAGAATGAAAATTAAATGAAAAATAGTAACAATTTCTGCTGCACACGAGAGTACTCGCGCAAAATCAAAAAATCGACGTCAAAATCTTGCCAAGTTAGGTGCCGGCCACTATAGCATCACCGTGGAGCATCCCGGTACTTTCCTTCCACGTGGCATCCGCCACCGTGGAATGGCCTGTATTATACTCCTCGCTCTCCCTATATTCTAAAGCAGTTCCTGTGTCGTTTTCAAAATATAATCTATTACCTTTCACCTTATATTATATAGGTACCTTGAAAATTCCAGATATGATAGGTAAACATATATTTTTTGTTCACAGATAACATGAAAACACCTCGAAGAGGATCAGGAATTTGCAGCAGCAAGCGTTTAATAGGCTAGATGACTAAAAATTTTTTTTTGCTTTAATAGAAGCTCATTCATTTAATAAACAGAAAGAAAAAATCGGTTTTGGAATAACTATAAAAACAACCAAGATATAAGGTATTAAAGCGGCAATTTACAAGGAGTTTATATGGCCGTACTCAACAATGACGTCACGGTTGATGTCGGACCTCTCTGTCTAATCGCCTTCAAATTAACAACTTAAAATGCTTGTATCTAATGTATTTCTAAGCCGATTTTAATTCTAATTTCACAGGACTGCATCTTTTTTCACGGTATTTTAATATTTAATGACGAGACGTAAAAATTAGAATTCAGTCATCATCCCAATTTTAAGGCGAACCCATTCAAATTAAACGCTTGCTGCTGCAAATTCCTGCATATTTATACGAGTAGTATCGAAACATTCGTTTATAATGTACAGTTACGCAATTTGAATGTTTAGCAGGTTATAGATTTTTTGACTTTGTCTTATTATGAAAACAAATGAGCGCTATGGAACACAACAGACTGTCAAAATATCGGTAGTTCGTATAATGGTATTATACGACTAAATACAAATAATCTTCAATCTGCTAAACATGTAAATTCTTTGACTATATTTAATGTGAGATGGACCTTGTGTTATTGATTTTCTTAATGAACATCCGGTAACATAAAATAAATTTAACATTAAAGTGGGGAGGCCTCCTACAAGATAGACGCAAGAAAAGCCGATTATTCTGACGCTCCTAAGGGGTGACCTATCCTTATGTATATATTATAAAACAAAGTTCCCCGCCGCATCTGTCTGTCTGTCTGTTCGCGATAAATTCAAAAACTACTGCACCGATTTTCAAGCGGTTTTCACTACTCGATAGCGTGATTCTCGAAGAAGGTTTTAGTATATCATTTGTTAAGTTTTTGTAAAGAACGAAGATGTCGGGAAAAATAAATTAAGGCGAAACGTAGTTCGCGGGCACAGCTAGTTATTTATATATTATAATAAGGTACATCCCAAGAAACACAGAATGCTGTATATTTCATCACTTGTGGCCTTATTTCACACTTTGAGCTTAATAAAACCGTTATTAACATTTACTGATGAACCTAAAGCTGAATAATAGTTCACAAAAAATCTTAAAACGGTATATTCTGAATAGTAACTGAATAATGGTAGATATTCACTACCCTTAAAACGCTATAGCCGTTTATTAGGTAGGTATATTGTTTACGCCTTTATTCAGTTGTTAGAACTTTTCAACGCTATTTACTGAATAAGGGCAGTTAAGCAGGTGCAGATATGCCAATAGCTGTGTAATAGAGTAAATGTGGACCTCTATAACTCTTTCTTCTAAAGGTAGTACATGTTGTCTCTTATACAGACATAAGATGTAAAAATTAAAAATTTAATAAACCCCCGACAAAAAACCTCCAAAAAGATAAAAATAAAATATGTTGATTGGCCCTTTAGTCGTCACGTCATTAATATATCTATTTATTTAATTACTTACTGACCGAATACGTAGAGCGTTACTGGATATATTAATTGCGGTTCCTCGACGTAACGACTAAAGGGCCAATCAACATATTTTATTTTTTACTTTTTGGAGGTTTTAAGTCGGGGGTTTTTAATTTTGTAATTAAATTTTTATTTCATACTTTTTAAACGGCCTAACATATTATTTTATAATGTGTACGTGATCCGCTTTGATTTGAGACCCCACTCGAGTATATTTGCAGACATTCGGTTATTCTTCCCCACTTTCACCCCCATAACTTATAAACGGCTCAACCGATTTTTATCAAACATGTCTAAGAACACTAGCCCGTAATTCACATTTAATAAAAAAAAACTAAATTGAAATCGCTTCATCCGTTCGGGAGCTATTATGCCACAGACAGACTGACAGACACACACACAGACACACAGACAGACAGACACGTCAAACTTATAACACCCATCTTTTTGCGTCGGGGGTTAAAAAGGAGAAATGTTTGATGTGTTTTTCAGCAAAAGGTGTAAATTTTCCCTGTTGATACGCATCTATACTGCTATTGTTAATGCCTAAATAGCGGCCGATCACAAGTTCACCTGAACGTCCTTATACTCTTTGGGATCACTTCGCGTTCAGAATAATCCCATGTGAGCCTTTATTACGAATTAGCTTGAATAGCTATACACATGTATCCAATTTAGGCTGCCCAATGCAGGCTACGGTAGTAATATTGAAGGATAACAGTTCACGTTTCTCTTTAATTTCACCACCATTTTGATTCTGACTTACCTTTAATTTATTCATATTATTTTATATTTTTACCATGATACACGACAACTAAGGGATACCAAATAATTTTTTATAATATAAAACTAATTATAAAATAAAAAAAAACACAATTAGAAATTTAATTATTCCAAACATATTTGCCACGTGATTTTATTTTATTATAATTTCAGTAAAAAGGTATTTTTGGAGTGGCGCTTGAGAATTTTATTTGATATATACGTACATATTCACAGTAATTTTAAAATACCAATAGCTTTTCATGAAGATATTATCAAAACTGTGTACCGCTATCAGAAAAACTGTTTGCATTCTCTCACTTCAATCTGTCACTTTCATAAATATTACGTACCTCCTATAAAAACAATAACTGTTTGATCAGAACAGTTTGAAGTATTTTGTAGGAGGTATGCTCTTAAACAGTACAATCTGAACCATAAGCTTAATCACTGATATTTAAAAGCGTACGTGAACAGTATAGTATGAATAAAGTGTAACTAGTGGTAACTTAATTCGCTACTATTTAGCCTTTACCACCTTGTTACACCTAATACTGCTACTATTACGTTATTATAACGCAGTTATTCAGCAATATGAACTTTAGGCTGAATAATTTGTGCCCATTTATATAAGCAGTGTAGTGGCTACTCAGCCTTTATTCAGTAACTTTATTCAGCTGTTAGTACACAAGAATCCTCCTATTCATCTAATATTCAGCCTCTTTGTGTTACTTGGAATGGAAATAACACACGATTTAAATCAATGTCCCTCAAAACTGTTAATATCTATACAGTTTTCTGAGGGATCTGGCAACATCTTATTATAACTACTTATGTGCTATGTCTAATTAAGCAGTAGACAGTAGACTTTTGCCAGAAAATATTGTAGAAATACAGTTATTTTATTGAGTTCTCAATTAAAACACTTCAAATAAGGTTTCCTATGTTTTACTCTTCCAATTTTCACTGCTCTCTCATAAAAGACAAAGAAAATCGTGCAACCGTCGACTTAGAAATAAAACCCTTAAGCGTTATCTATCTTTACAGCGGAGCGGAACGCGGACAATTCCGCACTTACATCAAAGGAGAACATTATCCTTTCTACCGAAACCGTAAAACCTTATCTGGAGAAAGCAAGGCGGACGGAGAGGCGCGCAATCTACATAGCGCTGATAATGGCAAAACCAGCGTACCCTGACCCCCTAACAAGATCCAAACCTTCGAAACCACAAGGCCGTAATGAAATCAAAGAGCTCCTGATATACTGGCAGTGATGGAAGTAATCTTGGGAGAGAGCAGTGGGTGGTTTATGGCCGGGAGGAAGGCTTTTATATTTATTAAGTAAGTTGGGCTTTTGGCAGCATTAATCCACCTTTATGAGGGGGTGTCTAGGCGCCCGTTTTCGATTAAAAGTAGGTACGTTCGCTATTCAATACATTTCGCAAACTGTTTAATGGGTAATATAAAATGGAGAGCTCTATCTCAGCGAAATTTAGTTAAGTTGGACGTATAATGTTTGCATTAAATTTTATTTAAATATATTGAATTACTTAATATTATATAATATTATTAACACTAACGACATTACATTGCAATAAGAAAAATATTGAATTAATTAACACATTAGTCAATTTCTTTAGTTCAAAATACATAGAACTAGGGTTTAAGTCTAATATATAAAAACCTCGAGTCACAGTGTTATCGAACTCCTCCGAAACGGCTTGACCGACTTTTATGTTTTTTTGTGTATATTTGGTAGGTCTGAAAATAGGTGGCCTCACCAGAATTTTTTTCTTTACAATTTTTTTTCTGGATTTGGTATCGAAAAAGATATATATTTAACCCTTAAATTTCATCATTTTACCACGAACCCACATTTTTTAATAGTGTTATCAGTATTTGTACTGTTGTTTTTAGGGTTCCGTACCTCGAAAGGGAAAAACGGAACCCTTAGGTATAGGATCACTTTGTTGTCCGTCAGTCTGTCTGTCAAGACCCTTTTTCTCAGGAACGCGTAGAGGTATCAAGTTGAAATTTATATCAAATACTCAGTGTTGGCAACACCAACATAAGATATTTTTTTTGTATGACAACACTCATTTTACTTAATGTCAATTTTGTACCTACTTCCGTTACATTATGTGAAATACAACCAACGACCTAAACAGTAACAGTTTTTTATTTTATTTAAACACAATAAACATACATGTGTTTTTGGTCCTTCGAGCCGGATCAAAAACACATGTATGTTTATTGTGTTTAAATAAAATAAAAAACTGTTACTGTTTAGGTCGTTGGTTGTATTTCACATAATGTAACGGAAGTAGGTACAAAATTGACATTAAGTAAAATGAGTGTTGTCATACAAAAAAAATATCTTATGTTGGTGTTGCCAACATAACTGCCCACCACAAACAAACAATGTACATATAGGTAAGCAATGTATAGATAAAACAGGTTATTATCTGCAAACAACAATTGGCACACTCAGGTCGACTGTCCCTTGGAGTTGTGAAAAAATCAAACTTCTAAGACAGCGCAATCAAAAGATACAGCCGTTTATGCCGCAAATTTCCGCAAATTTTCGACACTCGCAAGGGAATCAAAACCTACAGGGTACTTCCCGTGAACTCAGAATCTTGAAATTTGGTACGAAGTAACGTCTTATAGCACAGATAAAGGAAAAATTGCGAAAACCGTAAATTTTTACTATTATACCTACAGGTTTGTACGGAACCCTCGGTGCGCGAGTCCGACTCGCACTTAGCCGGTTTTTTTAAACATCTCTCCACACTAGGATTTTCTCCTTTGTCATGGGTGCAGTGACAAACATAGAATATCACATGCACATACGCCCTGACCGGAACAAATTTCTGTAGGCCTTACAAAATATTTGTCCGGGAATCGAACCCGCGACCCGTTGAGCTACGCTAACCTTGTCGTCAACCGTATTGCAACCTCTCCTCTTGGTAAAGATTTGTTCTAAAGTTATAAAATCAAACAAACCTAGAGAAATATAATAAATATGCTGAACGCTAATTCTAAAATCAGCAGGAAAATCAATACTCTACTTTTTTTTAAAATAACCCAAAATTTTCACAACGGTAACTTGGCACGGGGTAAAAGCGTAAAGAATTTGGTTATAACATAACATCTCAGGTTCATATTCAAATAGGTTTGCACATTATTAAGGGTTAACTAATGCAGCTACTCAGTTAACTAATGCAGCACTAGTGGAGCGAGTGGAGAGTAATCTGCAATTCCATTAGTGGTCTTACGAGGCGTCTGTTTACGAGCACGGGCAGCTGCCGGCCGGCCAGGGGTCGAGTCCCAAGACGTTCTGATTCAAGTACCTAACAATATTAGGCATTAACTTAACGAAGTAACATTATTTTGAGTTATATGAATAAGGACAAATCAAATGTACATCTACAACTAAAATAGACACAATTCATCGATGTATAAGTAGTAGGTATTCATTATACTGAATTCTTACTGAAGTCGGGATTTGTATTAGTTTTGTGGATTTCATCCTAACTTGACATTAATAACACATTGTTTGCAAAGAAATTAAACGCTAATTATTCTCACAAAACTATAAGAATAAAATAAAAGGTTGTCTCATGTATTATGTTCCTTGATCTTGACATACCTATTCGTAACTTTCAAGAAGAAAAAAAAATAAAGCACGTATATCGTACGACGTTTTTCTACACACTTGTGACAAAAAATACTTAATAAAGTGAATTAATGGATTAAATAACACAAATCATTGTTAATTTGTAGACAAATTTAAATAATGGTATGAAAATAATCGTTTGAAAAATCAATGTAGTTCGTTGATGGCTTTTATAATATAACCTCTAGATTTAAAAATATCGTACATTACTGCCGCAGCCGGCAAGTACAGCATTGCCGGACTCTGTGATGTGTGCCTCGGCTATAACACACGCATGTTTTGTGAGCTGCTTTATGCATCTAAAACTGTTGAAATTACTCGTAGATCCACTTTACGAGCAAGTGTGTTGAAAAGGATATTTTAAAAATATATTGCTGTTTATGTTCTAACGAAAGTACACAAAATAGACATTTCGTAGTCCCATGTTTCCTCCTCTAAAACTAGACCTTTTTTTCATAAAAAAAATAAGAAAGGCTTTGGCTTTGTTTCTATGTTTTGCTGTTTTTATTATAATCTCGTCGTCAGCTTGTTGGATGTTTGATTGAATACAGAGGAAAATTTGACTAGTTTTTTAAGTTTTCAAAGGTTCAAATCAGTTGCACACATTGATTTTTGAAATACTAGGTATATCATTTAATTTAAATATAAGACATTGTGTTGACAACGAAGCAATCTTTTTGTAAAGGAAATTAAAAAAAATACATTTTTTTATGGAGATAGGTATTTTGTATTATTTTACAGAGTAACTATGTATTTTTTATATAATTGTATTATATTTCTTTCTATAGGGTAAAAGCCGGATAGTTGCCTCGGACGGATACATGCCTCAGTTTCAAATGCTCTATGTTAGACGTATTGACAGTGTTTCTTTTTGATCATAATTAAAAGCGTCCCCCGCGCAGGCCTCAGTGCCGCATAAGCCGTTGAATTAGATGCACGTGTTTTGTCCGTGTGAGAAAACATCTTCCGCGGCGATACTTTGACGAGCGCCAGAATTATATTGGTAAGTAATCTCTGTTAAATATTTTTATAACTGATTGCGATTTCAGTCAAAAATATATTTCTTTGAGTGCATTAGAGTTTAAACTGCACTGTTTATTAGGTTTTATTGTTAAATATGTTTTATTTATTTCGTAAATAAAAAGGGCAAGTATCCGTATCAAATCGGATAGTTGCCCTACTGTCTTTTGCGGATTGTTGCCCTTTTTTTTTGATAGGGAAAAATGCTTTTACGCATCCCTCGTGGTCGAGCCAAACCACGAGGCTATGTGGGACTCCCCGGGCCATATCGGTCCAGGCCTACCCATTAAAAACCCCCCAGCAGCTCCTCCGTCCGTCACGAGGCAGGGGGAAGGGGACCACGGCGAGGCCTTATTCCCACTGACCCCCTGTCCGTGTATGATCCGTTGCCGGACTCGCTCTACGCCAGAAAGGCGCGTGGCTCTGCTGCTTTGTTGGCGGTGCAGGTGTTGTGCGCCGCTTCACACCCCGGAATGTCGCGGCACTAGGTGCCCTGGAGCTGGGGGTCTATTTATTTCGCGGGGTACTTCCCCTCCCGCTGTCACCTCCTCCTGGAGGATGGGGGCCCCGACGATGTCCTCGGTGACCTCCATCTCCGCCTCTACTCTTGATGATTCGGGCTGGCTGGTTCGCGCCGCCCTCCTCCTCCTCCTGTCCATAGGCGTCTTAGGGGCAGAACATGTCTTACTCCCAAGGCGGTGGTCCGCCGGTTTCCCGGACGCCGAGCACAAAGGGCATTTGGGCTTCGCTGAGCACAACGACGCCCTATGCCCTGCTGCCCCACATCGGTAGCACAACGTGCTGCGGTCTACCTCCGCCCTGCAGTCAACCCTTAGGTGCACCGATTCGAGGCATCTAAAACACCGCATTTCACGGGGCTGGAGGAGCTTTACCTTCGCAGCGGACCACCCCACCAGCAGCCTCTTTGCAGAGGCTTATCTTCTTGGCCACTTCCACCGGGCAGCACACCCACGCCGTGCCCATGGTGTAGCGGCCCTGGCGGATCTCCCCCACCCGAACCTCCTCGACCTGGCACTCGCCGGTCTTTGCGAGTGCCTCCTTCAGTTCCTCCGTCTGGACGGACTCGTCCAGTCCGGAAACCAACATTTCCACCGTCTTAGTTGGGATTGTAACACGCACGACGGTCGGGAACAACTCTTTTAAGGGCGACAGCTAGGTCGACCGCGCTCGCCTCCTTCTCATTACCTGTGACGAGAATTACGGCCGCCCCAGTCAAAGACCTGCGGAACTGAACACCCTCTATGTTCAGCTCCGCGAGGCTTACCTTGGCTCTGGCGGCCGCAATCACCCTGGCGTATGATCCTCGGCGCCTGGCTGTAATATCAGCACCACTGCCGCCGTCTTTGGCGTGTGCAGTTTAGGCTGCCGAGGAGGAGCCTTCTTCGGCGTAGATTCCGCTATACCATCCCCTTTCTTTCGTCTCCGCTGGCCGCGCTTCACCACCGTGGTCCAGGCCTCCTCTGTAATGATTGGGGCCACCGGGAGTGGGCGTTGCTCTCTTAATGCCAAAGTTGATTACCATATTTTTAATATTTAAGATAAATACGAATATTTAATTAAAAAATTACATGTTCACTAACTTACAATTTAAAACCTTAGTATTTTTAAGTGTTGATTAGGTAATAATTTAATTTCGTACTAAATTAGTTACTAAAATAGTACTAAATTAGTACTTAGTACATAATAAAGGATCCCAGTAAGTTATAAGGACTGAATACATACTTAATAGAGGCTAATGCCAAAGTTAATTCTAATTTTGTTTATTGTTCTATTTTCAAAATAAATAATAACATTACATTTTTATTATGGATACTTATTTACTATTTTGGAGTCTATTATTGTTATAATTTTTTATAATTATAATTTAACTTTAATTAATACTTAATAAAAGATTGTATTTAAAAAAAAACTGATTATTTAAATTAATATAAGTTCATTTTTATTTGAAAAAAAAACAGACAGGCATCTATCCTCACATTGGGCACACATGTGAGGATAGATCCCCCCAACACACAGTATCCCCCCAACCATTTTTAACGTTAGGCTAGTATCCGCTATAGTAGGCAACTATCCTCTTTTTTAGAGGTCATATTAAACTGGATTTACTTAAAATTTATAATATTTATAATTTTTTTATAGATAAGGTTTGTTAGAAGATTAATGAACTATGTTTGAGAATACACTTTGAATAAAAAATGTATTGGTACACATTTTTTAAAGGAGCTTTTTAAAAAGTGTGGCAACTATCCGGCTTTTACCCTAATTGTTTCTTTTTCAGTCCACTGTTACGTTACGTCCAATGCTACGTCATTTCTTTACACTGGAAGCTCAATATATTATTTTCGTCACAATGATAAGAGTGTGAACTGCCCCCTAACCATGATCGCTCAAAACAATATTAAAACCGCAATGAGAACGAGATGACGCTATACGCAGCAAGAGCGGTGTCTCTGTTTCAATATTGTTTTAACCTTGATATACGCGATCATGCTACGGCCCCTGGTCTGACTTTAATTTATAGATCTATACTAATTATCATTGATATACTTAAAATATTTTGTATTGCTTTCATAGACTTTTTGATTTGTGTTGTGAATTATTTTGATTGTGTCTTTTTAGTGGTCGTTATTTTACTTTTCGATATTTTCAAATTGTACCTAAATAATAGTATTTGCAATAAAATTGTTACATCTATATTATATTCACATCAAATTTTATTGTAATTTTTTCTCGCTGCTATTTAACCGATATCATTAATAAATTATAAACATAGAACGCTATTTAAATAACGCCTTCACAAAAGAAATGCATTTTACAGCGGTAGGTACTATAGGTACCTAAGTATACAAAACTATAAATATTGTGTGGAGCTCAATTAAATTAAAGCTTAAAACAAAGTATGCTGCGCAGGCATCGATATAACGACAATCTTTGAGTTCATTATATGTAAAAAATGCATTACCTTTAGCTCGCTTTTATATGTTTAATTTATATACATTGATGGAAGAGGAAGTGTCCATGTACCTACCTACTCGTACTTGCGCCAGAAACAGAAAAACCGGTTATCCACCTAGTTCGGTAATGGACGCTTATTTTAAATTATGTAGGTATATTTATAAAATGTGCCTATTTGTCAAAAAGTATTATTGTTATATTTCGTTCGAGGTAGCTAATTAGCGCTTGCTATTGTTATCTCAACTGGTAATTTGAAAAGCGTGGTTCGTTTCACCCAAATATTTTAGCAGCGGCGGGCGCAAATCGTGCGCGGTCGTTATCATATTTTACTGGCGACGTGAAAACGTGCGCTTTTTATTGGGGCATTTTATTAGCTCAGCTAGATTACGAAGGTGGAACGGCGCCACGTGACATGCGAAATGTGTTACTTACTCTTTTAAGTGTATTATTTTTTGATTGAAGCCTTACAATTAGTTAAAATTGAGTTTTTTTATAATAGGTACTATTCGTACCTATAAATAGTACATTGTTACCCTAGGGGTGAAAGTAAGTTATTTAGTCCCGAGACGGTGTTTGGCGCCCGAGCGTAGCGAGGGCACCAATAGTTCGAGGGACTAAATAAGTCTTTAACCTGAGGTAAACACTGTGCTTTTCATTACGAATACAAGGAAATTAAAAATAAAACAATGGATTAGCTAAAGAAAAAACTTGTAAATTTTATTTTACATAAATCAACAACTTCTGCTTTTAGCCTGCTTTCTCCTATAAAATCAGGCGTTAACTCCATACCTGAATCAGATGAACTCATTGTGTTAATTATTAACACAATGTTATACAAATATAATTAACAGTTAATACAAATCTTTGCTATACGGAAGTATTAACAAAACTCTACAAATGTAAAAAACAAATGAAGATCACATTGCCGCTTTCCCGCTTATTTTGTTTTTTTTTTCTGTGGCCGGCCAGCTATTCAGCCATTATTTTGCATTTTCATAATTTAAAAATGGTAAATATTTTGCCAAAATCTGTTATTTTAAAGAAATAGTTAAAAATATATATAATAAAGTCATTTAAAAATATATTCTTTAAATACTTAACATTATGTTATTTCAATTTTATACCGCGCTGTAATTGAGTGGCTGTATACAGAAAGCCGGAACATTATTCAATAGAAACGTGAAAAAAGAACTAGTTTCTTTTTAAAATTGACAGCAGCTGTCAGTTGAAAGTGATTCTCCCTTTTTTTTTTTTTTTTTTTTCTCAGGGGGAAATGCGTAACCGCACCGTACCCGCCGTTGGCTAGACGGCGAGCGTGTGTGGGGCTCTCCCGGCGGAGTGCCAGGCCTACCCACTAAAACCCCCCGGTGTTCTCCCTGCCCTTATGAGCGCGCTGGGTAAGGTCCACACTGCGACTCCACTACCCACGCGCCCGGGCAAGCCCGACCACCTGGTCGGGCTATCGCCAAGGGGGGATTGCCCGAGAACACCAGGGCAATCCCCAGACGGAGGGCCTTACGGCGGCGTGCACGGGGCCAACCGTGCACGTAGGCCTCCACGGCAGGGTCATTAGACGGGCATCGCTTGTGCGAATGCCCGCCTTCTCCTGCCTATCCGTCTGCGACGGATGGGAGCGGCTTGAGGATCTACCTCCCGCTCCCTCTCCGCGGCCTCCTTCTGCGATATTACGTCCTCGCAGAAGGAGGCGACAGCCCCCCATTCCGCCTCGCCGCGGAGCATGGCCACGACCATGCTCGGCAGCGAGAGGTTTCCGCCTCCCAGCGCAGCGTTGAGTTCGCTGCGCTGGCATCGCCAAGCCGGGCACACCAATAGTGTGTGCTCGGCAGTGTCATCGGGAGCGTCGCAGTGATGACACTGCGGCGTTTCCTCCCGATGGGCGACTCGGTGCAGGTAGTGACCGAAGCAGCCATGCCCGGTAAGTACCTGCACCATGCGGAATGTTAGGCTGCCCTGCCGGCGCCCAACCCACTCCTCCAACACCGGACGAATTGCCTCAATCGTCCGGTGGCCGGCAGCTGGGGAGGCGAGTGCCTCACCCCACTGGCGCAGAGCCTCCCTCTGCGCCAGGGTACGAACCTGCTCCACCTCCTGTGGAGCAGACCGTCCCCCCCGCTCTCGTACAGCAACCCGATGCCGATACACCTCCGAATGGACGCGTGCATCGACATCCCATGGCGTTTGGCCCGCAAGAACGCAGGCCGCGCCGTGGCTGACCGTGCGATAGGCTCGCACGGCCCGGGCTGCTATGACCCTCTGCGGACGTCGCAGTAGGGCCACCGTACGGGGGGAGAGGCACTCCGCCCATACCGGGGCTCCGTATAGTGCCATCGACCTTATCACCCCGTGATACAGTCGACGACACGCCGATCCTGGTCCTCCCACGTTGGGAAGGACCCGCCCGAGTGCGGCTGCGGCGGCGCACAGCCGTGGAGCGAGGAGCTTAAAATGCTCCTCGAAACTCCATCGGGGGTCCAGAACCAAGCCGAGGTACTTGAGATGCGCCTCGACCGGTATACGTACCCCCTCCACTCGGACACGGAGCCCCAGTGGGATCCTGCGACGGGGGGCGTGGTATAACATGGCCCTCGTTTTGTCGAGGGCCACGTCCAGGCCCAGGAGGCGGATGCGTCGGACGACCAGTGAGGTGCCGACCGACGCAAGGTGGGCCGCCTCCTCCCCCGTTTTCGCTCTCGCCGCGACAAGCGTGTCGTCGGCGAAGCAGACGACCTTCGTTCGTGGCAGAAGGTCGCCTCGCAGGACCCAGTTGTACCCCAGGTTCCATAACAGAGGACCTAGTATGGAACCCTGGGGTACACCCGCCGCCATTGTCCACGTGTGGACGCGCCCATCCGGCCCCTCGTAGAGGATGGATCTGCCTTGCAGGTAATCCTCCACGAGGGCGCGGAGGTACGGAGGCACCCGGTGGAAGCGGAGTGCCTCCTTTATGCACTCGTGGGGCAGGCTGTTGAAAGCGTTGCGGATGTCAAGAGACACCGCAACAACAGTCTCCCCACGAGCTGTGGCCTCTTCAGTCCACCTCTTGAGAAGGGCCACCGCGTCCACCGTGGACCGACCGGTGCGGAAGCCGAACTGGTTGTCAGCCAAGTCCGGCCCCTGGTCCTCTAGGTGCTCGACGATGCGGGAAGCCAGGATTTTCTCTAGGAACTTCCCGGCCTCGTCGAGTAGCACCACCGGCCGATACCCAGCCGGGGAATCCGCGGGGCGGCTCTCCTTCCTTAACAGGCAGAGCCTGCCCGCCTTCCAACGACTGGGAAAGCGGCCCAAGGTGATGCTTAAATTTAGCACCACCCGGAACCGCTCCTCAAGGTGTCCCAGGGCGAGGGCCAAAACCCTACTTGGGACACCGTCCGGTCCCGGCGCCTTTTTTTTGCGCCGGAACCGTTCCCTCACCATGTCGAATTCCACGTTCGACACGGGAGGGATAACGGCAACCACTTCCACCGGAGGAGCGTCCGGGGGGACCATTCTGGGGGGCTGGAACGGACCGGGATCGGGAAACAGAGTCCCCAGCACCCGATCCAGCAGACCTCTGTCCATAGCGGAGGTAGGGGAAGCGGAAGATTTAAACTTTCCCCTCACCATCCGGTACGGACGCCCCCACGGATCATCGTCCAGGAGCCGTATAAATTGCTCCCTAGACTCCTCCTTGGCCCTGCAGATTTCGTTCCGCAGGGCCTTCTTGGCTGCCGCATACACCCGACGAAGTTCAGCTTCCTCGTCGAGTGTAGTTCTGGCGCGCCTACGACAACGCACGTAGGCGCGCCTGGCCCTCATACTGGTGGTACGCAGGTCCGCAATCTCCTGCGTCCACCAGTACACCTGCCCCCTTTCGGGGCAGGCCTGCGCCCTCGGCATGGCGGCTTGGCAGACGACCTTCATGTCGTCTGCGAAGAGCTCTGCCATGCCGTCGACATCCCCGGCGAGATGAGGCGGCACTGCTGCCCACGCCCGCACCATCGCCGCCTCCTCCGCCACATCCGGGCGGAGCTTGGTGAGCGCCCATCGCGGGAAGGCACTCACCACGGGGCCCCTATGGATCGGGGTTCCTGGGGATGCCGTGGAGACCTCATATCGGACATATAGGTGGTCCGATAGGGTCTCCACTTCTTCCTCGACTCGCCAGTCATTAATTCGACTGGCGAGTGAGGGGGATGCAAAGGACACGTCCACCACGGACGTGCCCTGCACCCGGACGCAGGTAGGGATGGAGCCCCTATTCAAAATCTGGAGCCCCAGGGACAGAACCCAGGACTCCAAATCTCCACCCCTCGCGCTAGTGCGGGAGGACCCCCACGCGGTAGACCACGCATTGAAGTCCCCCGCAACTAGCACCGGTACCGGGGCCGTCCTACGGACGACCCCCTCTAGCGCAGCCAGGAAGATTGTGAAATCCGCCCGGCTGCGATTGGGGGAGAAATATGTTGATACAACCAACATTCCCCCCCACATGGCGGCAACGTAGCCAGTGCCCCTCTCTCTTAAAATGAGAGAGGGGGCTGTGCCACGCGCCGCCCGCATTATGGCGGCGGAATTATCCGCCGCCACCAACCAATTTGACGACTGCGGCGGAGCGTAGTACGGCTCCGACACAATCGCCAAATCCACACCCCACTCCGCCGCGGTCTGACAAAGGAGGTCCTGTGCCGCGGCGCAGTGGTTCAAATTAGCCTGGAGGAGCTTTATGGGACTACTAGACATTGGTGGTCTCCATGGGCTCCTCCTGGGCCATCGCTGTGGCCGGTGCTGCCTGTGGTGTCGGGCTCCTTGGGGCCACGGTCAATTTCACTGGGGCCAAACGGCCCCTTATCGGTGGGGGACTGCAGTTCATGCCCCCCATGCGGTGATTTGCTGGTCGTTTGGCGTCCGCACAGACGGCGCAATTCAGCTCCGCCGTGCAGTCAACCGCCTTATGACCCTCCGACCCGCAGCGGAAACACAGCCCGCTGCGGTCCTTAGCGGAGGGGCACCGCTGCATGGGGTGGCCCATGCCCATACAGCGGAAGCACCGCATGGGTTTCTGCTCAAGAAGTTGAATGGAGGCAGAACTCCATCCGACTTCGATGCGCCCGGCCTCAGCCAGGCGCTTAGCTGCCTCCACGGGCACGGAAGCGAATGCCGCCCCGACGCCACGCACCCCCGTGTGCACACGGCCCACCTTTATATGGTTCGCCGGGCATGCACCGGCCTGCGCCAGGATCTGCCCCAGCTCCTCAGCGGTCACCGAGTCATCTAAACCAATGACCCGGATATCTGCCGTTTTCACGGGACGCGTCACTTTAGCCGCGTCCCCTAAGGCTTCTCCCAGCTTTTCCGCCAGCGAATCAGCCTGAGACGGGGATGTCTCCTTTGGGAGCTCGATTATTCGAGCTCCGGTTATCCCCGTCCGGAATTTGGCGGGCCCTATGCCTAGGGCGCTGAGGCTAACGGAGGCCTTGGCCTTGGCTATAGCCTCACCATAGGTGAGGCCTTTCTCTACTGCCTCTGGCTTGAGAGCCAGCACCACCGCCAAACATCGCGGTGCCTTAGGCATCTTTAGCGAAGGCTTGGAGGCCTCAGCGGAAGCACCTGCCTTCTTGGGCGTCGCCCCATCCACTGTCGGCTTCTTCCGACCTCGCCGCACAACCGTCGACCAACCGTCATCGACCGGTGTCGCCACCGGCGCTGTAGCCCCCGATGAAGAGGGTACTGCCACTGGCGCGGAGGGCGTAGTCTTCCTTCTGACCACTCTTGCCTCCTTCGGCATATTTGCCGGCGGGGCAAGAGTGGTATTGCCCGTCGCAACTTTCGCGGGCCGTTGCGGTTGAAGCTGTGACTGCGGCTCACTTGCACGGTCCACCGCAAGTGGTGGCCTTCGGACCTGAGCCGGCATAAGCCGCCCGTCAACCTCCAGGCCCTCCAGTCGAGCCGAGACCATAAAGCCGACTTGTGCCAGCAGCTCCCGCTGGAGGAACTCCATACTTTCGAGGAACTCCATCCTGGAAATCCCTCCGGCGGGTGCGGCCTCAGCTGGTACGGCTACGGCTGGGGCGGCCTCGGCTGGTTGGGCCATCGGGAGCTGCACCTCCGACAGATCTTCCTCAATTGCGTCGTCGGCGGCCGGATCCTCCATCTCGGCGCTCTCTACCATCACAGGGGCCGCCTTTGGACCGCGGCCCCTTGGGCGTTCCACCCCCCGCTCCGAAAAGGCTCGGCGAAGGGCCTTCATTTCCCCCATTAGAGAGTCCAGTTGACTCCGGAGGCGCTTGTTGTCGGCTTGAAGCCGACGCACCTCCTCCGAAGTCTTTTTGGACGCCAGAGTACGGACAATCTCGAGTAGAGAGTCGGAGGACTCCCTAATCTCCCTCACGGACGTCCCCTTGAGGTTCTTTGACTTCCTCGCGACTTCTACTAACGACTTAGCGCTCTCCTCAGCCCTGCTGCAGAGATGTTCAGCAGTGGGTTCGGAAGAGCGCTTCCCCTTTCCTTTCTTTTTGGGAGCCGCTACGAGTTCCGTCTCCCGATTCGACTCCCGATCCGACTCCCGATCCGACTCCCGATCCGACTCCGACTCCTCAGAGTCAGCCTCTACCTGCCTGAGCTCTCGCATCGCCTGCGAGAGCCCAACACCGTGCGAAAGGCCTCCCCTACCCCTTCGGGTTCGGGGAACCTTCGGTGCGTACGGTGCCGTAACCTGCTCCGTCTCAGTCTCCAGGTCCGTTGTCAACGGATCCTGGAAAAAGCGGCCCAGCATGGACCGCTTCCTTGGAGCGGGCTGCGACGTCGCTGGGAAATTCGCTTCCGGCAACTCCGCTCTCGTCTCGCTTATTATGTCCCTGTAATCGGGACGAGACGCATTCAGGCGTATGCGAGAGCTGCGACGGGGCGCTGCCTTCCCGACGTCCGAGACTGACAATACCGGGGACACCACCCCCTCGACAGCCTTAACCACACCACCATCAACCGGCGAGCGGCTTTTTTGCCTCCTGGCTTCCACTGGGAAAACTAGGTTTTTTGGGTCCCTGATGGGCCCCCCTTCACCAGCAGTGTCCGTCTCGGACATCACGTCCGAGTCGGACATGGCCCAGTCGTAGGCCCAGCCCAACAACGAATTCGTTGGCGAGAACAGATTAAAAATCTATTTCTCGCACAACAACCAGAAAAACCAATCCAAATTATAAGCAAAACCGTTTCACTGATTCGAAGCCAAGTCGTACACAAAAGATCGTCACTGTTAAAAGAAAAACAAATCTTACCCTAACCTAAACCTACAAAAGAATAAATAAAAACCACAGAACTAAAAAAAAAAAAAAAACCATAGGAAAAAAAAAAACAATTATTGATAACCTACCAATAATTGCAATAAAATAGAAAATAATATTATAAACTAATATTACTAACAACGATAAAATAAAAGCAATGCAACGTATACCTAAACAATACCAAGACGGCAGAAACTATTTATAGCCGCGCCGGGGCAATGACCCCCGCGCGCCACTAGCACAGACACTGACTTATGATAAAAACGAATACCTTATACCTAGGGACACAAATAACCTACAAATTATTGACAACAAACAGACGATGAAGTAACAATTTGTGTGAATGACTTCAAACACACAAATTATTCAACAAATTAGACAACACCAACAACGAAACAAAAACGAAAACAACAATGATAAAACCATACAAACAACAAACGAGTGATACTCGGAATCGAGATCGACGCAACACAATAAGAAAGGCAGGACGCGCGCGCTCGCTGTGATAGCTCGCTCGCGACTAAAGTGATTCTCCCTAGGGCTGAAAAGTATTACTGCTGCTGCTGTCAAATTTAAAAAAAAAACTAGTTCTTTTTCACATTTTTATTGAACCATGTTCCGACTACAGCCACTCAATAAAAAAATGTGGGTGGGTGCTGTGGGCGCGGTGTAAAATTGAAATAACATAATGTTAAGTATTTAAAGAATATATTTTTTAAATAACTTTATTATAATTTATTTTCAACTATTTCTTTAAAATAACATAGATTTGGGCAAAATATTTACCATTTTTTAAATTATGAAAATGAAAAATAATGGCTGAATAGCTGGCCACAGAAAAAAAACAAAATAAGCGGGAAAACGGCAATGCGATTTTCATTTGTTTTTTCCATTTATAGAGTTTTGTTAATACTTCCGTATAGCAGAGATTTGTATTAACTGTTATGATATTTGTATAACATTGTGTTAATAATTAACACAATGAGTTCATCTGATTCAGGTATGGAGTTAACGCCTGATTTTATAAGAGAAAGCGGGCTAAAGCAGAAGTTGTTGATTTATGTAAAAAAAAATTACACGTTTTTTCTTTAGCTAATTCATTGTTTTAATTTTTACTTTCCTTGTATTCGTAATGAGAATAACTTACTAATGTGTTTACCTCGGGTTAAAGACTTATTTAGTCCCTCGAACTATTGGTGCCCTCGCTACGCTCGGGCGCCAAACACCGTCTCGGGGCTAAATAAGTTCCTTTCACCACTGGGGTAACAATGTACAATTGTTAATGCATTAGCGATTTAACAATAATAGCTTGTTTTATTGTGGTCCCTTCCTATTTAATGATTCAAGAGTCACTCTGGCCTTTACAGCTAACCTTCCATGCGTGCTAGATTGGCCCCTGATGTGCTTTTCAGGGGTGGTCCGGAGAATTTGTGTTGCCCAGACCTGGATCACCCTCACAATAGACAAGATGGACATAGACGTTGGTTTAGGTATGTCCCGCTCTCAGCAGGGTGATTCCCACACACCTTAGTCATCGGTAGATAAGGTGCGCAAATGCATTCCACTTCTAAGGTGACTCTAGTATGTACTCATACGAATCTTTACCTATAAGTATGATAGTAGTTCAGTAATAAAAGTATGATTCCTATCCCCACCTGGATTGGAATCATGCTTGCTTCATACTTCATGGTGAGGTAAAATGAGTTTAATCCCACCATTTAATTACATAGGTACCTACCACGCTTTCAAACTTACCAATTTTTGAAGTGAAACTTCTTTAGGCACGCTTGACTTGGGGAGTAAGCTGGCGAACGCGTTACGAAAAGTGTGATCGGGCAAGGCGAACGGAAGTTAAGTGGGGGATATAAGCAAGAGACAGCAGTGCGCGCGCACATTTTCTTTCTCTCTTCCTCTCATAGAAGTTTCACTTCAGTCGTGTGGTCATAAGCACACTCGTTTTTTTCAACACCACTGTTGCTCTATTTTTAAAAAAGTAGGAGTTAGAGAGTACCTACAGCACTTGTCAATTATATTTGTACGTATTTGTTTGATGTTATACAATATCATTATACATTTAAGCTATTTGATATAAATTCTAGAACATACAATACAATAAAATTGTATCTTAAGTATATAGGAATGTAATAGGGCTGTTATATATATGTGTGTAAATATGTATATAATGTATATGTATGTGTGTGTATGCACGTATATATGTATAAATAAATTAAAGTTAGAAATGTAGGATAGTTATATTTTAGGTAATGCACAATTCACCCTAAATAAAAGTAGAGTACCTTAGTAGACTTAAAAAAAATTATCCCTAAGATCAAAAAGAAACAAAGTACGAGTATAATTAAGGCACTGACCACGAGTCTAAAAAATTACAAAATAATTTGTCAACATACAATACAATGCCGACATAATATCATTGATGCCTAAGTATTATGTAGGTATCAATAATTCATAATAGTTAATTTTTAATTAATTTGCCATAACAAGTTCACAATACTGTTTTCTAGAGCAGATAAAGTTTTTTAAACCATCTTGCAATGTACTTACACATTGAAAATAATTTAACACTTCATCACTAAATCTACACAAAGATTACTAATGTAAAAGTAACTCTGTCTGTCTGTTACACTTTCACGCCTTAACCACTGAACAAATTTTAATGAAAATTATATTCTTTCATCTTCGCTTTACCGGACGGAGACTCTGTACCAGGGTCTACTGCTTGGGTAACTCCGTCTTACCTACCTATTTCTGCCGCAAATGATATGGCAGTGAAATTACTGGGTACCGTGACTGTACATCTATGTCACAAGATGGCAGCAAATTTGCAACCCCCACAAGAACCAGTGTAGTTCTTGTGGGGGTTGCAAATTTGCTGCGAATCTCACAAGAGCGACATGTATTATAGGATTTATAGGTGATTATTACCACTTACCATTAAGTGGGCAGTTTGCTTGTTTGCCAACCTATTTGAGTTAAAAAAAAACTTATTGTTGAATTGTCAAATCTTTAGCTAAGATGGTTTAATTTTACTAAATCAGGTTGTTCTAAGATCAAGGTTGTAACAAAACATTGAGTGTGAGGCTCGGAAGTTTTGTTACTATATAATGGTAATGCACTAGACTGGCTCAAGGTTTTTAACTGATGTTACGTCACAAAAAAGGAGGTTATCAAATTCTATTGTATGTTTTTTTGTCTTTGTTAACTCTTAGCTCTGTCATTTATTAACCGATTTCGAAAATTCTTTCTTTGTTTGAGAGGGTATACTTTCCATTGGTTCAAATATCACCAAACTTAGGATCTGGTGATAGGATCTAAGGAAAATTGAGGAAAACCCTTAAATTTTATAGACATGTCCAACGTGTTTTATGTTTTTTCCGAAGCTATTCAGGTATTTGCATATTCAGTAGTGTGATTCTGTAAAACCTCACTTTAAACTTGGAATCTGATTCCGCAGTGAGTTCTTAGATTGGCATTCTCAAAATTCGAATGTAGGTTTGAAGTTACTAGAAACTATTAAGTAATCTGTGCTACAGCGCTACACTTGCGAGCGTGGCAGCGAGTGGAACTAGAGTGACCGTGAGATTTTGACATTATAGGTATGGGATGACGTATGAAGTGGCATTCCGTAAAGGGAATTCCTTTATCACTTCGAAGCTCACTTCGCACACGAACTCGAAACAAAGTGTCAAATAAAACGTTGCTATTTTGTGAGTGAAAACAGGCAAAATTTATTATCATAGTTTAAAAATACATTTAAAATTATTTCTGAAGGTGATAAAAACTACTTCTGAGGTATTTATTAGAATTTTATCGCTACTAACTCGTGATAATGACTATGTAAGGGTATCTTGTCTCTTATGCGAAGTGAGCGTGAATATCGAAGTGAGATGCGAGCTATTGTTCGAATTTTACAGAATCGACATCCAGGAGTTAGATGTTAGTTTTATTTATTCATAATAACCAATAAATATTGTATCGTTATCTAAAACTAATTATTAAATTATGTTTACCGGTAATGTCATTCAACCCAAAATTTTCATGTGTATGTCATAGTATCATCATCATGTCTATGATTTACATGAAAATTTTGGGTTGAATGACATTACGGGTAAACACAATTTAATAATTAGTTTTAGATAACGATA
This sequence comes from Schoenobius gigantellus, assembly GCA_963935595.1. Taxonomy (NCBI): domain Eukaryota; kingdom Metazoa; phylum Arthropoda; class Insecta; order Lepidoptera; family Crambidae; genus Schoenobius; species Schoenobius gigantellus. The sequence goes on along the minus strand of OZ012551.1, from coordinate 15,813,805 downwards.
AAATATTTATTAGTTATTATTAGGGTTGCATCCGATACCGATACCGATGCCGATATATCGGCGATATTTCTGGTTTGCCGATATATCGGCATCGGCGATATTTTTATTGCCGATACAACGACATTTTTCAAATTTCTCGCTTTAAAAGGTAATGTAAACGCGTACCTATCTTGTTTGATCTAGTTCGTTGCAAACGAGGCACGGACTATCTATCCTATTTCAGGCACGGTCATACCTACACGTAGTACAAGTTCTGAGATGCCTATTAGTGGTGGGCTTTGGAGCTCTTGTGAAAATATTATTAGAGAGGCCGAGGAGGATGAGCCCCTATCCACTCTGAGCTGTAATTCTCTCAAAGAAGTCGAGAGATACCTAAGATCTCCTAATATATCGAGAAATGCAGACCCGTTTGTTTTCTGGCGCAATGACGTATTATACCCACACTTGAAGTTCTGTCGCATTTGAAAAATTATTTTCCACCGCAGGTTTTATACAGACATACTCGCGAAATCGGCTTTCTCCGCAAAATTTGAGAATGCTCTGTTTTTTAAACAACAATCTTATTAATGTTAATTTAAATTATTAACAGTTATTAAATTTTTAACAGTTATTGATTTCATTTTAAATAATTATTAGCTATTACCCTTAATTCTTAATTTTAATAATCTTATTCAAAGTCTGCAACTGTTTATATATTTTAATAGAAATTAAAAATATTTAACCAAAATTTGTATCGGTGCGTTTGTATCGGTATCGGTATCGTATCGGCAAAAAGGCGTATCGATGCATCCCTAGTTATTATGAAACACCGTGTATATACAATAAGCAATTATTGTCCCTTAGTTTTATTCTTTCAAGTTATTTCGGCGAGTTGGTATTAAATATACTAATATATTTTACAAAAATAAAAACTGACTTCAATAACAAAACATTAAAAATAATATAAGAATACAAACAACATTACATTTTTTATTTTGAATTCAATGCCTTTGAATCCATTATCGTCGATCATCCGCACCGAATTCAAAATAAAAATTATAGTAGGTACATAATGTTATTTGTATTCTTATATTATTTTTGAATTTTTTGAGTTTTGAAGTCGGTTTTTATTACTATAAAATATTTTTTTAAGTACACTCGAGTACAAAATGATCGATACGGTCAAAGTTACAAAAAATATTGTGTACTTATACATTAACTAACAGACTTTATCGACTTAACATTAGGGTAGAGTTGGTAGAGAATACATATTTTTGTAACTTTGACCGTATTGGTTTTTTTGTATTCGAGTGTACCTACCAAATTTTTTTTAGTACCGAAGTAAAAACTATATTATACCTACCTATTTTTAATATAAGCAGTAGGCCCAGACAATGTTATTACTAGATGGTTCAAAAAACTGTTTTTTGAATAAAAGCTTCTATAGAAATTACCGTGATAGATTTATATTCACGTAAGTAGTTGTCAAATTCATTTTACCTATACCTACCTAACATATTTCCAGTAGTGGGACAAAGGATATAAGGGTTGAAGTTATATGACATAAAGTTAACTTTTTTAGACTATCTAAATGTATGAGTAACAAAGCGTAACGATTTCATAAAATTTCATTAAATATCTTGTACCTAACACTTACTTAATAATACCTAATGTAGGTATATTATGAACGAATTAAGTGATCTCTATTAAAATTAAAGACTATACCTACCTATATAAGGTCACATCTATTTTTTTATTATTATTTATTTAATGGAAATAGGTACCTACACCTCGATTTGTTGCAACTGCCCATTGCATTGAAACGCCTGTACCTATTGATAGAGATACCTAACCTGATATATTCAGGTTAGGTATCTCTATCATAATCTTTTAGAGATGCAAATAAATACATTAAATTACACATGTTATTATATAGAATTACCTATTTGTTTATCAGAACATTTAAAATTGTATACCTACCGAAAGAGAAAAGGGCATATGTACCGTCATCTGCGTCAGACGCATAACGACCTCTTTACAGCTCAGAACAATAACTAAAGCTTTAGTAATAGGTAAATAAAAATGAATCGCTGAAATGTGCCTATGTACGCGCATAACTTGCAAACGATTGCACCAAACTGTATAATTAATTTTTTTGTGTTCGTTATTTTTAGGATAAGGTTTTTATTAGAGAGAACAAAAAAAAATAACAAATTTTTTAAACCTCTTAATGAATGAGACAAAAGACTGTGAGAGATCTTCAATATTCAATATTGACAAAACTTTGACAGGTTGACATTCGTTGTTCAGCCAGCGTTTGAGGAACTTCGAAAATATTCAAGAAAAAAAATGGCGGTACGAAAGTTCGCCAGGTCAGCTTCTTCAGTATATAAATAACTTAACCCCTCCCCTCGTTTACACCAAGAAACAAGTAAAATACCAGTTTTATACAATACTTGTAGAATACTTGTCAAAACATAATTATTTGTTTTATACATGTATTGCAACTGTCTCAAACATTCTTTCGTTCATACTGTGTTACCAACAAGTCTCTAAACAAGTATAAACCACATCTGCGTTTACACTTAGATCTATGACATATTCAAACTAGTCTAATACATTGACAGCGTTTACACTTACAAAAAGCAATCGTTTCACTGAAATTTATGTATCATACTAATTTAAAACATGTTTTAAACTCTATCCATGCTTGTTGGATAAAGTTTTAAACTTTTACCGGACGGACCGTATTATTTTACGGGGGGAAGAGAAGAAAAAAAACAAAAAAATACAAAAAATGCTGCACTAGTTGAGAGCTTTTTAGATTTTTTTATAAAAAAAATTTTATAATTAAAAAAATTTTCTTATTAATAAAAAATTTTTTTTTAATAATTTTTTTTTTAATTCATTGTTTTTATTTTATTTATAATAATTGATGTGTCCTGAAGCGTCCCTAAAATTTTCTAGTGATAAAAAAATAACCGTGTAAACAAGTATACTGCACTCATGAAGTAAAGTTCCTCAGCATCTTTACTTTCCATTGTGAATAGTCAATTGAGTAGAAAATATTAATGAAACTACCGGACTGGCGTGTCATTTTCTACAAGTTTATCTACAACAAGTATAAAACGTGACATCATAAACATGTAGACAACTAGTAGTTCAGAAACAATTTCATACAACAAGTTGTATACATGTTTTGTATTCAACAAGTTTTATACATGTATACGAGTGTAAACAATAAACGAACACATTGCATAAAACTTGTTAAATACATGTAATATACCTTGGTGTAAACGAGGGGTAAGAGGACACACTAATAGGTATAGCGAGAGAGTTCAAAAATTGGTACTTGTAAAATGTATTGCTGTCGCGCTGTGCTCGAACAACTGGGGCAGAGTGCGATGGAGACAACTGCAGCTCGGACCTAAACTTTCTATGAAAAGTAGACAAAATAGGCGTTTCGTCTTAGAATTATTCTAAGCGATTCGTAGTCCCCAATTTTCTCTTCTAAAACTAGACTGATTTAATTACTTTTTTCATTAAAATAATTTCAAATAATCTCGTCAAAGTTTGCTGCATGCTAAGGCTGAATGTTTAAATACAGCGGAGAATCTGGTCAATTTTAAGATTTTTGAAGGTTTAAATCTCTTTTTCATTACACATACTCTGAAAGTAGGTCTGAATTTGCCTGAGGAGCGGGTTGAAAGTAATACTTTTCAGCCCTAGGGAGAATCGCTTTCAACTGACAGCTATCAAAATATAAAAAAGAAACTAGTTCTGTTTTCACATTATTTCTATTGAAACATGTTTCAATACAGCCACTGAATTACAGCGCGGTGTAAAATTGAAATAACATAAAGTTAAGTATTAATTTAAAAAAATATTTTTAAGTGACTTTATTATAATTTACTTTCAACTATTTCTTTGAAATAACATAGATTTGGGCTGAATATTTACTTTTTTTTCAATGATGAAAATGAAAACTAATGGCCGAATAGCTGGCCACAGAAAAAAACAAAATAAGCTGGAAAGCGGCAATCCGATCTTCATTTGTATTTTCGAGTTGTAGAGTTTTGTTTATACTTCCGTATAGCAGAGATTTGTATCATTTGATTCAGATATGGATTTAACGCCTGATTTTATAAGAGGATAAAGCAGAAGTTGTTGATTTATTAAAATAAAATTCACTCGTTTTTTCTTTAGCTAATTCATGTTTTTATTTTTACTTTCTTACTTTCCTTGTATTCCTAATGAAAAGCACAGTGTTTACCTCGGGTTACTTTCACCCCCTTTTTTTCTCGGGGGAAATGCGTAACCGCACCGTACCCGCCGTTGTTGGCTAGACGGCGAGCATGTGTGGGGCTCTCCAACCAACTAAAACCCCCCGGTGTTCTCCCTGCCCTTATGGGCGCGCTAGGTAAGGTCCACACTGCGACTCCACTACCCACGCTCCCGGGCAAGCCCGACCAACTGGTCGGGCTAGGGTAACAATGTACTATTAAATAATTAGCTTAAGAAAAAAAGGTAAACATAGGAACAGTAATATTGGCTATATTTATTTTTGGGAATCAAAATCGCTCTATTGCGAATCCAAAAAGGAATCAGGGGACCCGTTTGTATGAAAGAACGGACTTATATGTCCTCTTAAGTCCTGAGAAAGGACACAAAGCTCTCTTGGGACTGCGAAATAAACCGCGAATAATTCGCGATGCAACTGAAATCCAAGCAGACGAAGTCGCGGGATACGCGAATAGCTAGTAATTAATAAAATTGCTTTGATACTTCTTAAGTGGGAGTGGGTAATGTGATTAGGTTCTTTTGTTATAGGAAATAGGGCAGTACCTACTCTCGGTAGCGCGCAATATTTCGCAAGGAGAATTGAAGAGAAGGAAAATACATAAGAGTTTGCTTAGATTGCTTTTCGCGGATACAGCAACTAATGTGATGTTTTATGTTATTTTTTATCGCTAAGCATTTCGAGTGGGCTAAGGAAAACAATCTGCGCTATGACGCGTGAAGGAATCGGCCCGTATTTATGGGAGGAGTTATTGTTTGAAACGTCTAAGTCGTAATTCCGCGACATAAAGCAGCAGGCTTCACTTTGGGCTCCCTACCACCCTTTCCCCCACCGCCCGGGATGCTGTTTTTCCCGTGCCAAATGGCCCGTTTGAAATTGCTGTTTTATGGAAGTTTTTACTAGTTGACTTTGCCAGCGAGAAAATATACAGAACGGCAATCTTCTTCAGTACCTATACATATAGGTATACTAGGTACATAGGTGTTTGAAGTTGAGCGTTTAAATTTAACATAAAATATGAGAGGACGTCAAAATTCTTAAACCGAAAACGCGAGAGAATCACAAGAAATATAGAGAGCGAGTGCCGATAAAAAATAATAATAGCAACCTGTCACAAATAATATACAATGAGTATTATCTCCACCATTTTTAAAGTTGGAACGCGGAGCGGGCCGCGACGCCATTGGTCGGCGTGTGACAGCTGAGTGAATTACGCCGGTGTGCCTGCCCCGGCGCAGCGGGCGACAAGATGGTTCCACTAAAATCCTCTAATGAAATTAAATTCCGTACGTTTTCGACGTGCTCGTAAATAATGACGGTATCTAATCCTCTGATTAATGAACATCGTGGGTGCTTTTTGTTAATTAGAGGTACTCAGGTTGGTATGTCGAAATAATGCAGCTTAGATCGTCGTGTACAAAATTTACATCATAGATCTTATCTAGAACAATAAATACAGTTACATCTTCGTTGACTTGATATCTGTTATGACAATTTTAAATAATTTTTTCACATTCAAAATCTTAAGACACACTTTCTGACATTATGAAAAGTAAAAAAATTATTCGTATCTAACGCTACTGATATGAGCTAATGTCGTAGCATTAGGATCTGAGTGAACGATTTAAAAGCGTTTTAAAAACAGTGTTAAGATAGGCTAGTGGATTTAGCTACAAACTAACAAGTTTACGACGGGCAATATCTTGGGATAGCGGCTTATGACACCACTCAAATGTGGCACTAGGGTTACCACATATCGACTATCATGTTGAAAAGTGATATCCGAAAGACATCTTGTTCTTTAAGTGGGTTATTTCTATCAACTACCTACTCCAACAACTATACCTACAAATCAACCAAAATCGTGTTTATCCAACTGAGGTTCAATTCCTCAAATAAATCACAGCCTGATCAAAGGTGAAACCATTACATTCGACCAATCAGAGTGCATAGACTGCATGATGATATGATGATGCGATCTGATTGGTCAAGCGCAATGGTTCTGTTACGGTTCAACTGTGGCTTATCAGTAAAATTGGCCCTCTGAGGAGATTATTAAAACCAGTATATTATATTAAATTAAATCTTTGAATACATATCTTCCTACCTAGCTGTCTCGAAATGGGCATTAATGCTTGTTAATAATTGTTATAAATAATTAGGTAAGCGTTTGAATATATTTTTACTTTGCGCGTAGGCATACTTATAATCTGCCAGCCCTATTTAAAGTACTAAAGGACTGCTTTAGTGCTTTACTGATGATTTACTGGGTGAATTCCTCGAGAGCCTGCCTCCACATAGCCCGTAAATGTCGTGGATTAACAGCTGAGGACGCATTCTCTCTTGCAAAGATTAGTCCTTAAGAAAAACCCGATACTCTCAGCCTTATTTAGCGTAGGTTTTCAATGTATCGCTTCAAAAAAAATGTAACAGACTGAATTAACTTATTTACCAAATGTTGAATGGCTTGACTTATATGAGGACTTAATAAAAAAATTGCTTACAAAAATAAAAACTGACTTCACACAAAAAAATAAAAATAATATAAAAATACAGACAACATTACATTTCTATATTGAAGTCGGTGCTAAATATTTAAGACTTTCTAGGAGATCATCGTTTGGAGCCCACTTCAATAAAGAAATGTAATGTTATTTGTAATCTTATATTATTTTTAAATCTTTTGTGTTTTCGAAATCGGTTTTTATTTTTGTTTTTTTTTAAATTTTTAGTGAATTTAAAACCAGCTCACCGAAGTGACTTGAAAGAAAACGACAAAGGGTCGTATTCCTATTGTATTTAAACAATCTCTAACTCCTAAAAGTTAAGGAACCTTCCATCATCAGCTCAGCTCATGACCACCGGACGTAAATACCTGAATAGCCTTGGAAGAAACATGAAACTCGTTGGACGTACTTATAAAATTTTAGGATTTCCCTCCATTTTCCTGGAAACTCCTCAACAGATCCTGATTTTCGTAACAATGGGACCATCGCAGGAGTATACTCTATCGAATACAAAAAGATTTTTATAAATCGGTTTACAATTGGCGGAGTAATCACGTACACAAAAAGAAGCATACTTACGCATCTTATTTAAAACCTCCTCCATTTTTGAAGGCGGTTAAAAATCAATTAGATTTTAAGGGATACTTTGCAATTTCAACTTTATGAATTGTTCAAACTACCTAATTAAACTCCAAAATACTTAAATCCAATGGTAAAGCTAGTTAATATCTAAATACTTAGTATTTTCTTTCGAAGAAATTAATAACGCAAGAAATATCGACATTTACGAGTATAACGTTCTCTCAAATATGAAAAAAGTTTTAGCTTTAATAACCATACGAAAAATTATTTGCTTCGATTTTTAATTTTAACGACCATAATGGGAATAAATAAATTTCAAACAAAGTAACGCATACACACGCCCACCCATGTTCTGAAATAAATAAAAGCGAATACGTAAAGTCAAGTGTAAGTAATAAATTACTAATGAAAATTTATATTTTTTTAGAGGCTGTAAACTAAATAACTTAAATATCAAGGGATAAGACAATAATACTAATGGTAAGAAATTTGGGTCGCACAGGTAGAGTCCTCGGGCTGTTAATTTATGAAGACACCGAATTTATTTATTTATAACTAAGGGGCCGTAAGTCGGAGCCACGGATATACAATTTCCTTTCAAACCAGTTTTCATTTTAAATTTATGCTTGGGTAGATTTGATACTTGAGCCATAAGAATATCCGTTTATGTGATGTTATTTTGTTTTATGTCGCCTTTTCAGCTTATTACACGAAAGCTCTTTCTTATTTCTGATATTACAATAGTGTCTATTAATTATGGATCTTCTCACCGGAGGGAGACTCTGTACTATAGGGTCGTGTGCATGGGTACCTCCGTCTTACCTATTTCTACCGCAAAGCAGCAGTGCTTGCATTGCATTGCTGTGTTCCGGTTTGAAGGGTAAGATATGGCATTGAAATTACTGGGTACTGTGACTTCACATCTTAGTCACAAGTTGGCAACGTACACTGTGGCTCTTGTGGGGGTTGCAGTTTTTGTGCGAATCTCACAGGAACCACATGTATTATAGGTGAAGTTACCACTTACCATCAGGTGGGCAGTTTGCTTGTTTGCCAACTTATTGCAATATGAAAAATATCTTATCTTCATTTATAACAATATCATTATCATAATCATTTCAGCCGAGAGATGCCCACTATTGGACATAAGCCTTCCCAACGATCTCCGCACCGATTGGTCCTGTGCTGTTTGCACCAAGACTTACCACGACCTTCAAGAAATCGTCGGTTCACCTTTGGAGTGGATTGCCAACGCTGCGTTCCTGATGAGTGATCGGCACTCAAGAACCACCCCGCCCAAAAGCCGGTCACTTCATCTACTTAAATATTTATAAAGATTAAGGAATATTCGCAGTTTTTACGCATGAAAATGCAAATAGCCTTCCAATACTATTAATACTCTATTTATCTACGATATAGACGTAATATATGATTAAGAGTTGTTCTGATTGCATTGTGAACTTCTAATACAAGATAAATATATTTAATTTTGATACAATCAGGAATTTGGTCAACTGATAAAAAAATCTTTGTATTTAGATAATTAAAATAGTATTCTTGTTACGTATTTTTCCTAAAAGAGTAAAAATATAGAGCTGTGGAAAGAGAGTTATTACTAAAAATGGTAGGTACTTTAAAAACTTGAAAGTGGGTACTGAACCACAAAAATAATCGCAAAAATGCAGTTCGATAGCAAAAATACGGAATTATTCATTGTTATTTGTCTCAAGTAATAAAAAGTGCATTGTCGTTTCAATATAAGTATTTTCGGTACCATTCAAATACCAGAGCAAACTTTATATTCGCATATAAAATGCGGCCGCTAGAAACTGTACCTGTTTCGAAACAGCAGGTGTTCACAAATCAAATATTAATAGGCAATACGTTTCGATCGCGCACGTATCTCAATCGGCACATCGTATCTGTCAACATAAAACCTTATTTCAGGATTCCAATATTTCCAGCGACACATGGGCCCCGCTTCGCCGGAATGGCATAGTTTACGATCTAATATTTTTATGCAAAGAGCGTAGCCAAATGTGCCGCGGCGGTGCCGAAAAAACGGTTTCGTCCTTTTGCACGTAAAAAAGGATGCGACAGAATAAATATACACGCAGCCACCCTTTTTGTCCATTAAACTGGCGTAGCTTTTTTCGAGGCCGTCGTAAAATGTGCCCCAATAAATATGTAAATCTGACGGGATGGCTTACGCCGAGTTTCACTTTCGATTGTTTAATTGGCGCACTTGGTCGTTGCTTTGGTTGAACAATACGTCAGCCAGCTCTTTTTTTATGGAGTGTCAACTCATTATACTATTGCAGTTGCAATAGGTTAAAGGAAAAAAACAGAGAGCCAAGAATTTTGTTCAAATTCTTTATTCTTTATTTCTATTTATTTAACAAAAACTTGATTTCGTCTCTGGAGCTATTATAACTTCTTTGTCTATATTAATCCTTACTCGACATATAAATAAATATAGAAATTATTTCAATATATTTAACATTCCTTTTAACTCCACGTAAACACAGAAAAATAGCCAACTTCTAGTTCAAAGGTTTTCTTAAAGATATTCATTACACTATTCACAGATTTATCACAAGCCTTTTCAAAAGCCATTTAAATTTAGGTTCACAGAGATAACGTGTTCTTGGTTAATGGTGTTTTTCTTACTTTGGGTACTGCTCGATAAGAGACTGTATCTTAAGAAGAGATCCACTTAATAACATCATATTTTGTAATGTATTTTAGACTGGCTTTACATTAAGCAGCTTCGCCCACGTTGTTTTTGTTTTCCAGTGGGAATTTTATATGTCCCATAGAAAAAATAATTTTGTAGCCTATGTTAATTAGGAATAATATAGCATTCTAATGGTGAAAGAACTTTTGAAATCGGTCCAGTAGTTTTTGAGTTTATTCGTTACATACATACAAATCTTTCCTCTTTATAAAAGTGTAGATAAGGCATTTTTAAAATACGTTTTGTATACATTTTACGATTAGGTAGTATACATTTTTAATTAGTTTGAATGTAATAATAGGGTTATACATGTAGATTTTAAATTAAATTTAAATTTGCACGGCCTAAGATTTTATAGTAAAATATTTTTCATACGATAACTAATCATAACACTCTAAATTGGAAATATGTACAACATACGTTTGTTTGACTTCTAATAATTGTATAAGCAATAAGGGTAAAATTAGATTAAATAAATATATTTTGCTGTAGAAATGTTTGAATTTTTCATATTATTTCTTCCATTTCATTGGAAGGTCATTTATGCCTTTGCGGTAAAACTAGGGCTTGAACTCGAAAAACAGGTTGGCGATTGGGCTGTCTTGCTGTGAGTTGCACCATCATAATTCGAAGTTCTGTATAACGTCTAGTGTTATTGCTCAACGACGTCTGACTAAGGAGGCTGTAGTGAATTGCACCATGAAATGACCAGCATATTTACCATCACTTTCAATTGGTAATTTAGGGCATTGTTGCGGCATTTAAGCCGAAATCTGGAGGATAATCATAGATCCGTTTTTCATTAGGCATAACAATCCGCCCCAAAATCGTTTCATTTCTGTGCCGGTTCAATAAGGCAAAACAAGCTTCAACGCGTCTCTATGTAGAGCGGTCAAATCATGAGGCACGCATTTTTCAATAGGTTTTATATTAACGTTTTCACATTAATCAGACAAATCATGCCATGAAGAACATACACCACGATCATACCACGAAGGATTCATTTTAATTCAGATTAGTAAGTATCACATAAGCGGCAGTTAATATTTAAGCCTTTGTCATTAATTGCTTCCATTGAAAGCTTTTCTAAGGAACTTATTGTAGGTTTTTCTTTTCTATATACAATGAGATTTCTTCGTGGAATATATTTGCTCTTTGCAAAAGCATGTGAGATAGGTGACTAACACTGGCACATGGTGCAACATAAAGTTTTCAAGCACGACCTAAACAATATAATCAAATGATTTCGAAGATATTGAACACCGCCTATCATAACTCCCGTTTACCGACATCACTTATTACCTTTTCAGACAGAGAATAGTTGTTTCTTTAAAATACTTTATACTAATATAAAAAGCTAAAACTTCGTATCTATAAGCACCTATTTATCGGTGAAAGATATAAGAACATTGTACCGGAACAGAAACAAAAGGGGCAGGAGGGCGGGCTGCATCGATCCATCCGGGACCTTCCCTCCAACAGGACGTAACACATCTGCTCCAAGTATACAGCATAAATATTGCGTTTGTATAGCTATTCTAAAGCACCTACTCTGATATTAACCTATGAAAGCATTTGCTACAAATAACTAAAATAATGAGGCCTTTTTAAAATCTGATTGTTTTAAACTTTTAAGAAAATTTAAGGAATACTTTATTCAATTTACGCTTCGAGACAAACAATTTTGTAAAATAGTACTATAAATGTAAAGCTTCATTAACTACATCTAAGAACTGAGCTACTTAACGACTAAATTTGTGTTAATTGATCAGAATTAGATACGATGAGATTGTCATATCTTCGTGATAAAAATCCCTAAATAAATAAAGATAAAAAAACCTACTAAATTCGACCGCCGCGTGCCGCTCCGAGCTAAAATCACCTAACCCAAAACATCTTATAATATAATTTGTTTAGCACGGCAAAGACGTCCGTCGCTTGCAAGTCGCGTCGCTTGTAGCTGTGGCCAAGGGGTAAAATTTATTGAAATTGAGTTCATTGCCACGCTTTCCGTGGGCTTTAATTTCTGTATTGTGTTGTGTTAATATTATCACGTCACGGCTCTACCTGCGTTAACGTTAGTGTAAACGCTTGCTAATAAATTAATAATATGCTTTATTGAACGTGTTAAAATAATGCCTAACTAAGCACATAACAGTCGTTGATGTAGTCACTATGGAGTTTGCTACAAACAACAACAAACAAGATACATCGAAAACAATGGTCTAAATTATCAAAGACAATTGACAAAAAGTAGATTGGCCCTCAAAATCATTTAAGTACAATCACAAGAGCAACTCTATATTATTATATACAGGATGTAAAAAGACGTATTCCGAAACACGCGTCTACGCATTCAGACCATCAAATAAAGCAATATAACTAAAAATCAATGATGTGAAACGAAATAAATTTTAGGCTTAAATAATGAACGAAAATAAATACTATGCAATGTAATGCGTGCCTGCCCCTGGCTTGCGCGTCCGGATATCGCGTCGGTGTTAGTGAATCGGTGTGATTGCGAAAGCAAGACGAGTTTCCCGCGCAAGAGATTCCTTTTCAGACATAAATTTTGTTTAGAAATACTGATTTTTTCGTAGATGTTTCTTTGGACGAAAATTATCAAAATACATTTCGAATGGTTTTGTATAAAAATCTCAAAAAAAATTGCAACTTTAACCTTGAATATCTCTGCAACGATTAGTTTCACAACCATGGTCTAGAAGACAAAAACTATAGTGATGATGGGAGCAATACGTGGGTTTCGGCTTCGGCACCGATCTTTTTACATCCTGTATACTGCCTAGATGTGTCGGTCATTTTCGGAAACACGAAGTTGGCCGATGCTCATTATTTATCTCTAAGTAATGTAAGCAAGTTATCAACGTTTAACCTCACTAACAATGCCACATACCAATTAACCCGCTAAGTTGTTTTGCACATATGTCATGTCAAAATTAGCGTGCTTATTAACGCGTTACGACTTAGGTGGAGACCTGGTGGTATAATCATTCTCTACAATCTTGAAAGCGAGAATAGGGTAAAATATTCAGCAAGCGTGATTAAAGGAACTATTGCAAACTTATTATTGTTTAATCTCTCTCCGGCACTAGCTATCTTGGCATTTGGACTCTACTTCCACTTACCACCAGGTGGAATGGAGTCATTTGCTCGGCCTTCTATAAAAAAAAATATTTTGCGTTCGAAGTGTATAACGGGTACCAATAACAAAAACACAATTTAAAAATTTTTTGCCTGTCTGTCTGTTTGTTCCCGCTAATCTCCAGAAAGGCTGGACCGATTTTAACACAACTTCCACTAGTAGATAGCTAATTATATAAGGTATAACATAGGCTACTTTTTATCAAGATCGGTCCAGCCGTTACTATTCCACGCGGACGAAGTTGCGGGCACAGCTAGTCTAAAATAAGCTAAGTCATGTGTCCGGTTAAGTTTAACGCGAGTTGATTTACAATCAGCCAGCAGTGAGACCGAACCGCGAACGAGCCAAAACGGCAACATTCTCCCTTAATGAATGGCATCGATCGGGCGGCCATAAGCGGGTTATTTATGACCCCGCGAGCTCGCATCGCGTGCACTTCCAAAGGTGTGTTATTTATATCCCCTTTTTATTTATGTCCCCTTTTTTCGCAGGTCATAACGGCTGGCTGTAAAGGGGACGTAATTTTAATTTCATGATTGGAAAGCTCGAAGCCCGGTTATGTGGCTTAATGAGTTTATGGCGGCAATCGGTGTAACGGTCGCGACACGATGATTTCGCGTTTCAGTTTCCTTTTTGGACTTCGCGCTGCGGGAACTGATCTTTAGATGGTGTGTCATCCGGCTTTTAAGACATGAGCGTGAGATATTCTTCTTTGCGACGCCTGCTGGGTTTTCATAGATAAGTAGGAATGGGCTTACTACATCACGCTGTCGAAACGGGTTGGTGTAGGGTGTTGTTCCTTGACCTGGTGACTTTGGGTCACCCAGATCCCAGTCGTGGGGACTGGAATGACGGAACACCCTGGAAAACTTTTTAGTAAGTTACTCCGATTAACGGGAAAGTTCTACATAACCAACAAGAGGCAGCCGCAATCTCTTGGGTACCCACATATAAAATATTTTCTGACCAAGTCAACATAAAAGGGCTTTATTTCTTAATTTTCCTTCTCTTTGCAGTTGTATAATTGTAGAAAACGCAGTTTTCTGCAATACAACTACTAAATCAATCGTGTACCTATATAACATAAACATTATTGCGATAGCTACTTAAAATGTTAGCGACCTGCCCTGTCTTTATACACATCAGGTGACATAATGCCTATATTTCGAATTAGATACAATAGTTTAAATTAGATTTTAATGTGTCATGTTATTATGATACTTGGAGTATTTTTTATGTATTTTATTTGCTATTTTGCAAATTAATGTTTTAATAAAAGAAATCGTTATCGTGAGTTAATCGCAACAGATAGAGGCCGTAGCGTAGTTTTGTTTAGGATTTTTGAGAAGAACTACAATTCTCTAGTACTTACATCAATTTTCAATATCTCTGAGATTTGTTTTTTATTACATTTCATTTAAAATTGTGCAAAAAATATTCGAAATAAATTATTTACTTGGTGGAGAAAATTGTATAAAAATCCGTTCAGTATAGTTTTCGAAGTCATCGCGAACACACAGACAGTCAAACACAAACTATTATTATAATATGTATCAATAAAACAATGACTAAATTAAGTATAAGACTGTGCATTTTTACTAGAATTATTAATAATAAATTAGCTCAAAAAGGAAGCGATTTTGGTCAGAAATATTGAAATTAATAAAATGCAAACAAAGAGAAAAGTTAAAAATATACGAGTAGTATGGTAAAGTAAAGTTTTAGATTAAACTTTAATATTTATTTACATACATTAAAACATACCGAAAATGTAGTTCTATATACATCTATTTAAAGCTACACCATAGTCAAAATTAAAAAAAATGAAGAAAAGGAATTTGAAATTAGAATTTGTCTAAAATAAGAAAACCACTTGAAAAGGCGAGACAGGCCCGTCTGGATGCTCGCATTCCCACACGGCACACCATATTGGAAAAGATAAATCTTCCATCCACCCCGCCTCTCCGCGCCGGTCCATTAAACACCCACTTTTTGTGCGCCTAAAATACATAAGACTCCGATATCTCATACCTATTTAACTTGTTCTCATAATACGCATACAATGTAAGATAATCTCCTTATTCATATTCAAAGTTGCGAATGAAAACTTTTTGCGTCAAAAGGCAGAAGCTTTGATTTATTACGGAGCCGGAATTATGTCTGCACTTATATTTTTATCCCCCTTTATTATTCGCAACATTGTAACGAACAGAGTCACTTAACAAAATATGGCGTATTAAATCGCATAAAGAAAACAGTGTTTTCAGAAAAATAGTTGCGACATAAAGGGAAAGTTGTAAGGGCGTCGTAACTGGAACATAAAGCTTTTGAATGGATGTATAGAATCTATGGTACGAGGACTGTTAATAAAGATATAGAGCAAATGTATTACGGGACATTAAAGACGTTTACGAGACTAATGATGGCCGATAGATGAATGCACCCGCGGACACAAAGCCATAGATAGTGTTGAGATTTCAAATTCTTTCGATACAAAGCTGTGAATGTATTGATTTAGTTCTTTGTGAAATATTTTATATTGGAAGTCTCCTGTAGGTATACGTAAAGAGGATTGTGAAGCTGTAAATTTTTATACAAAAAGCGATAACGCTTTGCTCTCTCTCTAAACATAGTCCAATTTTCATAATTCATATTTCAATAATTTTAATAACCGTCTCAAAAAATTCACTGGAGCTCAAACATTTCATAAGGAAACTGCCTCATTTTGATTATTATAAACAAGTATATGTTGTATTAATTTTATTGTGTTACATAACATAAAGAGAAAACCTAAAAATATTTTCGTATTTAAATATTTCAGTTGCATATCTGTACCTAATGTGTATACCGTGCTTGTGCTATTTCAAAGGCTATTCAGTCTTTTGTCTGGTAATCATCATCTCATGTTGTTGAGCTGATAATAATCAACTCTTTTTCACTAATATTCTCATTTATCAGCAACAACTTGTATTGTATCAATGTGGGAGTGACTACTACCCACTACTTTATCCCACTGGTTGGACCACGAGGAAATGTGGTTCCTCGTGGTCCCACTGTCCAATGAGACCACGCGGAATACCAATATTCGTTCGTTCGTTTATAGTACTAATTAGTACTATAAACATTGCAAAAATATGCGGAAAACTCCCTCCCTGTTTGGGGTAGGTGGAGGGAGCGTAGGTCAGCATGTGTATATATAGCCTAATAAGTAATAAGAGTTTGGCAGAATTCCTTGTGACCAAACTACGAGTATTTTGGTAAATCAGTTTGGCTATAAGGAAATAGAGGATCTTATAAATGGATAAATGAGGAACGATTAATGGTATTCCGCGTGGTCCATTCGCCACACTGAAAAAAATGGTAGCTTATCAAGTTAAAATTTTGCTTGTTTGAGTAAAACATCATAAAATTAATCATCAACATTTTTAAAACTAGAAACCACAAATGGTTATGAAAATCAATTTGAAATGATTGAACGCTTAATAAGAAAAACATATTCAAAACAATAAACTTTCTTATTTAATTTTGGTGACGTCACCTTTGTAAACATTTATAATTGTTAATTCTAATAAGATAAAATGAATAATCATATCAAGCTTTGCGACTTGCCAAAAAAGTGATCAAGTTCTTAATAAAATCCACAAACATCATAGTGACATCCAAAAAGTAATCTTACTACGGCCAACCAACTATACTTTATTACTGTAATCATGCACCTTTGTGCGCTCGTATATAAATAAGTTGCATGAATGAAGGTAACAAATTCTTGATACATATTATCAATTCTTTTTTTTCAGTGCAGTGGGATCACGAGAAACCACATTTCCTCGTGGTCCCACCAGTAGTGGGGCAAAGTAGTGGGGCCACGAGTAACGACCCGACCTAACCTACGTTTCATAATAAAAAGCTCATAATGGATTTCTCGTCGGTGGCGCTATGCACTCGGCACTGGCCTTCTAATCGGGGGGTCCAAGTTTTGATCCTGCTACGTACCAATGTGATTTTCGTTTTTCAAATTTCATAATTATGTCCGCTGTCCAACGCTCCTACGGCGAAGGAAAACATAGTGAGGCAATCTGCAGACAGCTGCGAAGAAACTCAAAGGTGTATGTGAAGTCGATCAATCCGGACTGGGCTAGTGTGACTCAATCACTAAGGCCCTAAACACACTTAAGGTAGGCTCAAGACCCCGTTGGGGACGTATATGAGCTGCGTGATGATATTCATCATCACAGCTCATATATTGATACTCGTATATATTGATTTCGAAATAAGGTGAAAAACACAAAACTGTTGGCATCTATGTCTCATCTCTCAGACCCAAAAGGCCTTAGTGTCATAATTTCTTCACAAATTATGATACTACACAATTTTATTTGCAACGATTAAAATTTTGTGCTCATGTGCAAGTCCGTAGCGAATTGCAGACAGATTCTGCAGGCTACGAAGTAAGCTACGGAAGATATTGTATTGAAAACATCCGTCGCCTGAGCTACTTCTGTCTGTGATCGGCTATCAACTTGGACAAAGCTACTCTTAGACTAGTGTGTAGTGTAGTGTAGGAATTAAATTTTCAAAAACCCTGTCTCCCTACTAATATTATAAAGGTGAAAGTAAGTCTGTCCATCTGTTTGTTATGATTTCACACTTATGAAACTGACCTGAACCAATTTTAATGAGGAACGACATAGGCTACTTTTTAGGGTTCCCTACTTCTAACGGAAAAAACGGAACCGTTGTAGGATCACTTTGTAGTCCTTCTGTCTGTTTGTCGGTCTGTCTGTCAAGAGTGTTTTACTTTGGAACGCGTAGAGAAATGAAATTGAAATTCTGCGGCCTCTTTCAGCTGTGAAAAAATCATACTTGTACGAGTAAGTCAAAAAGATCAAAAGATATATATGTCGCATATTTTTGCTTAAGATATGCCCGCTTATGTCGCATATTTTTGCTTAAGATATGACCGCTTATATCGCATATTTTTGCTTAAGATATGGCCGCTTATGTCGCATATTTTCGCTTAAGATATGTCCGCTTATGTCATATATTTTTGCTTAAGATATGGCCGCTTATGTCGCATAGTTTTGCTTAAGATATGGCCGCTTATGTCGCATATTTTTGCTTAAGATATGGCCGCTTATGTCGCATATTTTCGCTTAAGATATGACCGCTTATGTCGCATATTTTTGCTTAAGATATGGCCGCTTATGTCGCATATTTTCGCTTAAGATATGGCCGCTTATGTCGCATATTTTCGCTTAAGATTTGACCGCTTATATCGCATATCTCAGAATCAAAACCTAGAGGGTACTTCCCGTTGACTTAGGATCATAAAATTTGGCAAGAAGGCAGCCTTATTGCACATGTTAGGGAAAAAATCTGAAAACCGTAAATTAGGAATTTGTTTTCTGAGATAAGTTTATACGGAATTCTAGGTGCGCGAGTCCAACTCGCACTTGAACGGTTTTATCTCGAATTTTAACGAGTTCCCCAAGGGAACGCGTAATATAACCGAATTCGCGATCTACGTAGAAGAAGTCGCTGGCAAAAATTTCAGATGGGAATTTTAAATGCTCCATACTGTAGAAATGCATATAAACATACTTTAAAAAAATATCTCGTCTCGATATTTATACTTCGAAACTTCTTAACCGGTTTTGCTGAAATTTGGCTTGCTGTATGAAAATTGGGCCAACTTAAAAGAAAGGATAGTTTTTAACTCGATTTTCGACCTCACAATTTTTTATTGCGAATTAAATTGTTAGTAATGCCTGTTCTCGCGAAGGCTCTCCCAATTTTTGACTTGTATTTGCACACATTTTAATAATGGTTGGGGTGTGTGTACATACAAGGATTAAATAATTTAGTTAATTAGATTCTTGGTTGAAGATTTTTATGTTTTTTGACGTCAATAAGTGTCTGTAAAGGTCTATAGGTATTGTATAAAGATTTTTGAGTTGAGTTTTAGTAGTAATTTGTAACTTCTATTAGTTTGTAAGGCGCTATGAGTTAATTTATCGATACAGCACTTGGTAATTTAGGTTGTGTAACTATCCAGTAGATGGCGTTATGTTTCGTTTTTTATAAGCTACAGATTATCTACGTCATATGTGTTTATGTTAACGGCATATCCGACTTTCTTGAATGTTTCGTGTATTTGTTATATATTTTAATTTGACTATACTGGGAACTTTAGTATAATATTAATCCAAGGTACTTTAACTATTACTGAACCACAGCATTGCGCGGCCGTATCAACTAGTATACTTATATAGCTGTAAGATTACCATACACATAGGTATGTATCGAACTTGTACCTATATCAAGTTGGCCGTAAATGTCTGGGCCAAGATAATATTTTACGACCTCCGCGAGAAGGCGGGGGACCTTATCTCACCTACACATGTGCTGCTTTGACATCCAAATTTATCGACTACTATAGATTAAAAACAAGATAGCCCAACCATCCGGCCGGTCTGAAAAAATATTATTTTTGAACGTGCATAACAAAACTACAATCTTCGACGAATTTATATGTTTATGGGAGATCAGCTAGGAATAATAACTTAGGAAATATACGAACAAAACAATGAAACATTTATTTGAACGCACATCCCCTACATACATACCTACATAATATATTTTTAAATTTATGATAGGATTAAAAAAGGCCATATGAAAAGATGGCACCGTTTTTCCATACCTACGAAAAATGTCTGAAGTCTCAGCTAACTTCTGTGTGAATGCACTGTTTTTGGACAAGGCTTTAACTCTAATCAAGGCAATAACACGGAAATAATATATAATATCACCGCGGCAGTAAATGCGTACTAATTTGTATAGAGTTTGATTGTAAGATTCCTTAGTAACAGAAGAAATCTTATTTCTACATGCTTCATGGTAACATGGATGTTATCCCTGCCCGGCCACTGCATAAAACTTGTCGAGTCGTTGCCAGCAACGATGGTGTAACCACATGTAGGTACAGTCAACTACAAAAAGATCGATACGGTCAAAGTAACACAGATATGTATACTCTACCAACTCTACCTTAATGCTAAGTTAGTAAAGTATGTCAATAAATGTATAACATATTTTTGTAATTTTGACCATATCGATCTTTTTGTAGTCGTACATACTTCCGGTTTTATACATCATTGCTTTACCGACAACCGTGGCATTGCCGTTGCCAGGCTAGTCGAGCCGTAGTGGAAACAGCTAATAAAGTAAGGAAACCATTACTGACGATCTGAAATTAAGTATGATAGGCAGAAGGACGAACTTAGGAAGGTTTTTGACTTTAAAGCCTAATAATAAAGACATATTTTGATAATAAATAAATAATACTTAATAAGAAAAACACTAGATTCACTCAAAATATGAAAATGAAATGTATTACAGAACACGAAAAATATTTACACAAATTTATTTTTAAAATATTTTAAAAAATATAGTTATCTTATTTACACAAGCTTAGTTAATATACAATTACACAAGTTTTTTTGTTTTTTTTTTGGAAACTAGAAAAGTTATAAAAAATACACAAGTTTATTTTAATTTATTTTTACAGCTTCTGTCGATGTTAAAGAAAATTAATCGTTTTATATAAAGTATGTACCCTTATTATTAAGTTATTATAATTAAGTTAAATTATAAACCTTATAAATATACTAGAAACTTCCTACGTTATAAATAATTGTCATATTGTTGTACAGAAAAGAGAGGGGTCTTTTCTAATACAGGTTTTTTTAAACTTAAAAGAAGAGACCCACACATTCTAA
The DNA here is from genome assembly GCA_963935595.1 of Schoenobius gigantellus. Lineage (NCBI taxonomy): Eukaryota > Metazoa > Arthropoda > Insecta > Lepidoptera > Crambidae > Schoenobius > Schoenobius gigantellus. The sequence continues at coordinate 15,792,759 of OZ012551.1, read as the reverse complement.
AAGCTACGTGTAGTTAATAAATTTATTTTTGATTTGATTTTGATTTTGAATTACGAGTAATAAAATTCAATGTTTGAATCAGTAAAAATCAAGCTGTTGTTCGAAATAATATGTAAATATGAACATCGATAGAAAAATATATTGAAATATTAATCTGCAAATACATAGATTAAATATTTATTTAGTAGCTTTTTGTTAAGTCACTTGTGCATTTACATCGCAGATAATAGCGACATAGCACCGGTATACGTAGATTTTCTACAATTACTGTGAAAACTGACACAGTCGCCGAAACACGAGTTGACATACACATGCAAAACAACTGTGGAAACAACAAATGCGGGCCTAATGTGGTAGGGACTTTTACAAGTAATAAGTATTTCGCGTCAAATTTTTTACGAGTAAGAAAATAACATAACTCTAATAATAATAAAATAAATAAATGTATAAAAGGATGAATTTAAAACCTTAAAAAAATCATATAAAGTCATTTAAGGTTTAAATTGAAATTTCAAACCCTAATACAAATAAATACCCGAAGTGGTATAGGTATCGAATTCCACGAAGGTAGATGAAGGAGATGGTAAGTTTTGAGAAGCGCGTATTAAGCTTTATTCTCCTCTGACGGCAAATCACTGAAGGCTTTTTGGAATCTTAACATAGTAAACAACGCAACACAACATTAGGAAAATAGAGTTGATACTGTAACAGCTGTATCACTGTGATATTGTTTTTAGGTCACATAGTGGTAATCAGCTACGTAGATCACATGGGCTCTGAGGTTCTATTACCAACCAAGATTTTGCGCTTTTATTAGATTTTTATTTCAATCAATTATATTATATCAGTCAATTAAATCAAACAGATACAAAAATTGAAAAAAAAAGAAAGGAGTGTAATGATGAATTTAGCTACTAGCTATATTTAATTGCCATTAACTCGTATAGTATACAATACACGTTCAAATTCTTCAGTAAACAAATTCAGAAATAGGATATTGAAATCGTTCGTAATAGCATAAAAAAATTAAGGTAAGTACTTAACGAAACCTGCGAAGTTAAACTGAAAATTACATTGTTGCAGCAGTTAACAGAATATACATCATTGCTAGACACAATACAACATACAACACTTTATGCTTAACGTAGTTAAATTGTAGTAGAACAAATAATGTATTAACCTTTAAACATTTCAAATATTATACATAAGTATATTTTCTTACGGTTTTTAGACCGAGAAAAATAAAACTTAGGAAACATAAGCTTTTCGTTGCATTCAACTTTTGCATTAATAAGCTGTTTACTTTCAGTTTATCAATCTAGGTATTAAAAAATCTTTTCACTTCTCATGCTCTGAAAGTGCTTATTTGTGCAGGATATAGGCTGCACAAAATCAAATTTTGTGCACAAGTACACAAAATCTACTCATACATAAATCGTATCTATATTAAGGCAAAGAAAATAAGCCATACAGCGAAACACAATAAGAAGTTCATAGATAGAATTTGTTATTTTATTATATTTACTTTAATTTATTTGCCTTATGTGTTTTTTAAGACAAAAGAATTTTCTTCAGTATTCAAAACTGTACTAATTTTAACTTGAATTTTAATGAAAGAAATGTTATGTTATACTCTTGTTGTATTTCCTCGCAATCGAAGTAAAAAGCAAAGTTTATAACTCGTCCACAAAACCATTTTATCCTCGACATTACTATCAGCTAAAAGTCTTGGATAAAAATGGTTCGTTTTGTGCACTTGTTGTAAAATCTACTATTGTTTAATTAATTTCTTATTACGCTTTAAGTGGTGGGATCATGAGGAACGACCCCATTGAACAGTGAGCATCTTATGAAAAATTATTACTTTGGTTTTTGGAATCCCTAACACATTTGAATAATCAAATCTTATTGAAAAAAGTCTACACAGCTAATATAAAATTATGCAACACTACAAAAATAAATCAAGCATTAATTTTAACAATTAACTGATTTTTCTATTTTAATAAAAAGTTAAAATTATTGGAACTTGGAAGACCTACGTTTCATGAGAGAATTAATGAAAAACACACTTACTTACCTAAAACAGATAGTAATAAATTAACAGCACTTATAACTGACGACACCAAAATATACGTATTCACTGCATAATATTTTATTGTTAATAAGATACGTAGATGTCAGAATTATTTATAAATTCTTTCCTCTTCATTTCAAAAATTGTGTCTACTCTTTTGAGATACCAAATCGACTAACAGCTTGGAGAACGTTCACGGGTAAGTTATATGAGGCTCAATAAACCAAACCGCATCTATTATTCGACTGGCAGACAGCTGACGTGGATTTAAAACAGGCTTTATGGCCATTATTCGGAATCATTGACCTAATTCTGGGTAATTTTAATTAAACGTCATTAGCATCTGGTCTAGTATAGGTGCCTTTATTAACACGAAACTCACAGTGCTCGTTTTATGAACCACATAATTTATATTAGCGAATCTGATAGCAGCTTTATTACCTTTTCACAGTGAAAATGCTTTATACTAAAGCATTTTTGCTAAAGCATTTTTACTAAAGCATTTTTGTGTTGAAGAATCTTCTTAGTTCGAATCAAGCCGCGAAAGACTATGAGTATGTTACTTGACCGAGGCATTCTGATGCAGTAACTGGATTCATTACTTTTCAAGTTTTTAATAATTTAATTACGTATAAGGGTCGTTTGGTGTGTGATCACTTTAGGGCAGTAACGGTATTATCTGTTTTTCTTGTATACCTACCATGATGGCTAGTATTTCATCGTTCAGACCTATGTCTGAGGAGGCTTTTATCATAAAAGATATAATAACACCTACTCTGTACTTCAATTGAAATTTCATCATATCATGCGACACCGTTCCATACCGGTGAAGAATAAAAGTTCATGAAGGAAATAACTGAAAACATGATAGCAGGGCGAAGATTATGTTTGCGAATTTTTCTGTCAGTCAGCTTATATCCTTTGATTATCCATATCCAAAGAAAAGTTGATAGCAGGGCGAAGATTATATTTGCGAATTTCCCTATCAGTCAGTTTATATCCTTTGATTATCCATATCCAAAGTATGTACAGGTAAATAGTCTTAAAACTTAATAATCTTGCAGACGTAGTCTTGTAGATGCAGCTTTAAGCATTAGATGATGTAAAAAGGATAAGTATAGTAAGTAGGAAATACTATAAGAAATCGTATATCGTACTCAATATTGTAAGAAATCGTATATCGTACTCAATATTGTAAGAAATCGTATAATTATTGCATTATTTCTGTAATTTGAATCTGAGAATTCATTTAAGCAGGCTTATGACTGATTGTTGTGATAGATTAAGATGTTGAGAAAAATGTATTAGTATCCCTTAATTGGAGTTAGCCAATAATAATAGTAAGTGGATAACATCGGGTAAACAAATCGCATTATATATGTATATGAATATTGTTTTAAATTCTATAAAAAATATATAATTATCAATCATACCTTTATAACAATTGGAAGGATTTATCTTAAGAGTATATTCCGTTAACAACTAAAGTTTAGAAGCGATTATGACGGTCGAAACGTTTAAAACTCATCTGGTTACAAGCTCTACACACTAAGAAGCAGTGCTTACCCGTGGTACTACCGTTGGTACTACTGTAATATTTGGGTAATTGTTTTTGCCCGTGGTACTACTCACGTATCCGGTAGTACTACGAGTGATAAATTTTGCCCGTAGTACTACGTAGATATGGGATTACAAGTTATCTAGGGGTTATTAATAAACCAAGCTAATCTTATATATAAAAATGAATCGCAAAATGTGTTGGTAAGCGCAAATCTCAGAAACTACTGGTTCGAATTGAGAAACTCTTTTACCATTAGAATGCTACATTGTCCCTGATGGTTATAGGCTATATTATAATTTTTACCGCGGGAAAATATTTCTTTCCTACGGGAAAATTCGATAACTACTGGGCCGATTTTAAAAATTCTTTCACCATTAGAAAGCTACATCCTTCGTGAGTAACATAGGCTATATTTCCCATGGGAAAAATATGACGGGAATACCACGGGAAAAATATGACGGGAAATCTATCGTAAGGCGAAACGAAGTTCGCGGGCACAGCTAGTATCTAATAAACCTACATTACACAAAACTCTTTATTTATTTGAAGAACATAAAAATCAATTCTTTCTGAAACTTTAAAATTTTATTTATTTTGTATTTTTTTATGATTACAGAGCATCAAATGAAAATAGCAGGAAGCTCAACGGTAACTATATTTGGAAAGTGATTTGGCACTTCTAGAAATCAACATTTAATTTGCAATAGCCATATGAGCTTATTTGTATTGGAGGAACTTGATATTTGACACCTACACCTAACTGGTAAGCGTTTCAACAAGGATGCCGCCAACTAGTTGAAAACTACGAACAGTAAACCAATATTGGACGTCAAATATAGGTCCTAAAGTCCCATGCACACTAAATATTGGAACACGAGAACGTTATGCCGCCTCAAAATGATGTAACGATTCATGCAAACAGACGATGTGGACACAACTTATTAACAGTTCCTCACTACTTTGGGCTCTGTTTAAAAAAGGCTATGAGCCTCGCAATCGCACGTTACAACATGAACTCTATGACGAAAGCGTACGGACAGATTTCAAGTAAAGGAATATTTTTTAGGCTGCATCCAGTTGATCCGGCGGCCGTTTATTGCACCCACGGGTAATTCTATTCGAATTAACATTTGACTAATTTGTGAAGTGTTGTAAAAGCATCGTAAAGGAGAACCAATTATGGCTGCGATCAGCTGATTATTGGTGCAAATATGTTTTGGTACACAGACTCGATGAAATTGAATTTATTCGATACTCACAATCATCATTGGTAGTCCACGCTGCATTATTCCTCTTTACGTAAGTAGAAGTGTATCACACTTATTCTCTATGGATAGTTGGGATATTTTAAAATGTTGATTTAACTTGTTATTTAGTGGGATTGCTTTTACACTTGATGGTAAGATCAATTCCTACACTATACTTTCACTAATGGCTTCGTCAGACAAGTTATTGCCTATAATGTTGTCTATTGACCTACGGGATCGCAAGAACAACGTGCTATGCAGCTGAAATCGAAACTTTAACTGGCTGCCTTATGGCAGTTCACCTTGAACCCCGTTTTCACTTTTCGCGTTCAAATAAACTGGTGTTTTATTGTTTTGTCCACTGTTATGCAAATGAGTCCGGCCTACAGTAGCCAGTGGCCTTTATAGGGAAGGGTTTCCGAAATTGTCGGTAAAAAAATTTGAATAAGTGAAAGCGAAATGCGCATTGTGAGATACGTCACGCTTCCACACATTTTTTCGTGTCCAAATATTGACGTAGATATGCAAAAGATGTTTTTACAAGCCGCTACTGAATTGGCTTTGTTATTGGAAGCAACCCTTTTGTCGGTCCGTGTGTTTGTTGACCTCTATCGATGGGGCCCATTGTTTGTGTGAATGAGTCGCGTCGGGTGCTAAATTCTTTGAAGCTCACAGATGTTTGCCGTCTCGAAGCCGGAGCTTGGCGAGGTTTGGTTTTAGTTGCCCTTACATACCTACCGGATTATGTTCGCAGTGGAAGAATGATTAATGCACTTTGATATAAAGTGGTCGTGGTTTCCCATTGACGGATCCCTAGGTTAAATGGGGAAAACAACTATAAATTCATCATTAGACCTATTAGCACGTACCTAAGAATAGATTGGGTGTCAAAGGAGATGATGAAAGAAGAATCACGTGGTGGAGTTAAGAAAATGTTGTTAGGTGTGACAATGGATAAAATTAGGCACCACTAAAAGAGGATATTTGAAAGTAGTACCGGTCAGTTTTCGGTCACTGAATTATAAAATTATCTGGTTAACGTGGTGGGGGCATGTGATGAGGGATGAGAATAGTATTACTAGAATAGTTATTTTTATGGATATAAATATGGGCGGACATAAGGGCAGAGAAGACCTAAGAAGAATGATAGTGCAACGTGCTGCGTTGACGCCGACGCTGTGATATAATAATGATGATGATGGAAGTCTATTAAAATGATGAGGGTGGACATAGGTTATATTAATCCTTACTAATATTATAAACGCGAAAGTGAGTTTGTTTGTTACACTTTCACGTCTAAAAACCACTAAACCGATTTTTAAAATTCTTTCATCAATAAAAAGCTACATTATTAGCAAATAATATAGGCTGCTTTTTTAAATTAGAGATCCCTATCAATGCGAGTAAAGCCGCGAGTAAAAGATAGTCAAAATTAAAATAAAATGCGGGCAATGTTGCATGCTCTACTTTTTTTTTTCATTATTTACGTCTTTCATTGTTTACCAACAAAGGCAACATGCAGTCGTGGTCAGTTTCAAAGCACCTATCAAATTATGTTTGTCAGTTTCTAGAATAAATAAGTAGCTTTGTCAGCTAAGCAGTCATCGCATCGCCACAGCCTCGGTCTTCGGTAGTCGGCCATATTAAAGTTTACGACGGGGACGCGAGACGCCATAAACTCAAGATAAATCGGATCGGCCAAGAAAAACAATCCGAACCGAAATTATATATGGCGGACCGGACTGGAGATAACTTACATTTATCGAGAAATAAGTTGATTGCCTTTAAGACTTGATTTGTACACACGTATTGGATTTTTAATTAAGGCTTACATATTATTTGTAAGCAGCCAGTATATTAAAATATACGAGTATGTTTCGCTTAGCGTATAGGCACAAAAGGATTTGTTCCTGATTCGTCATATTCCTGATTGGTCGTATTCCTTATTCGACACTTTCTTAACTGGTCATATTCCTAATTCGTCAGATTCCTCACCCGTCATATACCATGTACATTTGCCTACACAAGCTTATTATAGAAATCCTCTACTTGTCTATCATGAAGCTAATGTCATTATCACTTTTTATTTATAGTAACCGGGCCCAGCCTTATAGTTCCGGGCTCTCCCGGAAGAGTGCCAGGCCTACCCACTAAACCCCCCGGTGTTCTTCCTGCCCTTATGGACGCGCGTGGTAGGGTCCACACTGCGACTACTACTACCAACGCGCCCGGGCTAGCCCGACCTGGCTGGTCGGGCTATCGCCAAGGGGGAATTGCCCGAGAACACCAGGGCAATCCCCAGACGGAGGGCCTTACGGCGGCGTACACGGGGCCAACCGTGCACGCAGGCCTCCACGGCAAGGTCATTAGACGGGCATTGCTTGCGCGAATGCCCGCCTTCGCCTGCCTGTCCGTCTGCGGCGGATGGGAGCGGCTTGAGGATCATTCTCCCGCTCCCTCTCCGCGGCCTCCAAGGCGACAGCCCCCCATTCCGCCTTGCCGCGGAGCATGGCCACGACCATGCTCGGCAGCGAGAGGTCTCCGCTTCCCAGCGCAGCGTTAAGTTCGCTGCGCTGGCGTCGCCAGGTCGGGTAATATCGTCGGGAGCGTCGCAGTGATGACACTGCGGCGTTTCCTCCCGACGCGCGACCCGATACAGGTAGTGACCGAAACAACCATGTCCGGTCAATACCTGCATCATGCGGAACGAGAGACTGCCCTGCCGGCGCCCTACCCACTCCTCCAACACCGGACGTATCGCTTCGATCGTCCTGTGGCCGGCAGCTGGGAAGGCAAGTGCCTCTCCCCATTGACGCAGAGCCTCCCTCTGCCCTTGGGTACGAACCCGCTCCACTTCCTCAGGAGCGGATGGTCTCCCCGTTCTCTAACGGCAACCCGATGTCGATACACCTCTGCATGTACGCGTGCATCGACATCCCATGGCGTTTGGCCCGCAAGAACGCAGGTTGAGCCGTGGCTGACCGTGCGATAAGCTCGCGCGGCCTGGGTTGCTATGACCCTCTGCGGCCGTCGCAAGAGGGCCACCGTTCGGGGGGAGAGGCACTTCACCCATACCGGGGCTCCGTAGAGTGCCATCGACCGTATCACCCCGTGATACAGTCGACGGCACGCCGATCCTGGCCCTCCTACATTAGGGAGGACCCGTCCGAGTGCGGCTGCGGCGGCACATAGCCGTGGAGTGAGGAGTTTGAAGTGCTCCTCAAAGCTCCATCGGGGATCCAAAACTAGGCCGAGGTACTTAAGGTGTGCCTCGACCGGTATGCGGACCCCCTCCACTCGGACTCGGAACCCCGCTGGAATCCTGCAATAAATTATATAATTAAATACTATAACTTTTCTCTCGCAACTTGCCTGAATTGTTGTCGTTTTTCTCGTGAAGTTTTTATTTTTAACTGACTTTAAAAAGGAGGATGTTCTATTCGACTGTATCTATTTTTTTTTTTTTATGTTTGTTCATCGATTACTCCAAGACGTGTAATTGGAGAGGCCTATATCCAGCAGAAGACGTATGTGGGCTGATGATGATGATAATGTAGGTATTCTTATATTATTTTTGAAGTTGGTTTTTATTTTTGTAATCTAGTAGTAAATACAGTTCAAACTGTAAAGCAGAATCTTTAAAAAAAAGTACAGGTAAAAAACGCATTTAGTGAAATATTGCAAAAACATACTTTCAATACCAATTTGGTTTTTAAGGGTTTAATTTTAACAAGACGCTTAAACATATCTAATTAATATATTTCTTTAGATATACTCGTATGTTGCAAAATAATAGAACAATTCTATTCCTAGCTATTCTATTTTTCCTAGAAAGACAGTGTTATTCTTGCCACAAAAATAATATAGTTCTATACGGTCTTTCATTACGCCCCTTCCTCTAGGAGTTGAATTTCCTAAAACCTTTAGTGGATGTAAGCGTTATAAAAGGATCTTGCTGGCCTTATATGGCTAGTTTTAGTTTGAGCTAACAGCTCAAGATCGAGAGTGATGAATTGGTTAGTCAGCCGGAACACGTAATTTTATTTTATACGTATAAAAATGATAATATAAGTTTAGACTGACACTGGCATATAGAAAAGTCCTTTTTTGCCAAAAAAAACTTATACCATCTTTGAAATAAAAAAGGCTCAAAATATTAATTAATATAATAATATATTCCATGATAAATTACTATAACATATAAGTATCAATGTGTGCCTTTGGGTAAATATTTGAAAGTGCACTAAGTATATGATATATGCGTTTCTTCGAGCAAACAGTTTTTGTTGCGAGTCCCGCAAGCAAATTGCATCGATGTAGGTGCAAAATCAGCTGAAAGGCGACGGCTGGCTAGTAATTAGCGGCATACTTTGTAAATACCAAAGCCAGTCGCTCCGCGGTAGAGTCAGCAGGCATTGCATATCCTATAATAATTATTTTCTTGTTACAGTCTTCTCCGTGCTTTAACTATTCCTGGTTCATTAGTTTTCGATGCAATTTCTTTCTCGGTGGCCAGACGGGTTAGACTTGAGTTTGAGTTTGAGTTTGAGTTTCGTTTGAGTTTCAACTTGAGTTGTCTTCGCAGAGGTAAAGCTGCGGTAAAGTTCCCTAGTTTCCATTCCATGGGTAGAAGGGTAGTCATCGCATGAACAATCAGTGTTTTATTTTATTTATTTTATTTATTTTATTTATATTTGGGAAACATACAATATTTGATATCTTAAATATAACAATAAAATACTGGTACATAGATCAGTGAAGTTTCCACTATTAAGTAACAAATACTATTTATATTAACTTGAAAAACTACCAAATAATAAAAACAATGGCACTGTGTGTGATAAGCAATTAGAATTTGTTAGACATACAAATTCTACAAACTACTAGACATACAAATTAAACACAATAAAAGGCTAAGCAATCGATGAATTACTATCGACAGCCCTTAACTTATTTTTAAAACAACCGAGTTTTTCATAAAATATGTCTATTTGAAGAGACATTTTATTATGTCGCTGACATGCACGATATAAAAAGACATTATTCATATAATTCGAACTACACGGGGGCACATGAAACACTTCCTTCTTACGTGAAGCTAACCTTGAACACTTTAAATGTATACTATTCAGGAGGAAAGAACAATCCACAAGATTATTTATGATCTCGTAAAGAAACACCTGGTCTCTCTCGTGTCGGCGAGTGACTAAAGGAGATATTTAATTATATCTCCTTTTGTTATATTATGTTATTTAATTTTTTATGGTATTTAATTAAAAATAGCACAGGTTTTAATCTCATTGGATTTTAGTTGCTATCAATTTTTTATATTTTGATATATATTTTTTGTAAAACATAATGTAAATTGTTATGAAATGTAAAATGTTATATTATATAGTCAAGGTGTCTAGTCTATGGCTTCTAAAAACAGAAATTTAAGTCCAACTTAAAATGACTTCATAAATAGAACATATTCACTTTTTGCTTGGTAGTGTAAAAAATAGTATCTCTATATCGAAGTTAAGATAGTTTGATGAAACCATGAATACATTTGTTTGAAGTTCTGCTGCCAATGAAATTACAAATCGGCCCAAGGTCAAATTCAATCGGATGTTAAAATCTGGTTCTAATTAGCAAGATTCGTTATTGATTTTATTCATTTTTCAATTTATTTTGCATTTTTAAAGAGAATGCAAAGTTCTATATAGGAGTAAAATTTGACCTAATAAAACACATTGCAAGTTTCTTTTATATATACAATAGGAAAACTCGTAGCTTTCATTTCACCTGGATTCGTTTACAACTGGGTAACTGGTTACTTTACCTCTAATTGCCGGAACACAACAATGTGGTTAATATTGTTATTGTGGCAACAAACTTAAATAACTCTACAATAACGAGCAAGGCGAGCTCGCAGGAGTCCTACCGCCAACGTAACCAATACCCCCGCGGAGAATTGAGTCCCGGACCTTTAAATTAATACCCACCGGCTGGTCTCGAACACTGGATCACGGAGAACGGTTGAAAATTTAATGAAACTTTTTAAAAACAACTTTGATATCTGGATAAAAACCTAACTTTATTTGTGACTAGCTTTTCTCTCGCGGCTTCGCCCACGTTATTTTTGTTTTCCTGTGTGAATTTAATATTTTCCAGTTCTTTTGAAATCGGTCCAGTAGTTTTTGAGTTTATTCGTTAAATACATACATACAAATCTATCCTCTATATAATAATAGTGTAGAATAGTTTTGCTGTCGCTACCTAACCTTAAGTCACTTTGTGCCGCGGTTGGCAAGTCAACATACGGCGGAATGTGGCACGCGCTTAGCTTCACTAAGCCTAGAACTATTTACCATTCCCTACATATTATACATCTGTACAAAATTATACACTTGTGATTATAAATTATCAAGAATATTCATTACACTACCTTCAAAATGAAAAATCGATACAACCCGAAGCTTTCTTTCAGGAGTATCTTAAAGATATTCCTGAAAAAAAAATAACTTAAAAAAGGCTTAGGGTTATTGCGATTCTTAGCGAAATCCTGAAAAAATCATCCACTTATTAAGATGAAAATCTTAGAAATTCGTTATATTCAATAGGTACAGAAATGCCGATATATCTTTCTGTACCTGTTGATATCTATTTCTGTACCTATAGATTTGTATTTTTGATTGTTATGAATAAGCTCAAAAGCTGCGATTGAGTTGGGGCTGCAGATTTGCTGCGAATCTTACAAGAGCCATATGTACCTACTATATAGGTGACTGTTACCACTTACCATCTGGTGAGCAGTAGCTTATTTACCAACTTTGTTTGAAAAAAAGTAATTCACTTAATTGCTACATTATCACCGAGTAAAATATACTATTGAATTGTTTTTCCTAAAGAAAAATATAGAATTCCCATGGAAAAACCAAATAAAAATAATGCAGGGAAGGCTGCGGGTGGAAAGCTAGTCGCTTTTTAATTTGGAGAAAACAATAGCATGCAGTAATTTAAGTTAGATATGTTTAGTTTCTATAGTCTCGATAATTATCAACCTAAGTAAATCGAGTTTTAAATAAGTAGGTATAGAGCATACACCTACATCCATAACGTTATCTTCAAGTCTATAAAATAACATTACCATGAACTTATACGTCTCGTAAGTCTTATAACAATTTTTTACAAAAAAATATAACCGACTTCAAAAACACCAAAAAGTTATAAATAATATAAGAATATCTACAACATCACAGTTTTATATTGAAGTGACTATATTATAATTGTTCTTATATTTTTTAACACTTTCAAGGTTGCACCAACTTCAATTAAAAACTGTGATGTTATATGTATTCTTATATAATTTATGACTTTTTGGTGTATTTGAAGTCGGTTTTATTTTTCAATCTTTTTACTTAAGTTAATACATGCGTATTAGAATTTGAGCCAACGCCAAAATAACTTAAATTAAAACGTCTTTCACAAACATTATTCAAGAATTATTCCCGAACTCCTTATCTACCAGAAACCTTCTAACATCAGCTAAGTAATATGATAATATATGATGACAACCAGACGCAAATACCTGAATATCTTAAGAAAAAACATGAAACACGTTAGACATGGCTGTGAAATTTAAGGGTTTCCCTCGATTTACCTGGGATTCTATCATCAGATTATGACATGGTGAAAATGAGATCATTTCGGGAGTGTACTCTTTCGATTACAAAAATAATGTTGAAAATCGGTCAACAAATGGCGGAGTAATCGATGAACATATATATAAAAACAGAAAATAGATACAGTCGACTGTCGAACATAGAACCTCCTCTTTCTTTTGAAGTCGGTTAAAATATTGCAACGAAACACAAATTATTACAAGGCGGTCCAATTAACTATAAACCGAGACATTAATCATCATGGACATTAACGCAAGTAGGAACATTGACATGTTCTTTTATTTTTTGTTTAGAAGTTTTATTCGTTTTTACCATGTTATGTATTAAACTCTGGGATGCTTTATAAATATAAAGAAAATGTTCTAAGTGCATTGCCATGTTTTTTTTTTCAAATTAAAAGATATAAATTAGAAACGTAGGCATTTGATTGAGTGGATAGTTCCCTGATATACGTTTTGATTTATATTAATTAATTTTGTTGTTGTTGTTCTGTAACTTATTTGAAAAATTTATACGCAAAGATATCGCAATGGCGAGTTTATCCCTGTACGGGATTTCTTCTAGATAAACTTTGACACATTACACGCAGGGATTGTCAAAAGGTATTTCATAAATATTTGCAGAGATTAAGGGTATGCTAATTACCTTCAATAGAAACATACCAATAATATAATAACAAATCATAATTCATGACTCATAATATTTTAATTCTGATATATTTCTAAGAGGTGTTTACAAGTTACTGTTTTTTTTAGTTTTAATTACATAGCCTGGATCAGCATGATAGATGTGAGATCAGGCTTGGAAACCATCAAAGGCATTGGATTTTTTGAACGAAATCAATCAAATCAGAATAATCACAGCATTGAGCGAATAAAATTATAATAGTAGATTATGCACCAAGGGATTAAAGCAGTGTCTAACGTCACGGGCGCCATATTGAACCCCGAGCGTAACGAGGGACTCTAGAGTTAACTCCCGAGCGTAGTGAGGGAGTTAAAATTTAACTCCTGAGCGAAGCGAGGGAGTTATGTAGAGTCCTAAGTGAAGCGAGGGGTTCAAGTCGCCTAAGACGAAGACACTGCTTTATTCCAGAGGAGAATACTCTACTTTTCATACCATCTGCGAGACAATAAAAACTCAGGGCTCTATAACCAATTACATAGGTGGTTAAACACTGTCACATTATCATTATCACTATCACTATAACTATGGTTAAAATTATGATATTATCATGAAAACCATAAAATACAATCAAAAAAGATTTATTTTACCAAGCACGAACACGTCACGCAATAATTATATCTTAAGTAAAGCTTAAAACATTACAAAAACTTAAAACATATTTAATAATAATATAACAAGTATGAACTTAGTCTACTTATCGATTTACAATACGATACGATCAGCTGCTGGACCCTGTCAATGACCTTTAGTAGCACGCAGGACGAATATTAATTTGTTAACAATAAAATGGTATCAAATAAAATTCTTTTATTTTTCAACTTTGTTGTATATTTACTTTTGAAACAGCAATTAATTACTACACACAACTGTCGAAATAAATCTCAAATAGTCGACAACCTATTGACCCCAAATAAAAAAAAGCTGAAGCACCTGGACATTTACCTACTTACGTTTTTTAACTTTATCAATAAAACACTGAATAAACTTCTAAAAAGACTGTATTATTGATGCCACAAAACACATTCCACTAAGCACTTTATTAACGTAAGCAACAAGATATTACAATTTTGAAATACGTAATGGCGTTGGCGGCAAAGTTTTAGCTATGAAAACAATACAACGGAATACTGTTGGTGCAAATTATGGACAAATTGTAGAAACATTCTTTATTTTTAAATATGCCGCGTAATTTTTCCAAAATTAAATGCTGTTTATCCGCTGGCAGCGAGTGCTCTTGCTTTACTCTGCTTTTATTCGTTTTTATCGATAATTTATGGTGGCCGTCAAAAGATGGCGCTTTTTGCATAAAACGTATTTTAACAATAAAAAATAAAGTGAAATGTAATTGTTTATTTTAGCTTGCAGTGTTATGTAGATAAATATTTTATAATTTTGGTAAAGAAATTATGTATTTAGAGTTTATAAAAACATTATTTACACAGGTAGAATGTCTTTGTCTCTAGTGGATGCACGCTACTGCTGTATGGGCGTAGAACCTTTGCCTTCCTAAGCTAGCATCTATGATAAATTTTCATACAAATTTTATGTTCCATATTTAAAACACTTTAATCCCTTGGGAGTTTCATACAAAATTATATCCCTTGGGATATAATGTCTAGCTTTACGTTGAAGTTAAGGGGGATCTAATTGAACATTGTCGAGCAGGTGGTATGAAAAGGTATTTTAACACCACTCAACCCTAAAAGGAAAAAATAGCGCTTCCTGTCCTGCAGGCTGTAGCAAAATTGTAGTTTACTCTTTTCTTTTGATTCGAGACAGAATTCTGTTATCATCGTTTTAATTTTAAGTGAGTATACAAAAAGCTGTTTTCGACCGCTATATAATTAAATATTGCCAGTTTTCTCAGCCTTCTAACTATTTATTGCAGTAAACAGATAGGTACTAATATTGCTACTAATTATAATAATTGTTTTATGCAAAAGACGCTGGAGCATCTAATTTTCTAGTAAATTATTCGTAAAAGGCGAAAAGTGACAAGAGTAATATAGATTAATTTGAGATTAATTTAAAAATGAAAACAGAAAAAATACGAGTATTTTGTGTTCTATGTGTGTTTTGTGTTGTATGAGTGAATCACAACCTTGGGCTTGACATATTATATTATTAGGCATTATGAAAAAAAAATGGTAAAGCACAAATTACGTCGCGACATATAGCAAAGCTTAAAAACTTCATTGAAACATTGTAATTTGAAATGTTCACAATCTTAATATATCTAACACTAATAAGAAACCCGCTACCAAGTTAATTGCTTAATAACATCCAACACTTCGTAAAATAATTAATTTAACTGTGCAATGATCGTAAACTGAACTAAATTAATTATTGCAAAACGAGCTTAAGCTAATGAACTCTAGCATTAATATGTATGTAAGTATGTCTTATAGGCGTATGAATTTCAATTCAATTCAATGATGTTTAATTGAAAATCGTGGTTAATTACAAGTCCGCAATTACAGTTAATTAAAAAATAGGGTAAAATTTAAATAAAACACGTTTATTTAAATAATATAAATATTATATTGTAAGTTAATCTTCAAGTTTGAAATCGTTCCGTCAGTGCCTTATGTCTTATGCTAGGCTTAAGGTGTTACAAGATTATGACTTTTATTCGTTTGAAACTAAGGTTTTCTTTAACTGAATGTGATATTGTGTAGAAAAGAAAAATTGGAGTCCACAGAAAAACAGAAGAAATGTCCTACAGCACTCCTTCAATCTGTTAAATTCCAGTTTACTTTAAAAATATTGATCATGATAATATTATAAAATCTGTAACATTCCCTTAATCACGATCATCAATACACAATAGGTATACAAAGAACACCTTAGAAGCACCACACAAATCGCCAAATTACAGCACCCCGGTGTTTAATTGTTGAGCGCTGCCCAAACGGAGTCATTAAAGTTGTCAGTTCATAAAAATTAAAAAAAAAAACTCGTGAACCCGCGAGGACGCGAATCAGGAATGCTAAAAATCGGAGAGCAATAAAGTGTGGGGAAAAAGGAACATTTCACATGGGGTCGATGATACATTTTCCCGGGGTCTGGTTTGGCGGCGCGCGACGCCGCCAGCCGCCCGCCCAACCGGCAGCGGGCAGCCATACCGTCACCCGCCGCCGTCACGAATGGCCGCGTCGACCCGCGCGCGCCCATAAATAGTGCACATTATTAATTTACAACACCAGTAAAAGTGATGATACAAGTTTATCGACTATAAATCTGTGTTGTGATCGCGTGTGTCGCAGGTAAGTGATAATTGCTCAGTCGCATGCCGCGTTTGTGGAGCAAACATCGACTCGAACGCTCCGAAAACAAAGAGTCGGGATGCCTTTGGCTTTGTGTACTGTTTCACTTCGGTGAAGCGATGCTGTCTATGAGTTTGGAAAATATCCATGCGTGTGCTCTTTTATGTCTGTCGCGTTGTAATGTACTATAGGTATTTTGTGTGTGCCAAAGTGAATTTTGGATGTTTCTACAGGATATTTAATTCAAAATATTCATGAGTAGGATAGTAATAAGGTAGGTGAAAACATACATTAGTCATACAGAATAAAAGTATAAAACAAATTCACTATGACCCATTTACGGAGAATAGGTTTTATGTTACGACTTGGATATGCACTCGTTTGTTTACTTACTTACATCAAATTTGCTAGTTTTAAAAATGATTACTATTTTAACTAAGTATTTTAAGAAAGTATCTACCATATTGACCTATTGATTATGTTTTATCATAATAAATTAACCGATTGAAATATATTTTTTATAAAATTGTCTAGCAGCATCTACTAAATAATCTAGAGACAAATAACGAAATTCAAAATAAAATATTGTTTAAATTACGGAATCATTTTAAATAAAAATCGGTAAATTTCAAGCGACGTAGAGCAAATGCCCACGGCACATTTATGTCAGTAGAGCTGTAAGAGTTAAAGGATTCTAGTATGAAATGTTAAGATTTAAGTAAAATATTATTTGGATAAAGTAAAGCAAGAAGCTTTTAATAGATTATTGATATGGTTAGGAATCTACTTATAACATTATTCTTCACTCAATTGCCGGAAAATTCTGGTAAATTTTGTATTAAATAAGACATTTTGGAATATATTAGACAATATAAATGTAAACACGAAAAACCAAAAACATTTACTATGAAATGAAATAAAACCCTGACTTTACTGTATTGGTTGTTACTTTTTGAAAAAGACATCAACGTCCCATTTTCCGAGGGTTGGCAAAATAGGCACATTTACTCATTCACAGCTTATTATTTGTAGATATTAATAAGTTGTCTTATAATTAATTAGATACCTAATGAATCATTAATTGAAAAAAAAACCTAGTATATCATCAGGACCGATGTATTCGAGGCGTTAACGCATCTAGAAAATTATAAAAACATTTAAGAAAAACAGAACGATTTTTATAAAAAAATATATTACCTATTTACATAATTATGGCCAATAAATACCTACATTACTTTGTAGCACTAATGTGCGTTGAAGCTTGTTTTGCTTTTGTTAAGACAATTACACATTGCGTTGTGGATGCTAATTAGCAACGTAAATGTAATAAGCACTTAAATTGTTATTGGAGGTCATTGCCACAACACGCTGATATGTTATTTTTGCACAGCTTCGTTGTACAAAATCCATACTATACAAACATTATTGGAAAAATTGTTTATTAGGTTCATTAAATATAATCTCCCAAATAATGTAACTACTAGGACTAAAACTATCCATCTAGTTACATCAATGTAACTTAGAATGTAACTACTGGGAACAGAGCTACTTAACTATATTTTCTACCGGGATAATCGTTTTTCTAGTGGAAATTTTATATTTTTCCGCAACAAATACCATCCAAACCAAATAAATAAAAAAACTAAAGATTTATAAACTTACATGCGTGAATGTAAAAAAAATGTATTATCTTGGCTGAAAACTCTCGACTATACTCAAACTGAACAACTACTTAAATTACCTTAAAAATAATAATAAAATTACTCTTATAAATATTATATATACCTCATAAATATATAAGTAATAATCATTAAACAAGCAACAATTAATCATAAATAATTATAGAAAAAATAATCAAAATACCAATTAACATGCAGTCACACACACATACACACACACACACACATATATACACACACACACACACTCATATACACACACACACACACACATACACACACTATACAACCATACTTACAATCACAACTAATTATTAGTATTAAGATTTTCTTTTATGTAAACGCTACTTGTAACCAATTCTGTATAACCGAGTTACGGAAGAGCGGGACCTCTTGACACAGGCACATTAATTTGCCTACTAGGAGGTCTCAAGCACTGTAGAAATAGTGATATATTGGTTATGGAAATAAACTATTTTCATTTTCATTTTCAAACTATAAAGCAAAATTATTGTGATATCAAAACAAACACAAACATTCATTCAAATTCCTATTTCACATAAAACACATGTTTACTGATATATATTTACGGCGTTCTATACAATTTTTTATACCTAATTTACACCTTTAACGGTAGAATTTTTAAAAATCCGTTTTTAGTGGATGTTAAAGAACCATGACTATTTCATATTTCTAGCTATGATAGCTAAGGCTTTGGCGATTATGAATCAGTCAGTCAGTTTGTCATATTACCCAAGTTGTAATGAAAAGAATACTTATATTTTTCTTTAGATGAAATTATAATTCTTTTAATCCTATTACTCATTTTAATACTAAGTATTACTTACTCGTATAAATGAAAAAGTACTTATTTCAGTTATTTTCATTGCTAATTGCTAAACCGAGTTTAATGAAATTTTGAATATTAGTCATAGGTCCTTATTAGTAAATGAAAACTTAAAAGGGGTGATACAAAGCTAAAAAGAATTTGTGGTCCAGTTTTTTTTTGTGTCAAGATTTCGAGAACTTCTAAATTTTGTAGGAAAATTCTAAAATGAACTGAATATAAGTAGGTTTTAGTTCCCAATATTCAATTTGATTTTTTCACCCTTGATGCATTATAGGTAGTCATGATAAAGTTTGTTAAGCTAATAAAGGTGAAATGATTTGCAACAGCTGAGAGTTTTTGAAGAATTAATAAATCAATGCAAAATAAAATTGCGTCGCGGATGGGAATCGAACCCATGTCTGCACGGGTAAAGTTGAATACCTAGATAAAGTGGCAGACTGAACTTAGTCCACAGTCTAGTGAAGGTATATTTAAAGTATGCACATAATTACATTCCTATATCTATCATTGCGTAAAATGTTGCGTTTAGGTAAATATTCATTATGATAGTTTTACCTAACTTTTATCCAATCCAATGTTATGTAAATTACAGATATCATCAATCAGTATTAGGACTCGCAAAATGAATGACATTGACTGTAAACTCTCATAACGGGCCGGCTTGATTCACCCACGTGCTGGCATCTTTATGCCGAGCTTTTATTGCGTTTGGTGTATAGTTCACATTCGCTTGTCAGCAACAGTATGGGAGTAACGTTTATTACTTTTGTGCTGCTGATATAAAGCTAGGCCCCCAAGAAGTCATAGTACAAAGAGGACAGCGTGGCTGCTTTGATTGCTGTGATATAGACAAATCTCTTGTGACATAATAATTGTGATTTTAATATGAATAGTGTATGCATTATACTTTTGCCACGCTACGCTTATTGTCGTATGGTGCGTGCTAATCTTCAATACTTTTAACAACTTTTTTGATATTTATTTTTGTAAAAATTTTGTGCAGTTACCTACGTAAAATATTTCACATAGGTATGGTGGTTAAAAATAGGAAAATATGTTTTGTAAAATAACTATACTAAGTATTAGAGAAATTACTAAGTACGAAGAGAAGAAAATACGATAACTTTGGTATCTAATTTTCAATGAAATTTTACTTTTCCGAATACATTTTACAAGTTGGTCCTCTATATCTTTTTAGTTTGTACTTAGTAATCAACTCTGATAGTTTTCCTTTAAACTTAGTTATTTCGACTACTCTTGAATTTTTTTTCACGTGTCCATTTAATTCCATTATACTGGAGGGAGACTCTGTACCAGGGTCGTCTGCTTAGGTACCTCCATCTTACCTATTTCTGCCGCAAAGCAGCAGTGCTTGCATTGCTGTGTTCCGGTTTGAAGGGTAAGATATGGCAGTGAAATTACTGGGTACTGTGACTTTACATCTTGTGTCACAAGTTGGCAACGTACACTGTGGTTCTTGTGGGGGTTGCAGTTTTGCTGCGAATCTCACAAGAGCCACATGTATTATAGGCGACTGTTACCACTTACCATCAGGTGGGCAGTTTGCTTGTTTGAAAAAAACCGTTTAGCAGATAGAGGGGTTCCTTGTTTACTACGGTAAACCCTACAAAGGAGGAAGCCTACTCAGTGGATGAATTCTGTAGCAATTTTTGTAGCACCTCATTAACGTTTTTATCATTTACTAGTGGGCCCGGCAGACGTTGTCCTGCCCGGCGATTATACAGCGCCACCTACTGGGTCCAAATGTACTTTTAAACCTTCCCTCTACCTATTCAAACACACACAGAAAATTTCGTCAGAATCTGTCGAGCCGTTTCAGAGTTTTTGCGAGACAAACACACAGCGTTTCATTTTTATATTTATGAAGACTAGCTGTGCCCGCAGCTTCATTGCGCGAAACTCAGCTTGACCTTAGCGTGATATTATACAATGTGTAACAAAAACCTTGTGAACACTTTTAGGGGCATATTCAGAATCGATATACGATCGATTCTATGTATGTCATGTTTTAAAAGTCTGAAATAAAAATAAATATTTAGTCATTAATGTTTTAGAAGTTTGATTTGAAGAACACCGATTGCTCACCACTTTTTATGCTGTAAGTTACTTCTTGTAAATACTGATGTTATAATAGTTATTTGTTATACATGAGTTCAAAGTTGCTTTTTAACCGCGTGCTCAATTTTGATGACCGAGCAAGCGAAGGATTCTAAAATTGAATCACGAGCGCAGCGAGTGATTCAAAATTTTGAATCCTGAGCGTTAGCGAGGGAATCAAAAGAGCACAAGGTGAAAAATCTTTGCACTCGAGTGCAACACGTAACTTTTCATCCCCCCTCAGCGAGGAAATGACTAAATGCAAAATAAAACATTTACAATCACAAGATACTTTTATTTCAGTTTAGGTACATATTTACTACAACATTATGATAGGTAAGTTTTACAGAAAAATATTTATATTATGTATAACAAATAATCCTTTTTTTTACTTATTTTCCAGTTTCATAATAAAAATAATGCAACGTCAAAACAAAATCGGCTTTGGCAGTCAGATATCGAATAGCAAAAATACTCTTTCCGAGATGGGGGGATGAAAACGTTAATAGTGGAGATTATTTGGTCAATAAATATATATATTTTTTAAAACTGCAAGGAGCATGAAAGGGTCCATAGGGTTTTTGTTACACACTGTACATCCTATAGTCTTCTTTTACAAATGGGCTATCCAACACTTGAGGAATTTTTTAAATCGAGTCTATGATTAGTCCGTTCGACCAAACAAAGGAACTCTTCAGCTTCATTAAATAAACGGCTTAGGCTATAGGCGATTTTTCCAGACAAAATATTTTGCCGTTTGTTTGTTCTTATTATATTTGGATGCGACCTACATATTTTAAGTAACATGCAAATTTTTGTTGTAATAGCTAATAAAAATTGGAAAAATTAATGACCTACTGATATAGCGTAGCATGTTCGTTGCTTCCTGTGCTCTGTTAAATGACACATTTTTCAAGTGTAAACGAAGTGGAGATTGCAGTTGTAAATAGTCATTATTCAAGAGCATGTGAAACCTAGAGTAGGGTTCTTTTATTCCGTGTATTTGGTAGTTAAGGCAATAAAGTAGGTACCTACGGGATTATTTTTAAAGACAAGCTTTTAAAAAATGCTCAAAAAATAGGTACGTATTTTATATTTTTAGTTATTGCTGGACATGTGCCAATCCTGTTCATACCCAATTTGCCATTTTGTGTCAAAGGTCATCTTGCATTTGAAATGTTTGAATATTTAATGTTGTTCAGAAATAACCAAGTTTGATGTTTGATAGATAGGAGAACACTCTAGTTGACAGTGACAGACGGTTTTTTACCTTACCTAACTATACATCATAGCCATATGTATGATATTAGAATAAATAATTTTCTTTATCAGAAAGCTGAAACTTGGTCAGAATTGCGCTAAAGACCTGTAGGTTTGTTTGTAATTTAAAAAAACCGGCCAAGTGCGAGTCGGGCTCGCCTATGAAGGGTTCCGTAGCAGCAAGTAACATAATATAAAAGTTCTTGTAGTTCGTTGTAACTTCGATCGATATTTTAATAATAGTGTATTTTTCTTTATCATCATCATCATTTATAATTTAATTAATTTGGTACCTAAATGATGGGATTTTTATAATTATATAATAATGGTTCACGGTTTATGTTTATGAAATTATTTTTTTTGGTGGTGGTAATGGTAATGTACATCATATATTTTTTTTGGTTTTATATTTCTCTTATTTTAGAAGTTACAGGGGGGGGAGACACCTTTTACCACTTTGGAAGTGTCTCCAGCGCAAACTATTCAGTTTAGAAAAAAATGATATTAGAAACTTCAATATAATTTTTTAAGACCTATATCCATAGATACCTTACACGTATGGGTTTGACGAAAAAAAAAATTTGAGTTTCAGTTCTAAGTATGGGGAACCCTCAAAATTTATTGTTTTTTTCTATTTTTTTGTGAAAATCTTAATGCGGTTCACAGAATACATCTACTTACCAAGTTTCAACAGTATACTTCTTATAGTTTCGAAAAAAATGGCTGTGACATACGGACGGATAGACAGACAGACAGACATGACGAATCCACAAGGGTTCCGTTTTTTGCCATTTGGCTACGGAACCCTAAAACGTAGAAAGTGTAAATATTGTTTATTATTACTTTTTATTCGTGAAACGAAAAACACATTGGTACATAGCAGGATCGATTGCGCGCCTCCTATTCTACTCGGAGCATAGTCCAGTGCCGAGGCCACAGCGCCACCGACGCCATAACGAAATTCATATCTGACGCTCCTACGGTGAAGGAAAACATTGTGAGGAAACTTGCATACACCTGCGAAGTAATTCAAAGGTGTACGTGAAGTCAACCAATCCGCATTGGGCCAGCGTGGTTTGACTTAGGCCTAATCGCCCTAACTAGTTAGGGTAGGCCCCTCGGTGTAGCTGTGATGATGATTATAGTTTTAAAAGTATCAGATCTTAAGATTATTAGAAGTCGGCTAAATATGGGTTTACTTTATTATCGTGCAATGATAAAAAACCGTTAATTATATTTTGCGCGATGTGTTATCAGACCGAATCACGTCTTGATGGAGTATTTAATTTAACCGCGACCGATGGCAATAAATCCTCCGATAGGTAATTACAATCATGTCGTAAGTGTAAATGTGTGGTGGCGCGATGTCTTATCAAAAAGCAAACCTTTTAAACCGGTGAGACGGCGGATTCTAATCAATATCCAATCAGCGGTGGGTAGTAAAGTTAACTAACCGGGAAATTAACAGACGCCGCGACCGGCGGTTACTCCTGCGTCTGGGAGTTTGGCCAGCAACGGCGCGTGCTCAATTGCCCACAATAAATGTTAAGCTATTTCAAATTCGGAGGTGGGCGATTATAAGAAATAAGCGGACAGAACAAACACGGCATGATCTCGTATCGTAATAAATCTCGATGACGTATCCCAATTAAACCGCCGCCATAATAATTAAAATTGAATTAAATAAATATTTATAAACTTGATAACGTGTGATTTGGGTTATTTGATTGTGGATTTTGAATAAATTTGAGATACTTGTTATTATAAAGAATGCGTGCATTGAGCTGTCTTAGTTTTTTCCTGTTTTGCATACTTGAAATGTGCCTATTGAGCGATTCCGGAATGGAAGGTTCTTTGTAGTTCATATTTTTCGTTGATAATTTTAAGCCTACTACTACGGATTCTATACATAATTTTTGAAACTTCCTGATGTTTTCATGCTGACACGCCACATCACATTGCCATCCAAAATAGGGCTTAGGTATCCATATTAACATACCGTGAGAACCTCACCTAATTCAAAAGATTATTAACATACTTGTATTTAAATCTACTTATTTTTTAAGGATATTAAAATGTGTGGTACTAGGTATATGAATATATAGAAAGCATTTAATGTTGTTGTTATATATTGTTTAATGCTGTGTAATATAGCATTTTAAAGTGTCGTTAGATACCAGCAGTCTGTTAACAAGAATGTCTCGCACCAATAACCATAAACGCTAACGAGATAAATCTTGCAAGGGCGCTTACGTGTGACGGCTGTTTGTCCGTCTAGAACACCACGGTAGGCCGTTGATTTAAATAATTTAGTGTTTAAATAGTTTAGTGTATTCGATTTAAATATTTAAAGCTGCTGAAAGGTAATGAATATTGTCTATATCATTAAGAGGCCTGATGGCGCCTAAAGTAGACGCCACCACGTCGGCGATTCGCCGATTAATGTTTAAATCTGGAGTGTTCGCATTCTCAAAGATATGAGGCTCCTGCTGGTGGTCGTCTGGCAAGTCACACAAAAGCTGAGGAGAGTTGGACATCCACTTCCTCAATTCATAAACACCAGCTCCGAGAAGAGCAATTAGTTCATCTCGCAAAATCAAGGCTTCCTCGACACAGAGGAGCCCGTACAAATATCATCCACAAATGCATCCTCCTTGAGAACCAAGGATGCGCGAGGGTATCGTAACCGCTCACGTTCAGCGAGTTCCACAAGTGAGCGAATTGCCACAAAGGGGCTCGAACGCAAACCGTATGTATTGGTGTTCAGCTCGTAGACTAGCATGGGATCTCTGGGATCCTCCCTCCATAATATGAGCTGATATCGTCTATCGTCCGGGTGAATCACAGTCTGCCGAAACATCATCCGGATATTGGTCACAAAGACGACGGCATGGCGACGGAAGTTGGTCAATACATCACCCACCTCGTGGTGCAACTTCGGTCCAGCATGCAGACATTGATTCAGCGAAACTCCGGTAGACGTGGGAGCTGACCCATCAAAAACAACGCGTATCTTCCCAGTGGAAGGTTTCAAAACCGCGTGGTGAGGAAGAAAATTATGTTCCTCGTTTCGCCAGTCCAGTCGTGAGACCGACATGTGCCCCAGTTGCTCATATTCTCGCATGAAGTCGACATACTTCTGTTTGAAGTCGGAGTTCCTACTCATACGACGCTCCATGGACAGCAGCTGTTTCTCGGCCAACGGCCGGGAGCTGCCAAGTGAGGGGCAAACTGACAAAAAGGGCAAACGAGTGATCAGCCGTCCCGAGTGAAGGCGACCTGTATTGTTCTGGTAGAACAACTCACACTCCTCTTCCAAGGGGTTCACTCGCTTCATGGTAGGTGGCTCTTCCACTTCCCAAAACCGTTGAAGGACATCCGATAAGGTGGAGCTAACAATTATGTAACTGTCCACCGATGGAGATGGTGGGTTATGCCTAACTGGTCCCATCACTACAAACCCATGGGATGTAGATAAGGCTACCAGCCCACCCGTCTGTAACTCTCTCCTCTTCTCACAATACACGCGGCCTAAAACATCGGCACCGAGCAATAAGTGAATAGGACCGGTTCGGTGGAAGGAAGGGTCAGCCAAGGTCAATCCTGATGTCGCATCAACGATAGCGTGCGAAACGTGCTGTTGTGGAAGCTGACCAACAACCTTCTCATAAACAATCGCGGTCGCGCCAATTTTGGGCGCTGAAGAGAAGTGGGGGGAGAAGGAGAACAAAACCTGACCGATCGGACCCGGGATCCGCAGGTCTCCGAATCCCCGTACCGATTCAAGGTATGGAGATGTGTTCAAACTCAACTGCCGGACCAGCCAGCTGGAGGCAATGCAACCCTGAGCTCCCGTATCCAAAAGGGCGTGAACTAAAACAAAGGTGCCCCTCGGGTCCCACACCCGTACGGAGGCTGTTGGTTAAAGCACCTGCTCCTGTGGGGGGGTTGCAGCCGACAGTTGGTTTAATGAAAATCCTCCCGCATTCCCCGCAACGGGGGGAAGGGGAGTCCAAAGAAAAATGCGTGCGCGGCGGAGGAGTAGGGCGCTCAAGGCGCTCGAGCGGGTCCCAATGCGGCACGTACTCGCCCCGATCAAAGCGGCATCGGGGGGCCGGGCGGTGCCCATGATGGGCGAAAGTTGGGGGAGCCCGTGACAAACGAGGTCTCTCCATCAGAGGGGTAGAGAAGCGTATTGGCTCCCGGCGTGGCTCCCTAATAACCGCGGCCCAATCCCGCGGTGGCGCCTCAGAAGCGGCGCGTCGATCCCCCCCGCCCGTAGGGGAGGTGGGGCGCCCAATCCTATCACGGGCGCCTGTCCAATCTCCGCGGAGGGGTGGCACGCCCCTCCGATCTCCTCGGAGATGTGGGTGACCTACGGCCCCCGCCCGTGTGCGAGTCCCTCTCTCTCACCACCTCACGAGTGTCTTTATTATTAAAGCACAAGAGGGGATGATGGGCCCCTCCACAACAGTGGCAATCTCGTGGGTGGGGGCAAGCCGATGCCATATGAGCCCCCAGGCAGCGGTAGCACCAATTCCGCTGCTTGGCCATATTCCTACGCCCCTCGGTGCGTAGGCCAACAAATTTGGGACAGGCCGGCACACTATGGCCATCCCGCTTGCAACACTTGCAAGGCAGCGGCCTCTCCCCGTGTGGAGAGTTCTGCCGCACAGCAGTGTATTGCTTGAACGGGCGGCGCTCTCTCCGTGGCGCTCCCCGGGTCGCCTCATAGCGGCTTGTACTCGGTCCCGGCATAGGAGCCAGTTCGAAGTGGTCGGTCATCCGACACTCATCCTCAGGAGATCAGAAAAGGGAGGGAGGTACGAGGGACTATTGCCCCCGTACCTTTGTTCAAAGCGCCCTTTCATCTCCATGGGAAGCTTATTGAGGATGAGGTGGAGCAATATGAAGAACCCTGGTCCACCGGTAGTCGTTTGAGTGCGTTAATGGCGCTTAGCAGCGGGTTCAAAATCTCCTTCCTTAGCGAAGAGACCCGCGATACACGTGGCAGCCCTAAGATGGCAGCCACATGTGTGTCCGCTAGCAAGCGAACATTCTGATACCGGGCGGTCAACAGCGCCCTTGCAATTTCATAACTGTCATCGTTGACAGGTAGATGCTGGACAAGCACACCAGCCTCTCCACGTAAGGCAGAGAGCAAATAGGCCAATTTCTGGCTAGGGAACAGGTCGTCCCTCGAGTGGACCAGGCTATCAAAGAGGTTGATGAACCCCATCCAAGCAGCCAGGTTCCCATCAAAGGTTGGGATGTCCAAGGTGGGCAGTCTGCCCAGCAAGCCGGCCGGGGTAGGCTTGACCTCCCCGGGCGTGCACGACTCACCCCTCCGGGCGGATACGATAGCCTGAGCCTTGTTTATAATCACATCCGCCTGTTCAAAACATTGATCATAATCCGCATTAAATTGCTCGACTGCCCGCAACTCAGCGGCACCATCGGCTGGGTGGTCGAGCTATCTGCTGTTGATGAGCAACGAAGAGCTGCTCCAATTCCTTCAAGCGAGCAGGTAATCCCTCATGCCGAATTAACAAGGCCTGTTCTCGGTCTGGTCGGTCTACCAAAGCGACGGCACTAGTAAACCATCTCAGTATCTTTTGTGCACCCGCGCGGGCACCACTAAGCGGGCTGACTGGCGGGACCATTTTGCACCAAAATTAATATACACTATAATAATACACGGACAAACAGACCGACAACCGCAGACAACAAAACAGATCGGGAGGAACTTCAAAGGCAAAACAAAATATATAAACAAACCAAAATCAAGTGTAAATGCTAGAACTTAACTAGAACAACAAAGGCATTTCACCACAATTTTTCATATACAATGACAACTAGTTAGGGAGATCGGTCCACAAATGAGATTGTAGTCGGTTTAAAATCAGCAATCAAAACCAATTAATATGTATTGCCCGTTTGGGCAGCCAACAAGATTACAATATTAATTGTACAATACTAATCAAAATACTTATCAATCTAACAACAACCACGCTCTGCTACCAAAAGATGATGGCGCCTAAAGTAGACGCCACCACGTCGGCGATTCGCCGATTAATGTTTTGTTTGGTTGCTGATGTCGTGGACTACAATCTAATGAAGTACAATCTTTACCTTTAGGATGGTCCGGTCTCCGTATGTAGCCGGTGAACTTCCTGAGCTAGCTCGAAGGAAGTCGCGGCTCCTGAAGGGCTGCTGTCAATCAGCCGAACCTCGACCGGAACACATAGGCCTATTAGGCCACCACCACTCACTAACTCTGCTAACGGACACAATTATTTGGTGCGCCGCGCAAAAAACAATCAATTATATATTTTCTCGAAAACGCGCCGCCCGGTAACCTATTTCAATGTCATTACAAATTCGACCCGACTGACATGTCACATGCGGCCGGCCGCCACAGGCCCTCACATGCACAGACTATATGCAGTGTTGCCACTCGCTCTTCCTCGAGCGTAAACAAGGCCTATTACAAAAACGGCGCAGATTAAGGTTTTTCTTCGTTAAAATCATATAACTTTCGTTGGTTGCAATAAATAACATTCACTTGATGAAACTAGTTCATATTCTTATCTACAATAACAATAATGAGGATTTGAGTTTATTTTTTTCTTTAACTTAGTAATAGTTATTATCCAAAAGCAACATGCTTTTGCAGGCAAATATCTCACGCGAACTTGATGTGGGAGCTCTTATTTACACTTGTTTAGTGTCAACTATCAAAATATTTTATGTGACACAATATCCTCCACTTCAATAATAATAAAATATATTTTCGTTATATGGCTTTTGAGTAAAGAAAGAAATTCTAAATCTAATCAAATTTTCTCATGAAAAGACGTCGAAACAAGTCACATTATGTTACGAAGCTCTCCATCGTTTAAACGTAAATTTTAAGCCTTAATATTTTTTGACGTTTGCTTAAACTATTGTATTATTTGTATGTTTATACCAATCCCCCTCTAAAAAGCTTATTTTATTCACTAAAAAAACAGTGAATAAAAGCACTTTTAATCACAATTTTTGGTGTTTGAATTTAGAACACACCGATATATTTGACCTCCATCTCAATGCTGTACAACCTACTTGCACAAATAATACTCGATATTAAATGTCTATTTTCGCTTTAATCTTTCTTTTTCTCGTAGTCATGGTATAAATTATAGTATGCAACTCTTGAATAAAACGGATTTATATCGAGGGTAATGAATGACTCGCGTTGCTGAGGATTCTATAACACTTGAATAACTCGCTATATCGCTCGTGATTCAGTCGTTAGAATCCTTCACTTGCTCGTGATTCATTTATGGCCCTCGCTTTAAATCTGTCCTTTATTCACTAGTTGCATAATAGTTATACTATAAATCGATACTATATTTTTTATGAATAAAATAAAATTACTATACATATTTTGCCACGCCGGCGATGCACAGTGGTCCGGATTTTCAAAAAGGTGGACATAGGATCGAAAATGCTTATTTAACTTAACAAAAAATTGTTTCGTATAGGAAATTTAACGCTGATTAATACTTATTTCTACAACTTTTCAAAAAAACTGCTCCTTCACGTCAAAAAAAAAATTGAAAATAAAAATGTATGGGAGAAAATCTATTTTATTTTTTTTCTCCGTTCAGTATCAAAGTATAGCAAGCAAACCTTATATTCTGGTAAGTACTTATTGTCCTTAATACGACGACATATAAATTGCTTGCGTATCCCTGCGGCCTTGGCGCTTACGATGCTATAAAGTTTAAAATTTTTATGTTGAATTATCTTATTATTATTAACGAGTTTTTCTATTAAAATTAATCAAAAATATATTTTTTAATAAAACAAGCCCCCCGCGTGCCCCATCCTTTTATTAGGCTCGCCCCCTATTACTTGGGACTTAAATATAACTGGCGAAATTACAGTGTACTATAGTGTAGTATACACCTTTGCCTTCGGGGAATATAAAGCGTGACGTTATGATAAAATAAGCATTTTTGCTTATTTTTGTTTTAAATAATCTTCTGTTGATTATTCTTTCATCTGTTGATATTTCCTATTGATAAATCATGGTTGATATTGGTGGTTATACTACTAGTGTGATTTATCTTGAAAGAAACAATTAGAAATAGATTTAGCCCTGAAAAGGGCTTTTTCTGAAGTCTTGAAAATGACTATTTTAAGTCATCATCATCATCTGAGCGTTATCCCGGTTGCGACCTTACGGGCCCGGGGTCCGCCC
The DNA here is from genome assembly GCA_963935595.1 of Schoenobius gigantellus. Lineage (NCBI taxonomy): Eukaryota > Metazoa > Arthropoda > Insecta > Lepidoptera > Crambidae > Schoenobius > Schoenobius gigantellus. The sequence goes on along the minus strand of OZ012551.1, from coordinate 15,762,102 downwards.
GGCCAATATCAACCATGATTTATCAATAGGAAATATCAACAGATGAAAGAATAATCAACAGAAGATTATTTAAAACAAAAATAAGCAAAAATGCTTATTTTATCATAACGTCACGCTTTATATTCCCCGAAGGCAAAGGTGTATACTACACTATAGTACACTGTAATTTCGCCAGTTATATTTAAGTCCCAAGTAATAGGGGGCGAGCCTAATAAAAGGATGGGGCACGCGGGGGGCTTGTTTTATTAAAAAATATATTTTGGATTAATTTTAATAGAAAAACTCGTTAATAATAATAAGATAATTCAACATAAAAATTTTAAACTTTATAGCATCGTAGGCGCCAAGGCCGCAGGGATACGCAAGCAATTTATATGTCGTCGTATTAAGGACAATAAGTACTTACCAGAATATAAGGTTTGCTTGCTATACTTTGATACTGAACGGAGAAAAAAAAAATAGATTTTCTCCCATACATTTTTATTTTCAATATTTTTTTTTGACGTGAAGGAGCAGTTTTTTTGAAAAGTTGTAGAAATAAGTATTAATCAGCGTTAAATTTCCTATACGAAACAATTTTTTGTTAAGTTAAATAAGCATTTTCGATCCTATGTCCACCTTTTTGAAAATCCGGACCACTGTGCGATGCCAGTTTGTATAGTACCGCGCGACGCGATTTTGTGATAGGCCTCTTAAGGGTGATTTCAGACTACAACATTTTCATGTTAATGTAGTTTGTACGATTGGTACAGTCAGCAATACGTCAAGCTTCACCTTTGCATTACGAAAGTCGTCGCTATTATGAAAGACATAAGAGCGGTGTCAAGGTCACTCAAAATTTATTCCGGTACACTGCTGTGTGTGCCGTCGTCATGCTCAAAAAAGCATTTCCATTAAATGTTATGTTCATGCGAATGCTTAACGCTGCGTTCTATGTAGCTCATGGCAAGTGAGCGCTATCCTGTAAAACTTCTTTCATCTTCGCTTTACCGGAGGGAGACTCTGTACCAGGGTCGACTGCTTGGGTAACTCCGTCTTACCTACGTATTTCTGCCGCAAATGATATGGCAGTGAAATTACTGGGTACCGTGACTGTACATCTATGTCACAAGATGGCAACGTACACTGGTTCTTGTGGGGGTTGCAAATTTGCTGCGAATCTCACAAGAGCGACATGTATTATAGGATTTATAGGTGATTGTTACCACTTACCATTAAGTGGGCAGTTTGCTTGTTTGCCAACCTATTTGAGTAAAAAAAAAACTTAATGTTAAATTGTCAAATCTTTAGCTAAGATGGTTTAATTTTACTAAATCAGGTTGTTCTAAGATCAAGGTTGTAACAAAACATTGAGTGTGAGGCTCGGAAGTTTTGTTACTATATAATGGTAATGCACTAGACTGGCTCAAGGTTTTTAACCGACGCGACGTCACAAAAAGGGAGGAGGTTATCAATTCTATTGTATGTTTTTTTGTCTTTGTTAACTCTTAGCTCTGTCATTTATTAACCGATTTCGAAAATTCTTTCTTTGTTTGAGAGGGTATACTTTCCATTGGTTCAATTATCACCAAACTTAGGATCTGGTGATGGGATCTAAGGAAAATTGAGGAAAACCCTTAAATTTTATAGACATGTCCAACGTGTTTTATGTTTTTTCCGAAGCTATTCAGGTATTTGCATATTCAGGAGTTAGATGTTAGTTTTATTTATACACGGTGTTTCATAATAACCAATAAATATTTTATCGTTATCTAAAACTAATTATTAAATTATGTTTACCGGTAATGTCATTCAACCCAAAATTTTCATGTGTATATCATAGTATCATCATCATGTCCATGATTTAGGTACATGAAAATTTTGGGTTGAATGACATTACGGGTAAACACAATTTAATAATTAGTTTTAGATAACGATAAAATATTTATTGGTTATTATTTATTTATTTATTTCGCCCAACTTACAACTATCCTTACAGGTCTATAACCTAATGCGATAGTGTACACCAATCAATCGAAATATACGTATACAAATTTAAAATAATAATAATAAAGATAATTAATAAAGATTATGAAATAATAATATTAATATATATAATCACTTATAATAACATATTGTAAATAACGCTGTTTTTGTGAATTCACTCAGTGAACACGCAAACAAATCGATCCTCTCTGAGATTAAATTTAATGTACGGAGGGCGCGCGTGAGCGGCGCCTCGCTCAGAAGGCGCGTGCGAGCGTGCGGCACCGCCAGCAGCGGCGGCCGGCGCCGGCGCTCCACGTACCGATCTGGTACGTTCAAATATATTCCCCCTAGTAATTCGGGATTATCACCTTTCCCTATTAATAATTTAAATAAGTATGCAGCTAGTGCTAGTTCCCTCCTCACCCCTAACTCGTTATATCCAACCATACCTAATATAAATAGGGTTGGATACATCAACGGATAAAAAGGATAGACCCCGTACAGCCGCATATATAAATATCTTTTATACTTGTTTTGGACTCGCTCTAACATTAACCTATGTTTTGTATCACTTGGGGCCCATATGACTGCGTTAAACTCTTTAGTGGCTTCTCACTAACGTATTATAAAGTGTCACAATTGTACTTATATTTGTAAATCCTTTAGAGTTACGAAGAACGAATCCCAGGTTGCGATATGCTTTCTTACATACCTTTGTAACATAGTCTCGAAAGGACAGTTCTGATGTGAGCTGAGTACCCAGTTCTCTAACCTCATCAACCCTCGTTATTACTACATCTCCCATTCTGTAGTCATATTGAACAGGACTATGCGACCTGCAGTGTGATTCTGTAAAATCTCACTTTAAACTTCGAATCTGATTCCGCAGTGAGTTCTTAGATTGGCATTCTCAAAATTCGAATGTAGATTCGAAGTCCCTAGAAACTATTAAGTAATCTGTGCTACAGCGCTACACTTGCGAGCGTGGCAGCGAGTGGAACTAGAGTGACCGTGAGATTTTGACATTATAAGTATGGGATGACGTATGAAGTGGCATTCCGTAAAGGGAATTCCTTTATCACTTCGAAGCTCACTTCGCACACGAACTCGAAACAAAGTGTCAAATAAAACGTTGCTATTTTGTGAGTGAAAACAGGCAAAATTTATTATCATAGTTTAAAAATACATTTAAAATTATTTCTGAAGGTGATAAAAACTAGTTCTGAGGTATTTATTAGAATTTTATCGCTACTAACTCGTAATAATGACTGTGTAAGGGTATCTTGTATCTTATGCGAAGTGAGCGTGAATATCGAAGTGAGATGCGAGCTATTGTTCGAATGTTACAGAATCGACATCCTGGAGAAGGATATAATCACACATTTTGCATCACCGTGTATATACAATAAGCAATTATTGTCCCTTAGTTCTATTCTTTCAAGTTATTTCGGCGAGTTGGTATTAAATACACTAATAATATGAAAACAATATATTTTACAAAAATAAAAACTGACTTCAATAACAAAACATTCAAAAATAATATAAGAATACAAACAACATTACATTTTTTATTTTGAATTCAGTGCCTTTGAATCCATTATCGTCGATCATCCGCACCGAATTCAAAATAAAAAATATATGAGGTACATAATGTTATTTGTATTCTTATATTATTTTTGAATTTTTTGAGTTTTGAAGTCGGTTTTTATTACTATAAAATATTTTTTTAAGTACACTCGAGTACAAAATGATCGATACGGTCAAAGTTACAAAAAATATGGTGTACCTATACATTAACTAACAGACTTTATCGACTTAACATTAGGGTAGAGTTGGTAGAGAATACATATTTTTGTAACTTTGACCGTTTTAGTTTTTTTGTATTCGAGTGTACCTACCAATTTTTTTTAGTACCGAAGTAAAAACTATATTATACCTACCTATTTTTAATATAAGCAGTAGGCCCAGACAATGTTATTCTTGTAGATGGTTCAAAAAACTTTTTTTTGAATAAAAGCTTCTATAGTAATTACCGTGATAGATTTATATTCACGTAAGTAGTTGTCAAATTCATTTTATACTTACCTAACATATTTTCAGTAGTGGGACAAAGGATATACCTAAGGGTTGAAGTTATATGACATAAAGTTAACTTTTTTAGACTAATCTAAATGTATGAGTAACAAAGCGTAACGATTTCATCAAATTTCATTAAATATCTAGTACCTAACACTTACTTAATAATACCTAATGAAGGTATATTATGAACGAACTAAGTGATCTCTATTAAAGACTATACCTATCTATATAAGGTCACATCTATTTTTTTATTATTATTTATTTAATGGAAATAGGTACCTACACCTCGATTTGTTGCAACTGCCCATTGGCATTGAAACACCTGTACCTATTAATAGAGATACCTAACCTGATATATTCAGGTGAGGTATCTCTATCATAATCTTTTAGAGATGCAAGTAAATGCATTAAATTACATATGTTATTATATAGAATTACCTATTTGTTTATCAGAACATTTAAAATTGTATACCTACCGAAAGAGGAAAGGGCATATGTACCGTCATCTGCGTCAGACGCATAACGACCTCTTTACAGCTCAGAACAATAACTAAAGCTTTAGTAATTGTTCTGAGCTTTACCGGACCTGCTCGACACATACTACTTACTTAATAAGTATAATTACGGGAAGTAAGTATAAAGCACTCAAATATCAATGATAAATTTAGTCCGATATTAGGTATGATCTTACTTTCTGGTACCTAGGTTAAGTGTTTACCTACATGCCTCCATATTAAAAAACCCACCCCAATTCATAATAAAGCCAATTTTTAGAATGCTGTCTATAAAATCCCTCCGGAGGTGTTTCCAAACGCGCTACAACATAGCATTTTTCAAGCGGAAGCCTAAATAGGGTCCTTAAACTCAAGGCAGGTGACGCATAAGCGGCACCCTTGATGTCGCAGATGTCCATGGGCGAAGATGACCACTTACCATCAGGTGGCTCGTCCGCTCGTACACCGCCTTTGGTGACATATAAAAAAATCACCTCCAAAAATTTTTCACGTTTAATTTTCATAGCGATATAAGAAGCAGCTTTCTAAATAAGCACGATACTAACTTTGCCACGCTATCTGTAACGCTCCTCCCACCGAAAAGTAGAACTGTTAAAAAGATAATCTGGTTGGTAAGAGGAAAAACCAAGGCGGATCTTGTAAAGGCGTGGCTTGAATAAGGTTCGGCCCTTTGCAAATGGCGCCGAATTCGACCAATGAGGTGTCAGGACAACGGTACGCACGCGTCAACGGTTACTTAGCAACGGTAGAAGGACATTTTGAAATTGGAGTTTAGGGGAGTAACTTAATTTTTCTTAGGGGAGAAACTTAAGTACCATTTAAATATGTTGGGTTAGATATTAACGTAACTGGTGGAGTCACGATAAAGATTAATTATTATTAATAGAAAATATTTTTATTTTTTTAAATAATTAAGTCAATAATGAGGACCAGATGGATTATGTAGGTGCCTACTTTAAGATTATTATATAGGCACTTACGTGTTGGATGTCATAACCCAATATTTATTACTAAAAATATAAGGTACCTATTCATTTTTACAAAGTAGGTAAGTATGTATCCAAGTTTCAATTCATAATACCTATTTAAATCATTTAATTTCACTTTATTTAATGGTATTTATGATCTAGTCATAAAGATCATTATAATTCACCTTTTTACATTAATAACATGACTAACCTTTTACATAATAATTTGAATATACTTATATTTTTAATTTTTTCAACAATATCCCTAGGTACTATTTAAGAGCAGATACGTTCTTACTACTTATATCGCTTTTGGCTAGAATCAAAGTGGAGCTCTTACTATATAACAACATAGCACAATGATTATCTTTAAAAAAAGTTAAACAGCAACCGACAAAGCAAAACAGTAGTGCTACGAATTTCAATGCTCCCAACTTGGCGGCGTGCTTTCAAAGCTTTCACAAAGCGTATATCGCAGGAAAGCTTGCTAACTTGTGAACTTGCTAGAGGCTCCACAAAGCTTCCAAGCTCGCGCCACAGATGTCGCTAATGCACAATAGTTTTCATTATCTGGCACAGATGTCGCTGGATAAAAAATATATTTTTCAAATGTTTTCTAATAAGTACTTATTTAGTATTTTGGTATTAGGGTCAATGTCATTATTTTTTGTATACTTCATTTTGTAAAGTTCATTCATACGTTATAACTTTGTCTGAATATTAATTTATTACATATGTGAGATAGAAAAATGTAGTTACCTAAGTAAAGGCTTGTAAAAAATTGTTGGTGTTGTTGTATTTTTTAAAAGACTAATTATTTCAATTCAATTCAAAATTATTATTAGATTTATAATGAACAACAAATGAATAAGTAGATAAGTATCTCTTATTCAGTTTTTTATTTCTTTGTCTGAAATCTTCATTTTTTAAATGTATTTCAATTAAAAAGCATACCTACATACTTACTCAGTTACTTATTTAAATATTAAATACTCGTTAAGTTAATTTTGTCGTATGTTTGCCTAACTACACTTAGAAGTAGCTGGTTGCAAAAGTAGAACCTTTTCTGACAATCAGGTGATGATGCTAAAAAGCACAGTTACCTTGCAAGTTAGTTTCAGCTTATTTCAATAGATGGCAGCAGGAGTAAATATACAAGAAAAAGCTGTCGTGGTCTCTTCCCAAGTTATTTTTCTCCGTTCTTGTTATTTTAAAAATCTATTTTGTCCATAGACTTACAGCCGGTTGCACCAAGTTTTACATTATACGATTTCGGAAAAGGAAACTTAATACCTAAAAATGTGTCGTTTTCCTATTAAATATATGATTCGCGCCGTACGTTTAACCTTTTTAAATGTAAAGGATAAAATAAAACTACAATTGAAACTAGATTATGGTGCAATTCTTACGTAGGTATTTAGGTATATTGTTACTTTTACGAAATCGTTAAACGTAAATTTGGTGCAACCGGCCGTTAGAATATAAGTTTATGATTTTGTCAATAGTTTTAGTGGTTGTGACTAAGAAATAATGTTATGACTTTTTCTCTATAAAATAATCTCACTTACAACTCTTTTTCTTAAAATACGAGTATATAAATGTATGGTGTCTCGAGAATTATCTATTTTCTATCATATTTATTTACCTATAGAAAATTCTCGGGAATAATTTACAATTCCTAATGTATATAGAAAAATCAGGTGGCGAAGCTCTGTGTGATGTATTAAAACAAAAAAAAATATGCACTTACGACATGAAAAATATGGTGACTAACAAAGTTAGTATTCTGTAGGAAATTTCATCGCAATTGGAGCTTTGGCTCTTTATATCTACACCTATTAGAAATTTTATCAGTTAAAATGAAAAAAAAGCCAAAAAAATATGTGTAAGTAAGTACAATGAGAAAACTAAAGTTGAAACATAATATGTATTAAAGATGGATAGCTTGTAATTGGGATGATGACTGAATTCTAATTTTTACGTCTCGTCATTAAATACTAAAATACCGTGGAAAAATATGCAATCCTGTGAAATTAGAATTAAAATCGGCTTAGAAATACATTAGATACAAGCATTTTAAGTTATTAATTTGAAGGCGATTAGACAGAGAGATCTGACATCAACCGTGACGTCATTGTTGAGTACGGCCATATAAACTCCTTGTAAATTGCCGTTTCGCTAGAAAGAGATGGAAAAAAATCTTTAATACCTTATATCTTGGTTGTTTTTATAGTTATTCGAAAACCGATTTTTTCTTTCTGTTTATTATATGAATGAGCTTCTATTAAAGCAAAAAAAAATTTTGTCATCTAGCCAATTAGGTAGGAATTAGAAAAAAATATTAAAACCAACCAAATGAAAATGAAAGTGATTCGAATAAGTTAAGTATTTGAGGGCATTTTCAGTAATAAAGTAAAATTGCTCATAGAAATATAGGGGAGAGTTGGTTATATCGTACTGCCATTTTAATCGTACCACTTCTAAATTTCTCACTTAATGGGTAATTTTTTCTACACTGGCAATGCCAAACCGTGGCCCTGCGCAATCCCCCGCCACCCGCCATTTGCTATTGATGTAAGTTGACAACTGCGCGCATGAGTGAAAAAAACATTTTTTTGTGGAAGTTAATGCAAATATTGTCGTAAATTCGTAAGGATATGACTCGTAAACAAGGTAAGCTATAGAAACACCGTTTTCTTTATTCTATTACAATTTTATACTAGATTATTGGTGGTTTTTGTTGCGTGTCTAAGTTTTGAGATTAGGCCGGACTGTTACTTTTTTTTTTAAAATGGCCTAGTTAGCTAAATCGTACCACTCGCAGTTGGGTAAATTGTACTGGTACGAATTAGCCGACTAGTTAAAAACTACCTATATTTAACAGACTGTATTTATATTGTTATAGATGACGGACCGTAAAGCTAAAATTAAATATTATAATTGGAAAAAAAAAATAAGGAGGGCCTAGAAAGAGCTATTGTGGCTTACGAAAACAAGAATTAAATAAGATTGCTATTGATAGAAAAATCCAAAAAGGGAGACCAGTTATCTTCGATGTCGAAACTGAAAATAAGTTGGCTGAGTACATTCTTCATCTCGAAACACACATGTTTGGTCTAACAATAAGCGATATTCGACGTCCCGCATTTTTTTCTCATTATTATTATAGTTATGTTGATTGATCTCAATACTATAGTACAATCATGTTATTCTTATAGTAAAGTTTATAGATGTGTTGATAACATTGTTCCTTTATCACCTAAGAGTTAAAAATAATGTTCCTTTACTACCTAAGAGTTAAAAATAATGTTCCTATTACCTAAGAGGTATTAATTATGTTTCTTTATTACCTAAGAGTTAGAAATAAATAATTTGGTTGAAAATTTTACTATCTCTAATTCAGTGGTACGACTTAAACACCTATGGTACGATTTAAAAACTTGGTGGTACGATTAAAACGACTAGTCGGCTAAATCGTACCGATGGCAGTCCTTTATAAAAAAGCATTTTTAAGGATGTTAGATTAAACGTACGGAACTGATTTCTCTGTCTTAGCAAGGCAAAATATGAAACTTTATTTTGCATATCCATTAATTATTGTAAGTCTTGTCATAGTCGAAATATTTAAGTTAAAGTAAAAAGTGGTACGATATAACCGACTCTCCCCTATACTGGTAACTATGTAATTTTTAATAGCTGTAAGTTTTCCTATTAAAATAAATAAATAGAGGAGGTTCTCAATTCTATGCGTATGTTTTTTTTGTGTGTACCTATGTTACGCCATTACGCCGCCAATTGTGAACCGATTTTCAAAATTCTTTTTGTATTCGATAGAGTATACTTCTGGGATGGTCCCAAGGTTACCAACGTCAGGATCTGATGATAGAATCCTATGAAAAACGAGGGTTTCTTCACTAAAAAGATTACATTCACTTAAAAGTTAAAAATAAAAAATATTTTACAAAAAATAAAACCGACTTCGAAAACACTTAAACGTTAAAAATAATATAAGAATAGGTACAGACAACATCACACTTCTATATTGTAGTCGGTGACAAATTCGGAGGGTAGGCCGGCGACGGAGGGCTTACAATGCCCTAGTTCCGCCGTCCTAGTGGGGGTCGGCGGGCGACATGGTTGGGTACTGTGTCGCCTGCATTTACGACTATGGAAGCAGCTAGGGGACACTAGCTGGTCCCATGCCTCTGGTGGAGAAGGGAGGCCCGTATTTATTACGGGCCAGGCCAAGCGACTTACGCGTGCCAGCGCCCTGCGCATGCACGTAGTCGCTTCTCTTATAGCCGGAGAGGTGTTCCCGAGGGGTTTAGTGGGTAGTCGCGGCCTCGTGCCGTGTAGTCCCACACACCCTTGCCCTTACCCAAGGGGCACGGAAGGTGCGCAAATGCATTCCCCTCGATAAAAAAAAAAAAAAAAAAAAAAGTCGGTGACAAATTATAAGACTTTCTAGGAGATCATCGTTTGGCACCGACTTCAATATAGAAGTGTGATGTTATCTGTACCTATTCTTATATTATTTTTAACTTTTCAGTGTTTTTGAAGTCGATTTTTATTTTATGTAAAATATCTTTTCATAGGTATCTTGTCAATTCTCTCATACTCTTTAAGTGTAGAATAAGTTTGAAGTGAATATACCCTTGTTGTAAGAAAATATTTAAATCAATTCAATGTGGGTGTCCCTCAGGGTGGCGTTTTGTCTCCACTTCTTTTCTCTATATTTATTAATTCCATTACACATTCACTTTCCTGTTTCTACCACTTGTATGTTGATGACTTGCAGATCTATACGCAAGCAACGTTATTAAATCTCTCTTGGACAATTGGAGCAAATCATATAAACTATATACTCATTAATCCTACAAAATCGCAAAAAATTATTATTGGCAGTCCGTATTTTGTTTCAAGGATTGATTATAGTTTGTTACCAGCAGTAGTAATATTTGGTGGCACTATTGTTCCTTTTAGCAAATGCGTTAAAAATTTAGGTTTAGTTTTTGATCAGTGCTTATCATGGCGACCGCAAGTTGAAGCTATTCACAAAAAAAGATCTATGCTGCATATGGTTCACTCAACAGGTTTCGTAACTTTTTCCCAATTAGTACTAAATCAGCATTAGCGCAATCACTTTTAATACTTTCACTGCTTGACTATGCTGATTGTGCCTGGGTGGATCTGTCTGAAGAACTTCTCGACAAGCTAGACCGTCTGCAAAATGTGGCCATTAGATTTATTTTTAATCTAAGAAAATTTGACCATGTATCTTACTATCGTTCTCAACTCAAATGGCTCCGAATTCGACAGCGTAGAGACTTACATGTCTTGTCACTCCTTTACAATATTTTGTTCCATCCAATGTCTCCACCTTATCTTATGTCTTATTTCTCTTTTCGGTCCCATTCTTCGAATCGTACTTTGCGATCTAATTACATTTAATCCCTTGATATCCCGCGTCGGTCAACTCAGTATTTGACATACTCGTTTCCTTCTCAAGCCGTCCGGCTATGGAATTCTCTCCCTGAGAGTATTCAGAGAGCGCGTACGCTAGATTCTTTCAAATCTCTAGTTCGTAGTCACTTCCTATCTACAAATCCTTAGCCGCTATATTGTTATGTAATTTCCTTCTCTATGATACAAACGACTTTTTTTTATTCCCATTTCTGCACCCTTCCCCTTGATTATTCCTTTCCCATATTCCTGTCTTAAGGTTGCCTGGAAGAGATTGCTTTATAGCAATAAGGCCGCCTACTTGTACATTTCTTCTTTATTTTTTTTTACATTTGTTTCTTTTGTAACATGTTTGTGCAATAAAGAGTTAATTATTATAAAAATATTTTTTTTAAGATCTGAAACTCCTTCGTCTTGTCCATTTCGTCCGATCAATAAAACCAAACGGATAAAATAATGTTTAATTAATCAACGAAGCATTTGGTCTCAGGGTAACCAATATTTTAGTCACAAAAATTTCTAATATAGGTACCTACTTCGCACTAACATTTTGTGCTTAGTAGGTATATATATTTGAAATTTTTGCTAGCCTTTGTTTGCGTTGAAAACTTTCCTAGTAAAGTAAGAAGTGAATGCATCTACCTATAAAATGCTGTATTTTAGGCGCCTATAATTTTATTTATAAAATTATATCTTACTGAAAGGTGTTTCTATTTTATTTGATGAGTATTCTTTAATACTAAAGGTATATAGGTAAGTATTATCTCACAGAAATCATCTACTATGCTTCATCCGTCGCGCTCACAGCGGGAAGAGATACCTACTAAAATGCTTTAACATAGCAACTAAATTTATCTATTCAATTGTTTCTAGTACACCCTTATTATTATACCTGGAAGAGCGGTATTTGCATGGCAGATCTGAAGTGGTACAGGGGTGGGTGCAGGGTGGCTCCAGTATTGATCCGCGGCCATTTTGTTGGCGCATGCGTTCTGACCACTTTTATTCTTAACTGAATTACGGTATAGATGGCGTTGCTAATTTGATTTCCTTTAAATATTTCAATCAAGTGAAATTCTGACTTAATGCATTCCCGTTTGCAACAGCCGTCAAATTCAGAACTAATACTGATTTCATATACTTAGTTGTAGTACCCAGAATGAGAGGATTATTTCACTTTGAACTCCTGGGTTAATATCACTTTTGTGGAAGGTGATTTACCTATGCAGTAAACTACACCTACCTACCTACATTGAATTTACTTGTGCAATTATAGCATGTGCATTAAATGGTACCCGTATTCTGTCATGCTTTCTTATTTTGAAAGAGTTGTAGTTTCCTGCTATTGATGTGGATATTGTGATTGCAACTGGTCTTATTTTTTGTATTATTATTTTACAGCTTGTCTTCCTATACTGATTCAATTTTCCATTTTCGACATGTTATAGCCATTTTTTTTTCTTTTTGCATTAAGTTGACCTCATTTTTTCTAATTACGGAACACCAAAGAAAACTATAATTTCTTTCTCATTTGTTTATCAAGAAAATCAATAGAGAATGAAGATCATAAGTACTACCATGTACCCGAAGATATGCATTAACTTCGGCCTGTTGAACAAAATGTCATGTCATCTATGGGGCCAACTCTGAAATTTCGAAAAAAATCTACTGTGCCATATATTTCGGTCTATAAAGCAGCTGTTTTTTTTTCGCGATTTTAGTATTGGTCTATGAAGTGAAAGTCACTTAGTTTGATGGTCTGCCCAGAATAATAGGCCCAAGTCAATGAATATCCTCAGGAACACGGTGTATAGTTAACAATGAATACTTACCTATCATACATTATTTTGATAAGGTGCGTTTGATATACAGTCAATTTACAATATCAACAAACTCGTAGTTCGACGCCCTTAATGTATAAATATCCTGTACCGCCAGACGCCGGTAGCATGCATCACCAACACCAATATCCTCGTATTTTACGACCTTCCTCTATTATCAAATGAAGGAGGGACATAAATTGAATTACTTAGACAATACCCATCGTCTTAATGTAGGATTAGTTTCAAAGACGGTACAATAACTTCCTAATGGAGGAGCGAACTTTGAAGGCAGACATTTGGGTTGGTACCTCGGAGACCGCGTTCGTCGTTCCAGTCACGTGCTCCACCATCGCCTAATGTACAAAGCTAAATAAAGCACGCAAATCTGAAGCTTATCATCTACGTGATAAAACACAAAACGCCTCCATAACTCCGGAGACGCAATAAAGCCTAATATCGCGTCGCAGAAACGCTATCGTGGAAGTGACTTTCTTTATACTTACAGAGTTTTTGCCTTTATACTCCACTTTTTACGTCCCTGCAGGGACGGGACGCGACAAAGCTATTTCTCAGCAAAGCTGAAATATTTCACCGTAAAACACTCTTGACAATCATGGGTCAACTTCAAGCGAATTGTTACTTTTTCATAGAATAGTTATTGTGCGAATAAATTGCTTGCCGATGAAATTACTAATTTTCAACGTAGGTATATTAAGATCGACCTATAACCCAGAATCCCAGGGTGTCAACCCATGGGTCCAATGATGACAATTTTCAAATTAACTTATAGACTAACTAGCTTTCCGCTCGCAGCTTCGCCCGCGTTATTTTTGTTTTAGAAATAAATTTATTTATTATATATAGCCTATATTCATCAAGGATAACGTAGAATTCTCAATGTGAAAGAATTTTTGAAATCGGTGCGGTAGTTTCAGAGCCTATTCAATACAAACAAACAAACAATCAAATCTTTCCTCTTTATAATATTAGTATAGATTAATAACACTCTAAACTGAAGACCTAAATATAATTATCAATTACAGAATTTTTAAACAAAATGCGAAAGTTCATAAATAGGTAGTTCTTATCTATTAATGCTAGCTTTAAATATTTTAAAAATGATACTCGTACTTGGGTACTTCTTCAATTTCGAGGTTTGGATGTTTATATATTGTACCTACTAATATTACCTTGGCTTAGTAATGGGAGTAATAGGGGATTTTTTTTTCAAAAAGTGTGGAAACAAGTCTCCAGTAGCCATAACGTTTTCTTTAAATAAAAAAGCAAATGAATCAAAAGGAAAATAAACGATTCTTCCCACTAGCTCTCAACATTACACTTTTATGATGAAGATAGCCCTAATTTATCTCTGAAACACAATTTAAATTTGAATGCAAAACAACAAACCCGACGTAATCTCGTGTATCGAGTGGATCTCTACATTAGGGCCTCACTCCTTTTATTCAAATGACGCATGCCTGACTGCGGTGGGTCGGGCGCTGGCTACGGCGGCTGGCACTTACCCCGGTAATTAAAACCTCTGCATCCAGTGACATTTATGCTGATACCGGGATCCACGCTTAATGACGGGGCGGAATCTTTGTATCCACTTTAATTAACATTTTCGAGACCGCTTCAAAGTTTCTTAGTAAGGGGCAGGGTATTTTAATAATAAAGTAGAGCATAGGTTAATTGTGGGAGTTGTTTTCTATTAAAAGTATTATTAAAGGTTATTGTCTAAGAATTAGTCAATGGTTAATATGATTTATAAGCTAAATTGTACTGTAGTATTGTATTTAAGCGTAAGTATATGTCGTTTATCTACAAATGTACACTCGAGTACAAAAATATAGACATTGATAAAGTTAAAAAATGTTAAAATTTTGTAAACTCTACCAACTCTACCTTAATGTTATGTCAATAAAGTATGTCATTCAATGTATACATATTTTTGGAACTTTGATCGTATCGATCATATTGTACTTGAGTGTACAGGACATGTTATTCAAACATTTTACATCATTCATATTAGACCAAAATTAAAACACGCAAATGAAGATGAGCAGCGCAAATTACGCTTATATGTAGTGCGGTCCTAGCATCTGCGTGCGTTTTAAAAATATTAAATTTACTTGGACGTTATGTGAATTCCAAGTCCTTAAAACTAAATCGATGAATTTAGTCTTTTTAACTTATGATTTTTACTTTAATTTTTATGCTTCCTTAAAAGAAAATCTAAGTAAGGTGCATACTCGTAATTGCGTATAGATTAATAAATTATTTAAAATCATTAACAAGGTTTGGGTGTAATAATAAAATAGTGTACGTTGAATTTGAATATTTAATAAATTATTTATCGAATTCAGATCGCATTATAATATCAATCCATTTCTTCTCTATAACTCTTCACAACTGAGAGAAAATAGATCCATACTGAAAAAAAGAACATATTATTGTTAACTAGTGAACCAGCATAACAGCTTGATTTGGCTTACAGACGTACCAATTTTTCTGACATGTGCGAAATAATGCAATCCAGTCGGCTTACTTTTTCCGATATCTTTAACCATGCTACAGCAGACAAGTTGCGTTTTGGCCTTGAGCGTTCACATGGGGGATGTGGGAGAACAGGGGCCTTACCATGATCGCTTATAGCAAGGTTAAAACAATATTGAAACAGACACACCGCTCTTGCTGCGTATAGTGCCATCCCGCTCACAGTGCGGTTTTTTAATATTGTTTTGGGCGATCATGGTCAGGGGGCTGAACAGTAAGCAAGGATACGAAACATAGCCGTGAAGCGGTTGTACAAATAGGCAATATGAGGCGGCATTGCAGTCTTTACTATGGCATTGGAATGAGGTGAGGTATACACGGTTATTTTTTATCACCCTGGAAAATTTTAGGGACGCTTCAGGATACATTCATTATTATGTAAAAAAGAAAAAAAATGAAATAAAAAATCTCTAAAAATGCTGCTCTCAACTAGTGAAGCATTTTTTGGATATTTTAGAAAATCAATATAAAATTAGGAAGCGTCCCTTAAATTTTCCAGGGTGATAAAAAAATAACCGTGTATAGGAGCGGAGGCGGTGCGAGCATTTGTCACTCGCACTGATCCTTCATACATATTCCTCGCTGACTCTGTTTAAGATCTCGCTTCACGTAGCACTTTTTCTACACTAAGGAGAATAAAGTTATAACATTTGTAAATTATTTATTACTCGCGCACCACATAACTTATTCGCACATTACTGTGCGAGCACCCTTCCTATCCTTGCGGAAACGACAGCGGTCTGATGGTTCTAATGAAACGATGTGTCACAAAATTGTCACCGGAAAAGACTTGTCTGTTAGATTTCAACTAGAAGAACTTCGCCATTGGCAGTATACCGTCATTGTAAATCTACTGACTACACCACAATATATATAGACTATATTAACTAAAATACTATAGGTATAATCTATAGACCCATGACTGGTACTCACTTAATACACAGATAAAAGCTTCCACAACCGCGTCGAAACGAAACGAACAATCCTCCGATGTGGCACTTATTACGATAATCACAATAAAAGTAGCCAGAGCCATTAATATGCTAAATAGTGTTGTATATAGGAAGATAGTTGCTGTGATAGCTTTATCCTGGAACAATGAATAATATAAAAATAAAATAAGCAGTATCTATATAAATAGGTATACATAGAAAAAGTGCGATAGTAGACGTACAATATACAGGGTGTGACGGTACTGCAAAATAATATTTAAGTGTATGCACCTATTAATGAAAAGTGGAGTACGAGTACTGCGTAGGAAAAGTAATAGGGCTAATCAAGATTTTTTTCCATACAAACTTTAATTAATTATTTTTGATACTAAGTTGCGACAGTCCTACATCAGCGTAACTTGTATCTTCATTCAGTATTTACATTTCTTTTGTGTTAATACCATAGTCAGCTGGACTATGGTGGTCACTTGTAAGTTTTTGCTTTCAGTTTAAAGTAGATTCAGTCGGAAAATATTAGGTTCCAAATCTTAGACAAGCAGCTAGGGCTCATCTAATATCAAACTTATATGACCCTTAATGATTATTTCGGCGTTCAGTTACATCCCTTATGTGTCGCTGCTCCCTTTCTTGCCGTGGAAGTAGTAAGATCCGACTATGTGTAACGAGGTGAAATTATTCAAAGGAAGCAACTCATTGCGTTCTCGCTTAACCTTTTTTTTTTTTTTTTTTTTACGAGGGGAATGCGTGACGCACCGTACTCGCCGTTGGCTAGACGACGAGCGTGTGTGGGGCTCTCCCGGCAGAGTGCCAGGCCTACCCACTAAACCCCCCGGTGTTCTTCCTGCCCTTATGGACGCGCGTGGTAGGGTCCACACTGCGACTACCACTACCAACGCGCCCGGGCTAGCCCGACCTAGCTGGTCGGGCTATCGCCAAGGGGGGATTGCCCGAGAACACCAGGGCAATCCCCAGACGGAGGGCCTTACGGCGGCGTACACGGGGCCAACCGTGCACGCAGGCCTCCACGGCAGGGTCATTAGACGGGCATTGCTTGCGCGAATGCCCGCCTTCGCCTGCCTGTCCGTCTGCGGCGGATGGGAGCGGCTTGAGGATCATTCTCCCGCTCCCTCTCCGCGGCCTCCTTCTGCGAGATGACGTCCTCGCAGGAGGCGACAGCCCCCCATTCCGCCTCGCCGCGGAGCATGGCCACGACCATGCTCGGCAGCGAGAGGTCTCCGCCTCCCAGCGCAGCGTTGAGTTCGCTGCGCTGGCGTCGCCATGCCCTGCACGCCAACAGAGTGTGCTCGGCAGTATCGTCGGGAGTGTCGCAGTGATGACACTGCGGCGTTTCCTCCCGACGCGCGACCCGATGCAGGTAGTGACCGAAACAACCATGTCCGGTCAATACCTGCACCATGCGGAACGGCGTTCTCGCTTAACCTATAGCTGAATTATTAAATTTTTATATTTGTCAGGGTTTTCATTCCTCACTTCCGTTACTCTATTGCCGATATCGAGATGCTGAAAAGTTCCGATGCCATAACTTGATTTAATATGATTTTTATCACAACAAAATTATGTGTAATAATAAACAATATCCACGCTGTTTGTATAAAGAAGATATTATATAAAGTGAATATATTCGACATGTACTCCTATCTTCGTTTAATTCAGGCATTATATAGTATATTTTATGA
The DNA here is from genome assembly GCA_963935595.1 of Schoenobius gigantellus. Classification (NCBI taxonomy): domain Eukaryota; kingdom Metazoa; phylum Arthropoda; class Insecta; order Lepidoptera; family Crambidae; genus Schoenobius; species Schoenobius gigantellus. The sequence continues at coordinate 15,744,080 of OZ012551.1, read as the reverse complement.
ATATTTGTTAACGTAAAGATAAAATCAGTGACGGAACCTTTGGAGCATCATTTACTACGAGCCTACCTGTCAACTGCACTAACCCGTCACCAAAAGTTCACAACAATCACGCTTCTCTAAGAGAAGAAATGTAACTTGAAACTCAATCCCCTTCATCAACTTTTTGCTCAAAGTCCTCCTTGACAGAGGAGAATCACGCGCCTAGCATTGGGACTTATACCTAGGAGTTGATGTATGATGATGATAGAAAATGAAAAATTAGAAAAATGTATTGTCTAAGTGAATGCTTTGCGGATGGCTATTTACTCTATATTGATATAACTAAATATAAGATGAAACCAATGGTTAAGAGAAAACAATTTGTTCGTCGATGATTCGAGTTTTATAAAATTGTCTCCTAATTCTGGCAACAAATATTTGGAAATTCAAGTATCCACCTACGCGTTGTCAAAATAAAATGATATTTTCAAGATTTTGCGATATTTTAGTATTTAAGCCATACCAAACATATTCCCAGCAGAAACAGAAGGGCCGCCAGCACGACTATACACTGTGCAACGTAAACGATGTACCGCAGGGTGTCTAGCGCTTCTATTTCTTTGATGCATTGTAAATGAAGCCCGATACCAGCGAAAAAGAGATTCAACTGGAAGAAATATAATATTTTGATAAACACTTCTATTTGCCGGCCATTTCGTCCGCGTGAACTTCAAATACCTTTATTGGGATGGAAAGTATTCAAAAGTCTGATTAAAAATTGCTTAGTGAATGACGTTAACTACATATTAATCTCTTGACCTTTATATGTGCATACATCGCAATAATAATTTTAATTTAGGCAAATACCTACAAGTAGGAGTATCAAAGAGAGACTATACCAGAGTTGTCTGCAAGGACAACTCTACCTTATCTATTATCGCCAAGCAACGCTGCTGTATTGATGTGTTCAAATTTGAGGGATAAGAACTAAGACTGACAGTGAAACTAGTAGGTATTGTGACTTGACATCTTGTTACAAGTACAAATAAGTTGGCAAATAAGCATACTGTTCATCTGATGGTAAGTGGTATCAGTCACCTATAGTACATGTGGCTCTTGTGAGATTCGCAGCAAATCTGAAACTCTCACAAGAACAACAGTGTACTTTGCCAACTTGTGACATAAGATGTAAAGTCATATCCAGTTATTTCATTGCCATATCTTACCCTTCAAACCGGAACACAGCAATGCGAACACTGCTGCTTTGCGGCAGAAATAGGTAGGACGAAGGTCCCCAAGCAGACGACCCTGGTGCAGTCTCCCTCCGGTGAAGTTGGCAACGTGCCTTGTAGGGGTTGTAGATTTACAAGTCTTTCAGGAACCACATGTACTATAGGCGACTACAGCCACTAACAAATTGGTGAGCAGGTTACTTTTAAGGTAAGACAGACAGTGATATTATTGGGTACTGTGACTATAAAGTCATATGTTAGATATAAATCTTATGTCACAAGATGGGAACGTACACTGCCGCCTTTGTAGGAGGGGTTGTAGATTTTTGACGGTGATCAGCGGGACCCGGGCCTGGGAAGCTCGAGTCCTGCATTGCCCAGGTCACTGTCAGTCGTCGATGCTCCAAATGCATAGGAGCGTCTCTCCACTTAGGGGAGATGAGTGGGGCTTGTCATAGGCGAGCAGACGCTGACGAGGTCATGGAAGTATCCGAAAGGGTTCCAATGGCCTCGTTTGGTGGCGACGTGTCCCTCCCCGGCGTAACCTCCTCATCTGTTGATGGGGAGGATGCGGCGGTGATGGACGCGCCCGCACCGGGACTTATGTGATGGATATCGTTGGGTTTTAGTCGGTAGCGGCCTACCGCCTCTTAATGGCACTCTGCCCCCAGTGGCCGCGGAGAGTCCGACATAACCTCGCGCTTTCCCAAACGCTAGGTATGCATAACGCACTTCCCAACGTTAAAAAAAGGGATTGTAGATTTTAAGGAAGTCATTTTAAGTAAGTCTTTCAGGAAATACATGTACTGTTGGCGACTGTAGCCAATGTCTGCTTGTATGCACATTTTTTATTGTATCCAAAAAGTTGAAATAAAAGCCTTTGTATCATGTAATCTAACTTCTCAGTGTGTAAAGAGCTTTACAAAGCAAAAGATAAATGTTGAATGTTGAAAATATAATTTCGTGCTAAAAATAAAAGATTTATCACTTTTAAAGGTTGATATAAGATAAACTAAATTTAAAATGAATGAGATCAAAAGTAAATTGTTGCGTTTATTTGCGAAACAAGCCTCGGAAGTTGGTAATTAAAGTAGGTACTTACTGCAGCGCATATAGCTATGAGGACACTTCCCCATTTCAAACTGATACAAAAGCAGCAATTGTTTACATTTGGTAGGAAATTGAAAATCGCCATAATGAATCTATTGATGAAATCCTTGCTTTTGTTGCAATTAACATAAGAATTGGTTTGCACCTATCTAAGAATTTATTAATGCACTCATTTTATTACCTTGAAATTATTAGGGCTTGTTTTCTTCAGAAATGCATATCTGACATGTGTCTAAGACATGAAACCATAAACGCAAGATATTGACATTTTGTCCTTTATCGTTTTGTCTGATATGTTTAATCAAGAAGTTCGGTTTGTATTCGAGGTTGGTGTTTTCAAGCGATCGAAGCATTAACTTTCAGTTTTCAAGTGTTAGTTATCGAAATTAATATGTTTATATTATTTAATTATTTAATATTATATCTCAGGAACTACTGGTTCGAATTGAAAAAATCTGCAAGTGTTGGATTGCCCATTTATCGAGGAAGGATGCCAAAAAATATAGAATGTTTTAAAAAAATCTTTAAAGTTCTATATCTTCATAATGATTAAGTTTCGGACACCTTATAATAATCATCCATCAGAAATGACCTGAATTATGGCGTCCTTTAATATTCAGTACGACTTTCCCCGTAACTCTTTTCCCTATAACATCACGCTACGACAAAGCTAAATTTCACGCAAGCAATGCTACGAGCACAGCTAGTGTTTATATATTACTAGTTTTCAGTAATACTCGTAAATAAGTTAATAACATTTATTTTTGTTATAAGTATTCGTCAGGATTAAAATCCCTGAAAATTGGCTATAAATTATTACTATAGTATATACTTATAGTTGTTAGCCGATTTTCGGGGCTATTTTGATGAATTGAGCCTAGCCAATCTTTTTAAAATCTATTGAAGGCTTTATCTACAATAAAACATAATTGAAAAGAATTTCAATAAATCAAATCATTTCAACCACAATTGGACACAGGTCTCTTCCTAGACTATACTTAGAGGAATTGGCGACGTCCACTTGAAAGGGTTCATTGATGAAGATTTTGGACTCTTATGCTCACTTTTTGGACTACTACTACATCACGCAAGCCGGACTTGTTGGTGCAGGGTATTACTTACAGTTTTATATGTTTTCCAGAGTTTGAATCCAGGACAACAAAGGGTTTACTGATATATGTATCCTTAAACCTTCATCATACGGACGATAAATTCTTATCTTTGGTGATGGTATTATGCAGGATGTCGTAGATTGTCAACATTAAAATAAAAAGTGAACCTCATACTTTACTCCTTTAATTGTCTGAATAAATATCATTTACATTACGATTATGTTTCCTGCTTATCAGTGTTTGCAAAATTTTCTTATGATCTCCATTTCCTTATCAATTGTTCACATGAAGTCATCAGTTTTCATTCTCTTAGGCAATATCCGATTATCATGAGGACATATTATTTGTACCTCTGCGTCTGTAGGAATTAACCACTATTAGAAAGTACAGCCACACTGAAAAAGAAAAAAATCTTAGTATAAGCAAATATACCTGAAGTGTTGCAGTCCATCTTACAACCACTGAGCCTGTTTTCGAGACTTTTGCGAAGATATTGGAGTATAAGATTTAAAATAAGTGCGTATTACTAACAAGAAGTGGATCCATATTATCCACTCTGAAATAAACATATTTTTTATTTAAACAACAAGAGAAGAAAATTTGAGTAATGTTAACGTTAGTGATTGGTTGGAAACGACAGGAAGAATAAAAGCGAATGTGAATAATTAACCTCCACAGAATAGATAACATTTTTAACAGTGAGTTTTCCCAGGATGAAACGCATATTGTGGGAATTAAATGCCAAAATAAAATATCCTTTGAAAGGCACAGTAAGTACTTTTGATCTAACGACCAGAAGTTGGTAAACAATCTTCATTCAAAAATCTTTATTAAGCAGGGGCCTACAGGCATTGATTTTGAACGTTATACATTCACTTTTCAACCAAATAGGTACTAAATTCAATCCTAGGTCGGCAACGTGCAAGTGAGTTGCTTGCGTCTATAGAATAGACTCCGTTAACCGCTTAGCTTCGAATGGCCTATATGCTTAATTGCTACCCATGTTAAAGAGGCATAAAGGAATCGACGCCAAAAAATATGCCTTTCCAGATATATATTTTGCATTGTTACTTTAAAAATATAATATGGGAAAAATTTGTTTGACCTGGTTTAGGATTAATTTTGTCGAATACAATCATTTACAAAACACTTACAAATATATTATGGAGTTTTGTTAGTTGATACTCACTAAACAAATCTATGAAAGCGAATAGGAATTCGAATACTGGGAATGCTCCGCCCCTGCATATGCATACCGACACGTACATCATGATGTAGAGGAAGGACAAAACCATGGCCACTAAAGCAGAAACCATGAATATGAGAGCTGCTTTTTTATCAGGGCCCTGAAAAGACGAAATTACTTCAGATTACATATTTCACAATTCTTCACTCTACCATTAAAATATATTTATATAAATACAGATTACAGGTTATTATTTATAAATTCAATTTCGGGATAGAGTTTACATCTAGTTGCCTAACTCTATATTTTGAAATACTTTATCAGCACTGTATGACTATAATTTTAGAATAGTCTAAAATACATGTCATATGAATAGTATCCTATGATTTTACATAAAAACTAGTCTTCACCGTTCTTAACCTTTAAGTATGGACGTGTAGTCTCACAGGCTCCGGGTGAATGTTAGTTTCTAAGTTTTGTGTACTTCCCCCCGCTCCCCACACTTGAGTAGCTCAGTAGCTTCAGTTTTAGTATCAAAACGACCAGCGAAAGAGGAAATTATATCATTCAATGAAAATACGTGAGTAATACTTATCTAAAAATCTTTTGGAGCCTGTCAGGCTACACGTCCATAGTTGTGTTATAAAAATATTTGTAAGCAACTTTGTTCTCTTTTTCTTGTAAACTTTAACTTATTTATGTTGGAATAGTAAAAAAATAAAAGGGAGTATGGTAAATATTTATTTTTTATAATTTCTAGTTGATTTTACGGCTGAAAAGGTAGTTGTACTTAAAATTACCCAAAATGTGCCATTATATTTTAATTTTGAATGTTTCTAGAATTAATATAAAAAAGTGGCTTATATTTTCACGTATTTTTACTATAACTAATCCATACATTAAGTTAAATATAGTATTCAAGCTATTTAAAATAATTTTGTTAAAAAACACTAGTTAATATAGGAGCCTGTGAGACTACACGTCCAGGATCGTGTTATGAAAAAATGACGACCATACTTAAAGGTTAACATTGAGCTAGTGTTTTTACGAGTGGAATAATAGTTAGGTACCTTGTATATTCTTATTAGAAAATTGATACTGCAAATAAGAGAAATGACATCGGAGAAGAGAACGATCCAGCCGATGACCCGCACGGCTTTATCTAGGCCAGAGCCGGTGGCGGGGTTAGCAGACCGCAGGCTAGCGCCAGGGTCTGTGCTCTGGGTGTTGTTGGCGCTGAGGCAGGTGGCTCCGAGCCCGGCGTTCGGACCGAACCCGAAACTGACCTGAAGGGGGATAAAACCTTTATATGTAAAAGAAGAACATCTATGAGATGAATAAAATAATAGGTATATGACAAACACAATCCTATTAAAGGTGGAGGTAGACGCTGTGAGATTTATTTATCACCCACTAATGTTTAAGTTAGATTTGGATAACAAAGGCAAACAGGCACATAGCTAGGCCTGCTGAATGGTTTAAAACTATTGTTATCACCCCAGCGAAGGCATATTTTAAAGAGAAACAGTAGTAGTAGAGTAGGTAACCCTGCTCAAAATCATGACCCTTCTTTTTTTCACCGTAGTCGGTCGAAGTAGTTGTGCTGCTTATATCTAAAGAATTTTTTGCCAGCAAACCGGTGACAGAGTTAGTATGGTAAACAGAGTGTACAAAAATGATATTAATTACTCACAATAAAATGCTTAAATAGCATAAACATGCAGAGTAAGTTGTGAATATACTTTACGCGGTATGTAATGAAGAGAAGTAATACAAGGAGTATTACTTCTCTTCATTACATACGTGATGTTAACACGACGTTAACATCACTTCTATTCATTGTAAAAAGTTATACGTTTCCCCATAAATGAGGCTCTAGTTTTTTGGAGCCTATACTCGGAGACGTGGTCACATTTCTACCAAACCAAATAAGAAGTGAATGCAAAAATTTTGTAAGCGCTCATGTTTGTTTAGTAGCGCCTCATTGGCATCCAACTAACAGGCATTAGCATAATCAATAATTGGAAGAATCAGGGATGGAACGAGGATGATTTTAGTGCTAGTCGGCAAAAAGTTTTGTAAACATTTAAGAGTGTGGAATGAGTTATGTACTTTGCGACTAATCTTACTTACATGAGCATGCTATGAATGATAAGAATATCTAATATCAAATCCAGATCTCTAGCTGTGTCAGTGATTGCAATAGCACATGCCCCAGTAGCAAAGGTGGAAGGTAGGAGAGCTGTCGAATATTCCTAAAGCGACCACTCCCAATAATTATACGAGTAGCTTTTGATTTACAGGCGTTTAAGATCAGACTAAAACATTTTGCCTGTATATAAAGCCTTTCTAAATCTAGATTAATCCCGTCGATTGTTTTATTTGAATTTGCTGGTTGGTAATATTCATTTATCTGCAAATCATCAGCATAGAGATGGTACTTAGATGAAATAAAATTTGAAATAAGGTAAACTAAGACTGAGAAAAGTAGAGGAGAGAGAACGCCACCCTGTGGAACCCCCACACCCAGTTCGTTCCAGTTCGAGAATTTCTCCTCCATCCGAACACAGTGTTAGCGACCACGAAGATAGGAATTAAACCATGCTAATGAGGAAGACGCGACATTCAACAAACGCAATATTTCGAGGAGTATGTCGAAATCTAGAGAATTGAATGCATTACTAAAGTTAAGCCACACTAACACTGACAGGGATTTGTTATCCATAGCCAGTCGTATGTCATCTTTTACTTTGATAAGGGCTGTAACAGTGCTATGGCTTGGTCGAAATCCAGACTGATATGGAAATAGTAGTGAGCTATATGATTCATAGAAAGATAGCTGCCGGTGGACGGTAAAGTAGATAGGTGAATTAACTTTAGGCAACGGGAAAGCCAAGCAGAGGGAAAGATAAAAGATGATAAAGAATATGAATATAACAAAGATATTTTATTTTTTCTACCATTATGTTAAGTTCTAAAATCTTTCTTCGTTTCGTAACGCTCATGTACGCGTGTCCATGTTCGTCCGTTCCATAGAGATCTCGCCACTTAGAGACTTTGCGAATCAAATTTTCTTTAACTTCACTAATATGGGCTTGAAGGGCACAAGGTATTAGCCCTAAATTCAATATGGACGCCGCTCTAAAATATCGGACCAAATTTTGTACTAACTACAGTAATATGGGTATTGAATGAAGGAGCTTGTAGCACCATTGTCCTCAAATCAACTCGCCTGTCGCTTAAAAAATGACGAATAAAAATTGTGTCACGTAGTAAAACCCGTGCACCTAGCATGGGTGTTACCACATTTAAACATTTTTCAATTTTTTTTTTGATTTTTTTCGTCTCGTGTCTTTTTCATAACACTAAGGATTTTGTCAAAAACAAAAAATAAGAAAAATAAATTGCTGTCTATACTCACGACATTATTGAGGTTGATATCGACGACATCTGGCCTCGAATGCTGACTGTTTATGAAACAGGACACCCGGATCACGTACGAGTGCCGCACCACCGCCCAAGAGAGGGCTGGGCTTGTGACCTGAAACAAACCTTTAATGTATACCGTAAACCGCTACCATAGCCTGGAGATGCTTGCACCCATATAATTCTCCTAACTAGTATTCGGTCACGGTGGCCAATCTTGAAGCACAAATGAGCTCTAGATGTTTTTCAATTTTTGTCACCTATCTAGATCCAACAGTGAGGAGGTCTATGTCCAACATTGGGCGTCTCTTGGCTGAAATGATGATGATGATGATCGTAGATCACCGTATGATCACTACTGAACGCGGCTTGCTTTTTTATTCGAGTTGAGCAATCGTTAGCGCATCCTCAGATCTGCCGTTTTCATTCTGTTCTACCGCTCACGCGCTGTTGTAATCTAGCGCTTGCCGAGAGACGTACGTAAAAAATCGTAATGGACGATGATGAACTAATTTACATTGCCTTACTGCTTTGGCACGAAGACCAAAAAAGGGAGGAAGGTTCTGGGTTCACTCGTTAAAATTACATAGACTACAAGAATGCCAGTTCTACACAAACAGAGCAAAATTAAGGAAATACCCAGATTTTTTTTTCACAGAATATGAAATCATTTCATGAACAGTTGGGTGGGTTGTGGTATTCTTTACAATGCAAGTCACACAAACACGGGAATTTTTTAATAATAATATTTGAAATATGAGATTCTGCACTGAAAAAATATTATTTTAGCAGAGTACCTTTTTGGCTCGGTTACAATCACATCGGTAAATTTTAACTAAGACTTAACTAAAAATATCTAAGTGAACTTGGTATAAAGCAGACCTGTGTGTACTGCTAAATATTCTTGTCTAATAACAAATAAAACATTAATTATTAACAAATAGCTTAATTGGTAAATTTTAACACTTTCAAACATGATCCAAAACTATTAAGTGATTTTGTCAACACTTAATAAGTATGCTGTTGTTTTTAAACAAGTTATTTCAATTGGTTGATTTTTACAAACATTTTTATTTAATAATAGATGAGTAGAACTTATTTGATTCCAACCTAATTGTTTATTGATTTTAATCGAGTAATTTTTGGTTGATTTTAAGACATCAACTGATCTATTGATATATAAGATGAATTCATTAATTCGAGTCACGTTACTTATTTCCATTTAAATGAGTAAATATAATCGGTTAGTTATAGCAAACTACATTATTGCTAAACTATGTAACAACCGAGTTACCTAATTGGGAATAACCTTTAGAGAAATCAAAAAGAGGAATAACCGCTCTGCTCAGCTAAAACAACAAACAACCACGGTAAATCGATCTCGCACCCACTCATAACCAGAAACTCACTCGCGCTAGTCACTAGTGTTTTGTGAAAGAAGATCTGTAAACATCAACATATCTGAGTCATCGCTGCATTGCACGAAATTGGAACATCGTGCCGTCATAAAATTCCTCGTAAAAAAGGGGAAAACGGCAAAGGAGATTTTTGAAGAAAAGTCTGCAGTTTATCCAGAATCTGGACCATCGTCCTGCCACAGTCAAACGTTGGACAAGTTGAAAGAACACACACGACACTATGGAGTTTATCGACTTGTGCAATGACAATTTGGACGAAATTTGTAACCGTATTGTCACCGTGGATGAAACGTGGATTCGACAATATGATCCAGAATCTAAACAAGGGAGAGAAGCCGCCAAAGAAGTTTAAGGTCGAAAAGTCGACTTCGAAACTCACGGCTACTATTTTTTGGGATTCAGAAGGAATTTTCCTCATTGTCTATTTACCAAAAAAAACTACAATGAACGCCGCGTATTATGCAGCACTTATAAAAAAGTACGCAATCTTATTGTGGAAAAAAGAAGAGGGAAAATTAGCAAAGAAATTCTGTGTTTGCAAGACAATGCGCCAGTCCATACGGCGCGAATTGCGAGGCAAGCCCTTCGAGAAACTGGCTTTGATGAAGTGAATCACCCATCCTACAGTCCAGGCCTAAGTCCCAGCGACTTTTTTATCTTGAAAAAGTTGAAAAAAGACCTTCAGGAAAGAAAATTTGGGGATGATGAAGAAATTAAAGCTGTCGTGAACGAGCATTTTGACTTCAATGATTCATCTTATTTTTTTAGTGGGATACAAGCAAATTGGCTGAGAAAACCGAGTAGCTTTTCAGCAGTTACCGAGTGAACTGGTTGTAGCAATCCAATAAATTGTTTGAGAAAACCGAGTAACTTTGCAGCAGTTACCTAGTGAACCGTTAGTAGTAACTCAATAAATTGGCTGAGAAAACCGAGTAACTATGCAGCCGTTACCAAGTGAACCGGTTGTAGCAACCCAATAAATTGTTTGAGAAAACCGAGTAACTTTGCAGCTGTTACCGAGTGAACCGGTTGTAGTAGCCTAATAAGTTGTTTGAGAAAATCGAGTAACTTTGCAGCAGTTACCGAGTTAACCGGTTGTAGTAACCTAGTAAAATTGGCTAAATGCAGTCGATTTTACTTTGTTGTTACTAATGAATGCTACTATGTTATCAATAAAGAAGTGTTATTAACAAATTGTAACGGTTAATACTTATCAAGTAATGATAACAAAGTTGACATATTTGATTTTAGCTACAAATTTTGCAGGCGTTATATTGACAAACATGCTGAGTTATTTTCAACAGTATTTTATTTATTTTTAACCCTTACGTTTTTTCCGTGTGTTGACTCCGCCATTATTAGTAACTCCGCCATTATTAGGCGTACTGACACAAAATCGCTGGCGCCGCGCCCGCCGGGTTGAAAACGAGCAGTGTGTGATGACAAACCGAGCTTGTATGTAATGTCCGCCTCTTTCTTACCGGTGTGAACGTTCTGATCGGCGAAGCAGGCTGGTTGTTTGCTTACCGGGCGTTCTTTTCGTTTCGCGCCGGTAGGTCTGTACACGTAGTACCATTTTTTTCGGGGGGAAATGCGCAACCGCACCATACCCGCCGTGGGCGCGCATAGTAAGGTCCACACTGCGACTACCACTACCAGCGCGCCCGGATAAGCCAGACCAAGTCAGTCGAGCTATCGCCAAGGGGGGATTACCCGAAAACACCAGGACAATCCCCAGACGGAGGGCCTTACGGCAGGGTCATTGCTTGCCCAAAAGCCCGCCTTCGCCTGCCCATCCGTCTGCGGCGGAGGGGAGCGGCTTGGGGATCTTCCTCCCGATTCCTCGCCGCAGCCTCCTTCTGCGAGATTACTTCTTCGCAGAAGGAAGCGACAGCCTCCCATTCTGCCTCGCCGTAACACGTAGTACCTATGTTTTGTATTGCATTCTTGTCTCCCGATTTCAATTCTCTGCTGATCTATTCTAGGTAGAACAGAATGAAAACGGCAGGTCTGTGGCCGTGCTAAGCCAAAATGTCAAGTCACAGTACCCAGTAATATCACTGCCTGTCTTCTTCATACTGGAACACAGCAACGCAAGCTCCTTTGCTTGGCTGCAGAAAAAGGTAGATAGAGGTACCCATGTAGACGATACTAGTAAAGAGTCACCTTCTCTCCTATCTACTACAGTAGGTACTTCATCACCACTTATCATGAGGTGGAATGGAGTCATTTGCTAGGCCCACTATATAAAAAACTAGCTTTACTTTACGCAGCTTCGCCCCCGTTGTTTTTGTTTTCCCGTGGGAATTTTATATTTTCCCGTAGGACAAATAATTTTGTAGCCAGTAGTTTATGAGTTTATTCGTTGCATACATACGATTGTCCAACTTAATCCCGAATTACGAATGACCGAATAACTATTGCTCGAATTTTTTTTAGATCAAATAATCTTTGATCGAATCTATCGTAAGACCGAATAACGTTAGCACGAAGTTACTACTCATGGTTATAAAATGTCTAATATACTCTTTCTATTACGCCAGGTTTCTAGGGAGTGCTGGGAAAATGTGATCAACTTCCTGAATGAAAAAACAGTTTCTACTGGGATTTACTAGGAGTACATGACACCAGAAGAGTTCTCAACTGAAATTTTATTCCATTTGTTCCATTCCTACATGGAATAAAATTTCAGTTGAGAACTCTTCTGGTGTCATGTACTCCTAGTAAATCCCAGTAGAAACTGTTTTTTCATTCAGGAAGTTGATCACATTTTCTTGAGAGAGATTTTTTTCATAGTGACTGCACTATCCGATCAGTAGGTCCAATGCCCATATACCTAATGTAAATTGTTTCTTGTTATAGTCCTACTGATAGGCCCACGGGCGAAATGAAATGCCCGTGGTACTACCAGTAGGACTACCGCAATAGGACCACGGCCGATAAACTGAAACGGCTGTGTACCAGATCCAAGATCCCAGCACTCCCTAGAAACCTGGCGTAATAGAAAAAGTATATTAGTCATTTTATAACCATGAGTAACTTCGTGCTAACGTTATTCGGTCTTACGATAGATTCGATCAAAGATTATTCGATCTAAAAAAATCGAGCAATAGTTATTCGGTTATTCGTAATTCGGGATTAAGTTGGACAATCCATACATACAATTATAAACAAATCATTCCTCTTTATAATAATAGTGTAGACAAAATGTAGTTATTGGAATTTTCTGTGAGGTGGACGTACTTTTCTAGTCAGGCTGCTTATTGGAGTGATAAACTATGCACCATACTTCCTTTCATCATCTCTTATATTATTATAATCTTATGTTCGTTGATTACTGAGTATTCTGACCAAGAGCTGGAGTACTAGGAATGACATCTTCATAGAAATATATAAACACCTACGGCACCTACACAAACTTCATTTTTGTAATTACATTATCTTATTAGATAATGTAATTACAAAATTGATATTATGTTAATAATTCATGATCGTTTGACCTGTTTTTCACCAGTGTTTTGTTTCCTAAATAGATTCCTAAATATAATTTTTTTAATTAAATCATATAAAGGCAATGCAAACGATGACGGTTTACCACTCCAACGATACGGATGCTAACAACGGACAGAAGTAGCCATTATATCCTATAACCCTCATCAAGCAGTTTTGTTTAACATCGATAATTCTTTCATCAAACCTACCTCACCTGGAAGAGTATTTATGACACATACAATACAAATACTAACTATCCCAAGAACAGCTATAATAGCGGCTGCAGTTTTTAAGTCAGGCACACATCCACAACACCTTTCAACATCTGGAAGACGCTTGAACGGCATCGATTAATAAATAAAACAAATATTTCAAAAAAATCTCAATCTAAAACGTCATTGGATTTCTTTTGACAGGGAAATCATAAACGAAGAAGAGTACATGCATCAATATTAATCATAGAGTAATTAACTCATAAGAACCCTTTTACATTGCGACTTTTTGCAGCGATACAAATGTGCGTTTGGCAGTCGCACGATTGCATCGCGATAACCGCGATCAGCAAGTATTTGTATCGATTCAGAGGCGGGGTTAGGGGGGGAGGTTCTTGATATGTGTAATATGAAATCTGATGACAATTAAATAACTTTTTACTGTGGTTTGTTAGTTTTTTTAATGTTGACTCATAATGTCCACAATTCGTTCTTTCACTTATAAATGAATGCACCGAATAATTCCGTAGTCTGCATTCACCTTTCCTTTTTTAAAAGTAAGAATATAATACAGATAGCGTAATAAAAACTATGTTTCAACCGAACTCATCGCGCTGTGGCTGTCGACGAAATACTGAACGTTTTCCATCGTTGCGTTTGTATTGATCCTGTATCGCATTTACATCGATGCTGTATCGCGTTTGCATCGAGATTGTATCACTACAGTCTATTTGGCTAGCTACTGAATCGCGACTGCAGCACGATTGTATTGCTTCTTCGAGTGGCGCGCGTGTGTGTAAAGGTAGACGATTTGCGACTTACCTTTTCATAAGTTTAAAGCGCATATAAAAAAGATTTTAATGAGTAAAGGATATTATAAAGTAAATGATTATCTGAATGATGTCAATGCTTGGTCTTAATTGTAGACTTAATTTATAGATTTAAATGTATAATGTACACTGACACATCTAATCTTGTAATGGAAGTTGAACTCAATCTTTTACTTTCGAGTTCTGCTTCCAACTGACGACTCTGTAACAATACAGGGAGAAAAAAATAGCCCTTGCCGGTTTTCTTGCTGGTTCATTCCAGTACAAGGTCTCCCGCCGTAGACTTGTGAACCAATGGCGTAGCTTCTCTGTAAAATCCCAATTGAATAAAGGATATTGAATTTGAATTTGAATTTGTGTCGATGCTGCAGCATCGCGACTGTATCGTTGGAAAAAGTCGCAATGTAAAAGCGCCCTAAGATGGCTGATGGCAAGGAGCTGAAAATATTTAATGGTTTAAAGCACGTTGTTTAAAGCTGCTCGACACTGTTTCAAAAAATAATTTTATACCAATAAACTTAAAATTTTATACGGTTGAATATTCTGTCCATGTTTATCAGTTTTGAGCAGTTGTTTGAAACTCGAGAATCGCCAAAGTAGCGTCATCACTCGTTCTCGAGTCGGGGCTAGATGTGATAAAAAGATCTATTTCTTCTAAAAGGATCATTTCATCGTTTTTAGGGTTCCGTACGTCCGAATAAAAAACGGAACCCTTATAGGATCACTCGTGAGTCGTGTGTCCGTCTGTCTGTCGGTCACAGTCAATTATCTCCGAATCTACTAGACCGATTAAGTTGAAATTTGGTACACATATCATTTTCTGTGACCCAAACGCAGAAGAGTGACTTGAATAGATGAAATCTGTATATGGTCATTTTTGGGGGAAGGTGGAAAAAAAAAAGAAATTTGAAAACTGCATCGTGTGACATATCAAATAAAAGGTCTTGTTGTGAAGATCTTTATTATTTGTAATTTTAAAACAAATAGTTTCCAAGTTATTCAAGAAAATAGACGAAAATTGACCATTATCCTTATCTCTGAAACTACTGAACCTAAAATTTTGAAAAAATACCGAAATTGGTTTTCTACCTATAGATTATAGGAAAACCTATAAGAAGTCCATGATATTAAAACAACATAGTAAATCACTCGATATAGGTAACATCGTACGGAACCCTCTTGCACGCGAGTTCTAGTCACTTGGCCGGTTTTTTATTAAGTACTAGGTAGAATTTAAGCTTGTCACAATTTAAGTTTCTGTACCTATTACCAGTACAGCTATATACGCTATTGACGTATATGATACTGATATCAATTTGTTATTAAATGCAGATTCAATATTTAGTTAAAACCATAGAAACATATTAAATCATAAGTCGATAAAAGACAGATTTATTACATATTACAAATATTGCATATTTTACTTACTTAAACCGAATCGATGGTTTTATTGTACAATAAGGGCGTAATAACGAGAAATGAGGATATTGTAACACAGAGAGAAAGAGAGAGATAGAGTGGAAGATTATTTAAAGCAAACTAAAAAATAATGTTTTAAAACTTCATTTTCAGCGTTCCATAGAGATAAAAATAGTTTTAACCTTTAGCTTTGGACATCATTTTTTCTAAACACTTCTATAAACGTGGGGTTACTGCGGCCCCTGTTCTTCGTGACTGCAGTTCACACGTTTTTTAGACATTAGAATAAAGTTTATGTCTCAAATCGTTATACCTAAATAGGTTCAAATCAAACTGTACTATACAATTTAATTATTTTTTCATTAAATTTGACTTAGTGTAACGAATTTAGAAATTTTTAATCACATTTCAGCCTTTGGCGACATGACATCAATTATTTGAAAATAATGATAGAAATAAATATCATCAAATTGAAATAAGGAAAATCCTTTTTTCTCAGTAAACTTTAAAAAGCAATTTAAACAAAAACGTAAGCGGGTAGGTAAACAATTAAAAAATGACACCATTAAAACATAAGCAATCGCAATATAATTGTTTTGTCGATATTTTCGCTATCGCTTTCAAGGAATTGAAGAAAATTTTCTTTGGAAATCAAATACTCTGCAATATCATCCTCATTCATTGAATACCATAAAAAAGACAGTAACCTCATCTGCAATTGAAGGGTCTTCTAACCGCAAGACTTTTCATTCAAGCAAATTCTCAAATGATGTGCTGGTTCTTTTTATTCCTGACGTAGGTACTCGGCTGATTATTTTGAGCATAATATTTCGGCAGTTCCCAGTAGTCTTACCGAGTAGTCTTACCAGATTAAATAAAAGTGGAAGTAACATTAAAATATGATTGTCCCTATATTTGAATTTGGCTTGTATCTTTTATTTGATTATTCTTGTTCATTTTTATTTAAAACTTGAAAAAAATATAAGCCAAAGTTGAGTATGCTATGTAGGTATGGAAAACATGGACGTCGGTTTTCTGAGGCCAAGCTTTGCATGTTCAATACTCACGTGTTTTAAGGTAGGCAACAAAACTACCTTCGTATCTAAACTCGTTTTGCAACTTACATGGAAGGTACTGAGCGGCTCAGTGACAGGGGGAGCGGCGAAGTGTTTAATATGAAAGATTTGTAAATAAGGCGGGGCCTTTGAGACTTCACGTCCACAGTTAAAGGTTAAAGAAAGTTACTGTATTAATAGGTAAGGTGTAAATTATAATCATTTGGTAGGTAGGTATATAAAATAAATTTAGGAAAATGTCAGAGATTTAACTTCGGTATACTCTATATAAATTTCCTTCTAATAATATATTCACTTATGTGCTTAAATACGGTATTCACAGACCCAGAAACAAAGGATCAGGTTTCATTTATCTTAAATGAAATATAGGTAGCTGCGTTGTTATCTTCAATGTAATTTATGTGGGCGTAAACAAACTAATTTTGCTAAGAATACCATCGTAATACGTGGCTTAGCGTGATCCCGAAAACCCGGGTTTCAGCTTATTGCCGCCGGGCGGAGCGTCCTCTTAACAAGATTACATTGCAGATAAAACCCGTCAGATAATAGCGGCCATGTAAGCCGACCCGGGCCTATTTAAAACCCAACGAGAAATGCTGACGGAGAATTTATCAGCTTCACTGAAATTCGAAATGGAAATACTCTGGATATTGATTGGTTTGTGCTCGTTTTGAATTTTATATGAAATGAATCATTGGTTCAGCATTATAGCTGCAGCAAATTATTTATGTTTTATGTACTAATATATTTAACTATTCTACATCCATTAGATTAAATTTTTGTCAACGAAGCTATGTCTTGATAAGTCCAGGAATCTTTAACGCAAATCTTAAATTAAATAAAAACTGCGTAAAACAGGGGCTAGCGATTACGAAAAAGTTCATTACCATTAAAAGCAAAGAAGAGAACTGTGTAAGAGGTACCTATATAAAAATGGGGTAACATTGGATTGAGGTACATTTTTAAAAAAGAGTTCAATTATATTTGATTACTTGCAAATTTCGTCATTCAGGAGCGCCGGTAGCGCTGTGGACTCTGCATATGCCTTCTAATCCGGAGGTCCGGGGTTCGATTCTGCCATTACCAATATGTTTCTCGTTTTTCGAATTTTATATGCACATTTGTCTGACGTTCCTACCGCGAAGAAAAACATCGTGAGGCAACCTGCATACTTCTGCGAAGAAATTCGAAGGTGTGTGTGAAGTCAATCCGCACTGGGCCAGCGTGGTTGACATACCCCCAGTTTCTGAAAGGCTGATCAAAATATTGTTCAACTAACATCCATGCCATCTTAACAGCAGAGTCAAATCAATTTGAGTTTCCGAAACGTTGGTTAGCCAAAATTTACTTATCTCTAAAAATTTGATTTCCCGTGAGAAATATTTTTAGACACGGTCACATTGCTGAAATCATATATTTTGTTTTATTCATATGTATTTTGGAAACCCAAAATGGGTCTTTCCTTAATAATTTTGCAATAAATTTGACAGCTGTGTCAACTAACACAGTGATAAGTTGATTTAGCTTTCAGCAACTCAATTCATAGTAAGCATTAGATTGACAGCTTGTTAGTTAATTTTATCGCTGAACAGCCTTTCAGAAACTGGGTGTAAGGCCTCTAAACACCCTAACTTTGGGAAGGCTCGAGCCCCTCGGGGAGAACGTACATGAGCTGTGGTGACTTGTAATTTTGTATACTGTCAGATAGGACATTCAAAAATGAAACCTTAGTAACACTTAAAATAATGTTATTGTTTGGCTGCGAAGTTTGTAGCCCGTATGATACGTCTTTATCGTAGACCTTATTCTGCAGTAATGCAAGCAAAAGCCCATGCGAAACTGGTTTAATTAATGGTTTACTTATTTGCTTGACAATTGCATGCATTAAACAGAGATATAGACAACACAATAGTGAAATATACAAAGCGTCTTTCTTACAGTTTTACAAAAAAGAATCAATGATAAGGTCTGCCACTTAAATAATCTGTCTTAGCCAAACAATATAAGAAATATATAGGATACTTCAGGTAGATACAGAATGAGAATCGCTTGCTCTGGCATCGTCTAGTATTGATCCGGGCCCGCTTGTTTCAAATTCAATTCGCAGAGTGGGAATAACAATAAAACCGGGCCGTCGTGTATCTTACGATATCACCTGCGCCCAGATACGTGCACTGAATAGAGCGGTGCCCGACAATTTTCAGCGTTCAATTTTAAAGACAGCTTTAGACAGACATCCTGTACCTGATTAGATTAAAGAGACCAGTTTGCACGCAGTGAGATCCAGTTTTTATGAAACGATTTGTAGTTATTAAGGATATTATGGAAAAGACAATTTATACAAATAAATATTATGTCTATACCTACATACAATGGAATCCATAATTCTATCCGACCGAGCAAAGAGGTAATCAAACAAATCACAATTTCTTTTTATATTCGAAATTACTTTTAAATATTTTTCTCTAATTTTGATTTGTCCGTCGAACACATAAGTATTTGTTACGAGTGTTATAAATATGCATATAATGTTTATGTACCTAAGTAAAGGTTTTGTTAGTTATGATGATATTTGACAATCTCCATTGCCTTCTTGTTTTGATTTAATCCTGTATAATTAAGTGGTTGTAAAAATTTTGTGTATCCATTTCTGACTAACCTTTCAATAAAATAAGCACTCCCACTCTCTAATTAAGATTTTGACGGGGAACACAACGAAAATTCTGGAGAAAAACACACCTTAAGTTAATGACACGTTTATCAAGCGGTCTTCCTGGAAGGAGCGACGGGCAACGAGCCACTTATACCGGGAAACGTCAAAATATATCACACGACGACCTCTGTATGAGAGGCGGTGCTATACGATACACATCTAGTTTTTAGTTTTTACTGTTACCAACCACACGTCGTCGGGCAAAAACGTAGTTACGAATCGCAATGTGGCCTCGCGATAAATCTTCCCGAATTCCAGTTTTATTTATTAAGTTGTATGGTGTTTTTACGAGGTTTCGCCGCGGGCGCACTCATTACGCCGCCTCTGCCGAACGTGATGAAAAAAGTTTTCCCCGCGATATCTCTTTGCAACATTAATTACGAAACTCGGAAACTTGCCGCCTTTATTATTTCTTTTCGGCACCAAGACACGGCCGTTTTACGATTCAACTTTTTCTCTGGGGTCGGCTCTTTCACTAGAACGCTGATAAGAGTATATAGTGCAATATACCAGCGAGGGTCTGAAGACATCACGTAGCGAAACAGGTCTCCGAGTTTTATGTCGGCAATTCGGGTCGTGCACAAAAGAAATGCTTACACAGCCGCGAGCTGACAGACGTGATGTTCGCTCGATTTTTGTGCGTTCCCATCCTCCTCACTTGACGTTTCAATCTTCATGGCACACATACAAAATAAACATCGGGACATCACTTCGCTGATAGGTGAAAGAGTCGGGATATCTGGAATTAGGAGAAATCGATTGTGTTAAATTTAATTCAATACCTAAGCCATGTTCTTCAAAGATAGAATTTAGCGACATCCTGAAACAACAAAAAAAAAGAATTAAAGCACGAAAACAGATTTTTTCTTAACTATCTAATAAAATATTTTTGAGTTTCGTCGTGTAAATTTTTATATCTTTGAAGAAATCAGAAATAGGTAAACTATAAAGCTCGCACCTACTATAAATCTTTTCTTCTATCTATCTAAGATGGATTTTTCTGTTTACATAGAAACTATCAAAATGTATAAATTCATATATTTGCAGTTGCACCATTGTGGAAAACTACAGGAAACAAAACTTACTACAAAACTGTCACTAGTTCAACATCATACTTACAAAATATGTAGGTACAGTTACACTCGAAATATGTGCATGTAGACATTCGATTACCTACACTCAACATGCTTGTGTAAGTGTAATAAAGTGTAAGATCGAAGTTAATCCTTCCATAAAGTATGGGGCCGAATGACCTGCCACAGCGTTCTGGAACCGGTAATATGTTGTCATAAAAAATAAATAATTACGTGGTAGGTAGGTATTATTTCGAAAGATTTTCAACGAGTTTCGGTTTAGTCACTTAATTAGACCACTTGCATGTTTAGTTACTTCACGTTATTTAAATTTAACTCCAGAATTATTTCACAATAGGCACTAGCTTAAAAATATCAAAATCGTTAATCATTCATTTTATAATGGTTTTGAATATAAATGGACAAACTTTCTAAATTGAGTGCCATTTTGAAGTTCGAGCTTGAATTCAATATCAAATTATAATGATTTAGCTTTTGACCGCAGCCTTGTCCATGCACGTCATTTCCCCTTTTCTATGGAAATTTTATATTTTCCTATAGTAAAAACAATTTAAACTATAATATCAAAGCTTTAAAAATAAGTCTTACTGTTAAATCGCGTCTTAGTTTCTGTGATGGTAAAAAAAACAAAAAAGCTTCGAAAATAACGAAGTTCCAATTAAATACGCAACACACTTTCAACGCCAAATTTCTTATATATATCTAGCTAAGATACGCCGACGATGATTTAATAAGTCCATCAGAAGATGTAATTTTGTATATACAAATTATAAACACTTTATGTATGTCTTATAGAGGCGCCAGGAGACAGCAAGCTCTTATAGATTTTTAAAAAAATATTTCGTTACACGTATTGGGAGGCAATTCGGTCTATGTCAATCAGCCCGGTACAAATTTTGAAATTTTAAACTCAATTTCGGTTTCTAAGAAGTTCATAAAGAAGAAAACTTGCTATGGTATTTTGATGGTAGATGTACAAAAATAACTTTCTAACTAATACCTCACCAGGTGAATTCTCGGATACGTACCCTATTAGAGCAAGGCGTAGCCCAAGGTAATTTATGTTACAATAACTCATGATGGACTGTGGGTAATTTAGTTGTTCAAGCAACATAGTCGTAATGAGATATTCAGCATGCTTCTAAGTGGGTGGGCATGTGTGTTTCTGCATTGTATTCTTCATATTGCACTGAATTATTGTTTCTGTCTGTATTCTTTATATTATACTCAAAATATTTGCTTTTATTCGTTGGTTCTTGTATAGCCTTAGTAAGTAATGTATTTGAAGTATTCAATGTTTATAAAAAACCTTCAATGCACACTGATGTTAGCCTAATTTTAATTACACAGACTTTATCAACAATTATTGCGATAATTAATTTAAAAGTAGAGTATTATTGCTATTAAAAGAGAAAATAACAAACCAACAGAACATTAAAAAAGTGATTTTTCTAAACATAAAACACTCCAAAACCAGACAAGGATTTCTCCACAAACACCTTCAGCATTAAGTTACCCAAATAAGGCCAGTTTTTATATACACCTTCGTATTATTAACGGTTAAGTAAAACATCTAAAGGGCGGTACGGAACATCGGGCTCTTAATATCTCACCAGATTAATAATCTTTGAAAAGTAGGCTTTATTGTCATTCAAACTAAGTCGAAATTCACTAGTGACATTTCGTGATATCCGTCCGTTCTGTGTCGCGACAGATATTTCGAGCTTAACGAAAAAGCTCATAATATATACAAGATATGGCTTCATGTGGCAGTTTGTTATGAAATTTATAGTGCATCCAGCGCAGGTCTAGTTACATATCAAGGGAAAAAAGGTGAAGGCGGCGATTTTGAATGTAAAACTAATAATTTATCAGATCGGAGAGGCCTTGTTGGGGCATAAGAAGTTATGAAGCAAAACAGATCGTAATAATTGGATAGTCACATTATGTGGACGTCGGTACCGCTGTGATAAAGCATGAATCTGGAATGTTATTAGATTTTAATAGAAGCACGTATATAAAAATGACTATGGTACGTGCTATAAAAATGGCTGCTCTGCCCAGCGAGCTGACATTGACTATGGTTATTTAATTTCATACGCGACGCGATGTTATAATGCATCCTGATAGGACGTGCATCTAATCTATAAGTACCTACATATGAATAAAAATGAATCATCGAAATGTATGTACGTACGTGCATTGCTTCAAAACGACTGCACCAAATTAGTTAATTCTTATTTTGTTGTGTTCGTTGTTGTCAGGACAAGGTTTGTATAGAAGAAAATGTTTTAAAATTTTTAAAAAAGTAAATAATATGAATTTAAAAATTTTCATACATAAAAAGGAATGAAATTGACAGATTATTCCAAAGGTTAGGTTATTCCAAATCTATGGTTTCTTACATTGTTGTATTGTCAAAACTTATAAGTAGGTTACCCGTTGTTACCCGCACCGCATTTACCCGTGCGAGGCCGGGGAGGGCAGCTAGTAATATTATAAATATATGATAACACCGCACCGAATTATCATTAGTTTATTTATATCTAGATCCTAGATCTAAATTATTGTAATCAAAATTCCAATCATTTATAAGCGAATTTCATAAATAATATCTGTTCATCAAAATTCATCAAGCAATTCATCAAAATTGGTCTAAATACTCTGCAAACTAATCTATTGCAGCCATATTACCTAACTATAAATGTACCTATACCTGTGCTGTTAAAAAGTATCTGATAGAAAATAACCCAAATTGTAATTTTTTAAACAGTTGATTGTTCTTTAGTACCTACATACAGTGTAGGTTTGTTTGTAACTGCCTACTTACATTTATATTAAATAATTATAATATAATATTCTGAAAATTGTCGACGAAAACCTATCGAGTCTAATGATGAACTTATCATTCGACTCGATAGGGTTACGTCGACATGACAATTTTGCTAAATACGAATTTAAATGTTTTGTACAATAATAAAAAAATAAGTTAGGTTAGAGGTTAACCGTGAAAAGGCAATTTACAGACAGACGAGCTATTCATTTATAATATTAAACTGGTCTAAGCGAAATTGACATACCTAGTCGAACTTAGTTTAATTTTATGGAAGTGCTTATGTAGATTACTCAGTATATATGTAAGTATATACCTACAGGCAAATTCAAACCCAGTTGAGATTACATTCTCGGAGCAGAGGGCAAGTGGCATCCGACGGCCGACAAGGATCTTATATTTCCATAAAACGTTCAGTTTACGAGCGCACCTGCACCCGGTTCTCGAACTCAGGCACAACTATCGCCTATACACCCGTCTAATTGTTTGAGAATTTATGAAGCAAAGCCCGGAGCAGAGTAATGCAACAGTCGACGCCTCCAAATTAATAATACACATACGTTTTAGCCTAAAATTTATTGCTCGGTGCTGTGTTAAAATTGTATGTAGGTATTAGTAGAGTGTGAAATAACCGAAATATTCGGTGGATGCCTTAAATTGTTGAAAAACAAAAGTACGAATGAGTCAGAATATTTTAAAGCTCTAAAAATGAAGCATATTTGTCTATTTGACTTTAAGCTGTCATATGAAGCTTTTTTCAATTTATTTAAAACATTAATAAGTAGATAACGTTTGTTTCAGCCTTCAATGGTGATGAAACACACTTTCGGGTTTCCAACGTTTCTTAAATCTTGCGTCTTAATTTCACCTTCTGAGGCTCTTTTCTCCTTCAAAAATCTGAACTATCTGAGGACTATGAAAATTTTCAGAAAATTAATGCAGTTATCGTTCCGATTCTAACAATGCAAAAGTTGCTAGCCACGTCTACCCTGGTGTCACTGACCAATAAAAAATCCGATCTCGATTAGAACTCGGCGGGAACGAATATTTCCACTTTAGCAATGACAGCTTATTGCGAAAACGCATTAAGTGAGACTGCGAAACAAATGAATATAAACGAAAGCTTACCAGAGCCATCAAAATTTGATAGCGATCGAATTGGCACGACTAGCAGCCAAAACACTCAAAATAGCTGGGTTTACTTCCGAATTCTCGACGCAACATACCGAATCGATAGTCGATACTAATAAAACTGCGCCGATTCGCGAATACATAAACCGACGGATTCGAGACCTGCGCCTTTTGCTCGAGTCTTGCTTATTCACATAAACAGAAGGTCAAATCAAAATTGTAATGATAGGTTTTCGATCACACCGTGTGCTTTTTAGTGTCATGTTGCGAAATTTTTGTACAAGAAGCGTCGCAATGATTTTAAAATGCACTCTGCAAGGATCACAATAAACAGCATCTTAACACGTGACATTCTGCGACACCATATTTCGCATAGTGTGTGGATCTAGAGAAGGGTTCCAACTTTTATTACAAGAAATTTGCATATAAAGTAACCATTGAAGGAAAGCGATCTCCTTTAGGCTCCATGTTTTTTTCGTATTCATTGTTGCGAAGGCCGCGGGCTCACATTTTATGGCCCATGATGCTTTCTTGGCGTTTAAATAAATAATGGTATCAACAGTTTTTTTCGTCCGATGATTTATTTGGGAATGTATATTTTATGTTTAGATGTGATGACGTTTAATTATATTTTGGGTCGTAAACGTTGAGATTAGTATCTATCTCTTATTCCAAACAATGACGTTTATAACTGATTCTAATTTACGTTTTTTTTCCTCTATCGCTTTCTTAACGCTTATGCAATTGAAGATTTAAATGGGTATGTAGTATACGGCGTTTTAAATTTCTGTGATGTTTTCGACAACATTGTCGGGCCGCAGTCACATAAAAACTTTAAATTACGATGCAAAATAAAAGAGGTGTGTAGGTAATGAAGTGACCGCGGGGCGTTCCCAGCGATTCCTAATAAAAATTGTATTTAATTGAAGTCGATAAGGCCTCGTGCCGGGACGCCTAATAAACTGTCTTTATTATTATTGTGTTAGGTCGCCTCTCCGCGCGATAAACATTACATATCTGTAGCTGCGCGGTCAGTAATGTGCGGGGTTGTCGGGCGAGTGTCCGATGCCCACGCGCATTATCTCGACTAATCTTTTACTATTTTAAAAGCGACATTCCTAGCACAGGCTCTTTACATTAAACGTCTCATGAATTATGTATTAAGCTTAGGACCTTATGTACTTGGTGTCAGAGCCTATAAATTGCGCTAAAGCTTAACGGCGTATCTTGTAGAGAATATTTGATAATTTTGCGTGAAACATTGTAGAGCGCACAATGTTTCCACTGCGTTAGCCGGTGTAGAGATAAAAGACAGTACAGCACAATGCCGTTTAAGTGATAGTTATGTCAGTTTTTATAGGCAGTTAGATTTATTTTTACAGCACTGTTTGTTTTAATGCGCTTTTCGCGAGAGGTCGTGACAATTGCTTTCTTGTGCACTGATCGCGTTAATCGCCGTCGATCGTTTGCTTGTGACGATTGTGGTTTAATGAGCTTCATAATTAATGTGAATTTCCTGAGGATGTTAAACTAAGACACTGATGTAGATTTGCCGCATTATGATTATTTGAGTCTATACTTCACACCTGAGGCCTTTTAATAATACTAGCGCTTTAAGGTGTCTACGTTTAATGAACGTTATTTATTAATTGATTTGAGTTTTAAGGTTCAATTTCTTATTATACGTAGGTAATTTTGCACCAACCTTTCAGACTTTCTTTCTTCTTTTCATTATAAAACGAAAATACTAAGTAAACACCAAGTAATGTATATTTATATTCACCTACGTGTTGAGCATTTAAGTTTTTATCAATATACTATTATTTATGAGTAGGTAGTTATTTATCATTATCCCAGTCACAATACGCTAACTGCTGGGCATGGGCTTTCTGAAAAAGGGCACCTCCTCGAAAGCCTCCCACTACGTAATCCCAGAACGGTTTGGTGGGGAGCGACAGAGCCTCGTTGATAGACAGGGTGCACCGTGGGCAGGTAAAGTTGCCCCGAGACCCGTAGGATGTTATTTAGAGCCGATTTTTTTTATTATACACATGTCATGACAGATTATAATTAATTACAAACATTATAATAAGTAACAAAGGCAATGAGATCTGAATTATAATCCATTAGTATGTGCACTATAAAACACAATAAGGTAAGACGCATTCAATGAATATAAACTAAATTAATAATATTGCAAACCCTAACCTAAAAATTAATTACATATACATACTACATAATCTGCCTTTGGACTCTAGTAGAGGATTTGTCTGAGTTTTTTGCAATATGTTTAATAATATAACAGATTAACATCCCTTGGCTGCTATGTGTGATAAATGAAATAAGAAGTTGTCAAATTTTATATTTCGGTTATTATTCTTTAAAAATACATATTAAAATTAAAAAATGACTACGAGTAAAGAAAAAAGAAATCCAGAAGAGTTTGGCTTATCAAAGAAAAAAGAAATCCATTCAGTTAAATGTTTCATTCTGGTTGAATAGGTCCTAGTTAAGGCGTCAACTCTCTATGCTGAAGACTCATAGGTTCGAATCCTGCTCGAGGTGAAGACGTGAAGTTTTCTTGTTATTGAGTTAGAAATTTTACAAGAAATATTTCATTTTGCAGTTCCTACTGTCAAAGTGTATTTTCATACTTCCTAATTGGATAAGTTAGGATACGTTGTTTCATTAATTCAAGATTAATGTCTTCGTCTGTGTGTCGTCACCAAACTATTGGAGTTTGATCAACGTTTATTAACGCACCCCGACCAAGGTGGGCGGGCAGAAAGCTAATCAGGATATATAGGGCAATAAAACGATCCGGTAGCGGACAGTTAATCAAATTACACAAGTGTGTCAGAGCTCATTGGGCCCATTCAGCATTAGGGGTTCAAAGTGACCGTCAAATGAAGAAATGGTTAGGTATGAATAAATTCTCAGTGTAAAAATGTTTACTGTTTTGAAAATTACAAAAATTATGTGTTATGTGGTTGGGCTTTGGCTTTTTTTGCGGTATCGTACTATTACTATAAATACATAAATCGTGCAATTACAAGTTGTGTTATTCAAGTCATTCAAACGAAAAAAATATATAATTCATACGCTTGTGTGGAAAGCACAGATATGATGTCTGTGTTGAAAAGCGATGCGTTACATTTTTTAATTAATCGCAGAAGAACGTTTGCTAAGCCTAAAATGTGATACTTATATCGTGCAATTAGAAGTTGTGTTTTTCAAATCAGTCATTCGCAAAAAAATTATAATTCATACGCTTGTTTGGAAAACACAGACACATGATGACTGTGTTGAAAAATATGCGTTACATTTTTTTTTATTAATCGCAGAAGAACAACGCTTGGTAGGCATTAAAAATACAAAAATACCTCCAAAAAATATGGCGTTGCGAGTGCATTTTGGTATGGGCTGTGTTCTAGATTTGACACCACAATATTTATTCAAGATGCTTACCCTCCACCAAATTTTGGGGTGAGTGGGCGGATAAACCAACACAGTTTGGGCCCGTGCCCTCAAAACAAAGACGCCATCAAAAATTCAGCATGTGACTCTCGGGATGTACACAATAAATCAGTTTTACAGCATTCCCGTGTCATTTCAGTTGTCGAACGGCATAAAATGATAATTTTACTGCGTTCCCCTTCCGCCTCCAGTTTACGACAATTGTGAAATGTATCGACAGTTCGGGTGTCACCTCTGAGGTGTACAAATTCTTCTTGCGGTCAATGTTGTTCCGAATTTTCAATTTCCCATCACAATAGAGTTGAAATTCCTATGTGAAATACTTCTTTGCTTTTAAAACACTTGGGCCATCACCGACATATGGCACATGTTCAGCCTAGAAGCCCCTCGCCGATATTTTGGGAAAGGCGCGCTACAAGCATCAATCTTTCAGGTGACTTTACCGTGTGAAATGTAATGGATTATGGCTATGTGACAGCCGCGTATTTTAAGAACTCTTGACGAGCAACATATTTTTACTGCACCCATATAGGTTGATTGTGACTCGGAAATAGGACAGATAGGCAATAAATTTAACTTAGGGTATAAACGTAATGAGGTGCAATAAGGTGATCCTACAACACACGAAAATCTGGAAACCATTAACTGTGTTAAGGTATTGCTATCATAGAAAATCGAATTTGTTTTGTAATTTTACTATTATTAGAAACACTAACAGAAAGTTTACCTAAATATGAATTAGCTATTTGTTTCATCTTCATAAAAAAGTTAAAGGATGTAAGACGGTACTTTATCAAAAAAGTTGGCAAATCTAGAAAAAAATCAATTTTAAACTATTAATAAAAAGGATAACATGTACCAATGTTGTTTACCAATAGTAATGTAAGTCATTATATCAAAATTATAAAAATTGTAATTATAATATAACTAATATACTAAAACAATAATAGCAGACAACTATGATTTGCACATCATACAATTCTGGGTTGAATTTATTACTTAATAGAAAAGTTTGTATTTTTTCGTAAGTTTTAAAATGCGTCTGCTGCTGGGGCTTAAAAAGTTCCTGTTCAAAAACAGATTAAGATTCCATACACATGGCTGACTTAAAAAACTTTTAAACAACCCGTATGTATGGAATCTTTGTCCTAAAAATAAGACTTATTTTATTAAAAATCTCTTAAACTTAAGTTTTCTGAATTAAAAATATTTATATAAAAACATAAATATCTTAAGCAGGGTCTAAGTTACTGGTGGTTATATAGAGCTACAGGCAGGAATCTCCGGACAATACGCACCGTATCAACAATTACCGTCCTTGCATTTGAGCATCCATCCATCCGTCAAGTGAGTCTTTTGAGATATTGCTTGAGACTATCAAACCGTTTGCCGAAAGGACTGTCGGAACAATGATCGTCGAATCTTGTCTTGCTGGCTTTGTCGTCAAAACCAGCAAATATATAGTATTAGCTCACATTTGGATATTGACGAGCATTGCTCGGCGTTGGGACCGGTCGACCATCACCAGGTTTATTACAAACAATAGTCTTGTCCGTGATGAGAGAGCGGTCCCAATAGAACAACGCACGACCATTTTCAAGAACTGGCGCTGGTGCGTATATAGTATGGCGTCTCAGACTCGATAAAAGCGTATCGAATGGCAAGTTGCTGATGGATGGTTATTATTATTATAATACGACGGTCAGAGAGGAAGTTTATTTAGTTAGGTATATTAAGGTTGTAAAAAAGTGTTTGTCATAAACTGTTTTAATTCTTCGAATTTAAAAAGTTTCTTTTTTAAAGAAACTACCGTTTAATACTTTCACTTGACAAAATCTTTTCCATTTGAGTAGAAAAAATTGACAATAAATGAATCGTGCTCACCAATTCTGTCGAAAGTTGTAAAAGTTATTAATGTCCGTGATAATTATCGTCGCAAACAAACACGCTCGGAACATTGTTATGTAAAATAAAGTTTTATTGTTGCGATTCGTTATACTTGTTTCGGCTTGTAACAAAAACTGGAACACGATTTGGAGTATTGTTGTCCTTAATTTTTCTTTAATGATCACTTTGAAATAAGTGTATATATCAATGACGGTTGTTATACTTATGTTTTATCAATAAAACAATGTCATGATATCATGCCACCTAAATCAAATGGTAATTATGTAAAACCACTGTAGGCTATGAGGTTTAGCTTTTGTCAAAATTTAATAATTTTCTTGACTCCACCACAGCACAAGAACTTATTATCTAAATTTCTTGTTTAGTTTCAAACTCTTACCTTACTGGCTTTAAGTTATACGACTTAAAAATATCTCTGCAGTATGAATACCTACTATATCTTTACGACTGACTTAAAAATATTTGAAATTGAAGGGATAATACCTACTTAATATTTTTGTATATACGGTAAGTGCTATGGGGCTAAGCCTGATACTTAAAAAATGCGTTGATAGAAAAACATAGGCACTAAGGACAGCGCAGTCTTTCAGAGGCTTATTTCATAATCATTAGGTATACATCTAACCCTTAAAACAGACAGAAGATTGTCATTTTGCTTGTTTCAGTAAATAAATCTAATTTTAAAGAGGCATCTTACTAAAAAAAGCGTTGATAGCTAATCTGATGCAAAAGACGTAAATAGACATAGTGAATGCGGTAGCTTAGATATGCAAATCCGATAGAATTGGCTTAATTTGTGGTGGATATTACTAACATTACTATTTCCCGTGCTCGCGCTAAGCTGTAGATGATTTTTGAAATACCTAAATTTATTGACGACTTCTTTAAAACAGTCTATGCTATTTGGGTTGTTAGTATCTGTGTCTATTGGGATTATTTTACATCCATTTTACATCATTTATTTTAGCGACATGTAGGATTTGAATAAATAAATAATTTGTCACTTAATAAAAAAAAATATTCTTATATAATTTGCTTGACAAAACATACAAGCAAATAACAAATTTAACTGAAAAATAGTATAGTAAAATTTGGAAGCTATGAACAAAATATAGGTATTGGAGTCGTTTATCAAATATACCAGAGACCAAAATCATGAATTCCATAGAAAATGTATGTAATTATTTATCAACTTCAATATATTTACAAATTTTGGTGGATAAATTGGATCTTAAATATACAAATCCAACTTCTTATAAGGTATGGAAGAAAATATCTTAACTTACTCTTATTTAATGTAGTAAATAAAATACCTACATGTTTATGGATATCATGTTTACATTTACGTTTATGTGAAATGACTCCAACTTATAACTAATTAAAACCTAGTTTTATTGGGTCTCATTGATTAAATATTTTAATGTTCAATTCCAATTTCAACGAGAACAATTTAGTAGCAATAAATGGCTAGCTATACTCTTTAATTATAAACGTTATTTGTAATCTTAATTGTAAATGCAATTCTTTTTTCTAAAAACAATCCTACAAAAATATTTTCTTTTTATACCTGTAGGTAGGTACCATAAGAACCTGCCTACATCAACTTTAAAATGTTTTTATATTTAGATTCAGCATACTCTTTTGTAAAATATCAATGATAATCTGCACTTATTATTGAAACTGCAATTCAGGTATAATGGAAAATTATATTTTCCTTGTGTTAAACACGTTACCTACTGAAAAATTTTAGAACTAATTTTGAAATTATACACCACATCGTATTTGACAAATATGGACATATTTTTGCTAATTAAAGCAAAAAAAACTTAAGTATTCATCACTCATCAAAAATATCTAGTGCAATATCAATAGTATCGAATAATTAGTAAGAAAATCATACTTACGTTGGTATGATTCTTTCGAATTCTTACCTACACCTTAGTACTATTTTAATAACCGCTCCAGATATTACAGAAGTCTGAATAATGATGGGATCAAGATGTAAGTAAGATATAAGCCCCTTGTTCCATCACTTCTCACGCCATAGTCGCCGTTTAGTAGGTATAGGGGAGTTGCCCAGGCCGCCGGCACGTTAATGAATCCGAGATGGCGCGCCGGGATACCGACCGCATACTAATGTTTATTTATTCTGATATCTATTTCTGGAGACAATTCAAGAGCTTTCGTAATTAAATCTAAATTAGTATAGAAAGCATTAATTTACATTTTTGTAGTTTTACAATATTTGTTATGACTTTTTTCCATTGTGAAGTTATGCTTCCTTGGAATCATTAATTCATTCCTTTCTTAGGTATTCTTTTCCAATGACATGTCACCGACTGATAATATGTGAGTTATCATGATTAAAAATCACCAGAAGAGAACACATAATTTTAACATATTTAGTATTTTTAAATTCACATTTTCAGATAAAATTCATCGATTTATTCACTAAGATTGTGTTAATAGGTCTAATACAATGGCCACCACCGCGAGCTTTAGTGGTTACGTCATAATATATTTTCATTGGTCATTGTTGTTTTATTGCCGAGCCCTTGGCTTTGATACAAAGAGCTGGTTATATTTGGATTAGGAAATTTAAGCCCGCTAGCAATATTTCTGAGAATGTTGCTATACTTTTGAGTTTTTTGAATTTCTTAAAATTGGATCAGTGAAAATAAACCACTTTATGTTATTTAGAATTATTTTTGAATGACTGGTAAGTAGGTATATCTTTGAGTTTGGAGCTAGAAATGTTTATTTTGATAAATTTCGTATTTAATTTTTTTGGTTATCTGCATAAGTAAGTAAGTACCTACATAAGTACCTACCAGAATTACAAAAAAACCATTTGAACTTAATTAATAAAAAAAAACGTTTAAGCATTTCCCCTATTTTCTACATCTCATCAAAACTACCATTATCTGGGATGACGACCACCCAATTTTAATTCTATAATCGGCGCAGCGTCAACTGGCACAATGATTCGCCAGCAAAAAGGCGCGCGGACCGATCGGGTCACGCACACACGCGCGCTTATGGATTAGCGTGCGCCGCCGCGCGAGCGGACGTCACAAAATGGCTGCCGTAAAAACAAGTGAACGGTGAGTTACGGCCAGGGAGGGGGAGCCCCGCCAACCAATCGCGGCGAGCTGAGCGAGCATACCGCGTTCGAACCGACTCCGCTCTTTCTTTTTACGATCGGCCGTTGTTTTTCTCTGGCGCGCTTTTTCCTGATTCTTTTTTGCTGGAAACCGTTTTGTTTGCTTTGTAAGGGCGTTACAATGTTTTTAAGTGCTTTTCCTCGGCTCCCGAGCTGTCTTTTAAGGAAGTTAGAGTAGTTTTCTTTGCGGAACTACTTTAGCCGTCTAGATTTAAAGCTCAAACTATAAGGGTAGTTCGTATCTAAGCATATGTAGGTATGTTCCTAGATAGACGTCTTTTTTTGCTTTTCTTTCCGTTTTTTTTGCTCTGGCAACACTGACATGACCAGACGTTTTTAGATTAGCTGATATTTAATTTTATTAAAGTTTAATAAATTTTCGACAAATTATTATTAAGAATGTACTTTTAGAATTAGTATTGTGTTAAAATCCAGTTGTTTTAATTGTGAATTGATCCGAAGTGTTATTTTATGCTCACGACAAAATATATAAGACGACGTTAACACCAACTGTCACGGATTTGAACGAGTCGACGAAAATTTTCAAGTTTATTGGCCGATAGAAATCAGAAATATTAATTGTTTTATAACCTAACCAAGTGGAAGTATATGAAATCAACTAATATCGTGTAAAGTATCTATAGTTCAGTCCAAGAAACTGCAAGGAAATCAGTGACAGCAGCTTTGGTGATTTGACGGATTAAACCGGGGGAGTATTGTATTTTTTATTCATTATGATCAAGCAAACATGCCTCTAGAGATATCTAACTTACCAACTAATCACACACATTGTTAAAAATCGAATAAGACTCATACAGATACACACATTGATTGTTTCACTTTATATAAAGTGAAAGCTAATCCAGTTTAGTATTGTTGACAAAGTATAATGAAATCGCTCTGATATTGCACTCCAAACCAATATTATTTATTAGACAACTCCTACATTTATTATTTAAGTATAACATTTATTCTATCTATTTTTTTCCTCAAGATTTGAGTGTGTAGGTACATTGAATACAACATAAAAAATATAATATGCCACTTCTGGCTTGAATGTTAGTTTATGTAAATAGATCTTAGTGCTTAAACAGAGGTTGCAGCTTATTTATATGTATATTAATATCAATTTTTTAATTTAAATTGCTATTTTTTTATGAAATTGACTGATTTTCTATTAAAATTAATTACTGTTTCTTGATATTTCACTGTAGCTGTGTCCTGCAGTTAATTTTAGATATTTCATATATAGTTTTATGCTGTGGAACACTAGGATGTAACGCTCACTGGAAGGTCTGCGTGGTGGTGGCGTTGTGTTTCGGGTCGTTACGTTCCCTAAAATATGGTTGAGCGAAGCGATGGCTGATTCATGCGTCAACCTGTGAACAGGTGCTGCCAACGGGGACTGGTCGTTCATCTATGTGTTTCTTTAAAGTTATTTTAAACAGATATTTTGTTTATTGTTTACTGTAATGATTGTATGGCGCAGTAGCTTGTGACATATTAAGGACTTATTTGCTTCCTAGAAATAATATTAAATAAGTATTAAAAGGGGACTTACCTACAATATAAACTCTTTTCTTTTTTCTCTTGCTCTTTCTTTGCTAGTTATAATAATAATTATTTTTTTCATTTTTCTTTTGTTTTTCTTAATAAGTCTAATCAATTTTTTTTTCTCTTCTTTTTTCAAAATATCCCTTTTTTATTCCCTTTTGAATCCCCAAGTCTTTTTTCACCGCCTAGTTTATACATCCTATTTAAAAAGATTTTACATTTTTTTTAGGAATTTGTCGACCGAGGTAACAAAATGTTGACCCGCAAAGCTGCTGCCCAAAATACTGAGGCAAAACTCAGGCAAGCGGTTCTTGAGATAAAGACATTGAAGGATTCCTGTGACCAACTACTGAGGGAACGTGATGAGAGTGAGGAAGAAATAAAAAAGATCATTGACAAAAATACTTTCCTTAAAAGTGAGCTCTCTGCGTTGGATACCAAATATGAGGAAGCACTTGAGGAGCGACATCAGCTGCAGCACACTATCACTGGTTTTACTCAGTGTAATGACACTTATGTGAAAGCTTTGGACAGAATCACAGAGCTTGAACGAGACCTGTGTGAGGCAAATAGACAAATTTCTGAACTGGAACAATTCAAACAAAATCAGGAGAATGCTCACACACACAGCTTGTTTGATGAACTCATGCATTCACCTAGTGGACAGCTTCTGGCAGAATCCCTCTCACTTACATTGGATAGACCCTTAGTGAATAATTTCAAAAGTAATAAAAAATTAAAAAAATACATTAAAATCAACAAACTGCTGAAAAGGACTCAACGTCAACTAAAACAGTATAATTCTTTTAAGAGTAATATTAAATTAAGGAAAGAACGTGCATGTCTAATAGATTCATTAGACATCTATGATAGCAAATTGAAGCAGAGCAGGAGTATGTATGATAGGGACATTGAACACCTGAACAGTACCATAAAGAATTTACACCTCTCATTGTCGGCTATTTCAGAAAATTATAATACTGCACAAAATGATATCAAAATGCACATCCAGTCTATCAGAGAACTAGCCACACTCTGTCAGCATAATGAGGACCTCTATCAATCCCTTCTTGATAAACAGTTATTAGATTCGAGTGGGATTAACTCAACAGAAAAATGCAGTGTCACAAACAGTAACAATGTACCCAATCATACATCCTCTGCCCCTATTATGAACAATGTGTGTCAACCACCTGTCAATGTCCAATCTAGTTTTTACTGTTCAGAGAGATCACAGTCGAAGCCAAAATGTATTATGTTTTGTGATGACATTGGAAAAGGTATGGGTCAGTTATTGTCAAATGAATTAGGGTTAAGTGTCATTAATTATTGTATGCCTGGCTCGAATTTCAAAGATATTGCAAGTAGAATTTATAGTTATAAGTTTGATATCAATGACAAACTGATAATTATCTTGGGAAATAGGGGTAATTTAAACAAAATGGCACTGAAAGCATTTTATTCTAATTTAAATAATTTGGATGTAAGTCAGATTATAATGTTTACCCTTCCTTACCATAATGATTTGTCACAAAATGAAAATAATATTAGGTATAAACTTAATTTGACTTTAGATTTAATGACTAATTATTCTGATAAATTCCATGTCATTGATTTTAATAAACTGACATGTGTCACACACAGAGCTTTTTTGACAAAAGATAGATTATGTCTATCAATGTTCTTCAAAAAACAATTAGCTATTATGCTAAGATCTTGTTTATTAACTTTAGCCAAAAAAATGGCTATAAATTCTTGTTTAGCCAAGAACTTGGCTATTAATTCTCATGTTGACAATGCTTTTATTGAGCAACATGATGTTTTGGAACAAGTTCCAAGTAATTTAAATTAGATAATCCGACAATAGAGGTAGCCTCTGGCCAGGTATTGACCAAAGTTAAGCCTCGATATTTACGGCTTGTCCATCAAAATATTCAAGGCTTTTCTGGTAAAGACTTAGAAATAAATTTATTTTTAGATTTTGAAAACATAGATGTACTCTGTATCACAGAGCATTGGCAAAAAAATCATGAATTGTTAATAAGTTTAGATAATTACAAGATTGGAAGTTCGTTCACTAGAAAATCTGCAATCAGAGGTGGATCCTTAATAATTTTGCATAATTACATCCAATTTAAGGAAAGACAGGACATAGTTTCACTCTCTGTTGAACGAACCATTGAGTTGTCTTGTGTGGAACTTGACAATTTCATTATAATTTGTGTATACAGACCCCCCTCTGGAAATTTTTCAGAATTCGAGTCTGCTATGGAAGATGCCTTAAGAATAGTATGCAGAAAAAGTAAAAAAATTGTTGTCTGTGGGGATTTTAATGTAAATATTTTAGAACAATCTCAAATATCTAGTAGATTTATTAACTTATTCAAATCATTTAACATGAATAATGTATTTAAAAAACCAACCCGAATAACAGCAACATCTGCTACTTGCATAGATAACATCTTCTGTAATTGTATTGTACAAGATAAGTTGATTATAAATTGTATTAACTCTGACCATAGCGGACAATTAGCCTCGTTTGAGCACCATCATGTTTGTTCTATACGTGAGACTACTTGTAGACCTATAACAAAACGTGGTCTAGAGAAATTTACAAGAAATGTTATTAGTCAAACTGCAAATTTACCGATCGAGGGGACTAACGCCAGTAATTTGTATAATAACTTATTTCATGTAGTTAAAAATGAGTGCAATGATATATTCAAAGAAAAGGTAATTAAAATCAAAAATGGGAGAAAGAAATTTTGTGATTGGGCTACGCCTGGTATATATAAAAGTCGCAGAAAACTATATGAACTATATGCTTTAAAAGGAACATCCAATGACCCCGCTTTCATAAATTATGTCAGAAATTACTCTAAAACATTCAAGAAAGTGTGCATGTGCGCAAAAGCTATGTACATAAGTAACAAAATCTGTTCATCTAAAAATAAAATAAAAACCACCTGGAATATCATTAACCAGGAAACAGGTAAACCCAAAAGTACTGTGAATTCTTTCTCTTTAGAAATCAATAACCAAACTATTAAA
Organism: Schoenobius gigantellus; assembly: GCA_963935595.1. NCBI lineage: Eukaryota > Metazoa > Arthropoda > Insecta > Lepidoptera > Crambidae > Schoenobius > Schoenobius gigantellus. The sequence goes on along the minus strand of OZ012551.1, from coordinate 15,706,664 downwards.
TCAGACAATGCGGTTGCTAAAGCATTTGAAGACTTCTTCTCTCATATACCCATAGAAACTACAAGTAGTCTCAACTCATGTCCCAATGAGGCTGTAGCTCTTTTGGGACGGAGTGTGGAGAGGTGCAACAAGGTGTTCAACTTTTGTCACATTGATGCTAACACTGTTTTGAAAACATTTCGTATGATCAGTACCAAAAAAACTGAAGATCTTTGGGGTATTTCGACCCATATAATTAAATCTGTAATTAAAGAACTTGCGCCGCAACTTGCGTTGATATTCAATAAATGTGTCGATGAAGGTGTCTTCCCCGACCTCATGAAAAATAGCAAGTTGATACCTCTATTTAAGTCTGGGAATAAAAATGACCCTTCAAATTATCGACCAATTTCGATTCTACCAGCTCTTAGTAAAATATTTGAAAAAATTATATCTAATCAGTTAACTGATCATTTCTCAAGTAACAACATTTTACATATGAACCAATTTGGTTTTACCAAAGGTCGTTGCACTACTGATGCCGGTGTTGCACTTCTGAAACACATTTTTGCTGCTTGGGAGTGTAAACAAGATGTAATTGGTATATTTTGTGACCTATCAAAAGCTTTTGATTGCGTTGGTCACCAAACTCTTTTAAATAAACTCAAACATTATGGTGTCTCTGAAGAAGCAATGAGACTTATTGAGTCTTATTTATCCAATAGGGTTCAGAAAGTTGTTATTAACAAAACTGAGTCTGTTGGTGCACCTATAGTTATGGGCGTGCCACAAGGATCGATATTGGGACCCTTGCTTTTCTTAATTTATATTAATGACCTCCCACACTTCACTAAGAATCTGTGCGATACAGTACTATTTGCAGATGATACTTCTTTAATATTTAAGGTTGACAGAGGAAATGGCAATACTGACGTTGTAAATAGTACTCTCTCTAAAGTATTGCATTGGTTCACTATAAATAATTTATCTTTAAATTCACGTAAAACTAAATGTATTAAATTCTCATTGCCAAATGTAAGAAAAGTGGATACCATAGTGGAAATGAATAATGAAATTGTTGAATTCATCGACTTTACTAAATTTTTGGGTATAACACTAGATTCTAGATTGCAGTGGGATCCACATATTGAGTCCTTGGCTAACAAACTTAGTTCTGCAGCATATGCAGTTAAAAAAATAAGACAACTTACTGATGTTGAAACGGCAAGATTGATTTACTTTAGTTATTTTCATAGTGTCATGTCATATGGAATACTACTGTGGGGATCGGCTGCTAGTATTGAAAGTATTTTTGTACTTCAAAAAAGAGCGGTTCGCGCTATTTATAATTTACGAGCAAGAGATTCTTTAAGGGACTTATTTAGAGAAATTAATATATTGACTTTAGCAGGACAGTACATTTATGAAAATTTGATTTATGTCTATAAGAATTATAATACATTTGAAACCAATTTCCAAATTCATCATCTAAACACAAGATACAAAAATAAACTTGCCGTTCCAACATTCAGGCTTCAAAAAACTAGAGGCTCGTTTATGGGGAAATGTATAACCTTTTATAATAAGCTTCCACAAAGTCTTACCGACTTGCCTTTTCATAAGTTTAAAGCGCATGTAAAAAAGACTCTTATGAGTAAAGGATATTATAAAGTCAACGATTATTTGAATGATGCCAATGCCTGGTGTTAATTTTTCAGATAATGAATCGTCTTGTTATGTATAAACATTTGTTTAAACAAAAATTATTTTTGGTAATAAGTAGTAAGAAGAGAACTGACACATCTAATCTTGTAATGGAAGTTGAGCTCAAACTTCTGCTGTGAGGTCAGCTTCCAATTGACGACTCTGTAACAATACAGGGAGAAAAAAATAGCCCTTGCTGGTTTTCTTGCTGGTTCTTTCCAGTACAAGGTCTCCCGCCGTAGACTTGTGAACCAATGGCGTAGCTGCTTTGACGTTCAAAAGAGATTGTAACAATCCAATTTGAATAAAAGATATTGAATTTGAATTTGAATTTGAATAGGTTTATTTTATTTTTGGGATCATAATACAATTTACTATATACCTAAGTCCTACCCAAAATTATGAAATTGCAGAAAAGACATAAAATATCTACAAATAGGTAATTCACAATAAGTATACATCATTAAAATTTGTGAACAGTAATAAATATGAATTTCAGTTAATAAATTAAGTATTGGTAAATACACATAAGTATTATATCCACATAATATCATCATTTTCACCTCGCTCTTTTCCCACTCTTATGTAGAGTCGGTGCAACATGTTGCCATTAGTTTATTTCATACATAATCTCAGTATCTACTTAATAGCCTACATTATTTGCACGCATATCCCTCGTCTTGCAACCAATCCTAATTTGAGAAAGAGCCAAATAGGTATCTATTTGGATCTTTCTCAAATTTGTTTTGGTACAATTCTTACTAATACTCTCAGCCCTCCTCTTCACATGCTTATACCAATCTTACATGTATCTGCTTGCCTTTTCTGTCACTGATGCTACTTCCAAGTTTCCTTTCACAGTTTTCCCTTCTTCATACATGCGTAAGTTAATACGAAGTATAAGGAAGTTATTTACTCTCCAAAATACTGTGTAATTCAAGTGTGTCTAAAGCAATTTATTTAAGATTGTAAGTGAACAGACGTTTACAAATAAGGAATGAGTTAATTGAATTTGTATCAAATCTCTTCACTATTTTATTGATATTGGTGAAAACAGATTAGAGCGCTCGAACCGAGACGAAGCTCCCAGTGTTATCGGTATTTCTATATTGCAGGTCAAAGTCGCGCCACGCCGCGTCGCTATGTAGAGCGAGCGTGTTTTATCTAAATTGAAACTTAAGTCAGTTACTGGATTCTATCACGCAGCCCGATAAAGCCACCTAAGTGAACTTCCCTTTTTCATTTAAACCGATGGAATAAATTAAAAATTCATGTTTGAGCAAAAGAAGTCTGACTTAATTTCCAGATCTTTGTCTTAATATTGGTAGGCATTAACTTTTCATACGGATTTACGATAAATAAATGTAAGACGTATGGTAATTGGGTACAAATTTAAATAATCGCATATTGATAAGTTAACACCAGATAGTCTGTTTAAACTTATTAGTTACCTGTAGGTAGTATACTCAGGCACCTATACCTACCTGGTATATTTCATAATTCTTATAAATTGCTGTATAAAATTAACACATCATTTAAAAAAAGTCCTGTATGATATTATTTTATATATATTTGTTATTATTTATGTAATATTTCATCTAATTATTACATATATTTTTATTAATATGTAATCCAGTTTTTTATCTTTATCTTTGTACCTATTGCGTTAAGTAACAGTAAATAAGAAGGTACTTAACGTATATATATATACTCGTAAGTATCCGTCCTACGTTAAATACTCAAATGAATATCTAAGAATATAAATAGTAATGTATATCAAGTCTTTTTATTAATTTTATATTGCGGATATTAAACAAAGATTAAAAGCAAACATAACAGCAATTATTGGGACATCCAGTGATTAAATAAATTATTCTACACAGATCACGTAAACATTCATGTAGATCCTAAGACATAACGTTGAAGATGATTTTCCTTGCGTCTTGTAAAGCACCCCAGCTTCTACACGAAAGCCCTATACGAAAATAAAACGCCTCTTAATCCGGCGCGGCAATAAAATGTAAAAAGTTATTAGGCACAGAGAACTCATCAGGAAAAGTTGCAGGGTAATAATTTACTTAAGACGGGCCGTCTTGGCTCATGTAATATCTCTACTGACATATTTATTGTTCGCCGAGGGCGGGGGATGACTCGTCGAAGGGGAGTTTCGCTCTTTTGCGTATCTACCTCTATCGCTAGATTGTATGATGTAGGTAATATTTCTATTGGTATATTGCAATTGGAAATCTACCTATGAAAGCTGTCTAAATCTGGATCTACTTTTTGATACCTACCTAAATAGTTAAATAATTGTACTTTTTCGCTAAGTAAATCTATATCTTTCTAAAGTAGCTAAGATGTGTTCTAGGCCATATACCTAGAATCTATCTACACACTACGATAGAAAAATTACAACAATAATTATACATAAAAACCAAATTGACGAAAGGTTATTGTGCTATATATTAATGTAGAGGCACGTTTGTATGCTCTATGTTTTTACATAGAAATCGTTCGTTAATTAAATAATACCTATTGTCGTGTTTTGTTACGAACCCATGTCAATTCTCACAAATATTTATTAACCAAAGATGCCATAGAATAGTCAGATCCAAATGATAAGGCTAGTCACACATTTTTCTAAAAAAAAACAGACTATCCGAATTTTGAGAAATGCTTTGAACGTTTTTTGTTGCGCGATAGAGATGTTCAGAATGTTTATCTATAAAACTAAATTAGGAGGACTGAGTGATACACATCGATGGAACTTTCGGGTGATCACAGAAAAAGATAAATAAAGCAATATAAAGTTTGTTTGTTTTCGGGTTATTTTGACAATATTTATAATACATTGGTTTTTATTGTATTAGGTGGATATAGTATAGACAGATTTTATCTCTATAAATTGATATGAAACTGGACATCAAAAGCCTTTTTAATAACAAAATGCAGCCTGCCATTCTTTATTACTGTCCTTTCACAAATAAAATATAACTTTAGCACATGGTGATACTGCGACTTGCCCGATGTTATCATAATTGCCCAACATCATGCCATTCGTAAACATAAAAGCTTCTATACTTAAAGCATGTGCGTTGCTAACCTGTTGTTTACCTTTGAAGCCATCTGTAACCTTAATACGTCGAGCGAATAAAATTTGTTAATGTACAGGAAAAATATTTTTTGTGGAGTCAATTTGATTGCATAAAAATATGACAGTTCATCGATCACTTTTATGTACTAATGTCAAATTCACTGCAAAATACGTAATTGAATGAATTATAATATTCTCCAAAACCCAGGGTGTGGAACAAAAACCTTAGTTTTAAATATAAGACATTCGTGTTGTGATTATAGAGCTGTAAAACACGTATATCAGTTCTCTTAAGGGTATTTTAAGTAGGCCGCAGTCAGCTGCGAGGTAAAATTAAAAAGCGGACGCCGAATGAATAGGGTTGTTCGATTCGATAGTAAACGAGTATACAAAATGTGTGTGAAAACAATAGCTTTATCAATTGAAAAGAGTAATGAGTATTTAGCGAAGTGATAATGTTATAATTATATAAATAAGGAAAACTTAATGAAAAATTATTGTTTTATGTTAGCAGCCATACCTACACTTGATTGCACATTTATTAATACACTAGCTGACCCGGCGTACTTTGTATCGCCATGTTTTTAACTAAATAACTGAAATGTTTGTTTAAATTATTGTAATTTTTATATCACACGAACCTTGTCCTAACAATAACGAATACATAAAACCAAGAATCATCCAATTTGGTCCAGTCGTTCGAAAGTTATGGGCGTACATACATTTCGAAGATCCATTTTTATTTATATAGAAGATTAGGGCCTGTAGGTAAATATATGTCATTAATTGATTTCTTCACGTCAATCTAACCAATGCGTATATTGTTAATAAGATTTATATTCTTCTAAAGTAGATAGAAAAAACATTAAAATAAACAAGTAGAAGATTATAAGTTTTTAAAAGGATATTGATAATATGTTATGCCTGATCTTATAATTTTAATATGGTAAAGTACCGTGACAGCCCTTAGCCAAGATGGAGCCAAGGCGTGGGGCGGCGGGGTCGACGACCGCCCGCCCGCGCGGTGAAATACAGCCGCGATATATCGAACTTAATCCGCGCGTCTGCACTAAGCCTTATGATTGCCTTAATATTTCGGCCGGGTATCTTGCGGCCATATATAGTAATAAAGTAGGAAAATGTTGCTTTAATTTATTGAGTTTTCGTCATAAAAGAATCAAGACATTTCTTTTTTAATATCCATTATCTATACATAGGTATAACATATTATACTAGTGTACCTACCTATATCAGTAATTAAAGGTACTCTTTATATTCTAATCTAATTTGATAAATTCGTAATTACCTATGTACTTACATAAAATTCCAGTTATGATTTGTGTATCTCACATGCATTTGACTATACATATTTAAAAAAAATCTTAGTTTGATTTGAAAAGATAAAATAATAAATTTGCACCTACTTACAAAAAAATTAATTAAAGTTCTGTAAACTTTTCGTTAATTTAAGGAAACCACAAAGGGAAATGAATTAATTTGTCTATGTTATTCAGCAAATTGAACAAAATAATTTATTTGGTACTTGCTTTAATTAATTATATCAGCATACGCGGTCGCTATCAAATTAGAGGCACTTTTAGTGGTATAAGGTGATAAGTTAATTGTATGACTTATATACATAATAAATTAGGCGCTTTGTGCTTATAGTTAAATATTTACGTTTGTCAATCTGACTAGACGACAGCCATTATTGAAATTAAAAAAATGCCATTATAATAGCACTGTATTATGTAGGTAGTAAGGAGTATTATTTATTTATCACTACAATAAAGAAAATTATATACAGAGTATAGCTTTACTTTCGAGCCATCCTATTTATATGGCGCCTGATATATGGGTGCTAACTACACGAAAGGACTTTCCAATGTAACCTTACGAAGTTTAAATCTTCAAGAATTTATTACATACAACCACAACCTACACTGTACTGTGCGCAACCTAAACGTATTCTTCAAGTGGGTTGCTCTACCTATAGTCATTTGAATTAAGACGTTTCGCAAACCACAAGAAATTCTGAACCGGACTTGGTTGTTCGTTATATTTACATAGCTACTAGCCTATAAATAAATACCGGCCCTCACACACACGTGCACAAAATGACGTTGTTTTAACTTTATTTTATTTTTAAACGCGCGAGCGGGTGTGCGCTCTCAGCCTGTAATTTCGCGGTGCTCGCGGCGCGCAGGCGCGTACGCACGCTGGACCAAGATGGCGTCTCAGTGAATCAAGTTTAATTTTATATTTTCGAATAACACCAAACGAATTGTTTATAATCGATTGTGAAACGATTGCAGTGGCCGTATGCTCCTGAGCATTGACGCTACCGCTTTTATCGGTTGTGTTCAAACATTGATTTTTGCACGGTGCTACATTTAATAATGCATGTTTATAACATCGCGTTACAGTTATGACTCTGAGTCATTGTGCCAGGAGATGTAGGAAATTAATGGATCGTTAGTGAGTAAAGCAAATTATTTTATACTTTACAGCTTTTCATTAATCAATCATTAAATTATTGTCCTTTTATTTTATATTTTCCAACTTTTCTGTAGACATGTAGAGACTCGTACATATAGGTATGCAAATTATTGCGAATCTACTTTGAAACAAAAGGATTTGTCTTTGAATATTCGCAGCATGGCCTTGCTTTTAAGGCCATATACATTTATATTGATAATTTTATTTGCATCTATAAATTATATATTTTAATACCACATGTAAATTTCAATCGAAAGTATGTGATCAAATTGATTTATTATTACATTAGATTGATTTTCGAATTACATTTTCTGTTATATTAATCCATTCAATATAAATAATGTTCACATTATCGTAAAAATTTTATTTTTTGTTTTGTACACATTAAAACTAAACAAGGTCTAAATTAAATACACAATACCTATAGAGTATACCTAGACAAAGTATCATTCAAACCACCATTCAAACAAACGAAGTATTTATCTGAATACACTTTGTAATCGCATTTTGATGTAGCTTTTGAAATAATTGCTATTTAAGAAACATACTAGAAAATACAAAGGGAATATCCATTAAATTATGAAGCGATATCAAAAAAAAAAGTATACGCCAATACATAAATGAAAAAAAGTAATGGAGCACGATTGTAATGCTTTCATTAACCTTATATAATATCTTAAGGAACTAAGATAAAGGGTTCTTGACAAAAAAAATTGCAACTCCTTTAATTTTTCATCTCTTTTGTTAAGTTGTAAATACAAATGCCATTTGAATGTCGACCGCAAAACAATGTAGAGCTTGCTTTTTTATTTTCTTAATCTAAAATAGTTTAAAATTATAAATTGTATACGTTCGAAACATGAGCATAACAACTCCTTGTTTCAACTTAGAATATTGTTAGTAACAATGTATAAGTTAAAGTTTAAAACTTACTTATATGGGTAGGAGTTCGCTCCTTTCAAAGTGGCAGTCTGGACTTCAGATTGAAAGCGTAAATTAAACTTTAAGCCGAGTATCAGAAGCGTGTAAAAAACGGAGAGGCGTGATCGTGACTGAAATCATGAACATTTAATAGCCTCAGTCCACGATAGCAATTCGTGAGTGCTCGCTTAAAACGTGTGACACGCTCGAAGCAATGCAATCATGGGTGGGATCTAATGTTGTAGGAAAAATAAATATAAAGCCTTATTTTATTCCGCGGTATTCATGCACCACTAGCAGGGGCATAAGGACTTGATGTTGGCATTATTGATAAGTATGAGTACCATTATGAGTATCTATATAAAACTGAACATATAGTCTACCTGATGCTAAGACCGTTTTATATTGGGTCAGAAACAAGCATTAGCGCTGGCATAAAAAAATAACGCACTGTTTTTATTGAGTCATTAGTTGAGTAGGCGCTATTGCGACAACACTGCACTGACTTAAGAGCAAATTACACGATGCTTGTATCAGGTAAAGCAGGTGTGGCGTTAGTAATTTGTCCGTGTAACTTAGTCTTTAAGCGCTGGAACGCTTGCGAATTGTAATTTGTGCGTATCCAATCCAAACCCATGATCTAGCACGCCCGCCAACACCAAAGTGCTGACAACGAACTCAGTCACGTGCAAAAACACAACGTGATGTTATTTGACTGCAGTCTAGGGAATACTTATACCTTTCCTATGCCCCATATCTAACTCTTATGTCCACTGATATTTCATAGCAGATTGAAAACAACAAAGCTTAATCTGATCCGATCGTTTTCATGCAAAATTTCATTTTGTTCCATTAAAAAAGTCATGGCGTAATAATTAATAGTAGATTTTACAACAAGTGCACAAAATGAACCATTTTTGCCATTTTCGCTGATAGTAATATCGAGGATAAAATGGTTTTGTGGACGAGTTATAAACTCAGCTTTTCACTTCGATTGTGAGGAAATAAAACAGTAGTATAACATAACATTTCTTTATGTCTTAAAAACACATAAGGCAAATAAATTAAAGTAAATATAATAAAATAACAAATTCTATCCTATGAACTTCTTATTGTGTTTGGCTCATTTTCTTTGCATTAATATAGATACATTTATGTATGAGTAGATACGTTAATGCACTTGTGCACAAAATTACATTTTGTGCAGCCTATATCCTGCACAAATTAGCACTTTCAGAGCATGAGAAGTGAAAATAATATTTATCTTCGTTTGAGTAAAATAATGAATTACAAATTGCGGAAGACATCGATTTTGGTATAACGGGTAATACCCTACCTCATGTAAAATCATAAAGATTACAAAATAATTAATTACGATTCAGAGCAATCTCTCAAAACCTCGTGTATAACTAAAGTTCTAAGATTAAGTCAGCTCAAGTGAAAATTTAAATTCGAAGTCGATCTCTCAAATATACTTGATTTTTTTTTTCATATTTTACTCCTAGTGCTTGTTGTTGTTTCTGTAGTAGGTACCTAGATGCTGTCTGGAATTCTAGTAACATGTAGAATCGTCTCAGTAAGTAGGTAGGTATAGTTGATACAGATTATTGTGCCTATATACAGTAACTATAGCCTACAATGACAAAATAAACATATAATACCTACATATTTTTTTGTGACTACAGCAACTATAGCCTACAGTGACTAAAAAACATATAATACACAAAAAAAATATTTTTGCGTGCCTGATGCCAGTAGTGGTAGGTTTGAACCGAATAAGCGCATGTATTCTTCTCGTAAAAAGTACTTTCGGAGACCACTGTCCTAGGTCTGGCATACGTAGTACCTATATGCTGGAATGGCGAAATTTTTATCGCAAGTCCGTTATCGCGGCCGATCATAAATCTGTTTTCAAATCGTGACTCGCCATTCGTGATGTAGCGTCACCACCGCCCCATGTCTCCAACCTTCTTCATGCGAAAGTGGACCATTCGAGGACGCGATAAAGTGTAATTTACGATACCCGCCGACCTTCATTTAGCACGTTCAAGAATCAATAGGGTTTATTGTCGCATTGTACCTAAGTATTTGCCAATGCACGTAAAATACCAAGCGAGGTTCTCAAAACGCCAGACTTATTTACGGTCTAAGAGCTTCGTCGACGTTCCCCACTATAGCAGAGATAGTGTCTATCTCTAAATTATATACCGAAACGTTAACATAAATAAAAGTTGGATGTGGAAAACGTAAGCCGCTTAAAATTTCTTAGCCATTTACCACGAACATTATTAGAATAAACGTTTTACGACTTCCTAAATACGAAATAATATATCGGAGCACAATTCTAACATGTTTAAATTACTCTCGCTTTGCTTACTTCTTTCAATTCGATTAAACATGAAAATAATGTATCACATCTTATTTTTATTCTTATAACGTTATATTTTATCTGGGGTTAAGGTCTTTGAAAGCCGCAACATTCTCAATTTTATGATAAAAAATACTACCTATTATAAAAAAATCGTATATTCATAAATTACAAAAAACAGAAACTGTAAACGAAGTTTGTTATTGACACTTAAATATATTTCAATAGTTTCTTAATTTCGCTTGCTCATTTTTCATTTCCCAGTTTATATTTTGATTAATGCGGAAAAATGTATAGAAACTTTCCCGCATTAAACATAATATGAATCATTACTATTCATTAGCTTAAATACAAAGCTTCAAAAATAGGAAAGTTTCAGACAAGCTTTTATACTGTTATACTGTTTTTCAACCGACTTTGAAAAAGGAGGAGGCCTCTATGTTCTACTGTAAGTATTTACTTTTATTATGTATGTTCACCGATTACTCGGCCGTTTGTGGGCCGATCTTCAATATTTTTGTAATCGAAAGGGTACACTCTAGTGGCGGTTCCATTGTTACCATGTTATGATATTCTGATGATGGGATCCTATGAAAATCAAGGGAAATCCTTAAATTTCATAGGCACATCCAACGTGTTTCATGTTTTTTTTGCAGATATTCAGGTATTTACATAGAGTATTCATCATATTATGATGCTGAGCTGATGATGGAAGGTTTTTGATAGGAGTAAGGGAATAGTTCTTTCAATGCTGTTTAGAGCGAAATATATTTTATTTTAAGTTATTCTGGTGTTTACCTTGGCTCAAATTGTAATACCCATGTAATGTACTAAAGGGATAGAAATAATTTTTTTCCGAAAAATAAACCCGACTTCAAAAGCACCAAAAAGTCATTAATAATATATGAATACAAACAAAATCACAGTTTTATATTGAAGTCGGTCCAATTCGGCTTGATAGCCCTTAGAAAACTACGCAGAATATTTTCGGCTCATCTTCATAGTGATCCAAGACGAAGACGAGACCAAAACGTGGCCACTTACTAAGGTAGCTCAAAGATAGCCAATAGGCAGTAGAGAAGGTTATGTTCGGAGTTTTTGTGCGTGATCAAATCAGAAATTGGACGCATGCCTAACTGTCATTGGTCCTCGACTAGCTGCCGAGTAGGGTATTCTTGGGAAAGGTCAATGTCCAACAAGGGCGTAAGAGCGTATGAGTGTTTCTTGGATGAAATAAAGATGACAATATTATTTTTATTAATGATTCTTATGAACAATTTACGTCAAACAAATTTCAGAACTCTGTTGCGGTAAAAAAAAACAAGGAATTGAACTCATGATTTCCATTTTTTTTCTTATGTTCTTTCATATATTCAAATCTGATAGTTTGGTTGAATATTCCTCCTTTAACAATTTCTTGAACAAAACTTCCATTTGGAAATGACACCTTAAAAAGTTTATTTTGTTATATCTTCAAATGAAATTTTCGGAAGTGCAGCCCAAGACAAATACACAATTTATTTCGTAGATGTGCAAGCCACAAACAGACAGCGCTGTATATTGTTTTAAGATTTATAGATATGGACTCACTGAGGTATTAATTGTGAGAGTTTATTGGAACACTCAATAAGAGTTTATCGCTTTCTCAGCAAGAGTCAATTACTCCGGATTAACTCCGCGATGAGTTTTGTAGGTGTGAAGGCCCAATTGCTGTATAAATTCTATTCACCATACTACGGTTGCTGTAATTGAACAACAGAGAGGGTCTGATATCGTGTATATGTGTAATTACAACGCACAGTGTGCCCGTTAATGAAACGTAATCAAGCGTCAAATTAAACAGTTCTTTATCAATAATGCCTACCGAAGTGTCGTGAAGTTTCGTAGTCTATAGAGACGAATTGCATTTAGTTTCTAATAAGTAAGCAGTTTCATTGAATTTGTATGTTTATAGGATTCACAAAAGCGGTCTATACCTATTATTATGTAGGCGGTGTGAAGTTTTGGATCGGCAACGCTGAGGCGTAACTCTGATCACAAGCGTCATTATTTTAACCCTTTTTCTGTTATAATGTATAGTTCTCCTTTAACTTGCTCCATTACGATCCAGACCATCCATTTCCACCCTTATTGTAGAAAAATAGTACATAACTTGCGCCCTGCAATGCTCAACTGTGGCACGGTAATAGTACGAGTACGGTCGTATATTACCGTGACTGTGGCCAAGGCTTGTAAACTGATTTCCCCAAACATATGTGTTAATTCAGGTATGAAAATTAATAAAATTACCATGCTAAATCACCGATTTCTTTTTTTTTAAATTCATATTCATACTGGCACATTCCCTTTTAGATAAAAAATGATGATTTCCAAATAAAAGATGGTGAGTTACCCCTGTAGTCGTTATAGGTATTTGGGCTTGAAATTAGTACATTAGTACCTATTTGGGCTTGAAATTAGTACATTTCGATATAAGTGCATTATGATGAGTATCACTCACGAGGCGGTATGTCGGCCCCAGCCAAAGGTATTTGGGCGTAATAAAGCCGAGTGTGTTGTACCATTGTACGAACCTATTTTTCAATACACTTGTGAGGAGTGAGGAAAACTACTTAATAAACTGAATGTTTTGATAAAATTAGACAAATTATTGTAAATTTGTAAAAAAAACTAAATAATGGTACGAAAATAAACGCTTATTCATTATTTATACAAAGTAATAGAGTTTATTTTTTAAAAAAACTTCATGTATGAAATTTTTAGAAAAAAGTTTTTAAGACAACTTAATTCTGCTATTTAATTAAATTTTACCCAAATAGATTTTTCGAACACTTTTGCGATAGATAACGTTTCCACATTCCTACGATAAATCAAGCAGTTCGTTGATGTTTTTATATTACCTCTAGCTTTTAAAACGATAACACTATAACGCAAATATCTATAACGGTTATAGATCTATAACCGCACTATTTGTATATAATACACGCGTGTTTTATGAGCTGCTTTATGTATCTAAGACCCGTAGAATTACATCTACTTTACGGGCAAGTGTGTTGAAAAGTAAATTACATTTCGAAATTACATTACCAGCTGCAAAAGCACGCCGGATAAGAAATTGCTCGACACTTTGTGGCCTCGTAATGCAAATATGGATACGATTTTTACCAAAGAGGGTGATGTAAAAAATGAACGTATTCAGTAGCATGTTTGACAAAATCTTATTGCTCATTAAAATGTTTTTATTAGCATGATTGAGAAAATTTCTGATGGCATCTTTATAATATGTCTTGTCATTTACAATTTTTTCGCATCTAAGAGTCTTAGGAGTATAAAATACTAATATTTTCGTTGCAATTAAAAGAATAGGTTATCTCTAGTATATAATGTGGTATATTTATAAAAAAAGCCCGCACACATCCAAAATATCAAATTTATAGTGCTAGAGATCTAGCAATTAGAATGTGCGGGTTGTGCGGGAATGATTTATGGTGATTCGCTGTAATCATGGTGGACGCTGCGATCCGCGTAATTTTACTTTATGACAGGCCCTTGATAGATGACAGTTGCGGTGGCGGCCATCTTAGATTGAGTAATAGCTATATCTTTGCGGTCGCGCTTGATGCTTCTCGACTTGAATATGAAAATAAAACAATCGTAAATAATGCCTTTAAAATTAAATGGTTGCTGGTTTCAATCGTTGTATTTTTATAAAGAGACACCTGGTTGTATATTATGAAACTATTTAATCTTTATCTCGATCAAGTCTTATAAATGCATTATTATTGAATTTTTTGTTATATTGTACTTAAGTACTAACAGAATTCAGTACTGCATTTGATTGCGATCGATCGATATAAAGATAAAATAGTTTCATATACAACTTTTTCACTATAAAAATATGACGTATTTAACGGATTAGTTTACAAAAAAGTAAACTCTTTTTAGGGAATTCAATATAATTAGTGAATAATTAGGTACAGTTCAAAATAGAATTATTAACAAATTTTTAAGTATATTTCTTTAAAATCATCGAAAAATTTAAATATAAATCGATATATCATTTCAACTTAGTCGCATTTATGGCGCTTAAGTAGCATTCATCTAATACATACATTATACGGCATTGAAAATGTGTTGACACATTCTCACGAATCTAAAACCGATAAATCAGGAAACAACAACTTCGAAGCACTCAACAGTCGGTCCGAGGTAACACACTTAGACAAAACTGAAAGCAATAAATGGGGCAGTAAATGTAACACTTACATAATGCGATAGCCCACATAGCTGATACCTCGTCATCGGCTGTCGTCGCTTCGTCGTGATAAACAAATCGTACACCACTCGCCCCTCTATCGTGACCGTAAAAACTTAACTATCCGGTGACATGAACACACCTGGGTATAAATCATGACAACTAGTAACACTTATCGAAACTTGTTCGATAGGATCCAACTTTATGGGATCTTTGCACGTTCGAGCTTGTGGGACGTTGGCTGAAGACGGCGTAGGTATACCACTTTCACTTTGAAAACTAGCAATTTCAACTAGTGATGTATCATTTGAAAAATCGAATCGAATACTTTTAGCTAACTGGACCGAAGTAGTTCCAAGTGTCGAATGGCCGCTCGTTACTATCACTGAAATGCAAATAACGACCGCACGAGACACGAGAGCGAAAGCGTTGCTTACCACAAAAGGCCAAACATTCAACCGGACCGTTTCCAGCATTATGCAAATTCAACCCCTTGGAGAGTGAAGACAATGCGGTATCTTTTTTTCTACTGAAACTGGTCCGAACCAATTTGCCAGGGGACCTTTTTGACAAAGGCTCATGATTTGCCTAATGCGTGTCGATAATTTATGATAAGGTTGCGTAAGCATTGTACGGCCGGGCACTCTCGGTTTCAGCGTACTCATTTGCATGACAGGGTTCGCGCACAATGCTCGGACACCCTTTCGCGAACAATTCATTTCACTTTTAAGAATGCTCCATTGTTGATATTTTCGTGCATGTAATAAATAAATCAGATGTAATGTGCGTATGGGACGCCGCGACTGTGTTGTCCATTGCAAATATATAACAACATTAGATAGAATATATATAAAATAGTTCATCCGTGAGAAAAATTGGGTGCCTCGTCCTAGATTTAACGAAACAATCGTTCTGTTACTAATCTGTTTTTAATTAAACAATAATCATAAACGCTTAACAAGTGGTCATTGATGGTAGAGTGGTTGGTATAAATGCCAATACCACACATCATTATGGCGTGTAATAACGTTTTACAACTTTGAGGCAATAAATAAATTGACTGCCGTTTGTACATTTTATTACTATTTAAAAGTCGATGACTGTTTGAAACGAATAATTGATTTACGTCGGTTATTAATGTTAATTTGATATCGTGTTAACTGTTTAGGCTGGTGGCTTTACAATGTGCTAGAATTTGGCGTGTCTCTTTTCGTGCTGGCGCCCTGGTGTATGTTTGCTACGCTGTTATCATTTCCTTCCTCTGATTTAATGACGCGATAATGGCCTTTGCGTAATTGCTCTTCACAACGGCATAGACAACTCTGCACGCAGTTGTAATTAGCACATAAATCATAGGCGTTAATAGAACTATAGGGAAAAAATATTATCTTCGTTTGTTTTTGTTAGATGTACCGCATTTGTCACTACAGTGATAATACAACAAAAGTATTTATAGTCGAGCTATATTTTTTTCAATTTTATCGCGAAAATTCCCACATATTAGCGTGAAAAGCTATATTTGGCAAATAAATAATAAATCAACCGACCCGTAGGGACTCAAGGAGTCGATCACAACCATATGTTAATGATCAAACTTTTCAACTAATGCTACTCTTTTACTCGTTTAACACGTGTTAATAACTAATAAAACAGTTTATTGGAACATAAACGTTGAGATTTATAACGCGAAGGTGGTCTATGCGTTATGAACATTGAGTTTGAGCACATTGTTTCAAATCAACTTTCACTGTTATTCTCATTATTGTAAACAGAGCTTAGAATGCCTATACTATAACAGTAATTTTCAACCACCATATAAATACTGTCTCATACTTGCCGATTTCCCATCGGATACTTGACGATTGTCCAGTTCCTATTTGGACAAAGCATCATTGCATAGATGCATTATAATTACCTGTTTCCAAAAGTATACAATACCTTTATTAAATACGAACATTGAAGATTAAAGTCCGATACAAATAAAACATATTTATATCAGTGGCGTATATATGACTACGTAAATTGGCGTACGAGGTTGTATATAGATAATCTTTTAGTAAGATAAGAAATGACGTAAGTATACTTATCTAGTTTATATAGTTAAATAATACACAGTTCATGTTTTTGAATCTGTTAAAAAAATGATACATAGAATGTCTAGGGAAGGACTTGGACACAGTCTTGGACTACAGTGAACTACTGAGTTACGGTTCAATAAAGACTATTATTTGTACTTACATTTTCATGTAAAGTTTTTATTTGCAGAGTAACACTTTTTGAGCAACGTTCTGTAAGGAAAATAGGTATATCGAGTGGCGTGAAGTCTGCTAGATTTCAAAACATGTTTCCCTTACGGCAGCGTGGGATAGGCATTCCATCCTCGCTCGGAGTCGTAAAACCACGGATGCCCTCGGACGCACCGTGGAGCGCTGTATATATAGACACGGAAAAGAAACGCCAGCACACAGCACTGGAATTTTGAATTAACTCGCGTTTCACGTTGGAGACTTATGCGTTTTACCGCTGGACATAAATAATGTTTGTTTCTCGCGTTCTAAACAAACTTGATTCGGATAGAAACGTAACATTTTAGTGGTACATAAATAAATATGCGGACTTCTAATTGGGTTAAATTTAAATTAAGTCATTAATACCTATTAGATTCTTTTTTTGGTGCATTTAATTCATTTCTACATTTTTTATTTATACGATTAAAACTGACCGAAACTTCGAAGAAAGTAATAACTTACCCATTATAAAGGTTTAGAGGAATTAAATTTACGAAAAAAAAAAACGATTATCATATAAAGAATATTATACCGCTAGAATAGCACTATATCTAATTACAAATCGTTTCTCAGGAACCCATTCCTTACAAAATGAAATAAAAAAATAACAATTCGATTGTGCCATCAGTTGATGAATGTGTTCAATATATGTGTCCTTAAACTGATTAAATTTTTAAGGCCTTACTAATAACCATTGTATAAGCCTTGTATAGTTAAGTAGTGTTTTGTCTCTTTTGTTCGAATTTGAAATGTCATTTGAGTGAACGTGACAAAACACTGTTTAACTAAATCAGGTGTATACAATGGTTATTAGTAAGGCCTTTAGTAATTAGTGTTATCCATATTATAAGAAAAGTCAATCGCATTTTGTTGTTAGTTTTTTTTATAAACTCGTGTTATAAGTAACATAGTTTTCCTACACAATGACGATAAGATTCATGTCTCTCTATATGTATAGTAAAAATATTTTACTGCAGCACATTAATACTTTCCCTTTACAAATGTACAATTATGCCATTTCACGGTCCGATGTGATTTAAACTTTTCCCATCAACTGTAAATTAAAATACAGGACGCCCCTATCCTCGTTTTGGTAGGGTTGAGTAAAAAAGGAGTAAGATTGATATAACTGCGGGTTGTTAATGAAAAATCTACGTATAATTTTAGTCACAGATAGTGTCTCAAGTAATTATGATTTTCAGTGTGTATCTTCTGTGACTGAGATAAAAACGAGCAAAAATAATAAATATGCTAACGCTTCATTAAGTATAATTATGTCAAATCTCGATTATTCCTCTATATGTTCAAATGTTGAAAATTAGTTTCACAATATAAATGCGACAGTAACTAGTAAGAATGATCGCCAAGAATAAATGTGTTATTTACCATGATTCTATACATAATATGTAATAATGCCTAAATGTCATTTTGGTATTAGGTAAATAGGTCTTTGAAGGCTCTCACGACACAGGCTCGCCTAGTGTGAGGACCTCAGGTAAACTAATTTTTGTAAACTATGCACAACAACATTTGCTTTTGTATAAGTAGTTTTTACTGCAAATTGTAATGGATGTAACATGTTGGGTATGTTGTTGTAAATAAATAGGTATATATTTTTTTAAGTGGGCGTTTCATCATGATAAACTTACAATTATGGCTACACTGAAAAAAATGGTAGCTTGTCAAGTTAAAAATTTGCTTGTTTGAGTAAAATATAATAAAATTAATCATCATCATTTTTAAAACTACAAACCACAAATGATTATGACAATCAATTTGAAATGATTGAACGCTTAGTAAGAAAAACATATTAAAAACAATAAACTTTCTTATTTAATTTTGGTGACGTCACCTTTGTAAACATTTATAATTGTTAATTCTAATAAGATAATATGATTAATCAAGCTTTGCGACTTGCCAAAAAAGTGATCAAGTTCTTAATAATATCCACAAACATCACAGTGCCATTAAAAAGTAACCTTACTACAGCCAACCGTTTTTATTACTGTAATCATGCACCTTTGTGCGCTCGTATATAAATAAGTTGCACTAATGAAGGTAACACATTCTTGATACATATTATCAAATTTTTTTTCAGTGTATATTCTTACGTTATTATAAAACCAAAGATTTTTACAAAGGTATGAGTATTTTTCGTCGTATGAGTTAAAAGTTTATATACAATATATATTTTTTTACAATTAACAGTCTCTAAATTAAGCAGTTATTAAAGCTTATGTCGTAGGTATTATGACTAATATAGTACTTATGTACAATTTCATTTGTGAAAATATCCAAATCGATATTAAGCGATTTTGTCGCTACTTCCTTATCAATTAAAATAAATCACCAAAACAATAAAAAAGCTTACAACTGATTGATTTACTGATACGGGAAATCGTATTTCATGAGTTTCAAGAGACCCCAAAGGATGCAATATATAAATAATGCTATCATTCGACATGAATATTGCATGAACAAATTTAAATCTCAAAAGATGCCTCATGGGCCATTACTCCGGAACTACGATTCGGCCAAAATTACATCCGAGATAGGGTCGCAGTGGGGAGCACTTTTTATTATTTATGTAATATTTTGCAAAGTTTTTCTTTAAGTCGAAGGGTGGAACCCTCCTAAAGGGTGGGCCGTTATAGTTCTTTGTAGATAAACATATCAATTTGTAGTGTTTTGTTAGTAGATAATGCGGTGCAATTGTTTGGGCTCGTATGTGCTCAGTTTGGTCGATGACTTCAGTGGACTCGCTCGAGTTGTGCTCCAATTTGAGTGCTTTGATTAAAACTTGTGCTATGTGTGAGAAGAGTTCGAGACGGACTCGCACTTCGAAAAACTAAATTTTGGTGAGGACGTTACTGATTTTTTTCCTTTTATATACTCGTACCTAATATTGCTGTTGATATTTTTATTTTATTGTAAGGTTTATATTTAAGAATTCAATTTACTTTTAGAAGTTGTAGATACCAAGGAATTAATAAGAATTACCAATCCAAAATGTTTAGATTTAATTCAGACCGCACAGTACTCATATGCAACAGTTTATCATTTTGGTGGAAATAACTTGCTTTTGAAAACTATTTCTATGTTTACCTTATTGCAACTCTTCCCTACTGCATTCTTTGACCACTTCCTTGAGAAAAAACCACAGTGACGGCTCACGGTCTCGATTACGATCGTCGGCCTCCAAGCGACTTCGCCCGTCAATCGATTCAAAGTTGAGCGAATAAAATCGATTTTTCCCCAAATGTAATAGTCGTAAAACGTAGGTAGCTGCACTTTTAACGTTCGGATTGTTTACACGGCGGCGTCGCGAGTGTAAACGCTTCTCGATAATTGATGATTTGATTTACAACATCACTAAACAATCGATGTTTGGGCGAGCGACCGGCCTTTGAATGGATCGTCATTACGTGTCTAATAGCGCTGGTAGGATAATTTAAGGCACGCATCTCAGCCATAAATACCGATACAACTTGGGTTGAGCTTGGAATGCAATGTATATGACGGGACTGGTTTAAATGTGGAGGCTGTAATATTAACTGTGAATACGCATTTTCCTCTAAAAATTTGTTAATATCAACTGTGTGTAAATAAAATCAAAATAAATAGACAAGTGTAATATTTTATGAAAATTAAAAAGAAGAAATAAAACCTACACCAAAAACACCAAAAAGTCATAAATAATATAAGAATACTTACATACAATTTCACAATTTTATATTGAAGTCGGTGCCAAGCAATGATCATCTGGAAAGTCTTAAAAATAAAAGAACAATTATGTAATCTTAACTTCAACATAAAATTGTGATATTGTATGTAAAGTATTTTTATATTAATGGTAGGTATTTTTGAAGTCTGTTTCATTTTTTTGTAAAAAAAATTTTTCAATCTTTTCAATTCTAATACTTGTGCATGTACAAAATTTACTATTTTATACATGCATAAGTATTAGAATTTCATTATCATCATCATCACAACTCATATACGTCCCTACCAAGGGGCACGAGCCTACCCTAACTAGTTAGGGCGATTAGGCCTTAGTCAAACCACGCTGGCCCAGTGCGGATTGGTTGACTTCACATACACCTTTGAATTAATTCGCAGGTGTAGGTATGCAGGTTTCCTCATGATGTTTTCCTTCACCGTAGGAGCATCAGATAAATGCACATATGAAATTCGTGAAACGAAAAACACATTGGTACATGGCAGGATATTAAAATTTACCTATTAAAGAATAACTTAAAATAAAACATCTTTCACTCTGAACAGTATTGAAATATTTATTAACAATCTCCTTATCTACCAGAAACCTTCCATCATCAGCTCAGTAACATGATTATGATATACCAGATGCAAATACTTGAATATCTTCAGAAAAAATAAATACGAAACACGTTTAACGTGGCTATGAAATGTAAGGATTTCCTTCGATTTCCCTACGATTCCGCGTCATCAGATCAATGACTAGGTGACAAACGGAACACCCCCGGAGTATACTCTTTCGATGACAAGATAATTTTGAAAATCGGCCCACAAATTGCGGAGTAATCAGTGAATATACATAAAAAAATAGATAGGTACAGTCGAACACAGAACCTCCTCCTTTTTCGAAGTCGGTTAGAAATACCTTGCTCGCTTGAATCTTTAATGGAATCTGCAAATGAAGTGTTTTAAAAAAAACTTTTCTGTAACAAAAAAATACTAGGTAACCAGCATAATAACATTGTTTTAGTAAATGTTTACAACGGATTGGTTTAAAAAACAATATACGAATAGGTACAGTGCACATTAATATCTTATCTGTGATAAAGTACTATAATCGCATATAAAAGTCATAATCCCGTATCAACAGCCAGGCTGGATGTGCGCATGATGTAAGGAGGTACAAGTTTCCAGCCATTTGTTTTACGACCGCCAGCGGCTGAAAGAAAATAAAACCAGTCACCTATGAAAGCTCATTATCTAAGTCTGCCGAGATTTCCTCCGTGGAAAAATTGTCATGTTTCTTTTCGCAGACGTAGGCAATATAAGGATTTTTTTGTTTGGAGGCAATGGTTTTTTTCACGTATGTTTTCTGTTAATAAGAATAAGATAAAGTACTAAAATAAGTTATCTAAGAACACTTTAAGCCTAGTAACTTATATTGTTTTCACAAATCTTTCGGTATGGTGCATGACTCCAACGTAAATTACAAAAACAATATCGCCAATGAGGCTTATTTATTTTTATTTTATTTTACAATACAATTTTATTACTAAATTGATTAGCCTATATTTATTAAAATTCTTCATATGTCTAATATTTATGTTCGCAGTGTAAATGATATGGTGATAATAGCTGTGAGGCAAATGACAGAGATAGATATTTGCTACCATTTTATGTAAGCAGAAGAACTGATGTTAGATTTTTTAACCGCCCAGCTCGACCATGTATCTTTTTTATGCGTATGTATCCAATTTCTCCGCCAATTACGAGGTTGGACCGACTTTTGATTTTTTTTCTATTATAAAAGAGTATTTTTCCGAAGTGGGTGCATTGTTAAAATGTCAGGATCGCGATGGACCCACCTCCACACATCCTACTAGAGTTCATATCTGATAGGATAAAGTGGAAGATAATCAAATATTTTAGTCAAAACAGCGCAATCAAAAATGGACACCCTTTATCTCCCTGACAAATTATATATTTAATTTTCTATTACATAAATGTACATAAGTTAAATGTGCAATATGAAGCGAGCGATGCGTTTATAGTGGTCATACTGGTCATACATCTGCGCAGTAGTAACACTGGCTGTTTCCTTTTTGGTGGAAGGGTATTAAGTATGCCATATTTTTCAGTTTCTGATAGGTACTTTGGAACATGACTAATTGTCTGTTTATTAATGAAGATTTTAATCTTTAAAATTCTTGTTGATATTTTTGTTAAAATAACGTCGATCAAAGGACCCTGCAATTCTGTTTAATATTATTTTAGCATTTATACTATTTATCTTGAGGGGTTTGGTCAAAATTTAAGAGATTTTTTTCAATATCCTGTTGTCCAATATATTCGAATATTGTTTCGTCGTCATTTGTCATTTCAAGGAGCCAGTCAGTCTATGTGTAATGAAATAAGGTTGGACGCCGCGACACGATAATTATACAAGGTGAAAATTTTAAAGTAAGTACCTGCTATAAATATTGAAGATAGCAAATTTTACTCAAAGGAAACGTTTATTTTTCAAAATATGCTTGTCCCACCCGGGAATCGAACCGGCTCACTTCCAAAAATATAACAGTACAATTATACTATACGATTTAGGGTTCAAGGGTAAGGATCGAATCTCTCCAACAAACATGTTAAATTAAAGGTAAACGAAAAGAAAGACAAAAGGAAAAACTTAATTGTTAATTACTAACATTTGTACCTAATCCAATGACCCTTGATAATGAATGATTTATCTTGTTCTTTAGAATTTCCTTTAATTTAATGTAGCAGTTTTGTTAGAGATTGACCCTATCGATGATGCCTTGAAAGTTTAGGGTTACTATTTCGGATTTGAGCCAGGTTAATTCACTAGGTACGGGGAAAGCCTATATTCATCAACAATCTTTGAATACAGTTTTGCAAAAAAGAATGTTTCCTTTCAGTAAAATTTGCTATCATCAGTATTAAAAATACTTTCCTGTAGGTGGTGTTAAAAATTTCCACACTGTATTTTCAGGTTTATTAATTCAAGCTGGTTCAAACACGTTAAGGAATATAAAATATCGGATCTCATAATATTCAGAAGACCTGCTGTGATTGTGAACAAATGGCAGTCAAAAGAATGAACACCTTAATTTCGTTTTCCAATGACGACAACATCTATTAATTCGGTGGGGCGTCCAGACATTAAATGTGACTGAAAAACACGTGTTCTCGTAGAATCATTAAACACGAAGGCAGCGGTTCAACGATCAGCCACTCATAAAGGCGGCACTATAAACTCGATAAACAAAGAAACAATTGAACGGTTAATGTCAAACTTTCGCGCTGTAATGTGCTACGGTTCGCCCTTCCGCGTGTACGCCGCTTTATCGCAGCTTACCCACTTACACTACACCCCCCACATAATCCGATATTTATGATATGAGCAATTAGGTCATTGCGAATTCTATTTTTTATATTACAAGCCTCACCTGTTCTTCTCAACAAACAATATCATAGAAGTATTCCAAGGATTACGTTAATGTACATTTGCCTATACTTGTATACTATAAAGTCGTTCACTTCGAGTTTGTTGCTGTCTAATGCCGCCAAAGACAGAATTTGCCATACTAAACGGGCGTGTTCAGGCGGCTGGGTGGAAGGAGACGTGCCATAGGCGCTTTCCAACAATTCTAAGCAGCTGGGGTGGGGGTAACCCAGGCAGACCGACATCTGACTGGGAGATCTAGCCCTGACTCTGTTGCCTGTTTGGGGGTCACAAACAAATTGTACCTCGTGACCCCTCCCTAGGCAAAGTCCCAGTTTGTTCATACTGCTGGCACTATTATCTAATTTGTGCTGTTGGGCCTTTCTACAGAGGTGCGTTCGAATTGACCTTCCGGTCCTGGGGGGCTACCGCCTAACTCATAGCGATCACTCGCTATCGCTTTCGTGACATTAGAACTAAAACTATATTGTTCTAATGTCACCAAAGCGATAGCGAGGGATCGCTTTGAGATAGGCGGTAGGGCCGCTGAGCGTACCTTAATTGGGGGTGGAGTGGTTTTATAGGGTGGTTTGTACCACCTGGCCAGAGGGGATTATTTTAGCATATTGTTTTTTTCTCATTATAATACGCCTATAACATGTTAAGTCGTCTCCTAAATAAATGAACATTGTTAACATAAACTTTTAAAAGGAACGAAATAGGAAACTTACAAGTCTATCGTTGTTACAATAACGAGAACCAAGTCTTGACTATTACTTAAAACATCAACTCCCTCTGGGGCGTTCCGCACATACTCTAATTAATGATGGAGCAAATCTCCCATGTTTTGGCAAGTATCACAATATGGATCATTCCTTTAGTCCATCAAAATTGGAATGCATTTGATGGAGCATGCCCAGGCCGACCTCTCACACAAAGAGCGAGTTGTTTTCGATTATCAAAAATGTCGCTCAAGTTACATGTTGCTGTAGGTAGATTTCTTATTATTATGGTAAAATAGGAACTATTAAATATTAATTGCCTTTTGCTTAACAAATATTTGCCAGTATAATTGCGTCAAATTGCGATTATCTGATGATTAGTCCGCGAGTTTATTGCCCGCAATAAATCGCCTTTACTGCGTACCGATTGCTACGTGTGTAATTTTGATCCACCCTTGATATTGTCCGAAGAAAGTTATATCTGTTATTAGCAAAATTTATAGCTATGTTAAACAATTGTATAATCATGCATGACCTTATTAACTTGTCTATAATGTAGTTTTCGCAATTTTTATTTCAAAAAAGTCTGTTTATATTAACTTTACATTTGTATGTCACAAGAGATTAAGCCAAATGCTATTTGTGGATACTTCTATCCTACTCATTTTATAACGAGAAAATATTGGTATTTTACCCTCGACGGAACGGAGCATAGGTACTTCAATCAAGATAATGATGGGCATCGGAAACAATCATCTAACTTATCAAAGACAATTGACAAAAAGTAGTTTGGCCCTAAAAATCATTTATAGTCACACGAGCAGCTCTAATATCATTATACTGCCTATGTATGTCGGTCATCTTCGGAAACACGAAGTTAGCATATATCAATTATTTATCTTGAAGTCTGTAGGTATGCGTGAGAGGTGAGAGGTTGTGTGATTGTCTGTGTGTACGCAATCTGAGGACGGGTTGATACAATATAATGCGATTTTCTTTGTAAGTAGGTACTGAATAAACTCATGAATTTTCTAGAACGATTTTAAAAATTCTTTCATTAATAGAATGCTACATTATCATTAAGTATCATAAGCTACAGAATTGATTTTCCTACGGAAAAATATAAAGAAAACCAAAGAAAACGTGGGCGAAGCTGCAAGCGGAAAGTTATATCTCTAATATATAAAAATCTTGTGTCACAGTGTTTGCTCTCATATATCAAACTCCTCCGAAACGACTGATCGATTTTTATGACATTTTTTGTGTATATTTGGTATAGGTCTGAGAATAGGTCGTAGATTTTTTAATATCTACCCCTAGGTGATAAGGGTGTAACTTTCCAGATTTTTTTATTATTATGGCGAAACGCAGTTCGCGGGCACTTTTATACATATATGTAATGCTATCAAGATAACTAAACATTATAAACATATTATATTGCTTAGGTAAATATCATACGTACAGTATATAGGTATGTTCCACAAGTGCCAGCTCAACTGTGCCCTGAAGATAATCCGCGTATGTACCTCTTGGCTGTAAATAATCCGGCGGTGCACTTAACTACAGGTTAATTTATGGCCGCCTGCAGCTGGTACGCAACTAAGCAACCTCTTATCGCTACTTAGTAATTCTTAAGTACGTAACGTGTATTCGAGGTGGATAATTATAACCAAATTTAAGAGTTTTAAGACGAATGAAGAAATATTTTTCGTGATTTTTTTATTGAGACTTGTTTGAAATTATGGTTGATGATATGTATTGTAATATTCCAATTTCCTTGTTTCGCTATAGTATTGGATCTATTCACTTATGTATTAAAGTCGGTGGTGCTGTGGACTTGGCACTTGCCTTCCAATCGGGAGGTCCGGGGCTCGAGACTGCCATATACCAATGTATTTTTCGTTTTTCACTTTTCATATGTACTGAACATTTGTCTGACGCTCCTTCGGTGAAGGAAAAAATTGTGAGGCAACCTGTATTCATTTGCGATAAAATTCAATGGTATATGTGAAGTCAACCAATCCGCACTGGGCCAGAGTGGTTGACTAAGGCCTAAACACCCTAACGTATAGTGTAGGCTCAAGCCTACATGAGCTGTGATGGTGATGATGATGATAATAATTTATGTATTAGATAGGTACGTCCATTAGGTATATACAAACATGTAATACCTTTTGCGGTGTTTTAAGCTCAGAAAAAAATATTATTAACTTCGTAAAAGATATTAAATGCATCCTTAGTCATTAAATTATATTCCTACTCATTACTATTACAAACATGTTAAAAAGTTTATTTTTATTTTACTAAGCAAATCAATAGTTATTTTACATAATTGATTTATTTTGTTGCGAAGATCTTACTGCTACATAGGTAAAGCTCTACATTGTAAGCTCTTCCTTATACGCTGATTTAGGTACGCTCTACAAATCAAATGTTTTGGGTTCTTGGTTAACAAAATTTAATAGGTTATTTTATAGGTTTTTTATATCTATTGATATAATTTTAATACTGCGATATTGTAGATAATTTCGAGTCAAATTCAAATTCAAAAATCTTTATTCAACATAAGCCTTTACAGGCACTTATTGACGTCAAAACAGAGCAAAACATTCTAATTTAAAGGAAACATTTAACCTTGTATGTGCATACATCCTGAATATAATCAAGATGTCTGCAAATACAAGAATGAAGAAAAAAAAAGTAGACTCTGCACCTGTTCTGAAATTGGGAGAGCCATCTCGAGAAGAACAGACAAGAAACTCGGAATGTAAACTCGGAGTATCCTATATTCCTATATTTTGACAGCTTGGTTATTTTCTAAACTCTGATAACTAAATAATATGCATATATGAAATAAAATAGATAAAACATTATATTAAATCCAACACTTAATCAAAATAAATGATAACTATCCCATATTAAAATTATGTGTTCTTTGTTTTCCAGATCTCAGTCAAAATGGTGTGAAGAAACCCGCCCATAGTGTAACTACAAAATATTGCCTAAAAGGTAGGTTCTTAAGTTACAGTTTTAAATAAAACGAAAAGGTTATCCCGCCATTATCGAGATGTCGCAGCATCCCAACCAGTTCCAAACAACCCGCCTACCGTTGCATCGCCAGATATCGCCATGATTCTTTTGAATTTTTCATTCCCCTACTAAAGATTGAAGTCATTTGTGAGTAAAGAGGACAGAAACAAATCGCCTGTCTCAGAAAGTTTCGCGCTTCTTGCATGAGAGCGAAAGAGATAGAGTGTAAAGAAACATGGCGTCGCTGCTTTGACCCGACTGTTCGAAATTCATCGGCACACATGCAACTGTTGCGGCTGCTGTGTGAGTTTCATCATATAGACGATACAGTCCCCATCTCAGAGGACGTCAACAGTTTTAAATTTAATTCTGAATATATTATTATTCTTATTTTTTTCTTTAGATCAAGTTTAATGCACTACACACATTGCACCAAACATTACTTAGAAAGTTCCATTTGTTGGTATCGGCGTTGCAGTAGAGCTTTTGTATTTTTCACCTACCTACCTACGGGTAAATTTGTAATTTCGGCGTGAATATTTTTATGTTGGACAAAGTTACCATTTAAGCAGGTGGGTTATTGTC
The DNA here is from genome assembly GCA_963935595.1 of Schoenobius gigantellus. NCBI lineage: Eukaryota > Metazoa > Arthropoda > Insecta > Lepidoptera > Crambidae > Schoenobius > Schoenobius gigantellus. The sequence goes on along the minus strand of OZ012551.1, from coordinate 15,678,045 downwards.
TAAGAAGAAATCTATCACGATCGCTTTCCATTTCACAACCATTGCGGCGTGAACACAAGACTCTGCGCCGACATCCTTTTATAAAGGAGTAATGAATGGACTGCTACTGTCAAATTGTAAGCGATCGCAATAGATTTTTTCTTAGACAATAACCCCACTGGAGCCAAATTTTATGTTGGTTGTTCGGATAAGCAAACTGGTCAGCTTTTAATATGAAATGAATCTCGAAATCGCGAAGTAAAATCAGCTGTTTCATACAAATGTTCAACATCCACCGAATCTAATATATTGAACAGCTGATTTTTCAACCCGCGTTTTCAAGATTTGGTCTCATTGTAAATGTTGTTCTTCTTGTCTGAACAAGTAAACAAAATTTGGCCCCCGCTTAAAAAAAAATTATCTTGTATAAATATATGTATATATTATCTATAATATTGCACACAAAGAAGCTAGTACTTATTGAATACAAATAACAGTGTTTGAAGAATAAATTTTAGATTTATTAATATTTTGGGAATTACCTAATAATTTTAAGCCTGTCACACATTTTTTAACATTTATAACAATTATGCCTTTTAAATTTATGATTGTTGACTCAAATTTTCCAAAACAAATTTACCCAAAACACTAAGACCAAAAAAGTGTAATATGTAAAAAAATAAAAATATGTGATGCCTGAAAAAATAATATTGCAACAATTGTTTTCTTTAAGATTTTTTTTTATAATTACTTATATAACATTATATATATAAGATCTCTCTTAAAAATTTAGAAATATCAAGAGCAATGTCACTTTAAACAAAAAGGGTTAGTGTACCTACACCGACTGATCTCCAATAATTTGTGAATGTGTTGAATAAAATTATTTAAAATTTACTTTAAAAGGGCATTGCTATTTATATTAAAAATATATTTTAAGCGGTTAGGTTGCAAACCCCTGCTATGTGATCAGTTCAGTAAAGCTCACAGAGAGGGCGCTGTTACCAGATTTTATTATATGTTACTTTTATAACAAAATTAAACATATTGTATAAATATTATTAATAGTATATTATAAAGACAAAACAAAGATTCCACTGGCACATGTAAAATTGACTCAACCCACCGTAATTTTTTGAGCGTGAAGACCAAAGCAAGATGGTCCGGTATGAAATACTATCGATTTGTACAACCATTTCTAAAATATGTAGGTGTAACAGCTGATTTCATTGCTTTTCTTAACTTATACAATAGTTCACCAAAAATTACTTGTATATCTTTCATTATTGTGCTTACATTATCTACACAAATGTAGTATTTACTAATTAATTTAAAGTTGCTTCATGAAAAAGCGAAGGAGCAAAAGCTCCACTACAAGCTTTAAGAAGTTCGACGCGTGTTTAACAGATGGCGCTAATAATAGTTTACGAATTGAATAAGAGTTATTAAATTCGTAGAAAAGAGTTAGAAACATAAAATAAGAAAAATACAACTAATTTTTACTATTGAAATAGGGGAAATTATATATCTAGTAATATAACATTTAATAAAGTTTTGTTTTGTTTTGTTTTGTATGTACTACGCACGCGATTTATGACATAAGTAGGTACTGAATTGAATACCTATTCCACCTAAACGTTAGGCAAAAGTGTGAAAGTGCATAAGGTTCGTATTTTCTAAATAGCACAATATTGCCCAACATTCAAAGCCCAAAAAATAGGCAAAGTGCGTGTCGGGCCTCGAGCAATGTTCCGTACTATTATTGTTATAAATTTTGTTAGGTATGGTTTTAATTTTTTCATAATTTCACATGATTATTTCACTTTGTTGGCTTGATTAATATACGACTATTACCCATGTCAAATTACAGCTTTCTGGTACAAAAGCCTCGGAGCCAAACCGTTGAGAGACAGACGGACATGGCGAAACTATAAGGGTTTCTTGTTAACCACGGAACCCTAAAAAAAGATTTTAATAGTTACAAGTGACCAATTACAGAAACAAGGCTGGTTTATTTTTATAATTTACTATAACTGCCCCAAATACACACATCACTGTGTCATACATTTTTACTTGCAATGAAATTATCTTGTACAATTCTTAGTACTAAACATAAATATTTTTGTTGCGCACTATTATATTCACCTAGGTATATCAAACCACAGTCAGCGCACTCCGATATGTCAACGCATCCGTTTTTCTCTTAATTGATTGACAAATTTTGTGAACTCATACTTAAAAATACTAGTAATAACAATCAAATATTTCCTATCATTTAGCTTTTAGAGATATTGTAGTTTTTCACTGGTGAAAAATTGGTTCAGTAGTTTCATAGATTACTTCCTACAAAAAAATCACAACTTTACCTCTTTACAATATTAGTGTAGATATAGATCCCATTTATGCACTTTATGGCAAAATAACGATAAACATAATATAATAACAATTGCTGTATTTATCTCTTGAAAAGTATTTTTTTCAATTAACCTTAAAGCAGTTAAACTAGTTGATTGGTGGGGTCACGGGGTGAGATAGTACGATTAGGTTAGTTGATAATAAAATCATTTTTATTAGAAAAGGAAAATAATGCTTTACCACAGAAGACAACAAAATATGAAAAAAAAGTAAATCTTACACATAAATATGGTAAGACAAATTTACCTACCAATAACAAGATTATGATCAGCTTACCAAAGCTTAATAGTTTACACCTAGAAATAAAAAGAAATATAAGTAATTTAATAAATATTTTTTTACTTTTGTTTAATAGTACATTGTTACCCCAGGGGTGAAAGTAACTTATTTAGTCCCGAGACGGTGTTTGGCGCCCGCTGAGCGTAGCGAGGGCACCAATAGATCGAGGGACTAAATAAGTCTTTAACCCGAGGTAAACACTGTGCTTTTCATTACGAATACAAGGAAAGTAAAAATAAAAAAAAGAATTAGCTAAAGAAAAAACGTGTAAATTTTATTTTACATAAATCAACAACTTCTGCTTTAGCCTGCTTTCTCTTATAAAATCATAGGCGTTAACTCCATACCTGAATCAGATGAACTCATTGTGTTAATTATTAACACAATGTTATACAAATAAAATTAACAGTTAATATAAATCTCTGCTATACGGATGTATTAACAAAACTACATATGGAAAAAACGAATGAAGATCGCATTGCCGCTTTCCCGCTTATTTTTTTTTTCTGTGGCCGGCCAGCTACTCAGCCATTATTTTTCATTTTCATAATTAAAAAAATGGTAGGTAAATATTTTGCCCAAATCTATGTTATTTTAAAGAAATAGTTGAAAATTAATTATAATAAAGTCATTAAAAAATATATATATTCTTTAAATACTTAACATTATGTTATTTCAATTTTACACCGCGCTGTAATTGAGTGGCTGTATAAAAACTCGGAACATGGTTCAATAAAAAGGAGAAAAAAGAACTAGGTTCTTTTTAAAATTTGACAGCAGCTGTCAGTTGAAAGTTATTCTCCCTAGGGCTGAAAAGTATTACTTTCAACCCGCTCCTCAGGCAACTTCAGACCTACTTTCAAAGTATGAGTGATGAAAAAATGTTTCTATTGTGATTGTGAATGTACTTAAATAATAATATCACATCGTATTTTTTATATTGCTGAATCTATACCGCATCTTACATTTTCCAAAGCAAGAGAGAATGTAACGATTGAAAAAACGTACCTACCAAATTTGAATATAAATCGAGGAGTCCAAATAGAGCAGCTTTGAACTCGAGCTCGTTTGCATAAAAGCAGAAAAAATAACAATGCGCAAGCGCTTCCTAGTGAGGAATGTTGGCCCAATTCCGTTTGAAAATTCAAATCACTTTTTTGCTTGTCGAGAGAAAGCTGCACTGCCACTAGTCAGTTTGCCTTAAGATATTACACTAGAAAGTAGTGTCCACTGCGACCATAATGATAAATATGACAAAATCCAGTTTTGCTTATAAATTGAAAATTATATTTTGTGTGAACGTTCGGCGCTTGCGTATTCTTTGGCTACGAGCCATGCACAACCAAACTTTGCGAAGAAAGGCACAGAACTCGATTGAAATGGGTAAGTTCTGTTTTGATATATCTATATCGTATTAGCTTGTTTTTGAATATTGATTATTTATTGATTAAAGTATTATAAATATTTTCATTATTAGATTATTTATATATTTTCATTATTAAATAAATCTCGAGCATTCGTAGTTCAAATTCAATAAATCTAGGTAAACATTCTACTCCCGTTGACATTTTTCAAGTTTTACTTACCTGATTTTTGTATCAAAATTTTATCCCTATCCAAACGGATTCGTTTTAAAATAAACTTTTAAAATAATCTTGAGATTTATTTAGAATTCAAAATAAACTCAAATTTTTATTTAGAACGAGATGATTTTTTGTGTTTGCTGTCTATTTGGTGAAACAGAAAGAAAGTGTCATTTATTATATTAGTAAAACTGAAAACTGCCAAAATCCGATGATATGCCTTTCTTCAACAAAGTAATACATTTTATTTTATATTTCGACATAAGCAACTTGTGATTCAAATCTAAATCATGTAGTTATAGAAGTGACACTGCTTACAACAAAATGCTAAGCATTTTGTTGTCGAAGCATCGAATTTCTCCGTGTGTGGTCTCGGACAGTATTTGAATAAGGTACGCTTCAGCGTCATATAAACTGCTTAATGACTGCCTGATATAAGCTACGAGTCTGTCTGATTAAATTTATCACTGGTCGTTATGCGGATTAGCTCGAATTTAAATACTTTTTTAATTGTTTTATTAAGAAAGGAATTAGATGCTCGTATCTCACCTATAGTTACGAGTATAACAGAAATAAGACTAAATATTTTATACAGTTTTTTTTTCTAAAAATCAATATGAAATTAATTTCAACAGAACTGTATTCTTTTGCTCATCCCCTAATAAAATCTTTCTGTAGGTCCCAAGGTTAAAAACTTTTCAAATATGTGTTCACACTTGACCATTTTCTTAAAAATTCCTTTAATATCCATTCAATATGACAGTGGGGAGCTGTATCCAAACAAAAAATTAAACAAAATTTCACTAGGCCTAAACATTTAACAAGGCTTTTTTGTTCGAATGGTATGTGTCTAATTTTTTTATTTCGAATTCTACTCTGAGTCAGTTGTAGTAGGTATTAAATATCGCATAAAATTTTTTCACTATATTATATTTTTCCTCATGACAAAGCAACCTTTCTCAGTGCCTTCTAAGGTGCCTCATTATAGAAGATAAATGTTTCAGTGCCATGCAAGCGTGGGTGTTCAGCCATTTGGGCCATTTGGTTCAGCCAATTACGTACGATATCTTCGCAGTGGAGAACGTGGCTTGTCTCCATCAACTGTCACTTCAGCTGTCAACTTTCTTGCATATGGCTGTAAATTTTATGATACCACGCCGCGTGTACCTACTAAATACTAATGCAAGACCACAAAGCTATTAGTCAGTCGTATATAGAAAAGAGGGAGAGGTAAACTGCTCTGAGTCAACATAATAATACCTTATACTACATTGTGTATAGTTTGCTTTCAATTTGCTATGACAAGCTTGTTACGAATCAACCTTTTTGATTTGGAGATTAAAACCATAAAAAACCATTACCCATAAAAAAATCTAGCGGAGTTAGATCCGTAGATCTTGCCGACCATCTAATGTTCCCGTTGGTACCTACTTACCTATCCAACTTTGAAAAAAATAATAATTTGGTAAGTAACTATTACGAGTGCAGTCTTGTTAAAAAAGAATATTGCGTAGTTCATCTTCGAAAAACGCATCGGTCAAATTATTCAGTAAAAGCTGCAGTATTTCTAGATATTTTTCGGTATTAAGGTGTCCTTCATACAAATGTACTAACACTACTCTGTTTTCCATTATTCCGCACCAACAGCTGAAAGAAAATATTACTTGATTAGGTATTCGTTTCGAGAACACGAAAGGGATTCTAAGTAGACCAGTAGGTATTATTTTCTTTAGATAGTGAGTAAGCTTTCTTTAATTTAAGATACTCACTTGTTATTTAAAAGAAATTGATCCGTATGAATTACTCTTTCGGTTGGTCTCATAAAATATAGAATGTTTTTTTTTACATTTCACCGGTTCGATTCCCGGCTCAAGCAGGTGATTTTTTAAAAATCTTTGAAGTGTTAGTTATTTTAAAAAATAATAGAATGTTTCTCTTCTATAAAATTTGCCATCGTCAATATTGAGGGTACTTTTCCCTCAACCACAGTCTTTTCTTTCCACCGTGTATAATAATAACATCTATTTCAGATAAAAAATTCAATCCATTGTTACACGTTGTGAAAGTAATAATGAAAGAAAGAAACGTTTTAATAAACGTTTCTTTCTTTCACACAAATAAAAAACAATAATTTGAAAAATATGGAATGTTATGTTTTGTAGCTTTCTTTCAATATCTTTTACGCTTGTATTAATTGGCGTTATAACTCTGTACCAGCCTATTGGTCTATATTATTTAAACCGCGTCAGACAGAGTGATTTGGAAGAATTATAAATTTTCTAAATTGATATACAAAATATTGACTAATATTTTAGGCTCCTTACAGATCGACGCGAATGCGCGTTTGAATCGCGCTTTATCGTGTTTATATTATGACTATAATAGCGAACAGTAGCTAGATCTATCTGCAGCGTAACAATCGCGATGTAATCTTGAAGCCCGGTACTTCCATTCCATGTAAGCATTACCATTTTTTCACGCTAACACCAAATGTTAACCATGTTTTGCGTTTCCTTTAAGATATGTTAACATTTTTAACTGCACTATTTTTCACAAAGGGGATCTAACCCAAAAATCTAGATATTTATTAAGTGGAACGCATTAATAAGTTAACATACAATGTTAGCACTGCTAGCGTCAAAAGCATACGAAACGCGATGATGCTTAGACATCATCAAAACTACATCAATACCTACGATTGCATCGCGACTATAGTATGTAGGTACGTTTGCCTCGCGATTGTGTCGCTTAAATAATTTAATCTTCAGCATTAAAATTTTATAAAATATCCATATTTCTGAAATCGGTTAGGCTTAGGAGATTTCGAGTCATATTGTGAAAAAAAAACGCGTGCAGGCAAGTCATAATAATAATTAGTTTCAATTTGCAAAGTGAAACAAACGGCCGGTTGCACCAAATTTACGTTTTAAGATTTCGTAAAAGTAACAATATAAATACTTAAGAATTGCACCATAATCTAGTTTCAATTATAGTTTTATTTTATCTTTTACGTTTAAAAAGGTTAAATGTACGGCGCGAATCATATATTTAATAGTGAAACAACCCATTTTTGGGTATTATTAGGTATTAAGTTGTTACTTTTTACGAAATCGTATAACGTAAAACTTGGTGCAACCGGCTGAAAATGTCGAAGAAAAATAAATACCTTTATGTTTAGTTAAGCATACCACAGAGCCAAAAGGTACAATGATAGATCTTGCGCAAACAAATCTCGGCAATACGTAATACCAGCACGCAATTCATGAGAGCCAATTAAACAGTGTCTCTGGACTGCGGCGGCATGCGGCAGTAACATTTACACTTCTTTGAGCCGTTGCTAGCTAATAAAACTGGTGATATACGAGTTCTCAATATAAGCTGCGGCCATCTGTAATCATAACTCTAATTTTATTATTTAATATTGAATCACAATCGCTTAGTTGTGATTTTAGGTCCGCGTTTGCTTGGAAAAGATATGTAGGCTGTTGAAATAAGGCTACATAATCATTATAAGTAATGATGTGTTTGTTCTGTTTTTTGTCAAAAATTAAGTTACAATTAAAATAAAATTGTGTTACTGATCATGACCAGTAACACAATTTTATTTTAATTGTAAAATTTTATTTTAAATGAAAATATTTTAAACATACCTCTACTTTCCTGTCATATATTTATGTTTCGAAGTTTTTCAGAGTAGTCAATTTTACAATATGGTTTCCACGTTTTCATAACTTAATTTATGTATTAAAACCTATAGGTCTAGTTTATAGTCTAGTCTAGTTTATTACCAAATTCAACAAACATTTATATTTCTTATACTTTAACTAATATTTCATTAAGAATTAAAGCTTATTAATATTCTACTGAATAATCTTGTACAAGCGTACGCGGGTGTTATAAGAGTACTTATATAGTGAATTATACATCCGTCGTTTTCTTAAATTATCAAAGAACGACTTAGCTGGCAAACTATAGCTTTTAACGTAATATTTCTTCTAGTTATGATATGTAGGATAATTTTACTAATAAGTTATAAGTAAAATTATAGAAGCATGTTCTTCTATTTACTGTGATTTTGAATGTTAAAATTTGATTTGCTTTTCACGTATTACAGCAATATCGCAAAAGTTACGAGACAAACCAAGTGTTAACAAAAAAAGTTCGTTCATACAGAAACACACATAGCTATATAAGACCTTAATTTGTACTTAGATAAGAAAACATATTGTAACACTGTAACATAAAAGTCACCAAACAAGAGAGTAAATGTAAAAAAGAGAGATGTAGAAATTACCATTTGCTACAGTAAGAACAATCGCTGTAAATTCACACGGCTACTATGCTACTTTCCTATCTTTAGATAATGAAATGCAAAAATAACAGACACATAATTAAATATAAAACATAATATGGCATGGCATCAGATAGCAAGTAAGTAACTACATATATCTAAAAATAATGACGCAGTCCATCTTAATCCAAAATTTTGTCTAACAGTTGTCTAAAGTTAGTCATAGTTTAAACATGACTCTATTTCTCTCTATCTCTATTAACACAAATGACACAGGATCATGATTAAACCATCACGTTTTGTAGTGACACCGAATATCTTAGGGATGAAAACCTACGTTAAAAGAAGCTATAGAAATATACTAGCTTTCAGTTCGCGACTTCGTCCGCGTTATTTTTGTTTTCCCGTGGGAATTTTATATTTTCCCGTAAGAAAATTACCCTATGTCCTTCCCCTGGTCTTGAACTATCCCTATACCAACTTTCATCAAAATCGGTTCAGCAGTTTCGAAGCCTATTCAATACAAACAAATAAACAAACAAACAAATAATCAAATCTTTCCTCTTTATAATATTAGTATAGATAAGCACATTTAGGTCCTACGAAGAGGAGTCTACGGTTTTTTACCACAAGCTTTGTTAGCAGCAATCAATTTGGTAAAATATTTCGTTCAGATTTTTACGATTCCCCCATAGACGAGGGGTGTAAGTGAAAACATGTTGTGAAGCAGGAATATCCGTGCAATAACAATAACTCATATAGTTCCCGTACCCCCCGCTAGATGGCGCGCTGCGGACACAAGTAATCCATTTAGTCTTGGGAGTTTATGTAGCGAGCTCTTAGCCGGCTACCGTTATTGTTTTATGTTATTATTTATAAATATCGGTACGTGCTGCGTGGCGAGTTCGGGGGATTACTTGGGAAAGTGCCTTCCTCAAATGTTTCTTAACCATTAGTTGGTCGCGTCAAATTACTTACGCTATTAGTCGCTTAGGGTCCATGCGATCCATAAATATTTTGCGATTTGTGCAAAAGTAATACATGCTTAATATGTGTTTAGGTACATATAGAAATTTAAGCAATGTCTTAGTTTAAGAAAACTAATAAACTTTTAAGCATCAATAGCACATTAACTTTCAAAAACAGTGGTCAAAATTAAAAACCTACTTGGCATAAAAATCGTAGACTTTAAATTGATATTCATTACACAAACAAAAAATATTTAAGTACCACAATTACTTGTAGATTTTCTGTATTAAAAGCTAACACATACCTACATGGCATCAGCTCTTGAAGTCATTAGAATTGCATAAAATGCAAAGTAGGGAATCGAACGAAGGATTTGAATAAAAAATTATAGATACTTCATCAATAGTCGCACGGGGTCTACTAGGACCCGGGCCTTATGACCACGGGCTACATGACCACGTTGTTGTCGCCGCGGTTGCTAAAACATTGAGGCAGGAGGGGTGCAAGAGCTAGGAAGCTAAATGAACGTATAGTCGCCACGAAGTATGAGAAAATCCATGTCGGTTAGGGTCTAATAGACCCCACGCGTCTAATTAAAGGTTAATGGTGTTACTCGTGGTCGACTTTATTCTAATTGATGAAGTACTTATTATTCTATACGTCTGTGCGCTCTGTTGTTTATAATGACATAACGTACTTACAAATTAAATTACGTTAATTACGTCAATTAACGCGTTACGATGTAACATAAGAAGCCGTAGCGTTGGAAAAACTACGAGTAAGTCATCTCATACATCACATCAAGTAATAATAGTTACAATTAGTTTATGTAATTAAAACATCCTGAGTACCAACTGGTTTTTGGGTTAAATGTCGCGAATATTGATGCTGGGGTGCATTGTTTGCTACAAATGTGAAGAAGACAAGGGCGCATACCAGTAGCCGAGGCGCTTAGATACAAAGGCGAAAGGTTTGAATTTTAAATGTAATTTGACATACAAAGAGCCGAGTCAAGCGAGAATAAGAAACGTTCTTCTTGAATATCCTAAGAATTCAAGTCGTTATCTACCCAACCCGGGCTGGGGTGGGGGTGTAATCTGGCAACTTCCCGACGCAAGAATTCTGTGGATGAACGTTTTAATTGGAAACTCACGAGAATATTTTGTAATTGCACTCGGGCGTGAACGCTCACACCTACCTATAACAGAATAGCTGCGGCTCAGCCGGAATTCTTAATGAAAATTCTCATGTGCTTTTGTTAGCTTCCGTGGAATCCTACGATTGTTTTCGCAGCAGGCTTAGATGGTTTCAACGGTTATATTTAGTATAATTTTTGTGAGCTTTTTTCTGGCTAGCTTCCAAATATTTTCGTTCAACAGTTCGTTTGCTATTATATAGTGATGTCTTCTTGTTTTCAGAATTAAGGAATGAAGGTAATCAGCACAAATTTCACAGATACGCTAGTGAAATTATACAGTGTCCTAAATACTGAAGTTGGTTAATTTTTTACATTAGTTACTCCCAAAGTGCGTTCGATTGACTCACTCTGTATATGTATGGCTTAAAACTACTAAAACGCGATTATAATATTTGCTCATGAAGTAATTATCAAAGGGCTAAAAATAGGCACACCAGTCTTGCTGAACCGAGACTATTAAATAAGCAAAGAAAAGAAGAAAAGATAAATTAAATGTCACTCAAAAGTTTTACGACGAAATTGATAAGAAGAGTACCTAATCTTTCCACCTTCTTAAGCACGCTTTATCTGTGTCTTAAAATAGCATTTAAGCGAAGACCTGTAGAAGCATTTTCCTCCGAAATAAGATCGGAGTTGAATGAAAGAGTTTCGATAGTATCGGGTAACAAAGAAAGTTTTTATTATCAAACTTCCATCGGTCGACCCCTGTCTACTGGCAATTTAAGAAAAAGGCAGCTGTAAAAGCGAACTTGGTACATTCAACTGGATTGGGAAAGTAAAGGAACGTAACATTTAGCATTGAAGCCTTAGTGAGCTTATAAGTTAGATTACTTCCAACTACCTTTAAGGGCTCACCTTTTTTGTAGCTCTTTTACTTTAAGTTTACCTACGGAAAACACTTGTTATATAGCGACTATATTAGACAGTTTATTCAAGCATTGATTGGGCATTCTTTCGTTGACGGAATTTCAATGGTGAAGATTTACTAACGCTGCCCTATATGTGTACAAATCATAATTATTGAACATTAAAAGTAAAAAATTTCAGTTTTATTGTACCTTACAAAAAAATCTATTTTAACTATCGAGTTTCACATCAGTCGAGTACCTAACTTATAGAAAAAAAAAACTTTTTAGATTTTAAAATTATAAAATAATAAAGTTACAGGAAGGCATTGATGAAATATGTGCAAAAAATATAAACTAATATATATGAAATTCCTAATCAGTTAATAAACAAACCATCATGGTTAATCGTATTATCTTTGAGTGTAAATAGATTGTATACCATTGGGTCTTGATATTAAATGTAACTCAGATATAATGTGATAAATTTTGCCAAAATTACCTATATTTTTTAATAATAACTAGGTATTTTTCTGGTCTTCGTGCTATTCCTTATACGTATGATACAAAATTGAGGTATTACCTATATTATTCAAGTTTTAGTGCTTATATTTTTCCAATAACCTAATTATACAACTAAGTAACTAAGTATCTAATTAGGCTTGTTTCATAAAAATAAAACACAATAAATTCAACTTCCAGAAAGTTGTGTTTAAAAAAATTTAACTACATCTCAGCTAATGAACAAAATTGTGTGCCAACAGCTTAAAAAGAGTTACGAGACATTGACACCATCACCTACAAATATAATATCATAACCGATCAGCCCGTAACTAAATAGGCAACGGACGCAATAAGGCGAAGTTTATGTTTGAATTTAAATTGGTACATTTTATAATAATGTCTTTGAGACGAGCCGCATTCGCCCCAGCCCCTTGGGGCATTCTCTTTTTTCTTTTTATAATGTAATTTTCTTAAATCACCTCCTCACTACGCAGCCCTCCTGGTACTTATGTATCTATAATAGGCATAATTATAGACAGCGCCGAACAAAAGATTGCTTTTATTTTTTTATCTTCAAACATCGAGGCTTTTGTTGAGATGGAGGCGCTTTTTTTATTTCGGCTTGCTTTTGCTTTGATACTTATCTGCATGGTTTTATTGTAAATGGAATTATAGCAGACAATATGATCAGTTTTTGCAGAAATGTAATTTGTGCAAATTCGATGTCGGATGTAAGATTACTGTCCACCTAAAACTGAAAAAGACTTGTTTCTATACAAGTCTTTTCTGCCTATATTTGGAGTGGATTATCCTGATGCGTAGGCGCATAAATAAATCAGCGACGCTGTGTGCAACCCAAAGGCAACATTCAGAGTTCGTTCAACCCAAACATCTGTTCACATATTTCTGTCACACATACTAAACGTTGAAGTGTCTTCTCAATGCTAAACGATAGTTGAGTCTAATTAGATTAAAATGCGTTATTAGATGTTTAACATGTTTTTGAAAGAGGTCACAGGTCTATTACATAATTTATACTTAATGACAGCTTAAAAGTCTTAGAATAATAGGTACCTAATGATCAAAAGAAAATAACAATTTTCAAAAGTGCAAACAAAATACCTACTTATGTGTTTGGTTTTCGCGGAATAAAACTAAAGTTGCAAATTAAATAGTATTCTGCGTCCGCCAGACGACCGCCCTTTCTGACATAATAATAGGGATTGATAATGGCTATGCATGCATGCCGCCATATTGGATCGAGCGCGGGAACGATTCCGATTGGAGAACGCTGCAACATGGTTGCCCTTGCCACGTATTATTTAAAGAAGCTTGTAATGCGGCAGCGCAATGACGTCACAGTTTTCAAATATGGAACAGCTCGCATGTAGTTCCTTTTTGCATAGAATAGGTAGAGTTTTGTGTGCTTTAGATATTTGTATTCTGTTTTGATTTTGTATAATTATATTTGTTAATTATATACACTTGAGCAATTTGGTGGCTTATCTTAGGCTATCAAATTGTTAATATTTAGCATATACGAGTAAATAATAATTTTGTGATTTAGGTAAATAATAACAAGGTAGGATGACAATGCTTATTAGCCGCAGTCAAAGGTATATATTTGCATTCAACATCATTGTAGGTATTCTCAAGGCGCAACTCTACCGTTAGCACTCTTGAGATTGAAAATAAAATAAATATTTTTAAATGGTATAAAGAAGGAGCATTGGCACCGAGTTCTTTACGTGCCGGGTCGCATCGCGTATTTTCATCCAGCGGAGATGTTACAAGATTTACGATCACTTTAGACGCTCAGCAATTCAGCACATTCAGTCTCCGCAACCATAACTGACAATCTTCTGTCTCGTAATTTCAACGAATTAAGTCGATTATTTTTCACGCTTGATTGTGAAAATAATAAAAAATCCAGAAAAGTCCACCTTTGAACATTCATATGAAAACTGTTTTATAGAAATACAACAATTAGGTATGATGTGAGTTCGATTTTTTTATCAACTATGTCATACTCATTTTTAAATCATTCATTTGTTACTTTTACGATTTGCAAGAAGAATAAACTACAGTTGATCGAAGAAAACACCTGAGTTTCAGTAGGTACCTACTTGCTTCCGCGGGATCTAATTACGTGTGTTTCTTATGAAGAATAAGTATTTCTTTCACAACATTTCAACTAAAGTACAAAATAGTTTTCCTTTCTCATTTAACATATCAATGAGTGAAGAAAATAATAGCAGCACCGAATAATATAAATATTTAAAATAATCCTTCAATTATAACAAATGATAAATCTGTATATACTATCACTAAAAACCAGGAGAATGAAAGTTGGAAGATAAGGAAGTCGGTACATTTCTCCTCCAATGAGCCGTTCATCTAAGAAAATTCCTCAACCCCATAAGGTGGACTTAGATTGGATAATTGACTGACGCCATCAGATTTCGGTGCCAGTGATGACCTAGGTTGCCATCCTTAGCTACTCTAAAATAGAGTATTGTCCTTTATTTCTTGTTTGTAAACTTTATAATTTGCTATATTAATAGAATTCGATATAATAATCTGTTTTGATCGAACGAGAAACGAAAGGAAAGCATCCATAAGCTTAATTAGAATCGAGCTGATTGTTTATTTTAATTTAAACGTTGACTGCAAAGATACTATTACTATCGTTTACGAAAGACAAATTCTAATAACGTAAATTTTACGACAGCAACAAAAAATATGAAAAAAATAATAAAAACTAAATAAAGTAAAAAGATCAGTAATTACAAAATAAATAAGTACCTACGCTTTTTTTTAAGCTGTGTAATTTATTTTTGTTCTACCTTAATGAAAAAATTCTTTTCTTATCTAAAAAAGGTGGCAACCCTAGTGACCTGATTCTGGCATAGAACGCTGCCATGACTACTGATTGAAGTGTGCTGTATCTACCTATAAACTGACCCTTATAAACGGAACCAAAACTGACCCGTACGTTGGTACGAGTCAATATTCAACACCAACACTGGTCGTCAAACACTGAAAAAATGTAAATCAGCCTTTAAAGATCGCAAGTAAAAATAGTTCATTCCGATACAAGTGCAGAAAGTAGACATGTCATTTCTTCACGTGTCCCGGTTAGAGTCGAGTGGAAATGACAATTATGCACATGCATCAAACGACGTGTTTTAATACATTTGTGAAAAAAATAAACAATGAAAGAAAGTAAATTAAAAACACTGTTTAATCCTTGGACGAGTAATATCTTTTTTTTTTCGGAATGTCCCAATTCTGAAAGTCACGCAGAAGCTAGTACTACGATATGAACCGTCCATACTTACCTACAGCCATTCAACAAACAGGGTTGAGCTATCTAAAGTTTATAGAGAATTCATTTAAATAGTTTCAGTTTTGCGGTGACTGGTTAACTCATTCAGCAGGCTTACTGAGGCAGCGTTGCTTTTATTACTCGGCACCAACGATTTTAAGAAAACTCTCGATTTCATAGAGAAATGATGCTTTTACCGAGCGCCGCAAAGATCAATTTCGAACGGCACAAAATTGGCGCTAAGGTAGAGTATTTGAAAAGCTCCTACGTAGGGAATGAGTTGTTTAGTTTGCCTAAGATAACGTTTCCGGGCGAGTTGGGAGCTACGTCTGTGGTATATCTTTGTGCCAGTTTAGAATCGCGTATGTGTTATCTTGTTTATCTTTAAGCATTTTTCATTTTATCATGGCAAGGGAGATTTCTTCGAAAATATCATAGTCACTTGAACTAGACTAATAGCCTGATCTAATATACAACACACTATATAAATATGATTTAGTTAGATCACCGATAGTGTTCCAAAAAGAATTAATTTAGATTTAAATTATGAACATCGTTCTTTTTCGAACAACGATCCTGCAGGTGTAGCACGGACCGTGGATAAAATGGGACAAGAGACAAATAACACGTTTCTTCTCGCTCTCTCATATAACAATGACGCGAGACGGGACGAGGGTTAGTCACTTTCTCTTCTATAATCCACGCGCCGTGTTAGGCCTACTGGTAATTTTACATCTTATTCTTCTATTAGAGATCCTGATGATTTTACTCCTTAGTTCAGTCATCATAATCACAGCTCATATACGTCTCCACCGAGGGGCTCGAGCCTACCCTATGTTAGGGTGATAAGGACTTAGGCAACCACACTAGCCCAGTGCGGAATGCTCGACTTCACATACACCATTGAATTTCTTCGCAGATGTATGCAGGTTGCCTCACGATGTTTTCCTTCACCGTAGAAGCGTCAGACAAATAAATTCGAAACGAAAAACACATTGGTACACGGCGGTCTCGAACCCCGACCTCCCGATTGGAATCAGGAATGCAAGTGCCGAGTCCACAGCGCCTTAGTTCTGTATTTATATTTTATTGGTACAAATAAACAATCGATGTAGCATTTATTTTCTGTCATGACTTAACAGATAAAGGGCTTATAAAATAAACTCGAATCCGTTGTCCTGTTGAAAAAGCAAACACGTAAGTTAGCAACAATAACGTTGTTAATTGCAGTACCATAAAAAATAAAAATTTAAATTTCCAATATTTGCAAAGCGTATAGCGCCTCTTCAACTTTACGATATTATCTGTACGTAGAATATCGAAAGCACTGTCTGTCTAAACAACATCGCGTATTTGCACGCACAAGCCATATTAAGCTAGACCTTTATTAAGAGAGGAGGGTTTAGCTGCGGTTTGCCCCTGCCCGGGTAATTTAATAAATACCCGCTCCGGGACAATTGGGGAAACTTGGGCACTGTCGAAATTGCTGCCCGGGCTCCGCTGGACGCGGCTTAGGGCCCTGATTTACTTTGTTTGGACCACCTATATTTGGTGGATTAAGTGCTTTTTGATACTGTCCATTACTGTTTGCCGTAGTAAATAGTTTTATTACTGTGTGAAGGTGTATTTATTAAGCTTTTCTATTCGATACTAATGAACGCTAAACATACTGTTATATTGACGATAACGTATTTTTTTCATTTCAATATTTTTTGATACAAAATTTTTGGTTACTCCTTTTACTATCCAAAATCTTTATGATATATTCGGTGTACTGTAGCAAGTTGATAGTAAAGTGTGTACAGTTTTGTATCATACTACTCATACTATTTTGTACTCAGTATCATATGAGTCACATGGTAATTTCTCAGTGCATATTAGGTATGGAGAGAAAAGAGATGGGTCAGTTGTCGTCTGATTCACTTGTCAAAAACTCAACGCCACCAGTACAGTAATATTCTGAGAGGGCTCTCTCGTAATGACCGCCACTGAACTCACTCGCGCGCAGGATAGGGACACATGACGTGCTAGGCTTACTTCCACAGGTTTCACCCACTGTGACGTCGACCCCAAAGGAGGCTTACATCAAAGAACTTTCCCAACGCTACCACGTTGCTGACACTTTACGTTTTTTGACTATCCAAAGCAGCTTATCAAATAGGCAGCTGACACACACACACACACACACACACATGACTATACACTCACGTACTAGTCCCACACACTGTATTCGTAGAACAAGTGTGCAAAGTCCCGGTCTGTATTCCATGCGATAAACAAGGTATATGCACCCGGTAGCTTCTCATTCCCCCTTATTATACGACGAATCTGAGCGTCTGAGCCTTTAGAGGCGTGTTTATGTGCGCCGTTCCACGTCCAGCTTCAACGACCTGGTGACAGTTTGGACAGCGGAACGCCATTGAGTTAATATCTGTCAGCTAGAAATAAAGCATATCTAGTAGATCCTTTTTTCAGACTGGCCCGTCATATTTGTATGAAGTCATCAGTATTTTAACATGCATCACAGAATTTTTATATCGGTAGCTTAACATCCTCGGGTTGGCACTAGACTATACTGGAGTGGACACGGCTCACTCAGCCCCCCTCTGTATACGTCTATGGCTATAAATCTACCTAAATCAATCGCCGAGGACCCCAAAGTTCTCGCCCTGATATGTAATTTGTGGCCAATAGTAATAATAGTATAGGTCAATTAAAAAAAATCGCGCTTATTTAAGTAGTCAGCCTGTGCTCTACCACTCCTAAACAAGATTGCACTATCTATCTTCTATATAAATAAAAATGGATCTTCGAAATGTATATATGTACGCCCATAACTTTTGAACGACTGCACCAAATTGGATGATTCTTGGTTTTATGTATTCGTTATTGTTAGGACAAGGTTTGTGTAGTATAATAATTACAATAATTTAAACAAACATTTCAGTAATTTAGTTGAAAAATATAGTGATACATAAAGTACGTCCGGTCAGCTAGTTTATAATATTATAATAAAATGTACACAACTAAAGCTTCGAATTTTTTTTTATTTTATCATATACCTACAGATATAATCATTGATTTCTTAGAATGAAATGCCAAAAATGATATTTTCTCGCTGAAGTGCGAAAAAATCCAAGTGTCGCCAGTAAGCACAAAACGGGCGGCTTGGCCCAATTTCCCAAAAGAGGCCATTCATATTCATATTTCCTTTCACCCTTTGTTCCATGTTTCGTACCGGCGCGCTAGCTTCTTTGTTAATTTAACGCCACCCCGCTGCACCATTCATTTGGACGTAATAAATTCATCTGAACAACCATCCCTGTTTTCATATGTTAATTTGTTTACGATCGCAATTGTTTGCAAAAGAAAAAAAAACAATTGATTGTTCGAAACGGCTATTTTACATATTATTTTCGCAACTTTCGAATAAAATCAAAAACTTTCGAACGAACTTCAAGAATTATAATAATAAAGGATGCATTTTCGTTTTATTACTAAAACCTGACCATTTTTATGCACGGAACATTTTAATACGTGGATATTTTGTGGAGTCATATTTTTCGTTCAGCACGAAGCTTCGAAATTGGCAGAATTTATAATTAAGCCTTTAAGCAATTAGACTCGAATTTTATCAACTTATTAAGCTCGTGGACGTTTTAAAATTCAGTAGGTAGGTAGGTACTCTTAAGTTGTTAACGTAAATAAGTTTATTTTATCTCATCCCTGTTGAGATAAAAGCCCGTTGGTCGGAGATTCCGTACAAAATGGCTGATTTACATACGAATGTTAATAACTTGGTCTCGACGAAACTCCGGTTTGGGTAGAGATGTGGCTATTTGACAAGCGGTAGTGCGAAAATATTATAAATATATTTTTTTATATCCCAAATCTTTTGCACCCACATTTGACAATATGCATTACCTTGACATAATGAATTTTGGTTTTGGCTTAGTCGTTATTAGACGTAGTGCAGACGTTATAAATTAAACTTACGTTATTTTAAAATATGTTTACTAGTGAATTTTAAGCACTCACGGTTATTAATGAGCTGCGGCTTAAAAACCAACTATAGGAATGCACTTCAAATTTTGTAAGGCAGGTCGTAGTAGATATTGCAATTATTAATGAAGATGTTTTTATTTTTAGGTTTAAGACCTTCCAATATATTATCTTGCTAAATATGGCGGTATCCTTCAAAGACACAATGTTTTAATTTAGTCTGCAACACAACTGACTTATTGTCGTTGCTGTTAAGGTATACCTACATGACTATTAAGTTTGAGTTAGAAGCCATATCAAGAGGACTTGAACTATGTCTAAATAACTTTATAGAGACGTTCAAAATGTAATATACTAAAGCAGTTAAAATATCGATAATAACAAAATTTTATGCATGTAGACAAGTGTATAAATTAGTATTTTCTTTATGCTGTGCATATATTTTACTTTATTTTTAATAACCTCAAGTTTCGCAGCTGTTTACATGTTTTCGCTTCAAATAAAAACCCAAAGGAGCAGGTGGTTCGCCAACTACATAAAAGTATATTCTCATTGAGTTGTACGAGCGAGTCAGGTGGATACTTATTAAAAAATGTAATGTGTTAGTAAAAATGTGAAGGGCTTAAAAATTCAAATAGATATGAATAAAAATAAAAAATATAATATCAGTTAACACATCTTTCGTTCGAATATATATTTATATCAACTATATACCTACAAAATATCAGAAAACTTTAAAGTGCGACAAAAATACAACGTAGAACCCTAAAGAAAAAATATATACTTAAAATATATAATATTAGTAAAGGCACATCGTCAGGGCTCACAAACTCCATGAATCTCAATGTCCCGGAAAATATAACAAGGCTATTTATATTCGGGGCGGTAAGACATCGGTTCTCTATCGCGCAAATCTGAGTAGACACACTGAGTTGGAAAGGTAAAAAAAAATTATTGAATTTTATATGTTTAGGTAGAACACCTAGCTATCCAATTTTATACACATTTTATTTATTATTATTCCTCACTTAGTTGGTAGAACGCTTGAACTGCACTAGTAGAAATTTCGAATTTATGTAGAGCTTACCAGCCATCAGCAGTCTTACAGACTTTTCTCTAGCTTTAAAATGAACAGACCGCTTCTATTACAAGTTTTCTCTTTATTTATAATTCAATCACGATTCACGGTTGCATCCTGCCAGATGCAGGGCGCGAATGACAACTAAGGGGGTGGTGGCGCGAGGTTCCTCCCTCAAACAAAGGATCGCGTTACACCACGCGACACCCGTAGAATAACAAACGTTTCCGAATAAAAATATCTTAATAAAAGTCGGAATTATACGATTACATTCCGATCATGTCTCGCAATGCTTCCTCTCCGTTCGACGCACCAACAGGAGCGGTTCTGTCCACCCTGATTTATAGCTGATTCACACGATTTATACCTTTTTAAAAGGATGTAAACTTAAATAGTTACCAGTGAGCATAATGTATTATAATAGCGTTCAATAAATAAGCTGGTGCTTTAATACTAGTTAATTAAGTACTAATTAAGTCAGTTCAGATGTTTCGCGTGCTACAGCTACGGTCCGCTGAGGTGAGAGCACAGAATTATTATATTACACAAGATAGAACGCAGCGCCGCAAGATAAATAAATTCAACAAGACATTTTTATATTTTCCTTACTTTTGTGCACTCACTTCAAACTTAATTAGACTTTATAGAGCGTTCCTACCCAATTTCGTTTTACTCTCGCCTGGCACAAGAGACTTATTCATTGGAGCGAGGGCGTGGGAGGGGTTGGGGTGTGGGGAGGGCTCAGCCCGAAATAGCAAATAAATGAGACGAAAATGTAAATGTTGCGCTTCAAAGATGAAAAGCGAGCCGCTCGCTCGTTCTTGCTAAGCTCATCGCAAATGTACCAGAATTAGGTGTGCGTCTAAAATAATTTTCAGCCCAGATGTAGCGAACAACGGCGCGTATAAACATCTGTACCCGAGATACATGACAATATAAACATCCGTCTGCTGGCCGGTCTTTGCCTCAAACAACTGCTGGAAACATGAAGGTTTGTTATGAATTCCATCTAGGAAAACGCGATGTTGCACAGAGCGTAATAGAACACTGCCTGGGGCCCGCGGCAAAATTGGCACGATAGGGTTGTTATTGTTAATTTTTGTTACAAACCTAATTCAAAACAATTGGAACAGATTTCTTTTTTTAAAAAAAGGCTGCTATGCACTCAGAATAACAAGGCTCTGCTTAAAGTTATGTCACGGACGTGGATACAAGGTTTTTCGCTCGACAGATTTCCATGAGAGAAAAAAATATTTGTCATAGGATACCTAAAAAAATCATATTGGATAACATGCGCCTGGTTTTTACAGTATGATTTCTTGTTATTGTAAACATTCTTTTTTGTATTTTGATGCTTGAATATTTTTTAGTTTCCTGTGTTTTTTAATTAATATGTATATTTTTACTTTGTGTGTCCATTACTTCTGAACTCTAGCAGTACGGCTCAAGAAAGATGTGACTACTATAAATTCACCCAAGTCTAAACCTGTGCTAAAATATAACGCTAAATTTGAAGTTAACGTTATACGAGTATTCTTATATAAGCTCGTTATAAACCATCTATATGTCTTCGTCAAGTCCAGTTACCAACACTACAAAAAAGCATATCACATGTGAAACAGAATAGAAACTCATTACTCGTCACGTGTGCTCACTCCATTGTAATACCTGAGCCATTTGAGACTAATGCAGCTAAGGGCTCGGGTCTAGCACGTCTAGACACAACTATATAACAGTTATTGAGTTTGCGAGAGCGGAGCAAACACATGGCGCCGGCCAATTGAATTACTTATTTGATACATTACCAGTGTCGCCAGCCAGTCGTCTATTCATGTATTCTCGTACCGATCAATTAAGATGAATATTTATAACTGGAACCGAAGCCAAGTTGCGGGGACAGAGATTAATACTGTTTGGACAGTTATTTTTGTTGATCAGACTAATCTTAACTACAACGACTAACTAGAATCGGCCGCATTGCTATTAATTGTTAAAGAAGTTTTTTCAGATTTTGTGTTCTTCGTGAGTTTGAAATTAAACAAAGAAAATTTATCTGTAAAAATTAACAATACTTCCATAAGAGTTGTAAATAAGATTATGTTCTAGTAAATTTTATCGAAGTAGGTAAATTATTTCTTCTTAAAACAGCAGATTTTTTGTTATTGTTAGCTTACAATTTAAGCATGCCTGTTGTTATTTTCACTTCTTTGTGTTTGTTTAATGTTTTTGTTTTCTTTGTTTTTGCTTTTTCGCTTATCAAGAAATTCCATCCAAAATTAGCAGAGCCTTTGTGTAAACATCTGAATATCTAAATGCTAAATAAATAATGAAACAACATCCAAACGCATTTTAGTATTCGGTGAACCATATGGCTGAAATATTCAAACCGCAAAAGAACCAGCTATATCCTGCAAAATGGACACCCCTTGGCTCCGTATATTGTTTTTCCAAATAAATTGGTTCAATAAAAGTCCACATAAGTCGCCCCGTGACATATGTTGGCGCGGATTATGTTGAATCATTGCTGCGGCGCGCGCCAAGATGTATCCCTCGCGTATTGTTGCTACATTTCTACTTATATTCAATATGAAATACCACTGGCGTTATATAGGTTCATCAGTTCTATCTTCTCAAAAAATACACTAAGACGAGGTTTGCCAGAAAATTACTCGTGCACGCCGACTGCTTTATTGCAAAGTAATAAAGTTGCTTTATGCATATTTTATGCATAACTAAAACGTCACTTTTTACAAGTTTTAATAGATTTTAGGAAAACTGAGGTACAAAATAAAAATTGTACTTTTGCAATTTTCTAGATAATAAAAATGCACGTCTATTAGTAGAACTTTTATGTCATTTATTATTGTATTTTCTGATTCACAGCAGTTTTAAAATATTGAACAGAGTGATGTTTGGATTTTATATCTATCGAGTAAAATACTATTAATCATGTTTCTGTCTTTAATAATGTTTAGATAAATTGTTCTAAAATGTCACATATGAATTTAAGAACTGTATGTTTAATGTTTGTGGTGGTACAGTCAATCGAAATTGTTCGAAAACGGGAAGTAGTAAAGAATACAACTGGTGTTAAATGCGCATGGAGCATTTCTATAGCATGTGAAAAATAATGAAATGATTGTTATTTCTCACACCTGCTAATTCCATGTCTCAATGAAATCGAAACACTCAAGTCAAATGCGCATAATTATGCGCATTTGATTTAAGAATTAAAAGCAGACAAATTTTTAAAGATGTTATTAATTTTTACATTTATATAATATGATCCTAAGCCTGGTCAAGTATGAGGAAAAATTTATTGTTTACACAAATACGCAACATATAGCACAAATTCGTAGCGCGAAAATAAACGACTAATATGTAACATTCTACATTTAATAAAATGGTAACAAATTAGTAGTCATTCATTATTATTTATACCTCAGTGTTTAAAAGCAAAGCAGAAGAAGTGTCGGCGTCAGTAGCGCTCGGATTCGGTGCTGACCTTCTATAATCAGGATGTCCGGGGCTCGATCCTGCCATGTACCAATGTGTTTTTCTTTCTCCGAATTTTATAGGATGTATATTTAACCGATGCCCCTACGGTGAAGGAAAACATGGCGAGGCAACCTGCATACGTCTGCGAAGAAATTCAAAGGTGTAATGTGAAGTCGACCAATCAGCACTGGGCCAGTGTCGTTGACTAAGGCCTAAACGCCCTAACTTATAGAGTAGGCTCGAGCCCCTCATTGGGACGTGTACGAACTGTGATGATGATTATGTAGAAGCAAACAGACAGGGAGAGTGACAATAGTCACCTGCGAAATAAAAATCAGTGCCTGTGAAATTGCAAATGTGATCCCAGCACGCGAAAAAGCATCATTTCACTATATGAAAATAAATTAATAGTAGCAATCATTTTCATGCCTAACTGTGATCATTTATGAAATATTTGCATTGCTTACATCCAGCGGCTTGTGTATTGTATCAACGCCTAATTAGCAGTTAATTGGTCAATATAAAAAACAATGAAGTGCTATTAAGGTTGCGTACTTTTGTGGCCATTAAATAAAAACAAATACTCATCTCATAACTTTCAAATTTTTCTTCTTTAGATGGCGATACATAAACAGACAGCGCGAACGAAGGCGTGGGAAAAACTAAATAATATATTATAGTGTTCATAATACTAAGCTGGTGCAAAATGGAAAAGTAATTTATTACGAAACAAACCACCGTTTTCCCCGAAGGAAATATATGTCGTGCGAAGTTGTAATTACTAAATAAGCGTTCGAGAAATTATTCTAGGCTAGCGTGCTATTTGAAATACTAGTGCTTACCGGCAAACGCGAGCAGCGATAATTCTTTAAGACTATTCGCATTAAAATGTCGGGAAATGAACAACTATGAGAAAGCAAACTCTGTTGTGTTTTGTTTAAACAAAACTGAATCTTACAGTACTATGTAACCGACCTATATATTTTTTATATACGGTATATGTGACGGTGTCCCTTTTCTTTTAACAGTGAGTTCAAACCAATGTTAATATTTGTTTACCGATGTTTATTTTTTCCGGAAAAGCTTTTAAAGCGGAAAAAATGAGTTTTCATGTTTAATTTTTATTAATGTTACGCAATGTATGGCGCGCCGGCATCATTTTTGTTCCGCTCACACCGGTGCGTTGACATTCGATGACCCAAACAGCTGATTCCGTACGCATTATGATGGAAATGTTATACGATTTACATAGCGAAGTAAATTTTTTGTGTATTTATTATGATTTTTTGACAGAATATGATTTGTAAACGTTAACTTAGTTATACAATACCATAAAATTTTGAAAAAAAAATCAGTAAATTTATTAATTTTCCGGGAGAAAATTTCAGTGATTTTCAAATTAGGATCATGGTCTGAACTAACTGTTAAAAGAAAATGGACACCGTCACTTATACGCTGTATACAACCAAGCTGGCTAAAAGCTAGTCTGCTTGCCCAACTGATGATAAGTAACTATGATTTGTAAATCTGTGAAACTTACAAGAACCGCGGGTTACGTTGCCAACCAGTGACATAAAATGTCAAGTCACAGCACTGAGTAATTACACTTCCTGTCTTACCCTTCAAACTGAAATACGGCTGCTTTGCCGCAGAAATAGGAATAAAAATAATTGTAAAAAAAATTAAGCTGAAAGCTATTATTATTGCATTGTCACGCGATATACATATGAATGCAAAATTTCAGCTCAATCGGAAACCGCGAAGTGGGTCAAATTTAGCTTGCAAGATTACAAACTCGGGACAGGTGAAAGTAATAAAAGCTTGTAAAATAGAGATTCGCGCGTAAACGACTCTATGACACTACATAGGCTACGATCTTTTTTGTTTGTTCCATAACAAAATTCATAATAAGTGAAAATGTGTGAACTTGTTTCACATAACAATAAAAAAGTTGATGGTTTTTATAAAGTAATGAAAAATATTTCTTAATATGTATCAAGTTTATAATTATGGAGTATGTTGATACAATGCTGTTCATATTAAAATCCGTCTATTCCCCCCTACCCCAATGTTATATTCCACTTCATAAGCCGTACGCTGCATTTGCCCGCATCCATACACAATGCCCTGTATGAAATTTTGTTCGTTTTATGTTTTAATTCGTATTTATAGTAGTAACTTCATTAAAGTTATCTTCATTATCAAATAAACTGTAAAAATGATGAAGAGAGTTGCTGACTGTGGAGCAAATTAATGCGGGAAGTTATTTTTTGTTTGAAACAATACTACGTACTACGTAGTATGTTTTGAGAAAAATGTTATATTTTATTTTTCTATGTAAAAATATCTTCATAAGCGATTTTCTTAGTCTTCCAATTGGAGTCTTGTAAAAATTCATGTTTTCAAAAATAATTGTAAAAGTTAATAGATACCTACCTTTATCTATATGTCATATACGAATAATTATAAAACAATATACTTAATTATACTTACATAGCAAAATTTTCAGAAATTTCCGCACTCATAAAACTCTATTCATACTTAATTGGCATGTCTTCACAAGGTATTGTGGCTATAAACATAATAACTAAAGCTTTTAGTGTTCCCACATAAACATATACGCATCGTGCGAGGAGTAGGTACATAGGTAGCCCTTGCACGCTGAGTGGACTATATGCAATGGACATTAAAAAGGTTTTTGCGCGACTTACGCTTTAGTCTTAGCTTGAGTCGGCGTTATATCTTAAAGTGCATCATTGCATCCGCTGTTACGACCGCTTTCATTTAAAAGATCTTTGATACGGCGATCCCTGGAACTGTGAATGCGGCGACTGGTTTTTTGCACTGCGTATGCGCAATGCACATTCTATACCTACATCGTGAGTAAGATGTTGGGTTGCAACTAAAAGATGTATTTGATAATTGCGTAAAGATTCAAACGTGTAGTCTGAGATTCTTACCTTAATCCCTTTTTATTGTCTACAAGTTAGTGATACCTAATATATTGCTAGGTAGTATAATAAATACCTACGTTTTGACTACGCACCTCCAAAAAAAACATAAACACTATAGTACTTTAGTATTATGACAAATAATGTACAAATGAATTAATTTGTCGAAATGTAAAGACGGGGCCGCTCGCGGATCCACTCCGGAATTCATCTGAGCCCCGTAAATATTTTATTGCCCTCAAGAAAAAATACGCGAACAAATTACCGGGAAATATCGGGAACAGTTTTCAATCTTATTCCTTAAGTGGAACAAACGATAAAAATAAATTTAGCGCTTGTGGGCATTTATTGCTGAGATTTCCCGGGCTGGATGAGCGTGAGTATTCGCCCTTCTAATGGAAGCTTTAGGGGGTGGTTGGTAGGGGGTAATTTTAGTACTATATGGTAATGAAACTCGAATTATATGTTGATAAGTGGAAAGCGGATTTAATATGTATCTACTGCTACACGTCTTAGCACTCCTATGAAATTATGTGGAAATTCTTGCGCATAATATTATACTACCATAAAATTAAAGCCTGATTTTAAGATGTTCGTAGTTTCATCCCTTTTTAAGGTTAAAAACGCACTATAATTGTATTGTTATTATATTGCACAACCGTTTAAATATATGATTAGTATATTTTTTAATTTATGGATTTGCTTTTGGAGTACCTAATATGTTTTAGATAATTTATATAATATGTTTTCAATATCAAAAAAGGCAGTTTCAGTTAGGTAGGTATAGTGAGAATGACATTATCAGGCCACAAATTTTATACCAATTTCTATCTTCTAATATAACTAAATTTTTTTGCCATTTTTTGGTTACACTTTCAGTGATTCCAATATATAATTTGATTTAACCCACCTAGAAAAATTAAAACGTTAAATACTAAATTAATACATATTCCAAGTTTTTATTAATTTTGCAACTTATCCAATTAAACTGCATCTTATGAGATATGCAAATGGCGGACGAGTGTATGTATACTGAATCACATGTTTATTTTATATCGCAACTTAAAATTAAGACGCATTCCAATGCGTAGGAGGCTTAGTTTGTATGTAAATTCGCTTTAAGATTTTACGACCGCTGCGTCCAATCGGAGTAAAATGAAGCTGTTCAATCCTAAATAAAAGCGGTCGACAACATTATCAAAGGAGCTGTCAGCGGTGCGACAATTTATCTAATTTATGGCAACAATTATAGAGCTTAAGCTCGGTGGCCATTGGCGGCCTTGAATTAAGAACTGACTATTCCAAATTCAATAGTTATATATTTCTAAATACTAACATGAATTTGCTATTGTTGAAGACAAAATTGTTTTTATATATCGATTACATTTATTCAGTCGGAATATCTATTTATTTGTATTGTTAACAAAGAAATTGATGAGGTATTAGTACTGATCTTATGTAAGATACCATTGCCATAAATACAAACGGTATGAAATTTCATATTATTAAATTAAAGCTTAATATTATGTATAACGTTAATTGGTTTAACTAAATGTTTATGTTAGATCGACAAAAAACAACTGTCTTTTATTTCTAAGCGACTCTACAATGTAGCACAATGGAATCATTGAGAGAAATGTGTGACTATAATAAAAATCTCTAAACTTCACTGCAACAAATATTTTAAGCATGTTTAGTTATGTAACTTATACCTACGCATGCAGCATGACCTACCCCATTGACGTAGCTATTGAGAAAAATAGAGAATATGTTTGTCAGTTTTTATTTTTATTGCGTAGTTAAATTCTAAGTATGTGTGCAGTTAATTTATTGTGGCAATTTGTTCTACTGGCTCTGAATGAATTTGTAGGTGGATGTGAACAAGCATCGTCTCATAACAACGGCAATACACGCCTTTTTGTTCTTTTTATATACATAACGGTACAAGTCGTAAATAATGCTACACTTTCTTGTGGGTAGAGTTAAGTGTAGCTCCTTTTGTGACCCGGTTTTTATACAATGAAGGAATTAAGTATGCTTGAAAGTGGAGAATGTTACAGTTGGGCATTGGGCCTGTGTAGTGGGCGGTGGCCTATATATTTCTATTTAGGGGAAACTAAGCAGCGTTAGGCCCACTGCAGCTGGGATGACGATTTTTTTTTGAAACGCAGAAATAGGTCCTGAAATTTGCAACACCAACTGATAAACAAAGCAGTCTACGTTTCAGTAAAGCATGTTACTGCAAATGACATTTTCCATTATGATTACGGAATTTTCTTTTCAAAGCTTTTCATTCCAATTCTACTAGTATAAATATGCGGAGAATTATATAGTTTTCGAGTTATAGCATTTGACAACCAACTTATTTTGTATCCCTGTATTTCCCCATCAATAGACGTTGATTCTGTTTTAATTTTATCCTTCTTTTCTTTTCCAGACGTATTGCATGTAAGGTTCGAGCGCGGTATTACGCGGTCGACCTTACTAACAGGTGAGGCGGCGTCGCCACACAGAACATGATACTAAGGTTTGAAATTACACTTTATTTTCTTTACTATAAGGCTTGTTTCGCTCTAAACTAGTCCTCGAAACATCCCCCAATGGTTTGCCGTGTATAAATTTAAGCTCTATTACGAGAGTGCTAAGACTTAAACTCTCAGAAATAAAACCCTTTGCAATCTTCTTTTATGCAATATTTTATAATCAGATATGCCTATTATAACTGATATTATTGGATAAGAAGAATCTATGGCTATTATTATTTAAAAAGTTTGAACGCAAAAAATATATTGCGTATCAACTATTAGAGGTCACTAAATTATACCTCAAAAACAGATTTGTGCATATCTTATGTCAGATTTCGTATCATTATTATGATAGAGATCAATAAATTAATTTACGTCCTTTTTGCACAAAAAGACAATCGCAGCATACTTCGAAATATGGGTACAGACGTGACGTTATTTATGTTAGCAAATGAATTTTGTTGAATGATAATGCGAATAAAAAATGATATACTTGCAGTCCAATCAATAAATGGATGTAGCTCTACATTTTTTTGGTCAATTACTTTTATTTGAACAACACTTATTTACCTAATAAGTGCGTTTTGTGCCCATTTAATATTCCAAAAAGGATATCGAAACAGTAATGATCAACATATTTGGCTTGATATTGTCAACCTAAATGGCTTGCGCATGCGCATGCAGCCTCTACTGCATGTCCCATGCATGCGCCCACGTACGGTGTCGCATCGACGTACGGTGTCATTTGCGTTTTTATAGTAGGTACTTTGCTTGTTGAAGAGGTGTGACACGACTTTCGAACAATAGACGCTTTGGTTTGGAATTTTCGATCACTAATTCGAATGTTTTGTGGGAAAATGACTCTAATCAATCAGTCTAAAAATAACATTGAGTTTTAGTTTTTTACTGATGACATTTTATTAGCCATATTTGATTTAATTTTTATTTTAGAAATGATCAGAGTTAAACTCGTATTTATATATGAAAAAAAGGATAAAATTTTAAATAAAGATTGGACATTGTGAGCTTTGTATATGACGACGGAGCAGTCACATAAAACCCCTTATATATTAGGGAGGTATGTACAAAGAATGTAAGTGCGTAGTGTGAGTTAGTACACGAAATAGCACAAGTATTTTGCATTCGTTTTAAATGAATCTTTTTATGTCCTCCATATTAGTACATAATTGCTTCGCGTGCGCAAAACAACTCTTACTTTCCTGTCCTATTAATTCAGAGCTTTAATTTATAACGCTGTATATTATTTTACGCTCCAGAAAGTCACGTCCAAACATTGTTGCAGTCGTGGTAAAATATAAAGGGCGTATAATCTGATGGCAAAAAATGATGTCCATTCCGAGAAATCGGACTGCATGCTGTAAGCGGTTCACATGAGCAGTTTTCTTTGTAGGCTATTATGATGTAGACATAATTTGGATAGAAAATACGACCGACTTTTATACTTACACTAGCTGTCTGCACAGGCTATTATAATAAGATTTTTTTAAGCACAATATCTGTTTTGTTTTCTGGGTATATAACAAGGCATATTATTTTTGGTTTTAATCAAACACATACGAAATCAATAATGTTTTACTGAGTAACAAATTTTCGAACCAACAATTTAAAAATTTATTGTTGGACGTATTTTGAATGACAAGTTTTTATTATTTAAGCGCAATGCAAATATCGAACAAGAATCTGATACATATTTTCAATGGGTATATTTCATTTTTTTTGTTATCTCAGTGTGTTATAAAAGTACGTACTTATTGAAATTATTTCTTGTTTGTTATGTAAAACTTTGAATTCTTAAGTAAATATTAATTTGGGGATATTTAATTAGTGCATATAAATAATTTAATAAATAAATACCTAGGCTAAATATTTCATTATTAAAGAGATACATAAATTAAAGGTTTTTTTATGGACGCATTTTTGTATTTAGAGGAAATTTGTCGATTCAATTTTCATTATGACATTTTTATTTATTTCTACGAGTATAAGTTATGAGGCCAGACCGTGACATCGACTCATAAGTATTACGGACGGCATTATAGTTTTCAACAACCTTTTATGAAGTTAGTACTAAAAATAAGCGTGCCTAAAATTCCTATCACCCGAAAGATCTTCGTTATTGGTACTCGAAGACGGAAAATGATTAGAGGTTGTAAATATTTTGGGGCCAAAAAGACTTGGCTCTGAATTTGCATCGCTATAGTCTATAAACTGGAGATATTTGCTCATGTCATGGAAAATTTTCACGCAAACGCACCATCACTTCGCTACGGATGGACGTAGATATCGTACGAATTGGTTGAACTAAGAACGTCTATTCCTAGTCGTGTCTGTTCCCAGGCGGGTTTATTGTTCACGATACGTAACATTATCTTGAAGACGGTATTGGGGTTGTTCGGGTACGTATCTCAAACACAATAGGGTTTTTCATAGTTGTATTTTTATTTGAATAAAAAAATAAATCTTGAAATGCAGCTATTGTCGGCTCACAAACTGTACGCGTAGGTAGTATTAATTTGCCCAAAAAAGTACCAATCTTCAATTATTTCGATTGTCCATTCTTAATATCACCGAAAAGAAAGGATCTTCTTTATTTTCTTTGAATATAGATTTTTTATGTAAATAAACTCATCGCAGGTCTTGTTTTAAGTATCTCCGGGATTTCATATTGTCAAACTTTGCGTTACCTCGTTTAATGATGACAATTGCAGACGATCAAGACCCATTTAGAATTGCAAATGAATCGACCGTTTACGCAGTGTCGTAAAGTCTGGATATCCAGTCAGTTTTCGCGCCATTAACCTCTGGACATCCCTCCCATCGCTAGGGCGTTGTTAGAGTTGACGTCATTACGAATATTATTTATATTTTGTCATGTATATACGTCGATCGTCTGAGCATTGTCAGCAAAAGACGAATATATAGACACTTTTCAGTTAAGTATTGCATTATTAATTTTTAGATTTGTTTGTATTTTCTTAACATTAGCTAAATCTAATAGTAAGTAGCTACTCGTACCCATTAATTTCATAAATAAAAAGTATCCAAAAATTATCAAGCGTAAATCTTATCAAGGGTATAGGTAACATAAATTATTTTTTCACTTACAAATTGGTAACTTGGATATTTTTGCCAAAATTTTCTTTTTCAAATGTACTTACGTACAAAATCATTTTTTTTTTCAAAACCAACATACTTAACAACGACTTGACGTGGTGATATTTCAAACAAGTACATTGTTTAAGGTGCAGTAAAAATACGAATACAACTTCAATATTGCAATAACATCGTGTGAGAAAAATCTTGAACATTTTCTCAAGAGTCATAATAATAACATATCTTTTAAATTTATGCCGAGAAATTTTATATGGCAAAAAAAATGCAATACTGTGTACTGTTCATGTTTTCAATGTGGGCGTAGGTACCTACAACATACAGAGCACTCGTGGTGAAGATAGCACTACTTGACAGCTTGTTATAATGTCCAAACTTGTCCTATCACCGAGACTATTGAAATGCAGCCTGCCAACGTTAGAAGAGCCCTGTCCTTATATCTGTGGGACGCGTTGATTTGATTACGGGGAGAAAGGCAGGGGGTGGGGTGGCTCTAATTAGTTTGGCGACACACACCCGTTTGGACGGCGGCCTATGTTTTGGGATTGAGTCGTAAATGTCAACTGGAGTGGCCTCAGACATCGTTCTGGTGCTCTATTTGCTAGTACTTGTGAGAAAAAAAACTAAACGCCCGGATTACGAGAGGCGATGGAAGTTTCTTGTTGGAATCGAAGAAAGTTAGATGAGCGTCGAAGTTTGTGAGCCGCCTACAGTCTTCAGACGGATTTACTCCTAATGCCACTGGATCGAAGAGTTCATGAACTCATGTAGACAAATATAATGTGTACAGAGAGTATATATATATATACAGTGAAGATAGATAATGTTAAGGTTGAAGTAATTTATTGCTTTTGCTTTTTACATGAATGTTATTGTTCTTATAAATCAACTCTTAGCAATATAAAAATGAATACATATAACAAGTTTGTTATGATATTTATTTATGTTGCATTTTGATATTTCTCTGTTTGTACCTATATACCGGCCAGTACGTCGACACGAGGTACATTTTACTAATTTGGCAAAACTCCAATCGACAGTTGGTAACATTAAGAAATCAAACATATCTTAACATATCTAATCTCTAAATACATATGTACTTCATTTACTCATACTTTTATTGTTTTAGATGTCATTTAACTTCAATAGTTAAAATATTTCATTGATGATTTTTTTACGTTAACAGTACAAAAGAGAGTTGCATTAACTTTAAACAATGTGTCAAAGAAAAAATAATCAATTAATAATTCCTTCTGGACAAAGATTCATTCATTCAAAGATTATCGGCCTTACTAAAATACTCGTAAGTTTTTAAACATCGTTTAAATTAAGATAAAATTTGAACATGATGCTGTCACCATCTATTTTTTTAAACACAAATGAAACAGCATCATGTTTAAACAATGTATAACTTTATACAGTGTTTATTTTTTATTCTAGTAACATTGTATGTATTTTATTTAATGTTAATTGGCATCTCAAGAATGTTAGTTTTATCAATATTGAAGATATTGAGAATCTATCACGCAAAACTTGTTTCCTTATTTAATACATTAGGTATGCAAGGTACCTACATACGTACGTTTATCGACAACGGTACGTTGCATTTGTCAACCGTCACTCATACAATTACAAAGCTCTATTGTGTTTTATGTTAACCACAATGTGTTTTCCAACTAAATAATAAATTTTCATGTACCGACACCCAACGAACTGTACAAAATCAATCATCACACGGAGCGTGCACAATTGTTATGTAACAAGAGGATTTACGAGCGCGAGGCACATCCCGGCAATCGTTAACAGGCAAAAAATCTTTGTAAACATGTTTTTTTCTCACCCTCGAAAATATATAGGTGTAGGTACATACATCCTCTCTCGATTGGGTAAAAAACACGCCACTTCGGCGCATACAGTCTATTTTATGTAAAATCCGTGACTTTCGATCATATCCAATGACTTAGAAAGCACTTATTTATATCCAAGTATAGAATCGGCTCAACTGAAGGTTGAGGACTTTCAAAAATAGCTGCTTATGTCGGATGAGCACGGGATTCCGTCGATGATTTAGATTAGAACAAAGCCAGGGACTTCTTAGACACGTCACGACTTAAAAGATAGATTTATGGTGCTGCTGGCTGGACCACTGTTTATTATTAAACTGTTATTGGTCGAGTTTCAAGTACATTGCTACACCTTTGAAATTTTCAAAATAATATAAAATTTGCGTTTCATGACCGTATTTTTTAGTGCTCTCAGGGGGTATACTAATTTTAAAATAACAAAAGTACAATTTATTATTTAAATATTAATTCTTCAATAAGTTTTGATATAGACAAAATAATAAAAAGTTAACAATAAAAGATCCAATACATTTGGTTTTTCTGATTCGTTTCAAATGAACTAATTAATACGTAAAGCATTAACGGAGGCGCAGCCGCCCAATGAGGATTTTACAGCTTACTGATTGGCCACACCTGACTCCGCCGCCGTAATTATGTTGCTTATTGTACACAATAACCGTATTTTAGAGGAGCACCGTGAAATATGTTGAATAACTCCAATAATTTGTTTGCAGGTTACCGTGCCCTTTCACACAGACGTCTCTAGCCAGTTTACGACAAGGTGAATATAATTTTATATCATGTATTCATGTACTTTCACAGTCGCACTTTTAATGTAAATTTATCAACGTGCGTTTGTTTTTCATTATGTCAATTACAATTTTCGTATATGTAAAAAACTGGATGCAATGTTTTTAATGCCTGCCAATACAAAAATGTAATAACAATTAAATTTATTTATAAATCTAATCTAACAGTGAGTGTTCTCTCACTGTCCAGAGCAATGAAATATTATAATGGAGAAAAATAAGATTTTATCATGTCAAAAATAATTAATGTCTTTACTGTATTAGTAAATAATGAGCAGTGCACAATATTGAAATGATAATTTTAAAATATTGTCGAAACAATAATATATTATCAATAAAAATACTTCAAAGATAATAAATAATACATACTTCAGAGATAATATGTTATCTCTAAAGTATTTTTTATTTTGGACTCGATATTTTATTAAAAGATAGAAATTAAATTTCAGTCACTTAATTTTACATTTCTTCACTTTTACATTTTACATACTTCTCTCGTAATTTACCTTTTTGCAGAAAGAAAATTTTAGAAACATGTGCTATCACTTAAATGTAATTAGCTATTCCATATATTCTTTTTTTTCTGATTTCTTTTTTTTTGATCAGTCACTGGTTGATTAAACAAGCCTCTCTGAACGACAATTAAAATTAAGCGCTTAACCTCTTTCGCAATCGGCGCGATCTTGGAGCCAACGTAAATAATTACAGTGTTCGGGCATAACTGTAAACCGATGTTCGCTCCAACACAAGCCGAGAGAAAGCCAGCCTCGGGAGAAAATCAAGTTTTTCAAATTAACTGTCTCACTTTAATGAAAGCTCTTGAAATTACATACGCTCGTCTGTAAGTAACTTTATAATTATGATTCCTGCAAATGAACTAGTTACATTACCGGCGAATCTATAAAACGATGCGATATTACTAGTATTTGCTTGAATTTAAGCGACTTTGGATGCTTAATAATAATTGCACGGCCAGAACCACGCTCTACGTATGTAAAGTGGAATTATAATATCAACGATTTGTTTAATCTCGCGTGAAAGAAAATAATCGACAGTAACTTTTTTAAAAGAATAGATAAGAACAGATTTAACATCCAATAATCTAAATATGATAAGCTCGTAAAAACCTTGACTTCAAGGTTTATCATCATAATATACCTTCTCTTGATTCGGCAAGGTTAGTTTAAGCTGTTTTCATATATACCTGAGCAAAGGTTGCTTAGTTATGGCAATAAGTATTAAAATGTTCATCAATTGAGAATGATAAAATAAATTGTAATATACATTTTTACCAATAATATATTTATGTTAAAGTGAATAAAAGATACTTAAAAGGAGTAAAATAACCCCTTATTCGCAGTAGTTCGGTTGTTAGTCCGGTTGATGCTAAGCTACGAACTATCGCTTCGCACACGTTTAATGAATAGGTATTAATGAATAGGATACCTAAAAAAGTAGTTGTGTAGGTTAGATACTCGTATATTAGGTACCTACTTACTCAAATATAGTTAAAAAAGTTGTGGGTACTATCGTTGTAGTGTTAACGAAATTCCTTTATTTATAATCTTTAAAAAAGTAATTTCCTCATAAAACTTATTAGATATGTAGAGTCAACCTTTTCTTTTTCACTCCTACTTGAGTATATTCAGGATGTATGCACATACAAGGTTAATATGTTTCCTTTAAATTTGAATGTTTTGCTTTATTTTGGCGCCAATAAGTGCCTGTAAGGCCTATGTTGAATAAAGATTTTTGAATTTGAATTTATTGAATCGACAAAATTTTACTTATTCGTTGAAAATAATGCAGAACGATTTTTTTATCTGAAAACCCAAAATCAATATAAGTCAACTCAGTGTAAATCCTCCAATGTAATTCAATCACGAATTCAATCGTGAATCAATAAAAGAGAGTTGGATAAATTTATAACATGGTATATTCAAATCACAGCGTTTGCGCAACTCGCACACATGTTCGAGATAAGAAGGCGTACTTTTATTTACTCTGGGTGTATGGCCGACCAATCGTCTGGGGTAGGGCTGCCAAAAGCCAACAACCTTAATTTACATTAAACGTGTGATTTTTACGAAATCAACCTGGAATACCAACTGCGACAAAGTTACCAAAACAAAATCAGGTTTGCATTTAAAAGGAACAAATTTAGTCTGAATTTCCCGTGTCCTCAGTAAACGAGTCTCATAAAAAATAGACAAAATTCAAATAAAATGAGGTTCCTAAATGGCCTGAATCGATTACACATCCAGCGACCAGCCCTACTCCGGACGTTTTCTAACATAAATATTTATAGACAGACCGACTCGCTCACACTTGTTCCTATGTTTGTGTCTGTCATTCAACGGACACGTATCTCATCTGTTTCAGGGCAACGCTTTTCTTTTTACATACCTAGTCAAAGTTTAAAGTCTTATCTGTTCAATAGATTATTGTAGGTTCTGTTTTAAGCTTAGTAAATACGTAGATATTTATTTTTGAAAGTTTAAAGCTACATTACTTCTAGCGAGTATTTTTCAACCTAGGTATATTTTTTCCTCAGCGCATATATATCTATGTTTGCCAAATATAATCTAATATATAAAAATCTCATGTCATTGCGTTTGTTATCGAACTATTCCGAAACGGCTTGACCGATTTTTATGAAAATATTTGTGTATATTTGGTAGGTCTGAGAATAGGTCGTAAGCTATTTTTATACCCCTAGGTGATAGGATGGCCCTCTCCAGGTTTTTAAAATTATTATGGCGAAACGTAGTTCGCAGGTACAGCTAGTTTTCTACAAAAAGTAACTGTTGTGAATAACGTTTATCTACAAGATAAATGTGTTTGCAGTTATCGATACTTAGCTTCGTTATGTATCGAGACTTTAAATATACATAGAGCTTTTTAAGCTGTTTAAACATGTTCTAACTCAACTTTTAAAATACGTTTGAATATGTTTTTTTTCCACAATATTTGAATTATATTGGGAAAAATAAACTGCAGTGGGAAAAATTAACCAATCTGTAACAGATGACAAAAACGGTTACCTATTGAAACGCATAACGTTTTTCGTCATAAACTAGAAATGCATAATGTTAATATTATAGTGTGTTGAACATACACTCGACATGACGTACCAGATAGCCGGCCGACCGGTTTCGTAGCAGAAGTGAGCGGTATTTTCAGAAATATATCTTTTTTTGTACCGCTGCCGAGTTTAGCACTTACCTAAAATCCCTGGCGTGTCTGGTACGTCATGTTCACTTTATGATTTGTATACCTAATAAGCTTAAGATATCAATACTTTACTTGATTCTGTATTCTTAGTGAGAACTTGATGTTTAGACAAGCCTTATTTAGGCTTATAAACATTCTAGATAGCCCTATGTACCTATATAAGTAGATGTAAGAAATAAATAAATAAACAAATAAAATAAATTGCCATAATCGTCACTTGCCATAAGTCTTTATATCATAACTTCATAACGCATAATATTATAAGGCCGAAATATGTAAGATTTTACTGGAGGGAGACTCTGTACCAGGGTCGTCTGCTTAGGTACCTCCGTCTTACCTATTTCTGCCGCAAAGCAGCAGTGCTTGCATTGCTGTGTTCCGGTTTGAAGGGTAAGATATGGCAGTGAAATTACTGGGTACTGTGACTTTACATCTTGTGTCACAAGTTGGCAACGTACACTGTGGTTCTTGTGGGGGTTGCAGTTTTGCTGCGAATCTCACAAGAGCCACATGTATTATAGGTGACTGTTACCACTTACCATCAGGGCAGTTTGCTTGTTTGCCAACTTTCAGCAATAAAAAAAAAAAGGCATAACCATGAAAAGGCATAATTTCAATAAGCATAAGTAACAAAATGCATAATTTATGTTTGCCATTATATTTCAAAGGCATAATATTCAAAAGACATACATTTGAAAAGCATAACTGACAAAATCCATAAATCTATAGCGAACTCATTCACCACAATTTCAAAAAGCAAACGCTTGCTATACATAACAGATTAAATTTATTGTCTTATGTTTAAATTATTTACTATTGTTTTTTTAACCTTATTTATTAAGAAACAGTTTAAAAATACTAAATAAAATAGCTCTAATTTACGATTAATGTTAAGAAATCACGCATGCAGACATGCAACATGCTTTTTAATAATTAGTAATCTTCGTATGGAGAAAAATACATTCCGGATTATTTCAAAGATTTATGGATACCTATTTACAGTTAATATTCTTTATAAAACTATGTCTTTAGTGAGTTATGCATACTTAAATTATGTCAAACAAAATTATGGAAAATACCAGTTATGCGTAGTAAAATTATGCGTTTTAAAGTAAGCTTAATAAAATTATGGCAAACCAAATTATACCTTTGAAAGATTATGATTTTTAATATTATGCCTTTCGACAATTCTGCATTATAATGTTTATGCCTATTGATATGTTATGTCAAATATTATTATGCTTTTTGATTTTTATGCCATATGATGTATGCCAATCGAAATTATGATAATTAACTGTATGCGTTTCAAAGTGTCACCGACAAAAACCGCTAAGCAGTATCTACTTCTGAATCAGTTCAATTGTTGAAAACATACATATTCGGTACCAATTTCCTCCCACATAAACTAAGATGCAAATATCTATTTTATACTAATGAACTTAAAGATTTAAACATTATTTCATAAAGAAAACGATTATATAATATTTACGAAAAGTGTTACACAAAAATTACCAAATTAAATCATAACGTTGGTGTAGATATTTAAGATGTTCTTAGGTGAACTATTACTAAAAAATTATAGTGAAATCTCTAAGAACTAACCCATGTATGAACACGTATAATAATTCCATTGTGATCATATTTCGGTTGAAATTATATTAATGCGAAACCTGAGCAACAAAAGCTGTTTGCGTTCATCGCCAAATAAATTCTATTTAATCAGACACGACAATAAGGTGAACTCGTGAATCATGTAAAGCAAAAACTAATCCGAGCTATTACTCCGTTTGACATGTCGACAACCACGCAAATTTATTACGTCACGTACTCATGCGTCAGAACAACGATTACAAACTCGCTCAAAGGCTATGTGTGGGAAATTAGCAGTCGAAGACGCTTTTTATTTTGTCAATCGGCTGGCATTAACATAATTCGCCGAGACACTTTGTTAACAAGAGTGCTATTTGTCACGTTATGTATGTTTTTGTCATTGTTCACCTGATATATTTTACGGCCGTTACTTGTGTAAACAGCGTCTATAGGTGTGAAATATTGTACGCAGAGTTATTGCTTGTAAGCATTGTTTGCTTCGACTCGGTAAATCGAAAAGGGTGTGCTCCGAGGGGATGTAATGCATTCTTGTTTAATTTCACCTCTGTTATGAGTGTGACTGTTTGTTTCATCACTCACTCTTACTGAATTTTTCGATGTTGGTACTTTCAGTATGTACACGAAAACTTGACTACAAAAAAAAAACTCCAAGAAGAAATGTACTGTTATAAGAAAGCGACCTTGCACTTGACAATGGGCATAAAACAAAATGATATAATTTAATCTAGTGCCCTAAGATTATTTGTGGTGAAATTAACAGACGATAAAATTAAGTTTACACTCACAATAAAATGTGAGTGAGTTGCCGTCATAAAGTCTCGCGTTTTTTATTGGTGGCAACTCGGCGATGGGCGAGTGACGCTTGCAGTTTGGTTAAACGGCAGTTTATGGCTATTTTGCCTCCATTAATCGCTTTACTACGCACCCGCGCCTCCGCTTTCGACAACCCTTCATGCCTGTTCATTGATATACCTATTAACAGGTTGTTAAATATGTAAAATCGGGATCTAATATAAAATTTTAGCAAATTTTTCACCGAATTAACGTTATCATTGTATTTGGAACTTCGTGTAAAGTTGTAAAAATTCGTGATAACATGTATTATTTTTAATTCTTTGTATTAGGAAAAAGAAAAGATAACATTTCACAAACAAAGCGAAATCATTTAGAAAGAGCGAGATCTTTTAAATCTAAGCGCTAGCACGGAATGTAGAGATGGGCGCCGCGGCCGCCCGCCCGCCTACGGGCGCGTGTCGGTCCTCAAAGGGCTCCGGTTCCGCCGCCCGCCGCTAGATGGCCGCGCCGGGCGCGCGCCTGTGTGCGCCGCCGGCCACACTGCCGCATGCCGCCGCCACTCCGCGCTCGACCGCGCCGCTGATCGCGCGCTTCGCGTATACCCCGTAACGCATAAACACGATACGCTCGCGATAACAACTCGTCGCTCCCAACAATCTTCTAACAAAAATAAGAAAAGCCGTTGCGTCACCAATAAGAACTGGAACCACTTAAATTACTCTCTCTGCTTGTACAGTGCATAAACTTTGCCGAACTATTTAATTTGTCGTGAAAAAGTTATGATAATTGGACTCGAACTAGAGGTTTTAACACCATCATCACACCAGTGACTGTTCAACACGTTTCGATCGTCTCAATCGAAACATCTCTGGACCATTTTCTCGACAGAAGCCTGTGTTCGTGTTTCGTCCGGTGGGCTGGCTAAATCGGGACTCGCGTTTTAATTTTCATGTGCCGCTGCGGTGTGTGGGACGCGTGTGTGCGCGGTGCGATGTGCCCGCGACGCGCGTGAACCGGCCTGTGACGCTCACTCTCCCCCGTGGCTTGCCCGGCCGCCACCCTGTACCCTGACAACCATGTCGGGGGCCTCGGCGCGCCCTGCGACGCGGCTGCCGCGTCGCCAGCGCCCGCATCCGGCCACTCCGCCGGGCCGGCGTGGTGGACCATGATGAACGGGGTCGGCGGCGCGCTGTACGAAGAAGCGCACGCGTCGCCACCCGGCGGTTCGCCTCCGGCCGCCCCGGCTGCCGCGCCGCCCTCCGCCTCCAGCGCCTCGCCCGCCTCGGTCGGCTCCAACCCACCTCAGCCGCTTCACATCCCGGCGAAGCGCTACGAGCCCGAGCCCGGGGTCATTCGGCACGCGCAGCAGCCGTGGGGCTACCCGCCCGACGCCCCGGCCTCCTTCGAGCACCAGTACCCCACCGCCCCCACCTACTACAACCTGCCAGTCGAAAGGGAGCGGAAGTCCACGCTCCCCTTCTGGCCCACGAGCGGCGGCGATTACAAGCCGTACGCAGACGGCGGCTGTCACCAAGGGTTTTCGCAGCCCTGCTGGAACTACCCGTACGGCGCACCGCGGGGTGACCAGCCACTACCTTATGTCGGCGGTGAAGAACGTCGAACAGCTGTCTCCGAGGCGTCCAGTTTTTCCCACGATGCCTACGGTCTACGGAACTATGCGCCCGAGACGGTATCCAGCGCACCATACCCGCCCCCCGGTTCCTTACCCGGTCAGTAACATCAGTAATCTTATAGATATTTATGAGTAGTTCTCTAATCTGGCGTTCATGTACAGCGTCCGGTCGGGGTTTCTGTTTGTAATTGTAACTTATCGTGAATCAAACACGGGTCGGCCAAAACATTTTCTTGAATTTACAAACACATACAAACTTTGGACTAGTTTTCTTTTTTAGACGAACAAGTAACTTTTTTACAATAGGTACATACACGATTTGCAATGAGGCTGATAAACTTGATTTGTAAATTATTTATTATGAGTATGCCAGCCTTGACCCCCGGGTCCGGCGCCCGCTTGCCGCTAGATGGCGCCACGCGGGGCCCGGCCGCGCGGCTGTGTGCGGCCCGCACGCACACTAGCGCGGGCGCTGTGCGCGTGTCGCATCGCAGCTCCGATGCACACTTCACCGTCTAGCTCTACATCTTTTCTCTCGTGGCCGATGAAAAACTCTAACAAGCAATTGTATGCGGTACACTTCATTATTTAGTAATTTATAGCTACTAGATACATTGTTATATGAAAATATTTGGCTCACGAGAACTCTTGGAGAAATGATACTTAATTAATTTTTTTTCTAAGTTTAAGTTGATATATATGCATTTATACCGTTTTATGTAAAATTATATCGAAAAAGCCGTAAGCAAAATGATGCGGTTTTGGTGGTTTCGATGAGATCGATAAAATTGTTGTGGGTGTCAAAGTAAAAAAAATGGTAAGTTAACAAGATAAGCTACAGTTAAAACCTATTAGACTTTCCCACATGTAATACATAAACCACCTCAAACTCCCAGCAAGAGTCCTCAAATACCCAAATCAAAACATTTTCCCACAGACCACCATCAATTTGATGAATGAACGAAACACGTGCTACAAATGTTTAAAAACGTACCGTAAGCACCTTTTTATAGGCAATGTAAAACGGCGCTATACAGCCGACAATAAATTAAACTTTAACGTAAAATAAAGCGCCAATAAAAATGTATAACTAATAAATGAACACGATACCTGAGCGTTAAGACAATAAACCGATCTTTGAGCAGTAGTAATAAACCAAATATTGCTACAATAAACACATTAGAGGCTGATGAGGCGATAAAAAACTAGACAGGAGACTAAGTAGTCGGTGCTTATGATTCGCGCTGTCGTAAGATACATATCACTTTTATGAATCGTAAAGCTGCGCCGACGTCACAGACATGCAATAGTAATGGATTTTGCCCTAAATCGCGGCGGTGGCATATAATTACGAACCTACAAATGTCAATATGAGGGCAATAAAGAGGCCATTCATGAATGCTTGCTGTTAGTTCACTTTCGATCGCCGTCTAACCATAAAGATGGGTTTATCGTGCCTCTGTTACGGCAGAGGTGTAACATGACATAATTTTGCGTAAAACGCGCATATAATGGCCCATTAAAAGGAAACAATTGTTGAAAAAGTTATACGAGTGCTCGCGTCACTTTATGATTGTGTGTTTATGGCCCGCCGGAGGTTGACATTGACTTTGATTTGTGCAGTAACAGGCTTGTAAATTACTACTCGAATAGTATCTTGTCGCGAGTTTAGCTAATATATGGCGTTTCTTAAATCAATTGTAAAAATTTATAAACAATTAATATTTTTTTTTTATAATATAATTATATCACCACAGACTCGTGGTCCGTGCCCTTTTAAGGCTGTATTTTCGTTTTGATCTTTTTCTTTTTTAAACTTAATAAGTCCGACTACTCTACTCTATATCTAAACAATTAATATTAGCAACGAAAAGAACAAAGAAGTAATCGGTTGTTTAAGGAGATGAATTTAACATTATACACAATTATATGAATTTTGATATTTTGAACCTTATTCTGAAGGGCACACGTAGACAATGACCGCACTAGTTTCTCAGAGGATATTCGTAGATAGAGACAATGGCCGCGGTCGGGGAGGTAAACTTTTATGGGCGAAGAGAGCCCACACTTTTATT
This sequence comes from Schoenobius gigantellus, assembly GCA_963935595.1. NCBI lineage: Eukaryota > Metazoa > Arthropoda > Insecta > Lepidoptera > Crambidae > Schoenobius > Schoenobius gigantellus. The sequence continues at coordinate 15,633,467 of OZ012551.1, read as the reverse complement.
GCCACTGATCGCTACCTATCCGGTCATAATTGACAACTTGACTTGTCATTATGCTCACTTTAAACAACTGGAGATTTCTTGAACGACGCTTGAACGAGTGTTGCAAAGTCATTGAATTTCAATTTTGTTTACCCACATTTAATTTTTTTAGACTTTTATTGTTTTTTTACAAGATTAAATGACTTATTAGGATTCAGTTGAGACATATTACGATTTGGGTGTTTTTCTTTTATTAAGTTTTGGTGTCTTGCTGGTGGTCTGTCCAATAGTGGTCTAATGACGATTCTTATTACTTAGCAACTTCTTTATGTTTTAAGGTACTTAACCTTAAAACAACCTTGTTTCTATAATAAAGACCATTATTTTTTATTATTAGAACAATATAGGCGAGCTTTGATGGTTATAATGCTATTGATATTTATGTAAGACGTCGTGTCTCCATGTTGGTCCATCGAGAGGCAAGTCAGTTACGACACGAGCTCGTGCATTCATCCGCTAGACAATGAGGCATCTATTTCGCAACGTTCCAGAGAATACCGTTTTGAATAATAGGAAATGATGCAGAGTGTTGCACGCAGCGAATATCGAGAAGGTCGCAACGTAGCATACAAAGTTTATGGTCGGTGATCTCATCAAAAGGACCGCTCACATAAACCTCCGAGCGTGTTACTTCTAACGCACCGATCGTTCGCCTCCAATTGTTTCTCTGAATGTCGCATGGAAATGGTTAATTTACAGCGAAACGCTCCGCATCCGCCGTCGCGCTGCAGCCGCTGCATTCATAAATAGAACTGCAGAACTTAGCGTAATTAAAATAATTCGAGTAATAGTAGATGTTCAATTACTTTATTCATGAGCCCCGATATCTACAAATGTAGATTCCAAAAAATTATGCACGACAACATCTGAAGCATTTTGCGGTAAATCTCAGAGGTATCGTGCCAATAGATGCATTTGCGTGCTCCATACTAATTGTAACTGGTTATAATGATTTCCATTAAAAATATGCATCGAGCTATTCGTTAACGTGTGTTCTTTTTGTACAGGTTCCTTGTCTATGTCGGTCGGAGTTGGCGTCGGCTGTGGGTCTTCGAATCCGCTCGACTGGACAGGTCAAGTCACTGTCCGCAAGAAACGCAAACCGTACTCAAAGTTTCAAACTCTGGAACTAGAGAAGGAGTTTTTATTCAACGCGTACGTGTCGAAACAAAAACGGTGGGAGCTCGCAAGGAACTTGAACCTAACAGAGAGGCAGGTGAAAATATGGTTCCAGAACAGACGAATGAAGAACAAAAAGAATTCGCAACGGCAAGCGGCGCAGGCGGCGCAGAACAACAACAACAATTCGAACGCAAACAATCATAACCATCACGGCGGCCACCACCACGCGCCGCACCACGTGGCGCTGCACCACGCCCCGCCCGCTAAACATCATCAGTGACCCGCGCCTTTCTCTGGGACTTACCCCCTTCACCACGGTATAGCGAGCTAAATCTGAGAAGGATAAGTTCCAAAGGACAAAAGTGAGAAATGTGGTCGTTTAAAGTTTGAGGATTCGCTCACGTCCGACGTTTGTTACCGTGTGAACCTCGTGAATGTTGCCAGTCTGCTATACCAATCATTACGTAAAATGGACGCTAATCCGCGCGCCTCGAGTCCCAGAGAATCTCATAGTAACATAATTGTGTTGTCGATTTGTGTATAGTATTAATTACGAAATTATGTTCTGTAATTTTAACGAGACTAAGTACATGAGTAGATAACGATTCCTGATATGAATAATATCTAGAATAGCGCTGTCTATGTATTTCACATTTATTTAAGTACGAAATATAAGACGTCACCGATGATTATAGTTTCTAGATAGTTTATTGAAATTAAATTTTTGTAAAATATTTTGTGAGACTGCTTATTGTTGTATTCGTATCGCTTCTGAGAGGGTGATTAGTCTTTAACTAGTTACTTTTATTTTTCGTTACCAAATTGTTAAATTGATTGGGTTGCTTTGGTGGCAGTTATAGATATTCATTGACGACTTGTACTATATTTATGCATTAATTATAGATAGTGGCAGCCATTTTAGCTAAGTATATACCTATCACTACCATCGACGCATCACATTTTCCTATTGATATGATATTGCAAATATGAAAGCCACATTAAATGATCAAATATTTATTACTGTTTATTTCTTATTACATAATTCGTAAATTTTGTTATTTAAATTATGGATTTCTGACAAAGCTTTAACTTGGTTCCAGTAGATTTATACAATAAGTTACTGTTATAACATTTTTTTAAATATTGAAGTTGATGTTATAATCAATTAATTAGGTATTATGGGCAAGTGCATTAATATTGTCCCTTATTGGTTCATAGTGCTGTATGCTTTAGCCTATCCTATTACATTTATTTTGTTTTAGTTGAATGTTTTATTATTTATTTATACACGTACTTTAATTGTAGAGACAATCATGTTTAATTCATTACTGAAAGAGTTCAATGAATTAGCTGCTTTAAAAAAAACTAAGATATTTTAATAGAAAGTATGTTTCGTTTCTCAATGTACAGACGTGCTTCTCATCCCAGCGTAGGATATCAATTTTACACTATTTAGACATTCATCTTCCCTATTTTATGGTATTATTATATCTATGTAATAAATGTTTTATTGTATTGTAAACTTAGTAGTTCGATCGGATCTAATTCATTAAATCTGTATTGTCCCGTATTTATAGTAAATAATTATTAGATGTTTTTGTACAAAATGGCGACCTCGTCTAGGTAACCGAATTTCTATGTAATTTGGAATATTTCACTCAATTTGGCAAACATCTCTAGAAACAGAAAAATCCTCCTTATAACAAAAAATGACTATAAGTACAAGCGTGTTTATCTGAAAAGCAATATACACAGTAAACTTCGTATTACTATATTATTTATTTAAATTGGCTCAGTACTTAGTGTTTGATGTTTCTGGTATGGCTATTTTGTATTTAAACGTTTAATATGAATCTGCTTTTCAGATAATGTCGTTTATCGGCTTCCTTATTCAGATCGTGTATTAAAAGATTTTAAGTAGATATTATAATTAGAACCATACTTACCTATATTATTGTAATAATTAAAGGTCTCGTAATTTTTATTGTACAGATAAATTAATGTAGTTAATCACGGCAGAAATGTGAGGTTTTGTTAAGTATAATGTATAATTAAATTGAATGTGCTCTCGACAGTTTTATGACGAATTTAGAAGAATGTATGAAAGGGAAAAATTAAATACTTCGTCGTGTCTTGGCTAATTTCTTTTAAAACCTCTTTTAACAACAACCAGCGATTAAAACAAGATTGTAGGTGAAATAATAATAGACAATCTTTTAAAATAAATCGGCGTCAAGCGCAAAGAGGAATCCCACGAGTAGTTCATTCTTTATTTTTAGTTGCACCAAAGTAGGTATCTAATAAAATCCAGGAACACGAAGATTAGACTTAGTTTCTGAAAAAAATTATTTAACAATTATTTGACAAAATTATTAAAAGACAAGATTAATAAAAGACAAAATAATTATTGACATAATTATTTAACAATAAATTGGCTATTGAAAAAAATGATAAAATGATAAAATAAGTAATAGAATTTTTACTTACTATAAATATTAATCGAACATCTTTTCTTGAAGTTAAGCCTAAAAAGAACAAGGTTCATTTACACGTCGAATTTGGTGCTAAAACGAGCATTTACTATAGCCACCATATTCTGATGTGGGTATCTAATTATTTTGTAGTATTTTTTATTTCTTTATTTTCACGGAAGCCAATGGACCTAAGCCTATACTGTCATACTCGTAGGTTCTAATAAGTTTTGTTAATAATCATATTGAAACATGAGTATTGCGCGTTTCAGTGTGAATAAATAGAACTACAAGCGACTAATGAGTTTGAATGAAATTGCATATTTAGTACATACCTATCAAAATATTGACACTAACATTGACACCAATATTCCTCACACTAACATTGTCACAGAATAGTCACACCACATCCTTCTTTATTTTTCAAGTCACGTTACATGCATTTTAAAAATAGTGTTTTAATTTTGCAAAAAATATATATTTTTTGGACTTTTTCACTTAAGATCGAAAATTAAAAAAAAGTAATATAAATATTTATTAACATTTAATCCATGTTTCATATTTTTTATCAATTACTGGACAATACTGTTACATTTAGAGATATTAACACAAATTAAGACATTAAGTAAGAAAGTGCCGTGAGAGATTCAACTTACCAACAGATGGCGCTATATTGGATAATATTCCATTATAGTGCCTCCGCAGACCCTGGGGGCAGGAAGGGTAGTCTTCGAAAAATTGCTGGGTGCGGCTAGTAGGTACTTTAGTACTTACATGCTTCGCATATCCTGGGTGACTTTGTGACCAACTGACTAGACTCTGGTATTAAACGAGCATACGCGTCGATCGATCGCTGGAACATACTCATCGAATTGAGAACCTCCTCCTTTTTTGAAGTCGGTTAAAAAGACGCCCCGATCGATTTAAACATAACTTCATAATTTCCCAGTTTTACCCAGTCTTATAAAGATATATATATCAACAAATATAATTACTGTTGTTACACACATATTTAATATTTGCGTTGAATAAGGTGATTTCTCCACATATCAATTCTTTTGAATCTCTCCAAAGTACTAGATAAATACTAGAGAGAAACCTAAACAATTCATTTGTAAACTATTTAGATACATTTAACATTCTGCCGACTAATTTGGTTCCGACGTGGTTGACGTCGGAACCCAAAAATATTATTCGGTAGGATGTTAAATGACAGAAGATGCAGTTTCTAAATTCGTCAATGCATTAGTCACGAATACTGATAACAAACTTGTGTTATGGTGTCTATTTAGATTTGTCAAAGGCCTTTGACACCATCTCTGTATCCAAAATTATAAATAATCTAATCTAAATTAAAAAATATCTAAGCTTGACTCTGTAGGTATGCTTGGTCCCAGTTTGGATATTTTTACTAGTTACTTCATAAACCTTACTAAGTACGTCAAAATTGCTTCCGCTCTTAGTGACCTATATCCTGGTATTCCGCAGGGAAGCGTCTTAGTACCGATTATTATTTTCTTTAGTACCTATATATTGACCAGATGCAGAATGACAGGAGCTTCATTGGTTTGCGGCGACAGCTGAACTACTGATAAGGAAAATGTAATAAATGCTCCTTAAATGGTTAACCATTGGCTCTCAGTAAATCTCCTGACATGAAACCTTCATCAAATGCAGATTATTTGCTGTGATATCTCTAGAGGTTCTAATTCTAACCTTCCATCTGATGAAATTAAAATAAATTCCAATTTAACAAATCAAATAGATTCGTGTACCTGCAAACCTCTGAACGTATTACAGAGTGCTAAATATCTGGGTGTTTATCTCAATAGTAGATTAGACCGGAGTATTCGTATTGAGGTTATTGAGTAACTAGAGTACGGAGGCTTATTTTAATTTTAAAAACCCTCGTAGTTCTTTGAACCGCGAAACTCTTCATTGTCTACCTTGGCCTTTGTCAGTCCTTGTTAAGCTACTGTATCTCAGTTTGGAGCAGAGGCAATAAAACTACGTTCTTGATGTTGGAACGTGCACAGTGCACAGTATTTAAGGTCATAAGAAACGAACATGTTCCACAGTAAGGCTCTACTCTGAGTTTAGTTTTTACTTTCAGGCAACTGGATATTTTAGGAAGTTGCTTCGCAAGTATCCCATGCTATCTCAGCTTTAGCAGCAGACGCGATCTGGTCGAATGGCAACTTTTTCTGCTCCACAAACAATTTGTCATACTGTTAGGCTAAGCATCAGATGGGTGGCCAACCTTTTCGGCATGTGCCAAATTTCGGAGAGGATTTCGGAGTGGGCTGCACTACCAATTTTTTTCCGAAAGGAAATCCAGAAGAAAATTTAATACTAATAATAATAATAATATTAAATTGAGGTGCAAGATCAGGTCAGGTCAAGTCCAAAAGTTAAGGATCCTTCCCTCATGATCCGAGCGAGGAACAAACAAGAAACATTTTTGACGTACCTATGAATTTAAGGAGTTCCCTCAATTTTCATGGGATCCGATCATAAGATCCTGACTTTGGTGACCTTGGAATCACCAAAGGAGTATACTCTATTGAATACAAAAATAATTATGAAAATCGGTCCACAAATGGGGGGAGTAATCACGTAACATATACACAAAACACGTTAAAAATACCTATAAAATTTAAGAACTTCCACGATTTTTATGGGATTTTCCTAACTTTGGTGACCTTGGGACCACCGCAGGAGTAAGTATACTCTATCGAATACAAAAATAATTTTGAAAAATCGGTCTACAATTGGCGGCGTAATCGCGTAACATGTACACAAAAAAAAAAAACATACGGGTCGAATTGATGACCTCCTCCTTTTTTGAAGTCGGTTAATAAAAGAACAGCTAAGATTTTTAACTCAGCTCCGCAAGCCACAAATAACAGTCCCAATCCAATCATGATCCTGTTTTTTGTATTGATCAGTAACTGTATTATAGGTGACTGTTACCACTTACCATCAGGTGGGCAGTTTGCTTGTTTGCCAACTAAGTTGCGATAAAAAAAACTTCAATCAAACTGACATACTCAACTAGGCCCTTTACTGCTCTGTCCGAAAACCATATCCTAAAGATATCATCATCACAGCTCATATACGTCCCCACCGAGGGGCTCGAGCCTACCCTATGTTAGGGTGATTAGGCCTCAGTCAACCACACATACACCTACACACATACACCATTGAATCTCTTCGCAGATGTATGCAGGTTGCCTCACGATGTTTTCCTTCACCGTAGGAGCATCAGACAAATGTACATATGAAATTCGAAACGAAAAACATATTGGTACATGGCGGGTCTCCAACCCCGACCTCCCGATTGGATGGCAAGTGCCGAGTCTACAGCGCCACCGACGCTCACCTATAGATATATAGGAGAGGAATAATAAGTAGCAAGAATCTCGACGAAAACAATTTTTATTCAATAACAATGGTTTTAGATTAAGCTACCGACTAGATGGTAGTGGTCGTCGTAGCCCAAAGATAGGATTACACACTGCTCGGAATCATTACATTACCAATAAAGAACTCAGAATACCAACCCCTTTAAAAGCATTAAAAAGAAACGACGGAAAGCCAGTTAAGGCAATGTTAGGTTCAACCGGGTGACAAGGCTTCACAGTTGGCGCTAACTTCACAGCATGCATGAAACAGGTTCCCGCCATAATAGACTTAATTCATAAGGCAGGAACTCAGCAGCGGACAGCGTGTGGCAGCCATCTTGCTAGTGACGCCCGTTTGTTCGCCTACTTCGATCACAGTGGCGTTTATTGCTAATTTCGGCTCCCAAAAAATATAAGTATTATTTATAATACGATTTGGGCAGTGAGCAGAACACTTAGCTCGGAGGACGGATGGCGGAGCGGAAAGGTTTTCGAGTAGCGGCTTCGTACCGGGAGACGCAGCGTTGGTAGGCCAAGGTGGACTGACGATTTGGTAGAGGTCGCCGGAAGTCGCTGGATGCAGGAGGCACATGACAGATTAAAGAAGATAATCAGCAGTATAAAGTCTAATGCTATAGGGTGTGATAACATCAGTCGGCGAATGATCTTCCCTATTTTGGATTATATTCTCCCTCCCCTTACTGATATTATTAATTCCTCACTTGTGACTGGTACTTTCCCGTCTCTTTGGCGCAAAGCTTATGTTCGTCCACTCCCCAAAGTATCCAATCCAACACTTTCCCAATCAATACCGACCAATTTCTATACTCCCTTATCTTTCTAAAGTAATTGAGGCCTGTGTCTATAAACAGTTTTCCAGTTTTATTTATATGAACTCAATTCTGAGTTCCCTCCAGTCTGGATTTAGACCCGGTCATAGTACAGTCTCTGCTCTCCTTAAAGTGACGGGAGATATTAGAGCTGGCATAAAGGAAACTAAATTAACTGTTTTTGTATTGATTGACTTTTCCAACGCTTTTAATGCTGTGAATCACCAAATTCTTTTGCCTGTCCTCTCCTAAAATGGGGTCTCTCGTGAGGCGGTAGATTGGTTCTCTTCATATCTTCAGGATCGCCAGCAGTCGCTTATCTGGGAAAACGCTTCTTCCTCATGGTGTAATCTTAAGGCTGGTGTTCCTCAAGGCGGCATCTTATCTCCAATTTTATTTTCAATTTTTTTAATCACATTACTCACCAGATTCGCTGTTCGTATCACCTGTATGCCGATGATCTTCAACTTTATGCTCAGGCTGGTGTTGATAACGTAAATGAGGCTATAGATAAAGTTATCGAAGACCTAATTGCTATTAAAACTTGGTCTGATCAGTTTGAAATCTTCGTTAACCCGGCAAAATGCCAAGCAATCACTGTATTTGACAACAATATTGTTCCCTTTTGCAGTAGTGTAAAGGATTTTGGCCTTTATTTAGACGCGACATTTCACTGGCAGTCTCAGGTTTTTAGTATCTGTCAACGGATTACTGGGATTCTAGGGTTTCTGTACCGGCTAAAGAACTTTCTGTCGCCTGATATTAAGAAAATGCTTGTTCAGACCTTAATCTTTCCTGTCGTTGACTATGGTGATGTGTGCTATCTCGACTTGAATGCAGATGTACTCAACAAATTAGACCGGCTTCTGAATAACTGCATTCGGTTCCTCTACAACCTGCGAAAATACGACCACTCATAATATCTGAGCATGGGCAACGTTTGAACAGGCTACCTATTCGGCAGCGTAGACATATTAGAACTTTAAATACCCTTTTCGCCTTTCTGAATGGTCCTATAATACACCCAGTTATTTAAATCCGCATTTTCGGTATTTACGTACGTCTCTTAATCGAGTTCTTCGGTCCTGATCCAATTATCTCCTTACATGTTCATCTCACGGTTCTGCAATAATTCACTCTTCCTTTTTAGGGTTCCGTAGCCAAATGGCAATAAACGGAACCCTTATAGATTCGTCATGTCTGTCTTTCTGTCTGTCCGTCCGTATGTCACAGCCACTTTTCTCCGAAACTTGAACTACACTGTTCAAACTTGGTAAGTAGATGTATTCTGTAAACCGCATTAAGATTTTTACACAAAAATAGAAAAAAAGCAATAAATTTTGGGGGTTCCCCATACATAGAACCGTAACTCAAAAATTTTTTTTTTATCAAACCCATGGATAGGTCTTCAAAAATCATATTGAGGTTTCTAATATTTTTTTTTCTAAACTGAATAGTTTGCGCGAGAGATACGTCCAAAGTGGTAAAATGTGTTCCCCCCCCCCCCCCTGTAACTTCTAAAATAAAACAAAAAAAAATATATGATGTAAATTACCATGCAAACTTCCACCGAAAATTGGTTTGAACGAGATCTAGTAAGTAGTTTATTTAATACGTCATAAATCCTACGGAACCCTTCATAGGCGAGTCCGACTCGCGCTTGGCCGGTTTTTCGTACAATCCATTATTCTCTGGAACGCTCTGCCTTTAGATATTAAGAAAGCTGTCATTAAGAAATCAGTTTATTTATCTAATTGTACCTTAACGTTTAACTGTGGACGTGGGGTCCCAAAAGCACCGCTTTATCTACAAATCTTTCATGTAATTGCCACTTCCCCGCTTCCCGTGGCACTGAGCCTCTCAGTACCTTTCACGTTAGTCGCAAAACGAATTTAGATACCTATAGGTAGTTTTGTTGCCGACTTTAAATCACGTAAGTTTTGAACTTGTAAGGTTTGGCCGGGACCTCAGAGACTCCACGTCCATGTTTTCCATACATAGCCTACTAAACTTTGGCTTATATTTTTTTAAGCTTTCAATAAAAGTTGATAAAAATAATCAAAAAAAACCACAAATAAAATTCAAATAATAGGTTGGGGAAAAAGTTTCTTCGCATTTTTTAAGAAAATTCAAAACATTTTTTAATATAGTTTATTTACATTTAACTAAAGTATGTAGGTACCATTTTGTTCGATAACTTTTTGCCATCTTGTAGGTAGGGACATGATCCCATTGCTATAGAAATTTTGGGACTTCTGGTCAAAATACCGCGACAAGTGGTTTTGGCAGTCCTCTCGTGATGTTAACCTGACACTGCCTAAAGAATTCTGAAGAGACCGAAACAGGTGGAAATCTGAAGGTGCAAGGTCAGGACTATACGGCGGATGCATTAACACCTCCCAGCCAAACTCTCTTAATTTTTGCTGAGTGGCTAAAGATGTGTGAGGTCTAGCGTTATCATGATGAAAAACCACACCCCTTCTGTTGATTAATTCCGGCCGCTTTCTCTCAACTTCTTGCTTTAATCTCATCAGTTGTTCGCAGTAGAGTTCAGAATCGATGGTCCTGCCTGGTGGTAACAGCTCATAATGAATAATGCCCTTCCAATCCCACCACACACACAGCATCACCTTGTTGCGAGTTAACCCGGGTTTCGCCACAGTCTGTGAAGCCTGACCGGCCTTTGACCACGACCTTTTTCGCACGTTCTTGTCGTACGTGATCCACTTTTCATCACCAGTTATCAGCTTCTTCAAAAATGGTTCGGTTTCATTACGTCGTAATAAAGAATCACAAATGAGTACACGGTTCATTAGGTTTCTTTCAGTGAGCTCGTGAGGTACCCAAATGTCGAGCTTTTTTGTGTACCCAGTTTTTTTCAAATGCGCCAAAACTGTTTTGTGGTCAATTCCCAGTTCTTCAGCTACGTCGTAACTACTGACATGCCGATCTTGCTCCACTTTTTCAAAAATGGCATCCATTTTATCTGTAATAGGGCGACCAGAGCGACGTGCATCTTTGACATCAAAATTTCCGGATTGAAAACGCTTAAACCAAATTTGTGCTACTCTCACAGACACTGCACTAGGTCCATAAACATCGCAAATTTTTTTCGCGGCTTGCGTTGCATTTTTACCTTTTTTGTAGTAAAATTTTTAAATGTATCGAATTTCTTCATTAGATTCACTCATCTTGGCGGTACGAAAAACAAATGAAAATCACACATTTTAATAATTTGAATTTGGAATTATGTTCTTTAAAATTTAAACTTTCAATGATACCAAAACCAGCCAGATACAAATAGTATAGCTAAAGAGATTTTATTACAAGTTTATACATACTATAATGCGAAAAGACTTTTTCCCCAACCTAATGACAATCATAATTTTAATTTTCTTCTACTTTCATATAATTTTACAATAAAATATTCAAAATAATCAGCCAAATACGTCAGGAATAAAACGACCATGCACATCATCTGAGAATCTACTTGAAAGGAAAGTCTTTCGCAAATTAAAATTAAATTGCAAATGAGATTACTGCCATTTTCATGGACTTTGATGAATGAGGATGATATTGCAAAGTATTTGAATTCCAAAGAAAACTTTCTTCAATTCCGTGAAGCCGATAGCGAAAATATCGACAAAGCCGTTGTATTACGATTGCTTATTTTTAAATGGTGTCAATTGTTTTATTATTTTTTTACCTATACGAGCTTACTTTTTTGTTCAATTTGCTTATTAGCGTTTATAATTGAGAAAACAATTGTTTTTCTTATTTGATGAGATTTATTTCCATTATTATTTTCACATTAGTGATGGCATCTCGCCAACGGCTGAAAATGCAACTAAAAGTTCCATAATTCCTAAGTAAAGTTCAATAAGGAGTTATTTAAATTGTATTGGTTTAGTTTGATTTTAACCTATTTGTGATGCTTGAGACATAAATTTTTTATCCTTTATACAGGGTGTAACTGAACACCCCAATAACATTTAAGGGTATGTATCCATCAGAAGTAGAGATTCTGTAGGAAAAATATTAGGGCTAAACCAACTTTTTTTTTCATACAAACTAAATAAATTATTTTTTGGTATTAAGTGCCGACAGCCCTACGTAAGCGTACGAGGAATACTACGCTCACGTCATACAAACTAAATAAATAATTTTTTGGTATTAAGTGCCGACAGCCCTACGTAAGCGTACGAGGAATACTACGCTCACGCCTGTCACGTGTCATTTAGTGTTTAAATTTCTTTCGTGTTAAGAGCTGATTATGGTTGTCACTTGAAAGTTTTTGCTTTCAGTTTAAAATCAAATAACTCTGAAAGTATTGGAGTTCCAGGTCTCAGACTAGCATCGAAGGTCCATTTAGTATCTAACTTATATGCCCCTTAAATGTTATTGGGGTGTTCAGTTACACCCGGTATACAAAAAAATGAGAAAACAGGGGCCTCAGTGACCCCAACGTCCATAGAAGTGTAAAGAAAAATGACGTCCAAAGTTAAAGGTTAATAAGGGGTTCAATAAAAACAAAATCATTAAAATATAGAGGCACGTGTAGATGGAATGTATTACTTACAGCATTCTTAAAAATACTTATTGCTGGTTAATAGCGGAATTCTTTATATTGTGCTGCTGAAATATTTATGAAAATTACAGCATCTTTAAACCCCCAATGCCGACTGGCAGAGACAGCTCATAGCATTACTTTCGCCTTTGCGTACAGTTAATAAAGGATAAATAAATAAAATCTTCCAGAAGACCTAGAGGTTCATACTAAATAAGATTTGACGACACAAACTTAACACTGCAGAAATAACATTTTTACCTAACTATATATTATTATTATGATAGTCATTTTTTTCTCACAATCTTCTTCAAAATATTGTAGCTTTTTACCTGTAAAAAATTTCAAAATCGGTTTCGTAGTTCTAGAGATTACTTCCTAGAAACAAACTCACAAATTTGACTTCTTTATAATATTAGTACACATTAATAAGTTTTTCTGAAACTCATACCTGTATGTCTCGAATAAAGGTATTTTTGAAATACCATTGTAAGGAGAATGAGATTTGGTGGATTTCTTGACACAAGTGCTATACATTAATAACGCTCACATACGTTGCAATAAAAATATATTGATCTGAATATATATCCAGTAATTTATCGGAACTCAAAAACCCCAGGATCAATTCAAGAGGATTATAGTACAAAGTATCTTGTGTGGTATGCAACCGATGCGCCCGCGCACGGCCAGGCCGCCTCCTTCGCGATTAGCATATAAATGAAGGCAAACCGAGACAACTTCATATTAAGCCACCACTGCACCGAGACCCTGCCACTTACGACACCATTCAAACAGCTGCACGACCAAGAAAATTATCACGGTTCGGAATAAACCGGTCGCATTAGTTTAAATATGGAACTAGCTTCCATTGGCCAGCTCCCAGCCCTCGGAACACAACAATAATTACTTTAAAATATTGACTATATTTTACACCTACAAATGCGTTTTTATTCTGATATCTTAAGCAGTGATATTGAGGCAACTTTGTTGGTGGCGGCTCAAGCATATAAAGTAAGTAAATATGTAGTGGTAATGAAATCAACGCTTTACTGTTATTGGGGGGCGTTATGGGTATCTTAGCCTCCGTAGGACTCTGGTTAATATTCAATACTCATCGTAAGACGGGTGAAACTTTATTTATAATCTTGTTGCGGTTAATAAAAATATGTCAACATTGCAGACTTATTTTGTTTTTGTGCATTTATTCCGCCTTAATACAGCATAAAATGCTGAAAGCCTTGCTGGATAAAAGCAAATCGCTTTTGAGGTTCCTTTCGCTGCCATTTACATAGTTACTCGAGTAAAATACGAGTCGCGCTTATCTCTGTTCACGAAAGAGTAGGTTTATTCCGTAAGCCATGAGACTCATATTGAATGTGAAATAAGTACATATTATTTTATCTTGTATTTTCCTCGAAATTTTATGTCGCCATATAGTAACAAGAACATAATTATTCAAATCTTCTATTATACCTACCCTATTATATCACGCCATAACATGTCAATGACTTTATCGATTTCATTAATCTTCTTTTATAGTTTTTTAATACTTTGTAGTAGATTTTTACGCATTAAAAATAAAGAAATTTCGCAAAATATTAAAAATTTTTAGAAAACGTACGTGTATAAGTTAAAAGTCAATTTAGTGAGTTTACCGTAATTTGCATTTCTGCGGAGAGATAGAAGACTCGAAACAAAAATAAAATCGAACTTTATATTTTTTTTTATTTAAGCCGATGCCAAACGATAATCTTCTGTATGGTCTTCAAAAACGTATGAACTAACTAATGTAGTTAGTTTTTGGCACCGACTTCAAAATAAAAATTGTGATGTTGTGTGTATTCTGATATTATTTTTTGTCTTTTTAGTGTTTTTCAAGTCAGTTTTTATTTATGATGTATAAGTCTGATTGCAAGTAGGTCATATTCTATGTAAGTCGGTTTTAATTTTTTTAAATAATATTTCTAGTTTTAATAATTTATCTGAACTTAATAGCATCTCACCGAAGCAACTTCAAAGAATACAACTCGAAAGGGTCAATACTTACGTGCTTAAAAATTTAAAACCTCTAACTTCTAAAAGTCAAGGATACTTCCATCATCATCTCAGCAGGTGGAAAAATTCTTAAGGCGATGACACCGACTCAAATAGTGCAATAGCGTCAGAAAAAACATTTGGACTTGGAACTACAATTTTTCGGGTTTTCCACGATTTTTCTGGGATCCAATTATCAGACCCTGACTTGGCGGTAGTGGGCCCAATCAGAAAGTATACCCTTTTAAACTAAGAAAAAAACCTTTCAAATCGGTTAATAAAGGACGGAGTTCTGAGGTAACGAACATAATAAAACAACCGAATTGAGAACCTCATTATTTTCAAGTTGGTTAACTGATCCGTCTGGCTAGAATGATGTAGTAAGCCAATTCCTCCTTGATGATGATTCCAGAAAGAACCCGTATAGTAGAGTCGTACTATATGGGTAAGAGAGACCCCAAGAGACTGCTAATGCAACGTATAGTGCCCTCTCACTCTCACTCAGACACTTTAAAGTCTATTTAGACTTTAAAGTGTCTGAGTGAGAGGGAGTGTTTTAAGTGATAAAGTAACGGGGCTGGTGACCTTACTCACGGGCAGTACTATGACCCCCGAAGTACGATATTATTAAAATTACATATCGATATGAACTGTCAAAACACGTTGAATTTTTCAGCTAACCTATCTTCAAAAATTTAAGTACGTTTTTGTTGGATATTAGTATTGTTATTTTTTAAATATTAATTTTGATAAAATTTCAAAGTAGCGGTTACATAATATTTTGAGAGTTCATATCGATATATCGTTTTATCGTATCGTCTTGTGGTCGTACGGTCTTCTGTCAGTAGTTCATCAGTCATCTTAAAAGCTGTGATTTAGTCATTGAGAGAATTCGGTGAAGAACTTAAAATCAAATCTTCGATTCTTTATAGAAATATGCAACGGACCGAGTTTGGAAGGATTGGTTAGTTGTTTACAACATCACCTCATTACCTCAGTTCTAGCGTACCTTAAAGGGTGTTGTGGGTGTCTTGTCTACCACGCTGGCCCAGTGTAGATTGGTCGACTTCATATACAACTTTGAATTTCTTTGCAGAAAATTATGCAGGTTGCCTCACGATGTTTTCTTTCACCATAAGAGTGTCATTTGTCCGACCCAAAATGAAATTAAAAAAAATCATGTGGGTGTATGGCAATATCGAACCCCGGACCTCCCGATGGGAGGCCTGTGCCGAGTCCACAGCTTCATCGACGCTCTTTCATTACTTAATCTTTACTCTTTAATTACTACATAATCAAAGATAACTTAAGTAAAAGTAAAGGTGATCAAAGGCATTTGGCATTCAAGTCCCATCTATAGCACTATTCTTTGTGAATTCCTACATAAAACTTCGATTGTCGTGAAAAGAATAATAGCGTAAAACTTATTTGGAGGCGTTTATCAGATAATGTAATTATGTACTGAGTGTTACGAGACACCTCGCTCTCTGAGTAATTGAGTGCGCCCTCCCAGCCCTGCGCCGCTATTAGGCAAATCGAATCTGCCCTCCGCACCCCCCGTGAATATGTGAGCTCAGGGCTGCCAACATCGTCACATACCTAAATGTTAAATGTATTCTACTTTAAAGCAAAAATTCAAAGAGAAAGATTATATCCCTTTTATTTTGCTAATGCGAATTATGACATAAGGTTTCTTATGTCCATTAGGTAGAGTAAAGAGTAATAAAAAATATTCAACATGTACACATTGCATCATTTCTTCTCTGCACTATCAACTTGCAAAAATACAGTGATTTGGCTCTCTCAACGCCAAGCTTTCAAATGTTTTGTACAAAATTAATTATGATGTAACGAGTGTACCTAGGACTATTCAACTTCAGCGAAGTAGTTTTTTCTTGTGCCAAAGCAACACATATTATTTCAGTATCTACTGGCTGCCTCAAGAAATTACAAAAAAGTTGAAGTAAACAATTTTTTTTGGCCCTCATTAAGGTTATATACGTAAAAAAGTATTGTCTTAGTTCCAATCAACAAGGTGTTTCATGTTCTTACAACGAGCTCGCGTGCATGAATTTTGACGGTATTTCAATTTAGTATTCGGTCTGAAAGAGCTAGGAGTCCCCGAAAAAAAAATATGGAACCTACTATGAAATTACGAAAAAATCTGCTATTTTACACACAACTTCAAGATCTATGAAGAAGCTGACTTCTTTTTCACGATTCCAAAGCTCGTTCGATAGTGAATGTTTTGTTTGGTGGTCTGAACAATCTCTTTGAATAAATAAAAACGCAACTTTTTGGAACACCTTTTATTAAGATTACACTCATTATTGCCTCGAAAATACCCTCAATAGATGTGACGTATATCAGTGTAAATAAGTAGGTACTATAGTAACAGAAAATAAAAATATTTTTGTTGATTTCAAAATACGAAAAAAAGCATTTTCACCCTTTAATGTTTAAAGAGCGTTGGAAATATTATATGTCGAGAATATTTTATTAATTTAATCCACCAAAGCGCTTGGAAGTCCTGTTTGGCACCGATCCAGAGATTCAATTTGCGCGGATGTAAATAAAACGAGTCGGCTGGGAAACGCGCCACGCACCGCCTATGCGGGATTCAATTTTGATAAGTACGAGGTTAACCTGCTCGTACTAATGCGCTGCGATAATTTTATATTCAGCTTAGGTACGGCGCGTTTCTGCGAAGGTGTACTTGATTTTTTCACATCAGGTGTGCTAACATGCAGTGAACAAAAATAAACAGGTACCTGAATATCGTTAGAGTATGCTATTGAGTTTATGTAAAAAGTTAGAAAGGATTCCCGCATCATTATTTTACTCTTTTGAAATCTTATCTACGAAATATAATATTCCAAGTTATTGTAAATACTGACACCTAAAATTTTACGAAATAGGAGCTGGTATTCCATAAGGGTCTGTACTAGGACTCGTTCTTTATACCCTGTTCAAGGCTGATCTACCTGAAACCCCTGGAATCTTTCAGCAAGTTTTGCAAACGATACAGTGGCTCTAACTAGTGACAGGGATCCAATAGTGTCCTTACATTAGCTCCAAATACACTATAATGCTACACATGACTGGCTAAGAAAGTGGAAAATACAAGCTAGTACCTCTAAGTCGGTTCATGTGACGTTTACCTTGAACACCGGGAATTGCCCGTTAGTACACCTTGGAAATGAGACACAGCCCAAAATGATGTGGCAAGATATTAAAGCATATACTTGAACAGAAGACAAACATGGAAAACATAAATAAAAAAAAAGATGAACTTAACATACGATTTCGTTCCCTAACGTAGTTGCTGGGCAGGCAGTCAAAACCAAGTCTCAGTAATAAGCTGCTTTTCTTTACCACGTTGAAACCGGTCTGACGTTGATATCAAGCTTTGGGGTACGGCTTAGCAATTCGAACCTTGAGATACTGCAGCAATTCAAAACTCAGTACTGCGTACCATACTAAATGGACCTTAGTTTACAAAATGTAACGAGATGCATGAATACCTAGAGATAAAAACTATTAAGAAGGAAATAAACACTGTGGCGCGTCGCTATAAAGACAGATTATCTCATCACAAAAATAAACTGGCCGCAACTCTGAACAATGACTGCCTAAATATAAAAAGATTAAAGAGATACCACATTAACAGCCTTCAGTCCTAAACTTAAATGTTCTTTTTGCTATTGAGAAGAGTCTCTTAATGGAGAGACCATCTCTACAATTTAAGCCTAACAACGGATCCGCTTATGGTGACCCCACTGATTGCAGATAGTGTTAAAATAATAAAAAAAATTGGCAAAACAATTGACAAATTAGCAGGCTGGCTGTTTAATAGTACAGTATCCTATAGTAGTAAGAAGTAGGTGTAAGCTCCTTGTTGGTAGTGGTAGTCGCAGTGTGGACCCTACCACGCGCGTCCATAAGGGCAGGAAGAACACCGGGGGGTTTAGTGGGTAGGCCTGGCACTCTGCCGGGAGAGCCCCACACACGCTCGTCGTCTAGCCAACGGCGAGTAAGGTGCGGTCACGCAACCCCTCGAAAAAAAAAAAGGTGTAAGCTCCTGAAAGATTTGCATATATACCTACAGTCCCTACAAGTACCCTAGTGTTGCCAATATGCTAAATAAGCGGCTTTAGCTATTTGTGTCGATTCAGACAAACAACTTAATTAAACTAAACTAATTTGACAGGTCTAAAAATAAAGCCGTCACTTTTAATCCCTTAGGGAAAAATGAAAGATGACGATAGTTTTAATCCTGTCAAATTAGTTCATAGTTAAATTAAGTTGTGTGTCTGAATCGACACCATTGTAAATACTCACCAATATCCTGTCTGTGACGACAGATAGTCGAACGCTTATTACCCTTTCACGAAAAAAGAACTTATAAACTTGATTGTGATTGTGATTAAGGCAGGTGTTAGTCAAGGCTAACAGTTTTTATATCCAAATTATGGTTCATGTTTATTATTTTACTCCTCAACCAATAATGTGCCAGCTATGAATAACATAAAATAAAAGCATAATAAGGATTTTTTTGTGAAATTTAATCCTCCCTAAATAAGTGAAAATACTTTATATATATTCTTAAACTTAATAAGTTAGATTAAAATAAAATAGATAACACGAAGCTCCATTTACGAATAGAGAAAGGTCATACTTTAAAATGGGCTTACCTTTTTGTAAGTATCGAACACGTTAAAATTAGATGTGTGTTTATATTAAACGGCGAAGTGTTTAAACCATTTATGGCTCTTTATGCCCGAACAAATAACGGAGTTATGTTTGTTGTTTTTAGGAAAATTTATTGTTATCTCCATCAGATAAATGTCAATCTATTTCATCAGAGTTATACTTTTCCTAGGACAAGAAATCTATCAAGATTTCTATACAAAATGAAGACTTTTAATGATTGAAATAAGATCAAAATGTTTTGAGTTTACGATTTCCAAAAATTTCTGTTATTTTCGTATTTTTTAGTTTATTTTCTATTTTTTTAGTAATTTTTATTCTTTAGGTAGGTATATTAGTCTCAAAATTACCTAATACCAAAAATGCCATCATGAGAACATTGTATAGTTTTTAAATATTATTTTATTTTGACAACAATGAAGCAACAATGAATTTTCAGGCAAATTTCCATGAATAAATAGTTATTTAAATAAAAGGGGTCAATTAAAACAATTTTAAATTCAACTTTTATATGGAAAGGATATTCATTGAATTGGATACAGTCTGTACATTTCCGTTGTTTCAAGTTTGGTGTTTTTATTTTTAATAAATATGATCATTAATAGTTATTTGTTATGCATGGCTGCAAAGTTGGTTTTTGTCGTGAGTACTGAATTTGAATCCTGAGAAAGTGAAGGATTGAGTTTAAAAGTAGAATCCTGAGCGTAAAGAGGGATTCAA
The DNA here is from genome assembly GCA_963935595.1 of Schoenobius gigantellus. NCBI lineage: Eukaryota > Metazoa > Arthropoda > Insecta > Lepidoptera > Crambidae > Schoenobius > Schoenobius gigantellus. Next base: position 15,613,570 of record OZ012551.1, on the reverse strand, counting down.
AGGCATGAGAGGCACATTTGGAGCCGGGCGCAACTCACAACTTTTCACCTCACCCCAGCAAGGCAAAATACCTACTACTGTTATAAAACATTTCAACATCGAATACAAAATGACGCAACGAAAATAAATACCTACTCGGACGTTGTGACGTGAAGAATCTATCATGTAATCACTTTAAGCATTCTTCTTTTTTGAACGCGAAAAAGTTTTTGACAGCAACGTTTGAATTCATAATCCCGGTCCATATTCTTCTAGCAGAAAGATACGCTATCAGTAAAATATACTTTACGCAGATTTTGAAGAATAAAAAGCCTTTCCGAGCTGGTGATGTGATAAAAATAATGAATATTACTTGTAATATTTTGCTTTTGTAAGAAAACTACTAAGTTGAACACCGAAATTGAAATAAACCATTAAAGGCCAACACTGTCGACGTCGCGACATAACAAAAAGTTCCCCCAAAAACTTTTCCCAAACTTATCAGCAAATAAGCGTTGTTCGTCCAATGTTTGTTGTGCAGAATAATAAAAGTATTCGACGTGCGAAAACATCAGCCATCCCCTTCGGCCGTGTAGCTCCATCCCTTTCGGTTGGAAGCGGACGGCACGTCCGGGGGCCATAACGCCGTTTGATGATCTGCTCTCCAATGCTGGCTGAGGCGATATAAAGCAAGATGTACGGCTGCGCTCTGGGCGACGCCTATATTTCCTAAACATCTTTCGGCGTTATAATTCTGTACGATGTGACTTTGGTGCGGGGAACGTTTTGATTTTGTTTTTGTGTTGATTTTGGTTGAAAAGTGTAAGCTAGTGAACGTGTAGGTATTTAATCTCAAAGCGGACACAGGTATGTTACATGCACATTTAATTATCACGATGTTTTACAACACGAAGTCATTACACATAATCGCGATGAGCTGCCTTGTGTTTAAAATTGTGTGGAACTTTTGTGAAATATATCTCTAATTTGAGAGTCAATATCAGTAAGTTATCAAATAATTAAATAAAAATATGTTTAAGTGTTATATCTTTATATTATATTAATATTTTGATAAAAAATATAAATACACCTCATATCAGTGTAAACTTACAAAGGGCGTCGGTATCCTGCGCAGACGCAAACTTGACTACGAAATGCGATTTTGTAAGTCTCAGCTGTTCAGGCTCATGCAACTTGGCAAACCTAAGCAAACTGGATTTTAATTGAACTTGGATTTTAATTTGTTTAAAAATAAATTGCGATTTTTTGAAAAAAAAAATCGTTTATTTTGACATAATGTTCCTTTTGGAATGGATGTTGTATTTCATTTTGTGATGGATGATCAAGTGATGGAATTTCTCTATATTGAGCTGTTATTATTTATTCATTATTTCATTGTAAACATCGTGATTATTAATTTTATGAGTTAACATGGAAAATAAGCAATTACGTATCATTTTTTAAATCATTTTATTATACAAGTTTAAAATGGAGCATAAAGCAACGGAAGCATGTCGCAAAATTAACAGCGTATTCGGCGAAGGAACAGCTAACAAACATACGCTACAACTTTGGTTACAACATTTTCGTGAGGGAGATGAGACACTTGCTGCAGATAAGGAAAGCCGTGAGTGAAAGGCGGTCCTCAATAATGACTTATTAAAGGCTTCGGTGGAAGTGAATCCACGTACAACAGTCCGAAAACTTGCAGAAGATTTAGGTGTTACAATTGGAACCATTTCCAACCACCTGAAAAAACTTGGTAGTCAAAATATCTAGACAAGTGTGTTCCACACGAATTTAACGAAAGTCAGAAAAATCGTCAGTTTAAAGTTATGTCTTCACTCATTTTTTGCAACAATAATGATCTTTTTATCGACCAGATAGTGACCATTCAGCTCAATGGTTGGAGCATGACCAAGCCCCACAACATTTTGCAAAGCCAAAATTACATCAAATAAGTTGATGGTGACTGTTTGGTGGTCAGCGTCTGGCCTCATTCGCAGCTTCTTTAATGATCATGGCAGAGATATCTGTAACCAAATGAACGAAATGCATTTCAAACTATGACAACTTCAACTAGCATTTATAGAAGAAATATATATACACAAATAGAAGAATACAAATTTTACTTCACTATACAATGCGAGGCCACACATCGCACAATCGACCCTACAAAAAATTATCCAGATGGGGTGCCTAATTCTCATCGACACGATTCTCATCGTAACCTTCGTGAATTATTTTTATTTTGGCTTATTGAAACTATTTTAATAAAACAAATTATAGCACTTGATAAGACGCGTAAATTAATAAGTGAACCAATCTAATTAGGAGGAGTTTGGAAGATATAGTGTTTTAATATTCTTGACCCCACGAAAGTGACGCAGTTATCCACGAAAGTGACTCAGTAACTTAAGAGATATTATTAATATTATTATAAATTAAAAAAAGGACTAAATTAATGTTCATGGACTCGCAGATCAGTCTTTTTGTGATCAGAACCTAACATGTCATCCTAACAGGCAAATAAGCAGTTTGGTTCTAGATTCGGTGATCTTACCCTATGGAAAAGGTTACCTTTATACCCTATCATTTAAAACACCACAATTTTAATGAAGATTTTTTATTACGATACATTGTTGAGTTGATTTTTTCTAGATGTTTTAAAATATTAAAATTTATTTTTAATCGACTTCAAAAAAGGAGGAGGTTCTCAATTCAATGCGTATGTTTTTTTGTGTGTATGTTACGCGATTACGCCACCAATTGTAAACCAATTTTCAAAATTATTTTTGCATTCGATAGAGTATATTCCAAGGGTGGTTCTATGGTCACCAAAGTGAGAACTTGATGATGGAATCCCATAAAAATCGAGGAAAACCCTTAAATTTTTAGGTGTGTCCAACATGTTTTGTGTGTATGTTACGCGATTACACCGCCAATTGTGGACCGATTTTCAAATTTTTTTTTGTATTCGATAGAGTATACTCCAAGGGTAGTCCCATGGTCACCAAAGTCAGGATCTGATGATGGGATTCTATGAAAATCGAGGAAAACCCTTAAATTTTAAGGTGTGTCCAACGTGTTTTGTGTGTATGTTACGCGATTACTCCGCCAATTGTGGACCGATTATCAAAATTCTTTTTGTATTCGTTAGAGTATACTCCTAGGGTGGTTTAATATAGACGTTTAATGTTGTCTGTACCTATTCTTATATTATTTTCAACTTTTCAGTGTTTTTGAAGTCGGTTTTTTTTATTTGTAAAATATTTTTAAGATTAAGAATAGCAAGCTAAATCACATACAACGTAAATATCTCTTATATTTTGGGCATTCGATTAGATGGCTTTTGATATTAATTGCTAAAATAGATTGCGTACAATATTGTCCACGCAAGTGATTGGAATGCACATGATATGCATAGGAATAAATAAAAACTTACCAATATTTTATATCTCGGAGTGATAGTCCCTCGTCTGGATTATCTTATGATGCGTATACGACTGATATTAATTTTACCGAATCGAACTCTATGACTCGTTCCTACAGTTATGTTCGACAGCAAATCTTCATAATTACACAAATCTTAAGGTACCTAAAATCGTGTGACCGACACATATTGGGTGTTTAATTAAAAAAAAGACAAACATATTCTTTTTAGACTATTATGTGTAAAGTGTTTATTTAATTACTATAATTTTTAGTATATGTAACATACAAATATGGTGAATTTTGGTGATGTAGTAACTAAATGTTTTACTGAAACGGGAAGTGTGACACGATGAGAATGTAATTTTGACAAAGTTCATTAATTTTAAAAATGTATTATTACTCTAATTTGGATACAATTGGTTTGTTTAGTAGCTTAATACATGTTTAATCTTCGGTATAGAAGTTTTCTTCTTAAATTAAACCGTTTAAGAATAAGAAATATAACTGCGTGACCATTAAATTTGAGCTCTGATGAGTATTACCCTGGTACGAAATCCTGCTACACCCAGCAGACTCGCTAGACCTTCACCCACTGACTAATAAATATTAGGACAACAACCTTTTAAAGAATAAACGTATTTGAAACCAATTCGTTGCCAAAAAAACGCCTTCAATGATTTCATCGTTTTCATTACTCCGGAATATTAAAAGTTCGGCATTAAAAAGCTTCTATCTCGTTGGTCAAGATGTATTGAATCAAATAGTACCTTCCGATTTTGACACATACAAGTTTTGATGTACTTAAAATACGATCATTAAAAATTTTTGGTTAAAAACCGCAATTTATTATAAAACACCTAATTCTATGTCCAACAAAGGAAGTCCGCCGGATGAAAAAATATTGTTTTTGATTATTATTATTTTATACAACACAGACTCGTGGTTCGTGCCTTTATTACACTAGGTTTTCTTTTTGAGCTTATTAGGTATAATTAAAAGCCGACTACTCTACTCTTATATCTAATGTGAGTTGCGCATAACTATCCAACATGTTCTATCTATATTTTACATACACCCACACACACATGCATATACATTATATACATACACACACATATGTATTACACTCCCATTACATTATATTCTTTACATATTATTGATTTTTATTGTTCTACATTAATACATGGAAACTTTTAATAACATTACAATATATTATTATAATACACTGTTATAATTTTTTTTCTCTTTTTAACTGAATGTATACATTCTATATTCTAACACGCATTTTTAACTATTTCCTTAACTATGTCTATATGTATGTGGCACTAAAAACGAAAAAAAGAATTTTTAAATTTATGACTTGCGGTAAGTGCGTGGTTTTCCGTACCAGTCGCTGCGCATATCTGGGCTCTGACGGCCATTTTCTTGTTATAATCGATGATCTCATGATCCGTTGCCGTGCTAGAAAAGGCAATGAGGCATCTAAGTGTGTCATCCTCCTTCATCTCCAGGTAGTAAGAGGTGCAGGTCACCTGTGCCTTGTTATGGCAACTACCTCGTGAGGGACGCTGTCGTGGACTGGGTTTTTTGATTCCGCTCCTCTGAGCACAACCACGTGGTCGTACGTTAGCCCCTGTGCTTTATGGATCGTGAGCAGCCTAGACTTTGCTTCAGTGCCGAATTCATCTCTCTTGTGCGCTTGTTTCTCATCTTGAGTGAAGTTCAGGAAGAGAGTATTGAAGTCGCACCTTCGCAGTCTCACTCCCGAAGCCATTCTGCATATCAAGGATCTCAGTACTTGCCGGAATGTGTAAATACCCTCGTAGATATCTTGGAGGGCGTATACATCCATCAGACTTTGGTGTGTACAATAGGCAATTTAAGCACAAGGTCAGTGTGATAATTTAATAAACTATTTTGTTTATCCTTTTTTTGGTTTCGAAGGATGTTGATACTGATGTCATTGTCGTAGGCAAAAAAAATGAAAATTAATTTACAACAAAATTTTGTAAATATTAAATTTGCCCTTTTTTCTCAAAATATCCTCATATTAATCAAATTATCTGCTGAAAGCTCTATAAACACTAAATTAATAAAAATATTTGTGTTTTCTATTTCTTTTTCATTACCTCTACTCTAATATTTCAGGTCTTGGCCTCTTTCATCTCATTCTAACTGACGATGACAGAAGACTAACTTGCGAAGTACCTCCATTTTACAGGTAAACAAAGTCATATGTTCTTGTTTTTGAGTCACCAAAGTCCAACGTGGGCACGCTGTTAGCTTGTACTGGTGACGAATTGGTTTGGCAACACACCAGTGACTGTTGTCGCAAACGATAAAGGCTTATAGACATGAACCCATGGAGGTCACGGAAGCCGTTAAGAATCACACTACATGCTACATAAAAAGTATCAAAAGTGTGTTATATCAATCATCGTAACGAACATGTGGTAATGGAAGTACTTAGATTTTTGAACAACAAATATGTTACATGCATAAGCAGACTGCCCTTATGGTTTGTGGCAACAGCCACCTGATACGTTGGTTATTGACAGATTCCCAATTCTCCACACAGCGTATGTTTCCAACTGGTGAGATAAGATGTACAAGTTAGTGTACCCAGTATCAGTAGTTGTACTGTTCAAATAGCAATGAAAGCTCTGTTGCAGCAGATAAAATGTAGAGGAATTCACGTAGCCATCTCAATGCCCTATCTCCTTCAGCTGAAGATGAAAGAAAGTATGATAATATTAAGATATTAATAATCCAAAATACTGAAGATTTATTTGGGTCAGAATGATAAAAATCAAATTCTCGCAGTAATCATGTTATTTCGGATTGGAGGTTTTATTATTAGATAAAAATCACGATAAATTCATACTCCTATTTCAGAAAATTAATCTCACCATGAGACAGTAGAGATGTATAGCTGAGACGGGCAGAGGGCCACGTTTAATAGTGAAGGGGATACTACTCCTTACCTTGGGATGACTGGTGTTTGTTGATAATGAAGTAGGGTGATATAATGTTGGGAGTATTTTAACGTATCTTGGCGTTTCATCCAATAACCCCTCACCTACTCAAAAATCTCAAAATGCACCTTGTTGTCCATCAACTGGCGATTCTTTGGCATAACCTTAAACAGGGCCAAACTCCCTTTTTAAAGAAGATCTTTGCACAGAAGTATTCATAATTATCCTTTTTATTTTTAAATGGCGGCAAACTTTACCTTCTTGGCGTAGAAAATTATCAGTAACTTTAAAAATAATTCTAATAAATTTCAATTTAAAGGCTTACGACAACAGTCTCGAAAAAAGCAGATAAACAGGTATTTCTTTTATTGACGCAGCCGCCCATACAAGGCCACACCTTATAAAAATATGCAACACGGCGGCGGTACGTTACGGAGCGGATACCAATTCTATCAACAACCCATAAACCGCAACCTTTCTTTGTCTCGCTTCTTAATACTATCGTGGCGGCGAGTGAGATAGAAATCTACAAGTTTAATGGCCCGTTACGCGGGAAAAAAAATCAGTCCGCATTCGCGAGCGTAGATACGCAAGTGATAGTGTCATGTCGGAAGGACACTCGGTGCAGGGTGCAGTGATGAGGCGACTTGTTGCGCGAATAACATGTAAGTACACTAATTAGCATATATACGACTGTACGAGGCGTCGGCCGTGCTGCGCCTAGTCACTGGCCCGCTCTGTCGGGACTGGTTGGTCCATCTCGCGTTCTTAGGTGTCATTATGTCACTTGCTTGCTGATAGTAATGAGCGATGGCCGTGTTTATATCTCGCGGTTCATTCAACTCTTGTCTAGGTCAAGTTCTAATGGCGGTTATGTTTGAAATTAAATTTGATATGCGCGACTTTAGATATCATGTTTGGATAAATTAGTAAATAGTGATTTTGCTGCACGAGTTTCTTAATATGTTAGATCAAAGATAATTAAGTCAGCGTGTGCCTTTTGTTTTGGTGTTTGCTTTGGTGTATTTAATTACATTTTTATTTCTATATTATTTGCATAATTTTTTCTCACTCTACAACTTAACTACATAAGCAGGTGTACATATTTATGTAGCACCTGCTTTTTACTAATTATGACAGCATGTGCTCTACATTTATTTTATACTTAATTTGTCACAAAGTTTATGTATTTTGCCAAGATTACATATTGTCAAGAGTATGTACAGTAAGCTCCCATTCAAGCTTTACATTTGTACTACGAAAACCGCCACTATTACGAGCAACATAAGAACGGTCCAAAGGTCAAACAGTATAGCTTGATAAGGAGCTTACTGTACCTATATAAGTAATTTTAGATTTTGATGAAGTGACCTTCTTTTTTTCTGTTTTGAGGATATTTTACAGGAACACGACTTAACAAAGTTTGATTTTTAGAATATTTCTAAAAAATTCTGATGACGTTTGTTGGAAATTTAAGGCAGAAAATTTCTAATATTGTTACAGCATGTTAATGTTTGTATGAAAACTTTTTCAGCAAGGGATAGAAATCGCAACTTAGCTGTATGTTTAAAAACTTTATAAAAAGCTATGAGAGATTTGGCACTCACATAAGCCAAATCATTCCTATTTTAATTGAAAGTATGTATGATTTTTTAGCGATTTTGAATTTGAAACTTTGTCGACATAAGCTTTGTTTCATATCTTAAAAACAGATTTCCCTGAATTTTAATTATTTTAATCGTAATTGAAGGTTTACATGATGTTAAAATTTGTTTGTATAATATACAAACAAGATATCTACAGACGAAAATTAGTTATTACAATATATTATATTGTAATAACTAATTTTCGTCTATAGAGAATAATATAGAACTCTCTCGGGAAAATAGGTCGGTCATGGTATAAATATAGAGGGAATTCTATATTCTCTAGAGCACATTTCATTGAATTAATTAATAACCCACTTTACTAAAATATACAGTTTTTTTTTATTAACTAAGAATGCAGATTGATAATTAAGTGTCTAATAATTCAGATGGATAAATTAGGTAAGTACGTATAATAAGTTCCAGCCTACCTATAAGTTGCAGCAACTTTTTCAACCCTAAAATTAGGGTCAAATTATCTGTTTAATTTAAATCAATAAGCTCCTTTAATTCAAACAAAATTTTGATTGGGTAAAGAAATCCCATTCCTTAATTGGGAATTGTGATCAGTCATCAGTGTCACGACAGCTGGTGTCAGTTTCTTCATATTATGCTTATTCTATCATGCTTGTAAAAGCCAGTTACACTTGTATCACATAGAGCTTTCTGTCAAAGAAGTGCACATCCGCAGATAGTCCATTGAAATGTAAAATTTTTTTGACGCAATTTTTTTAGATGCCCAAGAGGGGTTAGTGTAAACTTAAATTCAAGTTTGTGGGGTTGCATGTCTGCAACCCTTGTCCCATCTTGGGAATAGGGGTACAAGTGGTTTTTATGGTTTATCTGATAAACTATAGGTCTCACAAAAACGTTTTTATTGCAAATAAAATTCTCTACAACTTTAGTCAAGTAACTTTTAGTCGTAGGACCAAAAGTAACAATGTTATAAACTAAAAAAATAAAAAAATATTTTACAAGAAATAAAAACCGACTTCAAAAACACTGAAAAGTTAAAAATAATATAAGAATAGGTACAGACAACATCACACTTCTATATTGAAGTTGGTGCCAAACGATGATCTAGAAAGTCTTAAAATTTGGCCCAACTTTAATATAAAAGTGTGATGTTGTCTGTACCTATTCTTATATTATTTTTAACTTTTCAGTGTTTTTGAAGTCGGTTTTTATTTTTTGTAAAATATTTTTTATTTTTAACTTTTTAGTGAATGAAATCATTATAGTGAAAGAAACCCTTATTAAATTTAATTTGTTTCCCTCAATTTTCATGGGATCCCATCATCAGATCTTGACTTCGGTGATCTTGTGTGAGTATACTCTATCGAATACAGAAAGAATTTTGAAAATCGGTCCACAATTGGCGGAGTAATCGCGTAACATACACACAAAACACGTTGGAAACACCTTAATTTAATGGTTTTCCTCGATTTTCATGGGATCCCATCATCAGATCCTGACTTTGGTAACCATGGGACCACCCTTGGAGTATACTCTATCGAATACAAAAAGAATTTTGAAAATCGGTCCACAACTGGCGGCGTAATCGCGTAACATACACACAAAAAAAAAACATACGCATCGAATTGAGAACCTCCTTTTTTTTTTGAAGTCGGTTATAAAATTGATGATTTTTTGAGGAAAAATTTCTATATTGGCCGCTATAAATTATTTCTGATCATTATATAAAAAAAATATATCGAACCATTTTTATAGAGGGGTTTTTAAGAAATAATTTTCATTACAAACTTTTTAAATTTTATTATTTGTTTTACAGCGAATTTTATTTGCAATAAAAAATGATTTTTTTTTGTGAGACTTATAGTTTATCAGATAAACCATAAAAACCACTTGTACCCCTAAGATGGCGGCCGTGGGACAAGGGTTGCAAATCCACAATCTGGGATTTAACTTAACACTAACCCTTTCTTGATTGATATCTAAAAAATAAAATTGCGTCCTCTGACAAATGCAACCCAAATGTAACTTTTCAACGGACTATGAGGTTCTTGAAAGATAGACGTTGTACTATAGATCAATAGTATAGCTATTGATCATATAGGATAGCAATTGGGTCTAGCCAAAACCAAGCAGTCGACCAATCAGCACTGGATCAGCGTGGTTGACTAAGGCCTATATAAACACTCTAACTTAGGGCAGACTCGAGCCCCTCGGTGGGGACGTATACGTGCTGTTATGATGATGATGATGATGAAAACCAACCAACCTGCCAATTGGTAGTTTTTGTTTTTAAAATAGGGGCTGGTCCCTATGCTTTTTAACTAACTCGGGTCCAATTGCCTATTAGGTATCAAATTGAACTATAAATGGAACGAATCCCTGGCCCTAGGTTTTGTGTGGTACACCAATTACCTGATCAAACTTTTCGATTTAAGTATAGAAGTATATTTGATTGATGTTGTCAATATCACAGGAGTCAATTATTTATTATAAAATGATATAAAATAAATAATTTTCAACTACATAATACACAACCCAAAACAATACATAAATGTAAACATGACGGAGTACAAAAAATTCATCACATCACAAAGGACGTACAAAAACTTTGTCTACACATCTCAATGTCTGGACCACGTTGTCAGTTTAGTCCACCCTTTCAGCGATTTTAAATGTGCGCCCGAACTTTCACAAAATTAACATAACAACTGCCACCGACGGTCGATAGTTTGGTAACAGTTTCTTTTAGGAATTTGAAATGCTCATTGTCCCTTCCGCGTACTTTCAATATTTGCATAAAAATGTCGTTTATTTCAATTCGAAAGTTTCATAGTGGCCCATCTAAACTGATCACAAGTGAATGTGGAAGGCATTGATAGGTTCGAAAAATCGATAGATTAGAATATGTGATACGATTGTAATAAGCAATAAAAATCCCAGTAGTTTGAAAATAGCTTTGAAGTTAGAGTAAATTACAAATAAGACAGTCTTAATACTGAGAAAATTAAATAATCCTTAATTAGATTATATTTTATGTAACTTTGTCAATGCTATTCGTAAATAATGAAGCTTTCTTTTCAACCCACCTGAAAAGTATTACTAAACTTTGTACTTACTCCATCAACCATAACTGAACCAGCACTTTGAGGGACGGTTTTAACCCAAGGGGTAAAAAGTTTAGAAGCGTTAAGAAGTTCTGAGCAAATCGGTGAGAGTATTAGTTAACACTGAGAGTATAATGATTATGACTATTGAATTTAGTTTAGTTTAAGTTCATTAATATTTAAATATATGAAAGCGAAAGGAAAAGATAATTTATTAAATACCCGACTAATCACGAAATCTATTAATTAACTAAAATACTACTGATACTCAACGATGACTAAATATGAAACAATATAAGTAGATGGAAAATTATACGAAGGACTCGTTAGGTTTGAAAAAAATTTAGGCAATTCTCTCCTAAAAGTGCATAATATATAAAATACTATTCTTTTGGGGGATTGAAAATAGGAATTTATTGAAGTTAAATCACAAGTTTCTAAATTGGAACTATGTGAGATAGTCTTTAGGTTTATAATTGAAAAACAAAAGTAGAAAGTTGTAACGGGTAATAAAAAGTAAAAGGCGCGACTTTTATTCACGTGTATAAACCATCAAAGATACATCTTTATGAAGTTAGGTAACTACTTTATATAAACAGTTGCGTACAAAACCATTGAAACGTCTAAACTTTAAACCGAAAAGTGATTTTGAAACTAGGTCGCCCACGCCTGTTTTTGTCTCGTCAGCTCATTCTAATGCAAATAAACGAGTGGCCAAAGTTTTGTGGCCTTCAAATAGGTCGCTTCCACAAAACGTCTGTGGCTACCGGTGGTGACGCTAGTGCAAAGTGTTGTGCAAAATGGTTGTATGATGGGTACCTATTAATTATCTAGTTCAGTGCAATCTAGTGGCCATAGAATTTAAGGTGTTTACTCAAGTATAGAGGTATGTAATAACAATCTTGGAAGGTTTGTACAAACTATTTTTACGAACTAGAACTGTCAGCAAGGAGGTAAAATGGCTGAAATCATTTGTTTATGAATTGGGATGATTGGGAGATAAGATCTGACGCGATTCTATTTGGTAGCAGTTTGATTTTCTTCTGGATCAAAATATCAAAGGCTGTTAAGCAGTGAAAGCTGTGGGATTACTAGTGCATCAGAATTAGTTATATAGGGTTTATATTTTTACCAAGGAAAGGCAGCAATTTTCTTTCACATAGCACGCAATGACAGAAAAATTGGCGCGGACTTGCACAGATTAAAATGGAAATGTTGTAAGGGACTTTTACTCATACACGACACAAATCACTTAATGATTACTTATATTATCGGTCACTGTAGTTCTATGACGTTTGTTATGTGTGTGTAGGTATACCGGGTGATTATTCTTAATAGGTCAGTAGGGGGAAAATCTATGTTAAGAAAATGTTATAAATTCTGCAAGTTTTTCGTTGTTATTGTTGATGTATTTTTTTTTTCTGTTGACGTTCAGTCTTTAAATTGATATTTTGCTATGTTGTGTTCTGGCTATAAATGCACACTGTTTTGTTTAATTTAAAACACTACCTTCTGGATTTACTTGTCATGTCTGTGACAGTATATAAAAAACGTTCATTTCTATGAATTTTTCGCAGTACACTTCATTTTTTCGTCCTCATTATCATCTCATTCGTACTAATATTATAAATGCGAAAGTGAGTTTGTTTGTTACGCTTTCACGCCTAAACCACTAAACTAATTTCAATCATATTTGGTACAGGGATAGCTTAAGCCCTTGGGAAGGACATCATATGCTACTTTTTATCTCTAATTTTATTGAGTTCTCTAAGGACGCAGACGAAGTCGCGGGCAGCAACTAGTAATACATATATCATATCATCAACAGTAATGCATACATATACTTACTACCATTCATTTTTTAACAAAGTTATTTAAGGACAACATACCTACGTGTGTTTCAATTATAAATTTATTGCTTTAATTCCGCTTGACGCAGACAAAACTGTTATTTTGTCCATTTACGTGTCATATTCCAATCTCCATCGAGCCTTCAATGTTAAATTTGAGTACAACACACGCATTTTATGTCATGGCGCACAGCCTTTGCAACATAGTAAGCCCATCGATTAAGCACGAGAGTAAAGGCTACCACTCGCACACATTAATCCATGAACTTAATTGGTTAATTAGTGAACATTTTATGGATAATTATGAAGGTGATTCACGTCCTTATTAAAAGCTGAACACAGTTTAATTAGCTTACCGCGTCTTGCTGTTAGCTTTCATCGAGATAAAATACTGATTTTGTTTAATAGATAATGCGTTATAGTATTTGGAAGTCCACCAGATTGAACCGCCCCCGTGGTTTAGGGATTTAGACCACCGGATGTTGTTCGGGAGATCCGACATCCGAATTTCGAATTCCTATAGAGGCTGATATTGTTGTGCTCGGTTTGGTTGGTGGTGGTGGTGATTGTCGTGTTCTGACAATTAAAGGTAAGATAGCCACTTCTTTAGATATTGAGTCCAGGTGATGCTAGCTACCATTTTCAGCCTTATCGTCACATACCATCAGGTGAGATGAAAGCCAAGAGCTTTCCTGTAGTATGTAAAAAAACTGCTTAGGATGGATTACTTATTTTTTTAAATTATCTACGATCCTTAGATTAATTATACATGATAATAAAAGAAACAATAATCAATATTGGCACTGCGGACCCATCATACCACTGGCCATACCCTTAGTGGTAGGGTGGGACTTAACCATACCACCATAGTAGTGTTGGGATTTGAATGTTTGAAAATCGATATAGGTTCAAATACAAACTTATTATTATTTAACATAAACTAAAACACTTTTGTCAATACTCCCTTTGTCAATAGGGATGTTAGTACATTTTTAGGACTGTTTCTATTTAAAAAATAAACAGGTAGGTAATTCTTTTAATTCGTATTCTTATAATAATATAATAACTTACTAAGACTGGAAAACTATATACGTAGCTTAATAAGGTTGTACATAAGTGTCTGTGCGAAACTTACTAAGCCTGGATAAATATACGTAAGTTAATAAGGTGGAACATAAGTAAGTCTGTGCGAAAATGCATATTACCTATCACGCACCACAATAAGTAGTAGTTAACATACATACATACCAATTTACATACACTAGCAATTATACGTAAGTTTCATTTCCTACAGTAATAAAACCCACATTTACAAATTGATTAACACAGTGTATTCACACTTTGTTTCCCACTTCAAGTGTGAGTTTATAAATTGAAACAAGAAATATAAATTATTCATTGAAAAATCTATTACCATGAATCCCGGTTGTTGTGTGATCGGGCCTTACCGTGATCGCTTATAGCAAGGCTATAATAATACTGAAACAGAGACATCGCTCTTGCTGCATATAGCGCCGTCCCGCTCTCAGGGCGGTTTTAATATTGCTTTGGGCGGTCATGGTAAGGGGGCTGTTCTCATGGTTGTATTATAATCATTAACCTATTGATAGTACTAAAGGTCAGCAACGTGACTACGAGTATATATATTCGCAAAATTTTCTGTGTTTGTTCGTCTGTTTGTGAGAAATTCAGGTGAAGCTTACTTCCAATGTAGAATAAAATAGACCGGAATTCTATATGAATCCAAATGAAATAGTCTGGAATACTTATATGTTACTAATTGTATCACAAGGAAGTACCTTTCACCAATTCAAATAGGATGGAATCAATCATGAGTATAGGTATATCACTGAGAAGAAAAGATAGATATGTATGCTGTAAGATATTCAATAAATAAATAAATGTATCTTTTGTTGCTGCTGATATACATATATCACTCTTATATCATTAACTCTTTAGCTCAGTTCAGTAATTCATGCCAAGGCGTTGATGCTTGAGTAACTATAGATCATTAACTCAGTGACACAGCTTCTTTATTCACGTTGTTGACCGGCCGGGCCATTTCGTCCCTGGGAAGGTGGTGGTGCGCGGCCAAGAACGCGCATCTCCTCCTACCTAACCGCCTGCGTCGGAGCGGTGTGGCGAGAGAAGAGGCGACAGCCTCACAATGTCTAACCTAACCTAACCTATAGATTTCAGTTTTATCCTTGTCCGCCTCGCGATCCCCTCGATCAAAGGAACTGTGTGTGCCCCCTGCAAGGAAAAAACTTACAAACATTTACTAAGCGTATGGTATAATTATTAATAACTACCGGTAAAATTGAATAATGCACTACACCACACACACACCGTTAATTTTGGTAATTATTAATACTTATCGGTAATTATTGATAATTTCTAATTTATCACATTTGCCATAACATATTATATATACCTACATAGATATGGCTGCAGGTTACGTCAACCGCCTTATGCAACTGTGTTGCGTCTCAAAGGTACTTCAAAGTTCAACTCATATACTTACCTACATCCCACTAAGACGAAAAGAGATTTGCCTACTACGTCACGCTGTTCAAGTTTTCTATTTCTTCGCAGAATTGCAATCGTGGTACCCCCTTGCGGCTGCCCCTGTAGCATGACCACCGAAACGCGATAGGACGAAGCGGTTTATCGCGGTGAACTGTCAAAATACAATAAAAACGTAGTGTATATTGATAGTTCACCACGATAAACCGCATTATCATATCGTGATTTGGTGTTCATGCTAGGGGTGTTGGGGGCTTTGTGTTTCAATTTCCATCCATCTGTGGATTTGGTTACTATGTACTCTTTCAACGTCCACGGGAAAAAGGAAACAGTGACACGTTTATTCTAAATACGTCACCGTCACTGAAATATTGTGTAGTATTGACACATAATCTCTATTGAAATGGCATAGTAACGAGACCAAAATAATTAAAATACTGCTAAAACGACATACACAACTAAATAAACTAACCAAACTAACAAAAACATCCAAAAATTTAATTACGATTGATTTGTATTCCTTATATTTTAATCTAATGCTAACTATGAATTGAGTTGCTGAAAGCTAAATCAACTTATCACTGTGTTAGTTGACACAGCTGTCAAATTTATTTCAAAATTATTAAGGAACGACCCATTTTGGGTTTCAAAAATACATATGAATAAAACAAAATAATATGATTTCAGCAATGTGACCACGTCTAAAAATATTTCTCACGATAAACCAAATTATTAAAGATAAGTAAATTTTGACTAACCAGTATCGTACATTAGTTGATAAGCCTCCAAAAGTTCCATGGTTTTGTAATGGCAAGTTCAGTAAACGAGACCTGTCATTAATTTTTAGGGTTCGATCTTATCACATCCCACTCAATGGTTTCCTTCACCTAATGCGAAAAGTAGACAATTCTAATTGCTCTGTGTGTGATCGCTATGAAGATCTATATCACTTATTGGTGGAATGTACTAGGAACGAACCCCTACGTGAGGAACTCATGCTTGAAATTAACTGTCCTAAGGAAAACCTTTTCTTCTTTTTCCACAACATTTTTGTTTCTGAATTTAGAGCCCCCTTTAGCTATAGAACCCTTAGTTTTATAATTCATTCCTTGTACCTCAGACAGTGTGATATAGACAATTTAAATAATGTTAATACCTAATTTCTAAATTAAGTTCTCAAATTTCTAAGCCGACTTAGCCTTGAAGGCTGTATGGCTATATTAGAAAATAAATAAATAAATAAAAATAACCTTTCAGAAACTCAAATTGATTTGACACAACATTGATTTGCTGTTAAGATGACATGGATGTTAGTTGAACAATATTTTGATCAGCTTTTCAGAAACTGGGGGTTAATAAGCTAGTTGCCTCATTTCCACCAACAGGGGCCATGATCGCTTATAGCAAGGTTAAAACAATATTGAAAGCGCCATCCCGCTCTCACCGCGGTTTTAATGTAGTTTTGAGCGATCATGGTTAGGGGGCAAATCATGTTTATTAAAAACTTTCTGATATTTTGATACAATATTTCGATGCACTTTCCAAAATACTAAATCCCACCTCTGGCTTAAAACTAGATCTAACTTTCACTTTATATTCTGGTATCGTAAAAGACAACTTCAAGTTAGTAAATATACACGTATTTGCCGGCCAATAACGTATAATGCAAAATTTACATTTATATTACTCGAATGCCGTTTTGTTTCTTACCGTATATTGTGCACAACAAGGTTGCATTCCACAATGTCTATGTTGTCTCTTAAATTGTCATATAAAACCCGTCCCCAAGATTGTACTGAGATCCTGCGAATACCTATTTTAAATAAGGCCAGGCGGAGTAATGTAGAGCGGTACATATAAGAACAAAACTTCATATCAGTGTTTCTTAGGACACACAATCGACCTAAGTACAGAAAATTATATTAAAAAAACAATTTCTTATTGTTCCTCCAAACATTTTTTTAAAATTTGTGGATGTAATATATTTTTCATGATTTACCTACTTGAATTTCATAGGAACGTGGCCCAAGTGGCTTCAAACTTAATAATACAAGGCCTGCCTAGATTATACAAATACAAAGCTAAATGCCTCTAGCAACAAAAAAAAAGTAACTCCATACAACTTTTAACCCAATTACTTAAAATTTCAGCTGGTTCTAGTTATCATATATTTAAGCGCATGTATGCGCAGACCACTATCAATAGACTCAAGACCAACCCCCCATTATTATCTGAATTCAATAAATTAAATAATAAAAAATAGAAATATCAACATTTAATGAAACTACTCTTTAGAATTTACTCGTGTATTATTAATATTTGATTTTGAACATTTTAATTGCTTCGTCCTACATTTAGTAGGTACTCTTTTCAGCATTCATGGTCACGGGATGACGAAAGCGGGAAAAAAAGACGGGTTTCATACAGTGACATCATATTTATTACTAGTTTTATTTAATTGTACTCGTGCAAATAAAATACAAAAATCGAAATATAAACATTTTAAAACTAACATTTGTCGCGGTGAATGTACTGACTTGTACGTACTTGGTAGAGCCGTGTAGAGTTAGCTCACGGTCGTTTCAGAAATGTTTTGTTTCTCAGAAAACGTGTATGACTCGATGTCAGTTTTATTGGAATTTACTAAGTTGGATCGGAAGTTACTTTACACATAGGAATAATATTATACTCTTAGTGGAGATCAAATGAATTTATTTTTAATACATTGTCACTGTGCTATAAAATATACCTTATACTGCATTCTTAATATTATAGTTATAGAATATACATAATAATATTATTATAAACATAGATGTAATGGAAGTAGGTATCTGCAGTTTTTTTATTGCAGTACCAACGTGGAGATATACGGACTATGTGGTAGGTATACTTATGATGGACTTAACGTGACTTTGACTTATAAGTTATATTGATAGACTATATAGGTAAATTTTGAACAATATCTAGAAAAGTTTCCAACGATTACTTACCAATATAATTAAATCCTTTTAAAGTGGCTCTCTAAATTATTTTTAGCTCTCTAAAAGTATTTTTGTGTGTATGAAAAGCAAATATGAAATAATATAATATTAAAATATGAATTCAATTTATTACACATATCATTTTGATTAAGTAGCCGTTCATCATACAATTGAATTGCGTCATCTCCCTATTTATTATCAATTGGTATAACTGTGAATTATAGTCGAACACGTCAACGCTTAACAATCAGTTAAATATACATATTTATTAAATATTCCAATTGATATAAAACAGTTACAATTTGTTAATGTCGTTGTGCCCTGTAAGCCCTCAAAGGAGAGTATTATTTGGTAAATGATTGTTTTCTATTTAATTGTATCTCCTTTTTTGGTAAGCTTATAAGTAAACATATTGTTTACTTATAAGCTTACCAAAAAAAGGAGATACAATACAATTATCAATCATTTACCAAATAATGTCTACTATTAGATTGTTTTTACATTATAACATTTGTAAAAATATTTCTAACATCAGTATTAACAAGTACTTAATTATTTTCCGCATTGACGGGGAGGTGCCGCCAGCTCACAAAGAGGTGAACAAATGGGTGTTACTTCTAAAATATTAATGATTAAATATTTATTTTCATTTTGTTCTATAGAAGAGTGTAAAATGAAATGACATACATAAACACCATCGTATATCGATTCTGAACATACTGTATCATCCCCAAGGGTTCTTCTAAAATATTAAAGGGATAAAAGAAACGGTCCTAAAATAATAACCACAAAAAAATATTTCCAAAAGCACACGTTTTTAATTGCTCTACTATTTTCATCATTTATATCTTTATTTTCTTTGTAACTCAGTTAAAATTTATACCAAACATATATAATTATAACCTAAAAGTAAATAAGGTGAGGCTCTTAATTTGCTTAGCCTCAACTAGCACCTTGTTATTGTATATAAAAAGGTACTTAATAATAATAAATAAACTCGAATAATTGCTATGAAAAGTACAAGATGTTTTACTTAACAGTATATTTCGCGAAGTCAAGAAGATACAGGCCACATGTTTAGCTGTCAAGAATAGGTACTTATATCAAGTACAATAAACGAACACAAATACAAATAAATTATTATATACTTATGCGTTCTATCAATCAATACATACATTTAAAATATAGTTTTAACCACCTACATATATAAGAGAACAACCAGGTTATATAATAAGAACCAGGTTATATAATAATCTTCTCGCAATTTAGCGAGCGATTTTCTGGCCTTCGAAAGATACCTATAGATAGCCAGGGAGCTGGACCAGTCGATAAGCCGATGCAAATTCAGACGTGAGCACCTAACTGCACCGCGCATGAGCATTCCTGTCCGCTCGTAAAAACCACCCTGCCCCACCCGCCGTCTGCCTTTGTTCCCGACCCAGGGGTTAACACTTAAGACCACTTAATGACTGTCTTTTTGCTCCACGAAATTTCCTAAGGCATTGTAAGGGTTGAAGTTTAATCTGAGAGCAGAGGATGTTTTGTCTGTCATTCTTTTTACGGCGATGATAGCTGAGCATGGTTTAATTGAATAGCTCGGGCCCCGAGGAAGGGTTGCTGTCTATATACAGTGTAGCTAAGTTGACGTTAGGCCCGGTAGTAAAAAACTTGTTTGCAATATCATGTATCAGTTTTGCATTGAAAATATTGGCGTTGGTGAGGGTGTTAGGCACTGACCCCGCAATAGTGCCGGAAAAAGGGACAGGATTCTTCCGTTATTTCGAAAGGTACGTAAATTCGCTGTCGCTTAGGTTGAGTTTTGTGTGTTAGTTATTTTATCTTTAGTTTTTCGTTACGTTACCTTATTTCGTAGACATGTAATTCATTGGTATTTACGCTTTCTGACTAAATTAATCATCTGAAATTAAATGTTATGTAATTTAAAACAAAAGATACTAATAAATTATGAAAAACATGAATTATATAATAATCTATAATACTTACAAAAACTTTTCAAAAAAGACAAAATTATATATGTTTAAAAGGCGTAAGGAATATATAATATACAAAGTACATTTAGTTAACATCAAAATATGTACCTATTGTGTTGTGGTAATTAATAAGTAAAATGATTAAAATTTTCATGTATAGGTAACAAAAGGGTTAAAAGACACCTCTTCAAAAATAATCAGAAAACGATCGTGATCGAGGCGGTTTGAAAATATTTTTATGAACTATAAATGAAAACCAACAAAAATAATTAATATTACAATAATAGTTAATTCAATATTGAAAAATTAACAATAGAGCCAGTTTTTTACATTTCTCTAGGAAAGCTTTTAGTAGATTTTACCACATAATCGATACAGTATGATTGAACCTCCATAAATACTACCTTCAGAGATTATTTATATCACCAGAATAAAAATATTTTGTTTAGTCACACTGAGTAATATTTAACCTAGGATCACTTTCCTTTGCTGTTAAGGTAACAACACAACTACAATAACCTGCTGTAGTGAAATCAACATTAGAATTGTAAAAGAAACTTGAGCCTTTTTTGTACGTTAATTCAACTTTTTGTAATGCTATCTACGAAAATTAATCTTTCTAAATCGAGCTACGAAAATTCATCACATAAAAAGATAAATAAAGATTTTTACTATGTAAGTTTTTCATACAAATATCATAGCATATACTTAAAAAGTGCGCTGTTTTTATCTATCTATTATAGGCATATCATTGAATTGTTATTTTAAGAAGCTATTAGATAATAAGTATATTCGTGTACTTAATAGAGATAAATAAACAAATTAGTAACCAAGTGGTAGTGAACATTTCTATTTCTTGTGTTTGGCGTCAATAAGTTCTGTGTTGAATAAGGATGTTTGAGTTTGGGTTTGATTGTACAACATATTTTTTTCTAATTGCTCACATAATATACCTAAATAAAATATGTTTACTACTCGGTTTATTTCAACATGCTTAATTTCGTGGGTCTCTTAATACGACAGCTTATATAGTGTTATTATCACACCCGGAAAACAGGTAAAGCATATCGTCACTCCTACAGAACGATCCCCTTCGATTGTTATTCCACGCCCGTAGCACCAGGTAGAGACCGAGCTCAATATGAGCTCTATATAAAGAGTATAGATACGCGTGTATTCGCAAAAATGGTCGAATTGATCCGACAAAAGCTTAGGTAAGGACTTCGCAAGATTGGTGTGGAACAAAAAAAATCTTAGCATTTTTAAAGGATGATTTTAAAAGTATTTCCCAATAAGTTTTTAAGTGTCTAATATTTTGACTTGTATTATAGGTAAGTACTATTTCAAATAAATTCTCTATCTTAGTTAAATGTAAATAAAATTAATGCCAAAAAATAGACTATATAAATCAAAATAATTATTTACCCTATTGGTAAATAATTAACATATTTCACACTTTTACGTAGAAAGAAATATAAATATTCATTTGTAGTAGAGACCTACCTCAATAAAAAGCGTAACTGATTTGAATGCAAACTAGGAATAAAAAAGTATCTACTTCAGATCACTGATAATTTATAGATTAGCAATAGAGGTTTAATGTTTTTTAAATAACTACTGTAATATTTTTATTAAAGAAATTTCAGATCTAAATTGGCCATCAGATTCTAGTACACTTATATTACACAATTTTTGTGCGCGGTGGTGCAGAGAAAGAAAGTGGTAGATATACCGAAATATAAAAAAAATAAAGTTGAATTATTTATATGAGAATACATAACGAAATACTACACATTATTTAAAGTTCTAATACATAAATAAAATAAAATAATAATATATATGTTATTAGATCTTAAAAAAAGCTCTATAAATTAAGGTATTAGGAGATAGATCAAATCTTGTATTTTTGGATATTTCTTTTTATATATAATCAACAAAATATGTTTGCAAATACATATATTGAGCTTATTTTTATTAAAGTGAATTTAGCTTTATATTTGCCATATCAGATTCTGGTACACATATTCAAAGAATAAATTAGTAAAACATATTCCGCATTTTTACCTAAGACACTGAAATATTTCAAATACTGAATGAGATGGAATACCTAACTCAGATTGTTACTGATAGCGACTCGTAAAAATACCAAACTCGTTTTCCGAACCCTTTCGTAGCGCGTTGCTCTATCTAATCTGTCGTAATCTTGATGTAAACGCTCCGGCTGTCGTGAGCAGACTCCATCAAGAGCACGCCGGTGGCTTATTGTAGAGTTTTAGAGTGTTCTGATTTGGTGATTTAAGACGATGTCTATATTGCGAGTGCGGTGCTCTACACGCGTTTACTAAGCTGTCGAAGAGTGCGCGTTCATTATTCGAACAAAATATAAGTGAATTATTCAATTACCTATAAATTTTTTCAAGGAACGAAGGTTTTGAAAACTACTTAAATTACTGAAATTTTATTTTTACTATCGTGATCTTACCTAATGTTTTGTATAAGGAATAATTTTTGAATAAATATTTATATTTTTACTAATATTAAACAGGTACTACTTTGTGACTCATTGTGACTTTTTTAGGCGATTAGATCATAAAATTCCCATAACAAAAAAAGAGCAACAATTCCAAAATTTTCATGCAAATGCTTACTCCAGAAATTAGAAAAATGTAATGGAGTGTATTCTATTTCCACAAGATTTAAAAATTAAAGTCTGTTTAAAACCTTCAAATTAAACCCTTAATTGTAATTTTAACCTTATTTGTCAAAGTAATTTGCCAAATCGTAAATATTTTGTCGCCAAAAGGTTTTTAAGCTAGTGAATTTAACTGCTAACGGATCCAGTGACAATTGTCTTATTTTCTTGATAACTGCTTGTATCTATGGCAGCTCTCATAAGGATCACCCCGCTCCCAACAATCCAATTAAGTTCGGACAGCCAATTGTTGATCATTAGTCACTAATCCGACTCATATTCAATCAATACCCAAAACTTTACCCACACACCTCCGCCCGCCCTCCCCGCGTCGCGCGACATTTAATGACACCCGTGCAACGTTCCCCGCGCGCCATTCTAACCCTTACGCCCACGGAACAAGGGCGACTCTCCCTCCGGCGAGCGTACCGCGTTATATAGCACCGAGGATCTATAAAAGTTACGTCTGTAATCTAACATAAAACTCGGGCCGTTTAGATGCGAACGCGGCCACGGACGACACATCTCGGCTCGCTCCGCACTTTTACCGAAATATAGTAGTGTTTTTTCAGTGGAAACTTGTGTTTTTGACTGTGTTTTTGGGTGGGTTTGTTCGACGCGTGGTGCCGCGTGCCGCGCGGACGCGTGCGTCGCCCTGCACGCCACACAGTGAGTACCGTGCATTTGAATACATAGGCAAACTTCACGTGACTGTATAAATAGGCTTAACCTGTGCTCACAATTATGTAGCTGTCAGGCTATATTTTCCACTTACATTGCACTTTTCGTTCTACACAGCCCGTTAATAGCAATTTAAATTGAGATTCCGGTTACAACCGTAAACTTTACATTTATTTTAGACAAGTAGAGTCGAGTTATTTTACGAAAATATCTGGTTTAATGCAAAACAACGATGACTTTAACCTTAGTAAAAGTACTTAAGCTCAGTAACATTAACTCTTTTTAGATTAAATTGGTAATTAGACATATAACAACCGTAGCCGTTGCCGCATTTGTTAAGCATTTCAATTACAAATTAAGTAATTTGTTACTTTACTTTGTTAATGTATGCAATAAAACCGGGTTTGCTTGTTTAACAGTACTGATATGTAAAACATTTTCAATTTTATTCGAAAATGTGTTTTAAATATATTTACTGTCAGTATTCTTATTTTTACAACAGGTAGGTAATACAAAGATTCGCTTGAATTTTTCAACTTTTTTTTACTATTTCTATCTTCTATATTTACCACGAGCTACCTATAAGGAATTTTTATCTTATTTTGTTTTTTTATCTGTTAACAAGTAGGTACGTACCTATATAAAAAGTTTTCAACGGAAATTAAAGAATTATATTTATTACGAATATGTGGCAAATTTTCATTCAAACTTACAACTAGCGCCATCTTTTAAACAAACTGCAAACTTCAAGAAACTTCATGCAGCTGGCTATTCCCCTACCTTGACATTCTTTGTCCCTTTCACGCACACGCGCTAAAAGTATCTCTCACCCCTTCTAACTGGCCGACAACTGAATGACAGCGTAGTTGCAATAGCACGATCGAAATCCAACTCTCTTGTTCACAAGATAAGGCTGCAACTGCAATGCAAATTAACAATATTTAGTTTCTTCTAAAGATGCTACCTTGCCGATGCGGAGTGCACCTTGAAATATAGTTGTCTCGCTCGCACCAAAGACTATATCTTTGTCCCATGCGTGTTGCTTTATATGTAGATATCTCGTTCGCCGGGAGATAAACAGATGTCTGTTAGTTGTGACATGTTGTACGAGAGACGACGGCGTAAGCGTACCACCATTACGAAAAAGGCGGAGCATTGCTTCGTTTTGTATTGGAATGATTATGGTAGAATAGTTGAAATGTTTTTGGCGCTAAAATATTTCTTTTATGTGAAATGTGCCAAGGACATTCAAAGCAGAAAACTTTTAAAAGAAAATTATTTTCTATGAGATAAAAAAAATAGTCTCTACGATTGGTAGAGACTATATTTTTTACATGTTTGTGTTTTTTACATTTTGTGGCACTCATTTTATTTGTAAAATAATATTTCAAATATAAACATTCTTAAAGTAATAACTATTTAATATATCTTGCATAGTTATTTTTCTTTTTATTGTATTAGTACCTATATATTTTTTGGTTATTTTTACATAGATTAGCTACCTTTATTATACATTAATATACCTATATTATATAATAACCTACATTTTATTTATATAGGTAACCTACTAGCTTTTGCCCGCGGCTTCGCTCGCGTAAAATTCGGGGTAACACCGAAAATTAAAAAAAAAAAGCAGGTATTTTTCGTTGGTAACAAAGAGTCTCTGTATTGATTTTTAGCTTCCTACCTTGAAAACTGCAAAAAGTCCCATATAAAATTTCACCCCCTCTTTTAAGGGGTTGGGGGCAGATTTCAAATAAAAAATGACGCACGATTTTTTTGTTAGTCACAAATAGTTCGCATACAAATTTTTAGCTTTTTACCTTGAAAATTGCGGTATGCTCCATACAACCTTCCATCCCCCTATTCTAGGGAAGTGGGAGGTTAGAAAGAGACAAAAAGTAGCCTATGTCACTTTCCATCCGTTTAACTATCTCCACTTAAAAAATCACTTCAATCCGTCGCTTCGTTTTGCCGTGAAAGACGGACAAACAAACACACACACACACACACTTTCCCATTTATAATAGGTATTCGTATGGATATTTTATTGACATATTTCTAACATTATCGTTGTTTTATTGTTATTAATTGTATGTTATTTCTGAAAATATTTAGGTTATTCTGCTTAATGGACAATATCTGTGTTATCTGTCAAACTCTAATAATTAGCTAAGAGAAATACCAGATTAGTTCGCCTTTGCAATATCACTTTTGTAGCTATAAGTATATTATGTTGCATGTTTTGTTATTAAGATTTTATCAAACAAAGCTTTTTAAAATGAGTATTTTTTACATTTACTTTTTATGTGATATTATATAGGTAAACTTACAATATCTTTAGGTTGAAATGAAACAATTTGGGACGCAAGAAAAGCTGATTCAATGCATATATCAGTGTATTTTTGTCAAAAACTTATAAACTCGGTAACACTTATAAACATTTTATATTTCGAAGATAAAATTATCTTGAATTCTTGAGCACACAGTTGATAGATAAGTACTTCAAATCATCTTTAATTATAGAAAAAATGAGAGTACCTATTAAAACAAATTGTACGACTCAATAAATAAGTAGAATATGTCTGTCTATTTCGAAAATATCCTAAAGTGTTGTACCTATGCAAAGAGTATAATCATAATCACTCCGTTTTAGTTGTATGGCTATTTATAGGTAATCAAAATAATGCCATCACAGAAATTAATAAGTGAACAAGTTAATTGAATAAATCCATGATTGAAAGTGTCATCCACAGCTATAGATTTCCTCCCTTCCCTAATTTTTTTTTATTATGTACGGCATTTTTCGTTATGTAAAAAAGAGGCAAAGGCATAAATACGTCAAACAGCCATGTTTTTCACTTAAATCTTTGTTAGAATTTTTCTTACCACCATCACAGCCCATATACGTCCCCACCGAGGGGCTCGAGCCTACCCTATGTTAGGGTGATTAGGCCTTAGTCAACCACGCTGGCCCAGTGCGGATTGGTCGACTTCACATACATCATTGAATTTCTTCGCAGATGTATGCAGGTTGCCTCACGATGTTTTCCTTCACTGTAGGAGCGTCAGACAAATGTACATATGAAATTCGAAACGAAAAACACATTGGTACATGGCGGGTCTCGAACCCCGACCCCCCGATTGGAAGGCAGGTGCCGAGTCCACTGCGCCACCGACGCTCAACTATTTTCCTAACTCCTTACTAATTTCCCACAGATATTCTAAGCATTATAAATAAATTTTATTCATCGAGATATGACAATGATTATTTATAGTGGGGCCCCTTGACTAAGCCATCTAGCAAGCATGCAGTTTGACTCGACTTTACGTAACTCCAAGCGTAAACTTCACTGCCCACCGAGTTCTTTAAAATATAAGGCAGCACCGTAAATTTGAATATAATTGAATACTATAGGTGTTCAGTTAAATCTCTGTGGATTTTAAAAGTTAACACTCGTATTTCAATCGCATGGCAATAATACCGGTATCCTTAGCTATGAAAAGAAATGGCAATGTCAGTGAGTGACAGTTAAGATTGAATCAAATCTAAACGTTATGGACAATAAACTAAGTAACTTACAATAGTAGGTAAGTATAACAATACATTCAGTAACTAAAATTTTCAGCTAAGATAAAAACATAAAAAGCTTCTATTTGGAAAGTAAGTTTTAATAGAGGTATTTATCTAGTCATATGGTCATGCATTAATAATTTTACCGGAGAGAGATCCTGTACTCGGGTCGTCTGCTTGGATACCTCCGTCTTACCTATTTCTACGGCAAAGCAGCAGTACTTGCATTCGTGTGTTCCAGTTTGAAGGGTAGGATATGGCAGTGAAATAACTGTGTACCTGTGAGATCGTTTGCATTGCAGGTGGGCAGTTTGCTTGTTTGCCAATTTAGTTGCATAAAAATATAACAGTGAACAAATAATAGTGTTAATGTTAAAAGTTGTGAAAATGTTCCTCGTTCAACCACATGCCCACACTTGGGCATAGTTCTCTCCTAAAAAGGGGTATTTAGGACATCTCCTGCCGCGCTAGCCTAGTGCTGGTGGGGTCTTAAAACCCATCAGCCAAGCTGAGATTGTTGGTTCTGTCGCTCATATTTTAAACACTTCGCTGCTAATTTGAGGTATGAATGTCAAGATGAGAAAAAGGGAAGGAAAAGAATACAACACTAGAAAGTCAATAGAAGTGTGTGGTGTGATTTTCTCCCAATATCCCATTACTTTCTCCCATTATTTGCCACACTTGTACCTATATTGTAATTTTTGCTCATTATTGTTATTTAAGAAATATAGGTTCTATCTGACTCTGGTATTTGTTTTAAATATTAAGTATCTTTTAAACCAACATTATTGATGAATATTAAATACCTAAGTGAATTTTTATTTTTTTTACATTTTCTGATAAACGTTTAACTGCTGCTGTGTTCTATACGTCGTAAAGTCCACGGTTACACTGAAAGAAATTTTTAGTAACAAATAACAAACATTTGAGTAACCTATTACATAAAAATAGTGACTTCACAACGAATGTTACTAGTTTCAGTTTTGTAAAAACAGTTATGTTATCTATAG
The DNA here is from genome assembly GCA_963935595.1 of Schoenobius gigantellus. Lineage (NCBI taxonomy): Eukaryota > Metazoa > Arthropoda > Insecta > Lepidoptera > Crambidae > Schoenobius > Schoenobius gigantellus. Next base: position 15,585,150 of record OZ012551.1, on the reverse strand, counting down.
CCAAACAAAAATAATTACTTCCCAACAAATATATAAACCATAAGTTACCAAAGTGTTTCGACTAAATTACTAATATAAATGTATTAATAACAAAACTTTTAAGTAAGAATAGACCATATCTATGTTTACTATTTACGAAACTGTTTTGTTATAAATAACTATTTCTTCAATATTAGCATCACTAAACTGTTATCACAACTCAACTATTTTGCTATCTGTTACTAAACTTTTGATTAATTACACAGGCCGACATGATTTTTGGTGTTTTGAATTTGATATGTGTCCTTAGCTAATACGGGTACGTTGATTCTAAATGTGGATTTGGTTTGAGCTCATCACGTCAAGATTTTTCACAAAATTAAAAAAACCTTCTTTGATATTTTGTACTAGAGCAAAGAAGTACCTTATTGTTATTTCCTAAATTGCATTAAAATTATTTTTTAAAAATATTTGATACATCGATAGATAATATTTTAGTATAATATTATGTTTATTTCATTTCAATGGCAACATTTATTCTTTTTCGCATCTGCCAAGGTCAACTTGACGGCATCGGCAGTTGTTTACGAAATAGTTAGTTAGCGTCAGTTGTTTGTAGCATCGAGTTGTGTTTTGTTTTCTGAGTGTTTAGTGTGTCATATTGTTGTCAAGAAAGTGTAAAAACAGTCCGGATATATTTTGTTACGTGTGATTTAACGATAGCAAAGCATCAACGAAACATAACAGAATTTATCAAGAAAGCTTATCACGCTTATTTCGATGTAAAGCTTGGTGATCAGGACAAACCTTGGGCTCCACACAAAGTATGCTTTCAGTGTGTCGAGCTCCTGAGAAAATGGACAAAAGGTACACGTAGCTCTTTACCCTTTGGCATTTCTATGGTATGGAGGGAATAAAAAAACCACGGAGACGACTGTTATTTTTGCTCCTGCGATGTCAAGGGTTTCAATTCGAATAACAAAAAATACTATTCAGTATCCTGATTTACCGTCTGCTAAACGACCTCCTCATGGACCAGGAATTCCCATTCCTCCACCTTTCCTCCACACCATCCAACAGCAATCATCAGATGAAAGTTTAAACGAAAAAGCCGATGAAGACGAATTCAATCCTGATATAGACCAACCTCAACAGTTTATTCAAGCTGAACTAAATGACTTAGTGAGAGACTTGGGCCTATCGAAGGATGCTGCACAAATCTTAGGATCGCGATTGTAAGACAAAAATCTGTTGGCTCCAAGAACCACATTTTCGTGGTATAGGCATCGTGATAAAGAGTTCGTGGAATATTTCTCTCAAGAGGGTTCACTGGTGTATTGTAATAATATTCCTGAACTAGTCATGAAACTGGGAGCTGACAATTACGATTCCACATCATGGAGGTTATTTATTGATTCTTCTAAAAGAAGTCTGAAGGATGTCTTGTTGCACAATGGTAATACTTATGCCTGTTGCTCACTCCGTGCATCTCAAAGAAACGTATGAGAATCTTGAGCTGTTGCTAAATAAAATAAAGTATAGCGAATATTGTTGGCAACTCTGTGGAGACCTCAAAATAATATCCATGCTTTTGGGTCAGCAGCCTGGATACACAAAGTATCCATGTTTCTTGTGCGAGTGGGACAGTCGAGCACGAAATTTACATTACGTTAAGCAAACAATTAAACGCAGTTTTCAGGGAAAAAGAGAACAATTTTATAAAAAAAAACCAACGATTGCCTAACTTAGATTATACTGCATTGGTTTTTATATGAATAACTTAATTTTGTAGTGTAATTTTCTATTAAATATTGTTTTAATAAATATTTTTTCAGTATTTTTTGCCAGTTTTTATAAAAAAAATTCAAACACACTTTTCCTGAAAACCTGACGTGCTGGAAAAAAACTAACCACAGATTCGTGATTAGCACACCCCATTTACTATAGGGTACCTATTAAACTTAAAACACTTTTTCATGAAATAAAAAATGTAGGCCTGTGTTATAACTAGATTCTCAGATTAGTATAGCATCAATATATTGTTATCATGACCAAACTAATTTGATACCTGTTACTAAACTTGTGATTAAAATATAGCTAGAGTTTCAGATTATTTACATCACTGTTATGTAATCTGTACCTGAACTTTTCAGTTAATAGTTACATTACTTTTAGGTTACTATAGCGGTTTTTTCCTACAGGTTTATAGCTTGTAGCCAAAACTAATAATATGAGAACTTTCAGCAAGAAAGGTATGCGCTGTTGAAACTCCTCATATATTAATTTCGACTACAAACTTGGGACAAATTAAAAACTAAATTGATTTGTTCAAATAAGTGAGCATTCATTATTTATTTATTTATTTATATATTGCATTACAAGTGTGAGATGAAGTTACACATTGTACCTTGTTAAGGCGTTGCAATTAAATATGAATAGAGAAGGGCAGATATTTAATTTTACTAGCTAGATTTCCTTGTTCTTGTATTTATTGAAAAATAATTATGAATTGAGATCCTATCAAATAAATTATTTAGTTACATTATTATGAATTAATTAAAAAATTAATTAATTACAGAAAACTTTTAAATATATTGATCAACAAAAGAAATAATCACAGAACTATAAATAACTACGCCTCAACACTAGGCGCCAATCCTCTTTTGGTATCCTTGTCCAAAATATTGTTGGCAGCTGGCAATGCTACCAGCGTGGTGGCATCGGAGATCGTGGTCAATTCGACTAGTGACTTGTACAATTATTATTCGAAATCGTCAAAGCGGCATAGTCCAGTAGCTCTTCATTAGACTCTGTAAAATAAAAACATGTTTTAGTTATCTGCATTAAAATAAGAAGCAAATGAAAGAAAAATATCACTGGGCCAAAAACACCAGCTCCCTTATTCGCTAACTTCGGTTGCTCCGAACTCTGAACTCCGAACTGTCATTGTGATATACTACTGAGTGTATTACACACAAAACTACTCGCTGAAATAGCAATGGCAACGTGAGTTTTGTTATGGCAGGGTTCATTTTAGCAGTATGATATTGTGTTCAAAATGACAGTTCGGAATTGGTAACCGAAGTAAGTGAATAGCTGAGTACACATTAGTCGCACAACTGTACGAAAAACGGACAAACATTTTCTTATAAAAATCAAAAAAGTTTTGTTCTGTTCACTCACCATCCAAAAATTTGAAATAGTCATTTCCAAGCCCCACAACCTCAGATAGTAGGAAAGTTTTTCCGCAGGTTCGTTTGCTTCGGGGGGGCTGCATTCATGAATACGGCATCACCATACAGTTTTGACTCTTCATGTGTAGCATGATTCTTCTCTATTTTTGAAAAATATCACAAAGTTACCACTAAATGCCACTTGCTTTCTGCGAACTAGTGCGAACCGCATGGCCGGTAAAGCGAAATGAACATTATGTTCTTGCGTGTCACGTTTGATGCAAGTTAGGGTGGGAAATTACATTTTTTTTTTGTTACACGCAGCATCACTTTTATTACCTCTGACAAAATTATTTTGTTCTGGCTTACATAAACATTGTTGTAATCAACATTATTAATTCTAGTTGGTTTCAATCAAATATTTAATTTGTTTATAGCAACTTTGTAACACGATCTTAAACAATACTATTCAGTTGTAAACAATTTTTAGCTATGATAATAAATAGCACAATAATTATGTAAAGGCTTAATTTAAGTTTAGCCAACTGTATGTTAGAAAATACTATAAGTTTGTTCAATTATAGCAAAGTACTGTTATGTTACAAGGTACCGAAGTCGAATTTGACAGTAAATAACAAAAACTTTAGAAGTTCATAACCAAAATTAAATAACTGAAATTATTTTGTAAATTGTAACAAGCCAGGTGATCTAAACATAAATGAAATTAATTTAAAAGTTAACAAAGTTTTGCTAATCTTTATTTAACTCAACTAGTTTAGTTAATTAGTTTTTTCAGTGTAACAATAACCATCCCACCTTAGCCTGTCACTATATGATATCAATGTGAAAGCCTTGTTGTGTTCTGACATAGTGAGATACGGCATAGCTTCACTACTGTTAAGGAATCTGAGTAAGCTTCGCTTCCTGTGACCCTTAGCATCAGCTGACCGCTGTCAGCGCTGTGAGGGATACCTATAATGTAGTAGGTACTATAGAAAGTCTACATGTGTCACCGCTACCGTTTTTTTTTGTGGATGTTGTAGTGCCGACAAATAATAACTTTTGTTTTTATAATAAAAACTTTACTGTAAAAATACATGTTTGAACTAATACATTACTTTTTAAGTAAAAGTGACAAATATGTTTTGTATGTATTGGCAGACTATTGGGAGTTGATTGCAAATACACCTCTGTGAAGAGAAAGAAAACTTGGAATAAAAGCTCTAACCCAATCGGTATTTCCAGTGTGGTGCACGAGGCCAATTCTTTTTCTACTGCTAAGAAATAAAAAAAAAACAAAAGTCCAACAGAAGAACGTAAAAATAATGAGTTCAAACAATGATGATCAAATAACATGACAGACAACTGTTGTCTTGAAAGGTTAAAAAAAATCACATTTGTCTAACATTTACATAATATAGCTCCTAAAAACTATGAGACGTAACAAAAATCGTGCTGAAAAAAGTTGTAATATATTCAAACCATGAAATCAAACAACGTCCATTGTGCCACCAACGCTGAAATCACGAAAAAATACAGTCGTTTCCCGCATTTCGGTTTAGCGTTGCTCTGGAACTTTTGTATGAAACAGCTGTTTTTTATTTTCGGAATTTTCGGAAGATTTCGGAATTTCTCACGTAGCGAACGTTTGATCGTTTAACACTTTCATGGACACCCCGTCTATAGGCGTAAAACAAGTTGATAATGTCATGGCATCACGTCGATCGACGTTTTAGTGAATTGCACAAAAAACGCTACTCCGTCGTCAGACGGTCGTTTTGCATTCGAAGGGAGAGGACGATATTGTGTCACGACAAGATCAAATTCATATGTCACAAGAAAAGCCAAAATAAGAGTCATTTTTGGTTCTTTAGTTCTCCCCTTACCCCCTACAGACCGGTTAACGACTGTTTTTATTTACCTAGGTAGGTACCTATCATAATAAGTACCGACCATATTCTTATGGTGCGTTTCTATAGTAGTTACGTTACTTAAAACGACTCGAGATGACGGTGAATATGGTTCTGACAAAGATTTTTTACCCAAAAATCGTAATTGTCAGAACGGTCACAATCTGTTAATGCTTGATATGAATTCCGCCTATAGACGTTATCGTATATAGCAGGTTGTTGCCATAACACACATATTATTATAATGTTCTATTACATATGACAATCCGCTTACAGCCGTTGTATGGGAATTATTGTGTCATTTTGTACTTTTTTTAAAAAATGTAACTGTCCGTGAACGTGTTAAGCATCCTCATTAAATATCATCATTTTTTTGCATTCTTCAATTAATATATAGTGTGTAACATGCCTATATTTCTATCGGTACAATAAAAATAAAAAAAATTGAAAGGAAATAAAATGAAAGGAATATAGGAAGTATAAAAATTTTGTTTATTTACACGAAGTTGGCGATTTTAATTAGATTTTATAACCTTACTTAAGCCATAAATGTATTAAATAAGCTTTATAAATTCAATATGTTTATAAAATGGGTGCATGCCAACGCTACGTTTTAAAGTTATGACGTAAACGATCAGGGCTTACCGTGATTGCTTATAGCAAGGTTAAAACAATTTTGAAACAGATAGACTTGTGAACCATTGGCGTAGCTTCCTTGACTTTCAAAAGAGATTGTAAAATCCAAGTTAAATAAAATATTTTGATTTTGATTTTTTTGAGATACACCGCTCTGGCTGCGTATAGCGCCATCCCGCTCTCAGGGCGGTTTTAATATTGCTTTGGACCGATCACGGTTAGGTGGCAGGTCATCCTACTGTTCTCAGGTTCAGTGGCTACCCATCCGGAAGCGCTAATATGATTACAGGATCTAATGCGCCTTCTTATTCAAAAACATATTTTACACTATTAGTGGTCTTCAGGCCTCGAATATTTTGCTTCTTTCCAAAAACCTACACTTAAAGATGTCACTCCATATAGCACTAAATTTTAGGTAGGTACACTTGCAGCAATTTTGCTAAATCTCGATTTAACTAACACTAGATTTGGCCCATACAAGAATGTGAAATTTATAAATCTAGATTTAAAAATTTTACATTAAAAGCATTTGAGAAAGCTACGCCTGAATAAAAATGTGTTTTTTTTTACTATAAATTCTTTCACAAAAAATAGAAACCGACTTCAAGAACACTAAAAAGAAAAAAATATAAAACTATATACAAACTATATACTATAAAAATATAAAACATCACATTTTAAGTTTAAGGCGGAACCATGGGATCCTATCACCGATTCTGACACACACACACACACACACACACACACACACAAACATATAATGGAATTGAGGGCCTCCTCCTCCTCTTTTGGAACCGGATAAAAGGGCATTCTAGCAGAACTATTAAAATTTAACTAAGTCATATTTATAATCATAATCATTTCAAATTATGTAACACTAGTCAATGCGTGTAAGGGGGCCTTAGCACGCCCGGTGTCGGCGCGTGCGCAAGGCAACCGTGACAAGTGGAGCATAGAGTATATACGTGTACACGTGTCCAACATATGTAACGTAATTACTGACTCCAGGTGAAACGCTACAACAATACACTAAAACTTACCCATAGAAAAGTTATGGTAAAAGTTTGGTAGTCAGTTCATGATGTAACTCACTATAGCTTCCTTAGACAAGAGTCGAGCGTTAATAGCAGATGTCTGTGTCATGCACTGTACAGAACTTCGAACAATGATGGGTCAACAAAAACTGTGGAACTATCAATCTTATCTCTTATTTTCGGAACACAATAATGTTACTAATATGTACAAATTGATACTATGGCGACAAACTTAGGTAAGATGGCGATAGCCAGGCAGGCTCGGAAGCCCTATTCACCAGCCAAACTAAGCTGAATAACTTCTGCTACCATAGGTGATCGTACTCCGGATTTTCGGATTAATACCGTCTGCTATCTACCACTAGACTATTGTGGCTAGACTACAGTAGGTGATCCTATTAATTTGATCCCGGATGAATTTGGTAAATTTTGAAATGGTAATGAAATTCGATTCCATTGAGCATACAAAATGCCCCACACAGTATGTAGAGTTCAGGCTCCCCTTGCGGTTAATGACCTTGCCGTAAAATGGCAGAAATATATTGACAATAAACGGTTAATAGGTACTTTGATGAAATTAACAGGTCATATTTGCCTAAGAAAAAGTTGAAAAATGAATAAATCAAGAAAGAAATGCAAACATTCAAATATCATCGGAGGGCTGTGAAAACCTCGCTTTTGCATTACTCGAAATTTTACAGGAGATGAAAAAAAACAGTATAGTGAAAAATTTTGTATGAAGCCAAGTTATACATTATTCATATTCGGTGGTTTTCATTTTTACCGAATCCGAGTTTTGTTTTATATGTATTACGTTTTCTCACGAAAAACAACTAACAGAGTTTTTCACAAAATTTGAGACTTACCAGCTTTTCACAGCCCGCCGACAATAATAGGATTTTTTTAAAATTTTCATATTATAGGTACACGTGAAACATAAAAAAGCCATATTAAAACTTTTACGTATAAGCTCTCTTAACCTCTAATAGTAAGCTTCTATTACAATAATGCAATAGAATCTTTTTAATTTTTTCTAGGTGAAATGAAAACAGACAAGAATATACAGATGACCCCAATGGAATACAACAAAAAGTTTTCTAAAGCTGGGTAAGTATCGAATTATTATTTCTTAATTAGCAGGAAATTTTGTTGTTGATATTATTTAAGTTTAATGGGCTACATGACTAAAATTTTTTTTTGCTTTAATAGAAGCTCATTCATATAATAAACAGAAAGAAAAAAACGGTTTTCGAATAACTATAAAAACAACCAAGTTATAAGGTATTAAAGATTTTTCTCCATCTCTTTCTAGCAAAACGGCAATTTACAAGGATTATATGGCCGTACTCAACGATGACGTTACGGTTGATATTGGATCTCTCTGTCTAATCTCCTTCAAATTAAAAACTTAAAATGCTTGTATCTAATGTATTTCTAAGCCGATTTTAATTCTAATTTCACAGAACTTCGTCTTTTTCCACGGTATTTTAATATTTAATGAGGAGACGTAAAAATTCTAATTTTTACGTCTCGTCATTTCTTTAGATGATAAATTTATTATCATCACCACTTAGCCCATAAAATTGCCACTGCTGGGCACGGGTTTCAGTTTTATTTCGAGCTTTCCATCTCTTCCCACAGGTATGTAAATTCAAAATATTAAATAAAATGTTGAAACTTCTTATTAATGTAAGGTAAGTATTTTGTTTTACTAATCTATTCATGTATCGTCAAAGCTTGGGTTGATATTTGAAATCAACAAAAGTTCTTTCTACTCGTATATCAACAACAGTGCTTTCTATAGATCTAATATTTTTTTTGGATTTTCATTGAAACTGTCGATTGCAATTTTTAAAATACAAGCAAGTAGTATTCCTAACACTCTACAAATAGGTATTATAAATGCGAGAGTTATTCTTTAACTGTCTATCTCTTATGGCCATTTTCACCAACCTCTTCTTAGCTTTTTAGTAACAAATAACAAACATTTGAGTAACCTATTACATAAAAATAGTGACTTCACAACTAATGTTACTAGTAGCCAAATTCAGTTTTGTAAAAACAGTTATGTTATCTATAGCCAAACAAAAATAATTACTTCCCACCAAATATATAAACCATAAGTTACCAAAGTGTTTCGAGTAAATTACTAATATAAATGTATTAATAACAAAACTTTTAAGTAAGAATAGACCACATCTATGTTTACTATTTACGAAACTGTTTTGTTATAAATAACTATTTCTTCAATATTAGCATCACTAAACTGTTATCACAACTAAACTATTTTGCTATCTGTTACTAAACTTTTGATTAATTATAACTAGATTCTCAGATTAGTATAGCATCAATATATTGTAATCATGACCAAACTAATTTGATACCTGTTACTAAACTTGTGATTAAAATATAGCTAGAGTTTCAGATTATTTACAACATCACTGTTATGTAATCTGTAACTGAACTTTTCAGTTAATAGTTACATTACTTTTAGGTTACTATAGCGGTTTTTTCCTACAGGTTTATAGCTTGTAGCCAAAACTAATAATATGAGAATTTTCAGCAAGAAAGGCAAGCGCTGTTGAAACTCCTCATATATTAATTTCGACTACAAACTTGGGACAAATTAAAAACTAAATTGATTTGTTCAAATAAGTGAGCATTCATTAATTAAAAAAATAATTAATTACAGAAAACTTTTAAATATATTGATCAACAAAAGAAATAATCACAGAACTCTAAATAACTACGCCTCAAAACTAGGCGCCAATCCTCTTTTGGTATCCTTGTCCAAAATATTGTTGACAGCTGGCAATGCTACCAGCGGCGTGGTGGCATCGGAGATCGTGGTCAATTCGACTAGTGACTTGTACAATTATTATTCGAAATCGTCAAAGCGGCATAGTCCAGTAGCTCTTCATAAGACTCTGTAAAATAAAAACATGTTTAAGTTATCTGCATTAAAATAAGAAGCAAATGAAAGAAAAATATCACTGGGCCAAAAACACCAGCTCCCTTATTCGCTAACTTCGGTTGCTCCGAACTCTGAACTCCGAACTGTCATTGTGATATACTACTGAGTGTATTACACACAAAACTACTCGCTGAAATAGCAATGGCAACGTGAGTTTTGTTATGGCAGGGTTCATTATGGCAGTATGATATTGTGTTCAAAATTACAGTTCGGAATTGGTAACCAAAGTAAGTGAATAGCTGAGTACACATTAGTCACACAACTGTACGAAAAACGGACAAACATTTTCTTATAAAAATCAAAAAAGTTTTATTCTCACCATCCAAAAATTTGAAATAGTCATTTCCAAGCCCCACAACCTCAGATAGTAGGAAATTTTTTCCGCAGGTTCGTTTGCTTCGGGGGGGCTGCATTCATGAATACGGCATCACCATACAGTTTTGACTCTTCATGTGTACCATGATTCTTCTCTATTTTTGAAAAATATCACAAAGTTACCACTAAATGCCACTTGCTTTCTGCGAACTAGTGTGAACCGCATGGCCGGTAAAGCGAAATGAACATTATGTTCCTGCGTGTCACGTTTGATGCAAGTTCGGGTGGGAAATTACAATTTTTTTTTGTTACACGCAGCATCACTTTTATTACCTCTGACAAAACTATTTTGTTCTGGCTTACAAAAACATTGTTGTAATCAACATTATTAATACTACTTGGTTTCAATCAAATATTTAATTTGTTTATAACAACTTTGTAACACGATCTTAAACAATACTATTCAGTTGTAAACAATTTTTAGCTATGATAATAAATAGCACAATAATTATGTAAAAGCTTAATTTAAGTTTAGCCAACTGTATGTTAGAAAATACTCTAAGTTTGTTCAATTATAGCAAAGTACTGTTATGTTACAAGGTACCGAAGTCGAATTTGACAGTAAATAACAAAAACTTTAGAAGTTCATAACCAAAATTAAATAACTGAAATGATTTTGTAAATTGTAACAAGCCAGGTGCTCTAAACATAAATTAAATTAATTTAAAAGTTAACAAAGTTTTGCTAATCTTTATTTAACTAGTTAATTAGTTTTTTCAGTGTAGGTGACTCTTAGGTAGCATGCTGTCACATTCTTTTCATTAAAGACAAAAAGTGACAGCATACGTCTTAGGGGCTTCCTAAGCTAAGTTATGGTTGGTGAAATCGGCCATTAATCTTTCATGCCTAAGCCGCAGAACCTATTATACTCGTAGTGAGATTTGGTAAAAAGATAGCTGAAACTCAGGGGCAGGACAAAGGCTTCTATTATTTCTGAATTTTAATGAGTTCTTCAGGGAGTGTGATATATCCAAAATAGCAATATATAACAGAATTCCACGCACATAATTCGTCACACTTCATACATTTCAAGAACGTAATAATTATTTTTTTCTAGATATATTGTTTTTTGCATGAATATACATTGCTGAAATAAGCATCTAAACATCAACTTGAGCTATTTTACTCTGCTCTAATCATCAGTGATTCCAATAAGTCAGACTCATCCTGCCGCACTTTAAAAAAATATAGTATCAGATAAGGTTGTGATAATTTTGATCAAGCATCTTGGTTCCATACAAGTCTTACAAGACGTTTATCACTTTAGATAAGAGAACTTTTGTCGTTGTTACTATTGTTACTCATCGCCGGATTTAGGGGAGGGCAATCGGGGCTACAGCCCCGGGGCCTCCACAAAAGAGGGGCCCCCACAATAGTCTTCGGGAAAAAAAAATTCAAATTCAGACTAGTAAACACTAGTAAACAACTTTTCCTTTCATTTTTTTCTTCGCGTTTATTTATTGGAAATCGATTTCTTATTGGAAAACTCGACTGAAAACAATTGTTTATTTTATTTAAAAAATAATTTGGGGCCAAGGGGCCTCCACTCCTTTGTTGCCCCGAGGCCTCCAGACCAAATCCGGCCCTGTTGCTACTTCGCGAAAATAGTACAGCAAGATCTTATTCCACGGCACGAAAAATAGCCGTACTAAGAATGATTAAATAACAGAATAAAGCCAATAATAATTAATATGACTCTTAGAACTAACAGGCGCGCCAACTTATATGGTTTAATCACTTACGTGTTTACGTGTTCACTTACATTTACGTGTCATATTGACACGTAAATTTTACTAATGAGCTTTGATTGGGTTATCTATTTATTTTGGTTGTTTAATTTGATATAGGTAAGGTCAACTTAGAGAAAATCACTCTTAGCGTATACCGTACATCTTTTAGAGACGTCTTTTTATTGCAAATAAATTAGCAAACAAGCAAACTGCCCACCTGGTGGTATGTTTGCTTGTTTGGTGGATGGTAAGTGGTAACAGTTACCTATAATACATGTGGCTCCTGTGAGATTCGCAGCAAAACTGCTACCTCCACAAGAACCACAGTGTACGTTGCCAACTTATGACATCAGATGTAAAGTCACGGTATAAAGTAATTTCACTGCCATATCTTACCCTTCAACCCGAAATACAGCAATGCAAGTACTGTTGCTTAGCGGCAGAAATAGGTAAGACGGAGGTACCTAAGCAGACGATCCTGGTCAGAGTCTCTCTCCAGTAGATCCTCTAGTAGGCCCAGACGTGTTTTCGTTGTCTGTTTTCTATCAGCTTGATAACGGTGAGTAATCCGTTTGACTTACTACCATAGCACCAACATCACCTTTCACCCAGCATACCACTTGATACCGCGGTAGCATTCATCCTTGTTATCTGGAAGCAATATCATCCAGCACGATACGCTTTCAGCGTTCCGTTTTCCATGAACATGCCAGCTGCGGAATAAACTTCCTGTTGATGTGTTTTCCGAATGCTAGAACATCTTAGATAGAACAGTGAATAGAATAAGTGAGCTTCGAGAAGAGTATTTCTTTCAAAGTAGGCAGTGGATTAGATATATCTCTGGTATTGGCAAAGTCTACAGGCGACGATTAGACTGCTCACCATCGGACGGGCCACTTGCTCGTCTGCCACTAAGTGCATCAAAAAAAGAACTTGCTTGTACAATTACTCACCAAATTTAGAAATTACGCAAGTTTCATTTTTGTTAAAAAGTTAGAGACAGTATCATGTTACAGTACTACCAAATAACAGTGAATAGGCTACGTGACTAAAAAATTTTTTTTGCTTTAATAGAAGCTCATTCATACAATAAACTGAAAGAAAAATTCGGTTTTCGAATAACTAAAAAACAACCAAGATATAAGGTATTAAAGATTTTTCTCCATCTCTTTCTAGCAAAACGGCAATTTACATGGAGTTTATATGGCCGTACTAAGGGCCGTACTAAACGATGACGTCACGGTTGATGTCGGATCTCTCTGTCTAATCGCCTTCAAATTAACAACTTAAAATGCTTGTATCTAATGTATTTCTAAGCCGATTTTAATTCTAATTTCACAGGACTGCATCTTTTTCCACGGTATTTTAATATTTAATGACGAGACGTAAAAATTACAATTCAGTCATCATCCCAATTAACGAAAGAAGGAACTCGAAGGAGTTTATGTTGTACCTTTATAAACAAAAATGTATTGTACTTTAGTAAAGAATAAAAAAAAAAAAAAAAAAAAAAAAAAAACGTTTTGTTGAAATACCGTTAACATTTCGGAACAATATCTTATTTTGACAGCCCACGTAGATTGCGTAACATTTAATCTAGATAAACATACAATGTCTAACAAAAACCCTGTGAAACCCTGTTACTTTTTAATGAATAACGTTTTGTTTATTGAAGAGTTTTAAAGGTGACCTACATGGAAATGATCATTATATCGATTCTGAACAAATATAAATATCGACCAATCTGCACTGGGCCAGCCTGGTTGACTAAGGCCTAACCACCCTAACTTACGGTAGGCTTGAGCCCCTCAGTGGGGACGTGTATGAGCTGTTATCATGATGATAATGACGTAACAAGCATAATTTGGAACACGAGGATACGAACGAGTTGATTTTCGATTTCTGGAGATACCCTTGGGCCTGTTGTAGCCGTAGAATCATTCGCGTTCGTTTCGTTTACGTTATACCTACGTTCTGCATTGAATGGCAATGTATGAATTCTTATACATTCATGAAGTGGTATGGTAGCTGAATATGGTAGTTGGGTATTTTGATCTCTCTTGATTGCAAATTGAAGATGGATTGCGAGAATTAATTTTTAACGTTAAATTTTATCATTTAAATTGTATCTTTGTCTGCGCCAAACACTATTTAAAATAGAGAATGCCTTGTCGCATTAAGTCTGTCCATTGTTCTTTTCACCAGTGCAACAAAGATTAAAATAAATAAATAAATTATGCGTTATTCGCATGTGAGAACAGTGAGGTTTAGGCGAATCGAGTATCACCTGGAACAGTCAGCGAAATAAAGTTTGCTAATATTATTTTCCGATGTTTACGCGACATATTTTTGATCTATTCTTAAAATGAAGTGTAAAAATCTATTAATTTGAGAAAACTGTAAATATACAGTTTCGGCCTTATTAATAAAAATTTTACACCCTGGATCATCCGGATTAGTTACTCCGTGTTTTGTCTTGTTTTGACATATGACAACCGACATGTGCGGAAACGAGACAAAACACGGAGTAGGTAACTAATCCGAGGATGATCCAAGGAGTAAAATTTTTATTGATAAGGCCGTTTATGTTTATATTTATACCCAATAAGGTACAGAATCTTGCATCATTTGTTCCCACCGAACTTAAAACGATATTATAGCAAATAATACTAAGCTTTACATAGCTATTGTCACTGCTATACCTTCCACCTACTTATTTCTTCTCTTTATAATTCAGTGTCATTTCCTTATTTATATTTATCGTATAGTAATTTCCATGTGTTTAGGCCATAATTTTTTTCTGATAGACTGAAACAGCGCAAGTCACAACAGGCTGTTAGCTAAAATGACCCTTAAACCGTTTTATTAGACTTTATTGCTTTGTGAAAGGCATAGTCGTTTGGACGTTGTAAGAGAAGAATAATAGCTATTAGTTCCGACCATTTCCGTACGGCTTGTGGCAGCACTGTGCTATGCTTTGCTGGAAAACGTAATTCGATGTTGGTATAAACTAATTTGTACAAATATTTTATTTGGCAAAACGGTATGAGTCTTGAGGCACTTTGGGTCATAAAATATATTTTTCATACTTTCATATTTTTTACTGACTTCACTATGAAATTTAACGTACCGTGGCCCTGACATACAGTTTTCTTAGACAGCGCCATCTAGCGTCGAATAGCAGAACTTTCAAGCTACGACACCTCTACACGTACAATATCCTTGTCACGACTACTGTATACTTATAGCACGCACACACGTAAAACTCATTCGAGAGTAGGACGAGAGAAATACTTAATGGAAAAATGAAATTATTTTAAGCAAAGTAAGTTTAGGTGCATATTATTTATAAATATTTATAATCATGAAAAATGAAATTGAAGTCAACTCTGAAATCGAATACAGAATACATTAAATAAATTTTAAAGTTTTTGATGTTCTGCCTACCTATTATATAATTTTAGTTCGACATTGCAATAATGCTAAAAGAATAGACAATAATTAATTTTTGGTTTTCTTTTTCCGATGTGGTGAAATTAATATATGACAATATCAAACACCTACAATTGTGAGGAAAAATATCTACCACTTAAAGAAATTAAATTAATAATCACTATTGTATGAAAATGAAAATTTTTCGCGGTAAATAATTTTTTGTGTACCTAAAATGAGGCTGTCTTCTAAAACTCAGACACATTATCCACAATTAAATTTCTTTAGGTCTAAGTGAAGCATTCAAGACATAAGAAGTCAAAACAAAAATATAGTACTATAAAAAATAGGTACGTATTCCTTGTAGTTATACTTTTTCTACTACAGCATTGTAAAATGAATGCCAATTATCTATGGCTGAAAACAATATAAAATTAAACAATATTAATACACTTTTCGTGATTGTACTAAAAAGGATTATTCAAGGATTTCATAAGAACATTCCTATGAGTTAGCTTATAAAATAAGCTAACTGTAATTTTTTTTTTCAATAAAAGTGAACAGAGTGATCTTATTCACAATTGAAATTTGTGTCTTTTCGAACGCATCCATGAAAACAGTTAAAATCAAAACAAGTGATTATTACTTCATTTGCCATATTTATATCGGGTTTTATTTACTACTAGCTGTACCCGGCATGCGTTGCAATGCCACGTAAACGCCTTTTTTTCTCACTGGTGTCCCAAGAACACCCAACCAAAGTTTCATTCCAATCTGATGAATGCTTTCGGAACGCATAGAGGACAAACATACATAGCATACATTGAATATTTATTTTTATTTATATAGATAGATTATTATTTATTTATTATTACCTATTACTTATATAAATAACCTACATAAAATACAGATTTAATTTTTTCAATGTTATTTTAGGTTAGATAGGTATATTAACTTGAACGCAGTCGAAGTTTTTTTTTCAGAAGTGTCTATGATGGATGATTTGTTTTGAATGTCAATTGATTCATCAGCGCGAACTTGTGAGAATGTATTATTTTTAAATGCCTGTATTTTTATTTGTGAAATAAAGTTCTATCTGTCGTAGAAAAAGTACTGTAACGGTAGGTACATTATTAGGTTTTAAAATTATAGAGCCTTTTATTACAAAACTTGGTAAGCCTCGTTTTGTAACATTGACCCTCGACTTGAGAGAGCCCTATTATGTAACTATTGCATAAAATACTATTATGTTACACAGAAAAATAAAACTAATAATTTTATTTGTGACAGCATATAATTTAGTGATTAAATAATCTAGTACGACATGCGATGACAGTATAAAAATCATGAGAATTTATTAAATTAAAAGATATCTATTTAAAAACAAACAAAACAAATGGTTAAACATAAATCTCAATAGTTCCTAAACCTTTTAGTATTTTTAATAATAAAACATATGCTAACATCGGTCAGAATTTTTTTTATTATCGACAATTCTAATTTGAGCACAAAGCAACAACCTTTTTAAAAAAAACATTACTGCTAGAGCTCGCGTTAAAATGCGCACAATTTTTTCGGCGTCACTTTTTTCGTGTTTTACTCTAAGGCCGCAATGATCCACGCATTGTTTGGCGACTGCGGTAATCGAAAAACTAGAGCAAAAAGGCGGAGTAAAAAACCCAAAAGGGTTACGGAGCTAGGGCGATTTAATAGTCGATACTACACACAAAGGCCGTGCGACATTGAGTTTAACTAATGCGCTAATAAAAATACCGAAACTGCGCTGGACAGAATAAGAACATTAGTTGGAGCATTTGGCTTACACAGACAAGTCACACGGGACGGTTTAGTTAATAATCATGTTCAAGATAAGTGTTTTCAGTGAATTAATTATTGATGATAGTGTAGTGATGTGTGTTGTGATCACCAGTCGTGGAAAATTTATACACATATTGTGTATATAAGATATTAATTAAATACAAAGCGTATCTCTGTTGATTTCAACTGTTGAGTTATCGGTGCTAGGTATGTATTGTTTATATCAAAGTTGGACGTATTGTCCGCTCTAAAATTAAGAATGAATAAGAAACTACGCTGACTCTATTCTAAGAGAGAACATTTAATGAATATGAAATCTATAGGGCTGCAAAATAGAGACGGTTGGCGAGAAAGTAGGGAGGCCTTTGTCCTGCAGTGGGACATTACAGGCTAGTATAGATAGATAGATAGATAGAAATCTATAGCAAATATGTTTTAGAATAATATATTATTAACCAAGGAGATACAGCAGTCTTATGTCACGGGTGTAAACTTTAATCGTAAGCGTAACGAAGGACTCTATGCTTAGCTCCCGAGCGCAAAGACTATATAGAGTCCCGAGTGTAGCGAGAAGCTCACCCAAGACTAAGACTGCTTTATCCCCTAAGATAATACTCTACTTTTTGCACCACCCGCGAGAAACCAATACGTAATGAATACATCATTTATTCAAAAACATATTAATTTAATATTAAATCATTAATTAATATATTAGTAGAAAATGTCACGAAACTTCTGTATTGAAAAAACTATACAGAAGAAATGGCGGCGTGCTTAAATCCGTTTGCTTTTTAAACTTGAAAACTACAAATGTAAACAACATGGCGAGATTAGCTATCTATCTATATTTTAGAGTACCTACTCACGGATTTTTGAACATTTATGTTGTCTTTTCGGAATCACTTTTTTTCGCTTAACAGTATAAGAGACAAACCGTCGAAAATTTAAGTACTTTTGGTGTTCCATATACAAATTAATCAAATCACTAGCGATATAATGAAATTCAATACAATAAAATTTATGTCGTTAGTTACTTTATGTCGGGTTTACATGACCTTGAATATGTCATTTTTGAGCAGATGGTGCGAAAATCAATTTACTAATCAATCGTACCTACTTCAGTAGCTACAATCTGATATTCATCACAGGTTAATTCAACGTATGATTTTATGTTTTGCTGGGTAGGCCTTGCTGAGAGCTTTTACTGGAAAGGGCTATAACTATAAAGTGGAAGCCTTTTTTCTTTATTTCGATCCCTTGCTTCTAATAATGATTGCATATAGTATAGGTATCTAGAAATGTTTATGTATTAGGTAGGTACGCGTAATAAATAGAAAAGGAATTAAAACTTATAAACCAATATTTCATACTAGGTAGAATCTCATTTTACATTAAATTTACAAGATACATTATAGCGTCACCCATATTTTTTTTACATTCTTATTTTAATATATATTTATGTATTTGTGTAAGAAAATCTTTTGTATGAGAGACAAATTTTAAAATAATAATTTTGGCCGTTAGAATCTATACAGATTAATTGTAAAATTAATAAAATATTTTACAAAATAACATTATTTTACATTAAAAGTTAGTGAAAATTTGACAGAAACAATAAATGCTTAAGTATAGCTTCAGTAATATTATATGAAAACAACCTTTATAACGTAATAAAATAATACATATTAAAAACAGAAAAATATTCTTAACACCGTTGCATACCAAACTCAAAACTCTAATCTAAATAATGATATAACTAAACAATAGGAAGGTTTGACTATGTTGGTTGTATTTTAATTAATATGCCGAAGTAACATAAGATTCTTTAGTATATTTAAGTGTCATTAATATACAAAACACGTACCTACCTACAAGGAACTTAAAATAAATATTTCTGAAGAGCGGGCTCCGATGATTATTATGATTCCGAACAAAGTTTAATTTTTTTTGAGCGGATAATAGTTATTAAAGCAATTATTTCGTACAACGAAATTACTTATTTTAATGTTTAAATCCACGCGTTTTATTTTTCATTGTAAATTTTTTTCTTAGTCTTATACAAGCCATCTACGACTATAAATTATAAAATTGTTGTGAGTCTAATATGAGTATTGTTTTCATTTAACACAGCAAATAAAATACAAAAAAATAATAGTTCTTGGTTGTGATTACCACTAAACATTCTAGTACGATGATTCAACTGTTTTGAAAAAAAAAATGATTTGGAGTGTTTAAAATAATACCAATGATATAAAAAAATATTTTTAACCGTTTTTTACCGTGGTTATCCTCAGCTATTGAATATCTTTTTTGGTTAATATAAAATATGTATGATATATACAATATATGACGATATGTATTTGACATATTTCTTGGTAATTAACCAGATCCCTAATCCATTCTTTTTATATTGTACGACATCTTATATCTATGCACTTCTCCCAATGCGGAGGAACTGCAAAAGATTTTTAAAAGAAAAAGCCTACCTATCGTAGGTACTTACTGCTTTGACTAGATTTAATTTTTATATTTATATGTCCTAATTTACAGTAAATTATGAAAAAAAAATATATCAACATGAAGTTTTTAACATAGGTAGCTTTTTGACGTCTATAATACCATATCATAAAATTATGATTATTAGGTAGGTACATATATGTTGGATAAATGCACAAAATAATTCCACTTTGTAAGGAAGTTCTACTTACTAAAGAAAGTCTCGTAAAATGGATTCTATTTGCAAGAGCTGGTAATCGCAGTGTATTAAAGCTGAGGCATGCAACCCTTTCACGTGAAAACCTTCGTACACACGACTAAAATGAACTATCAACATCTGTTTAAGGCGCATAGTGCTCCCAATGACCTTGCGTCGATCGTCCCGCACTAATTACATAGGAGTGAGTGAGTGAGAGCGAGGGGAATATTTAAGCAAATCTTTACGCGTAAGATGAATTATTTCAATAAAAAATTAATAAAGGCGAATATGAAAAATCTAAAAAGACCATCCCCTAGAATATTGTTCACTTTATTTATTGAAATCGAAAGTATATGATTTAACCTAATATTTACGAAGCGATTAGGTTTACAGTTTTAAAATCGAGGCATGTTTGGGTCACATTTTAACCAAGATTGAATTAATTTATCAAAAATTAAGAAGACCATCCTCTAAAGAATACGTTGAATAATAACATATCTTTTTTAAATATTTTTTTATTCAATACTTATGAAGAGAATCGGTTTTTTCTGCAGTGATTTTTTATGATTGACGTTACTATGCGCCTTAATAGGTTATACAAACTACTTCCTCCTTGCTCAATATATGTGTAAAAATAAGAAAAAAGAATATTTGGATAAAAAGGTTGACCCTGATTTCTTTACCTAGACTACCTAATACATACCTATTTTATCTTAGTCTGATCGTAGTGAATCCTATCTTTATTCATCCGTAACAAAGATGTTTAATATTTGGTTTCGTTATTTTTATGAATAACTAGCTTTTGCCCGCGACTTCGTCCGCGTGGAAGTCCTTTTTATTGATTCCCTTTACAAATCCCTCCCTTTTTACACCGCCCCCCATTTTTACATTCCCCCTTTTTACTCGATACTATCTAAATACCAAATTTCATCTAAATCGGTTCAGCGGTTATTGATTCCCCATACAAACTTCCACCTCCCCTTTTCTCCCCCTTAAGGGGTGATCCCTGCGATAAAAGCTATCCTATGTCCGTGTTCTGGTTCTAAGCTATCACCCCACCAATTTTCAGCCAAATCGGTTAAGCCGTTCTTGAGTTATAACTAGTATAACTAACACGAATTTCTTCTATATAGATGTTAATTTAGTGCATTAAATTTTTTAAAGTTCAAATATGTATTTTCTATAAACAATTTCACGAGAAAGTATTATTAGTTAGCAATGATTTTTAATGAGAGCAAAACAAGGTTACATAATTTTTCCTGCCCCTTGAAACTCACAGAAGAAATATTGAAATAATTCTATAATTTGCATTGTTAAGAAATCGGAAAATTATTTCTACGACGACGATCATTAATCTCAATCATAATTAACGATAAGTATGTTCCATTACAGACTAAGATTAAAAACTTAAATGATTCTTAATTTTTTCGCAGCATCTTCGTACGCAACAATGTATTGGATCGCTTTATAAGTAGCCGCGTAAATGCGATATTTTTTATCAAGTCCATCTCACGAATACGATTAGCACAATAGACACCATTTACATAATAATATCCACTGCAAAGGCTATACGTTCGTAGGACAGGCACTGAGGACTGGGGGCGGGTGTATGCAACACGCAAGCTCGCGTGCTACAGACTACTCGTGCTCTGCAAATTTTCTCCTACCACGAATACATTGCAAGGGAAAAGCCCTTATTACATCCCGTTAAGCCTTATCGCAAGAACGTAATGACTAATTTTCTCTGGCATCTTTGACAACCGCGGCAAGCATATTGTTGGTCTATAATAGTCTAGGCTTTCCAGCAGCGAAATGAAAACTCATAATGGACTCTGTATCGTTTGTGTCACCCGTTCATTGGTTTTGATTTATACACCCATGGTGATAATACCCGTATGCCTAAATAGGTGATTAGTTGCATGATAACTAGTAAAATTGCCTGTAATAATATTGAAATATTCTAGATATCTAGTTTACTGTTTCATAAGCAAATATGGGATTATTGTGAAAATGCTAGAATAATAGCGAAGTCGTGTCATAATTTTGTATTAAGCTTTCGTTTTTTGTATTCATCAATTATACATATTGCGGACCTGACCTTTAATTAATCGTTATTTTATGTAAGCATCATGGTTTTTATCGGCCGTTTTACGTATTAAGTGATTCTTTTTCTGTTGAGTTTGTCGCAAGAAAAGTAAGTTGACTGATAAATAGGTACCTATACAAACTTTTGATAGATTTGAGGATTTAGTTTTGGGAATTTCAAAAAAATCTTTCATTTTTATACTATTATAATTTATTTATTAAAACCACACTATCAGGGACAAGATAATTACTAAAGTTTAAGAGTTGGGTCTTCCTTACTGGCCAATGGAATCAACGTGGCAGTAATGCTAGTGTTCCATCAAGCATATATCGATAAATTATATGTAGTATCGCTCGGATGATACTTAAGAGGATTCTGAAGTGACAATTCATGACTCGAGTATGCACTTTCAAAAATGCAGTTTGTTGCACACCGCATAGAGTTGAAAGTCCTAGGCAAATGCCTACATTTCTTATTGAAATATTGTTTAGGGCGATAACTGTTTTAACCCCCTAAATCTTTACGAAATTAGACAATTTTAGTCTCATTAGATTCAGTATACCTTAATCTATATTTGTACGTTTTGCTTTTTTTGTAATTCAGTGTAATTTAGTCAAAAAAGATAAAAATGCTCGAGGTAGTTTTTAAGTCTAAAATATGGATATTTAGATGCTAATAATTCATATTCTGAGCAATATTAATTCAAAATCAAAATGTACAAACCTAGATATTCGTTATATCTACAACATTTCGAAAAATTATGAAAATTGGATTATGTAAAGACGGAGAAAAGCGTTATCGCTTTTTGTGTGAAAATTTACAGCTTCACAATCCTCTTAAGAAATGATTGCTTCTTTATCGATAAAAATCCAAAAAACAAAATAACATATCTGTCTTAATCATATTTAAAAAAAATAAAACAAGTATTTATGTTTTTTATTTTTATAGACGATATTTGAAAGTCCATGACACACATCCCTTCATAGAATAAGTGATTCATTTAGAATATTTACTGTTCAATATTGTAAATAGATTTGACAAACAGTTTCTTTAGACAACTTTTGTTTTAATTGAAACAATTGGGTTGAAAGTGGTCACCACAAACACATTTTACTTCTTTTAATTTCACAATTGAGATATAGGCCAGGGCATCATTACTATAATTTTCACCTACTGTGTACAACTTAAAAATAGCTAGCCGTTGAAAGTTACCAGGAGCAGTACTACATACTATTATAAACAAAACAATTATACAAATAAAATTGTACTTGCTCATAAACATAGCCTTCTGTAGTACATTGGACTTATGTATACTAAACTAATAAAAGTACCTACTTAATACAAATTAAATCTGAATTACCTAAATCTAATAATGGTCCCGGCTGTATTGTAGAAAATTTTGGCAGTGTTTCTTTCGCTGAAATGCGAAACTAATTATTTGCTCAAGAGGAAATCAAACGTACACCTGTTTCCTTCCTGGATAGTTGCACTAATGGCCATAGTTGCACTATTTAAAAATCTATGGTCACTATTAGCATGTTTCTATGCTAATAGTGACCTTTTCCTTTTCCTTTTTTATTTTGAAGGAGATTAAAACCTAAGAAATTGACCAGATTTTCTGGCGTACCTATTCAAATCAAGCAAAAAATTTTGACGAGATTATGTGAAAAAAGCAAATTATAGAAACATAGCCAAAGCCTTTCTTTAACTTTTAATGCAAAAAAGTAATTAAATTAGTCTTATTTTAGAGGGGAAGACAGGAGACTATGAAACGTCTATTTTGTGTACTTTTCATAGGTATCATCGGTCCGAGTTGCAGTTGTCTCTATCGCGATCAGCTCGTTAATTCACGGGCAAAGCGCGACAGCAATTATTTTACAAATACCTTTTTTTAAATTCCTTCCACCTTAGTGTTTCTTCTCAACTAATACATTTTATACTTACATCATGCTGGCTATGCTATCTAAGCACCTCCTCATACTTATACTGTGCCTACTTTGAGAAACCTATAATTCTTAGACGTGTTTATAGGAAGGTAGGTAGGTATAGGTTTATTGGTTGGTTATTTTTGATTGATGTTACAGCCATGGTAAACACCCAAATACACTGGATTAAAATATTCCCCACTGGATCAGGTGCTGTAAAAGTCGGAGGCTTTATAAACCATTGCTTGTTCTCATTACTTTAAAAACAAAAGTTTTTAAAGTAATCTAGATACCGTAAGTACTGTACTAAGAATTTTAACTTTTGTTTCTATTGCGGTATATAACAATTGTATAGAAAATGTTTCATCGTTAAATACACGTTGGCATTTTAATGTCAATAATTAATACGTTTTAACGCTCGTCAAGTAAACAAAGTAATTGCAACTGACAGGCTCACGCTACAAACTAACTTTGGTCGTCAAAAAACTATGCATTAGAAGTTGCGGTGTCTCATTTCTTTCAGCTCGCTAGCATAACACGCCATCAATGACATGTTTAGCTGCTGAGTCCCACAATACTTGGTTTTATTACGAAAACAATGACCTTTGCGTGTGTTCAACTAACTTGAAGGATCATGTCTAAACTAGATGTAGGAATAAAACCCTATATTGCTTCGCGACTATGGTAGTAACTACGGTAGACCTTATAAATATCTGTAAATAAACGTATATTACTTTCATGAAAAAAATTACTTTTACGTTAAGTTAATGAAATGCTCCACTTATTCTTTATCAATGGTTGTATTCAAACACTGTCTACGTGGTTTAATCTAATAAGTATTCCACTAAAAATTAAGCATATGAAATGATGACAAATTTGCAATATCTTTTTAATTTTGTATATTTAATATGCTTAAGCTATGCTTCTTGCTACTACGATTGCTCTAAAAATCTTACTTGAAAACGATGTGTTTCATACAACTATTTATAGTCGAACAGTTACTGTAATAGAGATATTACAAGCCGACATAAAAATGTCACTCCACACAATGTCACGAAACCGTCCACACTTATGGCTACAACTAAGACAAAAGGTACACTCAGAGCAAGAATTTAAATCGCCCGGGCCTACTCACGCAGCGAACGCTACATTAAGGTGACCTTTACATATTTTATCTGGAGCCCGCTTGATTGTCGACCCTAGTCCCTTTTCCTCCACCTTCGCCGCTCTAACTTGATCCCTGAAACCCTCTTAAGGTCTCGTAAATACACACAAGAACTCCGATACCGCCTTTATGTAAGGGGTCCGTGATATCCAGTCGGTCCAGTCGTCTGGTTAAGTACACGATTTGTAGGTAGGGCTTTATCTTAAGAAATCCAACTCGAAAGTATGAAGTAGCACTTGAGCTTTGATGATTTATTTATTTCACATGCATTTTTGGGAATAAGTATTATTTTGTGACGCTTGAAATGTTTTTGAATACGGACAAATGTGTAATTTATCTACGCAGTACTTTTTGCTCATCTGCATGGACAAGAGTTACTTTAGGTTAAGCTATATTTTGTGGTTATATAATAAGTTAAATGTTTGATGAAGATTAAGTTTGACTTATACTTACGTACTTTCAACAAACAATAATAAAAATTTGTCATAGATAGGTACATACTATTATATACAATTAAATGGGCAGAATATTGGGTTTGTTATATTCATAAAAAAAGAAGTAAATTGGATATCTGTAATTATTAACTTTATTGATAGATATTACATATTGTCACCGAGTCATCCTCAAAGTAACTTATCATATGTACCTATATCTTATTTTGCAAACTTTTCTACGTCAATTCGTGTATGTTAATTAACACTAAAAAAGGTATAACTTATCATTATTTCATAAATATATTTCATTAACAATGAATGTTACAATCGCTGATTATAATAATGTGCTTATCTAAATTGTTTACAATTTTAATTTTATCAACTATGCTCTAGTGTTTATTAATATACGAATTAATTAGTGTCTGAATTGAATATGTTAAATCGTGTTAAATGAAATCAGAAATCAGCTTAGTTTAAAAATGATTTAATATTTTCCTTCCAGCCAAACAAGGGAATTGTATGTAAAAGTAATATTTACTTTCTTATTTTAGGTTTTTGACTCTTACTTACCAAATAAATAACTGGTCCCAAAAATAAATAACTTTTAATACCAAATGAGTTATTTCACCAAAGTGTGACTCTATTACGGAGTTCACTGTGCATACCTCTATATTATGCATGTCTGCTGCAAAGCAGCAACGCTTGCATTGCTGTGTTCCGGTTTGAAGGGTAAAGGAGGCGGTAAAATTACTAGATACTGTGACGTTACATCTTATGTCACGAGTTATTTAGTTGTGGTTGTATGTTTGCTTATTTTGCAGGAACCACAATATAGGTACCTATTGTCACGGTTCAAAAACCGTTTCTACCGTAACTGTCACTTACGTTGATTTTCACGAGTTCCGTTCTACCTCGGAACACATCTGACCTCCACGTTGCGTTTGAGTGTTCAGCGTCTACCTCCTCTACACAAACTGAAGCTACAAGTACCCCCTTTATTTTTGGAGTTCCACTGACCGCAACCCGTAGAAAACCCCCCTGAGGCTTAGACAATAAACGCTATAATAACAATGCTCTTTTATTTCACTCTTCTTGCACACTGGTACTCATATGAGCGACTTTAGTCACTTAGCATCAGTAAAAAAGTACAATTTTAAATACTTAGTACCTTTACCATTTAAAATATAAGGCTGTTAATCATTTAGACATCATATTTCCGTTAAGTAAAATTTTTGATTTTGGCTTTCACTATGCAGTTGGTATCTTTTCAGTTTTTGCGCATCATGCTATTTAGACGTATTTGGCGAATGTCCTCGTGTCAATATCAATTCACCATCCATAAAAGCTATTTGCTATGTACACACATTTGGCAAGATCTGTCCTTTCCTTTGCCAACTATCTATATTTCTATGCGTAGAAACGTTTGCAGAACTAACTTTTTGGCTCAGGAAATATTTCTATCGGATAATCATTCGGCTCCGTTGACCCGGAAACGCTTTTCGATTTATTCTAGAAAAAAAGTCTACATCACCGGCATAGTGTTTGTAAATTTTCCTTCTGACCTAGTTGAATATCTGCAGGTCCGGTGTCAGGTGAGCTGCCCCGCCGCTCTTGATTGGCGGCGGATAGCCGAGTTTGGGGGTCGTCGGGGGTATTTTGGGGGTCTAGTTAAGCTGGGTAGGTGGGAGCGAGCGGATCGATAGCAGCCTGGCAGGTCGCCCGGTCCCCGCATTATTGTTATTGCAAGCCGTCAGTATCTATATGCTTCCGTCTTCGGATCGGGCCTATGATATTATGATACATGCGGGATGATTCAACATGTTCGGAGTCGCCCGGGTTGTGCTTATTGGAGTTGCCTTATGCCAACTAGGCAGTATTTAAGTTTGCGATCTGTTTATATGTACCTACATACATATGACTGTTATCTATAATATCAAGTTATGCCAATTTCGAGAAATAAAGGAAATATATTGTCGTGATATTTTATGCAGCAGTAAATATAATTACAACAGGGAGTCTTCCTACCGCTTAAGTACTATCTTACTTACTTTATCTTACCTATTTCTGTTGCTGATATCAGCGCTGCTTCCATTGCTGTGTTCTGATTTAAAGGGCACAGGCAGAGAAATTATTAGGTGTGACTTGACATCTTATGTCACAAGTTGGCAACGGAGCTGCATGTATTATAGGCGGCTGTGGCCACTCACCATAACGTGGTCAGCGTGTTTGTTGTGTAAAACCTATTATCTGTATGTCAGTCTTATCATGTAAGTGATATCCGAAACACGTAGCTAATATTTTGTCCAAGACGCTTGTTCAATCTAAAGGTACCATTGGTATAAACTTTCATATCCTGACTAACTAACTGATTTAACACCGCCGAGCTTAACCTGTTTAAGCAGGTTGATTGTTGAGAAGCAGGTTCCTTTTATGATCACTGAGAATGAGTGTTTAAAAATTCAATCCCCTAAAGTGGCAAAATGGGGGTTGAAAATTTGTATGATTTTTTTTATATTGCACGAAGCTAAAAACAAAATCTGTGTCATATGAGGTATTTAGGAAAATTAGTAACCAATTGTGTTTAAGATATTGTGAAAACACCATAATTAGCGGGGTGAAATATGTGTTGAAAGTTTGGTTTTTGTTTGAATAAGTAGTATACTTAAACTAGGTATATATTATCGTGTTATATTTGTTATAACGCTATACTCTATAATTTGAATAGTATTTAGTGTATAATTTTAACGGAAAAATGAAAACAATGCGGATAAATCTGTGGACGTAAGGTAGATTATATTATATTTCTATTGAATACTTAGTAGAAAGATTAAGTATGTTTTCCATTAAGTATCAACTAGTGGCCATGGCAGTATTACTAACAAAATATAAACACGTAAAAAATATTTCATTAAGATATATGGAATTATCATAATATGCATAAAATCAATAGGTACCTATATCTGTTCAATAAAAGGACGATGTACAGAGAGGGTGATATATATTTTTTTTAGGAGATAGTTAGTAGCAACGCATGTTTGATGTCATATGAAAACCGAAACTTGTCGCTTTTTTGACTTTTGATATTTGATTGTAATTAAAAAATAATCTTATTAATGCCGACATTCTTATGATCAATGCATGTCAAAGTGAATTAAAATATCTGTGTCTGTTCACTAACATAAAGACATTCCATTTTAAAATTGACGAGCGAAGAAAAAACTAAAACTTAATGCAAAGGAACAACAAAATCTTAATCAAGCAAT
Source organism: Schoenobius gigantellus (assembly GCA_963935595.1). Taxonomy (NCBI): domain Eukaryota; kingdom Metazoa; phylum Arthropoda; class Insecta; order Lepidoptera; family Crambidae; genus Schoenobius; species Schoenobius gigantellus. Next base: position 15,556,521 of record OZ012551.1, on the reverse strand, counting down.
CTTAGTATCTTTATCACGGCACTCCAGTTTGATCAAACTTAATTAACGAAATGCAAAATAAATATCGTTCGGCATCGGCGCCGTTTGATTTGCATTTAATTCGAACGCATAAAATCGTTACTTACCTAAGCAATTTTGCCTCTACAATGTTGCAGCGAGTCTTCTATTAGATAAACTGTCGCCTGCCCGACTCTGACTATCCTATCATTATTAGTCTGCAGACAAATCGAGTTTCGAACTAGCGAATGCTCGCGCAAATTTGAATTTGAAACATGACTCGGTTGTATTTTATTTCATAGTTACCTCAGTAAGTATCAGTGTCTTCTCAGTCTAGATCGAATAAAACCTTTAGGTACAAAGTTAAATCTTTCTATTAAACGGTTTTATTTAGCTTACCCTGTTTGCTGATATTGTTGGGTCAAATTTCGTTATTGATATTTTACCCCCTCCCTGTTGACCGATTGACCTCAAATTTTTACACATCTTTAATTCTGATAACAGTACAATTATGTTTATTTAGTATTATTGTAAATCCAGTATGATCGCTACGACAAAACTCTCTCAATATGGGTATCAAATGAATGGATTTGACTAGTACTAGAATATAGTACATCATAAGAAAATAGTAATCAATAAGTTATGACAGTTTTATTGAGAAGAACAATAATGATGGATGTAGGTAATATACTAAGAGCTAAACATTAATTAGGTAGGTCCTAGGCATCAGTAATCACACCACTCTCCTCATCAATCTAGAGCATTTTCAGCTTTTATTACGTTATCTACATCCCTTATTACCTTTCATTGCGATACAATCGTTTGACTTGAAAAAATACATTACTTTTTGTTGTTTAAGTAAACAATTTTTGTCTGCAGGAGTGTAGGTATCGGTGGTAGAAAATCTTCTCCATAGGTATCTATCTCTTATATTATCTCCTTTGGTCAGTAGGATATACTCGTATAGGTTTGTTAGACAATCCTTCAAGATCGTGAATACTATATTTTAAATGTTTAAGAAATTAATTATTTATTGGGTTAATTGCATCTTATAAAAGTCTTATGAGATCAACATGAAGACCATGAGCGTTAAAAGTTTCTAAAAAATAGATTAAAAATTGACTATCTCGAATAAAATTTTACTCTTTGATTAATAGTTGGAATCAGAATAACGAATGTATTTGTTTTCTAAATCATCATTACTACTTTAGTACTATCACCGCTTATTCTGTGTCATTCATTACTGAAATTTAAATGAAGATCTATATATTTTGTGTCTTCATGCTTTTAATTTTTTTTATTTGTTACTTTTTAACTACGCGAGATAGGAGAGATAAACGAAATAAAATTCAAATAACATTAATAGTCTTTATTTTAAATCATTCGAAAATAATTACCTAAGTTTTGGTAACCATCTTGTCAGGCTAAACTGAACCTAGCCAATAAACTTTTCACTTTTGCATTCCACGCAACAACAGTAAAATAAGTGTGATTAAAACCAACTAACTAATTAAGAAAATATTCTCATGAGAAACGCGAATCTTTGTTGCGATTCTAAACAATGTGCGCGAGGAACCTGAGTTTATATAAGTTATACAGAGGAACAAAGCGGATTACGACGCACGGAAATTATTGAAGCGTTATTTTCCATGTTCTTGTTTTGAATGAAGATTATAATATTTTGAAATAAGCATGAAATAATGTTCTATTGCAAACACCTATGAAATAAGGACTAAAAACGTCCTAGAGTGGTGGCCGCGTACCGGGAAATGCAGCGTTGGCTTGTCCTCTATACGCGTTCAGCTGACGATCTTATGAAGGTCACGGGAAGTCGCTGGATGGTCACGGGAAGTTGCTGGATGGTCAAGGAGTCGTTGGAGCAGCGCAGGATCGATCGATGTGGAGGTCCTTGGGAGAGGCCTATGTCCAACAAAGAGCGCTTCTCGACCGAAATAATGATGATGATGATGAAACAGGAAGTAATAAAAATTGTCTATAGTATCTGTTTGAAAAAAGGGAAGAATTTATAATGAGAAATGTTAGAGCAGTATTGTTTTTTATATAAGTATCTGATCTGCTCATGATAGAGCAGCATAGTAGAGAAATGTCTTTTATAATTATTATACAATAAAAACAATATGTTTTATCGGTCTGTCACAATACTCGTATAAGTAATCAATCACTTTCTAGTAAAGCATAGTAGATTCCGCGAGTCGCATTCACATACAGTGTACGGCTACACCTGTGAACGCAGCATAATATCAAAAGAAATATGGCGGGGCGGACCGGTCTTGTAATCGTGAAATAATTCTGGATGAGGAGTTTCGAAAATAGAACGTCGGGCAGCGCTCCGCCGCTCGGCCAATCGATACACTATGTTGCAAAGCGGTATCGCTCGGGCAAACATTTTATTTTAAGCAGTTTTGATTTCTGATTGTATGTTGTTTGTGTGTGAGTATGTTTTATCTTTGATTGACCACATCAATATTTCGGTTGCTCGACCAATCAAGTTTTATTAGAGTTTTGTAAGTTAATACAGATCTTTGTCATAGGACAACTTTTAGTACCTACAAAATGTAGGTATAATAATATGGGAATTAAAAATAGTTTAGATCAAACTTGTTTCCATTGTTTTATCTGTTTGGTTCCCAACCATGTGGTAGATAATACTGAAGAAAGAAAATTACATTCCCAACAGTGAAAGACTTATTAAAATTGTTTCAGAGTTTATCACATAATTTACGAGGATATTTTTTCTTTGTAATAGTAGTACCTATATTTTACATTATAGGTAATATATTTTCAGAAGAAACGTAGAAGAAAAACTCGTTAATGCATCCCCTATTTATGGCTCTAATACTGTATACACACGAACTTCATCCAGAAATTCGCTATAAACTTTCAATGGAAAAACAATAACTCGGAGACAATTGTCTACTGGGAGCGGTTTCAATTTGCGCACAGTAATAAATTGTTAGGTAGGTACAGCTGCCGCACCGATGAATCGTAATTTTATCGAGTCGATGACGATTGCAGTACGATTAGTGCTCGTTCTTCGGTGACAGCCTTCGCGGGGCGCTGCGGTCGATAAATTCATTACTCGAATGGAAATTGTCGATGTGTCTACGAACTCGCAGTTTAATTTGCCGAGTACGTTTAGGTGTCTTTAATTATTATTTGACTCAATAAAAGGGGTCGTTGTTGTCTAGGTGGGTTATAACCTTCGTTGGCAAGTTCGGAAGTTTATTTTTATTTTTTTTTATTTTAAATAATTGAAAACGCTTCATACCTACTAGTTGGTATTAGAATTGTTGCGTGCGTTTTAGAATTTCAAAAACCAGAATAACATAAAATAAAACGTCTTTTGTTTTAAACAGTATTTAAGGAATTATTCCCGAACTCCTAATCTACCAGAAACCTTCCACCATCAGCTTAGTAGTACTCGTATGATAATTGATGACAACCAGATACACATGCCTGAATATTTTCAGAAAAAACATGAAACACATTGCGTTGAAATTTAAGAGCTTCCCTCGATTTTCCTGGGATCCCATCATCAGATCATGACTTGGTGACAATTGGACTTACTAGAGCGTATAAACTTTTGATTACAAAAAAATCGATCTACAAATAGCGGAGTAATCGGTGAACATACATAAAAAATAGATACAGTCGGACATGGAACCTTTTCCTTTTCCAAAGTCGGTCAATAATGCAGTATAATTTAATATATGATATTCCAAAATGTTTGTAAAGCCTTTAAGGGATTTAATAGTGCCGACGACCTTGGACCGATGGTCACGCACTAATCAGTTGACTGTGATTGAGAGCGCAGGAGAGGAATTTGTGAGAAAATAAACGTGCATAATTCGAAATATTGAAATAAAAACGTAACAAATGTGTTTATTAATAATCTAAAACAATTAAAACCTTATTATTATAAATTTTTGTATATAGGAAATTAATCATGATTTCGGATAAATTCAAAATTTTTAGATTTGACAATATTTACAAAATTCACAATAGTTGGAAGCTTAAATTGATACATGTTTGAGTCACTTTCAGATCAAGTACAATAACACTTTTCAGATAAGCTTAGCCTCAATATGATGTCCGATACTTAAAACCTAAACACAAATTGCCTAATAACGTTTGGCCTAAAACACATATCACCTAAAAACGAAATGCCTAATAACGTTAAAAATAGGTAGCGAGGAGCGAAGCGACGAGCGTAGGTTTGAACATGAACCAAGCGCGCGAGCCGAGCGAGCGAAGCGAGCGTGCCGCGGCAGCGGCCGGCGAAGCGCCAGAAACGACTTTATGTGTATTCTCGACTTTATGCATACTTATTTAGGCTAAACGTTATGAGGCATTTCGTTTTTAGGTGATATGTGTTTTAGGCCAAACGTTATAGGCAATTTGTGTTTAGGTTTTAAGTATCGGACTCCTCAATATGTTTTGTAGGATAGTTTATATTTTAGTTTTTTTTCAATATTTTGTTACTAGTGGGGCCTCCCACTAGGTAACTGTGAAAAGAAAATATAGATGCTTAGCAACGTGTGTTGTTTTGCATAATCATACTCACTGAAAGCAGTTGCTATACTGCTGTTGCCTTATTTCAAATCTTTCAATAAGTAAGGTAATGTTTCATTAAGCAATGATATATCTTCTTAATACTCTATATACCTGTATAACTATATTATTTGGTATAGCTCACTTGTGTTCAACAACAAGTCCCGAGTTTACCGTGTAATATAGTGTTGTGCACATCAGCAAAACTTGTAAGTAGGCGGCCGTAAGTTCTGCGTCTGAGTTGCAATAAACATCTGTTCCCAGAGTTCGTTGCCTTTCATCCGCTTTCTTGATTGAATGAAAAATGTATCTGCCCACACACGGAGGGTTGCGATGCGCGTAACTTCACTGTGAATCTGTTTTAGTGTGACATGTCCGTCGGTATTTTTAGTTTGCCACCGCAATGACCGCTCATTATCAATTTGTGTAATGTAATTTGATTTCATTATTTTTTTTTTAATATTTACCTATTAAACAAATCTACGCGTTTAAATATAAATTCAGATATCCATGTTATTTTTTCAGTAGTCCCAGTGGTATAGTATAACTAATAGACTACTGCTAATTGCATAACTCACGACTGCTTCCGTCACGCGAGCTAAGATGCAAGAAACACCATAAGTACTTACCTATATATAATCGAGAATAATGGAATATTAAATTCTTTCAAAGTACATAATTATTTATTATTGAAAGGTTATGTTCATAACCCGTTACGTACGCGCGATAATCAAACGACTCGACATGTTCGGCATCACGCATATTGTTTTAATCCATATTGCACAGTGCATAAAGTCGTCCCTTCGAGCCGCTGCTCTTTCCGATAATTCAATCGGGCGGGGTCAATGCCCAGAGATCAGATAACCAGCCGTCCAATGTCGGCTGCACCCGAACCGGACGGGTTTTTCGTCAATCGCATTTTTGTCACAATATACCTACATTTGTAACATCTTGGGGCGCATAGAAATATTCTAATCACGCAGTTTACATTCCAGGTAGTCCCACTACGACGGACGCCGCTAAACTCCCTCAGAGGTTGGTCTCATTAGACGCTGTTTCTACACAAATATCTACATAAAACTCTATGCACGGATTAACAAATGTCTATCTCGCAGTCTTAATTAAGTTGGGAAAATAGGGAAAAATCCGAGATACTATTTCATTACGATGATCCCCGTGGCTTATTAAGGAGTCGGTGCTGTATAAAAAGTGACTTTATATAACAAGTTAATTCTGCCTAACACCTGTCACGGTCGTAATTCCATTCTTAGGATGACTCCACAATGAAGCCTGACCCGAGACTATTATCCCCTCCCCATCCATTTTGGTGGTGCCGTCAAAGGAATAAAATACATAAAAATCTTCATAGTATCGACGTTTGACAGGTTCATTTTGAAATTTATCGAGCCGTTAACTTTTAATCTTTCGAAACTCAATATAGCCATTGCGTAGTGGGAGTAAATTAAAATTACTTAATTTGATTAGTATCAACATATGGTTCGGACCTGTGTAGGAAACATCACGATATTATCAAATAATATTTTGTACAATATTTTGACAGCTGGTCTTGTAATTAGTTGACTTTATTAAAGGTTGTAAAGGTTTCTTCGTTTGAAAACTTAGGTAGGTAATGTAATGTAAAAAACTTATATTTCCATCTAAACTGGCTCAATATTACCTTAAGGTTGGTTGGTGGCTGCCGTTACGAAAGTATGATGGTTGCCCGCAGCTAAGTAAAGCGAAGCGAATATTTGCTGGAATTTTCTACGAAATGTTCCAATTCCATTTCGGTAAGAGACTAATAATACACTTTTTTCCTCTTTTTACTTCTTACTTCCACCCTTTACTGTTATACACGAATACAGAAAGGCGTGGAATAGTTATAACTTGTAGAATTAAAAATTTTTTCGCCATAAATTATCTATAGAATAAAGTAAGAATTGAGTAAACTATACAAAACTGTCAAACTTTTCTAATTAATTTCGAACCCTAAGATGTTATTATTCAACGCATTCTTTAGAGGATGGTCTTTTTAATTTTTTTGATAAATTAATTAAAACTTGGTTAAAATGTGACCCAAACATGCCTCGATTTTAAAACTTTAAACCTAATCGCGTCGTAAAATAAATACATATTCCCCTCACTCTCACTCACTCACTCCTATGTAATCAGTGCGGAACGATCAACGCAAGGTCATTGGGAGCACTATGCGCCTTAAGTTCAATGATGATTGAAAAATATTGTAATTTTAAGGTAGCCTGATATGCTATTGACTGTACAAGAAGTTACAAAATTCAACAAATTCTTAGTAATAAATAATAATAACATTATAGGGTGTCCCAGAAGCCGACGTCAAGCCGAAAGCAGGCGGTAGACTAACTCATATATGTTATCAGAAAAATATAAAAAAAATCTAAGTCACCTATTTAAAAAAAATCTAACATTTAAAAAAATCGATATAATTTACACCCTGTGACGGTTTTTTCACTCTTGTTGCTACAAATCTTGACTTTTCTAAACATTTTCTTTTGTTTTGTAATCCTGAATAATGTTTCTGTATACTCTAATTTAAAATTTAAAGCCAGCTGCTCCAAATTAGAAGAATATGCCAATTTTATCTAAATTAAATATTCAAAATTAATTTTTCGCATAGCTTTAACTAGCTGTACTGAAAAATAAATGTACTATGCGAGTTTGGCAAGTAACTGCAAAAGTTGGCGCATTCAATAAGGATTCCAAAATGGTATGATACTTGGTAGATAATTTCTACGATTGCAGACAATATTTTTTTTCCAAAAACAGGCAGTTTTGAAGAAATTCTTCTTACGTACTTAAAATTTATTCTAAGGTACCCATGGTTTGCTTTAAGGCTGTAACTTTAACATTCTAGTTTGAGTGAGACCGGGAGAGTCATTTTACGAAGTGTGAGAGAGACAGATAGTGACGCTAACGTGACAGAGACGCAGAGATTCGAAGTATGAGCGAGACAGATAGTGACGCTAACGTGACAGAGACGGCGAGTCTCACATCCACTTCGTAAAATGACTATTTTACGAAGTGGAAGTGAGACAGATAGTGACGCCAATTATTCGCTAACGCACAAACAATACACATCAGTACGTTTCGCTCCTTCGCTTACTGCGCATCTTTTTGTATTCGTTCGTGTTGATTTCGTGCTTACCACTTTCTGCTTCGTTTATTGGACTTGATTGCTTGTGATTTGGATTCGGACTGTTTAGTTTCTCTACCGACGACCTTTGCTTTGCTTCGGACTACTTATCGTTGATTGTGTAATTGTGTAGTGCCACCATGTCTGCGTACACGACACAAGAATACGCCAACATGCATTTAATTTATGGGGAATGTAGATGCAATGCCAACGCTGCAGCTAGACTTTATCGTGAGAGGTACCCAAATGCAGCTCGTTTTCCGGATCATCGAGTCTTTACAACTTTATTTACTTTATCGAGTCCTCAGAGGGCCGACTGCCGAACCAAGTACATAGTCAAAGAAGATTTCGTCCCCCTTACGAGGACGTTGTACTAGACATTGTCGAAGAAGATCGGAGTATTTCTGTACGTAGAATAGAGAGAAGCACAGGAGTACCCAAAAGTACAGCCCATCGGATTTTGCAAAGAAATCAGCTACACCCGTACCACGTACAGCGAGTACAAACTCTACTACCCCGGGACCATCGACCCCGTGTTGCTTTTTGTCAAACAATGCTACAAAAACACAGAGAAGATCCGCGATTCTTCTAAAAAAATTTGTGGTCAGATGAGTCGACATTTAAAAAAGATGGTTACATGAACCTACACAACTTACACGAGTGGCATATCGAAAATCCTCATTTGATGAGGCAAGATAGATCACAATATCGATTTAAAGTGAATATGTGGACCGGCATTTTAAATGGACAAATAATAGGTCCTTTGAGCTGCCAGACGCCTTGACTGGTGAAGTTTATTTACATTTTTTTACGAAATGATTTACCAAATCTACTGGAAGATGTGCCACTTAACATTCTAAGAGATATGTGGTTTCAACAAGATGGTTGCCCAGCTCACTATGCCAGCTCAGTAAGAGAATATCTCGATGCGGAATACCCAGGCAGACGGATAGGACGATCTGGTACTATCTCGTGGCCAGCCCGTTCCCCAGATTTAAATCCATTAGATTTCTTTTATTGCGGAGCGGTGAAAGAAAAAGTTTACGCAAAGCCAATCGAAACTGTGACTGACCTACGGCAAAGAATAATAGAAGCAAATGATTTTGTTAATAATGGAAGATTCGCCCGCTTGATAGCCCGATCTTTTTTAAGAAGATATCGAGCCTGCATTAGAGCTGAAGGAAGACAGTTTAAACACCTGTTGTAAATCTTGACATTTAAATAAATTATGTTAAACAATTTTTGTGTATTTAATTTATTTCGTAAAATGACTCTCCCGGTCTCACTCAAACTAGAATGTTAAAGTTACAGCCTTAAAGCAAACCATGGGTACATTAGAATACATTTTAAGTACGTAAGAAAAATTTGTTCAAAACTGCCTGTTTTTGGAAAAAAAAAATTGTCTGCAATCGTAGAAATTATCTACCAAGTATCATACCATTTTGGAATCCTTATTGAATGCGCCAACTTTTGCAGTTACTTGCCAAACTCGCATAGTACATTTTTTTTCAGTACAGCTTGTTAAAGCTATGCGAAAAATTAATTTTGAATATTTAATTTAGATAAAAATGGCATATTCTTCTAATTTGGAGCAGCTGGCTTTAAATTTTAGATTAGAGTATACAGAAACATTATTCAGGATTACAAAACAAAAGAAAATGTTTAGAAAAGTCAAGAATTGTAGCAACAACAGTGAAAAAACCGTCACATGGTGTAAATTTTATCCATTTTTTTCAATGCTAGATTTTTTTTTAAATAGGTGACTTAGATTTTTTTGTTATATTTTCCTGATAACATTATGAGTTAGTCTATCACCTGCTTTCGGCTTGACGTCGGCTTCTGGGATACCCTGTATATATATGTTAGTCTAACTATGTTTCTATTCATTGTTCCAAGAATGGCTTCGTACCTATGTGTTACAAATGAAACAAAACAACATGAGCATTAGGGAACGCCTCTCTAACTATTGATAGACAGATGCTATAATTTACGACATATATATTTATTTACAGCTACGATACCTACACGTAGGTACAGGTTTTGGCTTGCTGATATAGTATTATATTCTGTTTTTATACACACAAACTTTTTAAATTATAATAAAGCAATGAGCACAAATGCAATTTTTCAAGTCGTAAAATGACTACTCGTTAAAACGATGTTTGAAAAATTATTGTAAAATTTATCACAATTGGATTATTTGCGATGTCATGAAATAATATGTTGTTTTACATGTGGATATGGCAGCTATAATATTTTAATAATCTTTTGGTTTATTCATATTATGGCATAATTTGCAACGATTTTGAAGTTATTACATAGCGAAAAATATAGATATTAAAATTCAACGCCATATGAGATATTAAACCTTTAATTTTTTGTTTTGTGTAAATATAATTATATTATTAGAACATTAACACTGATCTCGGACGAATTGCAGTCTATGTCCAAGTAGTTACAATGACATCTTATGAAATATTATCACACAGAAATATGTACGTAATGTAATAAAACCATTGATTTACTACCAAACGTAGATAGAGCACTTCATACAAAAACGCGCTTGAAATCTGTCACCTAATCGACTATACATTTGTATGCTTTTAAATAGGTAGTTGAATATGCACACCCTAATTAAAATGATCTTAAAGAAAGTACCGTATTTATCGAATTCAACCTTATACTTTATTATTACGGCAACTATTTGAAGTACAACCGTGTGCAGTTACATAATTTCATACCTAGCCACATTAAATTTGACATTATAGTAATTGCTACAAGAAAATATCAACTTTATAATCTCAAACATAATGCTCAAAATTGCTTATCGCGTTGTCGCTCCAACGCATGGAAAAGAACTGCACGAGGCCCGATTGGGCAGTTCTTCACCGGCCCACTTTTTTTTTATTTTTTTTTATGGGATAGGGGGCAAGCGAGCAGACGTATCACCTGATGGTAAGTAATTACCGTCGCCCATGGACACCCGCAACACCAGAGGAGTTACAAGTGCGTTGCCGGCCTTTGAGGTGGGAATACGCTCTTTTTTTGAAAGTTTGAAGGTCGTATCGGTCCGGAAATACCGCAGGCGACAATTCGTTCCAAAGTTTGACTGTGCGAGGCAGGAAACTTCGAGAGAAACGCACAGTTGTGGACTGCCAACCATCTAAGTGATGGGCATGGATTTTTTGCCGCGTGGAACGATGGCGGAAAGAGGCGGCAGGTATAAGTCCGAACAATTCCTCGGAGCATTCCCCGTAATAAATACGATAGAAGATGCATAGCGAAGCGACATCTCTACGCAGCGCCAAGGTATCATGCCGATTTGAAATTTCCTGGCAGTCGACGATTCGAGTCGCTCTCCGTTGAATGCGGTCCAGTGGGAGAAGTTGGTATTGGGGTGCCCCAGCCCAAAGATGAGAACAGTATTCCATATGAGGCCGAACCTGCGCCTTGTAAAGCTGAAGGCGGTGCGCCGGAGTGAAATACTGTCTCGATCTATTGAGCACACCAAGCTTCTTAGAAGCTAATTTAGCTTTACCCTCTAAGTGGCCACGGAACTGGACTTCGCTCGATATATCGACACCAAGGATCCCAATATTGGCTGATGCAGTTAGGGGAATGCCCTGAAAGCGAGGAGATACGACAAATGGCATTTTCTTTGCGGTGAAAGCGCAAACCTGTGTCTTTGAGGGGTTGAAATGGACTAAATTAAGTCGACCCCAGTTAGAGACTTTCTCTAATGAAGTTTCGATTTCAGACACAAGTTTATTCCGGCACTCAATGACGTTTTCCCGAGAAGAGTTCGCACGGCCGTTATAGAAGGTGTCTTTCGTGCTGTCGTCTGCATAGCAATGAATGCTGCTGATTTGCAGCATATCATTGATATGCAGAAGGAATAGTGTAGGTGAAAGCACACATCCTTGGGGGACACCAGCATTTACAGACATTGGGTCTGAGCATTCACCGTCAATCAAGACCTTAATGCTTCTGTCTGCTAGAAAGCTAGTGACCCATCCACATAATTTCTCGGGAAGCCCATATGAAGGAAGTTTTGAGAGGAGCGCTTTGTGCCATACCCGATCGAAGGCTTTCGCGATGTCCAAACTAACTGCCAGTGCCTCCCCCTTCGCTTCAATTGCCTCTGCCCAATGATGTGTCAAGTAAACTAGAAGATCACCAGCAGAGCGACCCCTACGAAAGCCGTATTGTTGGTCACTGAGCAGCTGGTGATCCTCTAGGTATCGGAGAAGCTGGCGGTTGATTAGTGATTCCATTATCTTTGAAAACAAAGGGGTTATAGCTATCGGCCTGTAGTTGGACCGATTCGAGCGGTCACCTTTCTTAGGGATCGGATGCACTAAAGCTGTCTTCCATGAGGTTGGGACTACGCCAGATGAATAAGAGAGCCGAAATAGTCGCGTTAAAACCGGTGCCAACTCTGGAGCACACGTCTTTAGCACTATAGGAGGAATACCATCAGGCCCACTCGACTTGTGGATATCTAGGGTGATTAGTGCTTGACGCACTGAGCTTTGGTGGAACCGAATATCTGGCATTAAGCTCGTGCACCGTGGTATGGTCGGTGGTTCCTGTCCCCCGTTATCCAAGGTCGAGTTGGATGCAAAGAGTTTCCCTAAAAGATGAAACTTTTCGATCGTTCATGCGTTATCTACGTTTGGTAGTAAATCAATGAATAAAACACACGATTCTGAATAAAATTTAACTCTTATTCAATTAATAAAAACAGCGGACATCATAACTTACAGTGATTTATTGGACAAATAGCCACTCCATTAAATAGATAATTTTGGATTTTAATAAGTCCATTTATTTTTGGTAGCTTAATAGGGAAAAAGAGATATGACCATTTTTGGAAATATTCCTCCTCATTTGAATAGAGCCTCGTGCTCAGTAATGGGACGAAGTGAGGTTTAAAAATATATTTGGTGCACGTATTGAATGTAAAATCACAAGAAAGTTTTACACAATATAAAAAAAATAATCTCCAACGCAATCGCTGTTCGAGACGAGAGCTGCAAGCGGCGGGTCTGCGACAGGTCAATTATTTAGATTGGCGGCTGCGACTGTCCTCGCTCAGTCTTCGCTACGTGATGTGCTGTACTTACATTTTGTATCGTGTAGATGGACCTTTACAATTACGTCATGATAAATTTGACGCCTGTCGAGCTTGTGAATAAATTATTTCTTTTTCGTTCCATGTTGTTGCTCTTCTTGGTAACATAAATTCTGACTCTTAATATGCTTGGATTTCTAGTCAATTATATGATATGTACAGCTTAGTTGGATTTAGATATTTATGTGCAAATAAAAAGGTTACACATACGTTACACGAAGATTATTATAAAAAAAAATAGATACAGCCGAACATAGAACCTCCTCCTTTTTCAAAGTTGGTTAAAAATATAGTTAAAAACTCATTAAAATATACAACGTAATTAATACGTTTTGCTATCCTAAATGTTGAAAAAAATAAATTTGATTTATTTTAAAATTGTTAACTTAATACAAGGAAAATTTGACATCTGCATTGCATGAAATATGTTCTTCAATCTTCTTGCTGTCATGAAGATCAAGCTTAAAATAAGGATTTTATTCACTGTTTAAAACAAAAGCAACCGCAAATACAACATTCCACAACTTCAGCAATAGACTTATCTTGTTTTATAGACACACCGAGCTCTATCGACTTACTTTATTTTACAGCTTGCAGTACAAACTTTTGGAATTCTAGCTAAAGTACAAAATCTCTTGATTACTCTCGCTTCTATACATACAGATCTTACATATAATTATATAATATATACTTTACGAGAAGTCTTCTTACTATTTCTGAGAGTTCGAAATATATTCTCTTCGCGTAGACGTGTACTATGAATTTCGAAAAAATCCACGCGTAGAGGGTATTGAAGTAAAATGGTTGCAAGTGATAAGGCGTAAGCGGTTTTCATTAAGCTTTTTTCTTATGTTGGTAATGTTGTTATTTAAATTGTTACTTTTAATATTGCCAATCGTCTGTTATGTGTATTATTACACCTTTAATTTAATTTGAAGGTATCTTTTTTCGTCATCGGTGGTGCTGTGGACTCGGCATTGGCCTCCTAATCGGGAGGTCTGTGCTTCGATCCTGCCATGTGTTTTTCATATGTACATTTGCCGACGTTCCTACGGTGAAGTAAAATATCGTGAGGCAACCTGCATACATCTGCGAAGAAATTCAAAGGTGTATGTGAAGTCGACCAATCCGCACTGGGCCAGTGTGGTTGACTAAGACCTAAACACCCTAACTTAGGGTAGGCTCGAGCCCCTCGGTGGGCACGTACATGAGCTAGGATGATGATGATGATATTTTTTAATATTAAATATGACGTCGAATGTAGTCATGGGGACATCGAGAGATTATGTTTTAGTTTGCAGTATTACTAGAAGTTCTAAAGCAATTTTATAGTATGCTTGAAGAGTACTTTCAAAAATGTTTTTTATTGTTGTATCAAGCTACTTAAAAGCGATTTGTTTAATTTTCAGACAACTTTTATGTCCGAATAAATATGACGGTTTGACCATGGTTTGACAGATTTTTTGTACAAAGTCTGTTACAGTGTCACATGAATTTTTCGAATATAATTTATGTGCTGATTGAAGTTTTACTCACAACATAAATTATCTTGAAATCATTTTGAAAATCGAAGATTAGTTTTTTTTTTATTTTCCTTAGATGTGTTATCGTAAAAGTATATAATTATTTATTGTACACATAAACATTCGAATATACAGTGAGTACAAGGTATACAATGGCGGACTTATCTCTGGGAGAGATTTCTTCCAGCCAACCCAAGTGGCAGTGTAAGATGTGTAAATGTTGTAAAAATACAATTTTACAAAATAACTAAAACACATATACCTACATATAGGTATATTGATACATACATATATTTATACATACAAATATACATACATACTTACTTGTTATACTGATGAGGATGACAAATTTGAAGGAAAATATTCTTTTAAATGGCGCTTGAGGGATTGGACAGAACGTCTCTCGCGCACTGAAACAGGCAGCCTGTACGGTAAAAGACTTGCGGAACGAGATTGTGTTAAAGTGGGGAACTTTTAGGACGTTATTGGCAACACATGACCTCTGGAGACGGGAACAAGGAGGGAGAAAATGGAAACGGAACGTATATATTGAGGAAACTGAGGACAATTTAGGGCTTTATAGATAAGGCAGAGGATATGCATATTTCTCCGTTGACGAATAGGTAACCATTTGAGTTGCTTGCGGCATTCAGAGTTTCAGACACGTGATCAAGTATGTTATTATTCAAAGTATTCCTGTTTCTACAATCCCACAATATTAACTTAGACCATACCTTATCATCAAATCCGATAGTTGTGAGTCAGCAAGCGAACGCTCCCCGTATATCAATCGCTGTCGACGCCTGCTCGCTGCTGCCTTATTCAATACGTGTACCTGTAAGCTCCGTACATAGCTATACACTTCTATATACAAACATAGAGCTATATAAACTCGCCCACATGACTACTATAGTAAGTCTTTGCTTAATAATAATACTTTAACAGTGACGTACCAGGAATAGCATGACATTATTTGTTTTCATCTGTATATTTTGCTATGAATATCAAATGCCCATAGCAAACACCGAAAGGAACAGTGAAGGAAAATACTTTTTACTATAATACATAATTAAAATACTTTTTACTATAATACATAATTAATTATAAAGCTAAAACTTATGCAGAAAAATCAATTTGAAATCTCCCACTTTTAGTGTTTTACAATTGTTAAACCACGTATGTATGTACGTATGTATGTAAGTAATCTCGTTTCCAAAGTTCCAAATCAGTTATGATCATATTAGCCGAGAGACGCCCACTGCTGGGCATGAGCCTTCCCCGAGGATCTCTACATCGATCGGTTGTACGCTACTCGTATACAAAGGTTTCCAGATCTCATCTGATCATTCAGTCTACCTTGTAGAGACCCACCAAGCAACGGTACGTCTTCTGGTACGAGGCCGCCATTCGAGGACCTTTCAGTCAGTCAAAGACTGTCGGTCCTCACTGCTACTTAAGGTTTGCAATTCATTAAGTTTATTTATTTATAGGATGAGCAGCAAGATAAACATTAAATAGTATAACTATCAATATTAAATATGGTTAAAACTAAATGCTGTCTTAATTATAGGCCACCACGGCATGCAAATATGTGTAGCTCTAAACGAGGGAATTTAAAGTAAAAAAAGCGGTACTTAATTACATTAAGTTAAAGTTTTATAAAACTAACACAATAAATTACATTAATTAGAAGTGAAAGTGTTCAGAATATATCGTTTATAGGTATGCAATTTACTACAAAAAATATTAATATCACTTTTGTTACATATAGTGTTATATTGTTTTTGCTACCAATTAACAGCTGAATTTTGGGCAGCATTTGTTTTGCACAGTTGGGTAAAAAAGAGGTTGTACCTAGAGGGACGAGGCAAATTAAAGGGAACGTTGAAATTTAAGCTTTCTAGCAATCGGGAGTAATTCAAGTATCGATTCGCTAAGTTGTATAGAAAAATGTGATCAAGCAAATTTCTTCTGTCTTTTAAGCTGTTGGGCTTAAAGAATAGGAGACGTTCCTGGTAAGTAGAAAGAATCTTTGCCTAACCAAACTGAAAATCTCTTCTGTATTCGCTCAAGTCACTTTACATGGATGTCATAAAAAGGAGACCAGACCTGGCTGCAGTATTCCAGATATGATCGAAGTAATGTCTGAAATAGCACAGCCTTTGTTGATGGTTTCCTGAAGCTTTTGCTATTTCTGATTATGAAACCCAGCATTTGAAAACCCTTAGTTGCAATATAATCGACATGCACGTGAAATTGCATCTTTTTATCTAAGTGAACTTCCAGATCTCATATATTATTAACTTCTAAGGTTTCTCCATTAATATGTTTAAGTGTTTTTGTTGCTTGCAAAGCAGATAAATTTGCATTTACTTATTTTCAATGACATTCCGTTCTCTTTGCATCATCTAGAAAGTTGATTTACGAGTAGATCATCTGTATCAGTGAAACATCGGTGTTAACATAAAGAAAGCATTCAACATTCTTTATATACTTTACAATATCGTTGACAATTATGTTGAATAATATAGGGGCAAGATGAGATCCTTGAGGAACACCAGAACCAGCTTGAAAAGGCTGAGAGCAGAATCCAGCAACAACCACTCGCATGGTACGGGAGCTTAAGTAAGTATGATTGTAGCCAACTTAGCATGTTGCCTTCAAACCCGAAAGACGAGAGTTTCCTGATCAAGATTTGATGGTCTACTATGTCAAAGGCCATGCTAAAATCAGTATATCTAGTATCAACAGGAACACGACCAGCCATAGCATCAATAACAAAGGTAGTAAATGTCACCAGATTAGTTGTAGTGGAGCGGGCGTTAATGAACCCAAACTGTTGGGGAGCAATAAGATGTTTTATATGCCAGGATATTACTGGGCTGACAAGGGACTCGAAGGCGCGTATTAATAATTGCATCTCAAGAATGAGAGCGATTTTGAAATGTTGTTTTTGACGAATAGTTTATACATTAAATCTCAAAATTGAGATCAATCTCAACTTTGAGATGCATTTATTAATACGATCCGAAGACTTTAGCAAAGATACAGAGTACTGAAATTAGTCTATAATTACTTACTAAGGAAATATCTCCTGTGTTTAAGTACTATTCTAGCTTCCTTCCTTGCTGAGGAAAAGCTCCGGCATTAAGAGATGCGTTGTAGATTGTGCCAGTCACCTTGGTTGTTCATCATTTCTCATGCAGAACAACGCGGATTTCATCATTTCTGATACAGAATAACTACTGAAATGAAATAAGATCTATATTATATCTTCAAATATAAGGCAAGGCAGATGCCCATGGGCGACGATGACCACTTTCAATCAGTTGGCTCGTCCGCTCGTTCACCGCCTTTGGTGACATAAAAAAAAATATATCGCAGACCTAATATTATATCTAAAAGGTATAATTATGTATTATAGACAACTATATTTCTTCGTTATCAAATTAAAGTTAAAAAATCCTTTTATGCAGATTTCTGATATAATTCTTTTCTTACATTTTTGAGATTCATCTTACCTGATGGTAAGTGATGAAAGGTAGAACATGGAAGCGAGCTTCATCTGGAATTCTCGACGACTGAGAAACTTGGTATCGTGTCCCTTATTAACGGAATACAATTTAATTAACTTTTTATTATGGCGACAAAATTACAGATTACAAAAGACGGTGGTAGCTAGCTAGGTGGACTCAGAAGCCCTTCCATTAAACAAATTAAACAGAAAAGCTTCTTCTTCACGGGAACCCAATTCTGAACCTTCAAATCCATACCTTATGGTCTCAACCGTTAGACTACGAACACGGTTAAGTAATTATTATTATATACAAAAGCTGGCATCAGCTGATAATCTGAAATGATATGTAAAAAAAAACAAGTTTTACTAAAACAACAAACAAATTTTTGCAATTTCAAACCGTATCACATATAAAAGTAAAACATGTATCAATGGAACAAGACATTTAAACGTCATATGAATAATGCCAGCTATAGTATGCTATCAGTACTAATTGCCTCTAATTTCAATGAGTACAACACTTTAAATAAACATAACATGATGAGTTGCGAGAGTGTAACCGATCCAATATGCAAAGTTTTCGAGTTGAAGACCCTCTCAACGATACTGGACGCGATCGCACGGTTCCTGGATCAATTTCATTTTGTACAGAAAACTGTATTTACATGCAAAGTGTATGCAAACTTGATTATGCAAAAGAACGCGTCATATCATGGCCCCAATTTGCAGATACCACATAATGTCATCGTTATAATAAATGAGCCGTAAATAATCCCCGCCATACCTATATACTTGTGAATGTTAATGTTTTTTCGGATGGCAGCAATTTCGACGGAGGAAAGCAATATTTTTTTTGTTTCAATTCGAATTTTTATTAAAGCCCAATGTTTATTGAATTTCATAAAAATTCGACCAGATTATACATAACTGCAGTGGTGAGCGCAGGATTTCCTCGTATTCAACGATATGGGCCTGGAAACTGGCCAAAGATATTTTTTAGGTATTTCGGTCTTATTGCCACTTAACAAGGAAACACGCTCAGAGCTTCTTGTTCTGGATCTAATTTTCAGTCTTGATCTGCATTTTATCTTTTTTAATGTCATTTTATTTCAAAGCAAAAATAAAAAAAAATAGAATTCCTTGCCATTCCACCTGGTCCCTTCTTTTAAAATCTCGGGTCCTTCAAAAGGGGGAGGGGGGGGGGGGGGGGCATTTTGTCGGTCGTCAAAGTGGGAATGGCTAGTGCAGCGGGTACTCTCTCATCTGCACTAGCTATCTTCGGATTTTGACTACACTTTTAACTTACCATCACTTAGAATGGAGTCGTCTGCTAGGTCCACTATAAAAAAATATGCTTCCTTACATCCTTTTGGATCGTGTTCTTTATTCCAGTCAATAGGTGATCCACCATCGACATTGTTCGGTTCATAGTTAGGGAATTCCTTTAATGGAATTTTAAACCTATTAAATTCTCTAATATCTTCTCGTGGTTCTTTCTTTTACAAAGCAATATTTAACAGTAAAATATTTAAATATGTCTAAATTGCTGATCAAGTGCGAGTCGGACTCGCGCACCGAGAGTTCCGTATAAATTTATCTAAGTGTATAAGTTCTTAACTATGTATATAATATGTTTTCGGATTGCTTCTAGATAAATTGTATGATGCTAGGGGAGCGGGAAGTATTGGTTTTGATTACCTTGGAAACTCTCAAAACATGCAATAATATGCGACACAAACGATCATAACTTTTGATTGCATTAACTTACAAGTTTGATATTTTCACAGCTAAAAGGTAGGTCCTATAGATCCGAGTATTTGATATAAATTTTAGTTTGATATCATTGCGCGTTCCTGATAAAAAGGGTCTCGACAGACAGACAGACGGGCCACTAAGTAATCCTATTTAAGGGTTCCGTTTTTTTCCTTTTGAGGCACGGAGCCCTAAAAATAGAATTTCCACTAATATGTAAGTAAAAGTTATTACAAGACTCGATTTAAATGCATTTGAATAAAACATAGGGAGCTTAGCCAAATCAACGAGGAAATTATTCAAATTCAGCCTGAGTCTAAGTACCGGCGAGGGCGAAAGGAATGATTGTGGTACATTTATACTTTGAAAACTATCTCTCCCACCTTATTAACATGTAAATCTTCATATTTTTTAAAGGTTTAATAAGATGGAACTAAAGTACATCGACCTTGACTTTCCGTTTTTTCATGAAAGTGATTTTTGAATAAGGAGTTTGCAACGCTCTGTGCTATAGTAATATTTTAAGGAGTATTTTATATTTAATGTCAGTTATTTTTGCTTTGTTACCGAGTAAAATGAAGTTGGTACTTATGTACTTCAATTTAAATAACATTTTGGACTGCGGTGTGTGGATTATACTAAAATATTTTCAGCTCTTTGAACATTTTATCGTTGTGTATATTTACACAGTACGCACATTTACTAAAGAGCAGTTTTACGTATACAGTATTTGCAGGTTAAAAACACTTTAGAGGGTGAAGTTCCTTCGCCGCTTTAGGAGCAGCCCATTCAGTTTTAGCTACTTGTTAAATTTAAGGCCGCCCGTCGGCTCAGACTAACACTGTTTATTTCACTCCTCAGTGCTGCTCTTTGGAACCACCTATTTTACGATACCGTTCTTGGCCTCAAGAATATCTGCCCGACCAACCTGCATGGCCGTAGTAAAACTCTAGTGCAGTGCATTTTTAAAAGGGAACGCCCCGGCAACAGAGCTTTTCATTATTTTAAATATTCAGTTCCACGCTGAGTGTCCAGCGACTTGCCATCGCCAAACCTCCGACTATTCGTGAGTAAACCTACGTATTATTCGCTTAAACTTCCACTGTAATATACACAAACGCATGCGATTATACATGTTATATCAGCTGTATAAGACCCAAATTTATCCGGCCAATTACCCGGGGAAACGTACGTAGGCCCGCCATTTTCATAGTTCGTCTACTCTAATATACTCGTATGTATCAGTTAAACCGCATTTCGTCTGCCAAAAGTTTTGAGTAAGCGAATCTTTTAGATGTTTGCTTTTTATGACCCCTACATACATGGCACTGCTTATTTATTATTCTTTAGCTTTGGTCGTTTTGGTTTTACACATCAATTACGTACTTCGTCATATTTTTTTGTTAACGGAAGATAATTTTTTGCTCGATCATATAAGCATAGTTTTCGCTTAACCGTACCCTCAGAAAAGACACAAGTGTCAATAATTTTTACAACACCTAGCCGTCTGTCAAACGTTATCATTAAAATTAATCGTCCGTACCCAAATTAAAGTTATGTCCTACGAAAATATTCATACAGCTTTTGGGGCACCCTATAGTCTCATTAGTTCACATCGCTGCTTTTACGAAACTCGTTACGGGGATAATTTTCGTCCTTCGTCCAGTATAACGCGCGCCTAAAACACTGCCTCAATATAACCATACACAGTCTTGCATTAAACTCTCCCGGAGGCTTTACTATATTCTCGCAATTATTCCCTGAAGGGAACCCTTCGCCATAGCCTACAATTACCTTCCATTCTTCCGAGCCGCTGTACGCACAAAAGTAAAATGAAATTGAGCCGGAAATAAAATATCGTTCAAATTACCGCATTCATCTGTATAATGTTTGATAAGGCTACGTTTACACGAAACAAATGGCTGAGTAACTTAAATTTTTATTTTTGACCTCTATTTAGATCATATGAAAATAGACTTGAATTTAAAATGATGCTATGTGATTAACATGAAACTTATTACAACATTAATTAGGTACAATCGTACGCTTCTAAATTTACTCGACATTGATTTTTAAAAAGTCTTCTTATAAGTTTTCTAAATAATAACCAAACATTCAGATATAACCGGAAGCTTAGTCAGTACAATCTTCATTAAACCGGAGTAGGTATTTCGCGAGTTTCAAGAGAGCTTACTTCCGTAGGTACGTCATGAGTTTTTCTTCATAAGCTTCTCCAAACGTTAAATTTATTTCGGCCCCGGAGCGTAGAATTAAGAGCTGCTTAATCCTTTCGGAGCGAACTTAGGCTAATATCATAAAGATGGACGAGTTAACTTGTATAGAATAAAGTCAAATATTATCTTTCAGGCGGATTAAGGAGTTATTAAACTCACGTAGGTAAATTAGAAAATTTCACTATAACAAAATTTAAAGCTAAGAAATAATATTTCTTATGCTTAATTAAATTTATGACAGTTGAATATACCTAACTAATTAGATTGTAAAATTTGACGTTAATAACGTAAGTAATATCTACTTATTACATAATCGCCAAAATATACTTCTTAATGATTAATAAGGTCATAAAAAAATTATGATCAATTTCTGAGTACCCTACACCATCTATTGGCGGGTACAGAGCGGCGGAGGGTGGGGGGGGGGGGGGGGGAGTTCATGGTGGGCCAATGCCTTGAAATTCAAGCTAATGAAAAGTACAATATAAAAATACCAAAATGTGATTTTATTTTAAACAAGGAATAAGTGACACTTAGATAAAGGATTATTTTAGCATTACTTGTAGGTACCTAAAGAATTCCAACAATCCCAACGTCCTGCACCTGTAAGAAAATAAACTTCTCCGTTAACGTGAGAATGATAAGGAATATCACTAAATATATGTTCTGCAGTGTAAATAGGGACTATATGGTTTTTTTTATTTATAAAGTCACTATAAATTAAAACTCACTCGGACACACAGGTTCAATGACTTTGCCCTTGAAAACCGTCTATACTTTGACAAATTGCTCGTGCAAAAAAGAACGGAGCGTGCAAGTCAGCTGAGACACGGCGGCCATTTTGAGAACGGGCTGGGGGGCGGCGCGATCCCATCGACTTGTCAATTATTTGTGAGGCGGGGTGCAGGCTGACATAGTTTTTGTGACCGATTGTACTCGCATCGCTCAGGACTCCAGTACCAAGCAATTAGGTTCGTTTTTTTAAAATTAGATTCGGTGTTCTTAGGATAATTATTAGTTTGACGTTTTTGCGGGCGGCTTTGTGTGAAGTATTGTGATTTTTTACTCACGAAAAACAAACATTTTTTGAACTCTTCAGTTACGAGAACATAAATTTAGATTTATTTAAAAAGCGAGTAGGTTAGTGTTATTAAAGTTAGTGTTATTAAATGATCAGTTGTACAGCAAAATAAAAAAACATTTAAGTTAAATAAACGTAGAGTTAAAGCGTTCACAAAAAGTGAAATCTACAATTATCTGTAGGTACTTACTGTAATCATAAAAATAGATGAAAAAAATATTAAAATGACATTAGCGCAAAAGTATTAACTTGAATATTGAGTAAATAAAAAATAAATTAACAAAAAGAAGGTTTCAGTTACAAACGAGATTATTTCTGGCTGCTTATAATGTTGCGCTTACGGCTTATTCAGACACTTGGCGTAAATTCTCTACATCCGAGCGCCCACTGCGGTAGGTAAAGAATATTCGAAAGCCCATTAGCCGCGCTGAATTAAACTTTATCAATTAACGATAGTATAATTACTGCCGTTGGTAAGCAACTCGCGTAAATGTTACCCAGCGGCGTTCGGGACCACGCAGGCTGTTACAATGTAAGACACAACTTAAACTCGTGCGGTATGAAATCTACGTTTATGAACTACTCCACGTATATACTTACCACTGAATATGCCAATGTAGACTTTATTGTTATTTTGGGAGAGTTGACATTGCGATGAGGGATGTGATTCTTGATACTTTTGACTCCGAAATATAGAAGATTGAGTCGCAACATTGTTCCATCGAGATTAGTCGAGCTATAAGTACACCGTCCTTTTCCAACACAAATAAAGATATTGAATTTTGATAAGACTCTCTCTGTCTTCTGAACGTCTTTGATATGCTTCGGTATAAAATAAGCTACTTGTACGAAATTGATGTTCAATTAGGAGGAATTACTTATGGTAATGTGTTTCGATCACCGGCGATGACAATAAAGGTTTATTTGCTGTCTGCGAGCTACGTTTTTTCGTATAAAGTAAGAAGGTCAAAACAAAACTTTTTCACTCACATCGTGAAAAGCTTGATATAATTATATAATCTAATGTTGTTTTACACAACAAATTTAAAGCTTTATCTAATCGTTTTACTTTATTTAAGACATTGTAAGGACAATCACCTGAAAAAACTAATTAACTAAACTAGTTGAGTTAAATAAAGATTAGCAAAACTTTGTTAACTTTTAAATTAATTTCATTTATGTTTAGATCACCTGGCTTGTTACAATTTACAAAATCAGTTCAGTTATTTAATTTTGGTTATGAACTTCTAAAGTTTTTGTTATTTACTGTCAAATTCAACTTCGGTACCTTGTAACATAACAGTACTTTGCTATAATTAAACAAACTTAGAGTATTTTCTAACATGCAGTTGGCTAAACTTGAATTAAGCTTTTACATAATTATTGTGCTATTTATTACCATAGCTAAAAATTGTTTACAACTGAATAGTATTGTTTAAGATCGTGTTACAAAGTTGCTATAAACAAATTAAATATTTGATTGAAACCAACTAGTATTAATAATGTTGATTACAACAATGTTTTTGTAAGCCAGAACGAAATAGTTTTGTCAGAGTTTGTTTTATTACAAAAGTGATGCTGCGTGTAACAAAAAAAAATTGTAATTTCCCACCCGAACTTGCATCACACGTGACACGCAGGAACATAATGTTCATTTCGCTTTACCGGCCATTGCGGTTCGCACTAGTTCGCAGAAAGCAAGTGGCATTTAGTGGTAACTTTGTGATATTTTTCAAAAATAGAGAAGAATCATGGTACACATGAAGAGTCAAAACTGTATGGTGATGCCGTATTCATGAATGCAGCCCCCCCGAAGCAAACGAACCTGCGGAAAAAAATTCCTACTATCTGAGGTTGTGGGGCTTGGAAATGACTATTTCAAATTTTTGGATGGTGAGTGAACAGAACAAAACTTTTTTGATTTTTATAAGAAAATGTTTGTCCGTTTTTCGTACAGTTGACTAATGTGTACTCAGCTATTCACTTACTTCGGTTACCAATTCCGAACTGTCATTTTGAACACAATATCATACTGCTATAATGAACCCTGCCATAACAAAACTCACGTTGCCATTGCTATTTCAGCGAGTAGTTTTGTGTGTAATACACTCAGTAGTATATCACAATGACATTTCGGAGTTCAGAGTTCGGAGCAACCGAAGTTAGCGAATAAGGGAGCTGGTGTTTTTGGCCCAGTGATATTTTTCTTTCATTTGCTTCTTATTTTAATGCAGATAACTTAAACATGTTTTTATTTTACAGAGTCTTATGAAGAGCTACTGGACTATGCCGCTTTGACGATTTCGAATAATAATTGTACAAGTCACTAGAATTGACCACGATCTCCGATGCCACCACGCTGGTAGCATTGCCAGCTGCAGCTCCAACAATATTTTGGACAAGGATACCAAAAGAGGATTGGCGCCTAGTGTTGAGGCGTAGTTATTTATAGTTCTGTGATTATTTCTTTTGTTGATCAATATATTTAAAAGTTTTCTGTAATTAATTAATTTGTTAATTAATGAATGCTCACTTATTTGAACAAATCAATTTAGTTTTTAATTTGTCCCAAGTTTGTAGTCGAAATTAATATATGGAGTTTCAACAGCGCTTGCCTTTCTTGCTGAAAATTCTCATATTATTAGTTTTGGCTACAAGCTATAAACCTGTAGGAAAAAACCGCTATAGTAACCTAAAAGTAATGTTACTATTAACTGAAAAGTTCAGGTACGGATTACATAACAGTGATGTTATAAATAATCTGAAACTCTAGCTATATTTTAATCACAAGTTTAGTAACAGGTATCAAATTAGTTTGGTCATGATTACAATATATTGATGCTATACTAATCTGAGAATCTAGTTATAATTAATCAAAAGTTTAGTAACAGATAGCAAAATAGTTTAGTTGTGATAACAGTTTAGTGATGCTAATACTAAAGAAATAGTTATTTGTAACAAAACAGTTTCGTAAATAGTAAACATAGATGTGGTCTATTCTTACTTAAAAGTTTTGTTATTAAGTAATACATTTATATTAGTAATTTACTCGAAACACTTTGGTAACTTATGGTTTATATATTTGGTGGGAAGTAATTATTTTTTTTTGGCTATAGATAACATAACTGTTTTTACAAAACTGAATTTGGCTACTAGTAACATTAGTTGTGAAGTCACTATTTTTATGTAATAGGTTACTCAAATGTTTGTTATTTGTTACTAAAAATTTCTTTCAGTGTGGCATACAGTCACATTAGAGACAAAAGGTGACAGCATGTTCCTAAAGATTGTCCTAAGATTACCTAGACAGGGTTAGTGAAATTGGCCATTAGACTATTTAGGAAATAGGCCATAATTCTTAGTGAATTTTGAGTAAAAAAATTTAGCCCAAACATACTTATATTAGGGTATTTTTAGATTGTTTGCACCACTTGCTCAAAAAATTCATTTCTGTGTCATGTAAACCCAACATAAAGTAAGTCATTAAAAGCCTCTAGAAACAGAGATTGAATATTGAACAGGATTTCCTTTTTCCTTTAGGGATACAATTATTTTATACTAGCTATTGCCCGCGACTTCGACTGCGTGGAATTACTAATTTGGGTCGCTTATTTTTAATCCAATATGCTTATATCCTTTCCAACAAACTCTAACTATCTCCAAACCAAATTTCATCCAAATCGGTTTAGCGGTTATTGATTCCCCATACACAATTCCACTCCCTTAAAGGATAATTTCTGCGATAAAAAATATTCTTTGTTATTATATAGGATTCAACCTCTGTAACAAATTTCATTCAATTCAAAGAGGTGTAGCTGCACTAGTAAACAAACATCCACGATGACGTGAACAACGCTTGTAATTGTAATTTACCATATCGTATTAGAGTACTCAGTAGTTGTAAGCTTTGGTTTTATATATATTTAAGCGAGCTCTCAATAAACCGGCATTCCGTTCTGTTTCCTTTTGCTATCCACCCACACGTCTGAGTTTCACTCCCCAACAAACGGTTCCGTACCTACACCTATTAAAACTTAATCAATAGGAGTGATACATTTTTGCATTTACAATATTAGTTTGGATTTGGAACCCAAAAGTAGGTAGTTAAATTTTGATAAGAAACCCATCTTAGGTATATTGTTAAGCGAAAAATAGTAATGATTCTGAATCGACAACATATCCTTAAAAATCCGTAAAAACACTAAAAAAATATAATTAAAGCATACCAAAATTTTATCTCGCCAAATTTTGTAGGTTTAAGTTCTCCATGTTAAAAAAGCAAACAGATTAAAGCACATACAGCATCTTCCTCTGTATGTTTTTTTCAATACAGAAGGTTCGTTACGTTTTTTTACAGCTCATATCGTCCCCACCGAGTGGCTCAAGCCTAACCCTAAGTTAAGGTGCTTAAACCTTAGTCGACCACGCCGGCCCAATGGTGTTTGGTTGACTTCACGTACCTTTCAATTTCTTCGCAGGTGTATGCTGGTTGCCTCACGATGTTTTCCTTCACCTTAGGAGCATCGGAAAAATGTATACACTCAAAAATGTACAAAAAAGATCGATACGGTGAAAGTCACAAAAATAGTATACTCTACCAACTCTACCTTAATGTTAAGTCAATAAAGTATGTCATTCAATGCATACATATTGATCATTTTGTACTCGAGTGTACATACGGAATTCGAAAAACGCAAAACATATTGGTACACGGTAGGATCGAACCCTGGACCTCCCAGGTGGCGAGTCCACAGCACCACCGTCGCTCTAGTAAAATAATAGTTTTGCTTTAATATTAAATTAATATGATTTTGAATTAATACTGTACCTATATATATTTAGTATTTGTTTATTTTTTACGCACAGGTGGTGTGAAAAGTAGAGTATTTTCCTCAGGGATAAAACAGACTTGGGTGAGCTTGAAGAGGTAAATCCCTCGCCACGCTCAGGATTTAACTATTATTTAACACCCTTGCTGCACTCGCGAATTAAGTATAGAGTCCTACTTGCTTCGTGCTTTATCTCCATAGTAAATAATCTACTATTATTAATGTCTAAGGATTTACATTTTATTTTACATATATTTTAATATCTTTAACTATCATGAAATATATTTTTTATTCTTTTTCGGTTCATCTATCACATTATTTCTTTGCAACACCCGAAGGTTAACTGGCAGAAAATGCCTCAAACATGAGGTCTGCTTCTGTACGAAATTTGAACATAAACGGCCGGTTGCACCAACTTTTACGTTTTACGATTTCGTAAAAAGTATAACTTAATACTTAAAAATGAGTTGTTTCACTATTAAATATATGATTCGCGCTGTACATGTAACCTTTTAAAACGTAAAAGATAAAATAAAACTTCAATTGAAACTAGATTATGGTGCACTTCTTACGTATTTATATTGTTACTTTTACGAGATCGTAAAACGCAAATTTGGTGCAACCGGCCGTTAGAATAAGTGCACAAAACACAAATACAAAAGAGTGATTTCTTTGGCGTAAAAGTAAGCACACAGCTTGTTTGAATCAGTTATCTTAATTTATTTGTGAAACGATCCATTTTTAAGTATTAAGTTACTTTTAACGAAATCGGAAAACGTAAAACTTGGTGCAACCGGCCGTATGTCATAAAAACGTAATTGTTATAGCTTTTCTTGTCTACGTGGAAGTCTTGAAAATAAAAAATTATTGGGCTGACGATGACGTAGATTAACTCTTCAAACCAATTATGGTCGTCCGCGATATCGAGGTTGTGATTTAACTGTGTACCTACACTTGGGTTGCTGCACTAGCGCCAAATCGGAGACGTAAGCGCGGATCTTATGTGAGACCCCAATTTTACTGTTATTTAATTTACTTAAGATCCGTAGAAAATGGAAACAGTTCCAAACTGTATAAAAGATGAATGAACACCTAAATTAAAAGTTGTTGGGTAATTTTGTTATGTATAAAGTATAAGTTTGCTACTTATTGCAAATTTTCCAGATAAACAAAATCTATGCCTAATCTTGTGTTGCTATAATTTCTCTATGTTCATTCATTACAAGGGTAAAGGTTAGGTTTGTTCGTCGGAATCTCAAGTAATAGAATTTCACGCCAGGACTGAGTTCTCGTTTCTCAACCGGGATTCAGGGTCGGTTTCCCGGGCGTTGTTAATGTGGCGAAACGAATCCATAGTCACATGTGCGAGGTAGATAGAGCAGCTCCTTGATTCACGTTATATTATATCGATATTTCGATAAAATCTAACGTCGCAGCTGAATTCACTGTAGGTACCAATATTACTAAAGTTACCTTATCACAATCATATATGGAACTGGTAGATATTTTTTCGAGCTTTATCTTTTATGTATAAAATTAATTAAATTTTCTTTTACAAATTTGATTTTTTTTTTAAATTTTCATTACACTTCTATTTTTGACATACTCGTATTATCTATCAGAAACAAAATATTTAGCAAAGTGGGTAAATAAAATCAACAGCGTCGAGATCTCCAGACAAGACTTGTTTGTTTAATTTACATTTCAAGTCTTGAGTCTATGAATTACTTTCGATGTCTAGTGAATAAGTAATTTGTTAGTCAGTATATTTAGAATTTTTAAATTGGTGGCATATTAGTATACTCGTATATTTAATAACAAGTGCTTGATAACTAAAACCAATATTACTAAAGTTATCTTATCATAATCATATATGTAACTGGTAGATATTTTTTCGAGCTTTATCTTTTATGTATAAAATTAATTAAATTTTCTTTTATAAAATTGATTTTTTTTTTTAATTTTCAGTATACTACTATTTCGGACATATCAGAAACAAAATATTTAACAAAGTGGTTAAATAAAATCAACAGCGTCGAGATCTCCATTCAAGACTTGTTTGTTTAATTTACTTTTCAAGTCTTGAGTCTGTGAATTACTTTCGATGTCTAGTGAATAAGTAATTTGTTAGTCAGTATATTCAGAATTTTTAAATTGGTGGCATATTAGTAAGTATATATTTAATAAAAAGTGCTTGATAACGTCTTGTGTTTTGCAAAATGGTATAATCTAATTTCTATGTGGGATCCCTGATCCTACATAGAAAACTTTTAACTTTTAACAAGTTATATTCAAAGATTCTTTTTATAAATTTAGTTGACTTAATATATAGGTAGTTTGTTAATTCTAGGGCACACGCTGAGGCCGCCCCGCGGATTCCCCGACTGGGTATCGGCTGGTGGTGCTGCTCGACGAGGCCGGGAAGTTCCTGGAGAAAATCCTGGCTTCCCGTATCGTCGAGCATCTAGAGGACGGGGGGCCGGACTTAGCTGACAACCAGTTCGGCTTCCGCACCGGCCGGTCCACGGTGGACGCGGTGGCCCTCCTCAAGGGGTGGACTGAGGAGGCCACAGCTCGTGGGGAGACTGTTGTTGCGGTGTCTCTTGACATCCGCAAAGCTTTCAACAGCCTGCCTCACGAGTACATAAAGGAGGTACTCCGCTTCCACCGGGTGCCTCCGTACCTCCACGCCCTCGTGGAGGATTACCTGCAGGGTAGGTCCATCCTCTACGAGGGGCCGGATGGGCGCATCCACACGTGGACAATGGCGGCGGGTGTACCCCAGGTTTCCATACTAGGTCCTCTTTTATGAACCCTTGGGTACAAATGGGTCCTACGAGGCGACCTTCTGCCACAAACGAAGGTTGTCTGCTTCGCCGACGACACGCTCGTCGCGGCGAGAGTGAAAACAGGGGAGGAGGTGGCCCACCTTGCGTCCTGGGCCTGGATGTGGCCCTCGAAAAAACGAGGGCCATGCTATTCCACGCCCCCCGTCGCAGTCTCACCGGGGCTCCGCGTCCGCGTGGAGGGGGTCCGTATACCGGTCGAGGCGCACTTTAAGTACCTCGGCCTGGTTCTGGACCCCCGATGGAGTTTCAAGGAGCATTTTAAGCTCCTCGCTCACGGCTGTGCGCCGCCGCAGCCGCACTCGGACGGGTCCTCCCTGATAATGAAGGACCAGGATCGGCGTGCCGTCGACTGTATCACGGGGTGATACGGTCGATGGCACTCTACGGAGCCCCGATATGGGCGGAGTGCCTCTCCCCCCGAACGGTGGGCCTCTTGCGACGTCCGTAGAGGGTCATAGCGACCCGGGTCGTGCGAGCGTATCGCACGGTCAGTCACGGCACGGCCTGCGTTCTTGCGGGCCAAACGCCGTGGCATGTCGACGCACGCGTCCTCGCGGAGGTGTATCGACATCGGGTTGCTACTCGTAAACGAGGGGGACGGTCCGCTCCACAAGAGGTGGAGCGGATTCGTACCATGGTGCAGAGGGTCTGCGTCAGTGGGGTGAGGCACTCGCCTCCCCAGCTGCCGGCCACCGGACGATCGACGCGATTCGTCCGCGACTCTCACGTTCCGCATGGTGCAGGTACTGACCGGGCATGGCTGCTTAGATCACTACTTGCACCGGGTCGCGCATCGGGAAAAACGCCGCGGTGTCAACACTGCGACGCTCCCGACGACACTGCCGAGCACACCCTATTGGAGTGCCCGGCATGG
This sequence comes from Schoenobius gigantellus, assembly GCA_963935595.1. Lineage (NCBI taxonomy): Eukaryota > Metazoa > Arthropoda > Insecta > Lepidoptera > Crambidae > Schoenobius > Schoenobius gigantellus. The sequence goes on along the minus strand of OZ012551.1, from coordinate 15,524,990 downwards.
CGACTCCAGCGCAGCGAGCTTTACGCTGCGCTGGGAGTCGGAGACCTCTCGCTGCCGAGCATGGACGTGGCCATGCTCCGCGGCGATGCGGAATGGGGGGCTGTCGCCTCCTTCTGCGAGGACGTAATCTCGCAGAAGGAGGGAGCGAGAGGCAGATCCTCAAGCCGCTCCCATCCGCCGCAGACGGATAGGCAGGCGAAGGCGGGCATTTGCACAAGCGATGCCCGTCTGATGACCCTGCCGTGGAGGCCTGCGTGCACGGTTGGCCCCGTGCACGCCACCGTAAGGCCCTCCGTCTGGGGATTGCCCTGATGTTCTCGGGCAATCCCCCTTTGGCGATAGCCCGTTCAGTGGGTCGGGCTTGCCCGGGCGCGTAGGTAGTGGAGTCGCTGCAGTGTGGACCTTACCTAGCGCGCCGGCGTTCTCCCTGCCCTTAAGGGCAGGGAGAACACCGGGGGTTTTAGTGGGTAGGCCTGGCACTCTGCCGGGAGAGCCCCACACACGCTCGCTGTTTAGCCAACGGCGGGTACGGTGGGGTTACGCATTTCCCCCCGAGAAAAAAAGGGCACACGCTGAGGCAGGACCTTTTTGGGCCTCGCACAGATAAAATTTGTATTTATGTTTATATTGTCTGTGTCATGTGTGTCTGTATGATTGGTCCAAATAAACGTCTATTATATTCTAGTTTCACAATTTAGGCACATAGTTTAATTCTTTATTGCACACATACTACACAGAACCAGTGATACAAAAAAATATAAAAATCATAACAAATGTGGTTCAAACATTTTACGTAGGCCAGTTACTTACTTGGAAAAAATAGCAATGGTTATTTTATATTATTCAATATATTGAGTAGTTACCTATTTTATGAGTATGCTCTAGAATCGAAATATATACATAGGAACAGGTATGCTTAGGAAATTAATTTACTGAGTAATTAATCAAAGTAAGATATCGATATTTTCCATCCCTAAGTATTAGTAAAACACAATTTTTGGAAAATAACACGAACATCATTGTGAGAAACAATCTCAGTGTGGCGGAAATTGTTCATTTAATTCTGGAACGAAAATTAGTTACGTTAATGAATGCTGGCAAGACCACTCGTGGGAGGTATCGGCCCGAACGAAAATAACACCTTTTAACTGTGTCATTTTCGAAGCGCAGCGAATATTCATGGGAACTAATGCCTTTATTTACGAACAGGATTTCTTAATAGCTAATACCATATTTTTAACGAATTATTGGGTCTTATGAAATTGCTGTTTTGTAACAAAAAGTAAATGAGTTCTTTTTTGAGACGTTTTATCAATCTAGGGATTTCTGCTGTCAATATTTCCGTTAAATTCCAACGAGTCACACCCGCGAATAAAGCGCTGTAACACTGTACTCATTGGAAATTTTCCCAACTCCTTCAGCTACAGTTACTTGCTGGAAACTTGTGGAAGAAATCAATTTGAGGCAAGATCATTAATTCTTTCCCTAAAATATTCTATCGAGAATCTGTTCTTCTTAGTTGATTTTGACTTGAAGTAGTTAAGAAGGATTTTTAGAAGTACATAGTGATATATTAGGGGATACATTAGAGGGAAACTCGCACTCCTCATCAGACACGACCTCTCATCAATTCACATCACCGTAATTTACCATACAGATAAGTTTTGCTTGTTCAGTATTGTTCAGTAATGTTGCTTAATACTAAATTTAAGCTATATTACTATGGCGAAATCACAAGTAGCTTACTAAGATTTATTATGGTTGAAACATGAGCTTTCACAGCTTTCCACCATTTCCAAGCCTTCAGACATTTAGACATTGTTTCGAAGGCGATAAAAAAACACTTGTCCCCAAATCTAACCGCGGCATCTACAAAACTCCCGTCGACGGCCGATGATAATCCACCACCGTGTAATTCTCTTTTGCGTAAAAAACTTTTCCTTTTGAATAACCCCCTATTTTTCTTGCAGCCGGCCCTTTTATTCATAAGCCGCTGACGTACTTGAAGAGCCCCAAATGAATGGTTGTTCGTTGTTTTACGCGCCTATTCACATTGCCCGGGAACTTCAGTGATTTACTCCGGGAAAATTGTCGACCGACCCGCCGATGTCATATTTTGCTATACTTTGAAACCTGCGTTATGTTTTTGTATAAAAGATTTTTGTTTCGGAACTTACCATATTAAATATGACAAAATAATTCAAGACATACATAATCCTTAATAATATTAAAATGGTAAAATACAGACATATCATCATTTCTGCCAGTTTAAATATTGCTAAATTAAATTATGCAATACGTAAAATAATGTAGATTGTATCTGAATATAAATACGTAAGCTTTAATTCCAGTTTTCAATAATTATTAAGTAGTTTCCATATTCAATACACAAAATGCATGCACAATGTAATATTATAATATCGAGTTCAGAGATGGACTCGGATTTTTAACTGAATTGATTATCTTAATAAAACACACGTTATACTAAAATTTTAAAAAACCAGGTAAATACTACATATCAAATTAATAACAACTTTGCCTATTTACTTTAGATACATTAAAATATGTTTGGTAACATTAATCTAATTCTTTCTAAATAAATTCATTAGGGGGCTGCCATATTATTGGTGACATTATTCTGTTATGATTTCATTTTTACCGAATATTAAGCTTAACTTTGCAGTTTGCAGTTTACCGAATATTAAGCTTAACTTTGTTGACGAAAATCCAAATATGATTACTTGTTTAATATTCCAGTCTGTCCTGGGTACAGCTCTGTGAGGCGGTGACTTTAAAGCGGTCCTGTGACGGGCTGTTGATTGGACCACTCCAACTGTTGGTTAATAATGAAATATTGTGCTTAATATGTGCCCGTTCGGTTTGTTAAATTTGAATCTTCGACTGGTTGGGCTTGAATTGCGGCTTCGCCTTGATTAAAACGACTCAATCGAGTGTGCGTGGGCGCCAATAATTTTATTATTAGTGTATGCATATATAATTTCTACCACTATCCGATCAATTTACCTAAGAAAAAATCGTATTTATTTTTTAGTTTTATCAAGCGACCTTTATAATTATTTAGGTATTTCAGATATAGCTATAGGTGTACTTAGTTTCAAAAGTCCATAACTAATTTGCACTTTCTTGTATCATAACTCACACTTGTCTATAAAAACTTTTCTACGTCCAATAGAAACAAAGATACCAGTCGAATATTCATAAAACGCGTAGGTGTAGGTGCCTATACTCCAAAGGTAATACATACGATACGCAAATTGGACGCAATATAAAATTCATTTCGGGTCCAAATAAAAACTGCTATCGGAACGCAGCCGCGGGTGAGTATCGACCGAAATCCTGAATGGAAGAAACACACCTGGCTGTACACAAATCGATATATCGCCGCATAAAAATAGTTCCGACCCCGTACTACGATATAAAATGAAATTCATCTCGATTTATGCAGATAGACGGGGTCGTATCGTAAGGTCTGAGCGAAAAATTTGAATTTAGATGTCGCTCGGTCTCGTGGTAACGGGTCTGGATCTTTCGCTTTACGACGCTCGGCTAAAATGCTGTTCTCAACTCTGGCTGAAAACTGAGCTCGCTTTATACGAAGCGGAGGCGGGAAGTATCAGAGAGCGCGAGCCAAATGGCCACCTCTCAGAACGCTCCGGCTCGTTCGGGCAGAATAGACCCGCCCCTATTACATCTTGAGATATCACTCGAAATAAAAGTGATTATGTACATTTATTTTTCTTTATTTCCCTACATTTCGATCAATTTCGGAATTAAATTAATATTATATTTTGAATTTTCATTTTTTTTAAATATACGTAAATAGACGTTGTACTCAAAACATCAAAATTTTGCTTTAAATAGATGTAAATAATATCTTTTGTTATTAATAAAAGCTGAAATGTAGTCGAAAATCCAGTTACCTAATCATATTTTTAGGATGAGCCAATATTTGTATTTATTTCTTTTGCACGAGTAGGTACTAAAAATACATTTAAATCAAACGCACATTCGACATATAACTCACGTGTGTTTGATATTTAAGTCATTATATTATTTCATAAACCAATAATTCTCGCAAAAGGACGCAGTTTCCGAATGATATGCGAGGATACTGAAATACAGAAACTAGTGATTGCCAAGAGTCAAGATTCCAGCGAGCTCACTGCATATATGGGGAATGAACTACATAAAATATATGTCTGAGATGACGGTAGTCGAATAATATTTTTTTTTAGGTATCTTTACTTAATGACACCCACCTTTAGTCACCATGTAGGTACCTAACCATGAAAGCAATCGAAACGCTTAATAATAGATGCTAAATAAATAATTTTATTGCCAACAATATTAAACAAACATCTTAGAAAACTAGTTAAATTGTATACACATTCAAACTAAATAAAGTCTAAATTAAATGCTAAATTAAAAATAAACTAAAATTAAACTAAAATAAATTAAACCTAAAAAACAAGAGATACAAAATTCTAAACTTATCTATAAAAAAAATATAGTAATTCTCACTCAAATGCAAGATAAGAAGATTCATTTATATGAATATTTTATTAAAGCTGGATTCATAGTTTACTTATACATTGCTATTAGCAATACCACTATTTAGGTATCAGATTTATTCGATAATAGACCTAAAGTAAATCCTAGAAACTGTTTAAATTCAAGACTTCTATCAGATTCATGGACCTTCAACAAGGTTGATGATCACATAGCAAGGAACAAATTAAAAGCAATTTTGCACTGTTCCCTTAGAGACACGTAATGCGGACCGTTATCAGACCCCGGAGGAAGCTTGCTCTAGTCCGTTACATACAAATGTCTTTCATTAACTTCCCGATGTTTCATCCGAAATACATGCCATTGTATTTAAAAGCAACCAATCGACAGTCGTCTTACTGATCAAGCAATTTTTTTTATTGCTGACATAGAAACTAATGTGACATTTACTCATTTTAATTAAAATTAAACAATTATTGGAGCAAAACAGAATCTTTTAGGAAATGACTTTGATTTTGCTTTCATTTCAAGGTAATTTGATTACAAATTTTACACATCTTTAAATTAACAATAACTGCGTATTCCGAAAATAGGTAAAGCATATTTTATGTAAATTTACCTAATTAAAGGACCTACTGAAACTAAATTAAATACACAAACATTATAAAATCATCTTCATAATTATGTAGAAATATTGAGATTACTTAAATTATAAGTAAACAGAAATTTGTAACTACCAAGAAGCGTGGGTACAAAAAAAAACAACCAGTAAAGAATTCTGTCTAGACAGGATTTGTGCGAAGTATCTTTTAGCATACCAATGACTTAAAGTGATTGAATTGATATCAGAAATATAGCTGAGTCACTTTATGATATTCGCTGAAGTGTGTGTGAAGAAAAATATTTTGATTCTACATATATTTATCAAACATAATATATGTTTTTAGGATACATAATAAGAAAATTACTTAAGATTAATTAATTAAATGAATATCTCAATCTCTTCACCAGTTAATCAATTAAGAATTCTGGTGAAACCTTCTTTTTCTGTTAAAAACAAAAAGTATTTAATATAAGAATCAGCAAAAACGCCACCCAATTCCGGCTCAAAATCAACCAAGAAAAACGGAGCGTGCTAAACTTTTATAAGAGAGAATTCACGTCCGTTCATCAGTATTCCGCTGGCTTGTTACTCGCATTTATTCCATCATTTTCCCCGAGGCTTTCAACAAAACAAAAGAGGTTTGTTATTTAACTCGTTTCCGATACGGCCTCTTCTGGCGTATCGAAGCAACAAATTTCCGTTGAATAGAGATGAGAGAACGCCACCTAGATATTTGAGTTCACGTAGATTTGTGGAGTTATTATGTTTCTATACTTTTGTAAGCTTTATTATTAAACTTTATTTATTTGTTCATTTAATTATTATTAAGCAATGGTTGAATGCAATGTCTATGAAAATTATTGTGATTAGGTATAATGAAAATGAAATAAATCAAAAACTAACCGAAAATTTTAATTCACAAAAAAGACCATACTCAGGAACGTAGGTATATGTACAAGGTAGTTTTGAATAAGAAACCTCTCGTGTGAAATTAAAACATTAAATATTCGTTAATAAAATATTATATTAGTACATACCTACATTATTTTTCTACACAACAATAAAAGGCCGCTAACGATTATTCTCAAAGGCAATATTATATAATATACGATCCACGTGATGTTGCGTAATAAATTGAGTGTTTTGCTAAAATTCCATCATTGTGTACAAGCTGGGAGTAGATGCTAATTTAAAAAAAATAACCCTAAGCTAAATTAAGAAACTCATAGAATTAAATAATACGAGTGTACCTATCAATAACTATCATAATAATATTATATTCAACTATATAGAATGAATCCTTTTGTAGTTGTCATAATATTCATTCATGTCACAAATAAATACCTCCGTGCGCATCACTAGCGTTTGCATGAATAGCTTTCTTAGATCCTATTTGTCTCTACAAAGATGGCAGCCAAAGGTATGACAATAGGTAAATTTATGTAAATGAACTCTGCCTACGTAACAAAAAGGAAATAGAACCGGTACGGATCGTTGTATTTGATCGTCGTAACATTTTGTGACTCATTTAGAAATATGTCTTCAGAAATAACTTGCGACTTGTGTAATCATTTTGGTTATGCTATGCTCACCTGTGTTTTTTTTTTAAATTGGTCAGTTGAATCGAGAAAAAATATAAATAATTGTAGAATAGTGAAAATATATTAGCGCTAAGCTTTTTATAAAAGTATGCACACAGTAAGCGGAAACTAAATCAATTATTAAAAAGTAATAATAGGAGTAATCACATTTTTCGGGCGTTATTTATACTTACCTATTTTGTTTTCAGAAAAGTGGCTACTGAGGTCACTGAGCATATATGTGCGTATCCTTAGTGGGCACTAATGAGGCCAAATTTTCGATTTACAATAAAAAAAAACTAATAAACATATTTAATTAATATTTCGAATTTTTCTGTACAATTATTTGAAATATTTTCATTCATACGTAACAAAGAAAATGCAACACAAAAGAGTTAGTTAAACAGAGGCAGCCGTTTTGATTTTGCGCGTATGTACATACATACGTTTCAGAAATTGTTTTTTTTTTAAAGTGAACAATTGTACATCCTTATTTGAAGACAAAACTTTATATCATTTATATCAATAAGAAGAAGACTTCAAATTACCTACTCGAAGCATTTGTACTTTATATGAGAGTTCCTCAGTCGAATGTTCGCAGTACATAGGTGTCAACTAAAAGCAGCTCTCGAAGTGTATCCACCTTTATTCCAGGAGAATATTAAGTCGTCGGGAGCGAGACGCTTTGTAGTCAATTGCTGAGCCAAGAAGGGCGCGTATAGACTCGACAATGTATTCAGCCCGACAATGAAGCTAAGAATTAATTTCAGTGTAAGACACACTTTATATCTTTAAGCATACTTTGCGTGGGGAGTGGAAAATTAAGCACATTCATTTACATCCCAGCTTAGAAGGAATATGTGTAACGGAAATAATAGGTACTGTTTAATATAATTTCGTGTGTTATGAAAGCATTAGATAGGTAATGCGGACAATAAATTAAATATTTTACTTTAAAAATATACATCAATATTATGCAAATCACTTAAATAGGGATTAATTCGTTGCTACTACTACCTATAGGCAAAGTTATCGATGCTATCTTAGACACGACATTTTTTGATAAATCACCTTAAAGCTGAGCTTTAAACTGTTCCGTTACTTACAACAATAGTTCTATCATCTATTTTTACTGCTTGCTTGGATAAGAACAAGTATAAAAATATATGAATTTTGTTAACAAACATTTTATCGTCTCGTTCTCAATCTTGCCAAGCTCCATCGTGGATTTTCCTGAAGACGTTAGGTTTCAAAACAAATATTTCTCGGCGACAAACACGACCATAATGCTCGCTGTGATCCCCTGTTATTCACGTACAAATGGAAAAATACCGACATTGTTGCACGAACTTTGTCAAAAATACCCCGCTGTAATATCTCCTGCCTTCCATTATGTGTCCGCGAGCTGTTATTTTTTCTTTAATAGTTAACAATTGTGTTCATTCATTCCACTAATAAATGTGTTTCTTCAATTTGAAATTGTTTGTTAATATGCATAAATAATTGTATAATGAAACGTAAAATTTTGACAAAAAAAATATTAATAATAAAAACATTTAATTTCCATTTTTGTAACGATTTGAAAATACTAATTTCATTTGGTAAAACTAATAAAATATTACTTATCCAGAAATTTTAAATCAATTCTTTAGTGATACCAACTTTGGTGTTGGTTATATAGGAGTTTCAAGTTATAAGTTATGGCAGATCATTAGTCCTAACCAATATACTGGATATTCCCATTTACTTTGAGTCATTAGCTTACACTACACTAGCCTACACGCGGAACCAACCGACTCGAAGTCAGCTTTTATATTAGCCGTGGGAAAATTGCAGTATAGTGGTGACAATTATTGTATGCTTAGAAAATCTTCACTGACTACGCATGATACTGCTACACAAGACTATTCGAAAACACGACACACCGGCAATAATATTTTTAAGGCTGCATAACAGGGTACTCTCACAATTTACGGCCCGGCATACAACCTCGGCCTTTTAGGTGCTTTTGCCTTGCCTGTGTACCTACTCGTCAATTCCACTTCTTTTACTTCATTTTGGCCGCGAGGAAAATGGGAAAACCTCGCAAAACTTTCATTGCAAGGCGAGCTTACTGCTTACCTACACGTGTGTGACACATCACCGAAATATCTGCCAATTTCATTTCACCTCACCTCCCTGGAGCGTAGTAAACACCCCCACCCCCACTTCTAGTGCCGTCCCTCTGCCATGTTTGTACAACTTATATTCTTCAAGATGCACAGCCAGTTTCGCAAGACCCCTTCAGTGAGTCTCATAGTATCTGATGAAATGCTTTCCAGGAGCAAACTTAATACAAAGCGGCTCTCCGTAAACTGGGTAAGAATTTCTTAAAGTTTTAGAGGTGAATGGATAGTTTTTGCAAGTCGTCGAGATGCGTCTAGAAAGTTCTATAAGCTTTCTGCGGTGTGGTGCAATAGCATAGCAGGTAATATTATTTCGAGTAAACAAGATTTTATTGTTGATTTTTAGTAATTAACTTTTACCTAGACATGACGACAGCTATAAATAAACTCCGAAGAATAAAAGAAATAACAACTTAATTATGTTATTCTGCAATATCTTATTTTAACTGATTTTTATTATTGACTGATGTTGTGTCGAGAATTGAAACATTCCTCTATTGTAGGTACTCCATCAGATAATCCTCTGATAATACAAGACACCCGGGATTATTTTGCGCGCTTGAAACACAATGCTATTTGCGTTATGTGATACCTACCTGGTTCCCTATATTAATCAGTAAACCACCTAAAGCATTTTCTATCTACAAAACATTTTTATACACATACTCTCCATTACCACTTATCACACTGAGTAAATACTTCAACAGCACGGAATTCCTTAACCACTCAATCTGTACGACTTTGACACTCAATAAAGGTTGGCGTAGATTAGATACGTTTCTATAGTTTTAACCTTTAGCCTTTATTATTGAAGGGTTAGGGTTCATTGTCGTATAATTCGCCTGATAAGTTCTACAATACCAAAATAAATACTCTCGGGGCATGCTCAAACAATCGGTACAGCAACCAGCCCTTATTGGCTACAAGGGCTCTTCACATCAACACCGTGTTTGCGGCCACTCATTAACTCTGCCAGCCTAATTTACGACGTGTTTAGTTTGTGTGACCCTCTAATTGATCGTCGACAGATCTAGGTGAGATATAACCACAGAACACAGAAACCTCTTTCTGTGTTCTGTGGATATAACAGAGAATCGAAACCGAGAATCGACTGTCGAAAGTTTCTTAAAATTATCATATTACGCGTATAATTACTTTAACCTTATTGATATTCATTTTCTGCTGCATCTTGAAATAGGTATATATATTCTGAAGTTAATCCCTTTTATGCTAGTCGACAGGCGTGTGGGACACTCCCCACAGATCGTTAGCAATACCCACTTATCCAACGTTGACGTCCATCTGGTCCATAGTCGGGGCTATCCAGGTACAGCCCGGCGCATATAAATAAATCAGAGCTTTAAAAGAAAAAAAATACATTTTATCCATTGTCTTTCTGTGTACAGATTCAACGGAGGTGAAAAATGACTTTATTAAAGTTATAATGAAAAAATAATTGATTCTCCTGATCATCGTTTGAACTTTTCTTTGTTGTGATGTTGGTGGTTCGGTGTTGTAGTGATGAGACTTCTGGTACACAAAAGTATTTAATTAATTAAAAATACACACATTGATTACTGAGGTTTGATTGCAGTGTAACATACCTACATAATAAAATTAAAGGTTGCTTATTTTACTATTTGTTTACGTGCTGTGTATGTACTTTATCCTAGTCATTAATTCTTTGTCCAAAATGAACTGTTTCTATCTATCTAAAATTTTGCACACTATGCTTCATTTGATATTGACGTCATATTTAGAAAAAGTTTTTTTAAATATATAGAATTGTCACAACATTATTGTTTCTCGAAGTTCTTGAATGGGAATTGCTTAGAGACCAACTATAAGGTACCTATGTGTAGGTTCTACGACATTGTGTAGGAGCTGGCATCATAAAAATGACGCTTAAGGCGTTAAAGTATGAGACAAAAATAGCTGTTATACTCGTATTTGTGACTATATTATTTTAATAAAGGATCGAGCTATTTCGAAATATCTAAAATTGCTTGAGGATTGTTATCAACTTAAAAAATGTAAGACCTTTAATATGATGACCCATATTCTATTGAAATACACACACAAAGCATCTCATCTCTTCTCTCCGAAAGGTAAGTCGGAGGTGTATTAAGCCCACATTTCTCTAAATCGCCACAAAGAGCCCTTTTACATTGCTACTTTTTGCAGTGATACAAACGCGCGTTTGACAGTTGCGCGATTGCATCGCGATATCCGCGATCAATAAGTATTTGTATCGATTCAGCACACGCGCGTTTGTACGAAGATTTCAATATTCAGTCTATCTGTAGATTTGATAACTAGCGATAGGTATTTGACATTAGCTCCATACTAAAATATATCAAAACTAACCGTGCCCGCGAACTATGTTTCGCGTTTGAAAGTTCAAAGAAAAACTGTAAATCTACTTTCCCGCGGGAACTACTTACTTTTCAGGGATAATAAATAGCCTAAGTATATGTTAATCCCTGTCGTAATCCATCTACTTACAAAATTTCAACCAAATCCAGTCAGTAGTTTTGCGTGAAAGAGAAACAAACATCCGTACATTCATCATCGGTACCTTCATTAGCTGACGGGATCGATTTATCCTTTATTTCGTTGTTACATTGTCACTCAACTTCAAGCTCGTAGACGCCGTCTGCGTTCTTTAAATGTTTTCTTCATACGCCTAATTTTCTGTATTAATTTTGCACTCTCGTTATCTCAGCATTTACGAAAGAAAAAGTCTAAGTAAAACTGAAAAAAAAAATAATGAAGAACTGCCGCGAATGAAGTTACTGCTTTAGACCGCCGGCTGGGGGCTAGTTATCGCGCATCTGCCGTTCAATAATTTATAAAAAAAAAATTCTTTTAAAGTAATAACTTAAAACTACTAGTGGATGAATGGCGAGACATTACGCGGTTCTACATGTTAACTCTAATCTCGAGATCGAAGCAAGGAGTATAATATTAGTAAGGATAGGTCTATATGCAGTAAACAAATCCACAGATAGTATATTGAAACAGGTTGTTAGTTCATCACAGCATCAATAAGGAAAACTAAGAAATCGCGGAGATTTAATAAAGCGCTGAGCAAACATCGGACCGCACTAACTGTAAACTGAACTGAATTCAACTCTAACACAAAATCCAACTCATTGCAGGAATAACTTCGGTTTATTCGACTTGTTTCGAACAAAATGCAGTTGACCTGGTAACCATTTTTGGAGGAGCACTATTTCTGGAAATAAAGGAGCGGGTATTTGTGTGAATGAATGTACTGAATTTTTTAACAGACTTCGATAAAAAGGATGTGCTGCATTTAACTCTTATCTTTTTATGTGTATTCACTGGTTTTTTCCGTCAATTGTGGGCCAATTTTTGAAATTCTTTTTTCATTCAAAAGAGTATACTCCTAAGGTAGTCTCATTGTCACAAGTCAGGATCTGCCTATAGAATCCTATGGTGAAGAGGGAGGCTCTGCGTCAGTGGTGTGAGGCACTTGCCTCCCCACCTGCCGACCACCGGAAGATCGACGCGATCCGTCCGGTGTTGGAGGAGTGGGTTGGGCGCCGGCAGGGCAGCCTCACGTTCCGCATGGTGCAGGTACTGACCGGGCATGGCTGCTTCGGTCACTACCTGCACCGGGTCGCCCGTCGGGAGGAAACGCCGCGGTATCACCACTGCGACACTCCTGACGACACTGCCGAGCACACCCTATTAGTGTGCCCGGCCTGGCGATAACAGCGCAGCGAGCTTAACGCTGCGCTGGGGGGCGGAGACCTCTCGCTGCCGAGCGTGGTAGTGGCCATGCTCCGCGGCGAGGCGGAATGGGAGGCTGTCAGACGACAGTCTCTGTCAGGCTGTCTTCTGCGAGGACGTCATCTCGCAGCAATCCAGGGAGCGGGAGGCAGATCCTCAAGCCGCTCCCATCCGTCGCAGACGGAAGGGAAGCGAAGGCGGGTATTCGCACAAGCAATGCCCGCCTAATGATCTTGCCTTGGAGGCCTGCGTGCACGGTTGGTCCCGTGCACGCCGCCGTAAGGCCCTCCATCTGGGGATTGCCCAAGTGTTCTCGGGCAATCCCCCCTTGATGAAAGTCCGACCAGTTGTCGGGCTTGCACGGGCGCGTTATGCGCGGTTACGCATTTCCCCCTGAAGAAAAAGTTGAGAAAATTCTTAAAGGACATTGGCGAAAATGGCCCCAGCCACGGACAAAGAAATGTGTCACGTCATAATTTTTAACATATTTTTTGACGTCGTTAGCAATTATCCTTATTAAACGGACAAGCTGTAGTTTGAAACGATAAATTAAAAGCTTTTAACTACTGTATATTTCTACTGACATCAACACTAGTCGCCATCAAAACAGCTAGATATGTTCTAAGTACCTAATCGTATTTAAATCAATCGATTTTTCAATTGTAATATAATTTCATACTTGTTTTATCAAATTATGTCATATTTATGTTATAATGTGTATGTATTTATTATTAAAATACATGTTGGATATATCACAATATATTTAAAGTATAATAATAGTTGGTGTTTCAATATTGACCAAAATCGATTTTCGATTTTGCTCGAACGATAATTTGGCATTAAACAACGGATCTTGATAACCTCAATACAAAATGGAAGGTGTTTGTGTTAATTGTGATTCTGCTGGTGGTTCCATGGTATTGAAAAATGAGCAGATTCTTCGCTGTATACAACAATGGAAGGCACCCCGTCTGGTGAGCCTATTTAGCTTTTTTTCAAATCTTTTGATTAATGTGCATTTCGTAAATATTTTTTATTCTTCATGAAGCTTCAAACTCATGATCAAAGCAACATAATATAGGCTCAAATGATAAAGTTATTTAGAGCAAATGTAACATAGTTCACTCTACGATTATAACCTCAAAATGTAATACGTTTTGTGTGATATTACGATGCCTACGATTGTCCGTGCTTCAACAAATGACTGAAGTGTATGTATGAAGGATTCCCAACAAAATTAGCATTTTTCATTTGCTGTCCGTTACTGGGGCATACAATATATGGAGACGGAACAATGTCCTTTACATATTTATATTGAAGTAAGCAATGATATACGAGTATATACTAGAAAGTCTTAAAAATAAAATAATATGAAGTTGGTTCAGGATTTGTTATTACCTAAAAATAATCTTCACTTCAGACTTTACGTACGTAGTCTATTACTTATTTAACATTTCAATTACCATCAAATTAAGTACAATTGACCTATTATACAATTGGCCTTCAATTTTGTCATTGCTGTTGCAAGATTTTAATTGTTGAAGCTAGTATGGAAATGTAAAAATAGAGGTAAGTGGTTGTAATCATAAATTGTCTGTAAACTCATTTTATGGACAAAGCGGAATCATCTAGAATGGATCTCCGATATCGCAACAGTACCTAGGTACCTACGTAGACAGATTTGATAGAACGACAACTAAATCAATGAGAACGCGTCTCGAATTGAAACACGCGTCCAATTCTTTAAGCCACATCGTACGTTATTCTGGCGCGTCAGCATTCATTAATAAAAACGCCTACTTTATGCAACTTTCAAGTTGTCTCGTAAAGTCCCGAAAGTACTGGCCGTCAGCGAAATAAAGCTGTTGCGCAAGCAATTCAAGTATGGAGCCAAGACGAATCAAGTGATCGTATCTGGATTCTTGGCAGCGAAATTCGGCCGGCGAGAGACGGCGTAATGAGTCCTCACTAAATTCCTCCTCTTCTTCCTCGTCTGCCGTTAGTGGACCGGCGAATAACGGCTGGACGGCATCGGCATTCCGAATTGCCGGACCGGCGCGAAATAGGGCCGTCAATATGGGGAAAAATTGTAGTACACAGTATGATACTGCATTTTTTATATTATGTTCAAGCGGACGGAGCGTATCAGAGAGAGGAATGAAATGTACTGAATTTTTTTACAAAATCTTTATTCGATAAGTGTACCAAATTACCACGATATGAGTAAAAGATACGACGTTGAAAGGGTAACCGAAATATTAGGTTGGGGAAAAAGTCTTTTCGCATTATAGTATGTATAAACTTGTAATAAAATCTCTTTGGCTATACTATTTGTATCTGGCTGGTTTTGGTATCATTGAAAGTTTAAATTTTAAAGAACATAATTCCAAATTCAAATTAGGAAAATGTGTGATTTTCATTTGTTTTTCGTACCGCCAAGATGAGTGAATCTAATGAAGAAATTCGATACATTTTAAAATTTTACTACAAAAAAGGTAAAAATGCAACGCAAGCCGCGAAAAAAATTTGCGATGTTTATGGACCTAGTGCAGTGTCTGTGAGAGTAGCACAAATTTGGTTTAAGCGTTTTCAATCCGGAAATTTTGATGTCAAAGATGCACGTCGCTCTGGTCGCCCTATTACAGATAAAATGGATGCCATTTTTGAAAAAGTGGAGCAAGATCGGCATGTCAGTAGTTACGACGTAGCTGAAGAACTGGGAATTGACCACAAAACAGTTTTGGCGCATTTGAAAAAAACTGGGTACACAAAAAAGCTCGACATTTGGGTACCTCACGAGCTCACTGAAAGAAACCTAATGAACCGTGTACTCATTTGTGATTCTTTATTACGACGTAATGAAACCGAACCATTTTTGAAGAAGCTGATAACTGGTGATGAAAAGTGGATTACGTACGACAATATCGTGCGAAAAAGGTCGTGGTCAAAGGCCGGTCAGGCTTCACAGACTGTGGCGAAACCCGGGTTAACTCGCAACAAGGTGATGCTGTGTGTGTGGTGGGATTGGAAGGGCATTATTCATTATGAGCTGTTACCACCAGGCAGGACCATCGATTCTGAACTCTACTGCGAACAACTGATGAGATTAAAGCAAGAAGTTGAGAGAAAGCGGCCGGAATTAATCAACAGAAGGGGTGTGGTTTTTCATCATGATAACGCTAGACCTCACACATCTTTAGCCACTCAGCAAAAATTAAAAGAGTTTGGCTAGGAGGTGTTAATGCATCCGCCGTATAGTCCTGACCTTGCACCTTCAGATTTCCACCTGTTTCGGTCTCTTCAGAATTCTTTAGGCAGTGTCAGGTTAACATCACGAGAGGACTGCCAAAACCACTTGTCGCGGTATTTTGACCAGAAGTCCCAAAATTTCTATAGCAATGGGATCATGTCCCTACCTACAAGATGGCAAAAAGTTATCGAACAAAATGGTACCTACATACTTTAGTTAAATGTAAATAAACTATATTAAAAAATGTTTTGAATTTTCTTAAAAAATGCGAAGAAACTTTTTCCCCAACCTATTATTTATTTATTTTAAGACACGACACGATACAAAGCCAACAATTTACGTAAGAGAGAAGTTCTATAATTAAAAAAATAACAACATTATCTCTGAAGAAGTAGTTTACATCACTTTAGTCTCATTATGTGTTTTTACTTCAATATTAATATTTTTTAATTTTAGAGCACTTTTATATAGTTTAAAATTTTTTAAATAATCCGTAAATTCTGAATAAAATATTCATAAAGATTTCAAGTTGTTTAGAAAAATAGAACAAAAATGCTTTTTTTTGTAGCTCCGTTTCAGTGTTCGATTTCATTTGTCAAATATGTCAATATCTGTAACTAGCTGCACGCCTCTACAAGTACTTATATCCTTCGTTACACCTCGCGCGGTCAAACGACCCCATTAAACCGCCCTTAAATCTGTCTCTTCCCGCGAACAACGTCTTTATTTGCTTCGTGCAAAGGTTCAATGTAGTCCGAGAGAACTCCAATGTGTGACGCAGGCGACCGCGAATCAGATAATAACTGTTCCTTGCGTATATGAAGCTGATTTCGGGTAATCGCTCAAGCTTATCAGCGAGGACGAGATGAATAAATTGTCTGGAGTAATGCTTCCAGGCTCGATATTAGCCTTCTATTAAAATCATGATCATGTTGAAACTTTTTTGTTTTATACTAATTCATATCTTGTAATATTTGTCAATTGACGCAATTCATATATTTGACAATCCTTCGTGAAAATTAGCTTTTTCAGAATAAAAGATTTCAATCTTTGTCATTATAATGCCCTGTTGTAAATTCGTGCCATATTCGGATGATTAGATGAGATAAACTGAGAGAACAAAGTCAACAGACAGTTAACAAAATTACTAAGTTAACTGAAGTAATTAACTGATCTTTAAATCTAAATTAAAACTTCGGAGACCCCATCAGAGAACAACTGAGTAATGAACGTCTAGACTAGTCTCTAGATTTTGGTTAACGTCAATTTACCAAACTTTGAACATATAATCTTAATATGTCACTAAGCACACAACACTTAAATGTGGTTTATATATAATGTGTTTTTGTGGTAAAGAAAAACGAAATACCATTTCATATAAATATTCCTTAACTCAGCAGTACGAGATAGGTATTCGGAATAAGACGCTTTATTTGGAATGCATTACTAAGATTAAATAGATTGCTCGCAGACCAAATTGAATCCAAGCGGGCAATACTTTATACAGTATCCATCTTACATGTGAATTACTTTTATTAGTCCTAATATATGGACTCAGTCGGGCTGTATGTATCTGAGTTTTTTTGGTTTTAGATATGTTTTTACGATATATGCGTTCAGCCACTAAAGTAGGGAAATTTATTTATTCTTTGGCATGGTAACGCATTACAAATATTTAATTATATTATTACAATACGAGTAGAAAAATTTGGATTCCAGTAGCAACTGAGTACAACTTTTATGATTCTGCCAATACATTCTGACGATCTAGTTAAAGATTTTTAGAAAATATTTAATTTACATTTTACACATAAATGGAAGTGGGCTATCTTGTTGAGAAACGTTATAACTGGCTAATGGTTTATGAAAGAGAAGCTGCTTGTGATCTAACTTACGAGTATTTGAAAATAGTAGTGAAACTTGGTTTGACACATCTGTAATTCAGCTGGAATTTGTTAATTGTACATTACTACTGCGGTCCGCAAGTGCAGCATTGCCGGGTGATCGTGAGTATGCGGGCCGAGGCGGGGCCGAGGCACGCATCACAATGTACGGCTATGCTCAATTGTGGCCTAGGCATTTATAGTGCATTTCTCAAACTAAACATGCGGCTCACATGCAACTCAAAAATCTATATTAATTATGGACACAGACACTTCTTGACGTCAAACAATTAGTTATCGTTTTAAGATTACCCAAAAAGTTACCGAAATAAGCTAAGAAAGAAAACGTTTTCAGACAGCGATTTAGAGTTCTTTTCATTTTCTGATTTTTTTTACGTTTTCAAGTAGGTATGCCCCTAGATTCTGATGGAAAATTGTTTTTAATAATATCTTTTCGCGCATTATCTCTTCAATTACTTGCGGTGTTAAATAAAATATCTTCATCACTCGATGAATTCATTGTATACAATTAAATAGAGAAATAGCCGCTCGCAAAAACAGATTTCTTTTTTACTTTTTTATTAGTGTAACAAAGCATTCATTTTGCTGTGCCAGTTCGGAATTTGAATATTACTTCACTGAATTACCTCTTTAGTAAACATGTTCGGGCTTTAAAGAAGTTCATTTCATTTTCAAAAAAAATTGCCGTTCGCTCAAGCACGCCAGATAAGATATTGCTGGCCACAGCCTGGCCCAGTACTGCAATTACGATTTATCCCAAGGAAGTTTGTGTAATATGGTATTTATCGTAGCATGTTTGACAAAAATATAGTAACAAGAGAAACATATTTTTGATAAGCAAGTATACGTGGGCTGGCAACATTTTTACCTATATGAAAAAAACGTATTGTTTACACTAGAGCACACGCGTCCCAAATTTTTTTAGTTTACTGGCCCTGTTCTACACTATCCTCAAGAGTTGAATTCAGGACTGTAGATAATGACGATTTGCGATTTGAGGCTTACAATCCTATTTATAAAACCAGGTTTCATGCGTGCAAAACCAGTAGCATTGTCATCAACGATCAACTATACCTACATTCTATCAGCAGAGGATTAAAAGTCAGAAACAATTATCCCCACAAAAAACTCCATCACAGATATTGCAGATAAATAAGCAAGTATGAATATTACAAGAACTCAAGATGATAGTCTCCACTATGTGACCCCCCACCCTGCTAACGATCTCCAGGACGCAGCAGGAACAAATTCCTTGATAGCTAATAGCTGTTGCACAAAGGAACAAATAATTCAAATATTAACCACACATAGCTCTTATTACACAAACAGTTGCATGTAGGCACTATTATATTAGAACTCTGCTTTCGACAGTCCAAAGCTACATGAAATATATTCATAAAGTTTTCCGTCTGCGGCCTACTAGGGAAGTATACGCGTGCGCTACAGTGCTAAGAAGCCCACAAGCATACCTACTGACTTTAAACTGAATATGCAAATGGACTCCAAACATACATATATCGCTCATTCGAATAACCTCACGTAGATACCTATATAAATCCGTGTCATAATACTGATTAAAGTTGAGAAACTTCCCATTAAACATAATTGACTATTGACAAATTTTTGTCAACGCCATCGCATAATAGAGTCATCGTCCTCGATAGTTAATGGATACAGACGGTTGAATAAAGCGACAAATACAACCTTCATGTATGTAGATGGCTTTATGCATCTACGCTTATCCCAGCCCGCTGCTCGGCGGGTCATGGACGCCTAAAGCCCTTGAAATCTATTGAGTTTTGGTTATATTGAGCGGAATGAGCGGTTTTCGTACATGAAGTTGTATATAAGTGTAAAAATGTACATTAATTCATATGTTCAATACCTACATTATTTTAGCCACAACACACCTACTATGATTGGCATAGATCTTCCCCAAAAGGGAGATATTAAGAATGGAGCTTCGAAATGAATGCCTTGAATTTTCTTTAAACTTGAGGCTGATTTTATGTTGTTGGATTAATTTTTGATTCATTAATACTATAGGAAACAACTGAAGATTTATCAGTATTTTACTTTCGTGAGAGTTATGAGCATCCTGCATGTTAAAATGTAACGAATATAGTTAGTTTTTCCACTTCTCTGACGAAAATGATAGCGTTAATCTTTGTTTGCGACTTTTTATCTTTAACATTACCTTATTGTTTTATCAATTGATCAAGTCAGTGCTATCCGCTCGTCTCAACACCAGGTCGTGGCCTAAAATTAAAGCTCCAATCGGTGCTTCGCTCGAGCGGGCTCGTAAATCTTAACGAGTTCATGATTTATGCTCCCGGCTCACATATTTGGATTATCGAAAAAATATGCCCGCGAGTCCGGCCGGCTTACAATATTATGCCAACGCATTTAGTGTTATGATAATATTGAAGTACACGCGGACAGAAATAGATGTAAAATTTTGTAGAAGGGAGGTATATATAATAATACAATGATTGCCTTTTCATATCGATTATAAACCACGATACGTGTTAAAATATAAGTAGTTACGTGTTATAAATATAAGTAGTTACGTGTTTAAATATAAATATTTAATGTAGAGTAATTGTTCTTTTCGAGACAAAAGCAAGACTTAAGAAACCATTTAAGTCTGATATGTTTTAGTTCTTAGCAAACAATATATTTTATCAATATCATAAAGGTTCATTCTGATCATATATCACGTAAAATTGTCGTACGAACGAAATTCACCGTTCAAAATAAGGAACATTTTCCTTTACGACTCTCCAATTAGGGAGCTTTATGGGCGATTATATAAGAATAGTTCATTACTCCGAGTTTTCTTTGGGTATACCACTATTATTATGTCCCTTGTGTTTTACCATCAGTGCTTTTATTTTCGTCCTATTCTTCCTGTTTGCCCTACGCTATTTATTTGAATCGGGAGGAGTTACTGTATTATGGGTCTTTTATTATTTCATGCTCTTCTTTTCTTCTTTGTAATGAAAATATCTACAATAAAAATAATATTAAAAAATGTATAATCAGACCAGGAATGTAACTCGATTTTAAATCCACAATGAACGTATGTGCTTGTCTAATACTTGAGTTATAAGTTAAAATCACATAAATTGGAGTTAAGCAGACGAGAAAAATTATTCTTGAAGTGGATTATTAAATAATATCTACCAAAAACGTTTGTTCAATGAACACAATCAATGAAAGATAATTAATAGACATGATAATAATCGTGTAAAATGAATGAAAAATAACACTGAATAATGTGTTTTTAATAAAAACACATTACTCAGTATTATATATAATGGTTTCCAGGTGTTTTCTCTTTTAATTTAAAATATTACAATATTACAATGTCGTAGCTTACTTGTCTGTCAATAAGATGATAATAATCCTCCTAAATAACTTATTTTTGTAAGAAATTATCTGTGTATTATCAATTCCGCATATAATAGGATTTTAAATGTGAAATTGCTGTTTTAAAGTACGTAGGTACTTCAATTTGGATTTAAAATTAATCCTATATAATGTAAGATTCCAGAAAGAAACTGTTTTACACGACAAATATAAAATTCTAAGGGCGACAAAACGTCATACGGTTTAAATTTAAATTTTCAATTGTTTTGCCATTCTAATTTTACATAAAAATATTGAAAATTAGAGTAATTTCCGAATAATATTTCCGGCGTTGAACTATCGCAAGCTCGTAATATCAGTAACGAGAGAGAGAGTTTGTTGATTTTAGTCGCTTTTATAGGAGAAATTTTAAACTTGATTGATTTTAAATTTTGAACTTGGAGAGATTTGGTATATTTTTCACTTGGTATTTTTTTCCCTGAATGTACGAGTATAATACAAAATGCCGTGACACATTTTGTTGAGATCTACAGAGTTCTACCTCATAATCATAAATGACCTTATTATGAGATTGCAGTAAAGCAAACTTAGTTTCAAACTCAGTTTTTGATGAGCAAAATTTTAGCGAGAGAATCTGATTGTTTTACCTATGTATTTGCAGGCAATTTTCACTATATATATATATATATGTGTGTGTGTTTTTATATATATTATTTAAGCATTAGAACTTAATGTTATAATTCTATTTAATCTCATTTTATTTCTCGGACCAAAAAAATCCTCAAGCATTAAGTAGGTACGCTTCTGTACAAAAATTGTGTTTAAAAAATAAAATAGGTATTGCCTATTAAATTTTTTGTGCAATTACTTGACTTTGATTTTTTTGCCCTAGGAAAAAATAACTATTTTAACCTCTAATTTATTATTCCATTTTCTTCAAACATAAATAACTATACTGGCGATTTATATCTATGTAGGTACTACATTTAGATAAACAGGCCGATTCTCAGAAAGGTCAATGGCAGGCAGTTAATTAATTTAAAGTTATTATGCAATAAATTTAACACTTTAGCGTCTGATATCATGTTGTAGGTACCTATTTAACTATAACTTAACGTTATTCATTGTCTTGACATTTAAGTATATATTTTGACAACAATGTTCCGTTAACAAATTTATTTAACAACTAGCTGACCCGGCGTACTTTGTATCGCCATGTTTTTAAATTAATTACTGAAATAATTGTTTAAATTCATTAAATTATTGTAATTTTTATACTACACAAACGTTGTCCTAACAATAACGAATACAAGAATCATCCAATTTGGTGCAGTCGTTCAAAAGTTATGGGCGTACATACATTTCGAAGATCCATTTTTATTTATATAGATATTGAATTCAGGCAATTTTAAAATTTAACCTAATATATCAGAAATTTTTCAACATTAACTCAAGCAAATAACCATTCTCTAGATTACCATACCAATTCAAAATATCAATAGTTTCTAACCAAGTGGTCTCCATGGACAATAGTGAACCAAATCTCGAACAACAAAGAGGCTTTATACGAAACTGTGAAGGAACTTTAACTTAACCCTTTTTTGCATATTGCGTAACGACTTCCTGGACTTCGGAATCACAATAAACGAAACTGGAGCAAAAACCTCCGTTACCTAGAAAGGGTTTAAGCTGTGGTTAACTGTTAAACAATCGGTACGGTTATTGTGCAGGGTTTATTGCTTGTTGTAAATCATTGGGAGAGAAAAAAGGGTGACGTCACAGGCCGTAAAGGTTTAACGGCAATCAGCTGAGGTGTGGAGGTCGGTCGAGTCGACCCTCAATCTTGCGCGTAGGCGAAATGTGACAATAAATCGGACACGTGTGTCTATTTTCTACCAATAGTGCCACACAATTTCGCCTCTTTGTGTACGGTAGCTAAGACCACTTAGTTTTAACACTTTGTGTGCATACCATTCTTGCGCACGCATTGGCGCGTGCGCTCAGCGAACGATTGCTAAGATTAAGCAACGTTTGCTGTGGTCAGTCCTAGGATGGGTGGCCAAAATAAGAAACCTCCTCTGTGCTTCAGAAGGCACGTTAAACAGTGGGTCCTGCGCCTGATCTCTCCCCGGTCGTGTCGGTTAACCGTCCCATCGGACAGTGAAGGAACAGAGAGTGCACTTGCGTTTGCGCAGTCACTTGTGTACTATAATATCTCCTGCGCAGATGGCTAGTCTCTGTGGAGATTTGCCGCCGTGACCGAATATTGGTTAGGTTAGGTTTATTCTTATATAATATAAATAATTGTATTTTATAGGTATATTCTATATTTTTCAGGTGAACGGGTTAATTTTAAATTCATGGACAATCTTACGCTGTGATGGTAATAATAATAATCGTAAATCGAGCCAGCGGGCCAATTATGGATCTTTCATCGTATGACATGGTATAAATTTGAAAAAAGAAGTCATGAAATGCTGCATTTCGTATTACCGATCTGCAATGATATCATCACTATGGCATAATTTCAATGATGTCATCATTAAATAATGAACAAATTATCAAAAATCTGACCGGAAATGGTATTTTTGTTTTGCACTATGATATCATATGATATCATTTGCAAAACCATGAGATCGGTAATAGGCCCTCTGGTATGATACTGAGAGAATAGATCTTGAATAAAGATCTATACTTAATCAAAAATGCAGCTCATGTACTTTTAAGAGTATGAAAAAAAACCGATAGAAAGATCTAAATCTGGTTTATATATTTGTCTGCTAGTACCCGATAGAAAATCAGTTTTTTTGAACAGTAGGATAACAAATCCAATTAAAATTTAAAGTTACATCTTCTTGATTTGTCTTTTATTATTTTCGATATTTGACGGAAACTGAGTCAAGAGGACACACTTGAGTAACTTTTATTATGTGCTCAAGAGACTGGGGCGTGCAATCTGTGGCAGTACCAGGACGAGCTTAAGGCGCATAGTAACGTCAATCATAAAAAATCACTGCAGAAAAAACCGGTTCTCTTCATAAATATTGAATAAAAAAATCTTTAAAAATGATATGTTATTATTCAACGCATCCTTTAGAGGATGGTCTTTTTAATTTTTTGATAAATTAATTAAAACTTGGTTAAAATGTGACCCAAACATGCCTCGATTTTAAAACTATACTTACCTAATCGCTTCGTAAATATTAGGTTAAATCACATACTTTTGATTTCAATAAATAAAGTGAACAATATTCTAGGGGATGGTCTTTTTAGATTTTTCTTATTCGCCTTTATTAATTTTTTATTGAAATAATTCATCTTACGCGTAAAGGTTTGCTTGAATATTCCCCTCGCTCTCACTCACTCACTCCTATGTAATCAGTGCGGGACGATCGACGCAAGGTCATTGGGAGCACTATGCGCCTTAATTGACTATGGACTTGCTAGTGACTGCGTACACTATTTGTATGAAATACTGTTTATTTACCGCCAAAGTATAATAATTGTGATAAAAATAAATTTTGTGCTTGGTTTGCTATGAGTAGAGTTTTTATAGTCACCTGGCCAGCTAACCAACATATCATCTAAGGTTACTGGCAGAATAACAGTGATAATACATTAACCAACTAGTAAATGGATATGGATTTCCACACTTACTAATATTATAAATGCGAAAGTAACTCTGTCTGTCTGTCTGTTGCGCTTTCACGCCAAAACTATAATGAACCGATTTAGATAAAATTTGGTATAGACATAGTTTGAGTCCCAGGAAAGGACATAGGATAGCTTTTATCGCAGAAATCACTCCTTAAGGGGAAGAAAAAGGGGGTGGAAGTTTGTATGGGGAATCAATAACCGCTTAACCGATTTAAATGAAATTTGGTATGGAGATACTTTGAGTTGTGAGGATAAAACTAAATCCAGTCCGCGGGTAATCTAATGATTAACCCATTAATTGGTAGGCATGTAATTTTGATTACCCGCTACTGCATGATGATATTATGTATCCAAAACAAAAGCCTCCGAAGCCAGGTTTAATTCAAAAACTGAAACAGCATCTTCACAGGCCATATACAGCGCACAATGCGCTCTCGAACCTGCCGATAACGAAATGGAACACGTCTCTGCCCTGATAACTAGCTGCTTTCCATGCGCATTAAACGCGATAAGGCGATATTAAGCACAAGCATTGTTGTTGAAATTGCTAATCAAAAGATCTCGATTGAAAACAGCTCTGCGTTATCAGATCGAGACGGAATTGGGATAAGATGAAGAACGCTGTTACAGGAAATGAGAGTTGGAAAGAAGTCGTATATTTAAATAAGATGCCTACTTGTCATGTAGCTACTATGTTTTGCTTGTGTTACTTCAATTTTGTCTTATTTAGTTTTAATGTTAACCGCTATGAATGGTTTGAATTCTCAAAAAAATGTATATTTTTCCTTAACTCTCACATTGAAACAATAATGCTATCCATACATTTTAAATTCTATTTACCTCGAAAAAATAATAATTCAGTTTGAAATCTCTTAATTGAAGATTATCTTACCTTGTGGGTCTTACTCCACTTGCTTCTTCACATAACTTGTAGTTTTTTGCCTGTTCTTCTCGAAAAGGCTCTCCCAGTTTTTTACAGGTGTAGAGTCTACTTTCTTATCATTTTACTTGTATTTGCATGGCCATGGACCTACATTTGCATACAACTTTATTATGGTTGGGGTATATGTAGATGCAAGGCTTATTTAGTTAATTAGATTTTTATATTTTGTTTAACGTCAATAAGTGTCTGTAAAGGTCTATATTTAATAGATATTCATGTGAGTTTGAGTTTGTAAGAAACGATGACAACTTAGTGTTTAAATATTTCTATATTGGTGGTTTGTTTGATTGGACTTTGATTAATGACAAAAATGTATTTCTAAGATTCCCCTAAGAATAAGTAGGTATAAAAACTATTCATCAAAAATAACTCTTGTAATGGATGATTTTAGATCCTAAGTACCTATTTCACTCTTAGGAGTAGGTAAGTAAACTATGTATTTATTGAATTTTATTAAAACACTGCGCTGTGTATTTTTGCTACTGTTATTCTAAAGATACTGAAAATTTTAAAAAAATCACAAAATAAAATATTTAAGTACTTTTTAAAAATATAGACCATTTTATGTATTATTGACAGTGTTGCTCACTTATATAATATTATGATATTCGTAAATGTTATGCGTCATCTATGCAAAAATATACAGCCCCCTAGTAACCTACTGAGCATAGTGCAAATCTCCACTAACATATCGCCATTAAAATCTGCCTATAAAACGTATTATGACTCTTTTATCGGTAATGCATCAATAAAAGGCACAAGTGTAACCGACCCGTATAAATTGGCAAACTAAACAATGGCCAATGCAGTTTCGCTCCATATTTCAACGCGGAATGTATTTTTTTCTTCGCCATACAAAATGTTCGCTATTTATCACAGTTATGAAGAAACCTCGCGCTGGCCAGCACGTCTTTGCGGTTTTAATTAAATTGTGACCGAAAGCCAAATTTGTATTCTCGTGGCCCTCGAGCGTGCAAGAACATGCGAGTTAAGAAAACGTGTACAGTTTCCCAGCTTGAGCTTCCGGTGAGTAAATGCGAGCGAAGTGTTCGGTTGTTACAACCAGTGCCATCTATCTGTCCGCTTGATAACAACCATTGCGTGAGTCGCTACACACATAAAGAGCTTCACCACACGCACAGCTCAGTTATAAAAGTGTGCGTAGAATGGTAATGCACACAAAGCCCGATGTAGAGTCGTAAAACTGTAATTCGGGTAGTTCAGCCGTTCGCCGCGGGGTGGCGCTGACTTTATGGTTCGTATCTGTGTTGCGAGCTTCGTATGTGTGGCGCCACTGTGCTTAAGGTTCTATGTTTTGTTTTCTTACAAGACGTCAATCCTTGAGATTTGACCGCGCTTCTATGTAGTAAGACAAGAATTTATTAATGTGAATTGTCACGAGTGTAGATGTCGTTTTGATTCTTTCAGTCATATAAATTGATGACATAAACAAGAAATTATCAAGTTGTATAAATTAGCGTACTTAAAAAGACTGTTTAAATATGATACTACAGTGACATCTTTCTTACATTCATTTTAGAAATGTAAGGGATGTGACATAACACCTTACCGGATCCAGGTCAATCAACCTCACCTACATGCGGTACACCCTGCTGATGCCTATGCTGTGCTACTCTCCACCAATTCACAATAGGCTAGCGTGGTAGCAGTTCTCAAATTCTATTCTGTGCCCTAGGATCTATTCTTTGCCCTAGGAGACTATTATCTATTCTGTGCCCTAGGAGAGTTCTATTCCCAATAGTAAGAGTATTATGCGTTTATAGTACGTATAATTATAGGTATCAAGTTTCGACTGTGTCTTTCGCTTTAGTCTTTTTTTAAATAAGCAGTTCTCCATTGTAGGAACAAGAAGTTTACGAGGTCAATATTATTGTAGTGATTCCCTACACTACCATAACCATTTTAAAATCTCTCTCCGCTATCCAAGATCATAAATAATAAACGGATAAGTTTATCTAGTAAAAAATTTGTTGGCCAGACTTAAAATGTCATCGGCATATATGTCATTAGACTAGAGTGCTGACTAATTAGTTAAGCCATAAATTAGAAGCTTGCTGATAAGAAATATTATCGTGTAATAGAACATTATTTTAAGTGGAATGGTTTATTACTATCTATATACCTACATATATAAAAGCGAAATCACTCGTTTAACATTAATCATGAAATCTCTTAAGGCGCATAGTGGTCCCAATAACCTTGCGACGATCGTCCCGCACTGATTACATAGGAGTGAGTGAGTGAGAGTGAAGGGGAATTTTTAAGCAAACCTTTACGCGTAAGATGAATTATTTCAATTAAAAATTAATAAAGGCGAATAAGCAAAATCTAAAAAGACCATCTGTTAGAATATTGTTAACATTAGTTATTGATATCGAAAGTATGTGGTTTAACCTAATATTTACGACGCGATTAGGTTTAAAGTTTTAAAATAGAGGCATGTTTGTGGTCACATTTTAACCAAGTTTTAATTTATTTATCAAGAAATTAAAAAGACCATCCTCTAAAGAATGTGTTGAATATCTTTTTTAAATATTTTTTATTCAATATTTATGAAGAGAACCGGTTTTTTCTGCAGTGATTTTTTTTATGATTGACCCTACTATGCGCCAAGCTATTTGACCGATGAACATGAAATATGGCAGGTAATTAATGGATAGGACTAGGATAGGACTATGTTAGCTTATTCTATGAAATTAAACCTTTAATTAGTATGCAAAAGTGCTTCAAAATTTGAATGGATGTCAGAAATGGGTGAATACGTCTTTAAGCGTTTTTGAAAATTCCTTCATTAGAAATGTGCAATAGGGGTTGTGTTTTTTGTTTAAGTATCAGTAACAACTGGTTGCTGTATTTGAACTCTTCTTTTTTTAAAGGCTTTTTATTTTGAATAGTTTATAATGGCGTCGGTGGCGCTGTGGACTCACGCTCTTGCCTTCCAATCGGGAGGTCCGGGGTTCGAGACGGCATGTACCAATGTGTTTTTCGTTTTTCAAATTTCCTATGTACACTTCTGTGACGCTCCTACGGTGAAGGAAAACATAGTGAGGCAACCTGCATACATCTGCGAAGAAATTCAAAGGTGTATGTGAAGTTTTTGCGTTGCGACATTGCGTCACTAAGCGCGTTCTACCGTCTTTACCACGGCGAGTGCTCTGAAGAGCTTTTTTCTCTAATCCCTTCCTCTCCATTCCTTTTAAGGACTACACGTGCTGATCTGCGTTGTCACCGTCATACTGTGACTACCATTCCAACGCGTACAAAGAAATTTGGTAACTCATTTCTTTGTCGCACAATCAAAAAATGGAATTCACTGCCAGCACACGTTTTCCCTCCCTCTTATAATCCCGGGTCCTTTAAAAGAGGCGTGAAGAAGCACCTTGCAGGTTGGCAAGGTGAGGGTGGCTAGTGCAGCGTGTAGTCTCTCTGCTACACTAGCTATCTTCGCATTTGGATCCCACTTCCACTTACCATCAGGTGGAATGGAGTCATTTGCTAGGCTCACTATAAAAAAAATGTGAAGTTGACCAATCCGCACTGGGCCAGTGTGGTTGTTGACTAAGGCCTAACCACCCTAACTTAGGGTAGGCTCGAGCCCCTCGGTGGGGCTTTATATCAGCTGTTATGATGATACTAGGGAAAAATATAATTTCCACGAGAAAAACGAAAATAACGCGTAAAATTTACGGACTTAGAATAAATCTATCGCTTTTGCCTGTTTTCGTAGATGTCGTAAGAGCCGATTAAGGGACATTACCTATCGTATTTGTACCTCTGCGATGAGACTGGAATACTTGAAACAAAGGCTCTCACCAACCCGTTTGGCTAGCGTTTTTTACTTATTTATCTTCTTTGTTGGCAGACAAGCAGGTTGACCACTTGATGGTAAGTGGCTCCAGTCGCTTATAGTACGGACGACATCACATCAAGGTAAACATGCCATCTTATGTCGTTGTAATAAGTACTATTTTGCAATAGAAACGTTTAGTCTGATGTGCAGGCGTGTGTACATGTGGTTCCTGTAAGACTTGCAAATCTACAACCCCGCAAGGACGACAACGAACGTCGCCAACTTGTGAAACAGTATGTCGAAATAAGTAAATTACCCAGTAATTTCACTGTCTGTCTAACCCGTCAGGCCAGAATACAGCAATGCAAGCAGCGGCTTCGCGACATAAATATGTAAGATAGAGGTATCCATATAGTAGTAGTAGACGTTTATTGCTTACTAGCTTTCGGCTTGCAGCTTCGCCCGCGTTTTTTTAGTTTTCCTGTGGGAATTTAATATTTTCCCGTAGGAAAAATAAATTTATAGCCTATGTTTATCAGGGACTAGCTTTCCGCTCGCGACTTCGCCCGCGTTATTTTTGTTTTCCCATGGGAATATTTTTTTTTCCCGTAGGAAAAGTACCCTATGTCCTTCCCCTGGTCTCGAAACTATCCCTATATCAACTTTCATCAAAATCGGTTCAGTAGTTTCAAAGCCTATTCAATACAAACAAACAATCAAATCTTTCCTCTTTATAATATTAGTATAGACAATCAACACACAAACATTGATAAAAACACACAAACAGAGATATTATAGATTTACAATACACATAACATCATTATGTTTGCGTGCTGCAGCGAGCAAAGGGTCAAGGCTCAGCGACGTTAATGTCACAGGACATTTAGCTAGACAACTCTGGTACAGAGGTCTCCCTCAGAGTCTCTATATCCTCCCTTTAGTCTTCCTATAGTGAGGTGTGGTGCACCGATTCTACCTCATCCAAAAAGAGATCCGTAAAGCAATGAAAAATAAAAATGATGAATTAATGATGATATGGTCATTGGAGCTACAAAGTCCAATAATAAACTGGCTATTGTACCCGATTTTGATTTTTTCAGAACAAGTTCATCCAAATATGCTTCTATTATATCACAACAATGGACGGTTCGATTCCGTTCTCTAATTGTATATAAAAATATTTTACAAAAAATGAAAACCGACTTCAAAAACACGGAAAAGTTAAAAATAATATAAGAATAGGTACAGACAACATCACACTTCTATATTGAAGTTGGTGGCAAACGATGATCTCCTAGAAATTCTTAAAATTTGTCAAAATCAAAACCGACTTGGTTTTAATTTTTTGTAATATATTTTTTATTTTTAACTTTTTAGTGAATGAAATCGCGTAACATACACACAAAACATGCTGGACACACCTTAAAAATTTAAGGGTTTTCCTCTATCGAATACAAAAAGAATTTCGAAAATCGGTTCACAATTGGCGGCGTAATCGCGTAACATACACACAAAAATAAAACACTCATCGAATTGAGAACCTCCTTCTTTTTTAAAGTCGGTTAAAAAAGAGTGTTCCCTTTGATCATTTTTTTTGTGTTTTTGTTTCTCACAATAATTTTTTTGCAGTCAAGTATTCTATAGAAATATAATAGTCGTCTAAGTAGACATTTTGTATTAAGAAACTGTTTATAAAATATCTAAATATAAAAAAGAAAAAACTATACCTAATTTAGATGGTTGATTTGGATATCAGTTTTACCTAGTTAGGAGATATTTTTCAACGATCCTTTATTATCTCTTTTATGACAAAGCCCTTAAGCTATATGTTTCAATAACTTTACAGTCATATCCAATTCGGTACATATAAGATACTCTAGATTTAATAGGAATATTTATTAACATTTAAATTAAGTAGAATGTTTTGGATGGAAATGAAATTTACAACAGGTGACATTCTATTTGTTCCAAGACTCTCGTATTTTACTTTGATTATTGTACCTACTGTATCAAGTTCTCGCAAACTTCAAGCACATGTTTAAAAGCAATATAACTGTTGAAGTCATTTTAAATTCTATACCAACTTACCATTTTTATCAGTTCTTAAAGATCAGTTTTTAAAATAGTCAGATTTAGTTCTTAAACAAGAGTTATTGTTGATATTAGAGGAATTCAATCTCGATAATATTTATGCAAAATCTCTTCATCATTATCATCCTGCCCTTTTTGCTTTATTTTGCAAAAACTATTTTCTGAAATCGTTGAAATTCAATAGGCATTTATGATTCAAATTAACTAAATTATTGAATGTGGATTTTAATTATTGGGACCATAGAGCGGGTTTGAGGTTTCGAATCATAATTTACGAGACCCAAGCCATGAAGGACATGTTTCTGGCGCCTGCTACCAACCCGCATTGCACCAGCAAAGTCTGCTCCAAGAAGTAGGAATCCAAAAGATGGCCCAAATGGGGAGATCTTCCTGGGGAGAAGCTTTGCTCGGCAGTGGGCGTTGTAGTAAGGACGATGGTTTGACTTAATATAATACCTAATATACAGGTTCAATCCTCTCATGTACCAATGTGTTTTTTCGTTTTTCGAATTTTAACATAATGTACATTTGTCGGACGCTCCTGAGATAAAGGAAAAGATCGTCAGGCAACATTCATACATCTGTGAAGCAGTTCAAAGGTGTATCTGAAGTCGACCAATCCGCACTGGGCCACCGTGGTTGACTAAGGCCTCGACACTCTATCTAAGGGTAGGCTTGAGCCCCTCGGTCGGTAGAAATATGAGCTGTTGTGGAATACCTACTTAAATATTCTGATTCTTAACATTAGCGGGTAAATACTGAATAAGTACGTCGGTTAAAAAAAAATATTAGACCTTCCGAGTTTCTTGCCTGTTCTTCTCGAGAAGGCTCTCCCAATTTCAAAACAGGTGTAGAGTCTATTTTTTTTTCATTCTTGTATTTGCAGACATGTTGATTATATTCAGGATGTATGCACATACAAGGTTAATATAAATTTTTCCTTTAAATTAGAATGTTTTGCTCTGTTTTGACGTTAATAAGTGCCTGTAAAGGCCAATGTTGAATAAAGATTTTTGAATTTGAACGGAATAAAGGTCGAGTATAAAGAAAACATACATTTATCACAAATCATTAGGCTACACCTCTAAATAGTTATAATAAGTAGACATTTTTAAAACACGTTATAATAAATACTACCTTAATATACGTATGGGTATCCAATAAATACCTATAGAGTAAATATCAAGTCTCACAAACATTTTGTTAGTCAGTTTAAGTGGAACATATCAGTCATCTCATTTTATGGGAAAAAATCAAAAAGGTAGGTAGGTACGTCAAATTTTAAATTTCATCATGCTATTCACAGCTCAACCTCCCACGCTCAGATTAACGGTAGCCATCTTTTTTAAATCTCCACTTTAGGAGCTTTGGTGATGGAAGTTGTGCAAGTTCCGCGGCGCTCCGGCTAAAGCGCCGATATAGAGTCACCCCGCCCTCCACTCATCTAACTTGCGCCATTACGGGACCTCCGTTCGTTCCAATTTCAAATTTGAAGCGATGCGATGGTACCTACGTCGTCGGCACCGCAGCGGAACACAGGCCCGGACCAATAAAAAGGATTCAGCTCGCGCGTGTCGTACGTATGTGAATCGGAATCGGCGCGGATATATTCCGCCTTAACGCTCGTCACCTAATTTGGGGCGATGAAATGGAGATTATGAGGAAGTAAAATAGACATTTTGTTTTAATTTTGTTAATTTGCACGAGTTTTAATTTTTGACATTGATGAAAAAAAATTGACAAGAAATGTAAGAAAATCAATATTACATAATATTATAATCTTGTGACTTATTTTGTTCACTTTTCTATGTAGTTTCTAGCTGTGTCTGCGAATTACGTTTCGCCATAATAATTGTCAAAAATAAGAAAAATAGTTTACGACCTATTTTCAGACCTACCTACCAAATATACACAAAAAACATAATAAAATCGGTCAAGCCGTTTCGAAGGAGTTTAGTGACAAACACTGCGACACGAGAATTTTATATATTACGATTTTTAGCGTAAGAGTTCCGTAGCTTATATCTGAGAAAAAAAACTTGCAACTGGCTATTAAGATTCAATTTGTTATCGTAAATCCTTATTACAGTTTTTGATTAATTGTATATATTGTTGAATCCGTGATATAATAATACTTCACTTATAATTTTTTCCTCATTTATATAAAAGTTCATTTTTTACTCACAATCCTAATTTCATGTGCTTGTCCAGGCGATCAAATTGAACAACTTTTACTATGGGCTCAACCTTGAAATCGACAATTTTTCAGCATACCTACACTATACATGCTGTGACAAAGCTACTACAGATGATTTTTTCAAAATATTTTAATGAAAAGATTTCTAACCACACCTCCAAAAATCAAAATCATAAATAAATATGTAGTAGATACATCTTTATACCCGATCATGTTACATACCTATCGCTACTAAGTAAATAGAAAATATTACTAAACATCATCAGCTATCAAATCTGATTACATTATTCTACTGCTCTCTTCCATTATTGCGACTACAATCAAAACTAAGCACCGCTGCTCCAAACGACGACGATCGCCATTGATTGGCATTGGCACGCATCCTTACGTCCCAACTTCCTCGCAACACGTGTTTTGCCAAGACAAAGTTCCGTCGCAAATATTGACGGCGAACGCTGCGGCTGTGTGCGTCAACACAGCAATATGCGAGCCGTCCAATTTGCGAGAAAACACTGTGCCGTTCTTCATATCACACTGTTTCTATTGCTCGGGCCGTTTGTGTATAGATGTGCGCGTGTCACATATCTTATTACGAGTGTATCAGGTAGCCGTTTCAATAAGTGGGACGGAATAAGGGAATTTATTAGTACGAGTATTTGCGCGGCTTCGGCCGAAAATTTTCCCTGTCATTTGGTTTATCATTGAACAGCTCTGTGCATTATTACATTATCAACAGAAATCCATAGAAAATATTTGACAAAATTTGTAATTTAAATACTAAGCGAGTAGAAATGTACCTACTTATGTAGCTGTCAGTCTTATTAATTTTTTATTTATTTATTATTCGTTATTTTTATTATTATGTGTTTAGCTTTACTAACATAGACTATAAGTAAAATTATAACTAACAAACTATGGACTTGTTTGTCTGAAAATAAAAATATTTTATTTTATTTTTTATTTATTTATTTATTTTATTAATAGACTTCTCAGCCACTTTTTACCAGATCGAGTGAGATCAAATCTATAGCCAAAATCTATGATCATAAAATTTAGAAAAGCCAACAGGGATTTTTTAAAACGTAAAGACCGTAGCACTATTTATATTACGGTCGTTAAAAGTTAGGTAATCGTATTATTTGGAAGCCTGTTTAAAAACAATATATTTTCACGTAGAAAAGTAAAGCAAAGATTAACCGAATATCCCACTTGCTCTAACCTATCCATCTTATTCACCACAAATTCCCAATCAGAGTAAAACTTAAGGGGCCAGAGTACCTAGTAGATAAAATGAATAGGAATAATCATAATCCGAATTATTGCCAAAAGTGGCCACTTTTAGCAATAATTCGAATTATGATTATTCCTATACATTTTGTCTATGCCTGAATAGCTCAAAAAATCTGAAATATCTGAATTGAATTCTTGACTGATCTATTTTTTGTAGAAACGTCTTTAATTTATCATAATTAATAAAAAAACGAATGGCGGCGCTAGTAGTAGGTACTGTGCCCTCTTAATCTATTGATCGACTTTTTATATTTTAACTAGCTGTGCCCGCGAACTAAGTATGTTTTGCCTTAAAAGTCCAAAGAAAAAACTGTGAATCTACATTCCCGCATCAGGAACTTATTACTTTTTCATATATTTATCCCTGTCGTAATCCTTCTACTTACAAAATTTCATCCAAATCCATTCAGTAGTTTGTGCGTGAAAGAGTAACATCCTCACAAACATCCTCACAAATTTTCACGTTTGTAATATTAGTAAGGATATACCAAGTTTGAAGTGCTTTTTATATGCAAACAATTATTGAACATTCCAAATGAATGTGTAAAAATTTTCGTGTCCCTCTGAATAAAACTCATAACATAAGTAAAAACATCACACTGGGATTATTCAACTCTGTTTCCTACAGCGCGAACTATAAAGTTGCATATCGAATGAAAGTGGTCAGTCTTCACTTGATTACGTTTTGTACATACATCAGACAAATATGTGTACTAGGATTATGAACATTGTTGCAATGGCGTCCGAAGCTCGTTTATCTTTGGACGTTTCATTTCATCAACAATTCCGAGTGGATTGGTTTCATTCAATTAGGAACTTTATTGAAATTGTTGCATACAACGTCGCTGCGGCACTGACTGAAAATATTTCATTAGACTAATTTATGATCTGAAAAACAATGTGATGATGTTCAATCACATTGTTTTTCAGATCAAACTCAATCAGCTTAATGTAAAAAAAATGCAACTATTGTCATTGCAACATAGAAATAAAAAGACGTATTGTTAACGTCTTATTATTTCTAATGATTTTGATATGTAATGTGTGATAATCTTCTATTTTATTTTTTCTAGAGCAACTTTAATCATTCTTATCTACATGTTACTTACCTGTGTTATATTTATATATTCTAGAAAGTTCTGTCATTGTATTTCTAAACATTTTTAAAAGAGGATTTTAAATAAATGAAGCTCGGATTATGTATCTTCTAGGCAGTGTGTGGGTAGCCGCTTCAAGACGTCACCGCGCTCTTCATACAAAATGTATGGCTGTTTTATTGTCTAGGGGTGACAGATCTTTTAAATTACAAAACAAAATTGTAATAGTAAATTTTCATTCACAAAAACATTACTCAAAAAACAAGTTTCATTAGAAATATTCATCATATCAGCCTGAGTTGTAACAGAACAAAATCAAACAGAAATATACTCGTAACAGATGTCGTATAAATGACTAAAGAAAGTGATTGCATAAAATAAATAATACTTATGTTACTCGTACATACCTACAATTCACTTCCATTCTGTTGACTTGACTCAGTTTAAGCTTTTAAGATATACTCGAGTCCTAATGCATTCAGATCATCCATATTTTCTTTATATTCAGCTCATTAAATAAACAAAAATATTTGAAAATTAATACATTCTTATATCAATATCTTACACAAAATGACATCCCTAAGTCTTGTTGAAATTTGTATTAGAATGGAGGTCCGGAGCATCCTTCTTTAAGAATTTTGATATTATGTACCGTCAGCTGGAATAAAGGGCTGACTTCATTTTTTTAGTTTAGGAAAACTTTGTATATTTGTAAGTAGGCACTCATTGTATTAAGGTTAAGTTGAACTCTTTCATAAAATGTTAACAAATATCGTGGATTTAAAAGTGAATCTAGTACAAAAGACGCACTACTTCGCAATAAAGGTTTGTCCGTAATATTACTTAAGTATCCATAATATTATAGGCATCAAATGGTATGTTTTAAAATGTCTATATAGATTTTCAACTTTTTGTTGTTAAAAGACTAAAATAGGTGCTGTTAACCTGAAAGTCATATTATTTTATTGTTCTTACAATTAATAGATTGTGTCTGTTTTGTAAGTTTTATTGTTATTTAGAATAAAGAACTTATAAAAAAAACGTTGAACTCTTTAAATTTTAGATTGATCTGTGAATCGTAAGACTTTCGTGCGAGGAATTAATGTGGTGGCTTAATAAATTTCTTTTCCGAAAACTGTGAAAACACCATATTCATTTCTCTAAAATTATAGAAACTCCGCCTTGTATTGTGTTAATTATTTGAGTTATTATTGCAAAATAAAAAAACTGTCTTCTTATTATATTCATATTAGATCCTACTACAAGAGCTAATGTTGAAAGTTTAAAAAATGACAAATAGGCGTTGATAATCAAACAATCTATCCATTGAACAAAAGAAATGGAAATTTTATTTGTTAACCGAGAACTCGTATTATCTATAAACGAAATTTTCTAGTTTAAAAAAAATAACAACATCTACCTACCTACTTTAGAAATATTGACTAGTTATTGTTTCCCAGAATTTCGTGAGCCGATTCCGTAAAGAGCTGAGCTCGTGCGCGTGGTTTTCGCAAACCCATATTTTATCTGGGCTCATTGGTGAGAGACACGCCAATCCTTCAGTTTATTTTTGGCAAGCATTCCTTACAGCTCAGCAAAGCTCATACATAATTTAGTCGTGTTGGCGTGTCTTGTGTGATGCTGGAGACGTCTAGTTTTGTGAAATAGAATGCTTTTGATATAGTTTTTCTAAAATATCTTTATAAAAATGACTTTACTTACAATTTTTGTAAATTATTAAATATTATCGCTTTATACTACACATCATAGAATACAGTGTAGATACACTCAGGGGCAAATTTAGAGGAACGATAAAAATTCACTCCTAGTTTTGATAACGCTGTGTATTTCAGCATACGAAACCATATTTAGTTTTACCAGCTTTCTAGCCATCGGATGCGCTACAAAAAAAAACATTTGACGCGGAAACCAGTTGTACGATTGTGATAAAAAGACCACCATTAAAAGTTGCCGTTCTTCTCCAGGTCACAAATAAGGGAATTTTGTCATTATCCCTTATGGCGTTGGTCATGAATCCTGGATAACAATCAAACAAACGCATTAAAGGTCAACCACACATCGATATGATGTTGTAAAAGTAGCTTGAATCTATGTAAAAAGTGTAGTGTTCCTCTAAATTTGCCGCTGAGTGTATATAAATGCAATTAAATTGACACAGCACCAACAAAAAAACAAAACAATACGGTTTCTTTTTTAACTATTAGGCGCCAAATTTTGTGTGTTTGTTTAGTAAAGCATATAGGTACTGAACAACTTTTACTATAGGACCAATCTTGAATCGCGGAAAAGAAATAAACTGTTCCATACATCGAGGATCAGTGGAAGTTGAACAATTTTATTTAATAGCTGATGTTTTTTCGTGATAGTTCAGTTAACTCTTAAGAGGAAACACTAAGGTCGAGAGAATTAAAAAATAGGTATTTGTAAAATGTATTGCTGTCTCGCTGTGTGCCCGAACGATGGAACTGAGCGCGATAGAGACAACTGCAGCTCAGACCGAAGATACCTATGAAAAGTACCTACACAAAATATAGGTACGCTTTGTATTCTACTGTTTTCACCACTAAAACTAGACCGATTTCGTTACATCTTGCATTAAAAATTAAATACAGGCATTGGCTGTGCTTTCATGTTTTACTTTTTTTATATAATCTCGTCAAATTTGTTTATAGATGTTTGAATATAGCAGAAAATCAAGCCTTTTTTTGGGGTTTTGGATAATTAACTTTGTAAAAAAGATTAATAGGAACAAGCTAATAGTGACCATTGATTTTTCTAAAAAAAATAGAGCAACTATTGTTATTATCCAAGAAGGAAACCATCGTATGGAATGTATGGAAAACGACCCGTAAGATTTCCCCTAAAGCCTTATGCCACCCGTTTCAGCTTTCAGCAACTCGT
Organism: Schoenobius gigantellus; assembly: GCA_963935595.1. Classification (NCBI taxonomy): domain Eukaryota; kingdom Metazoa; phylum Arthropoda; class Insecta; order Lepidoptera; family Crambidae; genus Schoenobius; species Schoenobius gigantellus. The sequence goes on along the minus strand of OZ012551.1, from coordinate 15,485,818 downwards.
GTCAGTGATAAGAAATTATTATTAAATTATTCAATAACTAGCTTTCCGCTCGCGACTTTGCCCGCGTTATATTTGTTTTCCCGTGGGATTTTTTTCCCGTAGGAAAATTACCATATGTCCTTCCGCTGGTCTCGAACTATCCCTATACCAACTTTTATAAAAATCGGTTCAGTAGTTTCGAAGCCTATACAATACAAACAAACAAACAAACATTCAAATCCTTCCTCTTTATAATATTAGTATAGATGACATAATTATGCTAGTAGCGTTAAGTGGGAAATATCAAAAGAAAGGGATAAAATATGAAATGTTCAAAGAAGTTCATTTTATCCAGTACATAACAACCTCATTTACTTTAGTAATATCTACTTAAATACTCCTATCCAAGAACCTTACACATATGTGGTGTCGTCTGTTAGCCCACCAATATTTTGCATGGTCACTGACTGGTCCCAGCAATTGCCATCCCCTGGGAGAAATCATCCCGGGCGGCTATTTACTAAAAACTATAGTTCAGACTTATAGGTATCGTTGGGCGTGGAGGATCTATGGTTCTAAGGTGAGAACTTAGTGATGGAATCGCTCACTGGAATAAAAATTAAACAAGGTATTGCATCCCTATTTCATATAGAAAGATAATATTTTCTTGGTAATGCATGGTAAAAGAAAAGCTATATACTTATAGGCAAAATGTTTGACATTAATCCGTGTTTTCTGTTTCGCCAGCTGACGTACAGGCGTCTTCAAAAGAAGATAAGCATTTTTGGCAGATTTAGTACCAAGTCACACCAACTATGCCTTTTATTTAAATGGTTACACCTATATTGCATTGTTAATAGTTGGTGTGAAATGGTACTAAAATGTTTATCTACTTTTGAAGCCGGCTGTACAATATTTACAACCCTAGCGGAAGTCGAGTTTTATCAATAAATATCGTAACAAAACAGCAAACAGTTGCACTAATTTATAAAACTTGTAAAACTTATTTGTAATCTAGTTTCAGTATTAACCGATGAGTTCCGGCAATAAAAGTTAATAGTTCAGCCATAGAATAACAAATATATTGAAGTAAATACTGATTGTCAAAACACTTCATTGTTTGTTGACTACCTGATTGCTACCTTTTTACTTTTTTGTCATTTTATACCGAAAGTGAAATCTGTTCGCAGGTGCGTTCCGTTTTTTGTCGAAAACGAAAGTTAAAGTAATTGTATTCACGTACTGTTACACATTGTTGCTTGAAGGTGTTTTGGTAGCAAAGCTCTATTTTTTAATATGCGTAGCGCACATACATCTTCGATCCGAGCTACAAAATATTAAACTAATTCGAGTGTGAAAACATATGTCGTATTGTTATAATACATACAGTCCAAAACAATATTGTATGTGATCACTTTAAACATATTATTATAACAAAATTTGAACATAGGTACTTGTATGTACTAAAAATATACTTACCTACCTACTTTAAAAATTATGTCTGGAACAGCTTTCAGGCCCCTATTTTACTATCCCTGATAGGTGCGACAATTATCAAAATACACGGTTATTTTTTTATCACCCTGGAAAATTTAAGGGACGCTTCACGACATGGTATTAGAATGATTTAAATATAAATAAAAAAAATAACCCCCCCTCCTTAATTTTATATTCATTTTTTAAAAAATACAAAAAATGCTGCACTAGTTGTGAGCAGCATTTTTTGAGATTTTTTTATTTTTTTTAAATATTTTTTTATATTTTTTATTTCATTTTTTTTATTTTTTATCTAATATTGGATGTGTCCTGAAGCGTCCCTAAAATTTTCCAGGGTGATAAAAAAATAACCGTGTATATAATGAAATTTGTGTTGATCTACAAACAAATGGACGTCGCGTCGGGTCTCATACAAATTTCAAGAAAAATGTATCGGAAAAATTCCGAAACGTCAATGCATGTGTAAACAATTTAATTTAAGTCGTATCGACATTACTATGGTGTTCAATTTCGCTTGCACGAATATTACGAGCATTTGACGAGCGATTGGATCTGAATCATACTAAATTTGAATTTTGGATCTCATTTACTTCGAACCATTTTGGAACGCGGACGCGAAGTCCATTTGTTTGTAGGTCAATGGAAATATATGTCATACTAGCTTTCCGCTTTTATTGTTTGCCCGTGGGAATTTTATATTTTCCTGTAGGAAAAATAATTTTGTAGCCTATTTCGAAGATAGTTATTTATATTTAGGATCTCGGATAATAAATTTCATAGACATTGGAGCAGATTTTAAATATTTTCCATAGAAACTTTCAACCCCTATTTCGCACCCTAAGGGGGTGAATTCCAAAAATGTTTTTAAGAGCATGAATCTCAAGTTTTATCAAAATCGTTGCTAATTTAAAAAAAAACCATACAAACTTGCCACCCCTATTTCATCCCCTTAGGGTAATTTTTTTTAAATAGCTTCCTAGTGTGCGTCCGCATTTTGAATTAAAACAACTGTCCAAATTTCACGTTTCTACCATTAGCGGTTACGACTGTGCGTGCGTCTATAGATAGGAACTTCTCCTTTTATATATATAGATGTCATAGATGGTTTATGTCTAAATATGTTCTTTATTGTACACACACTTTCAAATACAGAAATAGTACAAGGGCGAGCTTATCTCTTAAATATTCCAGTCAACCCTAGTGGAAGTGAAAAATTAAATAGATGCGGGACGAGGTGTACATTCATTAGAATATAATAGCCAGGTGTTTGTTTTAAGAATTTTTAATCTCCTTGTTATGAGGACACAATTATATATTTGTTTTTATTTCTTTTCATTTATTTAAATACGTCAATCGTCTTTAATGCAAGTGTTTTCTTGCAAACTTCCTTCATTCGCTCTCTTAAACACTGAAGTTCTTGGTGTGAAACAATCGATTTCGCTGCTGATGTTCTCTTAACAATGTTGAATGTACCAAATCAATAACAACAAAACGCTAATGCTTGTATCTATACGCTTGCCCTTAAACCGTAGCGTAGGTGTAATAGTAAGCTCGTTAGGACTCTACATGTAGACATGGTGAGATACAGCAATTATCATACGAATGTTCAGAGGCTGCAGGTGAACTCAAGCACTTGAAACTGACAGGTGCCTTTTGTTTACTCCAACGACAGTTACTTGGTGTATACTGAATTCATTCGGTCTTGTTTTACTAATAATATATGGCAGCATGGCAGCTCTAGCCAGCCAAAGTTCTTTAATCGGGTAACTTATGTTATTTACAAATTTATATTTCCAGAACTAACTCTCTGAACTAAATTTAATGTCTTTTGTGTAGTTGTGACTCGATTAATGTAGTTTTCTTGCACTAAATAATGCTGGAGCTTTTATAACAATAGATTCATCACAAAATTTGCACATGTAAACATATGTAGGTAATTAATACATGACATAAAATATTAATTATTTAAGCGTAGTTTTTAAAAAGCCATTTGTTATAAAATCACGAGTATTTACAAATTTAAACCCGCGCCATCGTCTGAGTTGAGTTGAGACAAAAGAATGACAAATTCTTTGAGTTGAGACAAAAGAATCCTGTTATCATCAATGTTTTAGCCAATTTGTGAGATGCATTTATCCAAATTTGTGTATAGATTCACTTCTCAACAAACGATTAACAAAAAAAACCATAATATTTGTAGGACACTAGAAACCAATTCTACGGCTTATAAACCTTATCATATTCCCGCCGAAATCTGATTCTTTCTACCCAATCGAAGGGTTCCTGCCGTCTATTCGTTGGCCTCATTATGTTAATGTGTATTTTAATCTCAGAGACAATGGGACGTCGGCTAATAGGCTCCGGAATCCGATGCAAGTCACGACTAAGCGTTACATAAGCTTGTGTCACAGTGGAACTGAGGATACTGTATTTTCGTAACAAAACTGGACATAATACATATTTCTGACTTAGGCATAATTAATATCACGAAATAAGCTTAAGGCGAGAAACATACAAAGGACCAATAAAACAAAAGTGTTCCCTAAAAAGGCAGCCCGCCTAATGGTTAGTCTTTACAGTCACCTATAGTAAGTACGAGTACATGGGATTGCTGTAAGATTATCAAATCTGCAACCCCTACAAGACCCTCAATGTACTCGTACCTATGTTGCCAATTTGTGACCTAGGATGTCAAGTCACAGTATCTGTCTTTATTTCTAAATCAGAATACAGCAAGCGCCGCTGCCTTGTAGCAGAAATAGGTAAACAACTCCGCCGCGCAGACAGCTCTTGTATTCTCTGGTTAAACCGTTTTTCTTAATAAAAAAATATCGGCATCGATACCTATTTAACTACTTTAACAACATGAATGTCTGATCCGAATAATTTTAATTTTAAGTTAACTTTAATGACGTGGAAAAAGTTCATAGTTTCTGAGAAAACACGACATTATGTGACTTTCGTATTTTCTGACAAAACACGATATATTGTAGAGAACTCTCGCTACAAATGTACAGTAAGCGCCGTATCAAGTTATACTGTTTGAACTTTGGTCCACGATTATATCTTAAATTCAAAAATCTTTATTCAAAAATAGGCCTTTACAGGCACTTATTGACGTCGAAATAGAGCAAAACATTCTAATTTAAAAGAAACATATTAAGCTTGTATGTGCATACGTCCTGAATATTATCAAGATGTCTGCAAATACAAGTAGGAATAAAAACAGAAGTGACTCTTCACCTGTTCGGAAATTGGGAGAGCCTTCCCGAGAAGAACAGAAGAAACTCGGAAGGAATAATATTTTTTTTATCTCCTCTTTTAAATCGCCATTTACAATAGGTATTTGTTTTGTTACATAGTCATTATAATTATTGCAAAATAAAATACAATCGATATGCTTACATACACTTAAAATGTCAATAAAAATGTTATAAACAAATAAACAGTACAGTATGTTGTTACCAAACATGAAGTATTATTATGATAATTTAGTCTAGCTAGTTCTATATCGTGTGGTCACTTAAATAATCACTCACTTTATAATGAAATGATTTGAAATTTATGAATTGGCAAATTGGTAACACTTTGTGGAAGCTTATTATAAAAAGCTACACACTTCCCCAGAAACGAGCTACTAGTTTTATGAAGCCTGTAAGTTGGAACGGCAAGCTTTTGTGTCATAATGCTTGTGAACATAAACTAAATTGTCATAAATATACTGACCTGCTAAAGTTAAGATATTAATTTCTTTAAATAATTCTCTAAGAGAGTCTCTAGCCCGTAAATTATAAATAGCGCGAATCGCTCTCTTCTGTAACAGGAAAACACTCTCAATATGAGCTGCCAAATATAATCCATATGACATAATACTGTGAAAATAACTGAAATGAATTAATCTCGCCGTTCAACATCAGTTAAAAGCCTTATTTTCTTTCCCGCTTACGCCGCCGAACTAAGTTTGTTTGCTAAGGTTTCAATATGTGGGTCCCATTGTAACTTGTAATTGAATCTAAAGTAATGCCTAAGAATTTCGTGTTATCTACTTAGTCAACTACATCCTTATTCATATTTAAGTGAGTATCAACCTGCCTTACATTTGGCAAAGAGAATTTAATGCATTTTATTTTCTTAGAATTCAGTAAGAAATTATTAGTTGTAAGCCAGAACAGAACTTGAGAGCGAGCATTATTTACATCGTCAGAACATTGTTTCACTCTGACAAGTAATAAATATGTATCATCAGCAAATAATACAGTCGCACATAAGACTTTAATGTAATAAGGCAGGTCATTAATGTAAATTAAAAAGATTAAAGGACCCAATATTGATCCTTGGGGCACACCCGTAAGAATAGGTGCGCTAGCAGACTCCGATTTATTAACGACAACTCTCTGCAATCTCTCAGATAAATATGATTTAATAAGACTAACTGCTTCATTCGAAACACCATAATCTTTAAGCTTATGAAGAAGTTTCATGACTCACACAGTCAAACGCTTTAGAGAGATTGCAAAAAACTCCAATTACATCTTGCTTGCTCTCCCAAGCAACAAAAATGTGTTTGAGAAGTGCAGTTTCAGCGTCAGTAGAGTCTGACACACGAAACATGAGCTTGGAAAAAAGCGGCAAATTCAAAAATTCTAGCTCTGGTAATACTGTCTACAGAAGGTAAAATACATTTTGATACTTGAAATATTCTAATATTTTTTTATTTATGTAGTAATTTAGAATGTTAAATTTGTGAAAGGATTGTCTTTTTTTCCTTGAATATAGTAGGAAAAAAAGGAGTTTATACTTTTTTTAAATTAAATATTAGGTAATGTTTAGTTTCAATGAACTTCCAACAATGAACCTTTTATAAGAAATCGCTGTATTTGGATTTCATGAATGTTAAAATTACTTAATATCTGTAATATTTCGACATATATATGTAGAAATTAAGAAAAAAATATTATGAAATTGTTTATTACAAAGTATCAAAATCACCATGTTGAACTAAACTACATGGGGACATTGTATCAGTGTTGCTACTTGAAAAAATGTCAGGTTCATGTTTCGTGTGTCAGACTCTAGTGGATTTTCCTTTGATGAAGCCAAACTGTTTGCTATGTAGTATCTATTTGATAATAAATGACTTAATATCTGGTTATAAATGATTTTTTCGAAAATTCTACTTAGTATTGGTAATATTGAAATAGATCAAAAGTTAGAGGGATCTTTTTTATTTCCCGATTTATACAAAGGTATTAATTTACTGTATTTCATTAGATCCTGGAATATGCCTTCATCAACACAAGTATTAAAAATTAGCGCTAACTGAGGAGCTATTTCATTTATAATAGAGTGCATTATGTGAGTCGAGATGCATAGATCCTCCGTCTTTTTCTTACTGAGTAATCGGAAAGTTTTTAAAATAGTGATCGTATTAACATGGCTAAATTTCAAAGTTTCGTTGCACTTATCTACACTTGACTCCAGGGTGACCGCCACACTAGAAGATGAATTTAGATTATTGGTAGTTATAATAGGAATCTGAGAAAAGTAATCTACAAAAGTGTTAACAGCTTCATTTTCTGACTTAATAATCTTGTTGTTTATTTCTAACCAGTGTGAGTTTCGAGAACATTATACTTTCTCAGTTTCTTGATTTATAATATCCCATTTAGTCTTACTTTTATTATTCGACAAGTTTATTTTGTTACAAATGTGAAGAGATTTAGCAGACAAACAAACTTTTCTAAAAATTTTTGAGTAGGTATTATTCTAAAAATTAATCAATGAACTTTGGTTCACATTCATAAGTTAGTAAGGCTCGTATTAATAAACTCGCGCTGGTAGTGGTAGTCGCAGTGTGGACCTTACCATGCGCGCACGGATGCATAAGGGCACGGAGAACACGGGGGGTTTTAGTGGGTCGGCCTGGCACTCTGTCGGGCCAGCCCCACACACGCCCGCCGTCCAGCCAACAGCGGGTGCGGTGCGATTACGCATTTCCCCCGAAAAAAAAAGGCTCGTATTAATAATTGCATCTCAAGTATGAGATCGATCTTAAGATACTGTTTTTGACAGATGTTCCATACATTAAACGCCAAAACTGCAGCTTAAGATCGCTCTCAACTTTGAGACGCGTTTATTAATACGAGCCTAAGTATATGATATAAAAATTGGAGTGTTTTTCTTTTGTTTTCATCACTCCTGTTTGTTATGTTTAGTTTACCTTCTGTTAAAATGAGTACGCAAAGCTATCCCACACTTACATGTATTAAATTTTTGTGGATTCCTGTACCAATCTATGTGTTAATTACGAGTAAGGAAGTGCACTTAATTTATTGACCACTGTTTGGCGTAGAGGGTTGATAGTCCGAGACACAGGAATCTCCCTAGTTCGGGTATCAGCCCGCCACAGTCTTTCAATACTGTATCTTTTTATAGTTACAAATTCATATGTTTACAGATTGTGGTGTGAAAAATAAAGATTATTATTATTATTATTGTTTGACATAATTTATAAAAGCAGGATCAGCGGAAGTTGATTTTTGTGCATAAAGTTCAAATAGCTTTCTCCTACTTTTATAGATGCCTGGTGTAGCCCACTCACTAAATTTCTCTCTTTTTTCGTTGAGTTTGATCATTTTTTGTGGAAATATATTGTTACTTTCAGTTTTCACTAAATTAAATAAATTATTGTATAAGACATTAGCATCTTTATTTAGGGTTGGCAGAGATGTAATTTGAGATGTTATTTTCCTTTTAAACTTATTGAAACTAGGTTTTGCTATTGGCCTATACATTATTTCACCTTCAGAATCAGCATGATGGTTGATATAGACTAATTGACTATTATGGTCGGAGTTAATACAGCTTATTAGATCACATTTCAATACTTTACAATTACAAAAAATATTGTCTAAGCATGTTGCTGATCTATCTCTCGGAATATGGGCGAACTTTTCGCCCTACAGCGCTAAAACCTTCATGTTAATGTCGGAGATAATTGAGGTACATTTTAATTTAATATTGGATTGGTCTTAGATAAGAATGTAAAATTAATAACACTCTATGTATCATCACTTTTTTCGACAATTAACTAAAAATTTAAAAACGGTTAGTAGTACTACTCTTGAGTAGTCGGTATTTTAAAGGTAAAAATAATACCAAAAAATTGGTGGTTAAGCAACCAATTCAACAAAATTACTGGAAATAAAACTACAAGAAGTCGTGTTACACCGAAATTTTGTTTCCTCGTAGGTATTTTTCCGATTTGTAATAAGTAGTTTCATTTAATTTCAGTTTAAACTACAAGTAAATGATATAGTTAGAAGGACACGGTCTCACAAAAAACCTTATCAAACTAGGTTCTAGACTAGATTAATGTACGGCGTAAAAATTGGGCGGTTTTTCGTAGTGCAAATGTAAAGCTTGACGTGGCGTCTACTGTACGCTTTTGCTTGTCGTGTTTTACTCGACGAGCTATTCTTTCCGTCCGTTCCACTCGAGGATGTCACGTGACGTCACGAGAGCCCTGCCGGCTGTTTCACCGCAACACGAACACGAGCTCGCTTATCCGGACCGTTTGTATGTGCTTCACATTCATCGGACCCTGAAACAAAGAGATTGATTTCATTAACATATTTGATATTTCAATTTGTATTCCCGTAGTTTCGTTAAGTCTTCACTGGCGTCGTCCGGGGAGCTTTCCCAGACTTTATTTCCTTTGTATATTCCAATTAATATGGCACATATTGTGAGTTTAGTATGGTTTCCATCGATTCCCTGAGAAATGTTTGTGGAATAAGGTTTTTTTTTCTAATATGCTTATATGTCTGATTTCACGCAAAGAAATAAATGGGATTTAGATAACAAATGGCACTTGGTGAGTTTGCAAAATTAGAAGCTACCATAAAGGTAACCCGCCTTAGCGTCAAAATTGTAAGCGAATGATTTTTAACACTGATGGGCTAAATGCAAAAATCTATATATCTCCATAATTCGATAACTATAATATCGATAACTTAATTTATAATTAGGAAAAAATATTTCGACATTAAAAATTATTAATGTTGTTATGAACTTAAAAAAATTATATTATTAATGAATTTAATTTATTTTATTTAATCAATTGATTTCACTATTTTATTTTTATATATTTGATGTAATCATTTACTTATTTATTCAAATATGACAATGTAATTTTAAAATTATGCATAATATGGGTCATAAAATTAATTTTGCGTGATTTTGTATTGTGCCTGCAATGAATGGATTTATTATTATAAAACGAATTTAAATATTGGTTTTATTAAAAGTCAATATGATTTGAATAAGCGTTGAGTACCTAAGTATAGCTGTAAATTTTTTTACTAAAATGAAGTTTCTCAATGTTCTTAAAAGTAAAAATTTAAAATTAACTACTTCAAACTTCAAAGTTGAAAGTAGTTAATTTTAAATTTGTTCTGAAAACTGCGTCAAAACTATTTTGTTGGTAAGCGGCCTTTCAAGACTAAATATACAAAGTATCTTGATTTGGCGCTTCTGAAGTATATTAGCGAAGATAACAACAAAACTTTCACGGCTTGCACTGCTCGAGGCACGGTGTGAGCTGTTTACGAAGGGCGTTTTCCTTAACAAACTTCGGCGATATCAACTGTCGACCATTCCCATGCAAATGGAACAACTCTTGCCCATGGTGAATTGCATTTTCGCCTTAGAATTAACGTGTTCGCGAGACTTTTCACCCTACAGCGCTAAAACATTCATGTTAATGTCGGAGATAATTTAGGTATACATTTTATTTTGATATTGGAATATCAATGTAATGATAACGAATGATTTCGTCCAATATTTAGGCTTTTAAGAAAGTACTGTCTTAAATAAGAATTTGTAAATAATAACACTCTGTGTAACATTACTTTTTTTTACTATAAGTTACTTATAATTTAAAAGGGTAGTGGTACTACTTGTCCTTGAGTAGTCGGTATTTCAAATGTAGAAATAATATAAAAAATGTGGTTAAGCGACCAAAGCAAGTGAATTCAACAAAATCTCTTGAAATAAAACTACAAAACTACAAATAGGAGTTAGAAGAACACGATCTCATAAAAAACCTTATCAAACAAGGGTCTAGATTTCATCATCACAACTCATATACGTCTACACCGAGGGGTTCGAGCCTACCTTATGTTAGGGTGATTAGACCTTAGTCAACCATGCTGACCCAGTGCGGATTGGTCGACTTCACATACATCATTGAATTTCTTCGTAGATGAATGCAGGTTGCCTCACGATGTTTTCCTTCACCGTAGGAGCGTCAGATAAATGTACATATAAATTCGAAAAACGAAAAACATTAGTACATGGCGGCTTCGAACCCCGGACCTCCCGATTAGAAGGCAAGTGCTGAGTTCAGAGCGCCACCGAGAGGTCTAAATTTAGTTACGGCTTAAAAATGATACTGTATCATGTGTTATGAGTTGAAAATGATACTGTATCATGTGTTATGGGTTAAAAATTATACTGTATCATGTGTTACGAGTTAAAAATGATACTGTATCATGTGTTATGATGACGAGTAGATAGAGACAGTGTCAAGTTAAGACAGCGATTAACTTTGACAACATTTTGTAGTTAGAACTAAACTCTTGTATTTTAAGTAGCAAGAGGTTTGATCGTACAAAACAAAAATAACAATAACAGTAACACAAATAATACCGTTTAAAGCAAGAAATATTTGAACCTTGACCTGGTAGGTAAGTATGTAAATCTTGCAAATATCGCTAGTATAGCTGTATACTTAATTAACTATGAAAAAAACCAGACAAGGAATTGCTGACAAAAAAAAGGATAAGTAACGCATTACTCAACTCATTATGGTAATGTTATGACAACACATTTTATCCACAGAGTTATAAAAATGTAGAGGCTAGATCTCGTTTTTTGAATGCCTATTGTAAGCTTCTTGTGGTAACGGACTAAAAACTGTAAATATTATATGTTGTTTTTTATCAACCATCATCAACATAGCACCACATGCTTTCCTTTCTTTCTAAGCGACCAAATCGTATCCTAATTTCATTACTGCTGATTAGGAAAATCAACATAGACAACATAGATAATCAAGTTTAAAAAGTTTATCTTTCGAAAAACTCATCTTATCTTTCACATTCTCATCGTTCAAGAACTTTACCTAACCATTCATCACAAGCTTAATTAAATCAGATTATTTTGCGATTACTTAAGCTTAGAGCAACCGATTCTCTTTCGTACTACAATTTATTTCGTTGCTCCACAAGCAGTCGCCGAGAGGTGAATTGTTGAAATATTTCTTAGTCAAATTGGAATGCTTAGGGAGCCTAATTTTTGCCGGGAGCATTCCACGGGCGTGCTCATTTGGACAAATGCGACCGACAATCGTTAGTTGTACGCTGGCGTTAAATTTGCAGCGTTTTATTTTCTCCACTATAATTACTTGGGTTTACTATACTTTGTATAAAGTTTAGCTTGTATTTTGTTTAATTCACAAGGATAATTTTGTGTAGGTGTCGTCTATGTTAACCTTTTGTTAAGCGTAGAGTTTGCAGGCGTTTCGAAATTTGTTTAAATAGATATCCATATAACATTAGGACCGCCGTTTTTTGTTTGTATATAAACCCTTATCATTATATGTAGGTACATAGGTTTCATTATGCACCGCGTTTGTTGTTATTCTCGCAAACTGTGACTATGACTATGCCAGCCTCTTAATCCCTTTGTCTATTTAGATACTTTATCACCAGTGCCATTTATATATGGCTTCTATTTGATTATAGGTATATTTTAGATTCTAAAACAAAATTTCGTAACATTCTATATTTTGTGGCTGTGATTTAAGACGCTCAAAAGATATATTTTATTGACTTTTTTAAATTTGTGATTTCAAACATTTAGCAAATTGTTAGCTCATTACATAAGTTAATCGATATACCTACTTCTAAATGTTATAAGTACAGTTTTTAAATCATCTAGTCTTCATGTTTGAGGACTTTTGTAAGTGTTAATCGTACTTATGTGTTTTTAAAACGTATCGAAAATGATTTGCAAAGAGGTTTTAATTTCTTACACTAAGATTAAATCGTGATTTTTCTCGATTCAAATTATTGTGTAATTGGAACCTGTATTTAAAGATATGGTGGTCTTGTAAAGTTTGTAATTTATAATTTTATTAATATAGAAAAGAAGTAAACTGGTTTAGTACAATTTATTCACTTCATTAAATATAAAGACATTGTCAGTTTAGACATATATCACAATCAAAATAATAGTTTGTATATGGAATTGTGTGACACTCCCCGGCAAAAGAAACCGGATGGTTAACTTAGCTAAATACAATACTATCTTAAATGACTTATAATTTATATAAGTAATGAAATTAAGTCACAGAGAAGTTAAGTAAAAACTAAAACTAAAATGAACAGAATAAACAAATGAAATAATTCAGTGATTATCACTTAGCCTACTGGGTGGCTTCACCACTCTACCAGACCGTGTCGTATAAAGCTTAGGGTGTTCTGTGTTTCCAGTAGTCGTGTCGGACGTAGTACTGTTGTCATTAGTCGTCACTGTAGATTCAGGAGGTGTGAAAGTATTAGCAGAAGAAATCTCAAGAGAAAATAGTCGTTGAGCAGGTCTTACCTTCTCCCCGGTGGCTGTGCGGATTTTAGCTACTCTCGAAATTCCATCTTTACCTGGAAAAATTTCGGTCACCACTCCAATCGGCCAACTGACTCTACGACGGTCGTCAATTTCGACGAGTACAACATCACCTACACTCAAATCACGAAGTTTATGATTTCTAGGCTGCACAAGAGTGCTTAAGTATTCAGATCTAAAGCGCTGTCGGAATCCTTCACGTAAAGTTTGACAGTACCTTGCACGGATATTCAAAGTCTTACTATCAACTTGATCAAGATCTGATACATCGTGTTGAAATAAAGGTCGAATAAACATGGCGGGCGTTAAAGGACGCAAACCATCAACACTCGTGTCTACGTAAGTAAGTGGTCGATTATTGATCGTAGCCTCACAATCACAAAGTATCGTAGTTAACTCTGTTAAAGAAAGCGAAGCGCGCCCTAACATTCTCCGAAGCAACGATTTTACTACACCTATTAAACGTTCATAAAACCCACCCCACCAAGGGGCACTAGGCGGCAAAAAGTTCCACTTTATCCGCTCAATAGAGGAGAAACAAAGAATTTCATTCCAATCTATAGAGCTGAAAGCATTATCGAGACCACGAAAATTAGTAGCGTTATCGCTGTATAAACATGAAATTCTGCCTCTACGCGCTACAAACCGTCTTAACGCCATAACAAAATCAGCAGTCGACAATGTCTCAACGACTTCTAAGTGCACTGCGCGGTACGTGGCGCAAGTGAAAAGAACGATCCAAGCCTTACATCCTGACTTTAATAGAAGAGGTCCAGCCAAATCTACGCCCGAAACTTCAAACGCAGAACTGGCCGTCATACGCTCTTCAGGCAAGCTACCCGTCACAGGCTTATAAGACTTAGCTTTGAACCGTTTGCACTTAACACAAGCAAAAACTACTCCTCTGCATAGCCTACGTAAACCAATGATCCAATACCGCTCCCGTAAGTTACACATCAGCGTTTGTACACCACAATGCTGTAGAATAACATGACGCTGCGAAACAAGACGTTGAACGATGGGCTCGTTACCTGGAAGAACAATGGGGTACTTGAAATCCCAGGTATCGCTGCCTAAAACAAGTTTAGTTTTCAGCCGCATAACTCCTTCATCGTCAATAAATGTTTGAATGTTGCTATGTTGCAGCTCATCTCTATACCTTTCTTGAATTAACCTGAAAAGAGTTTTTTCTGCATAAATGAACTCCTCATAATTAATTTCTTTAACTAATAGACTTGGTTTCCTTTTGAGTCTTAACATCCAGCCAATCGTTCTGACAATTTTTGAGTATACAGAAAAATAGCGTAATTTTGCTAGAAAATAGTCACATTCTGTAACCATGGTTGTGATTGATTTCTTTCGCTCTTTATTAACTTCATTGAGATCGGTTTCAAATGCAGCAACAGGCCAGTTCTGTTCGTCTAAACGTAACCAGTCCGGACCTTCCCACCAGTGACTTTCCAGTAGCCCCTTAGGAGATATCCCTCTCGAAGGTAAGTCTGCTGGGTTTAAATTTCCAGGTACGTGACGCCAATCGGATGCTGCGGTAAGTGATTTTATCTCATTAACTCTGTTTGCTACGAATACACTCCAATCGCCGTTCCCCTTGATCCATGTTAACACGACACTAGAATCGGACCAATAATAAAGTTTACAATTTTCTAAAGCCAAAGATTCTATCACAGTCTTAGCTAGTCTAACACTCAAAGTCGCAGCAATTAACTCGAGACGTGGCACCGTTATTTTATGTGCTCTGTTAATAGGCGTAACTCTAGATTTAGCCTGTACAAGAGTTAAGTCCACGTGATCCCCAAACTTCGCTCGTAAGAAAATGCACACTGCATAGGCAATTTGACTCGCATCGCAGAAGATATGAAGTGAATTTTCACTTACCTTTAGCGAAAATGAAGCCAATGGTCGCGAAATAGATATTTGATTAATCAAGTGCGCTTGGGTTAACCATGCCTCAAACTCGACTGCTAGATCATCTGATAGTTCCTCATCCCAGGTAAGTTTCCTTGGCCATGTCTTCTGTAGGATGATCTTTGGTACAATCGACGTAGCACAAACTATACCAATCGGGTCAAAAACTCTCTGCATAACAGACAATAAAGTTCTCTTTGTTAATTTGCCACAGACTATTTTTATTAAATCAGCATTAGAACAGAGTGTATCATTTTCTACATTCCACAAAACACCTAGCACAGACATTGTTTTAGTTTCCTCACAAACCTTAATCGGACTAGAAACCCAACCTCTAAGATCGAATTTACCGTCAGTCATTATTTGTTTTGACTCTGTGATGAATTTTTCTAAAGTATCCTTTGATTCTACGCTAGTGACACAGTTATCTACGTAGAAAGACCTTTTTAACTTCATAGCAGTTTCTTTTAAGTTTCCTATACACTTGTCAAGGTGGTAATTAATAGTAGCGATAAGATGAAAGGGACTAGAAGTAACGCCAAATACTACTCGCTTATGTCGGTAAGTTATTATCCCCTTACTGAGATCACTTACGTCAGACCACCACAAAAAACGTAAGTAATCTCTATCTTTAGAACACAATGAGATCTGTAAGAAAGCTTTCGCGATATCGGCGGTGACACCAATGGCTTCCTTTCGAAAATTAATTAAAAGTTGAGGTATTTGATCTAATAAGTTCACTCCTTTTTCGAGGCAGGAATTTAATGAGATACCATTGGCATCTTTCGCTGACGCGTCAAACACCGGCCTTATGCGCGTTGTAAGGCTAGCCTCCTTGATAACTGCGTGGTGGGGCATGTAGTGACCCTTAACGCTTTGGTCTGGGGCAACCTCAATGATATTCAACTCTAACCACTGCTTGAACACTTCATCGTATTGTAACAACTTACCTATTTCTTGAAGTCGACGCGTAGCGGAGTTTAGCCTTCCTTTTGCTAATTGATAATTAGGCTGCGGGTGAGGCACGTCACACCACGGCAAAGGGACTTCATAGCGCCCTTCTTCATTAATAGAGATGGTTCTTATAAAATTTTCAAGTACCTCAGCATCATGAAGACTTTTAATATGTTGTTCGGCCGGGTCTTTTATGCCTAAAATCTCTAACTCCCACAAATCTGAAATTTTAATGTTGGACAGACAGTTAAGTGTAGTGGTAGACTTTATCAACGAACTGTAAATCCCAGAAACGCGCCCTTGAATGGTCCAACCCATTTTAGTCTTAATTGCACACAAAGTATTACTTACATGAACAAACTCATCCGTCCACAATAAATTCAAAAAATCGGCACCTACTAACAACTGGATGTCGTCGGGATTGTCGGTCGTGTCGGTCAGTGTAATTTTATTTTGTCTCAATTGCTGAATTATTTCACTAGATGTAATTTTCGGCAAAATACTACAAATATTTATTTGTTCTACTGTTGACATTTTTATTTGAAAGTCACCTGTCACACTTTTAACACAAATGTCATAAATTTGGCGTATTTCACTCTTGTCTTCTTTACCGCCAAAAAGACAATGAGTTATTAACTCCTTTCTTACCGGTGTCAAATTTAAATGTTTGACAAGATCCTTTCGAATGTACGACCTCTGCGCGCCACTATCTAGAAGGGCACGTACACATACCGAATTTTTGCCGTCGTTAGATAAAACTTGAACAACAATAGTTTGCAGTAAAGTTGTAGAATTTAACTCGCAATGTAAACTGCTTGCTTTTTCAAGTTCTGGCATTTTCTGACTAGTACTCGGTCCTTGTCCGTTCATGTCAGGGCACATCAAAATTGAATGTCTCTTTTTACAGAACAGGCACTTGAGAAAACTTTTACATCTTTTGGCCATGTGGTTCGACTTCAAGCAAATCATACATGCTCTTTTGGCCTTAATGTATTCTGTTCTCTGAGCTAAAGTCATTTTCGCAGCTTTGTGACATTCGGCACTGCAGTGTGTATCCTTGTTACACCAAATGCAAACTGCAGCTGTTTTACGTGGATCTGTTTTGGTCTCACTAACAAAACAGCAAGTGGGTTCTTTTGGCGCAGCTAGGGAATTAAAACTATCCTGATGAGCCAGTTGAATCCTTTCCTCTGATTCGACTTCTAGTCTGAGGAAGTCCACCAGTCTTGACAAATCGTTTCCATCTTTCATTTCAGTAGCTCGATATCGGTTCCACGCTCGAAGTACGTCATTTGGCAAAGCTGACTCTACCATAGGGAACAGTA
This sequence comes from Schoenobius gigantellus, assembly GCA_963935595.1. Lineage (NCBI taxonomy): Eukaryota > Metazoa > Arthropoda > Insecta > Lepidoptera > Crambidae > Schoenobius > Schoenobius gigantellus. The sequence continues at coordinate 15,468,452 of OZ012551.1, read as the reverse complement.
TGGACGCGTACTTATCTTTAGTAACGCCCAGCGTTTCAAGCGCTTGCAGGTGTGTTTGTAAACTGTCGTAAAGTGTGGACAGTTCCTTAGCGTTCGATGGCGCTTGTCTCTTTTCTTGCATCAACGTTATTAATCCTCTTACGTAAGTTTCGATTAATACGTCGTCGCGAGCGAATCTTGATTTGAGAGCATTCAAAGCCTTCTTATAGTTGTCACCACAAGGTGGATAGCTCTCTACGAGTTGCCTAGCGTTAGAATGAGGTTCCATTGATTGGAGCAGGTATTGAAATTTATCCGAATCGTTAATATCTGGGTCCTCGTCGATTTTAACGAACTGGCCCCAGAATAGCAGCCATCTCTTTACCTCTCCGTTAAATTTGGATATCTCTAATTTTGGCATTTTTACCTTACGCTCTGTAGTATGTCTTATGGTGGAAACAGATCTACCTGATATTGAAGATTGGTTATCGCAATCATTCTTACGGTCATTAAATACTTGGTAGTTAACCTTTAGTTGTGACCATCGAATTTCGTAAGCCTCCGCTGCGTCCTGGTCCTCTTCGAATTCTTTTTCATCAAATTTGTCACTTTGGCACCAGAGGTCTCTTATTATATTTTCGCAACCAAACAGTTCCTCGGCGCATTCAGAAAGCCTACAGAACTTTGAGTCGACATCACTACGACACTCCACGTCCTTGTGCTCACTTAAAGCTTTTTTAAGGGCATCAGCTGTTCTAGTGAATTTCTTTCGGAATTGAGTTCTTTTTCTTTTTAGAGCTTCCATTCTATTTGCGTGTCGGTGTTAATGCTGTTTGATAACGTTATTTTAAATTGATATTTTTCACGGTCGCCATATAATTTTATTAATATAGAAAAGAAGTAAACTGGTTTAGTACAATTTATTCACTTCATTAAATATAAAGACATTGTCAGTTTAGTCATATATCACAATCAAAATAATAGTTTGTATATGGAATTGTGTGACATAATTCAATTCGCTAATACTACCAGTTGCAACCACGTAACAGGCAATTTGAATTCATTCCCGAGCTTCCTAATTTACATACGATTCTGAAATGAAAAAAATAATTGTTCTCACCACAATTTGTGCCACGGCACATACTCGTAGAGATATTAATTTGTAATATTTCACAGAACTGATTTCCTTAATATCGCTGTTTATGGAACTCGTCAAGCGTGAATTAGCATTATTACAGTTACAATAATAAAAAAGCTCTATTTTTATTATTACTAATCTGCTTATTCGATGCAACAAGATGAAGATTATAAAATTGAGATTATGTTCTAGTCTGACATGTCATTAGCTTAGGTAATCTGTTTTGAAATTATTCAAATTGAGACGAATTTGTGGATCTTAAATTCAACTCAATTGTATTTGCGACTGGTAGTAATCATGTCATGTTACTGAGCTAATGATGAAAGGTTTCTGGTAGATTAGGAGTTCGGGAATAATTCTTACAAAGTTGTTTAGAGAGAAAGACGTTTTATATTAAGTTATTCTGGTGTTTGCCTTGGCTCAAATTCTTTTTGGTATTTTTAAAGTAGGTATTAATTTCTTTTTGAAAAAAAAAATTCTTTGTATTCAATGGATTCACCGTGCGGGTGCCGGGTCCATCGCTTTGCAGAGAAAGGAGTGCGAGGTAGCGCCTGGGACTTGCGACCCAGGTGTAGGTTTAGGGGGCCCTCTTAATATGCATTAGCGCTCAACTTCATACCCCCTCTCCTTCCTGTGTCTAACTATATCTAGTAAGATCCTACAAAGGCTGCTTAAGATACTCTTTGCAATAAAGAGTTTACGGTTGACCATGACGGTTGTCAAGATCTTTCAGTAGGCTATGAGAGATTACGCTGGTATATCTCTCGCTCACTCTACCATTATTGCATAAATATTTACAGTATAGCGATTCTTTATGAGTTTATTTGTCAGCTTGTAGTACCTACCTATCTGTCTGTTTTTTTGGGTGGTCGTTGGGGATTTTAGTTTGGGGACCGCGGGACGGTGAGTTCTACGAGTATTATAAGTTTTAATTCGTTTAAAAATATGAATATGCCCGGTCTGGTTGAAGAAAGGCAATATACTACATTCTATTTCAAGCCTCTTTTTATTACCATTTTAACAACAAAATTAATGTAAATAGGTAATTGTTATGTATTTAAATGTTCTTTTTTTGCAATAACTGTTTGTGTTTATGTTTGTTTTTCTTTGTACATCGCTGATGGATAATGTACGAGTAACAAGGGTGGTACACGTGTCTTTTCTTATTTTAAATAACTAATGTAATATTTCTCGTCACAGGACTGCTCGAAAAATATTTACCAGAAATAAGCAGCGCCCTTGTACAAATAATGTTATATTTTATTACCTGTCAGTGTATAGATTATCATTAAATAAAATAAACAAATACTAAATCACGTAAAGAGTTTTTGCAATGGTACATTCTAATGTTTCCAACAACTTTTCACCGCCCGTCTGCAACAACCCAGCGAACCTAACATGAAATTAGAAGGGAGAATAGGATGAGATAATTGCACCCGCCCGCGCCTTCACCCGGTCCTGGCATTACTTTAATCTGTTTACACTTTTACTTACTTTACTAACGTAAATTTAAGACGATTAGCCCCTGTTCCGTGAAAGCCTCGAGAAATTGTCCCTATAAAAGTTATTGATGTTTGCCGTCAAATCCTTTGTTTTTTACCATTTTCTTGATCGCGTAACTCATATATTTGCCAGGAAGTTTTGTTATTGATAGATTTTAGTTTAATAGTATTAGATTTTAGTTTAATAGTATTTGAGTTGACTTCGTATGATAAAAGTAGGTACGAACCTAGTAGTAAAGGTTATGTTGATTATCTCAGTCTATTCTTAGCTCTGGCGTACAATACGTAAATTAAAAACCAGTTGAAGTAACGGCGACTATGACACTATTCAGACTCTATGATGAATAGTGATGTCACAGTATGTCCTAATTTTAAATATTTTGATTTAATTTGAATTTTTTCAAAGATTTTTCAATTGTCACTTCTAGCGCATTTCCTTTTTATCAAAAAAAATAAGTAGATAAGTAGCAAATCATTAAATATTAACGACCGGTTGCACCAAATTTACGTTTTACGATTTCGTAAAAGTAACAATATAAATACGTAAGAATTACACCATAATCTAGTTTCAATAGTAGTTTTATTTTATCCTTTACGTTTAAAAACATTAAATGTACCTACGGCGCGAATCATATATTTAATAGTGAAACGACCCATTTTTTAGGTATAAAGTTGTTACTTTTTACGAAATCGTATAACGTATAACTTGGTGCAACCGGTTGTAAGGTGCTAATTTATCCTATTTTATTGTTTAATTCATAATAACAAATATTCATATAGGTACCTCCTGGAAGTAGGTAATAGAGCTTCTACCAAAGACTACCTATTTATCACACGTGCCTTTGTTATAAAACGATCAAACCTCATATCGTTCTACACTGCAGTCAGTTCAGTTGCAAATTGCAGGAGCCGCCATGATAGTTTCACCCCACCCGTCCACCAAACGCATCCATCACTAACATAGCCCTCTCGCTCGTGCTGCCTAGTAACAACTATTTTTGTCCTTTTCACCAGTCCCTTGGAAAGAATTAGGGCGATACGCATGCGTGCCGTGTCAATGTCAAATCAATCCTAGCGCGCTGATGCAGTGGAACAATTTGGATAAATAAACCTAAATTCGTCATAATTTGATGGTTAATGCACTTGTGAATATTCACGGCGTATTTATTTTGTTTCAGAATGTGGGCTGTACTGGAGATGTTCGAGAAATATTCGGTATGTTTTGATTCGAAGATTCAAACTCTGCCAGTGTATTAGTATTCTTACTGGCGAAATGTAATTCGCGGGTATAGCTAGTAAGTAGTCATATAAAAGTTATAGCGTGAGTGGAAATTAAAAATTGTTAAATTAATTTTGAAATTCCAAAGAAAAAAATGTAAAAACGATACTACTTTCAATATTATGACCTATTGTCCTTGTATTTACGTAGACCTTTTCATTTATTAGAGTCTGAATAGTTGTGTTACAGGGATTAAGTATAATTGTTTCTTAGCATATTTTGTCATGACACAACTGGTTGTGCCACAGGTCCATCGTTATCGAACTATAAAATGATCGCACAACTAGTTGTGTGATCGAGTTGGTCAATGGGTGCCGCCTCTCATCCAGTATCAAATTTTAAATTGGTCCATTTTAAGCAAATGTTGCAAATTAAAACATCACCAAATTTGTATGATTTCCGTAACTTACTTAAAATCTTGCAGGAAATGGTAGTGCAAAATAAAATAGGCGGAACTTTGTCACAAAAAATCTCAAATGAATTCTAAACCGTAACGTCCTGAAATATAAATATAAAATTAATGAATCAATATTGTTTATTCAAATTGGATTACGTATTTCATAATCACTTTTGCACGTCAAAGAAGCTATGCCAATTGTACAATTCAAAAGTAGGTTTCGAATAACTTAGTAGTAATCAATTTTTCTTTAAGTTACAAACATTACTACGGATCTCTATCACAGTTCTTATACGTTGGAAAAAAATCAAACATTTCTCTATCATTCTTAACAAAAAACATCTAGTTTAGTTCCAAGGATGAATGTAGATACAGATCCATAAATTTTATCCTTAAGTGTTGAATCGGAGTATTCAGTGTCCGTCATGACGTCATCGACGTGCGGACGCTATTTCAAGTTACCAAAATCAAAGGAAAGACCTAGTCTCATGGAGAGTTAGTTACATTATTTACTTATAGACCGGGAGCCGTCCATATTTTTACGAGTTCATTACTATGTTATTACCGCGGCGTGGCCCGGCCGCGATGAGCCGCAACACATCCAATTTCCCAACTTGCCATTTATTGATATTGACTCTGAGAGGACGCCTTATATAACATTGAGGTGAGAAAACTTGAAGAGACAATTGTAGTGATTCTACTTAAAGCAAGTAATATACCTACCTAAACTATTGCTTTGGAGTTTTCGAAGAACATGTTTATTCTGTGCAATTTAGGGAAGTAGCGTGGTTACGTACTATGTACCTATACGAGTATGTACACTAATACCCGGTTTCTATATTCAAAAAACGATTCATTTTTGCTACGGACAGTTAAATTTTGACATTCATTCTATGGAAAGTATGTCAAAATATAACTGTCTGTCTGTCCGTAGCAAAAACAGATCGTTTTTTGGATAAAGAAGCGGCTTAGGTAAAAACGCCCCTGCGCCGTAACTGCGGTAAGCGATTTACTTGCGACGCACTGCTTCCGCGGATGGTTTCTGTGTGGCATTATCCATAGCAGCACGAACATTATAAAAAATCCACTCCCCTGCCGTCCGGCTTTCCGCCTCTACCTCCGTAACACGACCAACAAAACACGATACGATAAAGCGATCTATTGCGGTGAACTGTCAAAATACGATGAAAACCTATTGTGTTTTGACAGTTTACCGCGATAAACCGCTTTATCATATCGTGTTTTGGTGGTCGTGTTATAGGGGCTGTGTATGGCGCGCTTTATCGTAAGAGCAACGCAGAGCCCATATGTCGGAGTCCGTCAAGATAGCTGCGTTCTGCGTAGTAAAGAACAGGAAAGTTCGAAATTACAAATCAAGTAAGAAACACAAGAGACAAACAAGTGGATAAGCGTATGAGTCGCTTATTAATTGACGTACCTATGTTTCCGTGAAAGCGAATACACTGTATGGAGTAACATAATGTTGATAGCTTTGAAAATGTGTATATAAGTAATAAGAATGCAATAATATTAACTAAAATTAACATTGCAATACATTTATTTATTTATACACTTTATTGTACATACAGTAAAAGTAAATATAACATTAAAGGAAAGTTTGCAAATTTGTGGGCTTATCTCTTACAGAGATTTCTTCCAGTCAACACATATACGTTAACGAAACCATATAAAGTCTGTATAAAAAGGTAACGTTCTATACAGCGTAGATTATGTGAAATTTAATAAGAGTTAATAATAATAATAATAATAAACTCTTTATTGTACAAAAATTGTATGACAATGGGATACAAATGTAAAAAAAAATATATATGTACAAATAGGCGGCCTTATTGCTAAAAAGCAATCTCTTCCAGGCAACCATAAAACAGGGAAATAAGAAAAAGGACAATCAAGGGGAAGGGCGCAGAAATAGGAATAAATATTGCTTGTGTGATAGGAAAGGGACACAAATAACAGTATAGCGGTTAAGGATTTGTGGATAGGAAGTGACTACGAACTAAAGATTTGAAAGAATCTAGCGTACGAGCTCTCTTAATACTCTCAGGGAGGGAGTTCCATAGCCGGACGGCTTGAGAAGGAAACGAGTACGTCAGAAATTGAGTCGTGCGAGGCGGAATGTCCAGGAATAAAATGTAATTAGATCGCAAATTACGACTCGACGAAGTGGACCGAAAAGAGAAATGGGACTTAAGATAAGGTGGAGACATTGGATGAAACAGAATATTGTAAAGAAGGGACAAGACATGTAAGTCTCTACGTTGTCGGATTCGAAGCCATTTGAGTTGAGAGCGATAGTAAGAAACATGATCAAATTTTCGTAAGTTAAAAATATATCTAATGGCCACATTTTGCAGACGCTCCAGCTTGTCGAGAAGCTCCTCAGACAGATCCACCCAGGCACAATCAGCATAATCGAGAAGAGAAAGCAGAAGTGATTGTGCTAGTTCTATTTTAGTACTAATCGGGAGAAAATTACGAAACCTGTTGAGTGAACCATAAGCAGCGAAGAGCTTCTTGCGAACAGCTTCGACTTGCGGTCGCCAAGATAAGCACTGATCAAAAACTAAACCTAAATTTTTAACACATTTGCTAAAAGGAACAATAGTACCGCCAAATACTACCGCTGGCAACAAACTGTAATCAGTCCTTGAAACAAAATACGGACTGCCAATAATAATTGTTTGAGATTTTGTAGGATTAATGATAAGTCCATATGATTTACTCCAGTTGTCAATCAATTTGAGATCGCTGTTAGTTTCAGCGATAGCATGCGAGAGATTTGATAATGTTGCTTGCGTGTAGATCTGCAAATCATCAGCATACAAGTGATAGAGACACGAAAGTGAATGTGTAATGGAATTAATGAATATAGAGAATAGAAGTGGAGACAATACGCCACCCTGAGGGACACCCGCATTGATACTGCACCAGTCAGAGAAGGAATCCTCAATGCGTATACGTTGCCGGCGCCCTAGCAGGTAACTACGAAACCAGTCAACTACGGTAGGAGATATGCCAAGAGAACGTAGCACTCCAATAAGTATATCAAAATCCACAGAATTAAAGGCATTACTAAAGTCTAAGAGAGTTAATACTGTGAGTTGATGATTTTCCATACCCTGGCGAATATCGTGCGTGATTTTGGTTAAGGCGGTAGTCGTACTATGACCCATTCGAAAGCCGGATTGCATTGGATTTAAAAGGTTATTAACATTGAGGAACTTAAGGAGCTGACGATGAACTAATTTTTCAAGGACTTTGGAAAGGAAAGGGAGAATTGATATTGGACGAAAGTCGGAAAAGGAGCCGGGATTGACTTTTTTAGGAAGTGGAATTACAAAAGCATCCTTCCATGCAGAAGGAAATTTACCAGAATTGATAGAAGTATTAAGGATATATGTGATGATTGGAACAAGGATGTCTAATATAGGAAGGATCATATTACGACTAATGCTGTCATTACCAATAGCACCAGAGGATATAGAAAGGACAGTTCTCTTAACATCACTATCCGTAAATTGCTCCATAAAGAAAGGAGGATAATCAGGTACAGGCATAGAAGAAAGATTGTTTAAAGTTTCAGATTTATGCGCACCGTTGAAAGGTGTCGTTGAAGTGAAGTGTGAATTAAGAACATTAATGTCTAACTTGAAGTCGTTACTATGTACATGTGATTTGCCAATACCGAGAGATTTAAGGAACTTCCAGACTTTTGCTGGATCTTCATTTTCTACTGACTTATGAATATGGCGTCTTTGGGCGTCTCTAATCACTGTATTGCAACGATTTCTCACTGCATTATACTTCGCTTGATTGAGTTGATAACATTTAAAATCCTTAATAGTAAGAATCGATACTTAATAATATATTATTTTTCTAAAAATATTTTTATACTCAGTTACGTAGTTACTTGACAGCTTGAAAAAGTCTTATTTTACCAACTTGTGTTATAAATTGGCAGGCGAGCTTAAAAAAATATATAATTTATACAAATAAATTCATGCCCATTACCTACTTACCTACATAATATAATCGAATCCATACTATTCGATCGTATATTACACTTCATTTGATTTTATTTCTGGAAATACATTTTTTTTCTATATTTGATGTCTTCTTCAGATGCATAGGGTACGTATATTTTGTTGGGAGTGTTATAAAATATGCACACAATTATGATGTAAGTCAAATCTTTGTTGATCATGGGGCGATTTATGACAATGTCTTTTACCTACGTATGACGTCATGAAATATTACAAATCAATGTAATATCTGCTTATGTTTATGATTGTGTAAATAAAAAGGGTTAAAAAATACGTGTTCAATATTTTTTAATATCCTACATGTCAGGCAATAAAAAGTCTATTTCCCTATTGTATACAATTTGTTTTTACCCATCATATCTGACAAAAAAATTTAAGAATTGAAAAAAAAAACGCGGTATAAATGAATGAAAATGGTCAGGGTAGTCACTTCTCTATATGTTGCGCATTTGTAAATTTTTAGTTGTAAATACGAGTACTCTACTACTCTAGGTATAATAATAATAAATACCAAGATTTCTATTCCATTTATTTTCTTTTATTTTTTTCATCTTCATAATATGTGAATAGAAATAGACAGGTACACATATTAGCACAGTACTTATAGTGTAACATCCTACATTATAAAAATTGATTTCTTGAAAAATAACTCATGTCATTTCTAGAAAATGTTTTATATTCGTGTCACCGAATATCACGGTATCACTTATTATCATCAAACCTAACGCCAGATAAGCCCGTTGTAGACGTGACTTGCGAAAAGTAGTAGTTCCACCTCCTACTCGCCAAATTCGTACACGGTACGCGTAAAGAATGGATCCAAAAGGTATATTAATAACATCATACTTTAGCCTCGTAGCGTTCCGAAACGCGCTTATGGAATGAAATTCTTATACCTACCTATAGGTAATATTCTATACCTATAAAATTCTTATACCTATACCAACATTTTATACGAGTTAAATCTTAAGAAACGGACTTATAAGAATCGTACTTATTTTTATACGAATGAATCTACTTATTTTCTTTGTAAGCTTTTTACGAAAATGCTACTAAGTAGAAAGCTTTCTACACCAGCAAGTAGGTACGTTTGCAATAATATATAGGTACTTTGACTTGGAAACCCTTACGGAACAGTACAGGGTGGAAGGTAGAAAGTTTCATTTTGAAAATGCATCGAATCCACTGCTGTTGTATTTGAAATGCAGATGAGTTGCTAGCGAAACGTATCGGGCGAACAAATAGGGTTTTTGGCTGTATTTCTACATAAACCCTTTGTGGTTTCTGACTCGGCTATCTGATTTAACTTTAAAAATAGATGCGTATGTACGCATTTGAATACGATTAGATTATTGCAGTCCGGTTTCGAAATCATTACTGATCTTAGATACGTATATTATTTTAAAATTATTTATGTAAGGATCAAAACGAAACGTCACAGCGAAATTCAAGTTTGAAATTCGAACAGCGCGGAACTGCGCGCATTCGTTAGCATATCTAATTGCATCAACAGAATCGAACTGGATCCGATATTGCGAGCTGTCTGTCAAAGCGGAATAAACGAAGCCAATCAGAGATAAATAACCGTGGGTCCGCGGGCGGCCCGTTTCATTTGCATGCCGATGGCGCGGGGTGGAGCGGGGGAGGTGCATGCGGGCTATGGCGCGGCTCACCTGAACGACTAAATTCCGTCCGTTGCTGGCTGGGATATCGCGTGATGACGGTTTGTTTAGTTTTTTTTTTGTGCGTGATTGTCTGTAGTTTTTTTTGTCTCAATTATCTAATTACCCGCATACACTTTTTGCTCGGCTTCGTGGAATTCAATTCGTACGTTAGTCTCAGTTACTGTAGCTTGATTACATGCTTCCGAGATTTATAAAAATGGACTCCCTTTCGATAGTTGTTATTTATGAATATTTTTATTCTGAGAATGCATCGAATAAAATTTCAATCTCGAAAGAAGTCGATTTCGATTCGTCCGGCGAAAAGCTTTTGAATATTTTCCCAGACTGAGCTTAAATATAAACTGGAGCTTCGCCTCTAATATTCGCTGCGGGAGTCCAATACGCTTTCCAGCGCTTAGGTACACTTCGGTCCGAGTTTGCTGAGTCGCGAGCTGCTTCCAAATGATCTGCACCGCTGCCAGGAATTTTCTTATCCTGAAAAGAATTTTGAAAATGAATCTTTGAGTTTGCGAATACTAATAAGGACTGAGTAAGTGTACATTGTACCTACATTGTTGGAATTATAAAACTTGGGTATGAAAAACTAAAATATGCCATATACCTATGGCATATTTCAAGGACATTTTCATTGTTTGAAAATAAAAGTTACATCATCACGATATTTACTTATGACTTAAGCAGATGTAAAAATAGCACAATACTTCGTTTTCTTCTGGCGAATGATATTAAGTTTTAATAGAAAGAGATTAAACTTGTGTATCTATAACTCTTCACCTGACATCATTAATAGTTTGTTTGTTTTAATTAAAATAATAACAATATCAATACGAATGACGACACGGTTAGCGCAGAGGTCAAGTGATCGCCTTCTGCGCAGCGGATCGCGGTTCCGATTCCCGTACGGAACAAATATTTTGTATGCTACAGAAATTTGTTCCGGTCTGGGCGTGTGTGCATGTGATAAGTATTTTATGTTTGTAACTGCACCCACGACACAGGAGAAAATCCTAGTATGGGCGAGGTTTTTTATAAAAAAAAAATGAAACAAAATAACAGCCAGTAAGAAAAAAATACCAATAACATTATTAATAAAATTTTAAGAAAAAAGGATTGCTAAACAAGTGCTCGAAACAGCAATGATAGGCAACACCAAACAGATTGGTCATTAACAGAGCAACTGCCGAACGGAGCCAATCAAATCGGCTCACGGTTTCGGCTGTGCTCGGCCTCTGTATAATATTCCGATCGGCTGACGTCCAACATGGACGTGTTGTGGTTTGCGTCAAAGATTAAATTACAGAGCGGCTCAATACAATACTTATAGTTATTACCTAAGATATAATTGTAATGTAATTTTGCTCACTTACGGTTTACTGTGATCTGTAGCCCTTCAATTGTAATAGGTACTTGTTTTAAATTTTAATGATATTCAAAATTTGGTCTAATAACATTCGTAAAATTAATACATACCTACAAAACACAAATTTTCCTATTTAGAAGAAGATGTAGGTATATCTAACGAAAATAAGAAATCGTATATACTGGGCTTAATTTCATGACTCAGTATCCGTAACATGACTGATTTGCATAGAAATAAGATTTTAGTTTTGTTAAATTTAATTGTGAGTATTTTTGTACGTCGCCAAACGTCAGCCAAAAAAAGGCAAGTGCGCTTCAGCAGCTGCGTCATAGTCAGCGGCAGCAACAACGTCTACGTACCTACCAACTACGTCACAATTATCGAGAGGTGCGGACGGGGCGAGCAAAACTCTATAAGATATATTATTTGACATATGGTGTCAGGCGTTATTTTTCGGAAGTCCATTACTTTGATATTTGAATTATATTATTTGACATTTATTTTATTCGACATTTTATTTTATTTGACATTTTATTGTGCTTTTATGTACAAATTGTTGGTTTGTATTGTTAAACTTATACTGAATTGAATTAACTAAATATGAAATATGAAGTCATTGGCCCTGCCATCTTGTCAATTTGAATTAATGAACGAGTGTTTGCTGGTAATCTACCAATCATCCACCTGAATCTGCACACTGCATTTGAGTCACAACATGTATTTTACAGTAGCGCTTGTGACCTTAAAAAAATATGCCGCGTGCCTCACGCCCAGCTGGGGTTACCTCACACAGCGCTGCTCTATGAATTTGTATGAAACCGCACGCAGGCGTGGGCATGGGCGATAGGCGGTGTTCGGTAGTGCTAGAGGCCTTGGATCAATTGTCCTGTACAATTCGTTTGAGTATGAGGGAGAGAAAAATCTGTTAAAAAATACTCCCGCGCAGATTAAACAAAAGCAAATATGAAAAATCAAAAACAATCGCCAAATTAAATTTTGTTCACTTTATTCATTGAAAACGAACTATGTACATTTTTACTTTGGGATTTGGTTTCAAGATTGAAAATCGGGAGCATGTTTGGGTTAAAGGAGGATGCCCACTTTTGTATGGAGACTTGCCCCACTAAACATTTCCATGAACAGAAACAACTCTAGTTGCTCCCATCCGCCGCAGACGGACAGGCAGGCGAAGGCGGGCATTCGCGCAAGCAATGCCCGTCTAATGACCCTGCCGTGGGGGCCTACGTGCACGGTTGGCCCCGTGTACGCCGCCGTAAGGCCCTCCGTCTGGGGATTGCCCTGGTGTTCTCGGGCAATCCCCCCTTGGCGATAGCCCGACCAGCTAGGCAGTGTGGACCCTACCACGCGCGTCCAAAAGGGCAGGAAGAACACCGAGGGGTTTAGTGGGTAGGCCTGGCACTCTCTCTCACACACGCTCGTCGTCTAGCCAACGGCGAGTACGGTGCGGTCACGCATTCCCCTCGAAAAAAAAGGCTTATTTTAAACGCCTTTTGTACTTGAATAGAAATCAACTATTGTTTTTTTAATTAAAGCTGCAGTTCCCTAGATATTCATAAAAATTGCTCCTTTTTTTTAACGTGGGGAATGCTTTGTCGCACCGCCCAAGCCCCCGGGTAGGGGCAAGGGTGTGTGGGACTCCACGGCAGAGTGCCGCGGCTACCCACTAAACCCCACGGGAACACCTTTCCGGCCATAAGGGCGACTGCGTGCATGCGCAGAGCGCTGAGCACACGTAAGTCTCCCGGCCTGGCCCGTACCGCCCCAACGTGGAACGGTACGGGCTACCCTCTTCGTCAGAGGCATGGGAGCAGTTAGTGTTCCCTAACTGCCCCCACCGTTGCAGGGGTCGAGTGCAATGCATGCGACGCGGTACCCATCCGCGTCGCCCGCCGACTCCCATAAAAATTGCTCCTAACCTAACCTATGCGACCTGTACAAGTTGCAAGAAAGACGTCAAACTGAACTGAACTCTTATGCTGAACTATCGATCATTAACAATCAATTATAATAACACTATCAATAAGCCTATATTGATATCCAATATTATCAATAATAAGGAATAAAATGTGTAGGTAACAGAAATCGCAAGCAACGATGCGACTTATTTTAGACGCGTTCCACCTAAGTACACATTTGCAGAATTTTCAACATCATCGCGAGTCATTAGTTTTTGATAGGGTAAATGCTCTATGATTTTTAACCGTCATCGAGCAGCGTATGTTAACGTAATGCGCTATATTTAAAAACATAAAATATTTTGAATAAGATTCCCTTTGTAAAAAATAGCGTGGTTAAAAATGTTAACATTAATATTGTATAAAAGAAATGCAAAATATAAATTAATATTGATGTTAGCGTAAAAAATGGTGGGCTGCTTAGATGGAAAACGGGGTTTCATACTCTATGCGATCTATCAACCTTGTGTCATTGATAAAATTGCTTTTTAATTGAAATGATGAAATGTAATATATTTTATAATTTATTAGAAATAAATATTTAAAAATGTAATGAAAGAAATAATGCATAACATTGAAAAATGTGTTACTGTAGCTACAACGAAAATAGGCATAAATATGCAGTTGCCATTTTGTAACAGGAAATGCATGTAAGTTTTTATTTTATTGCCGAAAATAACTGTAGCTTCTATCTGTTTTATATTACACTGAAAAATCATGTTTTGATAAAATATATTTAACTAGAAATACCGCTTTATTGGTCGTCGACCTTGATAGTGGGGCAAAATCGGGCATTCTCCTTTATCAAAGAAATTTTTTCAACCTTCAATATCATACTGCACAACTTGAAATTTAATTCTTTATCTTTTTTTTTCAATTTTTGTATAATACTAGTATAATAGGTTTCTTCTATTGTGAGGCCAGTCGCTAATCGTCATGTCATTAAGATGGTATACTTCGCATTGTGTCAAAGTCTCGTTGACTACTGTATTACTTCTTGGGGGGGAGCTGCGAAGTCCTACCTTATTGAGGTTGAAAAAGCCCAGCGTGCGGTTTTCAAGGTTGCTGCGGGTCTTCCATACAGATACCCTACGCTTACCCTTTATAGAGATTGGGATGTTCTAATAGTTAGACAGTCATTTATTCTCCACACTATTCTTAAAAAACATACTGAACTACAGTTTGACCTGACATCTATGGGGGATAGGCGGAGGAAGGATGTTGTATGCTCAATGCAAGCCTTTAGAACTGCATCTTCTCACAATTTCTTTTGCTTTCTTGGCGGTTTTTTATATAACAAAATAAACCGAATTCTTAACATTTATCCACTATCTAAATTTTTATGCAAGGCTAAAGTCAGTAAGTACCTCAAGTCACTGGATTATGAAACAACCGAGAAGTTGCTTAAGGTCCAATTTCACCAACATTTTTACACAGGCAGTTATAGTTAACTAACAATCGTTTTTGACACTTATTGTATGAGTAAAATGTCAAAAACGGTTGTTAGTTAACTATAGCCGCCTGTTTAAATGTTGGTGAAATTGGACCTAAGCCTTTTAGTTAGCAGTGCCCAACAATAAATGGAATCAAGCTGTTGCCTTCTATTCCTGTCATACTCGTTAATGGTTCGGCTTTTCTCACTCACTGATGTGACTGTCTGTTAAAGACTTGGTGTTCTCACTCACTTATATTATTCACACACTCACCCATACACTCAGATATACGCACACACACACACACACACACACACACACACACACACACACAATTTTACTGTTCCTTACATTCATCATTATTTACACTTTTCCATATTTGCTATGTACCAATGTAAAAAGTATGTTCCTACAGTACCTGTGTGTTGTAGTATAGTTTTTAATGAGCACTTTGTGTTTAAAGTAGATCTTGTCAAGATTAGGCGTCAAGAGGGATCCTGGTGACCTGTATCACAGGTTTCTTGGAAACCTACATCAGGCACCAGTCTCTCACAAATAAGTTGTTGTTAGTCAACTTAATACACTACTGTACATTTTTTTTATTTTGCATATACTTACAAATATGTTACAAGATAACTGAGATAGATGCCACAAAACCTTTAATAGGTTTGACTTGGCATCCTGATATTCGAAGCTTATTGTATACCTATATTATTGTTATTAAAATTACCTTTCTTTTTTTTTACATGGGTACCTGTCTTAAATGCAAAATACAAAAAGCAATTCACAAAACATAACATTCACAATACCAGCCAAAGAAAACAAATATTTTTACAATGCTAAGTGGGTAACTATATATTAAACTATATATTTTTATTCAAAATTTTGCATAATCTTGTTGACTCACCTATCCTCCTCAGTCGTATTTTGTTTAGGTGTCCAAGGCTGTGTGCTCGCTCTAACGCGCTTTTCTCAGTTCCTGTATGTGGAACTAATTACGCTAAGAATCGATTTTTGGTACGGGCTTGTAACATACATAATAATCGTTATTGCCACATTGATATATTTAACTGTAAACTAAGTGGATACATCACATCTGTTAAAAAGGTTTGTAATTGTTAACTTAACCTAATTTTATGATAATTTCTTAGTTGATTTCTATTAGTTTATTCAATGTTGATATTAATTCTAAATTCTTTTCAAAGTCTTCGCAATGGAAAATTCTATCGTTGGAAACTATTTTGGCTAATGAATTTTTAAATTATAATCTTAGCTATAAGAGATATAAAAAGCTGTAAGTTTCTTTAAATTAAGAAAAATAAAATAAAAATAAAATAAAAATAAAATAAAAATAAAATAAAAATAAAATAAAAATAAAATAAAAATAAAGGAATCAGCAGGGGCCCACTTACTATGAGTTCCAAAATACGCCCCGCTCCAGCGAGTGAACGAGACAGCTCCATACACTAAGTAAAGCGCTGTCTCGTCCATCCACCGAAACAAAGCTGACTTAGGAGATCATAGTACACCACCTGTGCATGCGCATGACGAGTGCAAACCGATCGCTAATGTAAACAAGTCTTGCTGCAAGCCTATACAGAATGTTCAATATTATAGCCGATTTTTTTTCGTGATTTGATTTTTTTTAAATTATTATTTGTCGTAAAGGTAGTTTTGTACAATCAGTATTATAGCCATATATAAACGAAGAAAGAAAAAAAAAATTTTGTTTTAAATAATCTTAATAACAGATATGCATAATGTATATATAATATTATCTATTTATTTATATATAAATAGATAATGTTAAGATTTATAATTAATTTACATTGTAAAATATATCATTGAAATTAATGTTATGTATATTTTAATAGGTTTAGATAAGTTCATTATTCATATTTTGCAAATAAAATTGTTTCAGTTTGAATTTCATATACTTCTTGTTTATTGTGTCTCTCAGATTAACAGGTAACTTATTATAAAGTCTGGGTATTATATAGTCACGTGTTCGCCTACCGTAGTTATTCGTTGTTGTTTTATGTATTATTAATTTTGTATGTATTATTAATCTTATTTGTGTGGAGAGAATAATATAATTTTATTATTATTATTATTCTATTGTGATTTTCGATGGTTGAGACGACCAAGCCTTTAGCGCTCGCTAATTGTACTGAAACATGAGAAAGAACGAAAATAACCGATTCAATAGATCGGTGAAAATCAAATATAGGTACGAGATATGCTAGGTATTAGTAAATGTTTAACAGCCTTACAAATAAACGTGGCATAAAGTTAAACTCGAGAATAAATTAAGAATAAGCAAAATGTCTACAAATAAACCAAGAATAACTTATACTGAGTATAACATTGACATTTCTATTGATACAAACGTTATTCCGAAGTTATACCAGCCTGCACCCTTGTATAAACCTAGTATAACTCGATTTGTACTTGTTTGCTATGGTCATTTGAGGTTATAATATTTAAATATAGTTAATGAATACACTAAAATAGTCTTTATTCACTGTTAAAAATTAACAAAGTTCAAATGAGATCAATCATCATCATCGTTTCAGCCAAGAGACGCCCACTGATGGTCATAGCCGTCCCCCAAGGATCTCCACACCGATCGCTCCTGCGTCTCCCGCATCCAGCGGCTTCCCGCGACCTTCATCAGGTCGTCGGTCCACCTTTTGGGGGGCTTACCAACGCGGCGTCTCTTACGGATCTCATCATTAGGTACTGATGTGTTCACGTAAAGGAACTCCGAGCATAGCCATCTCCACCCCCCACCCCTCCTCCCCCAAATTAATGAGATCAATACAGTTAAGGATTTCGTCGGAGCTGATAAGAGCTCGGTGGTCGAAGTGGTCAAAGCGTCAATACGGTACGTTGGAGACACGGGTTCGATCCCCGCCCGAGACGAAATTTATTTATTGATTTATTCAGCATTTTTAAAAAAAATCAAAGTTCTTTATCGAAATTTAACTATATTCAAATTAATATAATTATTTACACGAAAGTATCACCAAATATACTAATATAGAAATGAAACCAATCAACAAAACGGTCGCCCGGTCGAAAAACTGACAGCTTTCACAGATAAGATGTTACTTTTTTGTACATTTCTCTTTGATTGCGCTGTTGCCATATTGTGCATTTTGATAGATCGGAAGAATAGCTATACCGAAGATAAACCTCGTTTATTTGTCAAAAAATATTCTAGCGTTATTCTCGTTTTATACTAAGTATAACTATACCTAGTATAAGGGTGGAATAAATGTGGTATAACTCATTTTTATTTGTAAGAGTATAAGAGTATTATTATTTACTCTTTGGTGGAGGTCAGTAATTCGAGTTAACGGGGAGCGTCGTTTCGGCAATAGTCCATTGGTCGGATACGTGACCTTCGTTCCCATCAATTCCTTACTTCCAAACTATGACTTCTTCCGCCAGCTTACTCCTTATTAACTTATGCGGCCCTAGTATGTGCGTGGGAATGAAAATAAATGAGGGTGTTTTACCACAGTTTGTTTGTTTATACCTACACACACAAATTATGTTGCTACTAACGTTCACTTAAATCTTGTTAGCTTATCTCACTTTATGATTGGTTTATTAGAATGCTACGAGCTTATTGAATGTAAATTGTGAGTCGTAAATGTTTTTGATGACATGTTTAACAACTCGTTAAAAACTATAAATTGGGTCAGTAGGCTTTGTAGATAATTATTTACGTGTCAAAATATCAGTTGTATTTTTAATTATCTAAGAGATGAACATCGAATTAACATAAATGATTTTTCAGTCATGTTATTACTACCATAAATTAGTTTTGAGCATTTATTTCGCGCCTTTTATGCGCATCACAAAAAAAATGAAATGTTTATTTTCAATGGCTAAATTTTATACGTCTATTTTTGTTTTCGCTATATTTTTATTAATTTGTCCTCTTTATAATTACATAACTTATGCGACACGTCCACCATGCCATGGATATTGGGGTACAAAATGATCTCTATTTTTGTCGGCATCTATCCAAACGAAATAGAGCCGCCGCATATCAGGTGGGGAGGTACCTACATATGTGTGGGGGATCAACTTGTGTTTTATATTATTGAGGCCCACACCCACCGGCTTGTTTACACACGTGAGCCGGGAATATTGTCATTCAGGGATTGTACGTGGAAATTTTCACGTTGCAATGGAAACTTGTAAAAACGTTAAAGCTTCTAAATTTCTGTATAAGGTTTTATTTGAACGGTACCTAAGTGTGTTTGAATATAATTATCTTTTTTTAAAAATAGTCATTATTTTACAAATATGTAAACGTATTCTTTATGTAGTACATTTGGCATAAAACCTTTTATCAAAATTCCTTTGTGTATCGAAGATGGCTTGGGAGGAATAAAGTCCAAGCGGACCTTCCCATTTCGCTCCATTGTTTGACCGTTTCACGTCGGGAATATGATCAGAAAAAATAAAAGCATAACGAAGGTCCCTCCGATCCAATATGAAGTTAAACATTTGCATTTCGTCATACCGCTCCGCAGTATCGGCTCCATACCCGCTCATATGCTCTTGAATAAAACCCAAAGCATTTGTTTGGCCAAACTCGCATCCCTGATTATATTTGAACAAAATATTTCTCGGATCTCGTGTAGACACAGTATAATAAGTCTCTTGGGCCGCCAAATGGAGCCAAAAGGAATACCATCGCGTCTCGGGATATACTACGTGATCCGCCTATATGGGACGGACAAGGGTGAAATCTCTTGAGCTGTATTAAAGCTCGAAGGTGGGTACCAATTCCTGAATGTTTCGGTTATTCTATCGTATTGCGAGGCGCGATGCACGCGTCGCAGAAATTGAAAGTCAATGGTCGGATGGAAACATAAAAAAAGGTGTGGTGACGACGGTACGAATAGTAGAGGTGTGCGGATGCGACTTAGGTAAAAACTTTTTACGTTGATGGAACCGGTTGCTTGTGCGATACGCGCGGACGGCTATATACTTTTATTGACATTGAACCTTGGTTGGTGTGTCAAAAGTACCACATTTTCATTAATTAAGAAGTATGTTTTTATCGCCTCCATGGTCTAGAGGTTGAGACCACCGGGTGTTGATCGGGAGGTCCGAGGTTCGGTTTCCTATGGGGACAGAAGTTTTTCTGCTCGGTTTGGTTAGTGGTAGGGATTCTAAGTCGGTTTGGCTAGCTAGGAAAGAGGTAAGATAGCCAGCAGTTTTTCAGTGGTTGAGGAGTCCAGCTGAAGCTCGATTCCACCGTCTGCAGCCTTATAACTTACTATCAGCTGAGATGCAGGTCAAGAGTTTCCCTGTCGTATGTAATAAAATCACCTATAGCATATCTCAATATGAAATGCATTAAAATTGAAATATGTGATACGCAATAAAAACCCATATTTTTATTAATATACTCGTAATAAATATGGGTTATTACCTACTGGTTTTATTCTGTGAGATCTTATCGCAATGGAGTACAACTGACTTTGACTATTACATTTCGTTGCCGTAAGTACATATCCACTCACTGAAAGTTTATTATAGGCTGTAACGATTAGAGTTGTTTATTTAATCAAACACAATCATGTTTGATCTGTTATTTTGTCAAATTCACCAAACAGATTTTCCTCTGAAAATTTCCATGAAGAATGCGGCGTGCTCACTATAATCAAGACTAACTCTTGTTATTCATATTTAAAGGAACCATTATTCTTTGTTTGCTCCTGAGGTGTGTTCCGAGGCTTTGTTGCGGGAAATTGTACGTTATTTTAGAGGAGCTAAGATTGGTGCTACGTGTTGTTATCTAAAATTGGGAGCTCGACGCCGCCCGCAGTGCGAGCCCGCCAAATATTGCCAGCCTTATTTATGTCCACATCGAGTTACATCGTTTTTTTTTGCAAAACATGCATCGCCGTGTCGCTAGAACCAACGGCCATCTTTTGAAATTGGATTTCACAAGTGACAACCCGTTGCACTAAAGTTTAATAAGTTGGTGTAAGTTGACGGAGCAATCTCTCGGCGTCAGCTCGCGCAGTCACTGATGACATTTTGTTTTGGTTGCAGAAACGTTGCTGGTGAATTTCTTATAACACATTATGCACGGTCCATGGAATAACAATTCCTTTTAAGGGTGGATGAACGTTATCATATTGAAATATTATCTTGAAAGCTTAAAAGTGGTGAAATAACAGTTTATTTCTACTAAGCAACAGTACGGTTAAGTTAAACACACACACATGATTGAATTAGTGGGTTTAAATTCAGCCCAGCTAATCGGTTGCCTTATCACGAATAGTTAAGGCTGTAAAACCTGTGTAACCTGGGTTAATGCCTGCGGCATCAAACGCGCTATTCAACGCATTAAAATAACTCTCAAAATATCTGCAGAGTTTATTATAAAAAAATATAAATATGTAACGCCACTATTTATATTTTTAATTGGTATACCTATAGGTATGCCAATTAATGCGTTAATCAGTTAGCTACGTTGTGCATGATGTCAAAAAGTAAAGTGGAGTGAATTGCTCCACTACCTACATTTTCCTACTTGTAATAAATTCACCGATCATTAACACCTACCAATTTATTTAGTAATAGACGTGTGCGCGTGTATTCATAATGTCGGCACGACAGTGTTTGCCCCGAAGCCAATTAAAAAGGGCTAGCGATCAATTGTAGCGAATGTTCGTAATTACATCCATGGGTTGGGGCTGGTGGCTCACTTAAGGCCGCCCGGCTTTCTTCCTCCATTGATTGCGATACTCCTTCAAAAGCCACCGCGCTCTGTCACGACTTTGGACTTGTTGTGGATATGTCAATATTTACTCGGACTTCCTTATTACCTCGGACTTATATTACGATATTATTTTATTTAAATATTTTGCATTTGTTTTGAATTCATTATAACAAGAACAAAAGAAATGGTTGTCTGTAAATATATTATATGTCTACAAAACTTTTCACTTTTAATATAGACATACGAATCGAATGTCGTCTATTTACGTTAGTAAGAATGTGACTCATTTTATATAGATTAATACATTTATCGTATAGGCTCTCCGATTTTTTACAGCCTTTCAATTGAATAAGGTACTATTATTTTATAAATGTCAATAATAATTTCTTTATTTTGTCAAACATTAAATATAGGTGTCAAGTTTTTTTCATTGTCCTTACATGTTTGGCCTGGTAGGGCATACAAAAGTTAATCAAAGTCAATGTAATATTTATTTATGAGGGATAAAAGTCCGAAGGCCAATGACATCCGAAGAAAAAAAATGTGTTATCTCCAAAGAGGAGCCATTATGTAATATTATGTAAAGTTAAAGAGGAGGAAAAAGGAGCCATTATGTAAAGTCTGCTGGAAATTGGTGATCATTGCAATTTAGCCAAGATCATTGTAATTGTGATTTTAGCCAATATTACTAATCTATTAACCTATAAAGGAAGATGCCTGACCACTGACTGATGTCGCCAAGGACTCAACAGCTGGATACATTGAAAAACTTTTTTAGGGAAAGGTATTCTTGGTGACGTAGATGGCAGTTAAAGCAGCAAATATCAACTACGGTATTTTAAAATTTTTAAGAAACTTTTTTGGCTAGTGTTAAGAAATTGAAACTTGCCTTTTTTTTATTGCAGAAAGTTGCCAAACAAGCTAACTGCCCACCTGATGGTAAGTGGTAACTGTCACCTATAATACATGTGACTCTTGTGAGATTCGCAGCAAAACTGCAACCCCCACAAGAACCACAGTGTACGTTGCCAACTTGTGACACCAGATGTAAAGTCACAGTACCCAGTAATTTAACTGCCATATCTTACCCTTCAAACCGGAATACATCAATGCAAGCACTGCTGCTTTGCGGCAGAAATAGGTAAGAAATAGGTAAATAGGTAGGCTGTATGTTTTCTCATAAAAAATTAAGTGAGACTTGGTACTCACATTTTAGTTGAGTTTGTATGAAAAAATAAAATAGCGATTTTAAATTTGAAAATCCGCTGACGTAGTCTTTGTTGATGTAATTGAGGAGTGAGTTACAGGGTGTTAAAGTTTGTATTTTAATAGGTTGTTTTCGTCAAGAAATAGATGAAATTTGACAGGAATGTAATTTGAGGATAGTACATGTCAGCTTAGAACAAATTTAGGAAATTCAACCCTTTACTACGAAAAAATATAGTTTCTACGGAAAACTGCCCAGGGCAAAAACTGCCCAGGGCAAAAACGGGGGCGAAGCTGCGGGCGAAAATCTAACATTATATATGTAAATCGTTTTAGATTATTTAGGTTTGAATAGCGGAAGCCCGATTTGGAATGCCAATAGTGCCTTCTTTATTCAACTTGCTTGTGCGCTCTTTGTTAACGTGAACCTCCTCTAAGCTCGGGGATTAAAACATTCCCCACGTATACGCAATATCAGTCTACACGTGTCTGCAGGTTATTGTCGGAATGTAGCAGCGATTTTGTAAATTAAGAAGTCTATCAATCGATAGATTACATTTTTGTACCTAAATATTACAAATACTAACAAAAATGTACCCCAAAACTTACGAAATGTAGACTACCCTAATATATGACATGTTTATGGTTAATACAAAAAACATATGGTAGGTAATATAAGTAAATCGGGTAGTCAAACCGTTAACACGTAGACGCGAGTTCCAACCCCGCCCAAGTCGGCATTTTTTCTGAATTGATTTTTCATTTTTCAACTTATTTTGCATTTTAAATAAAATACAAAATCACAAATAAAAAAGATCTATATAATCACGAATATCTTGGACATCAGATTTAAAACGTCCACATCAGAAAACAATGTCTACCCTTGCAATGTGAGGTACCTATAGCGATACGTGACCCTTCGAGTGACTGATAATATCCCATACATAGTTCCCTAAGTGCTGTGCGTATGACGTCACATGGGACCGACAAACGGCCTTAGCATTGTGTTGCTCGTGTTTTTACCGAGTTCAATGTCTCCCTTTGTCAAAATAAAAAAAAAGTTATTTTCTCTTAAGAGACTTTATAATGATTTTCAATAGATGGAACTTTATTTATTTTTGGTAAAAAGTATCAATACTTAGTTAAGACTTTAATGTGATTTCAAAAGAAATAAAAAACCTTCTCCATTTTTGTTCAAATCATAGTTCCAATAGTTTTTTTGTATAAGTAAAATTTCACATCGAATCAAATAAATGGCTGACAGCTTAAGTTCGTTCGTGCTAAGTATAACTTTCTGTTTCTCGAAAATGCATTCGAAACTGTCAACTAGATTTTTCAATATCAATAAAGTAGTTTACAACAATGGTTGACTCATAATTATTACAGTCTGTGCACGTCGCCTTCGTAAAGTGGATGGCTTTAGCTTCAGGAACATTCAACTGCAATATAGTTAAAAAGCTGAGTGCTCGAATGAACTTTTAGATAAATTTGATGCACCCCTGTATTTTGGTTTCATATTTCATTTTTGAAATTGACAAATTTACTTCTTTTTTCACTTTTTCTACTGTTTTGGCGGCGTTTGAACATCGGTTTGGATAATAAGTTTTGTTGGAAATGGGTAAAATAAGAATTGTGACGCTTCAGTTGTGGACCGTTGCTGACCAATTGAAATGTTCTCTAAAAGAATGTTTTTAATTTTGTTTTTTTTTATTTTGTATGAAGATAATATCGCCCAGAGACGATAATGCTAGTCGTATATGTTGCTGAAAGAAACAGCAGGGGGCCAACAACGAGAATTTAAAAATAGGTAGGTATTTGTAAAATGTATTGCCCGAACAATCGAGGCGAGTGCGATAGAGGCAACTGCGGTTCGGACCGAAGATTCATATGAAAAGTTCTTCTAAAACTAGACCGATTTCATTACTTCTTGCATAAAATAATTAAAGAATGGCTTTGGCTGTGTGTCTATATTTTGTTTTTATATAATCTCGTAAAATTTGTTTACGTGTTGGTGGATTTTTGAATACAGCAAAAAATCTGACCTATTACTTCAGTTTTTAAAAGCTTCAACAAAATCAAAATCAATCAGTCATCGGTCCACCTGGCTGCAGGACGGCCTTCACTACGTTTGCCGATTCGTGGTCTTCACTCTGGGACACGTCTGCTCCGACGGCCATCGGTCCTTCGACAGACGTGGCCAACTCGGTGACACTTTAAAACGCATACTGTTGATTGTCATAATTTTGATTGGCATCATTTGGCATAAAAATCAAAAAGCGTAATAACATTTGGCATAACATATCAATATGCATCGCAATCGCTGCATGCCTGCACGCATGCGGCATACCGACTGCATGCATGCTGCATGTCTGCATGCATGCAAAATGATATATTGAACACAAATAATGCCTTTTCATGGTTATGCCTTCAATATTTCGGCCTTATAATATTATGCGTTATAAAGTTATGATATAAAGACATATGGCAAGTGACGATTATGGCTATTATCATTATGCATTTTAAGTTTATGACGAATAACGTTATGCGAAACAATAGGTAACCGACAGTGAGCAGGACTGCCACTTCAGTTTGCCTATTCTGCGAGCTATGTCGGTGACTCCAGTTCTTTTTCGGATAACCTCGTTTTGGATTTTATCCTTCAAAGAAACACCTAACATAGCTCGCTCCATAGATCGCTGAGCGACTTTGAATTTGTGGACTAGTCCCACTGTGAGTGTCCACGTTTCGGCACCGTAAGTCATAACAGGTAGGACGCACTGATCATAGACCTTTGACTTTAGGCACTGCGGTATAGGTGAGGAAAAGACTCGACGTAGCTTGCGAAATGCTGACCATCCCAACTGAATTCTACGGTTGGCTTCTTTCTCAAAGTTGTGTCTACCCAATTGGATAATTTGTCCCAGATAGACATACCTACTCCTGCACAACTTCTAGTACCGAACCGTCAATGCAGATCGGCCCCGGATTCATAATACGAACATGACCTTGGTTTAGAGTTAAGAGCGTTGGTGGTGCAGTGGACTCGACACTTGCCTTCCAATCGGGGGGTCGGGGTTCGAGACCCACCATGTACCAATGTGTTTTTCGTTTCGAATTTCATATGTACATTTGTCTGACGCTCCTTCGGTGAAGGAAAACATCGTGAGACAACCTGCATACATCTGCGAAGAAATTCAATGATGTATGTGAAGTCGACCAATCCGCACTGGGCCAGCGTGGTTGACTAAGGCCTGGTCACCCTAATATAGGGTAGGCTCGAGCCCCTCGGTGGGGACGTATATGGGCTGTGATGATGATGACCTTGGTTTTATTTGAGAGCTTAAATCTCTTTTAATAATTAATTTATTAGACAAACGAAAACATAAGAAACAGGAACATGCTAATTATGATCATAGATTAATTGGAAAAAATAGAGCAACTTTTGCCATTACCCAGGAAGGAAACTGAAAACTACGTTTGTATGGAAAAATGGTCTGTATGATTTCCTCATAATGGTTCCAACCAGATAAGAAAGGAAGTTTTTTCGCCTGATGACCCCAAAAACGTCTCTTCAAATTCGGCACGCCGAAGATTACTGGAAGCTTAATTGTTAGGGAGGGTTGCTCTTAAGGTACTGCTTCTTACCGAGCAATGTCGAGAGAAGCTATTATTATTCACGAAAAAGTATGTTAAATGAACGGCACGAGAATGGAAAAACTGTTCGACTTGGATGAAATAAAAAAAATAGTTAATTTGGATGGAAAGTAGGTACTATATTAGACGTAGGTTACTTTGGTTATAAACTAACACACAGAAAAAATACAGAAACGGACAAGTACAAGCAGGCTTATTTCTTAAAGAGATGTCTGTCAGCCAACCCGAGCAGGTATAAGGAAGGTGGTAACATCAGTTTAATGCTACAGAGTAATCTGAACAAAGAAGAAAAAATATTTCTAAAATAAACTAGTCACACTATGTAGTACAAAATCATATAAACATTAAATTTCAAAACCTATGACATGGGTGCCACGTATCCTAATTTAATCTGCCGTTTTCTAAGGCGGCCATGTTTATTTTTTTTAATGCGTTTATAATTTTATGTTTGTTTTAAAAAAAACATTATGTTATAGTGTGATTAGGGTAAGTTAGTATAAGTATAGAAATAATTGTCTACGCTATCGCATTAGGATTAAGCCTGTAAAGATAGTGTGTTGTTAAAAATAAATAAAGGTTCGTAGTGCTGTGCACTTCAGCCCTTTTATTCGATACCCATATTTCTGGGGTTGAAGACGAGATTTTATCCGCCATTTTGAGTGGCGGCTATATGTTGTATTGAATTTAGAGCGATGTTGCTTGGTTCATAGTGCTCTATTCTGCAAATCCTTTTATTTGATACACATGTTTCTGGGGTTGAAAAAGAAATTTGATTCGCCATCTTTGAGCGATGCTTGTTGCATTTCAGGAAATGTCGCTAGTCTTATGTATAGAGCTCTACTTTTCAAGCATATTTCTAGGGTTGAAAACCAAACTTTTTTACTGCATTTATGAGCGGCAGCCATTTTGAATTTAGGACAATTTTACTCTTCAAGCCCTTTCATTTGATAACCATATTATTGGGGTTAAAAACGAAAATTTGCCATTATTAAGCAGTGGCCATATTTAATTTAGGTCAATGTTGCTAAGTTCATATATAGTACTTTACACCTTAACCCCTTTCATTTTATACCCATATTAATGGGGTTTGAATATATTTTTTATTTTATAGTCTCTGGCCCCAATTATCTAGTAGCACGAACCAGATAAACCCAGATGCTGGAAGCGGGATCATAAATATTTCGGATAACTTGGAATACAATACAATAGGGTAAGAACGTGCATACCTCAGTGAAGTCGGATTGGAAGCCATTTGAGCTGTGAACGAAACTGAGAACATTTGATTATATTTTTTGACACATAAAATAAAAGCAAAAGTAAATGATGATGATTGAAAACAACGAGTACATAATTAAAAATTTTGTTTTTCATTAACTAGTGACTAGTAGACTTCTTTACAAATATCTCGCTTAGACAAATTTAGAGAAACATTTTTAAAACGAACAAGAAGTATCCAAATTAGTTATATATTTCATATAGTAAAAACCCGTAGCCCGAAGTGGGTCTCGTCTAGACTGCAGTGACGTCAGTTTCTTATGAATTTGTCAGTATGTAGACTCGGTGACAAACCAGCTTTGAATTCCCCGTTATTGTGTTATCTAAATGACTACTTCAAATATTTACATTTGGAATGAGGTTTCACACTGGCCCTTCTCAAATCGTTGGTACCCATTATAGTACAACGTTGACCCAAAAAACCTTATTTGTAAAAATAATTTTAGATACAAATATACATATATACTTGTAAGTGACGTGACTTAGGAAATCTCAAATATGAAGAAGGTCGTATTTTGCATTTTTCTATAAAAAATGAATAAATTAAATACATAAACAGACTAGAATCCTGCCCGTAGCAATCGTATTTTTTGCCATCTGTCAAATTATGTTAGTAACAAACAAAAGTAATATTTTTCCTATCAGTTAACTTGTTCTTAATTATTTTTTTGATAAATGCCGAATAATATATTTAATTATTATTAACTATATCACTTAAACTTTTTGTAAAATATCTAGTTGACCCCGTGAGCTTTGTGTCACCTTTGTGACAAATCAAAATTGCGAAGTGCTCCGCCATTTTGTTTACAAAATTACCATTATTACTTTATATTATTTTTAAGATTTTTTTTAGGATTTTCCCATTATTTTCCGTTTTTAAACCACCTCTGTTTTAAAGCAAATAAAAGAAAATATTCAAATCGGTCAAGGCGTTTTTGAATTTTAGCGAGACTAACGAACGGCGATTCATTTTCATATAAAGTAGTGTGTAAATATCACAGGACTATTATTTTATAGATGTTTTAGTAGAACAATATTTATTATAAATCTAGTAAAAACTATTAAAATTGTAAATAAAATTTTACCCATGACGTAGTTTTCTGCTTATTATTCACTGATAATTTTAAATTAAATATTTGTGTATGATATGAGGAAAACACGACTTTAGCACAAGTCGTACGAAAGAGAACATTCCGTCTGCGTAATTTAACACAAAGGATTTATATTTAAAAGGGTCTCGTGAGCAAAAAATAGGGAAAGCGCTTCTATTATGACTCCCCCATGTAAAAACTGGGCCAATAGGC
Organism: Schoenobius gigantellus; assembly: GCA_963935595.1. Lineage (NCBI taxonomy): Eukaryota > Metazoa > Arthropoda > Insecta > Lepidoptera > Crambidae > Schoenobius > Schoenobius gigantellus. Next base: position 15,439,440 of record OZ012551.1, on the reverse strand, counting down.
TATGCTTATTCATCGACAATAGATTTTTTGTCGCCAATCGATAGGATCTCACAAAATGGCGTTTTCGGGGACTATAATTGAATTTGAATTTTGCAGTAGAAAGCGGGTTGTTACGTGAAATAAAAAATATGTCTGTCTTTATCTTTTGTGTCGTTTGTATTTTTTAATTGTGATAAGTATGAGTAGGCATTATTAAACTACGAGTACCTATGTTTGTGAATAGAATTATACTAATACTAAGTAAGTAAAGCAAAAAAATGTGAAAATCGAGCAACTTAATGCATTTAGCAATATACAACAAAAAATGTGGAAAAGATTTGACTTTAAATTCCCCTTTGAATTAAGACGAGTCACCTTGTCAAATGAAGATGATATTACTCGTATCACACAATAAAACAACAGGTTCATATATAGAGCCAAGGGCATCAACTTACTAACATTATAAGCCGTTTTAGCTTCAAGATCTTATGTTATGATGATACATGATGTTTAATTTATCATTTCGCAAAAATCCTATTTTGTAAAATGAAAGTGACGTAATGTGTATAATATGTCAGACCCAAAATTTTACAGAATTAATAATTTTACCTTTAAAGCAATAGGCACCGCTCTGTCCACCATTTTAACATGTTAATACCGATCTGCAAAACTAATTTTAAATCTGAAATTTACACGATAATATTGATAATCAAAAATAAAAATAATAATGTTTACTTCAGCCTGAGACCAAGTCATTTGACAGAGTACAATATAAGAACCAAATAATAAAATTCAAACAAATAATGGCAGAGGAAAGAATTGTTTAATTAACTCTTATTTGATTAGCGCACAGTTCATGTAGGTACAAAATAACGCTTCAAAATAACAAGTGTATAAATTGCCAGTAATTTGATTGATAATCACCAATTATCTCTCTTAAGGCTAGTAGGAAACAATAAATGGATGCTAAATTATTTCACTGACATAACAGGTTTGTTTGCCAAATACAAAGATAGAACAGAGCTTGAATAATAGGTTATAGAATTATGAAAACATTTTGATTAGGTATTGTTGCATATACTTATAGTCAATAAGTATGTAACTTCAAATCTAAGTAATGCGTCTGTAATTAGTTATGGTAACGTTATTATTTTTAGAAACAGCGAGTTATTTATGCCGCCAATCCGTACCCAAATCTCTAAAGTAAATACAAATATAAGATCTTTCTCTTAGATGTGCGCTTAAAAGAAATCTACGAGATGAACGCGTTAGCGCCATCTATCGCTAGCTTGAATCAAGAAAGTATCCCTTATATAAAATGTACGTGTGTGCATTCGTCTGTATTTGACGTAGACACGATATATTCACACAAAGATTCCGTAGACGTGGCATTGTAGCGAGCGCTGTGTGCGTAGCGCGTAGCAACGTGTAGCGTGTATAAGGAGAGCCTGTGTGAGTGGTCACACGAAAGTTGTTTGGTTGTTCACGAACTGAAAGTTTACTCAGCGACGCCACTCCTAGCGCCATCTAGTTCACTTCGTCTGAAAAACGAACTACGCGTTTCTCGAATAAGGCGGCAAGTGAGTTTCTAATAAGAAAATAAAAAAAATAACACTGATTCAAATAAGATGAATGACTGATTCAAGAAATTAAAACAAAAACCGACTTAAAAAAGAGTTCTAAAAATTTTAAAAAATATTGAATCATAAACAATTACTTATCATATTTTTATATGTATGTCGGTTTGAAATATTTTTTCTATAAAAGATGTTATATTTTTAATAAAGAAAATATTTCATTTATTTATTAAACATTTGTATAGGAAATTGGCCTATGCTTTACAAGTGACCCAGCGCAGACATTTGAATAACTTAAAATAATACCTATGACTAATGCTGTAAGCGGTGTACTTAAAAAATTATTCCCTAACTCCTTAAAAAATCTCTTGAGAAATTACTTTATAATATCAGCTCACCTGAATCATCTGAAAAAATGCAACTATTGATCAATATATGCCCATATTAATTGATCAACAACTTCTTACCCTTAAGCCTAAATAAATTCGACTGGCTGACCGGGAATCTCAACATCGAATCCTGATATAATGACAATGGGACCACCTCAGTACTCCTTTGAACGCAAAAAGAATTTCAAAAACATGATACAAAACAAATTTGAAGTCCATCGAAATTGTTGAAGTATTTTATTAAGTTTAGATATTGCTTAGCTTACAAGCTAACATCCGTATTTGTCTTTCATACCCTGTTACAACTGATTGGATAAATTTTGCGGGTGTAAGAAATTTGACAATGATTGTATGGTATATTGAAACGCTATATAGTACATTTAAAAACAATTTAGTAGTACATTTATAAACAATTCGTGTCGATCGTTTTGATTCGAAAGCAAGAAGATAAACGTATAAAACACTTTAAAAGAATCGTCAATCTTTCAATCACGATAACTATTATTTAAGTTATATTTGTGGTTTTTTTTACATGACTACTCAACAACTGTGGAACTGGCTTTATTAAGTACCTCTAATATATGGCAACAAACATAGGTAAGATAGTGGCTACTAGTCAGGCGGACTTAGAAATCATACCACCAACTAAACCAAGCAGGCATTATACTTTCAACATACGATGTTCAGATATAATTACCATGTTTATTATATGTTATTTTAAAATAGATTATCGACAACAATAAGAATAGATAAAACAGAAAAATGCAAGAATATTTAAACAATGAACGTGCGACATTGACCTTGAGGCCATCCTTATGTCGCTCGTAGTAATGGCGGTTTCGAATCAAATGTTAGTGCAGTTAATTACTTGATGTGTTGTTGACTGAACATTGTATTTATAAACACCTCAGCTTCATATATGGAAAATAATCTTGACTATCTTAATAAAGTGCTGTTTTTCAAAAATAAAAGAATGAACTTGTTCTCGAATAATATTGGAAGTTTAGTTTCAGATTTCATTCTACCTGTTTAACAATAGTGTTTAAAGTAGAAAAAATTATATAAGGTGCAGCTTTGAAGCAAATATTTATCCAAATACTATTTGCGGTAGGATAATATAGTCTCGCCACAACAAAAAGGATATAAATGAAAGAATAATTTAGTTCCTAGACATAAATTTATCTAGCTGAGACGTTTTATTTTTTTGTGCTTGATATTTTTTCTAATACCTATCAACTTTATCATCATCACAGCTCATATACGTCACAGTGCTAAGGCCACAGCGCCACCGACGCTCCTTATTATTAGTTATTATTATTGGTTGCAATATCAGCTTGCCTTATCTTTATTCCATGATTTTTTCCGTCCTTTTATTTTTATTTTAGAACATACTCCATTACACGACAAATAAATAGATAAATATATCTGTTACCGGAAGTTCAGTTACGTTTTCATACGCGACGACCGTGTTTGACTACTGCCAAGCGGACTACTTTATCGGTGTTGCTCTATGTCGAATGATTTTGATGAATAAACTCATTTAAATAGTCATATTACATTAACAGGCACGTTGATATGCACTGAATTATTAGTATCTATTTGTCCCTTAACTGAGTATTGTGTTTTAAGATTGTTAATTTAGTTTTGGTAATTTTCATGAGAGTTAATAAACAGGTGTAGAGTCAACTTTTTCTCTCTTTTTCTTTCTTCTACTTGTTTTGCATCTTAATTCTAACTGGAATATATCTATATAAATACAAAGCTCAATAATTCGATATATTAGACGTATGTCACTTTTAATAATAATTGACTTGTTAATACGTCGGAAGATATCTGTGAAAATCTATGTTGAAAAGAATTGAATTTCAATGTAGTATACTTATTTCGATACACCTACTCAATAAGTTTTATGAAAGCTACATGCACAATATCAAAAATTTACCTATAAGAACGACATAATACAAATAGGTAAGTCATATTTAAATAGTTTTGCTAACGCTATCTACAGGGGAAATGAAAACATCGAATTTGCCAGCGAATCTGCATACGTGGCAAGTAGCAACAATGACAGACAAACAACACTTGCTAACAACATCGACGCCTATCGCACTAGATGCGTCGCGAATTCCAAATTAAGCGAAGCCAAGGGCGATCCAGCTTGCAGTCAGATAACAAAGTTCATTGACGTACGCGAGCGTGGTGCGCCGTCTCTATGCGTTGTATCGCGTTAGAGAGGGACGCGGCTAGGGGAGGAATTATCAGCGTCGTGGTGCCAGGTGCCAGTAATGGCGTTTCGTCAGCCGCTCAACTTTTTGAAGGTCGGAAATAAGCGTTGCAGAATGTCAGTGATAATAAGTTATTAAGACGAGCGCAGGTCCTAAGGAGGTTTAGATGCAGTTCTAAAATAGAGCTTATGCAATTTTGAAAAAAAAAATGTAGAGTCATTACTGTCTCTACATTTTTTTGCAATGCAAATATATTAGAGACTGCGTGCATGCAACGCATGACATGCAATTTAATTTGAAAAAAAATTAAACAACATAAATTCAATGATTACATTAATCATAAGCTTGCCAGTACCTATTCCTATTTAACAGTTTCACAACAACTTCTTTATGACTTTATATAATTTTTATGTGCAAGTTTCCAATACGTCTTCATTAAACTCTATTAAACTATTTTTCCCTCTTTTACTTTAATTGCTATTGTCTATCAATTGCATGGTCTATGTATAATTTTTTTAAACAGTAGTTCAAAACTCCCAGTAGTACTACTGATAAGACTACTGGAAGCTGCCCTTTTTATCCACATAAATTGTTTGCGAACAATTACAAAACATTGCTTCAAAAGGTAACTACTATTATGTCTATTTATTTGGTACTTGGTAATATTAGAATTTAATGTGCGAAAAATTTACTTATATACTTAATTGAAAGTGTAATATAATATCTTGTTAAGCTAGGTTAATTACTCTGTTAAAGAAATATCCTTATGAATAAAAGAAATGAAAACAAACACAATAAAATATCAATACCAATTTGAAATAAATTTTACGTACATGCAATAAATAAAAAAAAAAAACAATTTGAATCTTACAAATATAAGCAGGTGATTATTATTCCGAAACGCTCAAGTTTTGATGATGAACTGCGACAATTCATTTTGACTTCCTTTTTTTTTTCCTAATAGACAATAATTGGACATTTCATATTCTCTACATACTCGTACCAACCTTGTCTGAAATATCTTAAGTCGTATCACATAGCTCAAGGATAACTGGAAACAAATCTTATATAGATGTCTTAAGAGCCAACTTCACTTGTTAATACTTATATTCATTCATAGTCCGGTATAGGTGTACCGTGTTTATTTCCTGTAACTATTTATTTATGTTAAAGAATAAGGAAATGCTTTTTTCTTAAGGTTTAATAAGCTACTTAAGGTTCAATGTGAATTTAGAATTATAATTATTCTTACGATTTATGTTCTCTACTTTGGTACCCTAACATTAGAGCGAAATATCTTGCTCTCCCTTTCCCTCTCTCTGTTAATTATAGTTATGTGTGTTAATGTTAATTATGGTTATATCTGTTAGTTATATGTGTAAACGTGTCTCCGTGAAGAAAACTCATAATTAATTAATTTATGCGTTTTATTCAAGACATAACATCTACACAATACCAATAAATAGGAATTGTTATAGCAGAATTGAAATGAATAAATGTGCAATTTGATACTATTTCTAAAAATACTGAGCACGATAGAAAAAAAGTAATGTCTACTTACTTACTTATATTATAAAAGGAGGTATGAAAGTTTAAAAATTCAGAGTCTTACCACAAAATCTTGTCTAATAGTTGTCTTATGTTAGTTATTGTCATTGTTTAAATATAAAACTGTTTTATATGTGTTAAAAGTACTTGATAGAGGCAGAATCATGCTTAAGCTATGTTCTTGAAGCAACGTCATGTAATTACATCTGCTATATCTTGTTGTAAAATTAGTAAACATCTAACCATTTCCTTAAAAATATGGAGATTAATTTACAGTTTTTAGAAGAAAAGAGTGAAAAGTAGCTTAATGAACAAACTTTTTCCAATTTTTGTAGGTATTTCGTGTCCAACGGGCAAGATAGTATAATACTGAATAATATTAAATTAATGAGATCCAAGACCAATCAATATTCAATACAATCATGGGGCACGTTTTAATTTATGTAGGAAGTCAATGTGCTTTGGCAGGTTTTAGGAAAGAATACATTGTGCTATCTCAGTTCTGCGTATAACTGTGTTATGCCGTAGAGCGAGACAGTTAGATAGTAGGCTGGTACGCTTTAAAGAGGCTTCGATGAGGAAACTGGTTTCAACCAAAGGCTTCGGGACGTCGATCGAAGAAAAATTATATATTTTTGATTGTATCTAAAATTATGTTGAACAAAGTTGTATTTTCTGAAAACATTATTTTATCTATTACAAAAATTATAGTAACACAAAAAGCTATCTTATGTTTTTATTTTGACTGCAAAATCTGTAACTAAAACCTTTTTATTGATTTTATCATTATATTACGATAAAGCTAATATAACTACTTAAAAAATATCAACGTATGATAAACAAAATTAATCTATTTATTAACTTAAATACGAGTTAAAAGCCAATAGTTTTGTATGCTATGTTCTATTTGAACGTAAATTAAGAAACTTGCAATTAAATGTGATTCATTTAAAACGCAGTGAAATGCCTAATCAGATAAAGCATTGATTTTTCTCTCGATTTTTTTATGCGGTTAAGACCATCATAAAAAGTACACTATTTTTCTAACAAGATTAAAAAACCACGACCAATATGAATATTCAAACAAAAACTTCAATCTTATTTGAAAATTCTGTTAGCAACGTCCCGTAGCATCCGGTCGCAAATGAAAAAACCTCCAAGGATTTCGAATAGATGGCGTTAGGCTCCTCGCAATGACACGCAACGTTTCATCCCCGGCGAACAGTGGCGGCATTACAAAAAGAGACTATTTCGCTAGTTTATTCATAAAGAAAAATTCCTCGGCCTTAGACATGTCGCTAAATATGCAAATTGTCCGTTTCCCAGTTTGTAGGTGGTCTGATAAGAATTCTGTTTGAATAAATTTGAATACGATTTTTGATTGGATTAGGCTATCTTGATTTTGCTTTGACTTGCCTAATTTCGAAACTTTCTATTATTTTATCAAGACTAACCGATTAAATAGACTGCTTTATGAGCTGTTATAATGATTTGGACGAATATTTTTGGAAAGCTATTTTTTATGTCTTGTTTTGGCTGTATTTACTGAATGTTTTATTGACATGACAAGACAGCTGAAAATCGTTGAAAAGTTCAATATTTAGGAATGTGTTGCATTTTGAATTTATACATATAACGTAATAATATCGAGCCACTTAAAAATATATTTTTTTGTTTAATTAGCAGACTAGACTTCCTAGACTCTAGCTAGAGTTATTAAGTTGCTAATTGTGGTTGTCGTATTTAATGAGCTGCAGTAGTATACAATGGATGTTTCTAGAGCAAGTGCCGTTGCATAATCACGGAAGAGCGGGCGTCGCGACGCTGTATTTATAGAGCGTACACCGACGACGTGTCGGCGCATGCGCGTCTCTACCCCTCTATTTGTTGGTAAACACCATACTGTGTACTTGTAGGTCGATATTGTGTTCGTATTCATTTGAACATGATGGAAATGATTGGGCATTGTTTGCGTTCAGGTTTCAAGAATGCGAAATTTTTTTCATGATTTAGATTTTTTTATAAAATTTAAAAATCATTGTTTAACGTACTACTTTACATGAACTTATTGACGTCAAAACAAATAGGAAATTTTTAAGCAGTAAAACAGCAGCAGTTAGTTGTCGGTGGCGCTGTGGCCTTGGCACTGACCGAGTACACTGAAAAAAAATTGAATATATATATTAAGAATTTGTTACCTTCATTCATACTACTTATATATATACGAGCGCACAAAGGTTACATTAATAAAGTATAGTTGGTTGGCCGTAATAAGATTACTTTTTGGATGTTACTATGCATTTTGTGGATTTTATTAAGAACTTGATAGGTAACTTTTTTGGCAAGTCGCAAAGCTTGAAATGATTAATCATTTTAAGTTATTTGAATTAACAATTATAAATGTTAACAAAGGTGACGTCACCAAAATTAAATAAGAAAGTTTATTGTTTTGAATATGTTTTACTTAATAAGCGATCAATAATTTCAAATTGATAGTCATAAATCATTTGTGGCTTGTAATTTTAAAAATGTTGATGATTAGTTTTATGATATTTTACTCAATCAAGCAAAATTTCAACTTGATAAGAGACTATTTTTTTCAGTGTATACTCGTAGAATCGGGAGGCCCGAGATCGATCCTGCCATGTACCAATGTGTTTTTCGTTTCACGAATTTTATATGTACATTTATCTGTCGCTCCTAAGGTGAAGAAAAACATCGCGAGGAAACCTGCATATACCGCGAAGTAATCAAAGGTATATGTGAAGTCAACCAATCCGCACTGGGCCAGCGTGGTTTGACTATGGCCTAATCACCCTAACTAGTTAGGGTAGGCCCGTGCCTCTTGGTGGGGACGTATATGAGCTGTGTTAATGAAGCAGTAAAACATATTGAGCCTTGTATGTTTATATTTCCACCATAGAGTCTCTATGAGTAAAGGATATTATAAAGTCAATAATTATCTGAATGATGTCAATGTTTGGTCTTAATTGTAGACTTCATTTATAGATTTAAATATATAATGTACACTGACACATCTCATCTTGTAATGTAAGTTGAGCTCAATCTGTTACTTTGAGTTCTGCTTCCAATTGACGACTCTGTAACAATACAGGGAGAAAAAAATAGCACTTGCCGGTTTCTCCCGCCGTAGACTTGTGAACCAATGGCGTAGATTCTCTGACGTTCAAAAGTGATTGTAAAATCCCAACTGAATAAAGGATATTGAATTTGAATTTGAATTAGCATGATGTCAGCAAATCAAATAAAAGAGAGAAAAAATAATATGTTTGGTTCATCGTGTCATGTAAATAAAAAAGTCCGAAAGGGAAACTTTCTACCAGATTCATCTGCTTGGGTATCTTTATCTTACCTATTTCTGCCGCAAAGCAGCAACGCTTTCATTGCTGCTGAACATTGCGTGCTGTGTTCCGGTTTGAAGGGTAAGATATGATAGTGAAATTACTGGGTTCCGTGACTCTACATCTGCATGTCACAAGTTGGCAACGTATTCGTACACTGTGGTTCTTGCGGGGGTTGCTGTTTTGCTGCGAATCTCACAGGAGCCACATGTACTATAGGTGATTGTTACCACTTACCATCAGGTGACTGAGAGGTAGAGAATGCCTCTGGCATTAAATCCGCCATTGTACATAAATAATTAATAAATAAATAAAAATAAAATAATTTAGGTGGGCAGTTTGCTTGTTTGTCAACTTAATTGTATATAAGTCATAGTGAAGTAAGGTATGAAAAGAGGAGAAATCAATTTATTAAATTGTGCATGGATTTACCATTAGCATAACATATTCAATAATTTTTCCTTTAAAAAGAATTCGGAAATTGTAACTTTTATGTTTGTCTTACTACCTTTTTTTTACAAGAGGGAAAATACCGTTTTTACGGTATTCGACAAGGGAATTGAGCTGACTAGGCCACCCCAAGGATATGCAGGACTCGGGTAGAAGACCCACTACCGGCTAAAAACCCTCTAGATACTTCTACCTCCGTAGAGACACAATCGGGATCGGCGTTAGCCATTCCCCGATTGTGCCCCCTGGATGTTTGTCTTACTACCTACTTTCTGTATTTTTGGTAATTCAAATCTCCTAAAATTTTAATTATATTCATAAATACTATTTATCAAGGAAAAGAAAGGAAGCAGAAGATAGCAGAAATATTAAAAACTATAGTTTATTATTTATTTAATAAAATACTACTATAACCACTTCACTGTTACTATAAAAAAGTCGACATGAAATGCATTGCAAGGGTAAATTGTGATAAAATAATTATGTCTTCTTTGATTTCGATAAATGATTTAAATTTCGCGCCTTCTAAATGTCACTCATTTTTTTAATGTATAATATGCCGCTCTCACTACTATTCTGTGACATTACGAGTTAGACGATTTTTTTAAAATTTATTTTCAATTATTATTTGTACATGTGTATTAATTTTGATTTCCCGCCAAACTGTACACAGTTTGTTGGCGAGTACGCCCGTTACTAAACACTTAACACAATTTACACATGACTTACACACTACTTGCGAAAATAACAATATCGTGATGTTATATAGCCTAAAGCCTTCCACGATAAATTGACTATCCAACACAAAAATAATTTTTCAATTCGAACCAGTAGTTCCTGAGATTAGCGCGTTCAAACAAACAAACGAACTCTTCAGCTTTATAATATTAGTAAAGTAAGTAAGTATAGATAACATCCTATTAAGAAAACTTATAACTAGCCAATTAGGTAATAAAATTCTGATAGAAGAGTTATTTACCTACTCTTCTAACAGAATTTGTTTCAATTAAGCCTTGAGGGTTGACAATTTACATATAGTACCTACTATTTCTCAAAGTAAATCACCTCCCATCATTTGTAATCAAGAGATTTTATAAGCTAATTCGCACAAAATTGCTATAACCACTACCATAATATACACATGATACCACCTTATTCATATCTACATAGCCTGTCTAGCTAAGTCAATTTATGAAAGAAAAAACGAGGCGTCTCATTTATCATTTTAACCTTGTTTTTAAATGTTTCCTTTTGTCTACACCACACAGAATGCTGATTGAAACTCGGTGCCCCATTTAACAACGCAAACATAATATTTGCGGCTGTTAGTCTCTCTAGTGTGCTGGATATACGAGCTATATTTGAAAGTGTACCGAATGTAGAGGCGTGCACGGATAGTTTTGTGAAGATATAGGTTATCTGCCATCAGTTACTCATGTCACGAGCATGCCCCAGTAACGAAGAGTAGGCGCTTATATAAAGCAGATCGCTAATGTTTGTGTTTTTACACATAGAACAGAGAAGCGCTTGCCCTTAATCTCAGGTTAATCGTTATGGTATGAGTAAGTCACAATAAGGTCAGAGATAATAATAATAATAATAATAATAATAAGTTAAGTTTAAGTTTAAGGTTAAAGTTTAAGGTTTAAGTTTTTTATAGTATTTTGTTTTATATATATATATATATTGTAAAAAACTTAAATTTAAGGATATTTTTGAATAAATGGATAATAATAATAAAGTTTATTTTTCAATAAGTTTGGTACATTGCATTAATGAACTGCTCCCAAATAAGGTTGCCCTGTGTTATGGGAAACAGGCTCTTCTGAAGAATGTTTACATGATAATATTATATTATATTTTAATACATGCAATCTATTGGTGCGTGTGTGTGTGTGTGCGTGTGCGTATGCGTGTGTTTGCGTGTGTGTGTGCGTGTGTGTGTGTGTGTGTGCGCTATGTTATAGATGAATCAGGTGTAGACAGATCTTATCAAGTGATAGTTTTCAGGAGTGACTCCAAGGTGTCATAATCAAACTGCTCAAGCCATTTACATACAAACTTTTTGAAAGCATTTTTGCGATATTTGGTAATGTGAACTTCTAAAAAAAAAATTTATTATATATACGAGCTGCTAAATAGTCAAAGTGCTTTTTTGCAGTTACGGAACAAGCTGATGCAGTAGGGAATTTAGAAATTCTTTTCGATGTTAGTGGAGTAAAGGGTACTATTTTATAATGGAATCTACTTAGAATTTGGTATACAAACAGTTTTCTTACGGTAAGAACTTTGGCGATTTGATACAACTGCGTAGTTGGAAAGCGATATGGAAGGCCAAGGGCTACTTTTAGAACCATTCTTTGTGCTCTCTCTAATTCTATCAGATGTGTTTTTGCAGCACTTCCCCAAGAGCAGATATTATAGGTCAGAATACATTGACATAGGGCCTTGTACGTGCGCATAATTAAGTTATGGTCAGCGACTATCCGAAGGCTTTTGAAGGCAAATATAAGTTTACGAGTTCTTGCTGACATTGCGGCTATATGTTGCTGCTATTGAAGTCTATCATCCACAAGAACGCCAAGGTATCTAATTATAGTAACACGAGAGAGACTCGGACAAGTACAGGACGGTTGATCACTTTGGTTACAGGGGTATGTGTGAATGGGGATGGTAAATGTAGGCTCAGGATTGCTTGCTGCAGTCTTACTGAAACACAAATATTGTGTCTTTTGCGCATTAATAGTGAGTAAATTGTCTTCTAGCCAGGTTGTTACACGACAAAGGCCGTCCCCCGTAGTCTTCTCAACTTCTCTCCAGGTCTTGTTGTGGAACAAAATAACTGTATCATCAGCAAACACTAAAATGGTAGCAAACTTCATCTGGACTCCTCAACAACTGAGAAACTGGCTATCTCACCTGTAACTGTCGGAGCACAACAATATTATCGGAATCGAACCTATGACCACTAAAGAAATACTAGTGGTCTTAGCTAATAGACCACGTGCTTATGTAGTTTGTTTGTATGTAGTTCTTTAGATATCTAAAATGAAATCTAGTTTTTTTTTAAACAAAATCATTAACTGGTTTAAAGTGGTGCCTCACGGATATTAACTGATATAAAAACAAATGCAAAATTCAATGATACTAAAGATACTATGACATTAGCTTTGGCTCCTTCCCAGCAGTATTTAATTAATGATGACACGTAGTATAACATGCTTTCTATGTACCTAGATATTTATTTTACATAACCACAACCTTCTTAGTAGGTATTTACTAGGAAATCTCATCTCGATATGAGTTAATTATTTATGTAAGCTCTGTATGCTGACTACAAAATAACTTTCTTTTCAAAACTTACAAAACGCTATCTAGATTTGACCATCCCTAACATAGAATTTCACTGTGAACGTACAATGAATTTATATTTCTATCACTTGCAATGTAGGTACTTACCTATTTCCCTAGATGTACCTACTTGCATCCCATCTGTTAATCTGTCTGTTACATAGAAATCATTATGTCATTCACACGCATTACCAGCTCGATGACCACTTGAGTCGAACATAAACCTTTATCGTATCGATACAACCCAACAAATTTTGTTGACGTCATAGATAATAGCTGAATTTGTTCAATTAGATATATCTTTGGCTCTTTGGCAACGAGCTGCGGTGGCGCCATCTCGATTTACATACGCGTCGCGCGATAAATCTGAATCCCTTTTCATTGATAGCTAATGGTCGGGAGACACGCATTAACCTCTTATGTAGATTTTCGAACGTATATTTTAACACTACTGCGACCATGTATTAGTCGGGATAATCCCCGCGAGGTAAAATTTCGAATCGCGTCTTTGTTAAATATCAGGAAATGATATTTATGGCCTAGCAATTAAACTAAGGTACACATATATCTAAGGCGTCGGTGGCGTTGTGGGATCGGCACTGGCCTTCTTATCAGATGGTCCAGGGTCCGACCCTGCCATATACTAATGTGTTTTTCATGTAAATTTTGTCAGAAGCTCCTACGGTGAAGAAAAACACCGTGGGGTAACCTGCATACATCTGCGAAGAAATTCAAATGTGTATGTAATATCGACCAATTAGCATAAGACCAGCGTGGTTGACTAAGGCCTAAACACCCTTACCTACTTAGGCTAGGCTCGCTCCCCTCGGTGTAGACGTATATAAGTTGTAATGATGATGACACCTACCTATATGTTACTTACAGACTGGCGAAAGGTGATTCAGTTTGTCTACCCAAAAAGACGCCATGATTATAATAGAGGTTTGGTCAAAGAAATCAGAGAGCAAATGTTTGTGCGATTGTGTGCTCAACGTTTGCTCATTATATGTAGGTATTCTATATTTCATCAACTTTTATTATAGAATCAACACTGAAATCGCGAAAAAATCTGCTGTTCCATACATTTTAATCGGGCTGGTCTTGAAATTTTGTTTGATAAGCAGATAAGAGATCCAAACACATTTTTGTTATTCCCTTGTATATTTATGTTTTTGTAGTCCATTTTTCTGTAGCCAATACACGAAAATAGTTTCTTACATCTGTAGTATTCCCTTTAATAAAATGTAAAAGCATGAATAAGTCACGAAATTTGATGAAAACATTGATGTTTGAGCATCCAGTGTAAAGATATGATGTAGACTTTTACTGTACAAATGTTACTGCAGGCTGACAAAAATATTTTAAATAAAAAATAAACCGACTTCAAAAATACAAAAAAGATCCGTATTCTGTAGATTTCTCCTCTCCTGCTCTTTACTGGTTTAATTTCTATCTGTTTGGCCGGCGACAGTATATAAAAATTTTGTGGTTTTGTTGGTAGCAATGTTGGTGTTGTTTTTCTACTTGTGTACCTCAGTATGGGGAGCATTTTTCTCTTTTGTTGTAAGTTTTTATCAGCTACATCTCTAACTTCTAAAAGACAATGATCTTTCCACCATCAGCTCCGCTCATAAACACCAGACGCAAATATCTGAATAGCTTCAGAAAAATCACGAAACACCTTGGACGTTCCTATAAATTTAAGGGATCCCCTCGATTTTCCAGAGAACCCATCATCAGATCCTGAGTTTGGTGGCAAGGGGACCAATCAGGAATACATCCTCTCCTCTCAAACAAAGAATCCAAATTGGTTAATATATGACAGAGTTATGAAGTAACGAACATAATAAAAGAACAAACAATCGAATTGATAACCCCCTCCTTTTTTGTGATATCGCCTCGGTTGAAATAGGTATAATGAAACACAAAAAGTTTCACTTTAATAACTGTAAATTACTAAAAAAATATTGAAAAATGAACTTCTCATAAACTTTCATGACCATTATGTAATTTCAAAAAACATGTTACGCGATTAGGGTCGCCAATTGTGGCCCGATTTTCAATTCTTAGTATACTCCTGCAATGGTCCCATTGTTAACAAAGTCAGGATTTGATGATGGAATCTCATGTAAATCGAGGGAAACCCTGAAATTTTAAGGCTATGTTCAACGTGTTTCATGTTTCTTTCGTAGCTGTTCAGGTACTTACGTCTATTAGTCATGATCCGAGCTAATGATGAAGGATCCTTAACTTTTAGGAGTTAGAGGTTTTTTAATAACCAAAGTACACTTAAGGCAATTTTTCTATCAAGTTCATAACAACCTTCCTCGACCTTCAAAGAATTTAGGACAGAAAAGATAATTTCCAGTGGACTGTAGGTAATAGGTATACCTAGGTGGAGTATTGGTGTGACTTGCTAGATCGCTGGTTCCAATTTGTTTCGTAAAAAGGTTGGTAGTTTCACTTCACTGTCTCACTATATATTAATTAGTGCAAATGCAATATAGCCAAATATATCAATGATGTACACAATGTGCAAGCTTAGGTATATTGAGCTAGTCTTTTAAGTACAGAACCGTATGCAGATAAAGGCACAGGCTTTTTTTATACAACTAAGTTTGCAAACAAGAATACTGCCCACCTGACGGTATGTAACAATCACCTATAGTACATGTGGCTTTTGTGAGATTCGCAGCAAATCTGCTATCCCAACAAGAGCCACAGTGTACGTTGCCAACTTGTGACATCAGATGTAGAGTCACGGTATTTTAAGCCGGAACACAGCAATGCAAGCACTACTGCTTTGCGGCAGAAAAAGGTAAGACGGAGGTACCCAAGCAGGCGACCCCGGTGCAGAGACTTCCTCCTCCGGTCGAGACTAAAAGTAAAGCTGTCAATACAGAAATATTGTTATGTTGTCTGTGGTGCCAACAAAATATTATGTACAGTTATTTATTTATTTATTGTTTATGGTGTCGCCAACCATGTTTTTATGCATTATCTTCATATAGCGCCATAACTAAAACTATTATTATCACTTTTAAACTTTCGCGTTACATGAATAAGAAAACGGGGATTAACGCGATAAAATTACCTTTTTAAATTGCCAGACGTTTCAGCCGGGTCATATATACCGACCGCCGGTCACCACGGTCGGTGTAACTCAGCTAAACCATCAGGTAATTTAAAAAGATAACTTTATAGCGTTAATTCCAGTTTGCTTATCAATTTGAGTATATAGTAGTTATTATTATCAATTTGAGTATTTATTTGTCCCACGAAAATCATGGTGTCACCAGCCATTCTTGTCAAATTTACGCACGCCATCGTAACCTAAGTACTTTATATACGCCGTCACCACTGTATTAGCATCGGTACGTAATTTTGCCATCGAGCCCTAAAGAGAAAATCAGTTCAGCCGACTGGCAAAAATGAACGTACATTTTGCTTAAGATTTTGTAAAAAATATTTTTGCTAAAAGTGAAGATTCGTATTGCTTCATTCATATATTTCATTATGTTAGTCTAGAATTGCTTTAAATGGGTTTGTTTATTATTTAAAATACGAATTTGAACAAAAAGGTAGCTATTATAATGTTAACTTTCATAATGTAGTTTGCAAACCTTAATTAAAAATAAAATACGAAAATAGTTTTTTTTACTATGCGACCTGAAGTTTCGCAGATGAAAATGCAATGAGTACGTCTTTTTATTATATTTTAGAAATTTCGGCTCCCTGAATTTATGAAAACTGTATTTTGGATTTTTTTTTTGTATTCTAACACAGCTGATTTTTAAGCTTTAATATTTAATATAGAGCTCATGATTTTAGTGTAAAAATGCAATGTGCTATTCTAATACTTTACTCGAAGCAGTGTACTATGTTTCAGTACGTTGCTCAGCCAATCAACGTTCGCGATACGTTGTCCAATCACACTCGGGAATACTGATACTCTATTGGAGGTAATGCATGACGTCAAACTATGTACTATTGGTGCGTTTATATTCCAACAGAAAAGTCCTAATTCTACTGTTTAATCTTTGGCACTTAAAAGTTTAGACATCTTAAAGGTGTGTTTTCGTAAGTTTAACCAGATGGCTAGTTATAGGCTAAGTAAAATATTTTACTATCTTTTTTCCCATACCTTCATCTATATGAAATTCGGTGTATCTATTTTTATCGAGAAAATTAAATCTATCGATTTGTTTTAAACTAGGTAGGTATTATTTTCTTTCTTGTAAATTATAAGATTAAGTAAAAAATTCTAAAGTTATTCATATAAAAAAAAATTACAATTATGGTATTTTAGAACTATTTAAAACACCGTGATTTCTTTTGGTACCTAATGTGTCAATTCAGCAGATTAATCAAGACAATTTTCGGAGCTGTGTCCGAAGTTGTAACCCCGACTCGCTTAAAAGTCTATCCGATCGGGCGACCCCTCACACCCTTGTGCGCTTTAAATACAACAACTACGCTGAACTATGCTCGAAATACGAATGGGAATACCCGAATTTAGTAAATCGCAAATTCGATATTCGAAAATGAAACAGCGTCTCTGTTGAGTCTTTGCGAGAATAGAGACGAGTTTTTGATGGACGCGACTCGATTTACTTTATCGAATTACTGCATTTAGCCAGAACGTGATCTGGTTCGCTTTGCCTCATTAGACAAAGTAGTTTTAGACTGATGCGTTGTAGTTTTCAAATGGCAAATGCACATTCGTAGTCTGGCAAACATCGTGAACGACTAAATGTAATCTAGAGAAATATTTGTTCGTTTGCCTCAACACGGATCAATTGCTTAGACATAGGTGTTCTGGTCAGCCATACATAAACACTAACTTGTAGATCTAGCTAAAATACTAGGATTGTTATGAAATAAAAAAATATATCTGTAATGAGTTTCGTCAACACTTTTACAGCTTGGAATATTTTTTTTCAACTAGCTTTTTCGTGTATTACTTACATGTTAATCATTGTGCGATTATCGGCTCTTGAAATGATACATAAAAATATAGAAACAATATTTAAATATATTAATTTAATTTTTTATCATAGGTTACTACAACCATTCATGCTAGAGGATGACAATATGTTACGTTGACTAATTTTCACCCTTTACTTACAAAAAAATATATAATGGTGTTAGTTATAGGCTTTTGATTAAAATCAGCAAAGCTACTAAAAACGTAACCTATAGATTTTGCCATCCGGTTATTTTAAGCAAAAAATCCCAACACACAATACGAATTTTGAGCATTCTAAAATTCCACAGGATTTAATATTGCTGTTCTAACCGAAACCTGCTCTTTATTAAAGCGAAGCCCTATCCTTCTTTTACTTACTTAATGCAGTGTGTATTTAAATTAACCGCAAGCTAATGGTTCGAACTAATTTTGTTTTCTCGCTAAGTAAGCCTTTCTAATCCGCCTTCATAACAATACCTCCGTCTGCACTCGAGGCAGTACAAAATGGTTCTATTAGCAGCAGCAGACGGCACGGAACGTTGCGTCCCAGGAACCCTCGAGCTTCAACCCTTGACGTCGTTGCACAAGTCTGAGTGGTTCATTTATCGATGTTGTAGGTCGCGAGCCCTAAGAGGTAGCGGGTACAGGTCTAATATAAATCTTGAAATCGACTTAATTCAGAAACATACTAATTAATGAGATTGAAATGGAGATGTGCTTTGGTAAGGATGCTATAATGTAGCGAGCATTTAGTAAACTATGTTTAGCTCTCTTAATGAAAAAAAAAATCATTCATAATTAAACAAAATGTAGACTACACCTTATTTAAGTAAAAATAAAAATTATAACATTGACCGGGTATTTTTTTTTGTCCAGCTTGTTATAACTATTTGACTTCACTATATTTTGTACGTGCGTAATAATGCTAAAGAGTACTTGGCTATATATTTTGGTAAAGTTTGCTAAGAAAGCCTAAATTTCGAGCATAATTATCATGAGATTTTTTTTATTTTATTGAAGCAATTATTATATCTTAGGATGAGTCCTTTTAATGTTTGTTGTCAGTAAGTGGCCAGCAAAACTTGTTCACATATTTATTAAAAAAATAGTTGTAAACGTTATTATTGATTGATTAAGTAAGAAATCAATTTAAAAAATCTAACTAATATTGATGCTTATGTTATATACATTAATGGGTAACATGTTTAATTATGAAGATATGTTTTCCAAATACTTAGATCGTTAAAATTTTATTTTTTCAATAACTTTTAAGATTAAGATTTATTTTTTAACCGACTTCAAAAAAGAAGGAGGTTATCAATTCGGTTGTATTTTTTTATGTTTGTTACCTCATATCTGATGATGGGATCCCAGAGAAAATCGAGGAAAACAATAATTTAATACGTACGTATGTACATACGTATATATGGTATTAAATTAGGGTTTCTTTCACTAAAAAGATTTCATTCACTAAAAAGTTAAAAATAAAAAATATTTTACAAAAAATAAAAACCGACTTCAAAAACACTGAAACTTTAAAAATAATATAAGAATAGGTACTGACAACATCACACTTCTATATTGAAGTCGGTGACAAATTTTAACATTTTCTAGGAGATCATCGTTTGGCGCCGACTTCAATATAGAAGTGTGATGTTGTCTGTACCTATTCTTATAATATTATTTTTAAGTTTTCAGTGTTTTTGAAGTCGGTTTTTATTTTTCAAGTTATTTCAACAGCAAGAACAAAAATATATTACAAATATGCTTTTAACCAGGTTCCGCTTTCACCTTTTGCTTTGGATCAAGCTTATTTTGATCCTAAGTAAGCTCTGTATGGCAAATGTCTAGTTGTTTAGGAGCACGTCAGCTAAAACAGAGGGCGACAAACTAATACATTTACCTTTGTCTAGGTAAAATTAAATTTAATTTTAAG
This sequence comes from Schoenobius gigantellus, assembly GCA_963935595.1. Classification (NCBI taxonomy): domain Eukaryota; kingdom Metazoa; phylum Arthropoda; class Insecta; order Lepidoptera; family Crambidae; genus Schoenobius; species Schoenobius gigantellus. Next base: position 15,419,654 of record OZ012551.1, on the reverse strand, counting down.
GAAACATCTGGAAATAACGTAAGTAAACATTTCATATTAATGATAAGATTTCAGAAATTAATTAGTTAGAATTAGGAATATAATTAATTTGAAATATTCTTGTGATGTTAATGATTGTTTGTGTAAGAACTTCATTTAAAAGGGACAAATACAATCTTAATGATGAAAACAAATGTTGTGATCTATAATTTCTAACAATATTCTATGTACTCTATCTAACAATATTATAATCGAGCTTTATATATTATAGATAGATGAAAAGGTTTTTATTCCAGAATAACATTCATATTAATACTTAAATGACAAATAATAATGAAAAACTAAATCATGATAATGAATGTTAGGTAGGGACTATTACATTATTCGCTACTTTAAGCAGAATAAATATAACGTGAAAACCCATAAACAATTTCATATATATTTATTGAAACACAGACAATAATTAAATCTAAAATTGTGTTAAACTCGTCAGATTTAAGTGTTTCTCGGTTAACATTTCGAAAACATCGTTATCAGGTACAGTTTAGTTAATAATAATATCACGAACCAAACTACGTTATATTATAGTAGGTGTAGATTAAACTCATTTCGGCCATCTGGTTCCATATCCGCATCTGGGCTGTTCATTCTCACCATCTCCAAAATTCGTATGTACTTCTGCAAACAGTTCCCGTAACTTCTACCGAACGTAGCTTAAGACGCAAAACTGCTTGATATTTCATTTCCTAGCTACATTTGCAGCATTATTCTGTTCTTTAAATTAATTTGGGCCTTTCAAGGCTCCGGCCAGCACCCGAAGTTAAAATTTAATTTAATTTTACATTAATCAACAGAAAACAAGATAGGTATCAAATGAGTCTTTGAAACTCATTTTCGACAATTCATTGAGGTCTTTGGAGGAAATTGAATTTCTTTATTACAAGGATATATTCAAATAAATTTTGATATCATCCAGAAAATATAAAAATTATTTCTATTTACATAGAAAGATACTAACATATCCTTGCATCTAATTTTATGCTGCACATTTATATAAATGTTAATATATAAGAGTTTCTGATTATAGATCTTTCTGTCAAGGTTTATTTTGTTCGAGGTTAGTTAATGAGGCTGGTAATATAAATCCATTAAATAATATCACAATATGCGCTAATAAAAGAAAATATTCACCGCTGCATTTAAAAGAATTTTTCAACGGTACTTAATTGAACCGCGTGGCCTTGTTAAATAATCCGTGTCCTTAATTATATAAGCCTACAAAATGCTTCATAAGAAGAGACTACATGATATTTCGATGCGTTGTAAAACTGTGAATTTATTTACCATGACAAACAACGAAATACATAAACTTGAGATTCTTAAGATCGCCCGTCAAACGGGTGGTCCTGAAACCATCGTGCGCTGACCGCAGTTTAATATTTTGTCTCACGCTGGGAAACCTTTAACGGTATACAGATTTTGCAATGAATTTTAATCGAATGCGCCACTTATCATGGCATAAATAGTAATTAAAATACATACAAAAGTAAACGAATAAACTTAATAAGAAAAAACGAATTTCCATCACACTGTCAATTGCGATGCCAGATTGAAACATAATTATTTTGCCCGTGAAATTAGATTCTGATTAAAAACGGGTCCGCCATTTTCATTCCGTGATACGATGCTCGATTTTTAAAAAATGGTGCCGAGTGCACCGAACCCCAGCTCGATCAGATACAGCTGAGTCGACCAAACTAATCAGCCCCCTAAGCGCTTTTAAATCCCCGTGCATGGGGTCTGCGCTAGAAGGACTTGGAGGGAGGGCGAAAGATTTTCTTATGGTGGCTGTAGGATGGTAACGCTAAGCCCTTAGGAGTGGGGACACAACGGTACCGCCAACACGCGAGGGCTTGTCTAAATCCATCATACATTTTATGGGTGACGGGTTTGAAAGCCGGCCTCGAGGCGGCGAGTCTTGTCGCGTTATACTAGGTTTATGTAAAATACATAAAGTAATTGTGATCGTTTAAATATATAAAAATATGCTTCTAAACATTTAAATAATCTTTAACTTTAATATTATTATAAGCAATTTTACCGTTACTTATCAAAAATCCTAAGTAAACAAATATATTTACAAAAGGGCACATAAGTATAATCTGCCATAAAGAGAGTTCATAATGTTTACAACTTAATAAACGTTTTACACTTAAACGCCCTTGGCTTATGAAATTGGACTATTTAGGAAGTTTCCTATCTCGGGGATCACAAGCTACCCGGATTAGAATGTTATCAAAACTTTCCTACTTAAAGCGACGAACTCAGGAAATAGTCGTTACACGGATGCAAGAGAAAATGGCGCCATGGTTTTTATGCAGATTTATTTATCATTTAAGATTAGATACTGGTCTGCGTTAGAAAATATATTCACAAGATGCATGATAATCTATATATATAAAAGGAGATGTTCCCATCTATAGACGCGCGCTCAGCCGTAACTACTAATAGTAGAAAATTGAAATTTGGGACAGTTGTTTTAATTCAAAATTCGGACGCACACTAAGAAGAAATTTTAAAAATTTTAACCCTTAGGGATGAAATAGGGGAAATATAAATTCCCACGGGTAAACAAAAATAACGCGGGCGAAGCCGCGAGCGGAAATCTAGTATTAAAATAAAAACACATAAATAACACTGCATTTTTCAACACATGGGATATATCTTGAACGTGGAATTGGACGGTAAACTTACGAACAATACGGAAACTTTGAATCCCCATTCAATTTTGCGAGAGAACATTTGCATGTTTTCCTGTATTAACAAAGCGCCCTGGGGAGACTAAATACTTCCCCGACGAACTTAGAACAAAAGAGACGAGTTTGAACGGAACTAACAAACATAGATATATAGATCAAGGCATAAACAGAGTTCATTGGTGTTATCGGCACCCCACAGGCCCTATTTAGCTGCCGACTATTGCAGCGATGTGTTGCGGGTAATCAACACTTTATTGCGTCAAAAAGAAAAGACGAGGTGATAATAAGCAATGTAACACACGTAATAACCGGAATAGACGCTGGAGGCGGCGTGTCACGCCTAGTTATATCACATTTGACACGCTGGCTGGCACGTTCGACAAATATTGCACTACAGACTCAGCAAATACAAGGCGAATGTGTGTACCGTGCCATGGAGCAAACATAGGGCACAATAACAGAGAGTCGTATACGACAATATGAAATTGCGAAACACATTTTTGGGTATTGTCTTCAATGCGATTCTTGGTCACGTACACATGATACTTGTATTCTTTGAGTCGATCTCGTATGCGTCGAACGAAGGTAATGGTCCGTAACACAGAGTCATCACTATTTACTGCTGCTTAAATCACACCGAACTGCAAGAGGACGTAGGCAATGATTTCTGTATTCGAGGATATTACCAATGAATCCGAGGCGCACCCACACCGCTGCTATTTAAAAATTGCTCGATGAAGGCTTGTTAAGCCCACACGTTACATACGTTCACTGTACTAGGATACGCGAAGGCGTAGATTCATTGGATTTATTCTTTGGTCTTAACATTAACACCATCTTTTCGTGCCTCTCGTCGCAATGTTCAGCGACAACTAAGTAACATAAACTAGAGACGAGCAGAAAAATGCGGAAAGAAATTATAATTGTATGCTGCGTTCTCACCTTGTATTGTCCTCCACTTGCACTGCAGTAAATCAATGATTGCGTATAAAAGAAAACAATTAAAAACCACTAGGAAGATAAACAAGACACATTGATACAATGACGACACCACCTTCACTAAGTCACCTGTAATTTTGAACTAAAGCGTGTATACCTTGTCATACAATCGCTAACGCGGAAGGGTTCTCGATTTTTTGTTTATGCTCCAAATTTTTATGGTATCCATAAAAATGGCCAGTCAACTAAAAGACAGGCAATATAACAATGCACTTTCAATTTCTTTATAAATAGACTGACAAAGGCCCGAAAGATGGGGTAAGGTGTTTTTTGATATGCACAAAACAATAGCAGGGTTATGCAACTTTTGTTCGTGACGAATGAAGGGTTTTTTATAATGTCAATTCTGGATGCTAAGTCGAGCAGTTGTAAAAACATTAAAGAAGTTACAGTAAAAAGTGAAGGTTTCTTGATAATGCAAAAAGTATGGCTAAAAGTAGAAACAAAGGCATAAATAACCACGTTTTGAGCAGAGATACGTAAGTTATGCGGATCTCTGTCGTAAATACTAGCGATAGAATATGGAGATATGAGCGGAAATATTCGCGTGGTCATTCGTATCCTCCATTCTCCTTGCCTCTTGGACAAAATACCCGAATATCGAAATCAGCCGTTGCGTGATACATAATATGTTATGATGCGCATTTTTTCCGTCCCCTTATTCTACGAAAATGAAGATTCTTGCTCCTTTATTCGGAACAATATTGTATAATACGATTGTGTATATTTTAGCGAAAATAAATATCCATTCATATGCAACAGTTTTGTCCCATCAGAAATAGACTATCAAGCTGTGCTGTTCAAACTTTGAACACAGATTTTTTTTGCAAATAAAAAATACAGTGAAAATTCATATTAATGACTTATGATTAAGAGAATCTCAATAAAACTTTCTGCTTACCCTATTGGTAATTGTATTTTAGAGTTCCCTTGAAGAAAGAACCTTGAAGAAGAAACAATAATGATCCTTCAAGGATTATTAGTGTTTCTGTCTGTTTCTATTTTCTTAAACATTTACGTTAAATGCAGCAACATTCCTTTTTCTAATATGTCACAGACCTGTTATTTTTTGCATAAAATTAAACCATAGAAGAATGTAGGTGCCTGCATTCGTAAAGAACCAATGGATCTGACGTAAAAAAACACACATATGTAATAAGATTAATAAGTCAACATCTATAATTACATAATGTATTAACTACATAATAATATAATGCTACGCCTTAGTGATAACTACCTACTCTATAACTTTGATAAACAAATTTCTATTTTTTCCTTTGAAAATGGAAAATCATTGTAATCACGAGTATCTACGTCGCATGTGCCATCAACGAAAGCGCTTTGATGAATTACAAATGAACCTGGAATACAATGGGCCTCAATTAAGTCAAGTAATTCAATTCGGGTATCATGCCGCCTTACGTGTGTTAACTAATTTGTACAAGTTATTGTGTGTTAATTGTAATGACTGACTGCTATCATTGATATCAGACAATGTTTTGCATTCATGATAATGCGATGCTAAGTCACGCGATCATTCGTAGGCTCTATTTACTTAGGTATCTAGGTATACTTCTACCGTTAGAGTATTTCATAGATTGTTTGTTGTGTGTTTTATTACTAAGATTATTTTATTTTTGACTTAATATTTAACTTATTTCGTATATAATTATAATACAAATTTCGATTAGTCGAGGAAAACAAATATATTAATTATGAAGATAGACACAATTCTTTTAATTTCCGTGTTTGGTAACGCTTGAAGTGGGTTAAATAATTGTATTTAACAGTGGCATTTGGAGAGCGTTAAATGGGATAGTTCCCAGATATTTTTAAATCTCTGATAGTTCCTACAGAAGGTGAAATAGATCCGATTTCAATGTTAAGGGATAATCTTCTAAAGGATATATAAAAAAAAATATTATTTTCACAAAAAGTTACTTTACTTAAAATCTAAGCTGTTTTTTTCATTAGTCATCCCTTATTAATAAATCTCATTGATTGTCTTAATTTATGTAATGTCAAATAATATAGAAGTTAATTCTGCCTGTTAGTAAGCATCTATTCACAATCACCAATTATTTGGTTCAATAGCATTTTACTCCCACTAAAACGCAGCGTTTTATTTACTTAAAAATCGTCGATTGGCTTTCCACTCATGTTTTTATTGTGGACATTATCCGTGATTATTGAAACGTGATCTGGTATTGAAATATACGGGTGTTTCGCGTACAAATCAAGCCGGCAACGCCGCCATGAGAACCGGCATATCTGATTCTTTCGGTGAGAAATCTCAGTCCGCCGCGCCGCTGTGCGCCCTTAATTCCTTACGTGCCGATAGCTTTTTGTTTCATGATGATGGCAGTAGGTAGTTCAATCGTTTTTGGGTCGGAAACTTCCATTTGTGGCGTAGAATATATTTGATCGATAAGTTTTCTGCCCTCCTCTCTTAATGAGATTTTTTAGAAGCGATATTAAATAATAAATTGTTTGATTTATTTTCTACGCTGTGGTTGGCGATTCAATTTCTACGTTGGTCAATTTGTTTTTTTTTTAATGCCAATCCGTGAAATTTGCCATACATATATACACTATAGATTTTGCCAAATAGGTAGATGTTATGATATAGACAATTACCTTGAGTTTATATTTAATAGTATCATCACGAACGAACCATGTTGATACTTGATAGTCATTTCAAAAAAACGTAATATTATTAATTTTTCAATAAAAATAGACCATTTTTACTCAAATAACAGTGAGAACATTCACATTTCCATTTTATTAAATAATGAAATTTGTACATACAAATGAGTATTCTCGATAAAAAATAATTCTTAGATGAAAGTTACTCTAATATTATTATAAAAGCTGCCGCGATGTTTTTCGTGCCAACTTGGAGTGACTCCAAAAGCTGTATAACTCTGTGACACTCTTATCCTTTGGCTGACAAAACTTGGATTCAAATCAAATTATTCAACACAAACCACTTACATAACACATTGAGGTATAGTGTATTTTATAATCATTGTCTTGATCTTTTGTTCCCTTTTTGCTACAAATTCAGCTACATCGTTTTAAAATAGACTTACTAAATAAAAAAATTCAGCGTTTGTACATAGCACTGGTTTGAACTTATACTGTATGTGTGGTGTACTAGTTAAACCTAATGAGTAAAAAGCTAGACAAATGAAGAATTAAAAAAAATACGAATTTATTATGTTTGACTAATTTAACATAAATACTTATCATCGACAAATTAGACACATCAATTAATAATTCTATTTCAAATGTGGTAAAGATGTTTGCAATACCTACTCGTATATTTTATAAGATCGAGTGCACCATAGAAGTTTGTCCTTATTCACTCATATATATATTTTTTGTATTCATAACAAAAGCAAACACATAACGTTGGAATTTTGAAAAAATAATTACTTACGTAAACGGGAAACACCACAGAGATTCTACACATTATCTTGCATTTCGAAAACACTCCACTTTAAGCCGCGTAAAGCAGTTTCAATAACTATGGACTTGAGTCATTTTTTTACCCTGTCACATCTATATACTGAGTTCCAGACACCATATGACGAATGTATTTAAATTGTAGGTATTTCGTATTATTCCAGTATTTTACTTTTATGATAACGTAGGTTAAATATCTTAATACTAATTATATGCGAAAATTTTAAAGTTAAGATATATTTAGGAAGTAGTTATTTTTCAGAACACAGTGCTAGAATTTTTGTTGAGTGTGATAATTGATAGTTATACAAATCTCTAGAATAACTATCATTCCAGAGACTGGCATAACTATCATTTTAACTGTACTAGTAGCTCTAGTTGCCTACCGTGGTCGTTTAACGCCCATCTTTTCCTACAAAACTACTTAGTTGCTATGATATTTTTGTGCAATATTTGAAAATAGCAATACCTACCTTATAAACTGAAGTGATATCATACACTAATCTAGGGGTAATAATGAGGGTAAATCATTGAATGATATTATCTATACTTAGTATTATAAAGCTGAAGAGTATGTTTGATTGTTTGTTTGGTTGAACGTACCTACTGATTTAAATTGAAAAATTATTTTTGTGTTAGTCCATTTATGGAGGTAGGTAATGTTCAAGTTCAAAGAAAAGGGAACTGGCGACGTAGCAGCTATGTGTAATATTACACGAACCATCTTGCGCCATTTTGACCCCTTCACAACTCGAAACCTATTTATTATTTATTTATTCCACATACATGAAATTTGGTACATTTATTAAAGCCCATCAGCTTAGCTAGAATCCAAAATTTCATAAATGAATCTCAAAAAGATATTGATATATTTACGTTCAAAAAATCGGCATTTATGACTGAATATCTAACTTGTTAATCAAAAACCTAACCCACTTCCAGATGATCTTGAAACCTTAGATTTGGCATCAAGGTAGACTATTAGACGAATATTAAGGAAAATAATCTGAAAACTGAAAATAATTGATAGGTACTTAAACAAAGTAATAAAAATGACGGCCGCGCTCATAAGCACTAGCGCCCTGATGCTGTGCGATTGTCGGATGATTACTAATCATTTCAAAAAAGTAATGATATCCCATCAAAAACATAAATGTGAAATGAAATTCAAGTTCAATATATAGAATATGCGATGTTTGTTTACTACAATTTCTGAAGTTTGGTTTATTGATAAAAACTAGCCAATTTAAATCCTGATCTTGAATTACATCCCAGGTGAAATAAATGCATTGTGTAAATAATTGTCTGTAAATTATTAGTCTGAACTTGGCACCCAAATAGATATCAATTCTTTTGTCGGCGAAGTCAACAACAACGCATATTCTTTATATTGAACTTGGCTTTCATTTTTGGCTTTCAGTTTCACTGAAGGTTTTGTGTCATATTTTTCCAAAAATATCTTCAAGCCTTTTATCTGTGGCTGCACTTGTGTCAAGCCATGTGTGTGGCCTATTCTATTTTTCTCGTTCTGGCGTATTTATCACACTTTTGCTTTGATTTTCCTATAGTGATGGACGGAATATGTTGGTAATTAAAATAGTTCCAATTCGAGAAAGAATGAAATTCTCAAAATTTCAACATATTTTATTTGTGAGATTTCAAAGTGTTTCATTTACACACGGTTTCATACTTTCAGCTTCAAAAATTTCATTTAAAACACTTAGGTTAAATGTAAAAAAGCACTGTTCTCAGCGGATGGTTGCTATTATGATAACTACTCGTATCTGTATGCTAAACATCAGCCCGATCCGTGATTACGTTGCTTCCGTTCAGTCAATCGCTCTGTTTTCCTTTCACTGCTTAGAGCTGTAGAAATATAGATATTAAAAATTGACATTATACCATTACCTTGGTTAATTTTAATAAGTATACCTACCGCCATCATTACGAGTATTAATATTATCTGATTATTCTTTTTTCTTATAAAATAATGGTAAGCCGAGAAAACGTGGTGACGCTGCGGGCGGAGCTAGTGCACTATATACAACTCTCCAGTTTTCGTAGTCACACCCACCGCAGCTCACTGGCTCGGAGCCAACGCTCGCTCTTGTATTAATACACACCAGAACTGGTATTAACAGGCCGCCTTGTTACTCTATTTCGATACAGAGTGTCTTTTGTCTCTAACAAGAAGCCTTTGATATTTTGAAGTGTCGAGCGCTACAACGTTATTTTAAGGATTGACTGCACATTATTTATTAATGGTTAACCGAATCACTCCAGAGCCACTGTTTCGGTTTCGGAGCATCAATGTGTCACGTTTTAGAGTGAGCGGAATTTGAGTAGAAAGCTGAGCAAATGAGTGTGAAACGTGTACAAGTTTGTTTCGGCCTTGTTTAGTGAAATACATTATGCTGGCTACATTATAGAAGTTATTTAACAAATACACTATATTATCAGTTAAATTATAATATGGAATGTCTAACAAGTGATAATGTTTCAATACAGTTAAACTAGTATTATCTAAGTAGGTAAAATTTTGAACAATTACGGAATCTTCGTCATATAAATAATTAGCCTTGACAAAAACTTGCTTGGAACTAGCAATCTATCCTTGCCTCTCAATCAAATATCTGCTGATTCAACGGATACTAACAAAAACGACTTCACGACATAAGATATGTCGCATCAAAATCCTTATTACTTTTTAATCTAAAATCCAAACGTCGGTTCTCTGTTTACTTTGAAAGTCAGAAATAAAATAATTTAACGGCAACTTAATGATAATTGGACGTAAGATGTTCAGAGCTAATTTTATATTTAATGCAATTTATTCAAATATTGCGATTTTATGGGACGTGTTGAAGATACGATCCGGCATTTTGTCCTCCGAACATTTCAGTGTAATTTTTTCTCCATCTCATTTTGTTTCTGTCCGGTCTCGGCGTGTTCCAATCTGGCTTTGTTTGTATACAGCAGTATTTGGGATTCCATGTAAAGATCTTTAGATATTGACGCCTTACCCGGACTTAGCATTCGGTCACCGTGTTATACGATCTAAGCCGGTTTATGTAAGAATAAACTACGAGGAATATGTTAGTATTAAGAGGCTTTTTTTCTGTATAAAGGTTTGCTCTTATTAGATATGTATAATGAGTTATAATATTTTCTTCTGTTGATACATCGGTATCTATGAAGGTATATATGAAAACTTTTATTAATATACGAAAACATATAATATAATAATATAGCAGTAACATATAGCAGTAATAAGTAATATTACATCATATCGATAATTTTTCCATTCCTTCACAAAAACATACTCTTATATAATGCCACGGAAACTACAAAGGATAGGTGCATGTATATAATATACTCTTTTTATGATAATATTTAAATGAGCTCATTTTCATCAATTTACGTATATAGGTATGCAAGGAAATTCCTTAATGATAAGCTTAAGGACTAATTTACATTGAATCTCGAAATTGGTGATTGCCTTGTTACCGCAATATTTGCATATAAAGTGACACATTTTCATCAAACAATTCACACTGCACCTCCCACCTCATGGCTTTCTCTCCACGTCATTACAGGAAAAAGCTCCCCCACCCTAAGGATGCTCCCTATTTTCACAGAGGTGATCTTTCCAATAGCATACGAATGTCTAGCTAGCTTCCCGTCCCGTTGCTAACAAGAAATGCATTTCCTGCACCCCTTTAAATAGCGACAGCAAAAAAGTATGTAGGTATTTTTTAAAATATTTTGTCATATTTCAATATAATTACATTAGCAAATTGCTCATTGCGGAAGTCGATCCGCATACTTTTGAATATAAAACAATAGAACAATAATTAGACAACTAAGGACCGATTTTTCAATAGTCAGATATTTTTTTCTGCGGAATAAATATGACAGTTTGACAGCTTTTATATAGAAAATCTGTCAAACCGCCATATTTATTCTACAGTTAAAGGTTATCAGTACGTCTAGTATGAGTTTTGATAGTTTCTGATTCGAACGATCGAATAGTTTTGTTTCCATACATTTCACACCAGCGCCTCTATCGGAAACTATAATGAACTAGAATTGACAGTATGAGTTACAAAGTAATAAACTACTCGATCAATAAGTACGTATTCGAATAGTGTGGCAGTATGAGTTACATATTTGACATTTGTTTGACAGTTTACTCGAAAACTATTGTAGTTAAGGTTCTCACCTTACATTTTTATGTGAGTTTGGTACATCAATACGTTTTTTTGTGTTTCTAAACACTAAAATTATGTCTGCACGGTGGTACTTTGCATGGAGGGCCATGCAAGACGAAATAGCGCATGAAGAGAGCTGTGACAATCATTTTTAAGCCGTATCTCCGATACACACTTTACTCAGCGCTACCGCCTTAAATCACCATTCCTAAAAGTGTTAATAAATACACATAATTTAACCGAGATTTTTAATTCTATTTTCATTCCTAGAGTGTTTAACACAATTTATTATCATTAAAATAAATTGCGACTGACTTGTCCGCGACATTATAAAATAATATAATTTACAACAAATAAAAACTTTTATGTTTTTCTTTCATTCAACTTGCTTTTTAAATAATAAAAACGGCTAAGAAAACGTCACAGTGACAGAATCGCGTGTCTCTTTCCATTTACATGTGTGTAAGAGAGATATAAATATATAATGTGAAGTTCGTCTAATCGAGTAAAACTAACTCGCTATCGTTTAAACGTGAATTCGAAACGAGCAACTCATACTACCGCTTACATCGTAAACTGACAGTTTGGCGAGCTAACGAAAACTATTGTAGTTTACTCGTTTTAAAAACTCGTACTAGACGTACTGACGATTGGAAAATCGGCCCTTAAACATATACGAAAGGTTTTTTAACTAAAGGTAAATTCAAACTATGAAATAATATAAAAAACCGACCAAGTGCGAGCTAGACTTGCGCATCGAGGGTTTTATAAAACTTATCTAAGTATATAAGTTACAAGTATACCTAGACATAAACGTGATTTTATACCTAAGGGTTTTGGTTTCTTTTCATTTGGTGCGGTACTCTAAAAATGAATAATTATGAAATTAAATAAAAACTAAAGAAATATTATAAAAATAATTGGTAAGTAGGTATGGTGAATGCAAAAGTCATAATGGAACGAATCTCTTAAAACTTGGCTTTACTTTGAAAAGCTTTGATTTTAGATTTTTTATTTTTTTATATATTGTTTTTGTTTTTTTTTATCATAGGTACTTCAATTAAGAACATACGTACATACATCAAAACTGTAAAGCACATGATCGTTTGTAAAGTATCTTTAATAGGAAACGATTTTATACTATTAATACATATTTGGAATATTCATAAGATACGTACTATTCGTCATCATAGAACCCTCTGGTTGAATTAGAAGGATGCTTTTAAAACTTTTTAAGCTATCCAAAAATTCATTCCGAAACTTATTAGTCTGCTAGAAAAAGGATAGGTTCACGAATTCTATAGTATTGTTAATCGAACACGTTTGCCATTGGACAAAAAGATCACTCCTTCTATCAGCAAAAATATCCAATCTCAAATATTTCATCGTAACTTGTAAAGGCAGCTATTTTGAAATGCAGCGTTTGCACAATCGGTAGGTATTACCTATAGCAGAGACAATTCTTTAGATTCGACATTTTTTTTATTTAGCCCACTCCAATGCGCGAAAAGTTCAATTCTCACGCGCGAATGGGAGATGAAGCAACTCGCTCGAATCTGAAACGATGTGAGCGAAATAAAAAGTTATTTTTATGCGGACGCTATAGTGCCCGCACTTGCAATCTCGACGCCCCATCTCGCGAGGAAAATAACAACATTATATCACTTGCTAAAGTACGAAGCAAGATTCGAGAAGGTGCAATATGCACGTGAAATTTTATAGAATCCATGCTGCAGTTTCCGAAACTCTGACTGCATGGAAAGTAGGGTCACGGTGCGCGCTGTCACATAATGTGACGGTTTTACATTCGCGTTTAAAAGGTTTTCGGAATGTGCGTAATGCAAAAACGGTGTTAATATTGCATTTTATGTGTTTAGAGAGTTTAAGATTGTTGATTAAAATTTTTGTGACTCGTCTCTCGACTGCCCGTTGCATGGGAAGACGCTCTCGGCCTCTGTGAGAGTCGTAAAATTGCATAATGATAAATAATTAGTTAATAAATTTAATAGTTTGCAGTTATCATTGGGTACATTATATGCGACTGCTTACCAAAATATGGCATTGAATTAAAATAAAAAATATATAGACAGTTTTTGACAATAACAAATTTGTGATTTTAATCTTTGGTGTCTCGTTTATAAAACACACTCGTCAAAACTAATCTAAACTGTTTTTGATACAGAATGAAATGCTATTAGTTTTACTCTTTATTGTTATAATTTACTCGAAGATACGCAAAGTGCGCAAGTGAAAATTTAAATAATCAGATGAACATTTTTATATATTTAAACATATTTGTATTACCTCTGAATGCTTTATCACTATTGAAATATTTCAGAGCATGTTTGAAATTACCGAATAAAACATTGTGTTTCCATAGATAATAAAACAGTCTGAACAGCCACAAGCAAGTAAACAAGGTGAGGGCAAAAGGTCCTCTCAATAATACATGAGTCACTCGGCCAATTTTCTATCGGATGCCCCCGAAGGGCGAGCGAGCTGACGGGGTAATAACAAAAAATATTTACCAAAACTCGATGCGAATAAAAAGATGTCCCTTAATACGAGCCCAGATGCAACCCACCTATTATATTATTTGTTCCCCAAAAAGGTCGGCGAAATATGAATGTGGGTAATGCAAATTCGAAATTCTCCGGCGCCAACAAAACGCTTTTGGCGCGATCTTTCTTTTCAGCAACAGCACCTCTGGGATAAATGTTATCAAAGATAGATAAGTGGGGTCGGCGCCTCGGGCTCCGTCTTAGGTGTTTCCTAAATAATTCCCTTTGGTTGGAGTAGGCTGATTTTGTGAAGAGTCCTCTCTGACGAAATTGCGTGCCTATCCATAGAGAGCTGAAGGAGCGCGTATGAGATATCTATAGGTATAGGTAGGTACATTTTAAGAAAGTCCGTATCCTTTCCCCTTTCCTATGCAAATTTAATGCAATTTAGGAAGTATGTTTTAGATTTACCTAAAGTATAAAACAAACGAAGTAAATAATTATGAGCATTACTCATTTATATATTAATATACATCAATAAGTTTAAGCAGTTATATACGAGTTCACATAAATACTATTTTTCGTTTGATTTTTAATAATAAGTAAATTATTGTTACGTCGATTGGGTTTCCTTATAATTTGGATCCCAATAGGTAATTACATATTCATAGCAATTATAGATTTGAAATAACCTATTGCTCTGTTATACAACAGTAGGTTGGTCATATTAAAGTATTTGGCATTTTAATTAATTAAGTTTAAAACTAAGGTACCTATTGTTAGACTTCGGTCTTACCGACTTCAGAAACACTGAAAAGTTAAAAATAATATAAGAATAGGTACAGACAACATCACACTTCTATATTGAAGTCGGTGCCAAATTTTAAGACTTTCTAGGAGATCATCGTTTGGACATAAGGACAATGATTAAGGTTTCGCTCGATTTTCATGAGATCCCATCATTAGATCCTAACCTTGGTAATCTTGGAATCATCCTAGGACTATACTCTTTTGAATACAAAGATAATTTTGAAAATCGGTTCAGAATTGGTGAAGTAATCGCGTAACATACACACTCATTACATTCATTACAAATAATATGTACAGTAAGCTCCTTGTCAAGCTATACTGATTGGACTTTGGACCGTTCTTACGACGCTCGTAATAGCGGCGGTTTTCGTGGTGCAAATGTAAAGCTTGAATGGGAGCTTACTGTACTCGACGGACAAATCAAAAATATTAAAAATTACTTTCAGAAACAAAACTAAATGAAGTAAAATAAACAAATTTTTATTGTCACATTTGCCTGGTTGTATGGAATTGAGTCGATTTCATGTAGGTCTGGACATTTTTTTATTTATATAAATTATGTTTTTCATAACTTATTTCATAATTTACAACGTTAACATACGTCAATTGACTATACTCACACGCTGTCGCTTGTTAGTTTGTTTTGTTTATGATTTGCTTTAAATTTTCGAGATTTCTTGTTCTTTATTACGTGGCTAATAACGTTCTTTGATTGATTGCAATAATTATTATTATAATCATTGTATGGGTATGTACTATGTGTATTGCTCTAACGAAAAAAGTGTTACTTCAACTTACCTCAAAATCAGATTAATTTTAATATATAATTCGATTTCGAAGATTGTCCATAGTAATTGATGTGGACGTATTGGAGCGAAAAATGTATAGTCGCAGAGCAATGTCCTTTGTTTGCTGGATGTTTAAATTCAGCAGAAAATCTGGAAATTTTTAAGGTATTTGAAGGTTTAAATCTCTTTTAATAATTAACTTAATAAAATAGTAAGGGTATAGATTTTTTTTGAAAAAGTAGAGGAACTTGAATTTGGACTAGAATTTGAATTTGTTAGAGACAGCGTCATACATAAACCATGACTAGCTGTAGGCAACGTTTTATAGGATAAATCTCTTCATCCAAGTGAACTGAAGATTATTCATAACTTCATTGAAATCGATCAGTTCAAAATTTTAAATACGATTGGTACATACAGCGTAAATGATAGAGTCACAAGCTAAATAACTTTCACCGGAAAAAAACAAACAGGTGATATTTTTTTTGCTCCCTGTGCACCACAACCTTTATATCTAGACAAGTTAAGAGGAAACACTAAGGTCGAGAGAATTCAAAAAGAGGTACATATCTGTGATTTGTATTGTTGTCGAGCTCAGCGCGATAGAGACAACGTAGCTCTGACCAAAGATTCCAATGACAAGTCTACACAAAATAGACTTTTCGTATTTCTATGTTTTCTCCTCTAAAACTAGGTCTATTTAAATACTATATGCATAAAAAATTAAAGAAAGGTTTTGGCTGTGTTGCTATGTTTTGCTTTTTTCACATAATCTCGTCAAATTTGTTTGCTTGATGTTTGAATTAACAGCAGAAAATTTGACCCGTTTTTTAGGTTTTTGCATGTTGAAATCTCTTTCAATAATTAAATTAATAGAAAAAGAAAACACAGGACCATGCTAATAATGGAGATAGATAGTTTTTTGCAAAAAGTAAATGAACTATTGCCATGTAGTTAGTACGTTTTTATGGAAGTACGGGCCGTATGATTACCACCTAAGAACCGTGCTCCTTGTGTATCGCAAGCTTAACGCCACTCATTGCTTGTATGAAGTTGAAGTCTACGAAACCGAAAGTCCGCATTCAAATGTATGATTCGTGACGTACCTACCAGCCGTAGCCTGCGCGTTATGGCGCGCTCGTAAACCGCGTCCATTCAACGAGACAATAAACCACGATGCGGATCAAACGGTGTCACTAGAGCCAAGTTCAAGTGCGCCATTATGTTGCACAACAGGCAATAAACGCTCGAATAAAAGTTTAGTGGCCCTGCCAGTCTACGGTTCCGTAGATGATCGGCTTGCTTTATAGGTAGGTGGCGAAGGCTAAGACGCTTGGTCTGAGTTTGGCATAAAGGGATATGATGCTGTGACATAATGTAAGTATCCCGAATCGGGAGCAAAGTGTGTTTTTCTTACATTTTTAGACATCAAATTTTATTGGTATACTCGTACTTTACCAGTGTACCCAGTGGAAAATCTGATAAATTTCAAAAACTGTGTTTACAATGAAATCGATACCTAGAGTCAGCATGACCTGTTTGATTATTAAAATATTAAAAAGGATAATCGTGTCATATTATCCCTTCTGCCCATAGTTGTAGCAACTTTGCGCTTTATGAATTCAAGAAAACAAGTTGAAACTCAATATACAAGATCCTACACTTACGGACCGATTACCATATCTCCAGCCGACATCCTGTTCCATTCGAAGCACCGATAATTTAGGAGACGTACTCCATAATATGAAGTCATAGAATCACATATTTGTGTTTTATACATATTTTAACAATGCTTACCAAAATCGGTGCTTTATTGTCACAAAATCGACACACTAAAGAGGTTATATAAAACCAGCTTTACTTAGAGATCCTATTTTAGTATCAATATTGTAATATACCTACTTACTTCGAGAAATAATCCTATTAATATGAATAGGTATGTTACAAATGTATGCATCATTTATTTTTTGTATCACTTTCTAATAGAACTGACTGATTTACATCTTAGTAATGCTTAAAAGTTTTGGGATATAGGTAAATCTTATCTTTCGAAATAAATTCGGTCTGGTGTTCGAAATTCATAAATGAATCAATATTTTTAACCGACTTCATTATGTCATCTAATAATAATTATAAACCCTAAATAATGTTGATATAGGTACGATTACATTAGTTTAGTAACTAACTGAACTAGTGTACTATTCATTTGAATTTTTAAATGTTGATGTAATTTTATTTTTATAGAAAACTTTATTTACATGTTTTGAAAACATAAGTAGGTACAAGCATTTATGTCAATCGATTTAAGTTAAATGACATATGATGCGGCATTATAATTAGATATAGGTATTATATACATTATGTTATAAAATATGGGTGATAAGTTATTTAAATAACCTACCAACTACGAAAATTTCAAAGCTATCATGTAAAATTTTGCATGCAAATTTCTTCATGTTTTAGGGCTGTCATCTTAAATAAGATTTTTTAAACTAGTGCACCCGTAACTTGGCTTAATAATACCTCTCTCTTATACAGCTTCGCCTAACGCGGTCACCGAAGAATTTTCCCTGGCAGCGGTACCCTAAAACAAAACACGATGTCACTTAACGATATCGTATGCACGACATTTATATGAGTTGGCTATTTTTATCCAGCACACTCGTAAAATGAGTAGACTAGGGGCAGACAGCTGTATTATGATGTGACGCGCGGTGAATTCCAGTGTTTTGATGATGAATCAACAAGTTTGAACATAATGACTATTACTTCAGTCTACAATCTGTCTTTCGATACCTACTTACTTGAGGATATTTTTATTTTGTTACAGATGCATAAGGAACATGGATGACAACTCTACAGTACCAGGTATAAAGAATTTCAATATTAGCTTCTTTTTTTTAATTTAAATATGCCTACTATTTTTTTTATTGGTGGTCAAGATGATAGAAAATAGAATCTTGATCTTAAAATTCATATGAATAGTTGGTTAATCTATAACTAACTGAAATTAATGTAACTTTTCACTGATTCAGTTAACTCTGGGTCATATGCAATTTTACAGTGAAAGATCTCTACA
Organism: Schoenobius gigantellus; assembly: GCA_963935595.1. NCBI lineage: Eukaryota > Metazoa > Arthropoda > Insecta > Lepidoptera > Crambidae > Schoenobius > Schoenobius gigantellus. The sequence continues at coordinate 15,401,060 of OZ012551.1, read as the reverse complement.
ATGATATTCGAAAGCTTTTGAAAATTAAGGATGATTTCCCTAATGCTTAGATGAATAATTATGTATATTGTAACTTCTTGATTAAACAGAGCCAAGCGGTTCTTCACTCCAAGCTAGCGGCTAATGCTCTATAAAGCACAAATTAGGCCGCATATGGAGTACTGTTCGCACCTCTGGGCGGGAGCTCCCAAATATCAGCTCGACTCACTGCAAAGGCATGCACTCCGCATTGTCGGTGATCCCAATATCACGGCCACAATGGAGACGCTGGAGCAAAGGAGAGACTTTGGTTCTCTCTGCGTGCTCTATATCGGCTCTTTAACGGACAGTGCTCTGAGGAGCTGTTTGCAATGGTACCCTCTTCACCTTTTTACCACCGCACAACCCGCCATCGCAGTAGAGTTCCATCCATATTACTTGGAACCAATCTCGTCTAGTACAGTTCGGTTTCCTGCGGTGTTTCCTGCGAGCTCTACGATATGTCCTTCTTCAAACGAGGCTTAAGAAGAGCATTTCTCTCCAGGTAAGCAGTGACAGAACTGTGCCCTTGGCAGATGCCCAGATGTCCATGAGCGGTGGTTACCACTGAACATCAGATGGGCCACTGGCTCGTCTGCCACCGTTGGCAATTTAAAAAAAAAACATTAAAAATTTAATTAAATTAAATAATAGCATTGCTTGCGCCAATGCCCGCCTTTGTCTGCCTTGGAAGCATTGTGCCTTAAGGTGTAATTAAGTTTATAAATATTTATTATTATTATAGATGTACGAAATCTTAAAATACAGTCGTCATTATACACTTGTCCTTTTTTTGTAAAACTCGCACAAATTTTAATGGTTTTTCATCTCACCTCATGGCGAAAAAAAAAGTGAACTTCCTGCATTTCTAAGACGTCTTTTCCTTTGTGAATTGTAATGTTGGTAATATTATTGAAATTAGATAAGATTGCGCAGAGTTCGAGTGATCGCCTACTGCGCAACGGGTCGCGGGTTCGATTTCCGTAGGTACGGGACAAATATTTTGTATGGCCTACAGAAATTTGTTCCGGTCTGGGCGTATGTGCATGTGATATTCTATGTTTGTAATTGCACCCACGACACAGGAGAAAATCCTAGTGTGCCTCACACACAAGTGTGGCCGACGTTTTTTATTCAAAAAAAAAAGAAAAAAGTTTATTATTACCAAATGGTAAAAGGTAGCCAAGATGTAGGTACCTACCAGCCAGTACGTTTTTGGTTCTTTATACACAAAAAAATGTATTAAGATTAAGAACCAAAACCTTAGTAGCATTTGAATTTGACATTACTTAATAAAGAAAAACATGAAAACGGAGGGAATTGCAGGTAGGTTGGCAGGCATTTAAAGGTTTATATGAATAATGTATTTGTAGTTATTCGAGTAGGTAGGTAGGTACTCAAGTGTGACAATATGCAAAGTTCTTTAGAAATTAATAATTAATTTATGTTTAGACTTCAAAATACAAAATATCGATCATTACCTATGTACCTGTAGGAACCACGTACTAGGTACTTTCGTCTTCCAAATTTGAAAACATTTACTTAAGCAATTCCAGCCGTCTTCAAAAGTGTGAGTATTAAAATAGTCGTTCATACAGTGGAAACAATGGGATATCTGTGACAGCTATAGCATAAAAAATCCCTGAAGCAGTCAAGTCTGTTTGGGCCCGATCAGCTGTTAACCATGTGACGTCGGTTCGTAAGCCCGCGGCCAGCTCGAGGCCCATAAAACTCAACACGTCATCCGGACTATAATGTTCTATTAGAGGCAATTGAGCACTCCTTACGATTTTACGATTTTGACGCGGGCGCCGTACGCGGCACGCGCCCGGATCGTAAAAAGCTACGGTCACCTGTGGCACTGTGTCAATAAAATTTCGTCAATGGCCCCCGTTTTAATGCGCCAATTATGGCTGGATGTTTCATTCATCGGCTACATTTACGACGCAGTAGACCACTCGGTTCCTTGGCGCCGGGCTATAAATGTTCCGGTAGTTTTATAATCGATTGTAAATATGTTATTGACTCCACTCGTCAAAATTAAGTCGACGAGCGAACGATTGTAAACGTGAAAAGGATTTGTGTACGGGAACACAATAATCTACAGACATAAAGTGCTTATTTTTTTATATTTTCTCTTTTTATTCTTTTGTCTCAAAATAAGTCTCATTCAAGTTAATTAATTCATTAGACTTATTACCATAATCCTCATAAAGGCGGGAACAAACGCTTAAAATAAAAGCGCAGCTCAGCAGAATTTGAACGGACACGTATTTCTACGCCATGATCCATAACTCAAATGACTGCATACGTCAGGAATATAAAGGAGGTTCTCGGGATACGCTCCACCTAAAATAGAATGGCCGACAGTTCCGCCCACGCCACGCGCGGTCTCATTGGATAAATTGAGAAAAACTAGTTTGCCAGTCTCCGCTTTGTCCAATCAACGCGCGGCAAGTTTCAAAAGGCAATTTAGAAGACATCTTGCGAGGATCGTTTATCTCTTTCATATTGTATGCGAGTGAATGAGCAGCAATAGTTGTGTTTGTGTGCGTTGCTCGGTGATTAGTTAGTTTCGGAGCAGGCCGCCTAGATGGCGCTGTTTGGTTGATCGTTCATCTGCTGTTCACTAGGTGGCGCTGACTCGGGACTATGTGTGCTACAGTACTGGTGGTGAATCAGCTGTTGGTAGAGTAGGTATGAATGATGATTTCGGTATTGACAATGACATTGGCATTGCGATCAGGCAGCTAATACTTTAGGCTTAGTTAGATGGTCTTAGCTAAGTATGTATGTACAAATGAGTTTGATATATCTAATTAAAAGTTATCTCATTATCAATAGGTATATTGCAATTCTGTTATAAGTATGCCATTGCGAATAAACTTCTGCCCACCTACTATCTTACAACTATAAGTGAGAAAAATGCCTGTTGTTGATTACAAAAATAATATTGGTAATATATAGATAGGAAGGGGATCTACCTACCTACTTAGAAGTCCTTTTAATATTATTAATATGTAGATAATTATTTAAAAAAAACAATAATGTTCTTTTAGATAATAAGTGAATAGGTAGGTACTATGAGAGATTGTAGGAATTACCTATACATAGGGACCTACCAAGATCACTGGGGAGTGAATTTTTGTGCAGTTGTTATTTTAATATTTTTCAATTAAAGTAAATTAGGTTTTTTATACTTATATTTATTTAATCTCTACTTAATACGTTGGTTCTTAGACTACCCACTGAAGTAATAAAGCCCCTCAATATAAATAGTTGCCACACCTAAAATACTTTATTTAAAAAACTTATAAACGGGACAGTCGAGGCAGCCTCCTGGCCGTGGTCCCGGAGCGTACGGATGGTCCCTTTTTAAAGCATTGGCAGTCATTGCACAGCCCTTTGCCCCAATTTAAAAGATTATTGTAATGTTTTGTTGTCCAATTAACATAGATTAAGGCATTTTTACTAACACAATGGATTGTAATTAATATCTGAAATAAATTATTATTATTATTATCCTTTATTTTAAATAGTTCTTAAATATAAATTTTTTTATAACATAAATATAAAAGATATAAATATTATAAAAAAACCTACACTTAGCGGGTCCATCGGCAGCGAGACAGTACCCAAACTACCGGTGGTTAGGGCTGCAGGGTAAGGAACCTCCTGACAATTCGTGCCGTGCCAAGGATTACCGCCTTCTGTATCAGGCCCTTGATCCATCCGCCCAGCGAGAGTCTCTCAAGATGTTGGTCAAGACTCTTCGCTATTAGACCATTCACAGACACCACTATCGGGATAATGACAGTCGAATCCACATCCCACATGGCGGTAACCTCATGAGCCAAGTCAAGGTACTTGCTGAGCTTGTCCTTCTCAGCTTTCACGAGGTTCTCGTCATGGGGGATGGTGACATCGACTATCATTACCCGGCGTTGGGACCGGTCTATTAGCACGATATCAGGCTTATTGGCTGCAATAAACCTGTCCGTGATGATAGAGCGGTCCCAGTAGAGCAAGGCACGACCATTCTCAAGAACTGGCGCTGGTGTGTATTTATAATACGGCACCTCAGTCTCAACAAGGGCGTATCGGAGAGCAAGTTGCTGGTGAATGATCCTGGCTACTTGGTTATGCCTGTGCAAATACTCACTGTTAGCAAGATGCGAACAACCAGAGACTACATGTCGGAGGGACTCCCCAGGGCGGTGGCATGCTCGACAGATGTCGACGGTTCCGTCCTTCATTATGTATTTTCTGTAGTTGTTCGTCTTGATAACCTCGTCTGCAATTGCACAGGCAAACCCCTCGGTTTCTCCAAAGAGGTCCCCAAAGCGTAGCCAGTTCACTGACGCCAGCTCGTCCACATCAGGCCCAGTAAGGGAACGATAGAACCGGCCGTGCAGCTCCTTGCTCTTCCATACGTCCTTCCGGTCATCAGTGCTTAGCACCGATGGTTTGCGCCAGTTCTCCTTCACCATGGAGATAGGTGTGAGGCCTTTATCAACTGCTACTACCTCTCGATGCACACCATTCTTGCTGTTACGGAAATACTCCCTGAGACTATACACCTCGCGGTTATGGAGGTTCTTGGCGTTTAGAAAGCCACGACCCCCCAGTTTCCGTGGGATGTATAGTCTCATAACAGACGATCGTGGATGGTGGATGAAGCATGCGATGAGATGTTAGCAGTTGACGAACCTTTCTGTCCAGAGCGTCTAACTCAGTTTGAGTCCATTTCAGTATGCCAAAGGAGTATATCAGTAGAGGCATCACCCATCCGTTGAAGGCACGCGTTTTATTGCCTCCCGACAAAAGGCTGTTAAGAACTTTTGTCAGACGCCAATAAAAGCGCTCCTTTAGAGACTTCTTGATATCAACTTCCGATACACCCAATGACTGTGACATACCAAGATATTTGTAGGTCTCGATCTCGGAGAGGGATTTGAGCGTAATTGTCTCTGTTATTATTATTATTATTATATTTATAAATTTGAAGAATACCTACAATATTCGAAATAAAACCACACTTTATAAAAATATAACTAGGTACAGATAATTACTTGGATTAATTCTTCAGTCAGTATTATAAAACATAAAAAACAAAACCCTGTATCAATCTATCTGGCTGGCCATCGTGATTATCTATGGCTTAAAGTTAACATAGCATAGATTCCTTCTGCAATAATAAATCACTACTTCATATTAAATAGGTACCTATATGGGGAATACAAATAGAAAGCTTCAAAATACTTACTTTTATAACAACTATTGTTAATAACGGGAAAAGTAAGTTTTTTTTTGTTTTCACTGTAGTTCAACGTATCATGTAAAGAATTTCAAAGCTACACCAGTACCTAATAAGCGATTGAAATTAAATGTTATTGCTACCATCTGCTCACTCCACACCGACCATAATGTTCTTCCACCATCGGCCATATACGAAAAAACCAACGACAATCACAAATGTGGTAGTCAATCGGTTATAAAACGATTCTCGTTACGATAATACCTCGCCTCTATACAGGTAAGTCGGTTTCTTAGCAATCGAATGACGAAATCGATTGCTTATGGCAACATTGTATCGATCACGAGTCATTGGGGAGGCCATTACGGTGCCGGTAGAGCCATTGAATTGGCTGTGGCATCTGATAGAGGAGGTTTCGGACGAGCTGTATAAATAAAATCGAATTGAATTGCTTTTATTCGTGAAACAATTAATAACAATATGGGTGTACAGGCGCCAACAAAAATGCTTGAATATTTCCTACCGTGCATTTACACTGACGAAACATCTACAAAAAAACATGTTTTTTAAACATGTTTCTGTCCATTTTTATGAACGCGTTTCCATTGTCAACACCCCAACAAGTTGCAATTGCAAAATATATATTAAGACTTTGACAGCCGACAGTGCGAACGCGATCGTGGACAAACCCATAAAAAAACGTTGACAGACAACAAGTTTTGAGGCGATCCTAACGCAATCTGCGACAAATCTTAGGGTTTGTTCCGAATCCAATAGCATACACAACAGGTTTTGAGATTTGTATCATACAACAGGCCAGACATTTTAGTTTGACCTTTGGAACACTCGAAATAGCAGCAGTTTTCGTAGTGCAAGTGTAAAAAAGTAAGTACCGTACACCAAGAGCCTTATTGCACTATTTAAGAACGTTTTAACTAAAAACATTTTGACATCTGCCAGTTGTCAAGGTTTTGTCAAATGTTTGGGAACGGAAACGTTTCTGATTTGGTTTAAGTATTGTAGGTACATAGTGTGATTGCCCCTCAGGTAGGTACAACAGATTTATAGACATTACTTTATTTCATGTCGATCCTATAAAATATTATTTACAGACATTACCTACTTCAGTGACTCTACATTTCGTAAAAATATGCACCTACTGAATTTATTTGGCTTAAGTAACTGAATGTACCTAGTCAAGGCTTCTATAGTTTTGACCGAGATAGATAGGTACAGGGAACATATTATCCGGAGCAGCCTTAATGAATTTGTAATTTTTACGCAACACGAACTAACAATTTATTCATGTCGTGTATGCGTTTTGTATGCGACAGTACAAGAAAGCCAGAGACGTAGCCGCCAAAGCTTGCGCCAAAGCGTTGAGGATTAATCGAAAACCACTTTGTATTGTTTTATAGTTCAACGTTTAAACAACAAGTAGTAAGACTACATGTGTGAGTAAATACCACGGCTAACTGGAGATTATCAGCTGTAGATTACGTAGAAAGATTGGTAAAACTGGTTCAGATAATACTCCAGCATGAGTTTGACCTAGAACTGCACATATTTTACAACATAACTACAGTGTTTTTTTAGACAACTATATTGGCAAACAAGCTGACTGTCCACCTGGTGTTAAGTGTTTACAGTCGACTATAGTATACTACATTGTGCAAGTTTTAATAGACTTGCAAATCTACACTGAAAAAAAAGATAATATTATGTATTAAAAATTTGTTCTCTTATTTATAACGTGCATCTTATTCATGCAACTTATTTATATACGAGCGCACAAAGGTGCATGATTAAAGTAATAAAGTATAGTTGGTTGGCCGTAGTAAGATTACTTTTTGGATGCCACTATGGTTTTTGTGGATTTTATCAAGAACTTGATCACTTTTTTAGCAAGTCGCAAAGCTTGAAATGATGAATCATTTTATCTTATTAAAGTTAACAATTATAAATGTTTACAAAGGTGATGTTACCAAAATTAAATAAGAAAGTTTATTGTTTTGAATATGTTTACTTAATAAGCGCTCAATCATTTCAAATTGATTTTCATAATAATTTGTTGGTTTGTAGTTTTAAAAATGTTAATGAATAATTTTATTATATTTTGCTCAATCAAGCAAAATTTCTACTTGAAAAGCGACCATTTTTTTAGTGTAAAACCCCGAACAAGAACGTCAATGTACGTTGCCAACTTGTGACAAAAGACGTCAAGTCACAGTATCCATTCATTTCACTTGCTACCTAGAACTGTCATTTCTGAAAAATAGGTACTTAATATCCATTACTGCTATTATGGATGCCGCCGTAACACATAATAATCACTACGCTAGTAATGGATATAAAGTTTCTTTCAAAAATGACAGTTCTAAAATACAAATCGTAGTTAGTAAATAAATAATAAATACGCCTGCAGTCGTATCAAACCGGAACAGCAGTCCAAACAGCGGCAGAAATGTAATAGGTAAGATAGAGGTACTCGTGCAGACGTCACCGGTACAGTCTCGCTCTGGTAAAATTGTGGATTTCGACGTAGGTAACATCAAATGAGCGTAATGTAACGCTTTTGCTTTTACCCGCTTAAATAACAGTTGCAAAGATTCGTTTAGGATATTTACAAATGATACAAGGACAAGGAGGTATGTAGTATTTAGGTATTTCTATGTGCTATATAAATGAAAAAAAAGTGGTCTAGCAGATTTCATCCAAATCGTGATGATATTCATAACTGCATGTTTCAAACTCAAATTCAAAACTCTTTATTCAACATAGAACTTTACAGGCACTTATTGACGTCAAACAAAACATAAAAATCTAATTAAACAAGAATCTAATTAACTTATTATTTTATTATTGTATGTATATACATCCCAACCATTATTTAGTTGTATGCAAATACAAGTAAAATAAAATAAAAAGTTGACTTTACACCTGTTCGGAAATTGGGTGAGCCTTCTCTAGAAGAACAGGCAAGAAACTCAGAAGGTCTTGTATTTTTTTGTCTTCTCTTTTAAATTGCCAACATTACAAATATTATATTTCACATTTTTTTTCATATAAGTAATTTAGAAATGCCTGTCGGAGTGAGTGGAATTATCCAATAATTATCACAAAGTGTTAGTGCGCCCTTTGAGCGTCAATTATCACATTTTTGTCAATTCCACACTGAAAAAAAACTAAAGTTATATGAATCAATATTCGTATTTAATCTGACAAAGATCTTGTTTCCATTTGAGCTTACTAATCTACCAGTTTGCTTCGACTCAATTATTTTGTCAGCGTCTATCATCTGCCTTATTTAATGTAAGCACTATTGTGTCTCACAATAACTATAATCATTGTTTAACCCGATTAAGTATCATGATAATATTAAGTTTCTAATCTTGATTACTGTAAATAAGTTGGTATGTCAAACTAGCCATGTGTCTTGTTTGATCCAAACAAAAAGGTATGTAGTAGTAGCTATGAGTCTTGATCAATAAAAAGAAGTAGGTACACTGCACTAGCCATGTATCTTGGTAGATCCAAACAAAAAAGTATGTCGCTATAGTTTTGCGTCTTGATTATTTGAAATAAGTAGGTATGCTGCACAAGCCATGTATTTTGGTTGATCCAAAAAAGAATGTATGTCTCAGTAACTATGCGTCTTGATTAGTTTAAACAAGTAGGTATGCTGCTCTAGCCATGCATTTTGGTTAATCGCAACAAGAAGGTAAGTCTCAGTAACGATGCGTCTTGATTAGTTTAAACAAGTAGGTTTGCTGCACTAGCCATGCATTTTGGTTGATCCAAACAAGAAGGTAAGTCTCAGTAGCTATACGTATTGATTAGTTTAAACAAGTAGGTATGCTGCACTAGCCATGCATTTTGGTTGATCCAAACAAGAAGGTAAGTCTCAGTAGCTATACGTCTTGATTAGTTTAAACATGTAGGTTTGCTGCACTAGCCATGCATTTTGGTTGATCCAAACAAGAAGGTAAGTCTCAGTAGCTATACGTCTTGATTAGTTTAAACATGTAGGTTTGCTGCACTAGCCATGCATTTTGGTTGATCCAAACAAGAAGGTAAGTCTCAGCAGCTATGCAACTTGATTAGTTAAAATAAGTAGGTATGCTGCTTTAGCTATGTATCTTGGTTGATCCAAACATGAAGGTATGTCGCCGTAGCTATGAGTCTTGATTAGTTTAAATAGGTAGGATATAGGTATGCTGCTGTGCACTAGCCATGTATCTGAGTTGATTCAAACAAGAAGGTATGTCGCCGTAGCTATGCGTCTTGATTAGTTTAAGTATAGGTATGTGCATATAAGCTATGATTCCTGATTCAAACAAGACAATTTATCCAAGTCGATTAAGATTGTTTGTTGTATGCATCAAGAGGAACCGCTTGTTGGGGGGCTATCACAACCTGTATTGAACATTCTTGGTTTAATATTTCTTTCCTCTTATCTTTTTCCTTCTACGATAGATCAAGAATGTCAAGAGTAAAGTAATATTAAAACAAGATTATTCAACACAAGTTGTGGCAGCCCCGCTGAGCAAGCTGTTCCACTTAATAAATATAACAAGAAATCCTAATTGACCTGGCTAAATTTTCTTATTTAATTCTATTAGGAATCATAGCTTATATGAACATACCTAATTGCTCGAACTAATTAAGTCAAGTTTGAATTGTTTAATCAACTTTAATATTACTTTATCACTGAATACACAAACTTAACATTTTGGTTCCGTAACCCATGGAGATATAAATACGAAAATGATTCCATAATTTAAAGAAGTCTTAGCGGATTACTACTTTTAATTTTTGAATTTTAGTATATATTAATGTATATTAAGATGAACGATTTTCCTAAGAACAAGTGCGTTTTTTACAACCACGGGCCATTGCGCCATTTATTTTTGTTTAGTCGTGCATTAAATAATGCGGTAATAATAGGATCGTAAGAAATGGAAAATAATAAAAATAAATGAAAAATTAAATTATATTTATTGCAAGAAAGTATAAGTATTTATTCCAAAAAAAGAAATCATCTTTACAAATATCATTACTATCGAAATCGGGTTCAATAGATGCCGATAGTGTAAACAAATGAGAAGACACAAATATTTACGGGCCATGGAAAAATTTGTAAAAAAAAATAAATCAAAGAAAGCACGAACAAAACAATTGGAACTAAAATTTATTACGTATTTTTTATCGTTAATATATCAAACTTACAATACACTGTAATAGCAAAATACACAATCGTCATCGTTATTACTATAATACTTAATTATAATGATGATACTTTAATCAAATTAGTATTATTATTATTGCGAGTCAAGCAAATCGTAAAACTTACTAATGAGCACACTTACAATACACTAAATGCACAATTCACAAATCTATTAAGGAATTTGCAAATTTTATGTTTTGATCCCACTTAATATTCTTTTTTAGGCATCCGTAGCCAAATGGCGAAAAACGCTTATGGGTTCGTCATATCTGTCTGTCTGCCTGCCTGTCCGTCCGTATGTCACAGACACTTTTTTCCGAAACTATAAGAACTATACTGTTAAAACTTGGTAAGTAGATGTATTCTGTGAACCGCATTAAGATTTTCACACAAAAATAGAAAAGAACAATAAATTTTGGGGGTCCCCATACTTAGAACTGAAACTCAAAAATTTTTTTCATCATACCTATACGTGTGGGGTATCTATGGATAGGTCTTCAAAAATGATATTTAGGTTTCTAATATCATTTTTTTCTAAACTGAATAGTTTGCGCGAGAGACACTTCCAAAGTGGTAAAATGTGTGCCCCCCCCCCCCCCCCTCTGTAACTTCTAAAGTAAGAGAGAATGATAAAACAAAAAAATTGATATGATGCAAACTTCTACCGAAAATTAGTTTGAATAAGATCTAGTAAGTAGTTTTTTTAAAGAACTTTTATATTATGTTACTTGCTGCTACGGAACCCTTCATGGGCGAGTCCGATTCGCACTTGGCCGGTTTTTGTTAATTGTGTGGAATAGACTTGTTATTTCCTTTATTTTTGTAACTTAGTTTGCAATTTAACAGATAGTATTTTTGAAGACTAATTATATGTATATTCATTTTCAAATTAATAAAGTGTGTTACAAAAATTATTTATTGTGTTTTTGAACGATACCTGTGTAAAAGTACGAAAATTCATAAACTTTCATTTCGTATACATACGAAAAGCAGTAAACAGATTTAAAATCGCCCCTATTTTGGCTGGTTTCGGGAGCCACCTGAAAAGCCAAAAGGTCTGTTGGGCGTTCGTGTATTTGGAAAAGGTCTACAACAGAGTGGCGAGGAAATTGTGGTAAAAATTGTTTACGTACGTATATGGTAAAAAGAGCCGCTTGATACAAGTTCTGAAATCATTGTATAAGGATTCCAATGCCTGTGTTAGAATCAATGGGATTTACACAGACTGGTTTGATTTGGAAAAGGTGTTAGACTAAGACGTATAGCTTCACTCGGCCTATTATGATTATAGAATGTAAAGCCGGCCAAGCGCGAGTCGGACTCGCCCATGAAGGGTTCCGTAGGATTTATGACGTATTAAAAAAACTACTTATAGATCTTGTTCAAACCAATTTTCGGTGGAAGTTTGCATGGTAATGTACATCATATATTTTTTTTAGTTTTATCATTCTCTTATTTTAGAAGTTACAGGGGGGGGGACACACATTTTACCACTTTGGACGTGTCTCTCGCGCAAACCATTCAGTTTAGAAAAAATGATACTAGAAACCTCAATATCATTTTTGAAGACCTATCCATAGATACCCCACACGTATAGGTATGACGAAAAAAAATTTTTGAGTTTCAGTTCTAAGTATGGGGACCCCCAAAATTTATTGTTTTTTTTCTATTTTTGTGTGAAAATCTTAATGCGGTTCACAGAATACATCTCCTTACCAAGTTTCAACAGTGTAGTTCTTATAGTTTCGGAGAAAAGTGGCTGTGACATACGGACGGACAGACATACCGACAGACAGACATGACGAATCTATAAGGGTTCCGTTTTTTGCCATTTGGCTACGGAACCCTAAAAATGCTTGATAGATTTGAAATAATGTGAGTGTAGATTGCAAATTGGCGAAAAAGCCGTCTAATGAGATGGTTAATATTGTGACAGTGCCCTAAAAGGCAAAGGGATGAAAGTGAATGTGAGTAAATCGAAAGTAATGGTTTTTGACAGAGATAAAAATATGATAGTGTGAAATTCTGATTATAGGAGAGCAAGTGTAACAAGTGAAAAAGTTTATCTGGGCTCAAATTTGTTGACAGAATATGAAAAGTATAAATGCGATACAGAACAAAGAGGGAGTCAAGTGAATGGAGCCCTGCATAACTTTATGACTAGCCGGAATATTTCAGAAAAGGTACGTCCAGCTGTCCATAGAGGAGGGCTGGTTACTACACTTAGGTATGGTAGTGTGTGTTGGGTTTGGCAAAGGAAACATGGCAAAGTAAGATTTATGCTGTGGAGATAAGAAGTGTGTGAGAGGTATATGTGGAGGCTGCAGTACATAATAATATGACAGACGATATATTGACAAAGACTGAGAAACGAGTTGCTTAGATGGTTTGAACATGTAAAGGATTGATGAAAGAAGACTGACTACTAGAAGGACGTTTCTCCCCTTGTTACTTGTATATTAGGTTGGGGAAAAAGTCTTTTCGCATTATAGTATGTATAAACTTGTAATAAAATCTCTTTGGCTATACTATTTGTATCTGGCTGGTTTTGGTATCATTGAAAGTTTAAATTTTAAAGAACATAATTCCAAATTCAAATTAGGAAAATGTGTGATTTTCATTTGTTTTTCGTACCGCCAAGATGAGTGAATCTAATGAAGAAATTCGATACATTTTAAAATTTTACTACAAAAAAGGTAAAAATGCAACGCAAGCCGCGAAAAAAATTTGCGATGTTTATGGACCTAGTGCAGTGTCTGTGAGAGTAGCACAAATTTGGTTTAAGCGTTTTCAATCTGGAAATTTTGATGTCAAAGATGCACGTCGCTCTGGTCGCCCTATTACAGATAAAATGGATGCCATTTTTGAAAAAGTGGAGCAAGATCGGCATGTCAGTAGTTACGACGTAGCTGAAGAACTGGGAATTGACCACAAAACAGTTTTGGCGCATTTGAAAAAAACTGGGTACACAAAAAAGTTCGACATTTGGGTACCTCACGAGCTCACTGAAAGAAACCTAATGAACCGTGTACTCATTTGTGATTCTTTATTACGACGTAATGAAACCGAACCATTTTTGAAGAAGCTGATAACTGGTGATGAAAAGTGGATCACGTACGACAAGAACGTGCGAAAAAGGTCGTGGTCATAGGCCGGTCAGGCTTCACAGACTGTGGCGAAACCCGGGTTAACTCGCAACAAGGTGATGCTGTGTGTGTGGTGGGATTGGAAGGGCATTATTCATTATGAGCTGTTACCACCAGGCAGGACCATCGATTCTGAACTCTACTGCGAACAACTGATGAGATTAAAGCAAGAAGTTGAGAGAAAGCGGCCGGAATTAATCAACAGAAGGGGTGTGGTTTTTCATCATGATAACGCTAGACCTCACACATCTTTAGCCACTCAGCAAAAATTAAGAGAGTTTGGCTGGGAGGTGTTAATGCATCCGCCGTATAGTCCTGACCTTGCACCTTCAGATTTCCACCTGTTTCGGTCTCTTCAGAATTCTTTAGGCAGTGTCAGGTTAACATCACGAGAGGACTGCCAAAACCACTTGTCGCGGTATTTTGACCAGAAGTCCCAAAATTTCTATAGCAATGGGATCATGTCCCTACCTACAAGATGGCAAAAAGTTATCGAACAAAATGGTACCTACATACTTTAGTTAAATGTAAATAAACTATATTAAAAAATGTTTTGAATTTTCTTAAAAAATGCGAAGAAACTTTTTCCCCAACCTATTATAATCAAAAAGGCCCGACTAAATGGAGGAAGTGGTATCCAACTTCTATCATAGGTAAATGGGTGATTATATGACGTAAGTCCGACACTAATTTGTCAAAAGAACAATAACTACAAAGAGGAACGCAATGTCACCATTTTTGTGCTATTACTTATAATATTTATATTGCATGGTATAGGTGACACTAAAGACTTATAAAACAACGCAACATTCTCTTCTGTTGTTTCTACTTCATATGCATACAAATGCCTATCAAAAAGTATGGTTTTCAATAATTTTCCCATAAATATTAACTGCGTTGCATCATACAAATATACATTATTTATTTTAAAAAACACAGGCAGTGGTTCATCTGAACTAATAGAATATACTAATATCGTTCCACTCACATACCGTATTGTAGATACATTGGCCCAGGAAACCTTTGCTAGGGTCATTGTTTTACAAAGATTTAAACTATTTTGCAAGAAATCTAATTCATCTTTCGCACATTTACGTGAGGCAAGGCCTATTCTTAGAGTATTCGGTAGAGAACCTTTCAAAAATATTGCATTTAAATGGAGCTGGTGCTTTACAGCTAATGTATACGTTATGTTTCTTCTGTTGAAAGACGCTCTCGCAGCCATCTTTGAAGATCTGTGCTTAGCCTCAAAACGCATTGCCCATAAAGATATTATCGGTCCATATTTTTCTAAAGCAGAGTGATAGTGGACCAAATTGTGGAATTTTGGTTTCAATGAGCTTTTAGTTAACGACATATATAGACAGTTTAATTCGGCTATAGTTGTTTGTAATAACTTGTCAGTTCCTATGGCAAATGCAGTTGAATGGACAATATCTAAAACCTGTCTCAATTTCAAATATAAATTCCAGGTGTCATCACCTCTAGGTACAAATTCACCAACCAGTAGACCGAAATAACGCAAGAAAGTTAACATTTCGGATGCTGAAAAACGTATATTTCCCTGATTAATATGTTCCATACTAAGAGTACATGGTTGGTTTCTGTTATCTGGACCATATTCGAATGCATGAATTCTATCGTTAAGCATTTGCAACGAAAATAACTTAAAATGTTTTAGATACCTTAAAAGAACAAAGTGCATCACATATTTTGCCACACCTTCTAATATGTCGTGCATGCAGTCTACGCCCACTTGATTAAATAAATCGAAGCCTTTGACACCGATCCATACGCACTTTTCTTTGATACCTGTTTCAGACGGAATATTGGTAAGTAAGTCCGATTCGTAATCCGTCATAGTGCGTAATAATTGTTCTTCTTCATAACATTGCGTTTTAAGAATTTCTTTACGAACTTTGCAAACTCTACAGGGATAATTAGCAGAGAAGCTTTCGAGGAATCCTGTAATGGTATGTATACCGAGATTATCACCTAAGATTAGTCCTAATTCAAAGTAAATAACACCCTTAAAAGTCGGCAAATCAAACTGTATGCCAGTGTCACGGAGATAGTTTAATTCATCAATAACGCAGCGAAAAATAACATTATTTCCGAATAATGACCTGTCCGACGAATGAAAAAGTAGTACAAGAAATATGGCATTAAGTGTTGATGAGCGCCATGGTGGCAAACAAGGAATGCTTGCGTAGACGGCACCAAGTTTATGGTGACCAGCTCTACTACCTAAGCAATTGCCAGATTCGTAGTCGTCAAAAAAAATGAATAACGGTATAATTATTTTACCCCGCCTTTTTTGCATTTTACTGCGCCAGAACGAGCCTTGTATAAAGTTTTCTATAGCAGCATCTTCTAATCCGTTGTTAAGACTCTCCATGTAACTTAGCGTCTCAGAAAGCATGCCTTCCAAGTTAAAAAATGAACGTAGAACTTTTCTTAGAGGAATAAAATGTTGCTCACAGACAACTGGTACAAGGCGGGTTACACCTTGCCTCTTGACTTTTTCTAATCTTTGGCCAATTACCAACTTTTCTGGTATATGGTAAGTTTCTCGTTTTTGGAAATATTCTAATCGTTTATGTTCAGTATTTAAAGGGATAAAAGAATTTGTTATCATAGGCGTAATAGCGTTTGAGACAGCATCTATAGTACTATGAGGTATATTAGTACTATTAAGAGTTTCTTTTATTACTGAGACAAGGGTATTTGAATAGCTCTGCAAACCATTAACTACTGTCTGAATAATGTTTCTAGGTAGTGACTGATTGCCATATAAATCAGCTATGAACATGGATATTGTCTTTAAAAGAGCATCACTATTTTGTGGCAAAATTAAGTTTCTTGTTCCTTCTATTGGAAATGACAAGTTTGAATCACTAGTAGTCTGAGGAGGAGCTATTACGTTATTTTCATTATTACGACTATGCTCATCGGTAAGTGCCTTACGAGAAACATCGTCTTCTACTGTATTTATTTGTGGCTTGCTGCAGTGTTCTTTAAAGACGTGCCTTCTAAATGAATTAAATAAGTGGAATGCACGTCCACATTTGTTTTCTGCGCATTTATACACTCGCAAGTCGTTAGAATTGTGTATAAGTTTAAAGTGTGATTTAAGAATTTTAGTATTTAAGAATTCTTTCTTACATAAAAAACAAGTTACCATTGTGAAGGTCTAATAAATGTATTATTTACATGTTGCTATCATTAACCCTATTTATAAGATGTATTGCTAAACGTTGACATAATTATGATGCACATTCTACAAATTGCAGTCTGTAAGAAGAGATTCCACCGAAGTGGACCCCTTATCCCATTTGGAAGTCATTTTGTAGAGACCCCTCTGTATGAAATACCAAATGGGGTATGACTCAATGCTATATACTGCATTTAACGCCCAAAAAATTTTATAACACGTATCAACAGCCTGCAATATATTCGAGCGTTCATACAGAACAGATTGATTTGGTACAATAAAAAAGCTTCTTATGTCTCGGAGACTTTCCCCAACAATTATAATAAACGGCTGCGGTGAAAATCCTTTCTTTTTTAGGGTTTCATACCGACTTTCGATCGCTTCTTTAATTTCGACGTCCGATTTGATGTGTTTGATAAAAGAATCACGGGCTTCACTTTTTGATGGTTTCCACCGGTTTGTTTTGTCTGATGTCTTAGCTCGTTTCTTGTCTGAAAGTGCTGTGGTTGCCGAAAAGCTTAATAGGTGGGGAATGCTGAGAAACCCCGCCAGATTTCTGTTTTCTTCATCACCTGCTGCAAAGATAAAATTGGTAAATGTAAAGCATTTATTAAGATTTGACTTGATTTGATTTGAAGGTTTCATAACAAATTAAGGCCTTTTAAAACCATTACTTATTACAAAATGCCGTCTCATTCGCCCATTTAGATATTTTTTAAATAAAATCTAAAATTGGCAACGGACTTTAGTGTTTGAAAAGGAGAATGCCCAAATTTTCCTAACTTGTCCCAGAGCTATATCCAATTTAAAACTTTATTTGAGATAATTTAATCTCTAAATTAAATAAGTAATAATTAATGAGCTTGTTTAATTAAGCATTTGTTTTGATAACTTAAGAAAGAATATTTATTCTATTAATTTATAGTAAATTTATTTAATTTAATTAAATAAAAAAATCTAGGACAAAATGTATCTAAATATATAAATATTACGAATTTAAGTGCTCCTTATAAATTGCGCATTGTTCTTTCAACTTAATGGCACCTGAGGAGAAGCGTGTTGACAAAAAACAGACAGACAGACAAAAAAGTGATCCTATAAGAGTTCAGCTATTTTCCTTTAAGGCCCCACCATCCGCGCGAGCTCGAGCTAGTTTAGGTAAATTTCTCTAGTCTCCGCTTGTGTGCGTCGCTCACGCACACAAGCTCACTCGGTCGAGCAACCGGTGCGGCCGCCTAGCAAAATACCGTAGATGTTATTTTGGAAAATGTAATAGTTGTTTATTACTGTGTTATACTATAGTAAATACAGGCATGTGTTTGATCAACTTTTATTTTTACAAGCTTTCATTTAGCTTGTACTGTGTGTATAATGCAGTATTGACCACTTCCTGGTTTCCGATTGGGCTGAAATTTTGCATGCATATGTATATCGCGTGACAATGCAATATTATGATAACATGGAGCTGATCTGATGAAGGAACTGGACGGTGGCCATAGCAACTCCGCAATAAAACGACACAACCCCATCGACTTTGGGCTCGTTTGATTCCTATTTATGAGTACTTTGATCCTATTTGGTAACCAGGGTCTGATGCTGCAGCTGGAAGGAGGTCATAGGAACTCCGCAATAGAACAACGCAACCCCATCGAGTTTGGGCTCGTTTGATTCGTATTAACGAGTACTTTGGTCCTATATGGTAACCAGGGTCTGATGCTGGAGCTGGAAGATGGCCATAGGAACTCCGCAATAAAACGACACAACCCCATCGAGTTTGGGCTCGTTTGATTCGTATTGACGAGTACTTTGGTCCTATTTGGTAACCAGGGTCTGATGCTGGAGTTGGGAGGTAGCCATAGGAACTCCGCAACAAAACGACACAGCCCTATCGAGTTTGGGCTCGTTTGATTCATATTAACGAGTACTTTGGTCCTATATGGTAACCAGGGTCTAATGCTGGACCTGGAAGATGGCCATAGGAACTCTGCAGTAAAACGACACAAGCCCATCGAGTTTGGGCTCGTTTGATTACTATTGATGAGTACTTTGATCCTATTTGGCAACCAGGGTCTGATCCTGGAGCTGGAAGATGGCCATAGGAACTCCGTAATAAAACGACACAACCCCATCGAGTTTGGACTCGTTTGTTTCGAATTGACGACTACTTTGATCCTATCTATATGGTAACCAGGGGTGAATCGTGTGATTCATTTTAATGAGTACTTTGGTAGTAGATAATATCCGTATGCAATCCCGTAAATTTTTTGTACGACCTTCCCCAATATGCATGTCAAATGAAAGAGCTTTAATTGTAGAATGAGTTGTATAACACAGAATATTATGAAAAACAATTAAATCCTAAATGGCCGACGTCACAAAATGACAGTTTATTTTTTTGTACAACCCCCACAATATGGGTAATAAATGAAAGTACTTGTTTGTAAAATACAGAACACCATGAAAAAACTAAAACCCAAGATGGCCGCTATTACAAAAGGATAAAATGTAAAATAATAGTAAAAAGATTTTTAAAAACAATATTTTATTTAATGCCCTAATAAGATGAAAATAAACTTAAATTTATTACATGATACATTTTTTATAAAATATAAAAGCTTGTCGCAAGATTTACCTATTTTATAAAAGCAAATATTTTTTCTTAGAATTGCCAATATTTATAGAAATGAATATTTTCTTGTGTTCAACGCACTTTTTACTGCATTGAAGCCATTCGCTAGATTGTAATGAAAAAATAAATTAATGATTATTTTCCCCTTTTTAGGGCATTAAAATAAAAGCTTGTTTTTAAAAATCTTTTGTGATAGCGGCCAACTTTGGTTTTGGTTTTTTTATGGTGTATTGTATTTCACAAGTATTGTATAAGTATTGTGGGGATTGTACATAAAAATAATCTGTCAATTTGTGACGGCGACCATCTTGGATTTCATTATTTTTCATAACAATACATTCTACAATTCAAGCTCCTTTATTTGACACCCAAATTGGGGAAGGTCGCACAAAAGAAATTTATTGGGTTGCATACATAATAAATAAATATATGCATAAATCAAACGAGCGCAAACTCGATGGGGTTATGTCGTTTTATTGTGGAGTTTCTATGGCCACCTTCCAGCTCCAGCATCAGACCCTGGTTACCATATAGGACCAAAGTACTCGTCAACACGAATCAAACGAGCTCAAACTCGATGGGATTGTGTCGTTTTATTGCGGAGTTCTTATGGCCTCCTTCCAGCAGCAGCATCAGACCCTCGTTACCATATAGGACCAAAGTACTCGTCAATACGAATCAAACGAGTCCAAACTCGATGGGGCTGTGTCGTTATATTGCGGAGTTCCTTTGGCTACCTTCCAGCTCCAGCATCAGACCCTGATAACCATGAAGGACCAAAGTGCTCGTCAATACGAATCAAACGAGCCCAAACTCGATGGGGTTGTGTCGTTTTATTGCGGAGTTCCTATGGCCTCCTTTCAGATGCAGCATCAGACCCTGGTTACCATATAGGACCAAAGAACTCGTCAATACAAATCAAACGAGCCCAAACTCGATGAGGTTCTGTCGTTTTATTGCTGAGTTCCTTTGGCTACCTTCCAGCTCCAGCATCAGACCCTGGTTAGCACATAGGACCAAAGTACTCGTCAATACGAATCAAACGAGCCCAAACTCGATGGGGCTGTGTCGTTTTATAGCGGAGTTCCTATGGCCTCCTTCCAGATGCAGCATCAGACCCTGGTTACCATATAGGACCAAAGAACTCGTCAATACGAATCAAACGAGCCCAAACTCGATGAGGTTCTGTCGTTTTATTGCGGAGTTCCTATGACCACCTTCCAGCTCCAGCATCAGACCCTGGTTACTATATAGGACCAAAGAACGCGTCAATACGAATCAAACGAGCCCAAACTCGACGGGGTTGTGTTGTTTCATTGCGGAGTTCCTATGGCCTCCTTCCAGATGCAACATCAGACCCTGGTTACCGTATAGGACCAAAGTACTCGTCAATACGAATCAAACGAGCCCAAACTCGATGGGGTTGTGTCGTTTTATTGCGGAGTTCCTATGACCACCTTCCAGCTCCAGCATCAGACCCTGGTTACTATATAGGACCAAAGAACTAGTCAATACGAATCAAATGAGCCCAAACTCGATGGGGTTGTGTAGTTCCATTGCCGAGTTCCTATGGCTACTTTCCAGATGCAGCATCAGACCCTGTTTACCGTATAGGACCAAAGTACTCGTCAATACGAATCAAACGAGCCCAAACTCAATGGGGTTGTGTCGTTTTATTGGGGAGTTTCTATGGCCTCCTTCCAGCTGCAGCATCAGACCCTGGTTACCATATAGGACCAAAGAACTCGTCAATACGAATCAAACGAGCCCAAACTCGATGGGGTTCTGCCGTTTTATTGCGGAGTTCCTTTGGCTACCTTCCAGCTCCAGAATCAGATCAGCTCCATGTCGTCATAATATATACATATGCATACAAAATTTCAGCTTAATCGGAAACCGTGAAGAGGGTCAAAAACTCGCAAGATTAGACGCGAACATACATACGAGTAAGCTAAATAAAAGCTTGTAAAAAGGTTTAGAAAGATTTTTCGTACAGCAGCCACAAAAAATAAAATTGTTAGTTCTCAACTTCTCCGGGGGACTTCGCGTCGTATACATACACAAATAATTACGTGACCGGGAGCGAGCTCAAAGCGACGTGCTCTCACTTCGAGTCTCGATTGCACACTGAATTTCGACGTGCCCGAGCCAAGTATTTGTAAGAAAATCGATAAATGTATGTTAAAAATTTCATATAAAAATCAATATACGATAAATAAAAAAAATTCCACGGTGTCAGTGTTTTCCTTACCCTTGTTCTCTATATTTGTTAAAGTAAAATACAATAGGGTTAATTAATGAAGCTAAAAATCACGAACGGTATATGGGTGTAACCCAAGTTTTAAGTAAAATTGATGCTATTTTTTAAAGAAATGGTATGTAAATTTGAAAAATGGTGACGGTGCTTGTGTAAAGACATAATTTAAGAACTTAAATTTATTTTTTCCCGGTTAGTTAACTCGAACGTTAACGTACAATATCAAAAACGCCAACAGCCTTTTTGCTGTTTTTCGCGCCATGGGCCCTTAAGGTATAGACCCTAAAAAATTACTTAATGACAAACCGACGGCTAGACGGAAGCTTAATAGTAGGGTACCATTTCGGCATGGAACCCTATAATCGTTATACATAGATTAAGTTAATAATACTTACAATGCGATAATGCCAATAATTCGGCACTGAGTTTGTCCTTTTCCTTTTTACGTTTACTGAGTAATGTCATTAAGGTGTTTTTAACGATCGGGAAATGTATGTATAAATTTTCTGTAAACTCGCCGTATGCTTCATCGAAGTCAGCACTCAACTGCAAAAGATACATATACATAAAGTAGAAATTAAAAATCTCATAACGTTTTTTTATATTTAGTATGGGTCTTTTATACTACAACAATTCTAACATTGAATAACCCCAAATGTATAGTAAAAAAGCACCCAAAATTGAGATTTGCATCTAGAAATCGAACCCCAAGTGAGACCCTAAACTGATGAAGGTCTGTCTAATCTATACCGGGTGGAAAAAAAAGAACGTGGTTGGAGGAAAGTAACTTTAATATTGAGGATGGCAAATTTTACTGAAAGGAAACATTCCTTATTTTCAAAAATAATCAAATGATTATTGATTTTTGAAAAATCATCTGCTTGAGCCGGGAATCGAACCGGTGAAATGTGACAAAAAAACATTCTGTATTTTATAGTACCAACCGAAAGAGTCATTCATAAGGATCAATTTCTTTTAAACAACAAAGTATCTTAAATTAAAGAAAGACCAAGAAAAATATTTTTTTTTATTGTAAAGCTTACTTAGTACCCAAAGAAAATACTTGAAAATAGTTCACTTAACTTATGAATTACTCAAAATGAGACCCATTTTCACGTATGCACAGACGTATTCTTCGACTGGATTCGCTACGTGTCGCCTTTTATATCGAGTTGATTGAATATTTAAAATATTAGTTCAACTTTTCTGTGAATCGGCTTAACAATAAAAAAATCTTGCTCTTTCTGTAATTTAGGGCGCATAGTGCTCCCAATGACCTTGTGTCGATCGTCCCGCACTGATTACATAGGAGTGAGTGAGTGAGTGAGAGTGAGGGGAATATTTGAGCAAACCTTCACGCGTAAGATGAATTATTTCAATTAAAAATTAATAAAGGCGAATAAGAAAAATCTAAAAAGACCATCCCCTAGAATATTGTTCACTTTATTTATTGAAATCGAAAGTATATGATTTAACCTAATATTTACGAAGCGATTAGGTTTAAAGTTTTAAAATCGAGGCATGTTTGGGTCACATTTTCACCAAGTTTTAATTAATAAAAAATTAAAAAGACCATCCTCTAACTAAAGAATGCGTTGAATAATAACATATCTTTTTTAAAGATTTTTTCATTCAGTATTTTGGAAGAGAACCGGTTTTTTCTGCAGTGATTTTTTATGATTGACGTTACTATGTGCCTTAAGATACTATGTTGCTTAAAAGAAATTGATCCTTATGAATGAATCTTTCGGTTGGTATCATAAAATACAGAATGCTTTTTTTTGAACATTTCACCGGTTCGATTCTCGGCTGAAGCAGATGATTTTTTTTAAATCTTTAAATGCAGTTTTAATTATTTTTGAAAATAAAGGAATGTTTCCTTTCAGTAAAATTTGCCATCATCAATATTAGAGGTACTTTTCCTCTAAACACGGTTTTTTTTCCAACCTGTATATAAAAGGAGAAGTTCCCATCTATAGTATAGACGCACGCACAACCGTAACCGCTAAATGCGGACGCCCACTAAGGGATTAAAAAAAATTAAACCCTGAAGGGATGAAATAAGGGTTGCAAGTTTGTAAGGAATTTTTTTGAAATTAGTAACGATTTTGATAAAACTTGAGATGAATCTCAAGTTTTCAGCTCTTAAAACATTTCACTGAACACGGGTTTTATGATTTATTGGAATTCACCCCCTTAGGGTGCAAAATAGGAGTTGAAAGTTTCTATGGTAAATATTTAAAATCTGCTCAAATTTCTATAAAATTAATTATCCGGGCTTAAATAGGCTACAAAATATTTTTCCTACGGGAAAATATAAAATTCCCACGGGAAAACAATAATAAAGTGGGCGAAGCCGCAAGCGGAAAGCTAGTATAGTATAATAATCAAAACGGGTGAGCAATTAGAATTAGAAATTATTTTGACGACACGGTTAGCGCAGAGGTCGAGTGATCGCCTACTGCGCAACGGGTTGCGTGTTCGATTCCCGCACGGGACAGATGTTTTGTATGGCCTACAGAAGTTTGTTCCGGTCTGGGCGTATGACCATGTGATATTCTATGTTTGTAACTGCACCCACGATACAGGAGAAAATCCTAGTGTGGGGCGACGTTTTTAAAAAAAAAAAAAAAGTGTAGTACCAAAATATATCCATGGGGTTTTTTCAAAGCTGGGAACTCTTCCAAATATGACTCAATAGCCTGAGCAAATTGATAATGTTCATCATGTAACTTGCGCATGCGCTCTTTGATGGTGTTCTTCCATTTTACGAGAACTATTGACCATGGGTCTGACGAATTACGCAGCCAGTTCAAGTCATCACAAAGAGTTTCTTTCTCATTTTCGTCTATAGTTTCAAGCAGGGAAGGTGGCGGTCTGGGAGATGCCCGAGAGGACGATGGTGATGTATCGTCACTGTGAATGTTTCGTTTTTTTGATATTAATGCTCCTAATTTTTGTAAGCGCTTTCTTTGGTTCAACACTTGGTATACAAGTTTTCCCCTAGCTGGTAATATTATACCATTTGCTGTAGTACACGCTGGTACGTAATACGTCGTAGTATTTTCCCCGGGAAATAACGCCTTGATAGCATTTGCCCACCGACAATATATTTCACCTCGTATTGTATTATTCTTGTGTACTCGTAAAATTTCTTTAGCAATCTCTGTCACTAGAAGGTTTCTTGCGCTATCGCCATCTATGGCACCAGCTTTATATATCAATAGAGTAGCTCCTTCAAGCGACTGGTTCAACAATTTTTCGAGAGCCTGAAATAGTTATAAAAATTATATTTTCACTATACAGATTACATAAGTGTTTTCCAAAACTCTAAGTTCAATTATGAGTGCAGTTGACAATAAAAAAAAATATTTTCACGAGATTTTATTTACAGTATTCATGTGGAGGACCAGAATACTTGTCAAGATGAATCAAAAAAGCCCTAAGTTACAGCTTAGCACCATTACATAATAATATTGTTTTTAAAATTTCTACTAAATCCGAAACCGGAATGTGGGTTAAATTTAACATGCAACATTTGATTGAGGACACACCCAAAAAAAAAGCTTAAATAATAACAATAGACTTAGTAGAAATAAAGAGTTTAGGCAGGTAAATCAAGAATTTTAGGCATCCTCTGCTTATAGATAAGGTGGAAAATTAAACCAATCTGTAATGTTATAGAAATCACAAAAATTTCTTTTTCAACGGGATTCGAACAATGGGGGTAGGAATCCCATGTTAGATAACCTAAGTGGAGATAGCAATTTGATCTAGTACATCTGCAAAATTCTAAGAAAGTTTAGAGGGCCTTTTTACCTTACACTCAAGGGTATCTAAAACCGGACTCGTCATTAACTTTGGTGAAGAGCTTTGACCAGGATTTTCATGTTCTGGTTTCTGTAAGTTAAAAGTCTTTAAGTAATATGAAAACACCTTTTCAACAAACAAGACACAATAACTATTTTTTTTAAACTTAAATGGTTTTATTGAAAGTGAAGATATAATAATTATACATAATTGCATTGTCATCGGAACTAAAGGTGTATAACAAATTTGAGCTCAATCGGACACTGGCAATTGGATCAAATTTAACCTACAAGATTTGACCCAAACAAACAGGGCAAGCTAAATAAAACCGTTTAAAAAGATCATAAAAGCTCACGCTCTATATCATTATTTTACTGACAAAATTTTGTAAACTATTTAAGTATGTAGATATATTTTATAGTAGTGTTTTATTTTTACCCAACTGTCGATTAAGGGTTGTTTTATCGAGTGTATGCACATATGATTATCTAACGGCTTAACAAACATTAATGCGCAAGGTGCTGTTAGATTTGTTTTTACTTCTTGAGTGATGCAGCCTTCATTTTGCAGTCATTTGCTTTGTTTTTACTTGTCAAGGAATGCATTTAAAATTCTAGACCATGGTGAATGAAACCCCTAACTTTGATGTAATAGAAAAGACTACATGTTGCATATTCACTTACATTTAATTGAACAGTGTATTCCTCGATGAATATGGGTAGGGCCTGCAATTAATTAAAATATACAAACAAATGCACACATTCTTAATAGATCCATGGGAAAAATTATTTATCTTACAAACACATTCACAGTTCACACCTATTTTATTCCTCATGGGAGTACTAAGTAGCCAACTCATTAAAGGCCATGAGGTCGTTCGATGCCACATTTAACAGTTTTTGGAGGATTTCAAGATCTAGGTGTGTTGGCTTGTAGTGACAGTAGGCTTAGTGTCAATAAAAACGCATATGCATACAACCATAATACTCCAATAAACAAACAAGTAGATTACATAGTATCTGATTGTTACACTCATTCATTATTAGATTCTCCCTAGCATTTGAACAATCAGATTATAGTTGTCTTCCAGCAAGGCTGTATGAACTGGCACTGCATCGTTTATGAGGAAGCATGATGCTTACCATCAAGATAGTTGATTTGATCATCTTATCTCACAATTATATAACAAAAGTCAAATTATACCTGGTCACCACATGCTAGTTCACTACTTCCACTTGGATTTAATTGGACAGCTGTATCATCTTCACTTAGACCCTGTTAATAAAATGGCATACATGAGTTTTCTATGGGTACCTATATCACAGCATAAAAGTAGGTAAATATAACTATACAAATACCCAATTAAAAAGACATATTTGTGAAATTGACTTATTCTTTTTTATGTTAATAATACATAAACATATAATACCCCACTTCACCCGCTTAGGGGCTGATTATCGCGAAATCCTTGCTTATTTCAAACCTACTTTAAAAACCAAAAAATTGCCCAAAGTTCATGTCTTAGGCTATAATGGCTTAGGCTATGATGTTGATTGATGACAAATTTTACTCCTATTTAGGTAGGTACTTAGGCTGGTATGGGAAATACACACCAAGCGGAATATCAGTTCAGATTTTATTGCCCTATCTGGAATAACGAAGTGGCTCATTATCGCCTCTGGGTGACAAGTGCACTGCAGTGACTCGCAGAATTTTAACTTTTAAAATTCTGTGCGGTACTATAATTCTTATGAGCAAGCATGACGATTATCATCTGACGAACATGTTCATCTTGCCATTCAATTAATGAAAAAAGTTGTTCTTATAACAAAATGTTACATTATAAACTTACTGAAAATGTTACATTTGTGGAACAAAACTCCATTTGCCACCCCTTCCAACACCGCAAGAATAGGGCCCTTGGTCCAATTTTTGGGATTAAATCTGCTATTGTATCCGGTGTCAGTGCTGATAGTGCCTGTAGATTTATTTGATGTTCTGCAGAACAAGAGTTTCCATTTAATAGATTTGGTCATTCTAAGAAGGATGTAGGTATAAGAGATGGGAAATATATAAAATGCATATTTAAAATTTGAATCTGCTACTAGGTGTTATACAGTTAGTAAACTAATCATCTTTGCTATTTTCCCCTTTTTTCTAGTGATGAAAGCAGCTGTGGTGCATCTTTCTAATTTTTTTTATGTTAATAGAAACTCAAAAGTATGCCTTTAATTATTTCATCAATCTATGAACAAGTGAATAAGGAAACCTATAAACTACAACATATGAAGGAGTGAATCTATAAACAACCACTTTTATCCTCTTGTTTTAAAGAACCTTCTTTCTTTCTCTTAAATACACATGTAATATCAAATAGGTAGGTAGGTATGTAGTGTGCATTTTACCCACAACTTTATATTCTTGCTCATGATTTGTCTCACCCATAAACATTGTGGTCTCACCTGCCATAAGCTTAGATAAATTAAGAAGAGAAGTTAATTTAAATTTCAGTATATAAGAGTCAGAATAGGTATCACTTATCCAGCCGTCACTATGGTATGACCTAGTTTCTCTACATAACACAGGCCTGGGTAAAAATCCTGTACCGACCATGCAAGGAATGGAATACCTAATCACCTATAGGTATTTCCAGTACTGACACTTTGTTTAATTCACATTATAAAAATTTTTTTAGGGCCCATTGATAAAATGCCTATTAGGTATCAATGATATACCCATATACTACACAAAAATGCCTAAACCATTGACATTTTTTGCGCGCAAAAAGATGTGTCATATAATAACACAATATCCCAAACCTCACAAACTATTATGACTTTAAAAAAGTGGACAAGAGTAAAAAGTGTTTGCCTCTGATAGATACCATGGAGTTCCATCAAGAAATTACAACAAAAACCTTTAACTATTTTAATGTGTTTATTTTTGTGTTATTCTATACGAAACACAAAAAATAAGTGTCATGCTAACAACGCAACATCGCAAATTTTTTCCAAGTCCCGCGGACCTTGCGCACACTTTCCTTCACTCCAACCGAAAAATATTTTAAGAGAATTATTGTTTGTATTTTCCAAGTTCGACTACTGTTGAAACTTTTTTTAGTCTCATTCATCTATAGGAAAAAAAATAGGTTAAAACTTCGTAAAAAACAAAGATTTTTAATGGTAGGTACCTCCTAGAATTATTTCAACTAATCCGTCGGAGGTACCTATGTCATTTATATATTAGGAAAAGGAAATACTAATTAAATTGATGGGAACAATGATATTATGATACAAATGGCGGCTCACCAGTCATCGAAAAGTCTTGCCTGCTGAGTCCGTTTACTTTACGGTGCTATTGTAGGCAGGGGGGTACACTTAAAAAAAACATGGTGCCAATGCCGATGTCCACTACCTATATATCCTAATCACGTAGGTACTACGTTTTTTACTAAGCGCTAACTAAACACAACACAACACTTATCAAAGTGTGTACCGACCGGCCATAACTTATATATTTTTTTCATTAACTGTCTTGAATCGAATGAGACAAAAAAAAGGAGTTAGTCGAGTTTTTTTGACATTTTTTTTACCCTTTTTCCTATAGAGCCCCGATACACTCCAATCCGAATATTTAGAAACATGATATATGTAGTTAGTATAAGTTATTAGGTACTTACCAAGAAATACTGGTATCAAGTCGCTTAACTCCCAGATCCTTAACAAATCTTCAACTTCGTCCATATTAAAATCACTGTTTTAACAATAAGTACATTAAGTTTCAACTCTAATTACTTACTACCTCTTACCTCACTCAATAGCACTAGCGCAAGAGGTAAGAACAAAATGGCTCAGCTTGCCGTCTCATTTTTTAAAACTTTTGCTTGGCTGACCACCTACACGCGTCGCATAGACAATTACCCACCAGTGTTGGCAGAAATTCCTTTTTGACTGCCGCATTTAGTGGGGAAAATTGCCATCATAACGACGAGCTATCTGTATCTTTGGCTACCGTAACAAATACATATTAACACATATTTATTTTTTGAGTATACAAAAGAAACGATTTTTGAGTATAAAAACATACTCGTAATTAATTTTATTTAACCAAATAAGTTTTCAATTTTTTTACAAGGGCCTTCTAAGAAGTATTATTATTTAACCAAAGCACTTATCGACGTCAAAATAAAATTATTATTAAAAAACACACTGCGTTATTTATCTTGTATGTATGTGTATACATCCCGACGGATGTATCCGTCGGGATGTATACAGTGTTTTTTTTAACTGGGACAGTATGGAGAAATCCGAAACTATAGAAGATACAGGGAAACTGTCTTAGGAACCCTTTGCCCTTTTTTTGTGAAAACAATTTTTACATAGCAATTTTTTTGGTCAAGCGAGAGTCGCCCATAAAAATGAGTCATTTTGAAAAAAAAAATGTTTAATGCGGATCGACTCAGTATCATGTAAGGAATATTTTATTGTATCGGAAGAAAAAAAATCTTAGCAGCAGAAGTTAGTCAAATTTAATGAAATGTTTTCATTGGCCTGTTGCCCGTGCAAAGTACCTATCTACTGAATCACAGTCGATACACGTACATACAAAAAGTGTTACATAATTAAAAACGAGATTTTATTTGCAATGTAAAAATTGAACAAAACCTCC
Source organism: Schoenobius gigantellus (assembly GCA_963935595.1). Lineage (NCBI taxonomy): Eukaryota > Metazoa > Arthropoda > Insecta > Lepidoptera > Crambidae > Schoenobius > Schoenobius gigantellus. The sequence goes on along the minus strand of OZ012551.1, from coordinate 15,370,834 downwards.
ATGGTCTTAAGAGTTTTATTAAATTTAATAAAAAATGTTCAAATTCAGAACGAACATTGTTCTTATTGTGACTTTCATTTGTTATTATCAGTTTGTTTGTGATTCATGATGGCGTTATCCAATGCACATAAAGTTGATTTAATCGAAGCGTATTTTCTTAATTATCGAAGCCCAGTTAATGCATTAAAGTGGTATCGGGAACGCTATCCTCATCGCTATCTACCAAATCGCAAGGTATTTGAAAAACTTGTTAAAAATTTAGGACAAGATGGTTGTTTTAAACCCAAGCGTAAGAGGCCAACGACAGTAGTGAATGAATTTATAACCATTGCCATATTTATCTTTATCGTTATTTTATCCAAAAGCATCACTACGGGAAGCTGCTGAAAATGTTGGTGTTAAAAAAACACATTGTATACTATCAAGACGATACACACAAGAAAAAAAATAGCTTTACACCTGACTGGAAAATAGGAGAGCTAAGAACAAGCACGAAACTCAGGTCAAATTTTTAGTCCTTCCGAGACTTTCGACCTTCCGACTATCCTTCTGGCTTGGCACTTACTAAAACATGACATTCGCAAATTGCCGTAGATTTTACTCGACAACAGATTTGTTGTCGTAGGCCCAAATGAACTGTTAATTATTTATTAATTTATTGATTCTTTATGTACAAAAGAAGTACAAAGGCGGACTTTAGGCATTCTCTAAATTGTAGGATTTTTTAACAACAAAGTAATTACAAAATAGATATGAAACGCAAATAGATATGATACATTTCTAATAAATCTACAACTTAACGTGATTGAATTTCTTCCGATAACCATTTACGTCACCGCTTCTTGAAGGCGAATAGACTAGTCGATATTCTAATGACAATGGGGAGCGTGTTCAAAGAGAGAATCGATTGAACGAAGAAGGAGGAATGGAAAATATCTGTATGATGGGATGGACACATGAGTAGTGATTTGACGAAGAGCGGAAGTTTTTCTCTTGAGATGTACATAAGTATTCAATATGGGATTTGAGATAAGTTATGTAGGTGAATTCGGGGAGTTGAGTAAGGAGAAAAGGGTGGTTAAAGCCCTTATCCTACGGCGTTGTAGAATGGGCATCCAACATAGACTATGAGGGTGGGTAGAAAAGTGATCATACGTCCTAAGATTGAACACAAAGCGAATAGTGGCGAGGTATAAGGGAAAATATTTAATGGTTCAAAAATAACCAAATCAAATCGAAATAAAATAATCCTTATAACTGTTCGAATATCTCAACAACAATCAAGCGACTGATTGCAAAAGAATTAAGCGAATGGTTGAACATTTTAAATCAATGTACGATCTTTGACAGTGAAAGAGCGATTCAGGAGAAGAAGCACCTGCACTACTGTACATGTTTACAAGAATTACACAAAACTAGCTCGTCTTTTCATTTTATTGAAAGCGGTGAGCTAGCAGACAAGCAACCTGGGGCCTTACCATGAGCTTTTATAAAACCATCCATAATCCGTGCAGTTCTTAAGCAGGCCTTAGACAGGATTGCTTAAAATCGTACTATGAGCCCTGTTTAGGTGAACGGCTTATAGATTGCTTGAGTCGTATGGTGAACGGTTATTTGTCTCTGGTCTGCCTTAATGTTAAAACGAGATAGCGCTATACAACTGTTGTATCTGACATCTCTTTTCTTCGGAAGCGTTGGAAAACCATTGAAAGATTAAAAACCGGTTGAACCGGTAAAAGAGAATATCTCAACATATTTATTATATTTGTTGTTCGTTTTAACGTTTTTTATTCTTAAGATATGAGTTATTATATTTTATAGTTGTCTTTATTTTATTACATATTCTCTACATTCTCCAAGAATTTTCCAAGCTATTGATAGTGGAAGGAAATGTTCATAGCTTGTTATGAACGTACTTAACTTATGTACGTAAGTAAGTACATTAATTTTTATAGGTGGCAGAAAATTTTAAAGAATTAAAGATCTTCGAAGTTTTGTATAAAATACACCTACCCATTGTTATTTCACGATCCATGTCAAGAAAGCAGTCTTACAAGGGCATTACCATCCTTCTGAAAAACGAAAACAGCAAAAATCTCGATTCTGGGGAAATCCAAAAGGGAAACACCACCAAACAAAAAAGAATTTTAGACAACGACCAATTGTATTTTCTTCTTTAAACAATCGATAGAAAAGTATTTCGGCAGTTTATTGTGTTGATTCTTCATTGTACAAAGTGTTTGCAAGTAATTTACATCGTCGTGCTTTGTACAGCGATAAGAACTAAGAATATCTACCTATTACTTCCAGAGATTTCTCTGATTACATCTGAATGAAATCAACTCGAATGGTATCTGGGTTCGTCAATGTTATAGATATTTTTTCGATGTTTGCATGACTTGGAAGACGTCTGGTAAATTACATATAACCAGTATATAGGTTTTAATAAGTCTGCACAAGCGAGAAGTGAAAAAAGATATGGAAAGCATTGCACAATTTATGTTTAGTAAATGAATAATAATTATGATGTTACTCTTCAACACCCACCAGCTTTAGTCATCTCATTACCATGAATACTGAAAAGCAATCCATATGTGGGGCTAAATTATTGAAATGTTTAAAACCAAATAGGTATATGCAAATAAATCCAAAAAGTGTAAATTAATTTGAACCTGTAGTACTCAATGCGAATAAAAGACAGTTATTGTGAAGAAATAAATGTTTTATTATAAGTTGAATCTTAAAAACCTGAATTTTGTTTGCTTTATTGAAGAAACTCACTCAGAGACAGCTAAATTAGAAGAAGTACCTATATTTGTCATAGGATATCTGGTGAACAACCCTGAAGCGAACAACAAATTTCATTCTTGACTGCTGCTTCATGTCTGCCACACTAGATGGATCTTGCACTGCAGTAGACGTTTGCTTAAATGCTTCTTGGATTAATCAAGATTAGCTTCATTGCATAGTGTGAATACAGAGGCGAAAATCTGGGCGAAGAAAGATTGGGAATAACTTGAAATGATTGTTTTAAGACTAACATTGTAGTATTTTTTGTTTCTTGTTTGATTTCATTGTTTTGAGCCTAACTTTAGAAAAATGTTATTTATTATATTTTGGAAAAATGTTATTCGTTTTATTTTTACCAGTAATAATAAAGCTTTATTATCTAGTGTATTTAAATTTTCTAAATGAGAGGATGATTCGTCCAAGTAAATGATTCGTGATTAGACCCTAGATGATTTGCATCAACACATACATTGTTGTGATGTTGCAGTTAAGCATTTTTTTGCCCGAGCATTTCTCACGAGTTTATTTCTTTCTCTCAATCGATCATCAGTTGACTCTGGTGAGGTTAACTGTTGATCGACAAGACTAAGCACACACCCTTGTAGGTAGCATAAGAAACCTAATAAGTGTTTATTATAAACGTCTTTATGGTGAAATGATATATCCACTTTCAAGAATTGAAAGCTTAATTCACTGAATGCCCTCCTTTCTGTGTCTTATTGAGTGTGAACATTATATGCTAACAACAATGTGCATATACTTAGATCTGTCTGCAATGCACATCTGAAATAATTTTTTTTATTTACTAATTATGTAAGTTTTTTTCTATTTGAAGTTGTAATTTAAAGCTGTAATTTAGAGTTGGAATTTAATATTTCTATCTATCTATAGTATATAAGAAAGGATTCCGGCATGATTGCCACACTATTAGTAATAATATAAAAAGTGCATGTTGTGCGCAGTTGTCATCGAGGTACAAATTTAAAGTTATTTTACTTGTTTCACATTTTGTTAATCGTCACTAATTTATATTTTGTTACTGTGCCATAAATAAATATGTAATACATAGAGAGCTCTCACTTCAAGTTTTATATTATTTATATCATTTCCCATAGCACAAAAATTGTCGAGAAGGTATAAATGAACCATCATATTAATTATTTTGTAAACTGAGTTTTAACCATTTATTACTATTTTTCAATTTTAGGAAGTAGTAGGTACAATTATTATTTTTTTGCCACAAAATAAAATTCACATCTGCAGAAAGAAATTTTGTTTGTGGAACAAGAAGTGCCTTTTTACCTAAAACTCACTTTCGCATTTATAATATTAGTTAGGATGGTAAGATATTATGTGTAGGTTTGGTAAAAGCTATAGAAGCATTTTGCAAAGTTAATGCTTATCCTTAATAATTTGGTGTAATGCCACCACCACTTCAATTCACCGCTGGGCACAGGTTTCTCCACAGATGAGGAGGAATGAACCTACTACACAATTATGGGAACATAGTAGGTAAGGTAGTAAGTTCACAATTTGAATCTTATTAGCCTTTATTATACACATTACATTCTTTTAGCATATTTTTGGAAACCATTATTTGCACGTTGTTAATAGCATCAATTTCTTGTGATAAAACTGGAAACCTGTCTGTTGAGCAACATTTTGGGGTTCCCCAGTTGAATTTTGGTATGATCCATGTGCATAAAGATAAACAGCTGTTAAAACCCTGTAACAGAAAAGGTTGTTTTTGCTAAGCTGTGAATTAACGGTTGCTACAAAAAATGGTCCGAAGTAACCTTTGTTTCTAAATTTTTGTCATTTGTACTTAATTTTCACTATCAGTTGAAAGTATAGTAAAAATTCCTAACCAACTCTGGAGGTAACCAAACATGGTTAGAATGAAAAATGTTACCTACATTATGCTTAACATTAGATAAAGTAGAACAAAATAAAATTAATGTAAGTAAAGGCAAGGGTTTTTAATATAATCAATAAACAACTAACATCTATCTATCTACTGGAGGGAGACTCTGTACCAGGGTCGTCTGCTTAGGTACCTCTGTCTTACCTATTTCTGCCGCAAAGCATCAGTACTTGCATTGCTGTGTTCCGGTTTGAAGGGTATGATATGGCAGTGAAATTACTGGGTACTGTGACTTTACACCTTGTGTCACAAGTTGGCAACGTACACTGTGGTTCTTGTGGGGGTTGCAGTTTTGCTGCGAATCTCACAAGAGCCACATGTATTATAGGTGACTGTTACCACTTACCATTAGGTGGGCAGTTTGCTTGTTTGCCAACTTTCTGCAATAAAAAAAATATAGTATAACACAAAGTTGCTCTCTCTGTTTGTACGCTTAAATCTTTAAACTACGCAAAGGATTTCAATGCAGTTTTCAGCAATAGATCACCCTATCTATTCAAGAGGAAGGTTTGTATGTAATATACATATAATATCACTTCAAACTGCCCCACATTAGTATCTACATTGCACCCGTGCGAAGCCGGGGCGGGCGGCGGGTGTGCTTAATAAATTCATTTTTACAGAGTAGGCACTTTTTTATACTGAAATTCGGTATTGATTGTTCTAAGGGTATCTCAGCTTCTCTCGATGTCCCACATTAGTATCTACATTGCACCCGTGCGAAGCCGGGGCGGGTCGCTAGTTGCTTAATACATTCATTTTTACAGAGTAGGCACTTTTTTATACTGAAATTCATTTTCCTCTGAATCAAAGGTAGGTATTGATTGTTCTAAGGGTATCATTAGCTTCTCTCGATGTCCCACATTAGTATCTACATTGCACCCGTGCGAAGCCGGGGCGGGTCGCTAGTTGCTTAATAAATTCATTTTTACAGAGTAGGCACTTTTTTATACTGAAATTCATTTTCCTCTGAATCAAAGGTAGGTATTGATTGTTCTAAGGGTATCATTAGCTTCTCTCGATGTCACTTGTTTTAACTCCGTGCAGTGTTTACTCTCCAAAAATTCAAATATTTCATTATCGTCACATCACATCTCAAGCAATATCTCAACTTTCAAGAGTAATAAACACTGTGAAAACTATATAAAAATTAAAAACACTCGGCGTGACTCGGCTTTTAATTATACGAAAATTAGGGAGTTAAAATTAGAGAAAAAGTCACTACAGCCGTTTGAAAACATCTTAAATAAAGTTAGTTTTAACAATTATCTTATGAAAATTCCACCAAATTGGGCCAAATCCACTTAACAATCTTGTTACAGCCGCTGAAGAGCAACTTTTTAATGATTGCTTTATTTGACATTTAGGACGTTCAAAAGCAGTTTTCAAACTGTCAAATGGGCGGTCATGGTACGAAAGTTCATACATAAAAAAAGGTGAACGGTTTCGTGACGTCATTTTAAGCAGGCCTGCAAACGCGCTGCTTTAAGCCGGTCATGGTACGGAAATAGACAGCAATACTGTTTAAGGCCTGCGATAAGAGCTCATGGTAAGGCCCCTGATGGTAAGCGGTCATCGTCGACCATGGATATCTGCTACATCATGGGTGCCGTTTATGCGTCGTCTGCCTTGAGTTTAAGGACCCCATTTACTTTCCGCTTGAAGAATGTCATGTTGTAGCGCGTTGGAAACACCTCCGTAGGGAGCTCATTCCACATTTTGCAAGTTTGCGAAAGAAACGAACGAGACGCCCGCAAAGTATGCTGATGCCGGGCTTCCAGTATGTGGGTTGGAGTTAGTTCTACTTATCTGGCGCACGAAGCAGTGGCGAATGAGCTACGGAGGAATGAGTTTGAAAAGTTCTGCAGAACACTCCCCATTGTAAAGACGGGACGCTATTTTAATTGTGTAATTTCCGTAAACACGGTAATTGCCGTAGCAAATGGCAATGCTGACAGTTAGTTTAAGCCTTAATTAATTAGTGTAACCCTTATATTTATTTCATATTATATAATTAAAAAACATCCAATAACTTAAGCAGACTTATTCTACCGCAAATAAATATATTATTTCTTTCTTATTAGCGTTTTTGTAGAATTTAACTACAAAGTAAAAATATTGACTTTGTAGTGAAATTCAACTATTCAAATATTGGTCTAATACAAGTTTCTAACTTAAAAGATGAAACCTATTGTACTATAAAAAACTCTATGTTGTAACTGCAATAAAAATGTATTATTTATATTAAATTATATTGCGGAATCGTGTAAAATACAGAATAAAATATCATGTCGACAGAAAGAAACATAAAAAGTCTATAAGTATGCGTTTTTCGATGTTTTTTTTGTGAACCTGTCCTCACAGCTTCACAGCATGAAAATTCACATATTTTGATTGACGAAACTCTCTTGACCTCTTGAAGTTTTAATAATGGATCAAAAATAGTGATATAAAAGATTCTGCCACTAAATTTAAATCATGACGTGGATAGTGTTAATGGAAGATAGTAGAAAGAAGAATAAACCTTTACCTTCTAAACCTTTTGGCGGCAATTTTCGAATATTTGTTTAATTTATCTATTTTTCCCGGAAATATTCTCAAACTTTTTTTCAATAACTTTGAAATGCCTAAATCCTTATCTAAAGAGGGGAAACCCCCCAATCTGGCATCTTTGCTCTACAGGTCAAACGCCGCCAGTGTTGGACCTCGTACCATAATTACTAATGCTGTGTAGTACGTTGTATTTCTAATATAAGTATACTACGCGTAAAATGCATTTTTAAATGTTTAAGCGAATCATTTTTTTCATTTGGTAGTCCTTATGCTTTATATCATTTATGCTCCATAGGGAAAATCTACATAAATGGCAACATCGAATTAACAAAAGCTTTTAACTAGGTATTCCCTACCGCTCATGTTTTAAGCAGTGTGACCATTAGTGGCCAGATTTCTACCATTTTGGTAGATTTGGCTTGTTAATTTTACATCTGGCAGAATATGCAGACGATTTGAAAATGTGTTTTTTATGAATACCTAATATTTTACCGGATAAGCTTATACTCAGACAGTACAAAGACTTCTCGTTTAAACTATATTTATGCCGTTGCGATATAGGAGAATGAGCAGGAATTATTTAAAAATGAGGATTGATTTCGTATGTAAATATACGGGCATCCGGTTACTGCAAAATGTGCATGAATTCATATCGCCCAACCCCCTTTCACTAGATTACCGATCTAACGAGAGCCTGATTGCATTTGGCGAAGCATTACTGCTTCGAACTTATTAAGAATTTAATTGAAAAACATGTGCTATCCCACAAAACTTAGATTTGATTTAATTTACATAGTGTGCATATTTTATCGGTAAAATATTTATTTATTTCCTCCGATCCCGCCTCCACAGAGACAATAGAAAGACGGCATAGTTTTTGTATTTTCTTGACTCGTCTTTGGCAGGTTTTGACAGATTTCAAGCCACGGGTAGATTTGCCAGTTTTGAGATGGTCACACTGGTTTTAAAGGCCGCCTTCGTTTGGCGCCAACAACACTTGGCCAACGAAAACTGACCACGAGAAATGGCGGCAGTTTTAAAATCTGCGGTATTGACAGCTGAACACCGTCTGTTTGTAGACATTTTGAAATGAAAACAAAGAAACCGCTTATTAGCATAACTCCTACAGCCGGTGTTAATAATCCCAGATTATTTAGAATAACCGCATTTGCTTGGGGACAGTTTTCGTTGGGCAGACTATCAGTCACTGTTATCACGTTCACAAACCGTTCAGGTCCCTAGCATGACCACCGAAACCCGAAATAATAAAAAAACGATATAGCAATAAGTATAAACTGTTAAAAAACCGGCCAAGTCCGTTTATTCACCCCAGTATAAAGATATCGCCGAGCTTGAACCTCCAAAATACTGTTGATAGGTACTTAGGTATATAAATTATAAAATAAATTCACCTCGAGATTTTATTTGATTGAGGACCAAAATGTAGTTCATCCAGATGGATATTTTTTGTTCCTACTAAACATACATATGAAGTATACATTAAGTAATGTACTTGTACCTACTCCTATTTCAATAAACTCCTATTTCAATATAGCATACTTACTCTTTATAATGTTTATGCTCTCCCAAAATGTGCATTTGCGTCGACGCAATCGCAGAGACGATCTAATTAAAGCTAGCTAGCTAGTGAGGGCAAAATACCTATATATAACATTATTATAGAGTAGGTACGTCTGTGGTGGCTTGCCATACTATAATATAGTATAGCACGGCATATTAATATATGTTTTTCATCTGTAATGGATGGGTGGTTTGAAATCGAAAAGTACACCTATCTTATAAGGTGTACTTTTTCTGTGAGTGAAAAAAAAAATAAGAAAGCAATAATAATAGTCGATAATTTTAAGTAGGAACTTGTATATGATACTATGAGTGCAAGTTGTAGCGATGCAAGAAAGAGAGGTCGACGAAAATCCCGGTGTTTAAACACCGAAAAAAAAACCTATTGACAGAGGTGACGTAACAGTACTAATTATATAAAAATACAGCTTAAAAAGATGTCCAAACCAAATGCCTCAGTTTGATTTCTTATAATGTCATTATTAAATAAAAAAAATTTTGCTCACAAGCTTTTATTTTAATTAAAAACCAAATTAGCTACAAACAAATAGTATGTACAAAATAGGTAATTATGGAAATTGTAGCTATAACTAGCTATGCATTTCTTTGGCTCTCTCTAACATACCACAGCAATTATACAATTACCGAGATAATACTGATTTTGTATACAGCCTCGAGCCGCGTGTGAACGCTTGTCTCTCTCGGCATCTTCAGTTATAATATTTTGCCCGGAAAAAAATCGGTAAAAATCAAAAAGAGCCACGGTCAAGCGCCAGTCTGTCACATCATAAAAAGCTAAAAAAGTGTTCTTTGCATATAATATGTTAATGTTGTGATTATAAAAATCTAAATTTTAGTATCTTCAAAATATCAACGTTCTTTAATTTTCTACGCGGGCAAAGCCACGGGCAAAAGCTATTGTAATATATGCCTGGTTCATAATAACCAATTACTTATTTGTTTTGACTTATATTTTATGTATTTTTGATTAATATTCGTTGCTTGGAATAATTTATTGTACCTGGTTGATTCAACAATTTAAAATAATTCCGGCAATCATACATCTTGTTCGAGTTAAAAATTAATCTAAGTTAACTTGACGATGCTCATTTTGTAAAGATAAATAAATTGCTCTTGATTGGTTTTATTAGTTATCTCAATTTCGGCAATTAAGTGTCTTGTTTAGATTAAACGTGCTCCTTTGAGGAGTTAAACATTATTTTTTGTTATAATAAAATAATTGTTCTTGAGTGGTTTAAATATTTAACTTAATTACAGAAACTTAATATCTTGTTTGGATTAAACATAGCTCCTTGGCTGAGTTGAACATAATTTTTTGTTAAGATCAATGAATTGTTCTTGACTGGTTCTATTATTGAACTTAATAACGAAAACTAAGTGTCTTGTTTGGATTAAGCATGGCTCCTTGGCTGACTTGAACATTTTTGTTTGTTAGGTTCAATTCCATCTGCTTGTTAGATTCAATGTTAAAAATTAATCTCGACAACTCAGTGTAGTGATTGAATTTACAAACAATGTACCGTGTTTGAAAATGACAAGATACTTGTTCGGAGCAAACAATAAAGTTATGAAACAAGTTAAATTAGTTCCGTTAATTATGTGACCGTATATGATGCAATCCATTTCTAAGTTGTTTCAAATAATTTTTAGCCAACCAACATACATGTTTGGCCATTCTAGCACAATTTTTTTCAGTGCAAGCAGTTTTATCTGTCATATAAACTAACACTTTATAATATACCTTTTTCATAAGCACGCCCTTGATTGTTACTTTAAATTTATTCAAGCTAAGTGCTTTAATATTTTTTACATTTTGCTATATTAATTTGATAGTTTAAGTTACCAGTCAGAATTTATTTACCTAATACAAATGTAGAGCTGTAGATTTACTCTTTTTTCTTCGAAAACCCAACTTCATATTGGTCTCAAGCATTGTCATTAGATAGGTATATTTCTTAATATTAACATTTTTTATATATATATGTAAAATAACTGTAATGATCCTTGTAGGACATCAATTACCTAATTATGTCCCTTATTTATCCTGCTAAATAGTTTGATCACTCTATTTAAAAAGTCTTCCCTCTATGCACTCTGTCAAACTTGTATTAGAGCTATAAGCATACATTTACAATTGTAAAACAATATGTAGATCGCTTCCCCTATACATTGAAACAAATCCAGTACCCAGAATATACTGGCAACATTAAACTCTTAAAATGTGTAATTTGTGACTATCAAGTTATCTTACCCTATATGAAAGGCGGATCCATGTACAGCACAATGATTTTGATCCTTATAAAAAGCTCACTTAAGCTCAATTTGAATGTACGGGCGGCGGAGGTTCGCGTGAGTGGTTTCCAAGTCACAAATTTGTATTCAAAAGTTACCTACCATCGAAGTACACAATAATCGTAAAGTGAACAATTTAAACTCTGATTTTGTCGACTTTCGATTATAGCCGGCCAAATGGTAAACCTATCTGTGACTACGTATCGGAGCGAATTTACGTGAAAATCTAGGTTTATTTATTCACTAAGGTATTTCTAGTGTAAAGAAAAAAATATTAATAGTCTAAAGCACTGAGGCAATCTCGTCGTAGGCATTACCTTTTACTTATTGAAGTATAAGTACTTTGATAGCTTACGAGTCATACAGATAAGTAAAGCTTTAGGAATTCAGACTTTGTGAGTGTTGGTATAATCCTTAAACACCATCACTGAAGTTTTGTTTTACGTATTTTATACACGACTTATTAGTAATCCTTTACGTCTTCTGAATGAGGGATTAGACAAAATAATACAGCTGTCGAACCAAGACTTTAACGCCCTTATTAATAAAAACTAGGATTACTCCTTGGATCATCCTCGGATTAGTTAGGTACTTTTGTCTTGATTCCGCACATGTCTGCTGTCAAAATATGACAAAACACAGAATAACTAAATCGAGCATGATCTAAGAAGTAAAATTTTTATTAATAGGACCGAAAACGCTAAATTGTTGATTTCGTTTGTAATTTCATCTCTGTTTTTATTAGGTTTGGGTGCCATATTACAAATAAAAGACACATAATTAAAAGGCTTTATTAAAATCAATCATGAAACATTTTTACCTGATTAATATAATTCGCGCGATTTATCACATCCAATTTAGAAATCTTTACAGATTTCAATATCAATAGCCTACATAATTATTAATAGTGGGAAAAGTCTACGTTATGGCTTAAAAAAGTACAAAGAGGTCAATACAATTGTAATTTCGCTAGAGGTGGGTAAATTCTTAGCGGCCTCATGGTCGGGGCTTTGGGTAGGTATGTTGAAGTCGCAGGTTCGAATCTTGCCCGGGGCCGGTGTGGTTTTTTTGTATTGATTGTTTTACTTATTTACTAACGTATTCAAGCATGTAAATGCAAAGTCACAAATACAAAAACAACAGGGTCCTTTTATTAGACTGCTTAACATGCGGTAACAATAGAATTTGGTCATGGTTAAGATGAAGTACCTATTCTATTACAATAGAATTCTGAAATGCAAGCTAAGCAATAAGCTCTTGTATTACTCAAATGAAGTGTTCCAAAACGTTGTGTCAAAATTAAAAGAAGTTGTTTACACCATCAAACTGACCAACTTTCACTGAACTGAACATAAAAACAGTATTAAAAACAGCTGCTTCATAAACAGTAGCGTAAGTAGGTAGGTACCTAGGTTTTGAACTTTTGTATGAAACAGCAATTATTTTCACGATTTCAGTGTTCATAGTGGAATTAATATTAAAATTAATCAAATAAAATTAATTCACTATTAAAGGATCAATCCTAAGCGGTACATAGAGATAATTTATAGCATTAAAATAAACAAATTATACAAAAAAGATAAAAATTCTATCATTTTGTTTCGATTATACACTGTGCTGCTTTTCATGATACCTAAACTAAGTAACAAAAATTGTTTACTCGTACTTTATCATATAGACATTTTAGTACTTAATTGACTATGATAAGTGCTTAATTGACTATGATAAGTAGAATTCTTATACATTGCAATATTTCAAATACTAATGATACAGATTTTGTTTGTGAGAATAAATGTGAGATTGTTATTGATCATGGCCTAAATCTAAGATACCTATTCACTATAATATTACATAATTATTTGGTCGATGGCGTAGTGCGTAAGGCTGTCGCCTTCCAATCGGGAGGTAGCGGTTCGAACCCCGCCACGTACCAATGTGTTTTCACATTTTGAATTCATTATGTACTGTACGTTTATTCGAAGCTTTTACGGTTAAGGAAAACATCGTGAGGAAACCTGCACACACCTGTGAAGAAAGAATTTCTTCAGAAAGAAGTGTGTGAAGTCGACCAACCCGCACTTGGCGAGCGTGGTTGACTAAGGCCTAATCGCCCCAGTTTAGGGTAGGCTCGAGCCCCTCGGTGGGGACGTATATGAGCTGTTGATGATTGATGATGAAATATTTATCAACTAATAATAACTGTCCAGTGTCATCGTAGTTTTTGAATTTCTGCCAGCTTGCAATAGTCTGTTTACATGCTACATTATTTATAGGGTAAACAAGCAGTCAATGAAGGATTTAGTTTTTTATACAAGTAACTGCCAAGAAAGCAGAAATACCTCAGGAAATGTGCCTTCCGAAATGGTTCGATAAAACAGACAATTTCTACCCCTCTATTGCGGTATGGTGTGGGTGATTGAATAGTAGGAATGAGTGCTTTTTCATTGGTCTGTATAGCCTCTTAAGATATTCACAGAAATTTTTGAAACACCTCATTTTTATAAATTCACTTATACCTATAACTAGGTGTATTATTAGTACGTCCTAGCAGAATAATAAATAAATTGCTTAAGTTTCCAAAAATGCGATCTTTAGTAATTGTGTCAATTTCTTCCAACCAAACATAAATATGACAAAGGGACATATACAACGGGGCCTCAAAGCTAATAATTCGAGGTTAAACGGTGATCAACATAAAAACAGCCATCTTATTGACTAGATAATAATATAGGCTCGATCAGGACTCGATCTCGTAACAAATTGTCATCCTTTACATAATTTTACGATCGTCGATACACGCTGCTTGTATCAAATTGATATTGCATTAATATTGTGGTGGTTCCGTTTGCCACAGGTATTACTTCTTATAGGTTGAGACCTGTTCGTTAGTGTATACAGTAAATTTTCTGAAGAATTTTCAGTCTATAATTAATTTCGATCGAGTAGGTACAACATAATTAGTCTTAAAAAAAAAAGATTTACATGAAACTAGTTTGAAAAGGTATGTTCATTTCAATAATTGATTGGTTAATAAATTATATTTCAATATTTTGTGTTATTACCAATATATAGCCTGCTTTGGCTATAGTTCATTATTTACATCTGTTTGCAATTTATAAAAAGACACTCTTACTCTAAGCCAGCCACCCACTAATAGCTTCACCCACGTGACTTACTTTATTTTGGTGGTTTTTGTTTATGGCGTTAACTTTAATTTACATATATTAAAATATACAAATTTATTGATATGATACATTGGCAATATTTTCATATTATCCAATACAGCAAATACAAATCCCTCATACAAATATTCAACCCCCGTTTTATTGCTTTACGGCTTAGAGTATACCTTAGGGTGAAGCAAAAACAATCCATTCAACCCATTCATTGTTCCAGGTAGGTCTCAGAAGCCTCATACATAGACTTTCATATTGGCAACTTCAAAAATTGTTGCTGTGTCTCTGATATACTCGTATGTATTTTCTATAATATCATAGAATGCTGTCCATGCTATACTTGTTTCAATCACTTGAATAAAACAAACATATTTTAAAGTGGGCTAATCTTTGCAAATCATGTTAAAACTTAATCCTTATATATGAACCCAAACTACTGAAAGCCTTTAGTGCAACTCGTAGAAATAAATAGTGCAAAATTTACTTCTCGCGTTACAGCAAAATAAATGCGCAAGCGCTATCCCCGACTAATTTCTTACCCGAAAGTAAATTATGAATGGCGGCCCAGTAAAAACATCCAATGCAATGCCATCTCATAAATATAGGCCAAGAAATTCGCCCGGAACACGCGTTACGTGTGCCGAATTTAGACACCAATGCGTATTATTGTGCAGGTGCCAACATGGCGTGTATAAACAAGTTGATTTGAAAATAGTCCTTATTGGTGATAGAATAGAAGCGTGTATTGTTTGAAATACTGCGCGCTGGCAGTACTCTGAGACGTAGCTTAGACGGTGCCACCGGTAGCTGTGTGCGCTGCGTGTGGATGTGTTCCCTCATGGCGGCAGGGAACTCTGAAGTGCAGTTTGGGAATACCGCACCGACTGATACGCAGTAAAAGTAACAGTTCAATGATGCAGAGATATCCGATGACGTATCCGAAGATATGTTCGCCGTTGACTGACTGAAAAAAAAGGAAAGCTATAAGTTTGTATATGTACTGTAGACGGTTCGAAGTTTTAGTAACATTCGAATTGATAAGAAAATTTTCTACTTATTTTATATGCTGACAATTTTTTTCGTAGAATATGAATAGCACACATACCTAATAAATATAGTCTTGATTAATACATGAGTGCGACTTCTGATAACTAAGTTAGGATAAGCATCACAATAATCACAAATCAAGACCTCACGCCAATTCGTCGAAATAATTTATTGATCGACCGATAGCCATCATTAATGACAAATAAATCGGGAACTGAAAATGTTTCTTACTCTCTTCTGAAAAGCTTACATTCCACTTTATTTAATTTTACTCACTTTAAAATATAATAAATTTATATCTTCTCCGATAGCCATCATTAATGACAAATAAATCGGGAACTGAAAATGTTTCTTACTCTCTTCTGAAAAGCTTACATTCCACTTTATTTAATTTTACTCACTTTAAAATATAATAAATTTATATCTTCGAATTCGTCTTCCTGATATTCTCTCGTGTGCGCCGGACGGGTTCAATAAAATATGTAGGCAGGCGCGACGTGTGAGCGGTCGGCACTCCTTTCCTATAACAAGAAACAATTTTTCTATGCATTTATTTCTTTTCTGAATATACTTAAAAAGGAGTTTTATAGCCTCCCCTTTATAACGTGTAAAACAGTGACTCGCGTGTTTATTATTATTATGGGTGTTTTATTTCAAAACCCAGCACCAGATTGAACTGGTTCTTTTAAGAATAGCATAGTACTTACTTATATCTTTTCAAATCAAGATTTATTCAAAAAAATTTAGCAATCAACAAAAATGCTAGTTACTGGAAAGTTCATTCAAACTTTGATATTGACTGCTTGACTTCTTTAAGCAAAAGAGTTATTGAGAGATAGAGTGGCGATATTAATTTGTTTATCAAAGTATTTATAGTTTTATCTTATTAGGACTCTTAGAGATTTTGTTCTGATCTGGGGAATGTAGCTACTCAAAAGCACATAAGTATACTAATAGTTATGGTAATAGGTGCAAGTTCGTGTCATTCAATCATCTTCAATAAAGTCTGTAATAAACACTTCTTGTTCGGGCATAAATTGTGTAACGGAAAAATGAAATTCTTGTCAAGTACGCCATTGTCAGCGGGAATGTCAGACGCAATTTCACGACAGCCGAGCAGCTTGCTTGGGTTAAGGTTACGCGAACTTTTCGAAGCCACAAGCGATATTTGACAGTCAGACGATGCTGTCTCATTAACCGAGAGGCAGGGCCCGTTGAGGTGAATTACTGGCGGGCGGGTACATAAAGTACGTAACTTGATCGCAGGACAAACATTGGCATGGAGCGTGCGTTTCCGCGGCTGTGTGTGCCGATGTTATCAAGATGGCCGATCCAATTGAAGTTTGAAGCCCCTCCAACACTTCTAATTACTTCATCGAATCGTCGTTTTGCTTTGTGCCGCATGATTATACCTTTACCGTGAAATTCTAAGTCTAATTATTTGTAGAATGAATAAGATGTATATATTATATGATAATTATATTAAATGATATGGTATTTGAATGCTGCGCTTACAGTATTTACATGTCAAATGTTTCCAGAGATACAAAATATCTTTTTTACAATAAATATTGTTTAGTTTTTAATTCAAATCGAGTAAGTTTAATTTGCCGTGTTCCGTAGGTATCTTTTTTTCGTAAAAAGTAACTCCTTATATGCTATCACAACTTTTTACTGCTTAAAGCGCTTAGATTTTCTTGGCACCAATACGATGATAGACTTTTTCGGATTATGAACCTTATAAGTGTTGAAGCTCTAATCAATTTTGTACTTTATTGCTATTACTTTGTCGTATAAATTAAAAGAGTGAATGAATTACGTAAGCATAATCAGGAACAGTAACATTACGCCACATAAAAAGCTAAAAATATTTCTTCACTTTAATTTTAGGTATATTAATAAGGTGTCAGATGTAAACGGGAAGGCCAGAGGTGCTGGTGCCTTTCCGCCGTGGAAACCAGTTAAGGGCAAACTTCTCATACTAAATACTTCGCTTTGAACTTGTAGCCGAAGCCCTTAGGTTGTATATACTCGTACCTGCATTAGCGAATTTACAGATAAAGCAGCCCACAACACGTGAAATATAAAACAATTTGTACAGAACTTCTTAAGTGATTCTGTATAACGAAGTGGCAACTTAAACTATAGTCGAGACAAAAGACAATAAAATTATGTGTTTTAAAATTTCTTTTCCCTTGACTAGTTTCGATCGCCATTTTATTATACAGATCACAGCTATTTTAGAAATTCTATATAAATTGTTTTATTTCACGAAACTATTACGTTTTGTGGGTAGCCAGAAATAATAGTTTAAACTAGCAATTCATCAACCGGCAAATAAGTGTGAAAACAATGAAAATAAAGCATATATATTTAAAAAAATACGACTTTAACATAAAAGAGCAACGTTCAATCGTTTTTGTAGGATTTTTTCCAGTAGGTAACCTACATCAAAGAACCTGTGCAGTGTTTTTATATAAAGACATTTTTCTCATCAGCATGATTTCAATCTACATATTATTTAACAGATAGTCATCATTGACCTTTCATTTCAATAAATTTGATTTGCCTCGTGAACTTCCAATATATAATATTGATCCATCAATTCCGGTGAACAAAAATGGTAGTATCCGACCTTCGTGCGCCGATTTCGCGCAAACAAATATGTATTTAAATTTTATACGCGCCATTAAAAGAGTTAAGAGATTAAAGAAGATTCAGGCACCGAGATAAAAAGTTGTCTTTCAAAATTGGAAATAACCATAACTTCAACCGTGAAACAACGTTTTAAGCAACTCTGATGCGCACGCAAATCTTGTATCGCGCTACCTAAGAAGCTACGGATTTAGCATAGCGCATAAAAGTGCTATTCACAGATAATCGAATACTCGAACAGAATTGTTTTCACTGTATCGAATACATAAGGAGCACTGAAGGATCCGAAAAGGAGTTCCCTCGTTTGAAATTATTAACACATAATAATGTAATTTTATGGTTTCTTTTAATGGAGCCCGTGACTGGCCCGAGATACGGCCCCAATAATCCCCCGTGTTAATGGAGTCGGCACTCTGAGGTACACTCACATGCTACGTCGCTGACTAACGTTTTTGTGTGGGTAGATAAGCCTACATAACACTCATATGTCTCACATAGCACTATCGATCTACTATAAAGATAGGTACTTTTCTACATAACTGTGGAATGTAAATACACCAACGTAGGTGTTTGGCGTCGCGGTATACTGTACCTACCTTATTAACAAACCTATTTTCTAGAATGTTTCATTTCTAGAGCATTGTCATTCCAAAGTCATGTAAAGCTTAAGGCTACAAAGCTTTGATTAATAACGAAAAATTGTATTTTGACAAACAGATCGAAACTAACATTTTACATGAAGAAGGCAGTGCAGAAGTCGTAACGTTAATGCGATTTTTTTTGTTTTGTTATAAAATAATTTGATTTTAGGCAAAGGGTCAAAGCCAGTGTAGAACGTAGGTGTACGATCTTGATGGTAATATATATGTTACGCTCAGAGACCGATAACGCTCATTGAGCGAAAAAATAGCTCACAACGCGTTGTGGTCACAGTAAAACATCCACATGGCGAAATTCGTGTTATGGCTCTAATGAAAACGCTCGTAACGCGTTGTGGCAATCACAGAAAGACCACATAGCGAAATTCGTGTCGGGGATGACATGTTATTCGACCACGACGCGTTGTGACAATGAAGAAGAGACATGAGGCGTTCGGAGCATTAAGAGGAAACACCAAGGTCGAGAGAATACAAAAATAGGTACTTGTAAAAAGTATTTCTGTCGCGCTGTGCCCCCGAACAGCTGAACTGAGCGCGATAGGGACAACTGCAGCTCGGATCGAAAATACCTATGAAAGTATTCGAAATATACGTTTTGTAGTCCCCTGTTTTCTCCGCGAAAAATTGACCGATTTAATTACTTTTGGCGTAAAAAATTAAAGCAAGGCTTTTACTGTGTTTCTATGTTTTGCATTTTTCATATAATCTTGTTCAATTTGTTTGCTGGACATTTGAATACAGCAGATAATTAGGTCGATTTTTTAGGTTTTTGAAGGTTTAATATCTCTTTTAGGGTTCCGTACCCAAAGGGTTAACACGGAGCCCTATTGCTGTTGTGTTTGTGTGTTGTTATGAGCATCAATCCATCAGGCCTCTACCAGTTAGGAAACAAAGAAGGTATATTCGACAGAATTTATGCACGTAATGAGTTTACACTTTTTGAGGCCAACTTCATTAACATTTGTGATGTACCCTCAACTTCGTCGTTAACACTTCGCTCAGCATCTAGCAAGGGTCTATAATGTGGCATTGCAAAAGATACTGTATTGATAAAAAGTGCAGGTGTCGCTCGAAGAATATAAAATGCAACTCAAAATGCCACAGTAATAGCTCCTGTAAAAATAAATAGCAAGCAAACACTTTTTTTCACAATTATAGTAATATCTAATATAAGTAATTAATTTAAGTACATTGTTGTTGTTTACTATTGACTAATAAACAAAACTCAAAAGTCATAAAAAAAACTTAAGTCCCTTATTATTTTAAGTACATTATAAGAATATACCAATGATTAATGCATAGTTTGTGTTCAATATTTTATTACTTAATTGTTTGTTTTTTTTAATATAAAGTAATCCCAAACGAAAACAAATTTTCTTTTATTTTAAAAATATGTTTTTTTTGTATTATATTTGATCATTATTAATAACATTCAATTAATATTCATAACACATACGTTATGCAGTGATTTTAATTTTTTGACTGCAGAAAGGGCATTAAGTAGAATGTCTGTCTGGTACCTGTTGCAGGATAAAAAATATTTCCTAAGGACATCTACCATAATGTTTCGAGACTAGTACGACTCATATCGCAAAGCTCTGTGCGTTGTAATCAAATATGGTTCCATACGCCTCATGGCTTTTCTTTATTGCCACAACGCGTCGAGGTCGAATAGCATGTCAGCCACGACACGAATTTCGCTATGTGGTCTTTCTGTGATTGCCACAACGCGTCGTGAGCGTTTTCATTAGAGCCAGAGCCATAACACGAATTTCGCCATGTGGATGTTTTACTGTGACCACAATGCGTTGTGAGCTATTTTTCGCTCAATGAGCGTTATCGGTCTTTGAGCGTAACATGTAGATTACCCATAGTACATAGTAGTCTTTGTTATATGGGCCCAAGTATATCGCAATGCAAATGTGAAAATTGTTTAAAGTTATTTTTACTTAACTAGTATTTTAATAGCCCTGTATACGCTAAGGTACGTTGATAAAATCATCGGAAGTATCTAAAAAGAAAATATTGGCAAACTTGTTATAGGTAGGTATACGAAAACATAAAAATCTATTTTTATATAAATATATAAATATTTATGTGAAAATAATTTTAATAACGTCCTATCTGCTGATCTTTAAATAAATAAATTTATTTCATGAATATTCAGGAGACAGTGCTTATAGCCATGAACTTTATAGAAACCTGATTTCATTGATAAAGAATCATCTGAAAGCACAGCCAAATGCATATTGACTATATAACCTATTCGCGGAAATAATACGCGGAATTGGTTTTTTTTTATCTAGCTCATCAAATTGATTTTAAGATCACTCTCAAACAACACAAAGCTATTTCTGCGCCAAGCTCCGAACCGATTAACTCGGCTAACATATGTTTGGATCCACCGAACAATTTTTCAATCTTAAAACGAACATTAACGCACGTTGACTCGTTATTTATGCCAGGTTTACGCCTATTAACACGCTATTCGACGACTAAAATATTAGGATGTTTTGTTCTTCAGAAATGCTGCACTAGGCCGATCCAATACACAGACGGTTTTGAAAAATAACTTGGTATTTTGACAACACACCGTTTCTTGGCCGATCATAAAAAGTCGATGCATCGTTCAATATTCACCCTTAAAGCTAGTGACTTAGAAATCTTTTCACTTTTATTAGTGGAGATTTACTTTGGTTACGCTGGTTTTTAATTTTAATTTAGTTTGAGGTGTATAGATGAGACGCTAAATAGAAACGATCCTTCATGATCGACGAAGCGACGCTAATCCAGTGTATTGGATAAATGTTTTGAAGAAAAACTTTGTGCTGGGAAACTGAAAGGGCGTTATAAATATATGTTAGCCAAAAGCCGCGACGACATGTGTGGCTAATCGCACGATTATACGTCCCAGGCAGGGGCCCTCCGAACTCCGACAGTTGAAGAAGCTTCTTACGAAAGTTCCCTCGATCCCAACATCCCACGTCGATATTTGCATATAAATTTGATTTCTGTTGATATTAAAGAAAGAAGCCTTGGAAATGAAGCAACTACATAATTAACTTCCGATGCGGACTAATAATGAATTTCGTATACTTATTAAGGAGCCAAAATGAGGTCCGCAGATGTTCGTAACGATTTAATTTTGCCTAAATTCCTGTCCGGATATACTTCGATATGGACCGTCGTCGTCGAGTGGCGATTTGTGTAAACGAAAGGTTCGTGAATGTTTCTGAAAACTCATGTAAAACGGGTGATTTGGTTGTTTAGATTGAAAATATTGTAGGTGGTACTACTGATTTTCGAAAAAAAGAATGTTACAAATTTCGAATAAAAACAGTAACCCAGCGAGTGGGTAAACTTTTTTAAAGCAAGAAATTAAATCCCTGACGGATTTTTAAGTAGGTATCTAATTGTTCATGAAACACCAACTGACAATGTGTCAGAAGGCTGTAATGTGAACATTTTGTCCACATCATATTAATATTCTGTAAATGAAGATCCAATTTACATATTAATATCCTCGGAATCTTCACGTGCATATTTTGCTACAATTTACATGTATCGGATTGTCAGCCGAAGGCAATTGAAAACTCGTAAAAATGCAATAAAATTCGATCGTAAAAGAATTGTAATTCGCATGCATACATTTGAGAGGTGCTATCGAAATTGAATTCTGGTCAGTTGGTAAGTAACTAAGCACTAAAGAAATACGTTCGGAAGTCGCATGTCGCTCTTTGATTGGAATTAACATTTCGCGGGCAAGCACTTATTTAGAAATACATAATTCAATGCTTTTTGGGAAGATACATACATGGACTTACTTAGACTTTTATAACGGAATGCGTGCTGAATGCGGAATAGGGAGAGTAAGTTTTGTTTCAAATTTGACCGCACTCTTTCGACTTTGCATCATAGCGTAGCAAATCGGTCAAGCTGATAATTTTGCGCCACCGTCCATCAGCAAACGTTAAGACGCCTAATGCGCTGAGGACGGTGACGGCATTTCTTCATCCGGTTTTCTACCTACATTAAGCATACACCGACACACCAGGCTTTACTTGTTGACCTTGAGACCCCTGGGTGGCGGTAGTTGTAGTGCTAATGTAAAAGCTTATAACTAATTACAATTAAGCGTTACACGATCGTTTGTAAAATTATAAAAGTATTGTTGTTGCGAGAGAGACATAAACGATTTATTATCATTATTAAAAGCTTTGTGTTGCTGACTGTACTTAATTGTGATAGTTGTCACCATAATATAAATATTCAAATTTTAATTGAAACGCATATTTTCTAGTAACATAAGTTACATTACCATTTACATTATCTTGTTGAAGAGAAAAAAAATAAGGAAAGCACGACTTTCCCCATTGAATTAGGAATGTATTTGTAACATCGCTAACTTGCTCTCAAATAAATGTAGAATTTTCCACTCGGAAATATTCAGAAAAAGTACTTACTTACAAGCAAAAGGAGTTTGGCAACGTCTTATCAAAGTAAAGATAAAACTTTTAAGATTTTATTTAAGAGTGAGCCCCACGCCGAAGTTTTTCCATTACGAACCCTCGCTTGCAGGATACGTAAGTTGCTACTCACACTAAAATATTTATAGGAGCGTATTCACGAAATGAATTGTATATACCTACCTACAGAAACCCAGGAATCATTTTCTAAGAATACACGTTTTTGGTATAAAAAAGTAGATACTTGGATAGTTCGACGAATATCACCATCATCTCAGCCACTACATCCGGTGCTAGGCAAGGATTCCCCTGGAAAGGGACATCCCCGGAAGGAAGGTCTCCTACGGTCCAATGCGGCTTGGTGAGGAATATCAGATCCTCGTCCGTTGGTTGGCCCGATGCAGTGCGAGGAGATAAGGTTGTCTTGGGTACCGTTAAATGTTTAAGTAAAGTACCATGGAGAGTTTGAACCACCTCCGTGGTAGACCACCGGGTGTTGATCGGGAGGTCCGGGGTACAATTGTCCATGGGGAAAAAATTTTGCTGCTCGTTTTAGTTGGTGATAGGGCTTCGAGCCCGCCTGGCTCGCTACCACCGTCTTACCTAAGCTTGTCGCCATAATAACAGTGTTAATAGCATTGTGTATTCCGACAATTAGAGGTAAGATAGCCAGTTCCTCAATGGTTGAGGACTCCAGGTGAATCTCGCTTCCAGCGTCGGCCTTTATCGTCACTGACCATCAGGTGAGATGCAGACCATGAGCTTTTCTGTCGTATGCAAAAAAAGTATTATTTGGAATCCATTGCTGCCCAGTAAACAAATTTACTATCCACTGATAAATTTATGTATAATGTGGCATGGTATATCAACTTTTCACAAAACTTAAGTTTTTGTATTTATAAGTATCACTCAAGATTTATGTTTGTCGTTATTATGTATTCAATGATTGTCAAAAACAGCAGGCATTCAAATCCTTAAGCTCAAGCAACATTGTAAGGAAACGGCAAATAAAATTTGAAATTAAGTATGAATGATGTTAATGGGCACGCGACGATAATTTACGAGTATTATATTTGTTTTTTTTTTTCTAAATGTTAGGTGAATATGTTGATTATATGGGATTGGTATGCGAATAGGTTTAATTAACAATTAGTTCGTGTTTTCTTAATTTATGAATACTGAGAGATTGGACAATCCTCATGGTCGAATTAGACAAACTGAAACTACATCGTCTTTCTCCGACTCGCAGCAACCAATTCGATTTCAATAGAACGAAAAACAAAGAATACAAAATCAGCCCTGGACCCCCTGTTTCCATTAGTCTGATTGAGAAACCCCTAACGTTAGTATTTAACTTTTAACTGTCTACATACGAGTACATGACTGTGCCTCTGATGAGAACTAGCATTCCTACGGTACTCTTAAGCGAACATCCGCCGTATTGTTTTGTTATCAAGCCACGTTTTCGATTATCTCGAACTGGGACTTAGTATCCTTCGACTCGGTGTACTCTATATCGATTGGTTGAGGCAAAGCCGATACAATCGCCTCTATTTACGCTCCTTACCTATTTATAAAGCGAGTTCCCTACCTGATCGGATGTTCTAATGCTTTCAGTGTACACCTACTTGCGTACTTATTTATGCGTTACAGCGTTGCTTGTGTGTGTTGGATTATGAAATAATATTGCGCATTGTTTAGTTTTTTTTCTTAAGACGCAGCTTAGAGTAGTAGATATTGCAAGTGTTTATTTGAATATTGATCAAATATACGATCGAATCTACGTTTGTGCATCTAACGCGTGTTTTATTATTTCAAACTCGATGAAAATGGTCTCGTTTTGACTAGAATGTGACTTGGGTTTAGTCAATGTATTGAAAAGACATCAAACTGTACATCAATACATTTTCTTTCGTTCGGACAATATATTGACATACTCAATGTATCGAAAGAAAAGACATGAGAGTCTAGAAATTCATATGAAGCGTACAGGTGGTACCGCAGTGCGTACTACTTTCTACGCTTTAGCGTAAAATAGTGCTGATTGTAGTTGCATTTTTACATTTGGCGAGGGAGTTTTAATTACGCTATGCCTACGTGATATAGAGCCTCACACTACGGACGGGATGTGTACTTTTTTCAAGCAGTTGAATGATTTGTTTTTAATGAATTGAACATACAATGATATAAATAGACCACGAGTTCACAAGCAAAAACTCTTTTGCCCTTCGGAAGAATTGAACCCCGGACCTCCAGATTGTCACACTGTTTGTCTATCACTAGACCACAGAGGCGGTTCATCTTATACTCATACTCTCAGCTGAAAAATTGTCATGATAAAATCCACAAGATCCTGTTTTATAGATTTAAAAAACATTCGTTTATAATCATTCCTTTTTGTTTTCAGAAACTTATTTTTTAATATAATTTAGTGCTCCGTTTTCTTAATTAATATTCCATGTAAGGTTTCCGTATATGCCAACTGATAAAAATGCTTATTAGTAAGCGCTCATGATATACCGGCGTACGCGTATCTAATATACATAATTTATCTTTGTATACCTGTTACGTTTCTGTTTTATGTCTTTATTATACAGTTCTAAAATAATTCGGGTGGCAGAATAACTGAACCGTAATATCTTTAATCCAACGAATATATAGTACAGGTAGGTACTATATTACTAAATGTTAGCCAATAAAACGAAACTTTAGGAGAAAAAAAATCATCCCGTCTATTCAAAAAGTGACATTTTGTTCCACAATAACTGGGATCAAAGTAGATCTACTCCCACTGAGTTTTAATAAGTGCGAATAAATGTGTTTTGAATTTGGAATTTGAAATAGTCTTCGACGTTTTTAACGACTACCATAAAAAGTTTTTCAAAACTGAAAATGTTTGAAATATAAGTATAAATAATAATAGTAATCCTACTAACCGATATTCGGTCACGTCACGACGGCCAATCTCGACGGAGACTAGCCATCTGCGCAGGAGATATTATAGAGCGCAAGTGACTGTGCAGACGCAAGTGCACTCTCTGTTCCTTCACTCGCATAGTCCGATTGGGTTATCCGACACGACCGGGGCGTGATCAGGCGCAGCACCCACTGTTTAACGTGCATTTCGAAATACGGAGGAGCTCGAAATGTTTCGTATTTTGGTCACCGATCACAGGACAGACCACAGCCCACGTTACTTATCCCTTAGCAATCGTTCGCTTAACGCACGCGCCAATGCCACCATAAGTATAAGATTTAGTTCATAAATCAATAAGTCTTACCTACTTGTTGCACTACGTTCGGGTTTCTTTTCTGGAATCCTTCGCTAAGTTGTGGATTCCAAATTATGCCTTCGCTTTTAAATAAGTATTATTTTGGTCCCTCGTCTGCTTGGGTGCCTCCGTCTTACCTATTTCTGCCACAAAGCAGCAGTGCTTGCATTGCTGTGTTCCGGTTTGAAGGATAAGATATGGCAGTGAAATTACTGGATAGCGCGACTTTACATTTGATGTCACAAGTTGGCAACGTACACTGTGGTTCTTGTGGGGGTTGCTACTAGTGGTACTGCGAATCTCAAAGGAGCCACATGTATTTATAGGTGACTTGCTTGCCAACATAGTAGCAATAAAAAAAACTAACATATCGAACTAACAAACAATCGAGCATTGTTTTGCACAGGAAACAACCAAGCCTAGTTCCATGCTATTGTATAGATATAGACTCTCACTATCGCTTAAAACAGTATTTATACTTCACTAAGAGCAAAATAGAACAAAAATAGCATAGGTGTATCTTTTTTAATATTGTTGTAACCTTTTTCTAAGCGATCAAGGAGACGGGAGACCGGGAAAAAGAGAATAGTAGCTATAATAAAATGGTTGAAAGTGAAAGACACGTTTAATAAAACAGCAGTGTGCGACAAAAAATAAGATTTTGGATTTATTATTTACGAAATCACGAATAAACCTTGATAGTCACGTCATATTTCCGCATCAAAGTGTTTTTGTCGACTGTAATGACGTTTTTATTGTGTTGAAATATAACTGTCCATTTTTCAGACATTGCGATGTAGCGAGGAGTTGTCAAGATGTAGTCTATCTATCTGCACTGATGGAGGTGCTTCTAAAAGTTTATATTAAAAGCGTATTTGAAAAGTATTTTGGGGGAACGAGAGATCCAAATCTTTTTACAATTTACGTTGAAGGTAATTGAGACTGGTTACTGCAATTTATCATTGAATTATTACGTTATATTATGTTTTAAGCTTCGTTAAACAGTCATTATACACTAGTTATTTTATACGGAGCTACGTTATATACTTATTTAAATATTTTTTTTAATTTAGAGAATCAAGGTGATCATCTTATTAAATCTACTTTTTAGTTTCAGAAATATCTTTATCATGGGACCAATAACTTTATTTTTATAGTAGACTAGCTGCGCCTGTGAACTATGTATCGCCATAATAATTGTCAAAAAAATATCTGGAGTGGATGGCCCACCCTTATCCACTAGGGGTATAAAAAATAGCCTACGACCCATTTTCAGACCTACCAAATATACACAAAAAAATTCATAAAAGTCGCTCAAGCCGTTTCTGAGAAGTTCAATAACAAACAGTGTGACACGAGATTTTTCTATATTAGATTTTCATATAATTTGGAAAACTTTTTTTAGAAGAGCGTTCAAAATTTAAACTTACTTATATGAAGTAAAATAAATAAACTCAACGCTTTTGCTGCGTGTTTCTAAAAAAATATCAAATAAGATTCACTCGCAATCATCTACACCATTGCTTGCAGGTAATTAAGAATAATTACCCTATTTACGCTTACGTTGTGCGTGCAGTGCGCAATGCTGCACCACACGCTGGCCGGTTGCCCCTTCCTGGCATCACCCTGAACTCCATTCGCTCTTTTCTGTAGAGTGCCAACTGAACTTGATTTGCGCAAATTCAAATTCTGTTAGAGCACATTTAACTTGATTTACTGCAATTTATTACCACTAACCAATACTGCCGTTTACGTACTATTACACCTCGGCAACGTCATATCATCCGAAGTCCAAAAGGCCATCTCAGTGCCGACGCGTGCCAAGATTATACTGTCCATAAACAGAGGTTTAGGGTCTCATCTTTCTTCTTAACGAGCGCCGTGGATTGTTTACAGTTAAAAAGGCACCAAGTCGTCTTGTCGAATTAATAGCCGGGATAATTTATGTTTATTGTCCTGTCGAGTTTGATTGTGGTTGGTAGCGCCGGCTCACACGATACTCCCCGTCGGCACTTAAGATGGAGCTTTCGAACGCAAGCGGGCTTTAATGGCTGTTTTCATCTTTATAAACCTATTATCTATAGGTATATAATTATCTGTATAGGTGTAGGTATATATTTACGACATTTGGCAAATGTGTTATTTTTAAAAAGTATAGTTTGTTACATTTTTTTTCTGAAATACATTGTACTGAAAATTAGTCAAATTGAAGCTATGCTATTTTATAAGTTATTAAAATCGTCTTTTTTATTACTCCTCTCATTTTATGTGTATTTTGTGTTGGTAAAATTTACAAAACACATTGGTGTATAGATATTTACAAATTAAATGATTGAACGAATAAAAAGATACCAAAAATAACTTTTTTCCTGTAAACCTCTGACACTCATCTTAAAATTTTGTTATTATTACAAAATAAAGTAAGTATAGGTATCAAAATTTATAGACTTTAATAAAGAAAACAATTTAATCATGATCATATTAGAACGACCGAGATCAATACTCTGGGGTACAACCAAATTTTGCTGGCGGCAACCCCTCTTCAATTACCTATTAGCTCTTGAATAGTTACCAACTGGCGTCAGGTTGTACCAAATGATCCAATGAAACATTGATTCGTAGCGTAAGTGTTGGTTCAATGCATACTTCATATTAAATTTGTTATTAGTTAGTCCCCTAACTCTGAGTTGATATACAAACTGTAAAGCTGGCTTCCAACGGTTCATGATTATGTTGATATTCACGTAGCTACAGTCGACGTCCGTAGACACACGAAACGAACTTCGACGCAGTTCAATGTAGGTATGCTACCACAGACGAGACTCTGCCCATGATGCGTCGATGCGTGATGATCTGCACCCGTCCATGATATCACGGAGCGCGTGAAGTCATCTTAAAACATCGTGCTAAGGAGGATGGAGAGGATTAGCTGGACAGAAAGGAAAACAAACGAGGAAGTGTTACTTTTGGTCAACGAGGGAAGACAGTTGTTGAAAACTGTAGACAATAGAAGAGGAAAGATGCTTGGCCACATGATTCGCCACGATAACTTCTTTAAGACAATTTAAGAAGAAAAAGTTGAAGGAAAAAGAAAAAGGGGACGGCCGAGAAGAACTTTTTTCGATCAAGTGAAGGAAAAAGTGGGAGTCGTGTCGTATCAAGAGGTCAAAAGCCAGGCGGAGAATAGAGAGAGGTGACGATTGCTCCACCGACAAGAGCTCTTAAATATAAGAAGAAGAAAGAAAAATCATTTCACCACTTCCCCCTCGACTCAGTTGCCGATGTTTGCGTAAATATTGGCCAGGATCGGTGCCGAATTGTGTAACGCGCCATTTATTATTAAAGTCGAGCATAAAATGTTTGAGTTACTGATTCCGCTGGCGCTTGTATGAAACAATCGGCGTGTGAGTCAGTCGGCGCCGAGGAAGGCCGGACTACACCTTCGAAACGAAATTCCACAACTACAAAGTAGCGCGAAGACATTGAATGAGTACCTACATTTAGTTTCAGTTTTATTAACATGAAATGAAATGCGTATCGTTTTTCTGGTTTATAAACATCTTAGAGTAATAACTGTCATCTACGAGATGTTAAGAACACTTTTAATTCGACAAGCAAGTGTTTATGATGATTTCGATACAGTAATTTTTTTAACTCGATTGCATAAAAAATAGTACTTTTTTATAGTGTAAAATTTTCAAACTTATTTAATTTTATTATCGCTACACTACAGAAAATATTACTGATCAATCTGATCATACAGCCAAACACAGAGGTTTTATTAAACAACTTTTTATATTTTCTGATTATGAACCTAACTGATTAGTTATCACGCTATGTGTTTATTTAAATTAGTAATACAAATTAATTTAATTAAAATACTTATATCGTCGTAAGATGTTGAAATGTAATTAAAATAGCTATGTGAATATAAATCAGTGCGCTTATGATTTGAAATCTAATGATATGACTTGATACTTACAACTTTTATCATTAAAAAAGTGTATCAATTAACAGGAAAAAAAAGCCTTTCTTTTTATATTAGTGACTGTTTTATTGAAGGTTTTTCTAATCAAAATTAAATACACTATCCGCACTTGCACTGATACAATCAAATGTTTGTATTATATCCTCAATTTAATTACCATTGCGAGTAAAAACAAACTATAATAATGGATCATAATGAAAACAAAAAAAAAACCTCTCCTTCGAACAACTTTCAAGCTCATATAAACAATTTGACCTTTGGCTCACAAGTTTTCTTCGTCTTGCCGAGCCTTATCTGAAAATATTCTTCATAAATCTTACAATAATGGCTGCTCTTGAGGCACTTCATCAATATTAGAGGGATAGAGGGGCAACTGCCTACACATTAAATGTTATAAGGACGCCGCGCTGGGAAAGTTGAGAAATTCAACCCTTGCCTATATAGTGCAAAAAACATACCGCAATTGAAGTTATAATTTGTATGAGTAGCATAACGTATGGAATATACTGTATTTTTGGATCGCCCGCCAACTTTTTCGAGATCGAGAAAAATTGGCGTGGAAAAAATACAATCAATATAACTATAACATAAAAACATTTCTTTTTTACATTTTCGTTTTAACTTTTCCGTGCGTAAACTAAAGTGATAGTGCCTTGTTTGCTTAGACATCGTGGTCGTAATATGGGGAATTATACTGTCTATTAATTCATTCCTTTTATATTACTTTATCTTATAATCAATTTTGGCGGGGGCTCCAAAAATAATCCTGTATACTAACAAATGTATGGACTATTCTATACGGCAACACAATTCTAAATTCCTTACCACACAGATAATTCGTATGGTAAAGGATTTAGAATAGTCTTGCCGTACTCTTTTAAATGTCGTACAAGTCGACTAATGGGGCTTACTGCAAATACTGCAATGATACTCTGAGCGGAAGAAAAAATCTCGAAACAAAACTCTACATCAAGTAAAATGTTAAATGTTGACTCTACACCTGTTCGGAAATTGGGAGAGCCTTCTCGAGAAGAACAGGCACGTAACTAGGAAGGTCTAATTTTTTTGTCTCCTCTTTTAAATTGCTAATATAAAAATATTAATATTTCATAGTAATAACATAAATTTTATTAACATAGTAGGTACATATTACTGCAAAGACCGGGAAGTTAGGGACTGCCGGACGAGTAGAGCTTTCAAGGCCGAGCGTCAGCGAGCGAGTTTTGACAGTAATAAAATAGGTATGTAAATACCTCGTGTTTATCGTGTTAATTCCCGTTTATATATTTATATTGATAATGCAACACGAAAGTTTGAAAGTTAATTTAATAATTACAAGTCCGGCAATCCCATTCCCGCCGAGGTATGTAGGTATAGTGCTTTTCTCAATAATTGTGAGGAAATAATGAAACACGTAATACTGGAAACAAATGAGTATAATATGAATAAAAAGAACGAATAAAGCAATTAATTAATTAATTATAGTAGCCTAGCATTTAGTAATACTAATACTTTTTTAATTTTCAATTAGTGCAAAGGAAATAAAGCCCATAATAATATAGCCCAGTCACATTTTACGCAAAAAATAAAATACTGTAGATTATGGCTTTTTTCTCTCGCAACGAAAATTAAGCATATTTGCGTGTGATTTTATAGTAACATTTTATAAAATTGTTGTCATATTCATATATATATTATATATGTTCGAAGAGTGCATTTTTCATAATATGGTTGCAATTGGCTGTATGACAAGTTACATAATTCAAGTTATAGAATAGTAATTAAAAAACATTTGAGCAGCGGCCGGAAATGAATTTTCATACTTACTTTCCTGGCCTAGGCCGGTAAAGTAAGGCATAAGCCAAGAATTACAAACTTCGTGTCTTCTTTTTACTTTTGTAATGCTACATTTCCAAGCATGTTTGAGAAAAATATATAAGTAGGTATATACTATTATATCCTATACAAATTCATAAAGCGTAAGTTTTTAAGTCAAATTAAAACTTGATTAAATTGGGCAGTATGAAAATGTATATTCTAATTTAATTTAATTAGAATATACATTTTATAATCGTAATAGTCTAATTTAACTCTGAATGTCTAAATTTTATACTCCATATGACCGAGATCCTAGAAATTTACATTAAAATACTTATTGTATATTAATACCTTCACATGAATGAAAAAAAAACTCAAAAGAACAACTAAAAAGGCTACTGCGGTGATACGATACGATGCGAACTCTACCAAGGAGTTAAAAGATCACTACACAATAGCTATGGAAAATCGTAGTAAAACAAATTTATAGATAATACTGAGTAGAGCGAGTGTTATAGGAGCATTGACGTATCTAGAGTTTTTTTTTCAGGGGGGCCTGGCCCATGATTTGTGTGAAGCTATCAGTATTTAGGGGTCCATTATAGAATTTTGAATCGGGGTGGGCACGGCCCACCCGGCCGCCTCTATGTACCTCTTGTACACAGTACTTGTAGTTCAGGCAGGAGTTTTAGAACTTTTTACCATCAAATGAGAATACACCGATAAAATGTAGGTATTAATTAAGTTACAGTTTTTGTGTAGCATGTGATGGCTTCGTATTTATCACTAGGCGCGTTCCACTTAAGCACAGATTTGTCAGCATTTTCACCATTTTTAGCATCATCGCGTTTCATTAGCTTTTGGCGCTAGCAGGGCTTGCATCGCATGTTAACGTAAGGCGTTCTATTTAATCAGTATCTTGTTTTTTAGGTTAGGTTTCCTTTGTGAAAAATGGCGTGGTTAAAAATGTTAACATTTCTTTAAAAAACGCAAAACATGGTTAACATATTTTGATGTTAGCGTGAAAAAATGGTGATACTTAAATGGAAAACCGGCTTTGATATTCCAGGAAGCAGTGACGAAATCGTCTATGTTAATTAGTTTCGTATCAACTAGTCTGTTATTAATTCTGGAGCCGAGCAGAATTATTAATTTCAACGCCCGCACAAACGCGCCACATACAAAATAGGCATTTGATTAGATCCATTTTATTCCGGTCGTGGATCATTCAAGGAAACGCAACATTCAGTCATCGCGCAGATGGGATATTTCGCGACGCCTTTCCCTCGAAAGTTAATTAAATATTTTAATATATTCCCTTCGTTACTTTCGGCTTATAATTTCGTTATTGTAACCACCATTTTCTGAATGCTAAATTGAAATAGGCAGGTATTATTATTAGGAATTAAGTGACTTGACATTTTAATATCTAACATAACCGGCGTTGAAAAAACCTATGTTGTCAAAATTAAACAACTGTGTTACCTCAATATTTTACATGCCTGATTATAAGTCAGGTTTACCACTATTTATTTGACAGCAAAAAGTTTTATAGCTGCACTAAGGAACTGACCTATCTCAAAAAAGTGTGAAAAACTCCCAAAGACCGCGTGAAACAATTAAAGTGTCATAAAAGACGTGGTTCCCCATAATCGCTCGGTGAGTCTGACTGGTTACTACGGGATGATAAACACGCCTCTCGTGCCGAACGTAAAAAGAACTTTTGTTAGCGTTTTATGACAACAATTACGACCTATAAAACGTGTAGCGATTATTCGTCGCTGCGATTCTTGCGGTCGCGCTGTCATCGGCCTGGTTGCTGGCTACTCACTGTCGAACGATTAGAACTACCTCCCTACTAACTAAAGCTATAACGAGCTTTGGCCACAGATATACAAGGCTGAATTTCGAACAGGCACCAGCTTATCGAGCGTCGAACAGGAGGGCAATGGATCTGCATGCGTCGACGGGCCTTGACTCAGATAGTCTTGTGTATCTATAATTCGTCATTTCGATTTTACTAGCATATCGGCTCGATTCCGCGAGTCGCAAAATACAATGGTTATAAAACATTGCCAGAGTTTTAATTTTAGGTCCAGAAGTGTACCTTTTATACGTGTATTATCATTGATCTACTTTAAATAAATGTTAGTGATGTCTGAATTGAATAACTATACTTATTTCCTTTGTTAGTTAATTATAAAATAGCCCAAAATAAATTACTTTATGTAGTGAAATTGCGAATAAAATTTTACTGGCATTGCTCGGACTCTCTAGATCCTCTTTAATAACCAAAATATTGCATTTCATTGCATCGTAGAGGCAATAATAACACAGAAGGGGGTAGCATTGCGTAGTGTTCAAATTTTGCGTACGAATGAAACCAATTTGGTAGATGGGAACAAGGGTTACAATTTGTGTTGATACTTCTTATCTAGCGACCCATCTTCCAGTACGGCCAACAAAAAGGCGAAAGCAATACAAGGTTATCGGTACAATAAGAAAAAAAGTACGATATAAGGAAAGCTATCGCCGATGGAGAGCAGATAAGATCACTGTTTTGGTCCCAGAATAAAGGGCATTTTTGGAGCACCTTTACTGGATCAATAACTCATTTATGTCTCATTGTATCGTATGTTGGTGAAAAAAGTCAGGCCTGTTTGTTTCCTCTGAAACCAATAACGGTTGTCGAAATTCTTTGGTAAAAATACTTTAATCGCGTGATATACATACCTAAGCTTTTGATTTACAAATGGCATGACTTCCAACAACTAAGTTTGTTCAACAAAACAAATACAATACAATCAAAACAAATACAATTTCTACATAATATAAATTTTGTGAGTTTTTAATGTTCTGTAAATTCTCTTAATTTTACTTCTTGAAGAAGTAGGTATAGTGTTGTCTACCAATTCATACGAACATTTTTTTATAGTGGGTTTAGCAAATGACTCCATTCCACCTGATGGTAAGTGGAAGTGGGGTTCAAATGCGAAGATAGCTAGTGCAGCAGAGAGAATACATGATACACGCTGCACTAGCCACCCTCACCTTGCCGACCCGCAAGGTGCTTCTTCACGCCTCTTTCAAAGGCGTGAAGGTGCTTCTTCACATATCTTACGAAACACAATTCTCAACTCAAAATTGACGTGCTTAGATTTTACAGCACTCAATCCATGATGAAATTAAGTCCCTTTGACGTTGTAGTGCTACAAAAATATATAATTCGTTATCGGGGTATGCTCCTGTGTTACATAAATTGAAATTAGCAATCGTGCAATTATGAATCACCATATTTTATACTACAAGCGTGACATTTCGTTTCGTTTACATAGCCATTTCTTTGAGGCATCGTCATGTCAGCTTGAACTTTAAAGCGCGAAATGGTATTAACTTAGCAGTCGAAATAAATGCCATTTTTATAACTATGATCGTTAGCTGCTGTTCTTTGTCTGCACATCCTTCTGATTTAAGTCCTTAAAAGGTGACTTTTTAAAGGTGACTTTAAAAAGATGATGTTAAAATGGTATAATTGACTAAACAAGGCACATGTTCATTTTGTTTTTTTACGTAAATGAACAAACATCGTATAGTAACAATTAATAACATTATTAACATACTCAATTTCCGCATCAATGCTAAAATACAGATTAAAAATATAAAAGTAACTTTATTTGTCTGTCTTTGTTTGTAACGTTTTCACAGCTAACCACTAAACTTGATAAAGGTTATAATGGTCATTTTAGTTGCGAAATTAAAACTTAAATATGCCGAAATAAGGGTTGAACGTGAATGTATAAATGTTGATGTTCTATAAGTATACTTATATAACACCCACGTATACTCCGAATCTATTCGGTCTATTCGGTAAGATTATTACCTAATTCGGCGTGATTTATAAGGTTGATGTTAGCTTCATTAGGTATGTGATGTTGGTCTCATGTGAACGACGTATGCTAATTATGGAACTGGAATCATCGGGTATTCATAGCAAAGACACAAAGAATTTAAAGCATTATACATTTTGGTTATTTATTGGTTTATCATTAGGCATGTTTTGATTGAAATTTCAAAGTACCACATTACTGTGGAATTACTAAATAGATCAACACCCATTAAATTTTGAATTATATGTTTTTGTTAGTCTACTAGTTAATGTGTTTCGACCATAATTAGTACGATGCAAAGGTACATGAAACAACTTAGGACAACGCAAAGCACGGCGTGGCACGAAGACATCTATATGTTGAAGTAAGTCAGAACAATCCAGACGACTTCTTATTATGTCAAAGTGGTGATAATCGAATGGCAAGTTTTGCCATGCGATAATCGCATACGATTTTTTCTGCTCGCGTGCGAGAAACTCTCCTTGTGTAACTGAGCCTTTAGTTTCAGTGGATGTTGCACATTTGTATGAAACAGCTGATTTTTTTCACGATTTCAAGATTGGATTCATAATGAATGTTGTTGTTTTCTTGTCTAAACAAGCGCACAAAATTTGGCTCCTAATTAAAAAATAACGTTTTTTATAATGCACTAGCTTTCCGCTCGTGACTTCGTCCGCGTTATTTTTGTTGGTCTCGAACTATCCCTATACCAACTTTCATCAAAATCGGTTCAGTAGTTTCGAAGCCTATTCAATATAAACAAACAAACAATCAAATCTTTCCACTTTATAATATTAGTATAGACTAGCTTTCCGCTCGCAGCTTCGCCCACATTTTTTTGTTTTCCCGTGGGAATTTTATATTTTCCCGTAGGAAAATTAATTTTGTAGTCTATGTTTATCAGGGGTAATGTAGCATTCTAATGGTGAAAGAATTTTTGAAATCCGTCTAGTAGTTTTTGAGTTTATCCGTTACATACATAAAAATCATTCCTCTTTATAATGATGTGTTTTATATTTGTAGATTTTTCGTTGTATGCCTGATTGTAACGGAATCAAAATTAAAGCTCGACACTTGTCTGCCGACGCTACGTTTTTCATATTCGCTTCTCGCCCGCCATATTTTGAATGAGACAGTCTCCAGACACGGACGTACTTGTATCTACATTACTCTACCAACATGGAAGAGCCACACGATACAACGCTGACGAAAATATTGTGGGTTTCTAAGCTCACAAATTTTAAATTTGACGCATTGCATACAGGCTTGATGGAGAATTTAGGTATATTGATAGGAGGTTTACTTATATACTGCGTTAATCTTCTCTGTGAATACAAGGTGTTTGGTCAATCCCCTATCAAGCCGAAACCTACCCATGTTAACATAGTCATATACTAAAAGATATAGCGTCCTTGAAAATTCGAAATTGAAAAATTTATTTTCTAATTTCCCTATATTTGTTTTTTACAGACCCAACTATTTGTACGGGGGATTCGAAAATTAATGTTACAATTTCGAATTTTCAATGACGCCATAACTTTTATATTACTATATTAACATGGGTATTGACCAAACACACCTATAAATGAATTGCCATTCGTTAGTCTCGCTAAAACTCAAAAAAGGCTTGACCAAATTGAATATTTATTTTTTTCTTATGTTCGCTTTGAGATAGCGGGTTTCAAAATAAATATAAGAAAAGCTAAAATTGAGATATAAAGTAATAATTGCAATTTTGCATAGAAAATGGCGGAACACTTCTCGATTGTTTAATTAGATCTGTCGTCTGTCAAAAAGATACGAAGTTCACCGGGTGAGTATAGTAAAAGCTTATATAGATTTTGCTACAGTGCCTAGTATTTAGTTAAACACAATGTCATCTCTTCACTCAGCCATAAAATGGCGGATTTCAAAGAAGAGGTTGGCTTATACCCTGGAAGGTGTTCCTCTGAATCTATATTGAAATTATAAAATACAATGAAATCATTAATATTATAAGCACTGTTTAAAATTATGTACTGATTCTGGGTAAAGCAAAGGCTTTATATTCGAAGTTCTCTTAGCGTGCTAAATACTTTTGTCTTGATATTTTTCAATTGTTTTCATTAAGACATATTTACTCATTAACACCAAACAAGTACTTACTCCTTTTTTTCTTTTCATATTTGCGATTCACAGTGTAAAGCATAATTGTACATATTTAATTAAAAAATACGTTCCAGAAAACGAATATGTTCTGTTCAATATAGTTATATAACTAAGTAAAGTAGCTAAATGAACTCGCTACAGTCGACACAGTTTCACTTTCAAGGTGTTCGTGCTCAATGCCCGAACACGTATTTCTGTTATCAGAGAAAATGTTCAAGGTTTATAACGATTTTGACATGCTCTTTTGCTTGACATTCTAATTGAAATTTTTATATTTTGACAAAATTCAGGCATTTTAATCATTTCCATAATGTTTATTATCGAAATTATTTAATATTTTTGCTTAAGTTTAGTAGGCAATAACTGCGTGGATTTTACAATGTCTTGGAGATGACTTTTCAAGATACACTCGTATTATATTTTTGAAGGTAATAGATAATGGTATGTAAGGTAGATAGACGGTAGATAAGCTTATTTAAATATTTCGTGTAATCCCCATTAACTTGTGCATAGCTCGGGACGGTTTCCCGCGTCGAGCACATTGCTACCTTTGTATTATAGCTGTAGATTGCAAAACCAACAGCATCAGTGTGCGAGTGGGGTGAGTGGTAAATGTCCGTCTCTCCGCCGTAGGGTCGGTCCCTCACAAGCGCCACAGAACTTTATTTTGAGATTAACATAATTAGAAGTGTGTTCGCCGGCTAAACAAGACCGCCATTTCACTTGTGAACCCTTATTTTATTGTCACCTTGTAAAGAAAACACGCAGTTATGAGTAACTAAAGTCTGAGCGAATGTAATTTGTTCGGAGTCATTGGAATGATAATGCCGTAACGTTCATGTTATAGGTAAAATATAATATTTAAGGTGTGGGCTTTACCTAATTTAAGTAATGTTTACCTACTTTTAATTCATTCTAATTTTTACAGATATTCCAGAGATATTTTTCTAGGAAAAATATACCTATCTATGTAAATGAGACCACGTGCGTTAAATCTTCGCTCCCCTGTGTTAGCTTACAATCGCAACAATTTATTTACATAAATTAGACAAGAAAAAGTTGCGTCAATGCTACATCCCCCAAATGGTAAAACTGTGGGCATCAGGTGCTCGGAACAGTTTTATAAGAGTGGTATTATCCTGAACATATTCCCCAGACGGGGTCGTGCAAGGAACGGTTCTGGGGCTATTTTGAATAAATTACATTGATTCTTTTCTACGCCTCTTTTTATTTAGGTAGCTGTTTAGCTTAGGTAGCTCAATTTCAGACGCGTAAGCACAAATTCAGAAATATTTGCTGCTACTCTCTGCCCAATTTTTTCAATATTTAAATGTCAAGGAGGTTTAGCAATAATTGATAACTTGCGATAAAAAAACTTAATGACGCAAAACATTTTTTGCCAAATTTAAATCAGATTTATAATTTTATATTTTTTAATTTTTTCATAACAAAAACAATCACGTCATCATTAATTATGTACCATCTTCTATTTTAAAAGACACGACGTCGTATTAATAAAATCTATAAATATAAAATCTTTTTTCAATAAATATGAATAAGATGAATTTGATATTATTATGAATTCCTATCGTCGAGATACTTATAAATCTTTATTTTTAAAATGACGATATGGCAAACT
Source organism: Schoenobius gigantellus (assembly GCA_963935595.1). Taxonomy (NCBI): domain Eukaryota; kingdom Metazoa; phylum Arthropoda; class Insecta; order Lepidoptera; family Crambidae; genus Schoenobius; species Schoenobius gigantellus. The sequence continues at coordinate 15,330,918 of OZ012551.1, read as the reverse complement.
TTGATAAAGTTTTAATAATTAGGTAAATTGGTAGTCTTACTAGGGCATTCGTTGAGATTACCTTGAGATTTTTAATCCTTAAACCTGCTTAAATCCTATGTGAGTTTTGCTCAAAATTAAGAAATAATACTTAGCGATACGGCTTTATTTGTTTAAAAATATTAAGGAGAATTTAACATGAACCGCCGCATACCTATTTCCTTCAGGAAACGTCTGCAAATTGCAGCAGAAGAACTCAAAAGAGGGCGAAGCTGCCGCGGCTTTACAGCAGCGCTCGATATTTTCTTTAGATTCAAGATCCCCTTCGACCTTTTGTCCGGGCTTTGAACTGAGCCTGTCTAGACTCGAAAAGCCTGTTATTATTTGCGTCAAAGCCTCACGCCAAACATGCAAATACAAACGTTATCGTTGAATAGTTTTCAGTGTCGTTTATGTGACTGAAATTGGAGATTAAATCGTACAACATTTTTGATGTTGCATCAAACGCACGGTTATAATTTGAATGAAATTGAATGGAGAATATTGTCTTTTTAATTTTACTAAGTCAAATGTCACTATTATACTGACTCTTGTGTATCTTTCAACATTTTATGTACCTATAGGTACCTAAGTAATACCTATACTTAAAATTGATTCAAGAAATTATTATAGGTATGAATAAATACCTACAACATTTAGGTACTACACATTATTATTCATTATATTTGCGGGGCGATTCTCTAAAGTGACAGCGTTGAGTTCATCGCTGTGACAGCGCTAATGGTAAGTACGAGTATTACATATCATAGTGAAAAAAGTAATACAGCACTGTCACAGCGACGAACTCAAGGCTGTCACGTTAGAGAATCGTCCTGCAAGACTACATTACGTTCAGGGGCCAAATTAAAAAGCTTATCTATCTACAAATTGGTGATATGTCTTAAGGACTGGCTTAGTAATTAAATTTTTAATTGTGGTTTTTTTCCAACTGCATGCATTACAATTACAAAAAATATTTAAAAAATGTCAATAGAGTCTATAAAATTAGATTTGTGCGCTACAATGATTTATTCTGCGATCGCATTGCGTAGTTCACTGCTATTAAATTTATCAATTTGATTTGCTATCTAATGCAATTTGTCATTAATACTAAATCGTATCTGTAAGTTTGGCTCCTTATTGAAATGTTACCATTCATTTAGGTAATATGTTATATCTATAGTACGGTTGTTACGACCGCTCGATTGATCAATCGAGCGACCGGTCGAACGCGAGTTATTGCGAGCAAATTAGTGCATTCGATCGTGGCGAGGTAAATATATATATATACACGGTGTTTCATAATAACCAATAAATAATCAATGCGTTATCTAAAACTAATTATTAAATTGTGTTTACCCGTAATGTCATTCAACCCAAAATTTTCATGTAAATCATAGACATGATGATGATACTATGATATACATGAAAATTTTGGGTTGAATAACATTTCGTGTAAATATATTTTAATAATTAGTTTTAGATAACGCATTGATTATTTATTGGTTATTATGAAACACCGTGTATATATATTAATTTTATAATTGTGATATCTTTATGTAAAAAACCGTATGTTTTAAAATGATAAAATATGATTTATAAATAAAACTCTTATTTGTATACAAAACTTATTATACTGTTCCATTTACAATTTCAAGGTTGTGTCAGTAAGCAGTACCTACTTACCTACCTACATCTTGAGTTTAATCAAGTTAGCATTTACTTGGTACCTACTTAATGTAAGAAAATTAGAATCTTTATTATTGTTCTCATGGAAGCAATAAAACATTATTACCTAATAACGATTTCATGTATCTATACTATGATTTTTTCTATATAAATAACGAACCATTAAATAAAAACCGTACTAATAATTGATTTGTTTTGTTTCAGGCGCGCAATCCGAGCTCTCCATTGCGAGATAAAGTAAGGTAAGTCATCCAAAGAGAACAAGGCCACAAGGTGATTTTCCTCAAAAATCTCCGCCGGAGCTGTATAAAGAGGCATCTTTATGAAATAACTGAAGGGCAGGTAGGTGGAATATCGCTTAATCGAGCTCAGGCCGCGGAGGATCGACATTAATCGGAGGCTTTACGACTCGAGCCCGAGCCGCAGACGAGGCGGCCTCTCAGGGCGCGCAGTAAACGGGAAATTTGCAGAACAAGCGCAAAATTTTTATTGGCAATTTTCATTTGGAGCACTCTCGAGAGTCTGGTTCGTTACGAGCATTATCGTTAGTTTGCTAGTCGGTGTAATTAATTCATGAGATTGCAATCGTATTGATTTCTTTATTTAACAATTTAGGTTATTTAAATATATTTTTAAAGAAACTGTAGGTACCTACCTAATATGGATGCGATTTTAAAATTTGACGTTGATAGGTACATAGGACTTATTAACAGTGAGTTAAGTCTACTTTGGCTTAACAAAGTAGGTAAAAAGTGATGAATACAGTTGAAATTTTGTGGATAAGTCCCCGGTGGTGGCCTACGTGGTCATGGGTGTTAATATGGTAGGTACTTAGGTATGTTGAAGACTCAGGATCGAATCCTGTTTGAAGTAAAGTTTTTTCTTGTTTTGATTTATTTATTTAGAATTTTTAAAGTAAATGCGAAGTCAGAAATATAAAACAATTGTATTTTTGTTGTTTTTGATCGTCTTTATTACTCTACGACTTTACAATAGGCAAACCCTGGCCGTTTTTATGACAGTTATTTAGATTCAAATTTTATATATTTAGAATGTTTATACTTCTGTCACTACCTTCTCTGATGTAAACGAATCCAAAATATACTACTGCGTTTACCAAAAACTCTTTTATTATAAGTTATAATAACAACAAAAAAAATGTTCAGTAGGTACTTTACTTAATTCCTTATAAATATTCAACCCTTTAAAATGAATTCCATATCATATATATTTATTAGGTACCCAAAAAAGTAGGAACTATATAAGACATATCCGCACGTAGCATATCCCACGTTTTTGTATTCTACGCCAACCCTACGTAGAAGGAAAAAGTAATGCGGGAATCGAAAGAGTACGGCCAAACTGGAAATATAATTTTAAAGATGGCCGCCGGTTCGGCGCACCCTCCCTCTACGCCGCACCCTACCCCGACGCAGCCTAAAATATTATGCACCCGAAAACCATTGTCTGTTGCCATGACAACGGACCGCTCGATACCGGTGCTTACCGACCGCACAATCAATGCTATATTCATCTCGCTTACTCTCCAAGTGGTCAGATGCTGAATCCGGATTTGGACTGTCGCCTCTCGCACGATGGCTGGCTGCCAACCGTAGGGTTAGCAAGATACACGGTACCGGTGCCAACGGAGTCTAGTAAGAGCATTTTCGAACAAGAACTCCAGCTGAATAATTTTATGCAAATCAACTGTTCAGTAGTATGCAAACCGTAATGAGTTAACCCAATTCATGCTGCATAGCTGATGGAAGATTTTGATGAGTTTTTAATTTTGATAAGAGATAGAACAAATTCCTTATATTCCAATAGTACCTAGGTACCTACGTTGATTTAACGATACATTTTTGTACAATGTACCTACCTTAACTCTTAAAATAGACAGCCTTCTTTAATTAAGAACACTTATTTGTTTCACTCACACACATTTTACACACACACACACGCTATCGATGCTTAATAACTTAAATTTTAATAAATCTATGATAAAAATAAGGTCTTTTCTATCCAAAAGCTACTAGAGTAATGACAAAAGTGGCTCACCAATTTTATACCTAAATTAGAAAGTTTTGTCAAATGCTCCCTATTGGCTAGTTGGGCTAATAAGGCATTTTTTACCTTTAACTTTCTCCTTTTTGTTACAATTTTTATTCTTCCTGGTCACCTCGAACGCGGAAGGGATGGCCAACTTTCACCTCTGAAACAATGAGCCGTTGTCGCACCCTTCTCGGAACCTTGAAATTTTTATGGTTGAAGATTCATTTTTTCTTGAACATCTAAACTATATTTTGAAGCATATTTAGAGTTGAGTTGTGCAAAACGACCACGAGATTAAAATAATATTTCAAATTTTTTATCGATAAGTATACTTACCTAAGTTAATCGAATCGAGGCAAAATAAAATTTAGAAGGAATTGAAGTAATAAATGGCTTCTGAATGATATTGCAATTTAATTATTTTATGCTGTTTTTTGTCTATCTAATTAGAATAAATTTAGAAAAAAAAAGATAAGTGCAAAGAAATCGACCCGATAACTTATTGCTGTATTGTAAGCATATAATACAAAATATTTTTTAAATAATTACCATGAGAGTAACACAAGTTTTCTGATGGAAAGCTGTAACCTAACATAGAATAGTGTAACTTGATTGATTGGACCTAATTAATGTATAATATAACCGTATTATGCATTAATTAGGTATTAGGACTTTTGGAAAAATGTCACGATATGGAGTAAAATAAAATCGGTCCAATAACTTATAATTTTGACCTAATTAAAATGTATAATTGGTCATAAATCATTTTTAATTAGGTACAGTAAGCTCCTTGTCAAACTATACCTACTATTTGACCTTTATACCATTCTTATGCCGCTCGTAATAGTGGGGGTTTTCGTAGTGCAAATGTAAAGCTTGAATGGGAGCTTACTGTAGGTACCTATTGAATAAGTGGCAGGGTTTTCAGCCGAAAAGTTCTAAAATCCTATAAAGCCTGTTAATACTCTCATCAGGCCTACTCCGAGGCGCAGATCCGAACAAAGCATTAAGGGACAATATTAACTTTACTTATGTCTATCTCTCCCTTTTTTCCATAAAGTATTGAAATAAGATAATAATATGATAAATTTGTCTTCCCTCCTGTTTCGCAACAATTCGCTCTAGCTGCAACTGACTGGCTCACTCGAAGCGCTGCCGCTGTACGAATTAAGCGCACTGACAAAAAGTTCCGCATGAATCTCATAGATGGCGGTGGTAGCGAGTAAAAAAAATCTCATTTACGGTACAATAAAGGTCTCATTAAGTATGAATTAACTTTATAAATATTATCCTGATTGTTTAAGCTGTAATACATTTAATATGTTTCCTGTTCCACTAACTTAATGTATTTATATTAGTATATGTTTGCTCCATATATTATTGTTGTTCATTCTACCTACGTCAACTTCTGTATTTCTTTCTTATTTTGTGTCATCAATCATTACTTAGGTTCTTATTGATGGTTATATAGAATATAAATTTTTGACGTTTGAAATTTTATTCCTATTTTTATCTATCTACCTATAGTGTGGGTGAATTTGTTTTAGGTACTATGTCTGTTGCCTCATCGTCTCAGCCGCACGACGCCCACTGCTGGGCATAGGCCTCAGCTGTCTGTCTGTTTCCTACATTACAAATTTTTGTTGATTTTCTAACCGCTTTTATATGATCTAGAGGTTGAGATGACCTGGTATTAATCTGTTCCCGGAGTTCGATTCCACACGGGAGCAGAAATTTTTTGCTTCGTTTGGTTGATGGCTACTGAGCCTGCCTGGCTAGCTACCACCATCTTACCTTAGTTTGTCGCCATGTAACAATGTATATGCTGCAAATCAGAAGCGCTTGCATTGCTGTGTTCCGGTTTGTAGGGTAAGATATGGCAGTGAAATTAGTGGGTACCGTGACTCTACATCTGATGTCACAAGTTGGCAACGTACACTGTGGTTCTTGTGGGGGTTTCAGTTTTGCTGCGAATCTCACAAGAGCCACGTGTATTATAGGTGACTATTACCACTTACTATCAGGTGGACAGTTTGCTTGTTTGTCAACTTAGTTGCATTAAAAAAGAAATTGTTGTGTTCCGACAGAGGTAAGATAGCCTATTCCTCAGTTGCTGAGGAATCCAGATAAAGCTCGCTTCCAACTTCAGCGTTATCGTCATTACCATCAGCTGATATGAAGGCCAAGAGCTTCCCTGTTGTGTTTATAATTATATATTACATAAATACAGTTTATAAATTAGAATGATATAGCTCTATTCTTGAAATGTTAGTATTCCACCCGTAATAGCTTGCGTGGCAGAAACGACTCGCTTGCAAAAAATTATCGTAACGAAGTAATTACTGTTCCATCGCTTTTTATTCACTTAATAGCATTGTAATAGATACCAGGTATTTGTTTTACCGATACTTACATGCGTGTTTATGGGCTCGTAAATTTCTCGGCGTAGCATGAATATAATATGCCTTCAGCTATTGTTACATTGTAAGAACCAATTTATTTCCGACGTTGTTCCGGAATCATTGGAGAACTTACTGGGATCTATCGCTGTAATGTATGTTGTAAATTATAACATCAAAGTATTGCAGTAATTGGCAGCAGTTTAATTAATGGTGTAATTGAGAAGCACATAATGAACGATCATGGCTCATAGACCTAGTATTACTGGCACTGTAACGAAGTAACTGATGTTCTATAAGTGGGCCGATTACAAAATTATATAAGGCTTAGGGGGAAAATAAACGGCTACATGTTTATTAAATTACATGTTTATAAAAGTTTAAAAAAATATCAAGAATGTGACTCTACAGACATCAAGACTATAACGATAGTTGTTAGAGATATATAAATAAAGGGAAAATAAGGATAAGGTAGGTAAGATTTTAATAAAATACTAGACGCTCTACGGAGGTTACTAAATGAGGCTAGTTAAGTGTTCGAAATAATAGAGCAAGCATAAAGGTAGGGCCTATCTTTTTGTTATCTTCTGCATTTCGTTGGAATTGGTCCAGTATATCTTTGATTTTCACAATTTGAGCTCTCGAACCAATATAAATGTTTCAAGCAGTAGGTAAGTAGCACAGCCTCAGGTAACCGGTCCGTAAATTGATTGCAGATGCTTAATTATGAAAAGATTTAATTTTATAATAATTTACAGTTACTTGCATGGTCGATAGAGCGACGTGAAGTATAAATCTAAAAATGTGTTTTTTCTTACACAAGGAATTAATTATTTTTAAAAAAGTAAGTTACTTTTTTATTAATATGAAAGTAAGACAGATGCACTTACAATAATACAATACTAATCATCATTTGTGATTTTTAATTTATCTCTGCTCTAGAAACAAACCCGGCTCCTTTTGCTCAATGTCATCGCAACTTTTTTATTAATAAGATATTTTAATGTTTATGTAAATAGACTTTTAGGACTGGTGCCAATTAACGCTTGAATGTTGTATTCATAATAAGTTACTTTTTATAAACCATTTTTAAATAATTTGTAAGAAGTTATGGGCTCTTAAACTGGTGAACAGTAATAGATTGGTTTTTACAAAATATTGCTTACAATATTTGTTAAGACATTTAGTGTTTTAAGTTAATATAATAATTATTATAACATGTGATATCGAAAGGAAAGGTAAAAAAAAGAAGTTTAACATTTGTATAAAAGAAGTTTAAAAGTAGGTAACAAAAACAAATGAAATTTAAAAGTATTCTTTCCTTTTTTCGTTTCATCAAGTCTATAAATTCTGTGAAGTAATTTTTAATATGTATTTATTTTTCTGTATTAATAGGTAATTTAAGCTTTGATCCTATTTTGTTGAAGTTAAAAATAAGGTAAATACACACGTTAAGAAATCTTTATTAAATAAAATATTTGTATATTCAACAAATTGCCCCAGGTTCTGTAAGAAAACTGTTTAATTACCTACATAAATAGATGATAACAAATTAGTTGTTAGATTTGAAAACAAAAAATATTACATCAAATAAGACAATCATTAAAGAATATGTGATCAAATAAAAACTTGGGGCAAAGAAATGATTCACATCAAATTGTTTTATACAATTATAAGCAAGAAAAAATATACCAACAAATACAATATCACAACGAAGTGCAACACAGATATAATGGACAAATAATAACTTCATGAGACGAGGAAGAAAATGAAGAAACCAGACTTGAAATCTTCTCGCAGCTCTCCGACCGATGTCAAGTGTCATCTTCTGTTACGTATACTGAAGGTATACCGGAAAGAATGAGGCACTCAGGATACATTCAGTATACGTACAGAAGGCGACGCGTAATCTTCACTTTCGTTCTTCTTGGATGGAGTACCTTAAACAAAGAAGACAAGAAGCGTTAAGATAATTATATTTTTAGTGTTTTTTTTTTGGGATTAGATATAGTTTTTTTTTGTTTTTTGTTAGTATTAGAAATTAATTTTGGGGAATATGTTTTATTCTGGAATCCAAATTTCAGCAAAGAGTGATTTCTAAATGGCATTTTTCACACCACATCTGGTTGCCCTCCAATATCTTAAAAGCTCACCGACCGCCGTATCGCCGCTCGCCGTCCCGACTCCTCTGGGATCACCGCCTATAAAATAAAACAACCGATTTATAACACGCCTGGGTCTTCAAACTGAAAAGGGTAACACTGATAGCACATAAGTTGCGCTATCCGAGCGCCTCCGTTCAAATTATGTATAGGTACGTTCAAGAAAAAAGCAAGGAAAATTGCCTCTAAATATTTCAAAGACACGAATAGGTAGTTACAATCTATTGTTCGCAAACACCAATGAAACTTCGCGAAATGTTGCAAAAACACGCGATTGGCTTGCAAAAATATTTTTACCGCATCCCCGAGCCGGTAGCGGCTGGATTTTTTAAACTCGACACCGAGGGACGATCGCCCACAGATTCTTTGTGCGGAGCTATTGTCGCACATAAAGGACAAATTACAAAAGCTTCGGGCCACTCGTAAAGATAACCGAAGAATTCCAGTTCGGATGAATAGGGCGACGTGAAAAGGCGCAAGGGTTGTATTATTCGCGTAATTTACGACGCGCGAGTCGCGTACACCGGGCGTTTTTTTCTGAGGAAGCACGTGACTTACCGGTCAGTCAGCTGTTTGGTAAACACGTCGCGGGTGAGAGCTCGAGGCCGTGTGGACGTGTGGCCGGGGTCGGCGTGGCCGGGCGTCTGCCGGTCTAGGCGTCGGGGCGCGCTTCCCGGCCCGCCATCGATTGGCGCCCTCGCGCCCGGCGCGCGCCGCCTCACCACCACACCGCCACTTATAATCCCGATGCAGGACTTTCATTACATACGCTATCACACTTATTTGCACCCCGTAATTTTTCGGCAATCAACGTTAATATCGCATTGTGATTACGCTCGCTTCATAGGTAAATTCGTAAAAAAATAAGTGGTCGAAAATACAAGTCGATTGCAAATGGCGCCACCTGTTTCAGCTCTCGAAATATATCTTTTTAAGCGAGTCCCTCGGCTTTTTCATAAATCAACATCTTAATAATAATATCACGATACGCTGATAGGTACCTATGCCTTATCTGCTTGAAAACAGACGCGTCGTTCGAAGATAATGCTCTAAGACTTTTCATGATAAGCTTTTCGATAATTTTGATGTAACTTATCTAAAATAGCCTGAGATAGAACCGAGCTTAAAGAATTCATTCGGGTAGGTAGGTATACTTAAGAAAACGTTTTTACCCGCTGCACAATTTCCCATCTTAGGGACGTACAAACACAATATTTTCCCGGCATTATTTAGGCAGGGCGAAATTGCCTTTTCCAGAGCGCACGGAATAAGTTTCGTTTTAAAAAAGCGCTCATAATGTTTGAGTGTATATGAGTCGGCGGCATGCACAGAATGCGCTTGAAAAGCGGCGTTGTAGAGTCGTCTGTATGACTAGCTATGAGACTACTAGTTCACTACAGGTAGGTATTTTCTTTGTATGTAGGCAACTTTCTCGTCTTACGTCTAGATTTTTCGTGTCTAAGCTATTTCAAGTTGCGGTCAACTGTACTGTTTTGTTAATATGCGTTTGAGCTGTATTGAAGTGTTTAGCTTATTGAAATAAAAACAATCCAGCAAATGTATAGTCAACCTCAACAGTAGCAAAATATTCAGTGTTTTTATTTATTACATTTAAAATATATTAGTAACTAGTGGGCCCAGCAGACGTCGTCCTGCCCGATTACGGCGCCACCTACCGGGTCCAACTGTACTTTTAATTAAATCTTCCCTGGACCTATTCAAACACACTAAAGATATTAATATTTATTTTACTGTTTTCGTTACTTTTAAGGCGGACTGTAGCTACCCGACCAACCACTTTTCACTAGTATGAATATTTATGATGACTTAGTATTTTCCAACTTTGTTAGAGATCCGAAATAAATATTTATAAAGTTAAGATGCTACTGATGCCAAAAAATATGTAAGTAAGTTCGCACAAATCTACTAATACATTCAAATCAAATGCGCTATTTCGATAAATCTTACCACAATTAAATAGAAAAAAATGACATTATAATGCTCTAGAAAAGCAACGCGTGTAAAATTTTTTGCAACTTGAAAATTGTGTAAGTAGTTCACATTAGGTTTTGCTCTCTACATTCATTTGGAACAATTACCCAGCAACGCTACATTTACAGAAATGCTGAAACACGTTTATTCTTTTCAAGGGTATTACGGAAAATTCCCTTTTGCTTGCTCTCGTTAAGGTTAAACCGAGTGGGAAAATTTAGGTTAAGCAATGTGGAGCTTCCAAATTACCTGCCGGTATATGCGACGGGTGCTATCCCGAAGAAAATGAAGAGTAATAATTATTAGGTATATATCTTCAAATTCTACACAATTATCTATTGATTAGGTATAAGTATGTATTAAAATAATATACTATCAATTTAATTCTAACTCAATTGTGTTTATTTCTGTGAATTTGCATGTATTTATATGTAATTTAGGTAAATTAAGTATACGATAACATCAGTTGACAAACACCTACTTGCAAGAAATTTTTATGCAATCCTTTAATGCTGTACAAACAAAAAAACTTGTGTTATAAAAGAACAAGAAGCATTTTTACTCAGAAACGGACTGATGAATTCAAAAAAAATGTAGGTATTTCAAATTCTTGTTTGCAACGTGGAGCTTTCTTGTACATGTAGTCCGTCAAGCTTAATTTCACTCCCTTGTGAAACATCGAAAGCTAAATATTCTCTTTATAGAAATGTTTGGTTTATATTACACTAGCTGTGCCCGCGAACTACGTTTCGCCATATATTTGTTTTCCCGTTTTTGCAACATTTTTCATTGATGCTCAGCTCCTATAAGTCATAGCGTGATGTTATATAGCCTAAAGCCTTCCTCGATAAATGGACTATCTAACACAAAAATAATTTTTCAATTTGAATCTGTAGTTCCTGAGATTAGCGCGTTCAAGCAAACAAACAAACTCTTCAGCTTTATTATATTAGTAAATATCTAAGAAATTTCACTTTTAAAATGATATCTTCACTTTCAAAATGCGTAAAAAGCTCAATAAGCTAAGAGCGCCGCACTTAAAAATTCAGTTGCTAATTTTACGATAGCCTGAACTGGAATGTTCGGCAAACTATCTATTCCCGAATCACCGTGGAGTGGGGTTGACAATGGCAGCTAGGGGTGGTGCCGAGCCCCAGTGAAAATGATGATTTATCTCCCAGCCGTGACTCCTAATAGCAATAATGGTTGTATGATGTGTGACTCGCTGGGGTGCAAGGTGCCATTTCTATGAACTATGGATTTTATCGAAATTGTGAATGTTAGCTTATTATTATTTGATGAACTGTGTCTGTATTTCGGTTGCTTGTTTTATGTTTGAATTTCGATTATATTATTAGATTATATAATTGTATTTTTTTATCATGTCATGTAATAACAGCTACCATACTAAAAGAAATACAATAATAACAAAATATTGTGATACGATTGCAAGTTTGCAAGACATGTGGTGATAATTCTGTTAAAATTGATCCCATTGAAGTTGGTTAATAGACATAAAAAATTACAGTAATCTTGTACATATCGTCTATCTATAGAAGTAGGTATATTAAATCACTTCCAAATCTAATTTAATTTCTATTTATTTTATTAGCTACTACTCGTCTAGTTTTAACTTAACTTTCACTTTGTCTAGTTTTAACTTAAGTTGTCTAGTTTAACTTTGTCTAGGTATAGTTGAGTTTAAAAATATAGCTTCTGCGGGATAAAAAAATGTTATCCAGATTATTATAAACGTTATGTCAATAGCTACAAGAGAATAGGATTTTCTTTTGACTAATTTTTTTCGGTGGCTTTAACATGTTGAATTTTTTTATATGTTAAAATTTTTAATATTTTACCTTTGTACCATTGGCGTATTTTTCTGCTGGTTGGTAGTTGGTATAAGCTATGTTTACCTGTCTGGAAATTGAGTAGTGTTGCTATTCTCGGCACCAAATCATCAGTAGCACGAGATAATGACCCCAACTTCAGCATCTAAAAGATAATTAAAATTTTTACAACCACTTAGTTACAATCACATAGGCAGTTACGTCTTCGCACTGTCTACACGCAGAGAAATTGGTGACAAACAGAACTACTGAATCGAATAGTTAAATTAGGTTACAACTTTTCTAGTATGAAATACTTGGTCCTTGTTATCTCTACGACTTATTATTCACTCTCACTAACCGTATGTTTCATTATATTATTTGATTAATGTAGCTCACAAAAAAATATTATTGAACCAAAACATCAATAATTATTGCATCTTTAACAATAATTATGTTAATATGTATTTAATGTATTGTATGTACTAAGAAACAGGGATTCGCAGTTACTAAATGATCTAGTTCCGATTAATGATGTACCATGTTACTGATGGACTACGAGTGTGTCTGTAATCAAAACAATAATCTTTTTATTACAACTACATTATTGTTTGCAGTACGTATCGTTCTAAGTGTCGTATAATATTCGTTTAGTTTGATTTACTTTTTAAATAGTGTTATGGCTTAACAAGAATATTATAGTAAAAACCACCTCAGAAACAGTAAACGGTATAATGTATGTATTAATCCGTGCTATTCTGTTAGCGTGTTTCAAAATATTTAAAATAGTAATGTTACAATAACAATCAAGGTGGTATTTATAGCTAAGTATCTTGTTCTGTTTATTTAAAACTGTGTTTTTGTAAAGAATCGAAAAACTTGCATGACAAAACGATCAGTATTATCGTATTACTCCTAGCGGAGCAGCCGCCCGCCATTGTGGATTGTGTTTTCGACCGCGCTGAGCGCTCACTCAACTCAACGTAGTATTGCTAATTATTTGAGAGTTTGCTTATTAAATTTGTGTGATGTCTGATGACATAGATGGAGATATCCTACAGTAATTGGAGCAGTGGGGTTGACCTCAATATATTCATACTTTTGAAGGTAAGTTGGTAGGTACCTTGGTATAACAATCTTCTTGTTTTGTAGTATTTATAGCTATTATTCAATTTAATTAAGTAGGTAAGTGGGTATATTAATGACTTTATAAGTTTACAGTCAAAGTTTTGAAGTTATTCGTGGAATTTCATTTAAATAAGGAAACGCGATAAATTATTAGTTAGTAGGTAGATACTTTCTTTGACTGACACAGTCATCTTATCTTAATCAGTTTGGCACACAGGTCACCGAATGTGTCAGCTCAGCTCCAAAATAGGCGAAATGGATAACTAGTCAATAGGCTTGTTTTATAAAACCTAGGTTACCAAGCCAAGTATTGAACCAAAACATCAATAATTATTGCATCTTTAACAATAATTGTGTTAATATGTATTTAATGTATTGTATGTACTAAGAAACAGGGATTCGCAGTTACTAAATGATCTAGTTCCGGTTAATGATGTACCATGTTACTGATGGACTAGGTCAAAAATTATGCTTTTTGCGTTGGGACTTTCTTGCATGCGTGATAATAATCTTTATATATTTTTTATGATTTTTCAGTAAATAATATAACAATATCGACACTGTCGATGCTCGACAGTAGTCTAGTTAGAGAACTAATCCCTCCAATTGGAGATCGGGTCAAATTTTTAAAAAACTTGGACAATTGGAACAAATTAACTATCCCAGAATGCCCAGAAATACCATTTACCAGCAGCAGCCCTGTAAGTATCTCCATTTATTCACCTGTAACTATATACCTATGTAAGTAATGTAATGTGATGATTATAAATAAATGTCATTTTTCTATGTACTTGATATTTTTATTTTTGATTCCAGGAAACCTAAACCTGTCTATGGAGCCGTAGCGCGTGCGACGTCTTAACAAAAATGCCGATAATCTCAATTTCCATGATTCTAACACCTGTTAAACTTAGTATTAACTTTATTAACTCTGTGTTCGACTTATTTTTATTATGATACTAGATAATCGGAGTCTTTGGATATTGTAATGAAAAAGCCATTCTTTTATAAATTTTTAAAGACGTCACACTTACTGATGGCTCTATGGACTGTGTTTAGATGGAGCGCCTGCAATCCAGTGGACTGACAGCTACAACAACGGATCCCTTTTAGGCTTTTAATGGAGAAAATATAGCTTTATTTACTTATAAGTATTAAGTACTAAGACAAATAAAATTGTATTTTTGTCTACTAAAAGCCTGAGAGTAGGTACCCGTTAGTACTGTAAGTGCACTAGATTGCAGGTTTCATCTAAACCAATAGGTACTGCATACGAAATAGTAGCTGTAACAATACCTAGGATGCTAGCATTACAGTGTGTATTGTACTTGTTACAAAAATCATAAAGCTAGCGTTGCAATACGAGTAGTTATTATTAAAGTTCACGTCGTTATGTTACACAAATTCATTAGTAGATACAGCAAAGTATTTAGTAAACCCAAAAAGACAAGTGTGTATGTTTACCAGATTGCATAGTAGTCCTTACAATAGATCTAGTAATGTCTACTTGACGTATGGTTACAATTACATTGGTATTGTAACAGGCGCGTAGTGAGTATTATATTGTTTGGTCAGTTACACTAAACATCTAGTTGTCATTAATAAACCGATAGGTAAAAATAATAACAGAATGGTTTTTGTTAAGTCAACTCGCGAGTCTTGCTATCACGGTTGCAAACAGAAGTTCTAGTTACAGTAGCGTTTTTTCTCGTAAGGGTAGCCAGATATTTCTCTGCGTGTAGTGATTGAAAACTTTTTTTAAAATAAATGTCCTGTTTTTGTACACTATTTAGAAAATTTATGCAAAAATATAGATTTAACTTCCTTTCTTGTTAGTTGCTTAAGTAAATCATCAATCCTGAAATAAATTTAAAAGATCAGAACAAATTATATATCTAACTACATCTTGATGTTGTTTAAAAGTCAAGATTTTTTTGATGTCATCAGTAATAATGCCTTGCTACATCCTTGCCATAGTTATATCAGTATCTATCGATCTCTGCTTCCCCGAACTATTGCCGATTTTCGACTTCCCGGGTTCGCATCACCATATTTACTGATCATAAGTTGTCCTTAAACGACTTCCGATGTAAATGAATGCCGAGGTCCTCCATTCTGGACGGTAATGTGCAGAGCCGCCGCCCACGACCATTGTCTGTGGCCATCATCCCTTCAGGAGCTAATGAAACGAAACGAGTTGTCACAGATATGCTTGTTTTATGGCACTTTATTTTTATATTCTGTTTGAATTTTTCCGTTACGTTTGTATGCTTACATACAACTTTTTTTTTCTCGAAAATTATATATTTTTATACTATCAAACAGCTCAACATATTATAAAGCGGGAACAAAATGAGTCATATTAATTTTTCATTCCCAGTTTCTATTTACGTATTATCTTACATATCATTTTTATATAGTACAGGACGTATTGGTAATTATGTATCGTTGCTTATTGTCAAAATGATACTAATTTCCAACGAAAAAGAAAAATATAAATTAACTAACATGGCAAGATTGACCATCTGCTTAGAATAAGCTCATTAATTTATTTTTAGAAGATGAATAGATAAGAGAAAAGTAATAAAATAAGCAAGTAAGGCGAATAGTTTACAAATAATTAAAATTGGAGTATAGCGTTAAACTTTACCTGAACATTTAAATTCTAATAAGAATTAGTGGCTATAAGAAGTGCTACTCGCCACAAGTACAAGTAACTTAATTGGGGCATTTGCAGAACAAAGTTACAGATTGGTTTTTTATTTATGACTTTTTTAGTTGTGATTTGTAAGGATAACCATTTGAAAAATCGACCACCTAAAACAGAGGCTCCTGTATTTACAAAGGAGCTGGAGCTATCGGTATAGGCAGCAGACAAGTATACGTACTTATAAAGCAATAGCTGTGCCCGCGAACTACGTATCGCCATCATTTGCCATAATAATTGTCCAAAAACATCTATAGAGGGCCACCTTTATCACCTAGAGGTATTAAAAATAGCCCACGACTTATTCTCAGACCTACCAAATATACACAAAAAAAATCATAATTTTTTTTACAAAAAATAAAAACCGACTTCAAAAACACTGAAAACTTAAAAATAATATAAGAATAGGTACAGACAACATCACACTTCTATATTGAAGTCGGCGCCAAATGATGATCTCCTTTGTCACCGACTTCAAGATAGAAGTGTGATGTTGTCTGTACCTATTCTTATATTATTTTTAAGTTTTCAGTGTTTTTGAAGTTGGTTTTTATTTTTTGTATTTTTTTTTTAACTTTTTAGTAAATGAAATCTTTTTAGTGAAAGAAACCCTAATTTAATACACGCTCACCTTCGGTGAGCTGGTATTAATTCCTCGATTTTCTATGGGATCCCATCATCAGATCCTGACTTTGGTGACCTTGGGACCACCTTGCAGTAGAGTATACTATTGAATACAAAAAGAACTTTGGAAATCGGTTTAAAAATGACGGAGTTATGAGGTAACAAACATAAAAAAAAATACAACCGAATTGATAACCTCCTCCTTTTTTGAAGTCGGTTAAAAATCGGTCAAGCCGTTTCGGAAGAGTTCGATAGCTATTAATACGAGATAGAGATAGATAGTAATACGAGATTTTTATTTGGAAGATAACATAATATGTTTTTGTCTACACGGTACATATTGATATGTCCCCTGTAGACTAAAACAATATTCTCAGAGACGCTTATTCTAATCAAATTAGGATCTAATGGTTGATTCATGTGGGCAATTGGTTATTATTAAGAGTCGTAAATAATTGTTAACCCTTTCTAAACAATAGGTGTATCTACCGCCCCATAGATTACAAACTTAACTCTATTTCTTAGGGACAAGAGCTTAGTTTATAACTTGAGAACAACTTTGGTTACTCTTATAATAACATTTACTTATGTATGTATTAGGTATGCAATGTATAAAACTGAAATAGCGGCAAGCGGACAACCTAGCTCAAATAACAATAGGCTAGATTTTTTTTGCTTTAATAGAAGCTCATTCATATAATAAACTGAAAGAAAAAATCGGTTTTCGAATAACTAAAAAAAACAACCAAGATGTAAGGTATTAAAGATTTTCTCCATCTCTTACCTACATGGAGTTTATATGGCCGTCTAAACGATGACGTCACGGTTGATGTCGGATCTCTGTCTAATCGCTTCCAAATTAACAACTTAAAATGCTTGTATCTAATGTATTTCTAAGCCGATTTTAATTCTAATTTCACAGGATTGTATCTTTTTTTGCGGTTTTTTAATATTTTATGACGAGACGTGAAAATTAGAGTTCAGTCATCATCCCTATTGGTGAGATACCCATTTAGTATCACTGTTAATGAGCAAAAGCATTTAAATAATCTAACAACTTCTTAATATTAATTTTTAACTGACTTCACAAAAAGAGTAGATTCTTAATTCGCCTGTATGTTTTTTTTAAATATTTGTAACGCGAATACCCCCCCAATAATGAACTGATTTTTAACCGACTTCGAAAAAGGAGGAGGTTCTATGTTTGACTGTATTTTTTTTTTGTATGTTCACCGATTACTCCGCTATTTGTTGGCTGATTTTCAACATTCTTTTTGTAACCAAAACAGTATACTCCAGGGGTGGTTCCATTGTCACCAAGTCTTGATCTGATGATAAGATCAAAGGGAAATCGAGGGAAACCCTTAAATGTTATAGGCACGTCCAACGTGTTTCATGTTTTTTCTGAAGATATCTAAGTATTTGCATCTAGTAGTCATCATTATCATGTTACTGAGCTGATTATGGAAGGTTTTTAGTATAATAGGCACGAATTGGCCCTGAGTTTTATTCTTTTAAGTTTCCTCGGTGAGCTGGTATTAAATTCAATATTTTTTTTGATAATGATAAGAGATTGCTCTTTAGCAATAAGGCCGCCTATTGTAACATTTCTGTTTTTATTTCTTTTGTTCTTGTCCTGTTGAACTTTGTATTTGTGTGCAATAAAGAGTTTTATTGTTATAATTAATTTACCTCTACAAATAACCTATCAAAGCAAAGATTAGAAACTCAATGCTTCGAAAAATCTATGAAAATAACGAGGGACCCCGTGGGCATAATTCCCAGGACACAGGAAGCGTTCCTGCGCTGACTTGCTAAGGAAAGCCTCTGCACAAAAAGCAAAAGCCTCTGCAAAAGAAAAATTTAACATTAAATAAAAACCAACTTCAAAAACATAAACAGTCAACATTTATATAAGAATACGCCAAATATCACATTTTATTCTGAAGTCAGTTACTTTACTAACTAAATTACTTCTGTTAGTTTTTACATTTCTTGAGACTTTTCAAGAGATCATCGCTTAAATTTTTGGCTTTTTAATGTTTTTGAAGTTAGTTGTAAATTTTTGTAATATATTTTGTTCATTCTGTTCATTCTGTGACGTCTGATGGATAAAAGCTTAAGTTCTGAGTTCAGTATTTACGAGCCTACTCAGATATGTATAGTTCAAAATATTTAAAGGCGTTCTTTATAAGTCTTTGTCGACGCACACAGTAATGGCAGAAACATTACGATCGCATATTATTTTGACCACTGACAAATTAATACAGTAAGTAGTATCCTTCGTCATGATGCGTCAGACTCGTAGGTAGTCCCGCGTCATAACTCCGCTGTAGCCGCGGCAACTAAGTGAAACTTTTGTTGCTTGTAAACGTCTGCCCGCGTCATAAAAGTCTCAGTTAACGCTTTGAATTTTTTTCCACGTTCCAATAAATTATGCGTAAAGGAGATGCGCGTTAACTCATTTAATGTTTGGTTGTTTGGCACTCGACTTAGCCCTTTGAAGCTTTGCATTCGCTGGGTGTAAATCGGTGCTGCGTAATACCCCCAGGCTGTAATTCTGACAGAACTGAGTTACGGGCGATCGTCGATATCAGTAATTTACACACTTATATGCCGCATTAAAATGTGCGTGTTTATGTATTTCCCACGTGGAGTGCGACATTGTTTGCGTGTGCGATTAAACATGATGTATCTTGTACGTATTTTTCAAAAAAAATATAGGTAGTACCAATAATGCCAGTAGGGAGGCCTTTGCCCTGCAGTGGGACATTACGGGTTAGTATAGATAGATAGATACTCGTACAATAATGCCAGTATTAATATTGTTTTTGGATGTTTTAAGATAACAATCGTTAAATTTTGCTATCTCTAAATCATTAAATAATTTGCAAGGGTTAGAAGATGCTACATATAATACATTTTTAATGTGAATGAAAATTCTAAGTATTATTGATATATTAATAACAATTCTAGTAATCACTTCGTCTCTTTCAGTAAATCTAAAGCTTATTTACTTTAATCGATAAGTATTTACATAACGTTTGTAATTATGTGAGTTATAACTCAAATAAGATCTACATACATGTCCTATTTGATTCACCTATTTATTCTATTTTATGAGACAAAAGTTTTATAAACGCAGCTTAATTTAAATCTAAATATGAAATTTAAAATGGCTTTGCAACATCAAAATAGGTAATCATTCTGCGAATTATTCGAAAACTGAGAATGTCCGATTGAAATCTAATAAGAATATTCAGACATTTACTTAGTTACGAGTAGGTATTACTTAGTTATTTTCGCCATTTCAATAAATAATAGATAGGTACTTAGATGCTAAGATAACTTATCCTTTCAAACATATCTTCAGGAAATATTATTGGGTTAGTAGGTAAGTACCTACTTAAATATGGTTTTATAAACTCAATTAAAATTTACTAAGCTAGTTTTTGTCGAACAAATTTTAATGATCCATTATGAATACAAAACTACTTATAACATTGCTGCGGATATATTTTAATGATTATTCTTTGTTCTAGTTTCGGTAGTGTGCACGATGATAACATCCTACTGACCAAAATAAACTTATTAAGTAAATCAAACAAACTTACCTATAATTGTTTAGTCCTTAATTCAACACTATAAATAGAAAAACTGTCAGACTTTATTATTTCACATATTTAACATTATTTTAGACAAATAAACTGTGTTCTAACCAACAATCACACGTGAGCATCTAATTTTACAACTTTTAGGCCTAAACACAACAAAAGCGACGACGGGTGTCTTGGGCAGCCATTTTGTGGCGCTGTCGTCGCTCCGCGCTCATTGGTTGAGTGACGTCAGAGGCGCCATGACACAACCACTCGTACATCACCACAAACTGACACTGCACAAGAAATCTTCGAAAGTTAACCTTATTACTATTGTGTTAACAAAGAAAGCTGTGAAAGATATAATTTTGTTTTCGGAATGCGCCTATGCTAGTCGATCCGCATTCTTGCGTTCTGCGTTATCGTTTTGGAAGCTTTTAGGATGCACCCCAAACGGGAAGGGGAGTATTTTAACTTGAAAGTGGAGCAGTTACGTCCTCAAAGATTTAAATTAGCAGCTGATTTTTGTCACCCATGACTATTTCATGGACAGATGGCTATTTTTCCGAATGACAATCAGTCAAATTACTTATAAGTAAGCAAGATTTTATTTTATCAAGCGGAGTGATACTCGTACTTACAAGTCAACAATTAATTAGAACATCACAATATAATGAACAATTTATGTAATAGCAGTTAAAATTTAATGATTTGTAAAGGTTGTTAATGTCTGCAATTCGCGAGTAAGGATTCGATGGCCAAATAAAACTATGCTGAACAACAATTAGGCATATTCTAAGTAAATTTTAATTTGCTAAAGTAAAAAACATACCAAGTAAATTAATTAAGACTTGTATCAAGACATGGCGGAAATTATATGATTTAATTTGCTAAGTAGAAAAACTTATACCATGAAAATTAATTAAGACTTGTACCTACCCAGGCATGATGGCAATAACAAATTTTTAAAATAATAGGTCGGTATGAATTCATATGCTTAATGTAATGTTTACTTCATAATTATAATTTTATATTGTTATATGTATGTATAATGTTAATATTTATGTAAGCCAACGTAATATGTATGGTATAATAAAGATTAAATAAATTACTCTTTTTTATTGTGTGATCTTATGTAGCACCGCGCCTCATTATCACAATTCATGTTTTATAACTAATTGTTTCGAGCATAACTTAAAGCTGTGAATTCATAGAACTACCTTTTGAATATAAATTTTAACATATTTTCAAATAGTATCATTTAATTTGTATCAATTGAAACAATTACAAAGACTAAGCAATTTATATGGAAATTGCCGAGTCTGATCGTTTATTTTAATTTCAGACGATTAAAATTTCAACCCCTTTTCAAATGAATTCCATGTCGTCGCCAGACGAATAGAATTACAGAGAGTCAAATTTTGTTATTACAGTTGTCTGAGTGAAATAAAGAAACATTTTAATAAATATGAAACAGTACGTAGGTTACCTATTCTCACATAGGTATTAGGTAAGTAGGTACAGGTTAAAGGAAAACGAAATTATTTTTTATTTAGGTATAAGAAAAAGGTTGTTGATGTAGGTACCTATCTAATTAGGTCTTTACTTAAACCACGGTAATTACTGAACTTATCTACTTAGGGTAAAATTTAAGTTTTCTAATTTTCTTGCATTGTAAATACATTTTACATAGATAATAGACAAAAATAGGTAAGTAGTGTCATTTTTGTAGCATTTTTAAAGAAAATGAAAAGTCGCAAATAAAAAGCTATGGTTCCGTCCTTAGTTCAGGGCGATCTGATTGCATGTTTATCCAATTTATTCAATCAGACCTGCAATCTTGCAGCGGCGTGGCCCTGCGGTGTCGGGTACCATGATCGCTTATAGCAAGGTTACAACAATATTGAAACAGAGACACCGCTCTTGCTGCGTATAGCGCCATCACGCTCGCAGTGCGGTTTTAATACTGTTTTGGGCGATCATGGTTAGAGGGCTGGACGCAGAATGGTTACAAGGTCCTATCAACTAGCGAATTCTCTTTGGCTAATTTTTCACTTTAAGCCATAGTATCTATACGTGGTTATAGGTAGAGTCGTCGGTTATAGCGAGAGTCGGAAATATTATCTAAGTATATAGGCAAAGCCGCTCTAGTAAAGTAGGTACAATTTCTTTTCATATCAATCGTATTTAAATATTAAGCCTGAAATTTTAAACTGAACACTATTTAAACGAACAAAAAATGTTTATATAAGCTTTGTGTTGTTTCAGGAAATTAGTGTTTTAATAACAAGAAAAATGTTTATCATAATATAGTTTTGCCTCAAATAAATGCAGGTAAAAAACTTGACTTCCCGTTATTTATAAATACGTAATTTGTATACTTATACATTGTTATCACACGGTATTTGACTCCCAAATTATTTTAGATACAAGGGCGTTTACTTGCCAGCTCATATAAAATAGTTGAAATGTGTGAAGTTTTCATCTTTTTTAAATCAAAAATAATTAAACTCGTGTAGAGCCAGATCGTTATTAAAAACAATATAATAGGTTATAAAAAATAATATTTACAGGAGCATAGTATATTTAACAATTACCTAAAAGTTGAGGCTATTAGTTGTTGTAAAAAAACCCAAGTGAAAGTTGCACTGGGAGTTCCGTACAAACTTATCTATGTTTCTAACTAAATATTTTCGATTTTTAAACTTTGACCTTAACATGTGCTGTAGACATACTTAGCTTTTTCCAAAATTTCATGATTCTATGTCAACGTCATGCAATATAAACGGTCATAATTATCTTCTAATCGCGTTGACTTCGAAGTTTTTTTTTTTTATTTGATTGATATAAATTTCAGGTTGATATCTGCGCGTTTCTAAAAAACCGGCCAAGTGCGAGTCGGACTCGCGTACCGAGGGTTCCGTACAAACCTGTAGGTATAAAAGTAAAAATTTACGGTTTTCGCAATATTTCCTTTATCTGTGCTATAAGACGTTACTTCGTACCAAATTTCAAGATTCTGAGCTCACGGGAAGTATCCTGTAGGTTTTGATTCCCTTGCGAGTGTCGAAAATTTGCGGAAATTTGCGGCATAAACGGCTGTATCTTTTGATTGCGTTGACTTAGAAGTTTGATTTTTTCACAGCTCCAAGGGACAGTAGACCTGAGTATTTAATATAAATTTCAGCTTCTTATACCTCACGCGTTCCTGAGAAAAAGAGGGGTCTTGACATACAGACAGACGGACGGACAACAAAGTGATCCTATAAGGGTTCCGTTTCCTTTCAAGGTACGGAACCCTAAAAAGTGTCTTGATAGACAGCCACCAGTTTCACAGTACCCTTTTTAGGACCCATCGGTACGGGCAGACGGACAGTCGGCAGACAGATATCGGACAGTCGGGTAGTGGGAGAGTCGGACAGTGGGAGAGTCGGATAGTCGGACAGTCCGTCATACGGACAGTCGGACAGTCGGCCAGTCGGACAGTCGGACAGAGGGATAGAAGGACAACGTTCCTATAAGGATTCCGGTTTTGCCTTTTGAGTAAAGGAACCCTGTAAAGTAGAGGTAGTCATAAATAGGTACGTGATGAGAACTCATACAAACTCGTTCATCATATTGTGGGCAGCATCAAGCAAAGGACAGGAGGATGAAGGGATTGTTGGTATAGTATGTTTTAAGCATTCTTTCAGGAGAGATTTTCATATAGGTGTATGTGGTTCAGAGTTGTATAATTGCTTACTTACTTTGATCTAATGCAAAGTTCCTACCTCAGTTTACGACTATGAATATTTTTTTAAACCATACATACATAAATATTTACCTATGTTCTTTGACGTAAGTAGAAGGTACTGCTCAACTGTTATTATGAAAATTTGTTGTAATTACAGAGTGGGTTTGTTAAAATGAATTGGTTTCAAAGCAATTAGATAACGCGCAGGTCCTAAGTTTCAGGCTTAATGAATGCCTAATGATGTCAGTTTAAACTTCAAAATGGTTGAAAGTATCAAAACTGCTGGGCTCATCACACAGATGTTACCCGAACATTACAAGCTAAGCGAATCTCCAAATTACACGTATCTGCGCCGTTAATTCTTAATCTATGGCAGTTTCAAGCGCGTAGAAGTCATTACACACAATATACCAGTTATCTACATCAACAATGCACATAGACCGAATCACAAAGCGCTCACTCACACTCAAACAAAAGCCTCTCTGAAAATTTATTTATCATCATAGAAATCACACGGAGTCGCTTAATGAAGTACTATGTTACTTTTGACTGAAATAATTAAGACCACCTGACCACAGTTAATAATTACAGCGCGCTTTGTGAAGCCGACATTAATTTCCTATTTTTTATTCGTCGACTGGAATTTATCGCTGTAAAATATGAAATCGGACAGTCGAGGGAGTGGGAAGAAGCCGTCTGTTGTTTCCTGTTATTTATGTGATTATTTCAAAGATTAGTCCGGTGTATATCACGCGAGTCGCTTTAGAAATCGCCAATTTACGATTATAGTGGCCCAACCAGCGATGGAATGATACTCATAATTTTAGTTCGACCATTTACTTATGATGTCATCGAGCACCCATATCGAATTAGATTTAATCGATTCATCGTTTTGTTTCTTTTTATATTTCATGTTAGTTTTATGTGCAAGTGCGTATTTATTCATTTCTAACATGTTTTAAATACATATTTAAAGGACGTTACAAATGTTACAATAAACCGGTGCGATGAACACAATCTTGATAAGGTGTTCAATGTCCCGAATTATAGCGTACCAACTGTCAATGGAGACTATTATAATTTGTGTTACAAAATAGCCATTTTAAATTTTATAATAAAACATATTTCATGTAAATGTATGTAACGCTTTCATACTAAATATTTAAATATTAACGCATATTTAAGCTGCAATGGTTCGTATTGATAACCTTTCGAGATAAGTCTATAGTCTGAGTTAAATCTTATAATACGTATTTATGTACTGCTTTGTACGTGTTCCTGAAGAAACGTATTATTTTATGTGTAATTTTAATAGATAAATTATTTATTTATTTATAAATATTAGGTATTATCAGTTATCACCTATTTATATAAATATTTTATGAAATTCTTAATGTATTTCATTTCAAGACAACTGTCTATTTATGTTATACAAGCTTTTTAAGACAGATACATACCTATCCTCAGTCGTTAATGTTAAATTTGCGTGAATTCACGGAAATGTTATACAAATGAAACCCTGCTAGGTATGTGACGGCGACGGCACATTAAATAAGGTATTTTGGCATGTAATTACGAGAAAGTATACTTTATTGTAAATATCATGCCTACATCATCAACACTTTCCGCATAAAAAATATAGGTATATCATTGATTTTGAATTTGAATGCGATCATTCATTGTAATACGATTGTTATTGTTATAGTCATAGGTAAACATAGAATGAGTTTTTTCTAGAAGACTTCGATTTTATCACTTTTATATAGGTAATGCGTAGATATGTAAGAATTTGTCATCTTTGAGTTGAATAGGTTTGTTAAATATTCAATAGTAAAAACTTTTCATTAAGAATTTAAAATCAAAGATCTGAGTAAAATAATTGTATAACTACCAATGAGAGTAAAATTTATACCTATCACTATCAACAGCATTTTAGAATTATTTTTCTTGACTCACATCACGCCGTTCCCTAGCTCAAAACATTTTTTTTACATTGTCATTTTAACCGTTTTACACACCGTTTGACATTCTATAGTATCTTCTCTGAATATTTATGATATTGAAGTAGCTTAAACATATACTTCTAAAAGTACATTATATATCAATTACAGGTATACACCCCTTTACGTAAGCTACTTCACACTATAATTATAAATAAGTATTACCAACTACAAACCATTAAAATACCAACGAAAGTAACATCTTGAAACATTTAAGGCAAGAAAACAGTGATCCCGTAGCCAGAGGTCGTTGCACCGACTATTTTTACATCAGCTCTTATTTCTGAGGCTTAAAGTTTAAATTTATACTCACTGCACCACGCATCATATCAAAGTAGATGATCACAGATGCAGATCTGTGAAGTGTGACACATGAACTTGACCTTAAAACGTGTATGACGAATTCCGTCCTTGCCAGGTCGTCGAACTTCGTAGGTATGTGGGTTAGTTAGATACCTACTTAGATTAGATCGAGTAACTTTGTACCTACATTAACTTGTGAATATTTTAACTCACTCTACTCATAAAATATGCTCAGAAAAGTACTGCTTTATATACTTACTGTTAAATATTCGACAGCTGCCTACTACAAGATTCGAAAGGTTTAATCTAGAATCATTTCTAGGTGGACCTATTTTAATATAATAGAAATGTCAGCTAATAATGTAAAAATTGCATTACTTTCTGCACTGTAACAGGTTCAGGCTTACGATGTAGCAGTAGTACCTATATAAAGAAACTACCGACACTAAATTAGTATTCAATGTAACGTTATATTTAATTTTATACCTGCTTGTCGCGGTTATGAAAGATGATGAGGAAAATATAATTAATTATCAAATAAAAATTAAATGAACACGATAATAAAAATCAACAAAATGCCAAGTGAAAGTCATAATTTTGAGCGTTGTGTGTTTGTTTAAAATCCCTATATTTTTGATGTCTATTCTTAAAAATAATTGCAATTTCATTGATGCCGCGGAGGTGAAGTTGTATCTGATTTACTGCGGGATTTTTTGAATGCCTCATGCGAGCTCCTATACCACAATGTCTAATAACAAATCATGATCCCGTCATCATGTTTTATAAAGCTGAAACATGGCCACTCACGGTACGGCTATTCCACAAATTTAAAGTCGCTCATGGAGCCATTAAAATGCTTGGACTCTCTCTGAAGGATCAAATCCGGAAAGAGGTGACCAGACAGAGATAGAAAGTTATCGATAAAGCCTACCGGACTAGCAAGCTGAAGTGGCAGTGGGCTGGCCATATCAACAATAGAACCGGCAGCCGTTGGGTGAAACTACTTATAGAGTGGACACCATACATTGACAGGCGAAATGTAGGACGCCCTTCGGAGCGACTATGATCGCAAGGTGGCTGGCAAACACTGGAGCGGAGTAGCCGCGGATCGTACTCAGTGCCATGCACTTGGAGAGGCCCATGTCCAGTAGTGGCCGTGTGTGGGCTGATGATGATGAATGCGAGTTTTTATAGTTTTCTTAATTTACAACAGTGTGTTTCACCTTTTATGTTTTTGACATTAGCGCTGTATTTTCCATTGGAATTAAAGAATAATGCTATTTTGTTAGGGAAAATAAGATAGTCATTTTGTCAGACAGTATACTTAAAAAAGAGTAACGAAGATAAATTAAAAAGGTGGATAATATGTGTGAGTGATTATGTTAATCAAAACTTGCAACCCAGCAAATCTGCCAATAGAAACCTTAATGAAAACTCCAGAGTTCTGTACTTTTATTTATTGGGCGACATATGACACTGTATAAAGCGCCAAGATAATCCAAGTAAACAATCGTGGGAGGCGACCGACGCATGCCGTTTCGTGAAAAATAATGTGGAAGCACGCTCCTTGTACGTAATTGAATGTACCCGACTCTACTTACATTGAATTTTAAATGTAATATCGTCTTTGTTTTCTGAAAATGTTCTGGGACTGACTTATGTATATATTCTCAAGTTTATTGTATTCTTCGTCTACAACTTAGTACGTATTAATATAATACTAATAAAATCAGCACACTCATTGCTTGCCTCTTTAAAAAACAACATTAGTGTCACTATATCGAGTGTTATATGGGATTCTCTAACTGTGATTGCACTTATAATTGCGTCCTAAATCACACATTAATAACTCGAAACTTCAGCTGAACATAAATTCATGAAGCGACTCGTGCTAAATTATTTATAAGCCGCGACGTTTTTGGGCGAACCAATTGTTCCTGAATTAATTGAACTTGATTTGAAACAGGTATTTGACCGTGTCATTACTGGTATGGAACGTAATGAATTTATTTATGATCGCAGAGACGAGCTTACTTTTTCGTCGTGGCCATTTGTTAACGAAACATTTTTGTCAGTCAGGTTTATCTATTTTTTTTTTAATTTTGTAAGTGTTTGTAAGTGTTTGCAAATATTCTTGTCGTAGTTTTCACTTCTATTCACATCCCTTCGTCAAATAAATGATACAACTCTAAATCTGACTGAATCTAAACTAAGTTGAAATTGGAACTCAGTATGAATCACCTTTGTTTTCCTTACGTACCTACCTTATATAAGGTATAAATTTCGAGATAAATTTGACGTTGTCAACAGGCGTTTTTGTCAAGTGTCGTGTAGCTGCAATGGTGTCGCCAAAATCTGCCGGCTGAGCACTACAGGATTTGTCCTGTTGCCAAAAACCCCAGCTGTGGACAGAAACGTCGTACCCTGAATACTGATTAAATGTGCGTTATTGTTTTCGTTTTTTTTTTCACTTTCTTCCATGTGATTTGGCCGACCTATTGAATTTTTCATGACGTCCTTTATTGGAATTTGTTATGAGCCCCCCCGCACTGGCGCGCTTAGCGTCTATCTATATGATCAAATGGTTTTGTAAGAGGAAGTTTCGCCAATTATACCTATACGGAGCGGTAGCATTAGCATACATTTGGCATCCTATCGAATGACCTTTTATGTGCGTTTGAATTGATTTTATTTGCAAAATAAAAATGAATGAGACATCTTCCAGAATATCAATGCAATTTCAGAAGAAAATGACAGCTAAAAAAAGCATATGATGAAATTTGACTACTCTGCTTAGCTTCTTTGGCTATAATAAATGCAAATCAACTGCTACTACATGGTATGCGCGTAATATTTTTACATAAGCACTGCTATAATGATGACAGTACATGAAAACACAATAGGCATTGAAAACTCAATAATACAACGAAAATGCATTAAAATACTCGTAGTTGCAAAGTATCGACAATAGACGATAAAATTGACAATTAATTGAAAGCACCAAGCTCCAAGCCTCGTTCCATGCTCAGAATGGTCACGATAAGGACAATGAGGAGACGTATAGAAACAGTTTTATCTCACTCTGCCATTCACAAAATCAAATGGTAAGAAGATATTAGACGTATGCTCCTAGTGTCTGTCGAAGCGCATACGAAATAGTAAACTTCATAATTTTATGAAGGCTGCAATGCATATTTTTATGAAAAGTACCTTAAAATGACATGTGTATCACGAATCTTACTTTCTGCCATCTAATCTAGATATGACCTTTCTTTTCGCGAGCTTAGAGACGTTTCAGAAGAAGAGACTACATTACAGTTGACATTTAGGAATAAAGTGTAAATTAGAAAGTATAATTCTTCGAAAAAAGGTCTAATTTACTTTAACAATATAGCCCTTTTAGCGTTCAATTTACCTTTATGTGTACCACCTGTTATGTTGTATGATAAAATGAGACCTTAAGCCCGCGGCGACTTCACACTCGGGCTTTTTAAATCACGTTTTAGGAAAAAAATTGCTCACGATAGGGATCCAAATTTACCGATACTGAGGAATATAAGTTCAAAGGCGGGAAGCTTTGAAACATTGTTATTTTCCGGTTTTCATGTACGAAAATGGGTTATATATCTGTTGGACTGAGAAACATTTTCGCTCGCTGCTCCCGGAGCTCATAAGACTCTTCTCCGCGAGGCGGCAACTGATGTAGGACGTGCAAATAAACATGGTATTTTTATCGCCGCAAGCCTTTATATAGTTGTGGTCGATTTCGCCTCTTTATCTTCGCAGAGCGGTGTTTGCTTTATCTGGAATAAAAAGAAATGTATGTGTCGAGCATCGGGGACTCGCAGGAATTGATTGTACCTACCCGCTATCGTTGCAGGAACCATCTTTACTGGTTTCTTATTACAAACGACTAGGCAGTAATGGCGCTGTCGCTATAATCATTTTTCTTTATGCGCTTATAATTCCACTTTGTGGCCTGCACTGACCTTGGTGTGGGTAAAATGCGAATTATATTAGCCTCAGTTTTTCTTAAGCTCAACTATTTACGATTTTAATACTAATAGTGTTGTAACAAGCACGTCATATTATTAAAATATTTTGATTTGACTTTATGCTCAATACTTTTTACTCTCATATTTTTAATAATATTTTGAATATCATTATGAATGAGAAGGACCTTCACCATGAGAAGAATCCTTAAGATTTCAACGGAGACAAGCATCTGCGCAAGAGACATTATTTTGATGCACAAGTGACTGCGCATAACATAAATGCACACTGATTTCCATTCGCAGTCTAATAGCACGGTTAGCCACTACTGAGTCGAGCTCAGGAGTAGCTCCCACTGTTTTAAATTTTCGGACTCCCATTATGGGCTTGATCACCGCCAACGTTGCTTAACTTTAGCAAAGCTTAGCCGAAAGCACACGCTACTGCGTCATCAAGCTCCTTTTAATTATTATACTAAATTAAAAATTATATTAGTATTAATTTATGAGCGAAGGGACTTCTAAGGTATGTACATAAAAGAAAATGAAGAACAAATGTTGGTAAGATCATAGTGCTTTAACTATTAAGCGTGAAAACTCGTCTTTTTAACAGCACACCTTGATAATTACCCAGAGCCATCATAAAATTACAAGTTGCTTATCGTACGTTTGCCATACCTTCTTAATAGATTCTGTCATCCAATCGCCACACAAATTAACTCCTTATAAAACTTAAACGATTGTTGGCTCACAAGAAAATTTCGATTCGATAAGAGATCGTAAAACTGCTCCCTGTATCATAAAATCACTTCGCTTTCTGAGCGACTCTGGACCTTGGTGCAAGGTGGAAGCGCCTCTCATCTTTGCACGGAGCGACGCTATGCATTGTTTTATGGCGGAAGGGTTACCTACCGAGTTACGGAACGTCACCGTAAACATTTTGGGGACAATAAATTTTAATAGAGCAGAAATTTATCGTCAGTTCGTGGGCACATTTACAGCTGATGAGCGTAACTGTTTATTTTTCTTGCTACGGCTCGCCGTAACATAAAAACGACTGGCTGTAAAGAGTTCATTAGACGTGAATATTGCGTGCTATTGCACTAAAAATGTACTTGTTTTTAAAAAAGGGAGTAAAAATATAATTTTATTTGTGCTTTAGTAGGTAAACGCGTTAGCTTTTTGCCATTTGTCAGTAGATATAAAAGCTTTAGCTGTAAGGTAGATGGGTTGGTTCCGGAAATTTTATAGCAATCATTTTAAAAAGCTATATACATAAAGAAGAATATAAGCAATGGGAAAGTGACATTTCGAAAATAATCATGAAACACAAAATAATACTAAAAGTCTAAGTAACGCTGTTACTAGGATGGTTAATTTTATATACTTTTGCACCCTTTATATAATACTTTGGATTTTTTTTTAATTAATACTCATTTTTTATCACCCTTAAATTATTTTATTCGATATTCAAATTGACATCATACAACATACATACTTAATATTTTTGCTGAAAACGCCTTATTTTATTTGCTCTCAGTTTTTCCACTCTTTTCCCAATGGATAAATATTAACTTAATAATAGCGAACAGTAATGTCAAAAAGGAACAAATGCCAACAGTTTCATTATAGAATCCAATATATTGAAATTGTGCTACAGACAAAGCAAGTTCTTACATTAGGGTTGGAAAATAAAAACAATACAAGTGAAAAGGATATACAATAGCCCGCGCATACACGACCGGGAAAATTTCCTATTATGATCCCTTCCCTAAAGTCAACTACGTAGAAACACACACTACAGCAGCAAAAGTCTGGCAGGAATAGTGATGTCTATAATGCGAAATTAATCGATAATGATTAACTTAAATAATAATTTATCATTTTTTTTTAGCATCAATGTCTCGATTTTTTACCTAAGTGCATATAACTAGCTGAGCAATTACACATTGCTTTCCTAATATAAAATTTTGATTCTATGCATAAGTTTTTTATTATGATTTTTTATGATTAAATTAATTCGAGCTTGCTATAGTACTAAATTTAATTCAAAGATATTTCTTTACTTAAGAAAGAATACTAAGTGATGCAGACAATGATCATAATTATTATGACATTACCGGCAGCTTAAATTGAACAAAAAAATCCTACTCGTATTTTAAGATAGGTACATTATTTAATCTAATTACCTGTTTGAATACACTCCTATTAAGATTATTATGTTTAATACGTTTTCTACTATTCCTTTATTATATTCATTAAAACCCTAAAAATGTTAATTTGAAGACACCCAGGTTGTTGACATATTATGTCAACAACCTGGGTGTCTTCAAATCGAGAGTGAATCGGTTTTTACTAGACAAGCGCGTTCCACCGTAGACTGCATCATCGCTTAACATCAGGCGAGATTGCGGTCAAGCGTAAGTCTATTCTATATATATATAAAAATTTAGTAAGTTATATATATTTTTAGTAAATGTAAATACTTTGAGGGTCTTCTGTTTACCTACTATTCATTAATTTTATCAACAATGGCAATCAAATAAATTAGCGATAAAAGGTAGTATCGATACATGGGACTAGCACTGGGACGCATTACTTCGCACACAACAACACGCTCGCACGCGACACGAACGCTATCTCCCAACACGCTTACACAAAACTTAAGGTTTGTATTTAGAAAAGTAGTTTCAACTACGGCTGTGCGTAGAAAATTTTCAATAAAAATGCAAATTTTCCTCCCAACCAATCTCCTTCTAACCCTTTATTGGGTCCCGCCACATACATAATGTGCCGGTCCACTTCTAAATTCGCACAAACGCAAATTACACGACCTCTGTTGCGGATGTTTCGTACTTGTTAATTTTGTGTACCACCGAAACCCCTATCTCACTCACAGACTAAAGGAACAAGCATAATCTCTGCAAACGACAATTTTGCGGAGCTCTACACAGTTGCGAGCCATATCAGCTCTTCTAATTAGGGCCCTTTGTGTGCGTAATGTCCCTGATTTCGATTAAATATTCCGTCATAAATTGCAAGTCACGTAATAAAAATGTTTACGTAAAATCTGCATAATACTGCAGTGTACTTAAAACTTTCCGCTTAGTTTGGACGAGGAGGGATGAGAAAGGGTGGGGCGAAGAGGGTAGATTAAGGACGCTGAAAGCGAGGAAAGAATACACAATTAGCTTTCGGCTACCTGCTGTTGATAACGCAACCAGTTTATCTTGATCCCCGTCCGCGGTTCGCGGTCTTCACGTGTGCTCAAGTTCAGATATCGAGCTGGGAGGGTGGGGTGCCCGTTCAAGTTGGACAACTTTAAGTCGGGGATTTAAAAATGGGCGCGGAGTTGCGACCGGAACCGAGGGGACCGGATCGATCTACAAAACCGGGATACTCGTTGGCTTTTGTTGAAAAATCTAAATTAGGTACTTAGTATTCGCGCACGTTGTCAATGGAGTAAATATCCTCAGGCGTCGTTATTGAGGGATGAAAAATAATGACAATTTGATCCAGCCTTGTTTCGCTTTGTTTATTGGAAAAGTTACATAGATACCTAACGGAGCCTAATGGAGCCTTTCGAGTAATTTAATATTTGGAGCAACTGTATGGAGTTTAAAATGCTGAAGTTAGTTATTCTTAAACTCTTAAACATAGCACTTTATTACTAGAAGGCACTTATCGTTATTTAGCAGAGATATGGGACCTCACAGTCGTATCGCAGCTGCACACAATAATTATGGGGCTCCATTTACACAAGTGTAACATCGAATACATAAGATCAAATTTCCAGTTAATCATTCATACTCATTTCAATAAGCTCAGCTCATATTGAAAACATCAATATTACCTATACTTAAGCACTATAGTGTAAGGTTATTAAATTCATCAACTCATGCATTTCATTCAACTCATGCAACGTTCATGCAGGTACCAATCACTTGCAAACTCAATTTCGCTCAGGTCGCGATGACGCGGCTAAATCATATTTTATATGAAGGATTCTATTTTATACTAAGAGAAGAGTCGTAACGTTGGAGGTAAAACCTCTTTAACATAAGAGTATTAATAACGAACTAGGCGGAGGAGTGTGGCTTAATAATACAAGATGGACTTAAAATATAATACAGATGGACAACAAGAAGTCGAATCAATGTCACGTGACAAGTTATTTATTCCTACTAATAAGGATGTTGACGAATTTTTTGGACTGTTTTGTGTATACATCAGTAGTACTGACAAACTGTCAGTTAATGACGTAAAATAAACATGACACGTTGATACTGGACGTTATTTCAAACATTTTATATTAATTTATTACGGATTTTTATACTTACAAAATAAGATTTTCAGCATTCTAATATTTCATTCTATGGTATAACCATAATTTGTCATATATTTGCGATTCATGTCAACATCAATATGATAATTGATAACAGTTGACCATTTACAAGTCAACAATTTCATAAATAAAATGCTTTTCAGACCGGCTTCCTTATAAAGCATAGGAATTTTTAATATACGATATGTAGATTGTAAAAAAATAAAATTTTTTTGCACACTGACAGAGTATAAATCACATTTAGATTTTTCATTTCGCACATCTATTAGGTACCTACTACCCTATTTCGAAAGCCGAAAATAGAAATCTAGACCAAAGACAATTGAAAAAGTGGAAGACTGTAGCAAAATATTGACCAACAAATGTGTCAGGTGGCATAAGTACGAGTAGACTTGTTTTGTCGTTTGAAGACCTATGACCTCCGTTGCCACACCTCTTATACGCGTGTAATTGGTTATTGACTTTGGGAAGAAACTCAGGGTAACGTGTGAGATGAGGCAACTTCAACATTACTAGTTGGGTTTCGTAGTACTTATCCGGGCCTTGTGTATGTGCACGTCAACAAAGAAAACTAAATTTCCTACCGTTAGTATCAACTTCATTTCGTTTATCTAATCGAATATCACAAGGTCTGGAACGTTATAGATAGATGAAATTATTTATAAAATACAATTAATCTTAGATTTCATGATCTTTTTTATTACTGAGATCAAATGTTTAATAGAAAGATTTTATTCTGAACATATAACCTAATACAATAAAATATTAATTTTTAGCTGTTTCAAATCCCGTCTGAGGTAAGCGAATTATAGAAAATCTTTGAATGCAGTTTTGTTTCTTTTAAAAAATAAAGAAATGTTTCCTTTAAGTAAACTCGTCTATCATAAGAAACTGAAGTGGTTTCCCTAAAGATCCCACTTTTACATTTTGTATAAAAATCCCATAATTTCGTTATGTAACTATTAAAGCATTTTCGTCAAATCCGTAACTACTAGAAGGCTAGTAATTAGTGTTGAACTTATTAAAAACATCTAATTAACTTTCTTGGCAACCTGCAATATAGAAAGGTAAAATATCTTAATATCGCGCTCCGCTTAGCCGCACCCTTTGTAATAAGCCGAGCCGTGCCCCCGAGGAAGATCCACAAGTGATTTAAAGATCTTCTCGGTTAATCACCCTGTAAACAGTAAACCACAACCCCATCCGTGCCTCGCGTAATAGAAGACTAAGAAAGCCTCAGTTATAATAAAAGGATAGTGAAATGATGAATGAAGTAACAAGTGGTTATGAACCTTCAAATAATAATTATTACTGTTATAATACTTTCAAAAACATAACTTTAGGATTACAGCTTATAAAACAAATGCCAACTAATGCCACTATATCCGTTTGTTGGATTGCGTTGGGACGCCAAAGACACAGAATTATTTTTGCTGAATATTTGGATAGAGATAGTCAGATGAGACTTTGGGGAAGGAGAATAGCCCACTTGTGTTGCAAAATTAAAACTTGAAGGCAGTGAAATAGCGGTTGGAATTATATACAATACTAAACCGCATTAAGGTGAGATTTAATTTGCGGGAACAGATACCTTGGGAAAGTTATCTGCTATATAAGCTAAAATCGTATTATTGAAATTAAAGCATTAAAAAACAGTTTCTAGCTCTTTAGTTTCAACAAACACTTTTTATTGTTCGTTAAAATTTGGCGCAATAAAGAAACTCTGACTCTATCAATTCTACTCGTAATATGATCTTTTGATAGATCATTAGTAACCGAAAAGAATTCTGACAATATCTTTATGATCTATCTCAGTAATCCCTTGTAATTCGAGCGCACAATAAATAAATTTTAGATCATCCAAGTAATCACGCGATGGAGTGAAGCAGTTTATTTTCAACCCGCATTTCCCAACAAACACCGAATTTTTATTTTCGTCAATTTCACGCACTTCACGATGCGAAAACGGGTGCGTACGCCAAAACTGTTCGGTATAAATCGCCGCAAGATCTTGGCGGCCCCATTGAGACTGAATTACTGCTCAGCATTAGCATCTTGTATCTCATACAAACGAGACATCCAATTTCATTTGTAACGTACGAGAGAAAAATATAATAAACCCTATCTAGAGAATGAGCCTACGTAAAAATTACCATGGTAATCTACCCGGCGGCTGCAAATTAAACCACTAAAATAATTACCTATCCAATATAGAACGCAGAGAGCTTTAAATATACAAATTACGGCTACGGCATCTACACAACCTGTTCTGTGTACTATGTACAATAAGCGACGTGAATATTGACGTCTATTCGGTTACACGACTATGCCGTATTCACATTACAGTAAGATCCATATCACATCAAAGTGCTTTCTTATTTTGTCGCTCGGCTTACTTTAGTCTA
The DNA here is from genome assembly GCA_963935595.1 of Schoenobius gigantellus. Taxonomy (NCBI): domain Eukaryota; kingdom Metazoa; phylum Arthropoda; class Insecta; order Lepidoptera; family Crambidae; genus Schoenobius; species Schoenobius gigantellus. The sequence continues at coordinate 15,293,944 of OZ012551.1, read as the reverse complement.
TGTTGGAACGGAGTCGCTATCTGTGCCTTCCTCCGCACAATTTATCCGTGCTCGATCAACCGTGTATGGTCGTCTATTCGGCCATCTTCCCACACCTTACCTGTGTCGATACACACGATAACAAAAAAGTAGTATATCCCCAGCGCTTTCGTTCACGCGGCATCGATAGAGTTATTCGATTCTATCGCTCCATATGAGCATCGAATCGATGGCTTATGATCTGAATTAATGTCATAATTGCGGCAGTTTCGGATAAAATAAATCGATATAGCGCGCTTACATAATACCGCCCGCCGTTCGTCTGTAAAGCGGACGCCTATAACCATTTTAGCTTGATCCGTGTAAATTTATTGGAAACCGAAATTTGCTTCGTGTTTTAAACGTGCATTGATCGTATTGAGCTCAGATGTTTTGGACCACTACAGAGCTGCGCAAGGCCATTCAGAATTGTTTTTCTGAATGCTTTGATTTATATTACGATATCGCCTATTATATTCAATTTATAATATGTTCTCATCAAGTTAACGTTTTTGTTATAGCGATATATTGCCATTTGGTACGTAATTTGACAAAATTATATTAACAAGCGAATGTGCTTTAGCAGCGACAGCTTTAATGTAATTTTATTTACAATAGGTACACCTTTCCAGTTTAATAGATTTAATGCGTATTTGGAGAGGTGCCAGTCTTAAATAGGTACCTACCTACGGTTCTAAATATAAATTTAAGTTAAATTACGTTTATCTTTGTCTTAACCGGGCGTAAGTTTTAGAAGCATTAGCGGAAGCTGAGACGGTCTCAGGAGAATATTCTAATTTTGTTGCTTTCTGTCTAGCTATTTCTGTCCGAAGCAACCTTTCCAGTTAGAGCTGAGCTGCGAAGGTGGTATAATGGCTGCTACTTTGGCCCTAATTTAGCTGGGTAGTGGGGAGAGGGGTGTATCAGGTGTGGCTGGTCGTTGATACGTTCGGTGTATTAAGGATAGACAATAGTAGGTGTGTATTGTGTTTTGTGAAATTGCGAGGAAGCAGCGAACATTCCGTTGCGCCCAGGGGAGAGCGTTCGGACTAAACGTCTCGTTCCGTTTTAGTTTTCCCTTTATTGGTGCCATCTGGACTCGTGTATGTTTAGGTATTGTATTAACTATACCAAGCACAAGCTGTTCGAACTACTCTGATATATTATTCCTTAAAAGACCTATCCTTAAAAAGATACAGAAAAATATACCATAATACAAAGTCAATAAAGATCAGACGCGAGAGAGTTGTTTTACATGTTGTTTGCAAAAGTAAAATAAAAATAATTATACTAGCCCATTCAATTTATCGTTGTTATAAAAACGTGTTTATCAATAACAAAATAAAAAAATATTTTGTCTTAAATCTGAGCATGTACATGTTATCATAATATTAAAAAAATATAGATTTTTGAAGGCTTTTTTATTATTAGAATTGATCCTATGTTTATGGTGAAACGTATTGGTGTAGCTCAAACGATAAGCTAAATCTAAACTGACAAAAGAAATTTAAAGTCTTCGTAGCATGGTGTACAATACTTACTATCTTCTTACGGACTCGAGCTGTTATTGATAATTTTATTTATTAGCCATGAAGTAGGATAATGGTTCCACTAAACCACTTCTGGCCACAGAACGGTCCATACATTGTCACAACGCACCTTTTCACGTTTTTAACATAACATAACAGATGTGGATGATCTGAATGTACCAAACCGGTTCATTTGGGCGGTGATGTTGACCATGTTGGGCAGTCAATGAGCAGCCGTGGCAGATCCAATTTATTGCCACATAAGTACAGCAATGTATATGATAGCACATTAAAATAGTAAGTTACGTTGATAGTTTAATGCACTACTTTGTTCCATTCGAATGTACTCTGGTCTCGGGTTGTTGGTTTATATGATATCAAAGGGTAGATTATAAACGAATAAGGTGTACTTTGTCTTAACAAAGTGAAAAACCATGTTAGTTGGACTCCGTACAAAATTATCTAAGTGTACAGGTTCCTAACTAAGTACATATTTACGGTTTTCGACCTTTAATCTCCAGGGACCATTTATATTTTATCATGTCATGATTACGTACAAAAGACCAATCAATTCTTCAATCAATTGTAAAATCTATTCATCATCACAGCTCATATACGTCCCCACCGAGGGGTTCGAGCCTACCGAGGTGATTAGGCCTTAGTCAACCACGCTGGCCCAGTGCGGATTGGTCGACTTCACATACATCATTGAATTTCTTCGCAGATGTATGCAGGTTGCCTCACGATGTTTTCCTTCGCCGTAGGAGCGTCAGACAAATGTACATATGAAATTCGAAACGAAAAACACATTGGTACATGGCGGGTCTCGAACCCCGATCCCCCGATTGGAAGGCAAGTGCCGAAACCACAGCGCCACCGACGCTCACATCTATTATTGTTCTATTATTGTCCAAAATCTATTATTGTAAATAAATAGTGTCCTGACATGCATTTATGTTCATGGGACATCTTTTACACGAGTTCAGCAATCGTAGAACTAATATTATTGACTCGAAGCAACCAGCAAATAATCGAATGCTCTCAGTCGATTTCGGACCTTATTCTTTTACTAACAGACTTACTCCCAGAAGTGAGTTTGCATTCGCGGACCACTTTTCTTCTTCCGTAGACCACGGGTGGTCCGCGAACCACTAGTTGTTAACCACAATTCTAGGTCAACGGGATGTACTCTATATGTTTTGATTCCCTTGGGAAACCGCAAAATATGCGAATATATGCGACATAATCGGTCACATCTTTTGACCGCAAACTCAAACTCAAAATCTTAGTTCAATATAGACCTTTACAGGCGTTTATTGACGTAAAAAAAACATTAAATATCTTCAAACAAGAATATAATTAACAAATTATTTAATCCTTGTATGTACACACACCCTAACCATAATTAAGATGTATGCAAATACAAGTAAAAGTACCTAAATAGAAAAAAACGTTGACTCTACACCTGTTCGGAAGTTGACTTAAGTTTGATTTCTTTACAGCTGGAAGAGACCATAGACCTGAGTATTTGACATTTTCACTTTGATATCTCTACGCGTTTCTGAGACAAACAGACGGACGACAAAGAAATCTTATTAGGGTTCTGCTATTTTTCTTTTTGAGTTAACACAATACAGTCGTAATTTCCGTAAGGGTATAAGTCCTCGGTGTCCCTGTAGTCAACACATCACTTAGAAAACGCTGGTTCTAATCCCATTTCAAGATGTACCTTTTTTGTATTGATTTTATTTCAGACATGTTGTTGCAAAGTAACAACACCATTTGTCGTTGATATTACTGAAATTTGATGCAGTAATTGTTGGGTCCTTATGTAAAATTAATGACATGGGGTACTGACATGAGAAGTAGGTACTCTTTGTATTAGGTTCGAAATTAACTTAAGGGAATATTTTGTCAACGGGAACAGCTCACGGATAGCCTTTAATTTGAAAAATTACTATAGTAACTCGCACCACATTGCAGGTTCAAATCAAGTTGGTTATTAAACACGAGCTATTCTTATGGAAATCGACATTGTTCGAAACTACGTCACAACACATAACGTATTTATCTCAGACTAAAAATACAACTTTCCACCCGAAACACGTAATGGGCCGACATCATGAACATCAAGTATACCCATTAAGTAAATCGCCTGATATTATCCCTCGTTACGATCGGCCTTAATTCGTACGCCGCCCATAATCACTGTCCGCACAATTCCTACGCCCCATACCTCACCGCATTAGCGCCACTCATAACACTATGTCTCCCATGAAATATTACCGAAGTGTCTTAGTTTGTAACACGGAGGCGCACGCAAAAACACCCCTTTCGATTCTAAGTTACAGGTGAGATTTGCGTGTCGCGTAATCCGCGGGGTGGATTTTAAAGGGGGAGCTTTAATATTTGGTCATCGGTCTCTCGCTTGACCGAAGGGGTAATTTCGAGGCAGACAACGGTCCCATTTGCATCAGAACGAGCGGGGTCCCATGGCTGGGCTTCCGTCGGCGCACAAGCGTCGTGTAAGTATGTGTGGAGAGTCTGGCTTGCTGAATTGTTGAATATTAATTTTTATTCCATGTAAAACTAGTTGGTCCTTTGTCTTGTAGGTACCTATTTGTAACTGGATTGTGAATATGAAACGTGTTCAGACTAATCGGATGTATAAGATAAAATCCCCGTAATAAACTGATGACTGATGTGAGCTCGAAATGTTATTTTTAATGATATAAAAATTTATATGAAACTGTTTGCTTGCACACACAAAAACATACCACGCATGTTTTTATATTTTGCTTTTGTTGCTATGAGGTACCTATAGTATCTATTGTTACCACACATCTTATGTACAATAACAATCACTATTACTTTAAAAGTCAAACTATTCCGTGTGTCACATGACAGTTCTGTGCGTGTATCAAATGACATGACAAAAAAATATAATCAGAAGAATAGTCAAATTTACGTTTGCTGTACCTAATGAATAATTATATGTGATTTATTAGCAAATACTCGTACATGTAACCAACGGGCATTCGTAATACTCAATCAGCCAGACATTCATAGTCAGTTCTCTTTAGGTCAACGCTACAATTACTACCGTAGAAGCGGTAGTGTATTCATAACACTGAATAGTTCGGTAATTCATAATAATCATGGAGACAACTTTTAAAAAAATAATTTGAGTTTTTTATAACTTAGTATTCTTTTATTTAGTTAACCAATCTATACTAATATTATTATAAAGAGGAAAGATTTGATTGTTTGTTTGTATTGAATAGACTCCAAAACTACTGGACCGATTTGAAAAATTCTTTTACATTGAAAATTCTAAGTTATTCCTGATGAACATAGGCTATAAAATTATTTTTCCTACGGGAAAATATAAAATTCCCACGGGAAAATAAAAATAACGTGGGCGAAGCTGTAAGCGGAAAGCTAGTTTTAAATACATGTATAAAGGAGGATGCCCGATTTTGCCCCATTATTAAGGTTGATGACCAATAAAGCGGTATGTCTAATTATACGAGTATGTATATTTAATCAAAACATGATTTTTCAGTGATATATAAAACAGATAGAAGCTACGGTTTTTTTGGAAAAAAATTAAAGACATGCATTTCCTGTTACAAAATGGCAACAACATATTCATGCATTTTTTCGTTGTAGCTACAATAACAACTTTTTCAATATTATACATTATTTCTTTCATTACATTTTTAAATATTTTTATCTAGTAAATTATAAAATATATAACAATTCAATTAAAAAGCAAGGTTGACAGATCGCATAGAATATAAAACCCCGTTTTCCACCTAAGCAGCGCACCATTTTTTACACTAACACCAAATGTCATGTTTTGCGTTTCTTTTATGCAATGATAATGTTAATATTTTAACCACGCTATTTTTCACAAAGGGAATCTTACCCAAAATAGAATATGCATACGATGCTCGATGACGATGGTCAAAAATCTTAGAGCATTTACCCTTTAAAAAACTAATGAATCGTGATGATGTTGAATAAGCTGCAAATCTGTACTTATGTGGAACGCGCCTCAAATAAGTTGCAGTTCCCTTCGTTGCTTGTCACGTTGCGTTCTTTACGATTTTTGTTACACATTTCATTCCTTATTGTTGATAATACTGGATATCCATCTATACTAATACTTACTTACTAATATTATAAAGCTGAAGAGTTTGTTTAATTGAACGCGCTAATCTCCGGAACCACAGATTCAAATTGAAAAATTATTTTTGTGTTGGATAGTCCATTTTACTCGTATCTACGAAACTGCAGCTTTAATTAAAAAAAACAATACTTGTTTTCTATTCAAGGATGAAAAGCGTTTATAATGAGCCTTGAGTTGTTTCTGTTCATGGAAATTTGTAAGTAGGGCAAGTGTCCATACAAAAGTGGACATCGTCTTTTAGTAAGTCACAAAAAATAACATATGTCATGTCATCATTTAATATAAAGCTCTTGGTAGGTTATACGACACGTCGTATGTTATTTAGAGTATGGCCACTATGGCCATATTGTTTTTTTAAAAAGGTAAGATTTTTACTCACTAGTGCGAGATATCCAATTTTTCGTATGATATAGCTACAGTTACTAAAAGTACAAATTTTGAGCAATTGTAAAATATATTGTAACCTACGTCACGTATTGTAGTGGAGACTGGATAAAAAAAGCTCTACATTTAAACCCTTTTCTTCAATAAACAAAACAATAGCAAACATTATGTTTTTTTTTCAGAATCTAAAGTACACTGATAGCTTTTTAGATAGTTAATAAGTGCAGCAAAGCGAGATAAAGCTTTTTTAATGCACCGACGAAGGATTTACGTTCCCAGGACATTTTGAGTGGGCCACGCCCGGTTATCGGCTGTAATGCGTTAAATATAGCCCAACTGATTGATTTCTGCAGCTAGATAGGCGCTTATGCGGCGCCGGCGCATCGTATGTGCTAGAAATATCAATTTGCAGTCGTAAACACTACCGACTACCTGCGTACGTGAAATGCAAGAAACATGGAAACTAAGAGTTGCTAATAATACATATTTCAATAAGTACCTACTCGTATTTATAGTATCTGCAATTATTTTATTGGTTTTCATAGGTACACTCCAGTACAAAATGATCGATACGGTCAAAGTTACAAAAAATATGTAAGTATACATACATTGATTGACAGACTTAATTGACTTAACATTAAGGTAGAGTTGGTAGAGTATACTTACATATTTTTGTAACTTTGCCCGTATCAATCGTACTCGAGTGTACATACCTACTTGTATTATCACCACGTATGACGAACTGTGATTTTAACAATTTATTCGATCTTTTTTGCACAAACTCTCGAAAGAAACTGTACTTTTCTTGTAATTTTCTTTTAAGTTTTTGCCCAGAAAACCATAGGTCATGCCGTTTGTAAGGCATTTAAAAATATAATTATAATCATTTTAAGTTTATTGCTGGGCATAGGTCTCCCCCAAGAATAAGGGATTTGGGCGGTCTCCCAACAGGCTGGCCCAAAGCAAATTTTCGTGGATACTGATTGATATGCTTATAATATAAAAATATTAGCAAACTATTTAGTGTTTGCACATAACAAATAACTAGGTTGTAATTTATTCTAGAAACTACCCACCGCTTGGATATGCAAAGTAGATAACTTATTTGGAGCTAACAATTCAAAAACTGGAAGAGGTGTAAGGAGTTCCGAGTAATACCCGACCAAGTTATCACGCCGTACTCGGCCAGCTTGGAGGGAGATGGTCGAACATCCTCCGTGAAATCTAAACATCAGAAGTCCAAAGCGTCCGGTAGTCCTGGATACGGTGTCAGTGGTGTTACGGACGTTGACCCGGCGTCAGCACTTGGGGAGAGCACCAGTACAAGACTGATCAGTTTGGAGATCCTTTGAGGTGTATATCCAACAAAGCCCACTCTTTTCTTTTATCTCTTTGCTAGAATTAAAATGGTAATAAACGATAAAAAGACCCTTAATAATAGCATTGCAGCATAGCTTCTGTATAGTCTATATTCAGAATCGATGATCATTGGATGATCACTCATTGGATCATCGATTCTGACAGTGTTTGTAGCCAAGCTCCTCCAAAACGGCTTGACCGATTATTATGATTTTTTTTGTGCATATTCGGTAGGTCTGAGAATAGGTCGTTCACTAACTTTTTATACCCCTAGGTGATAAGGGGTTTTTTCGACAATTATTATGGCGAAACGCAGTTCGCGGGCACAGCTAGTAAAACTATAGAATAAGTGTACTGAGTGGAGCCTTCCCAATAAATGCGAGTGTCGTCCACAATCAATTGCAATCACGTGACATAAGTATTCTTAACACATGCAGACAATGTACCCTGGCTCAGTACACATGCAGTTTATTATTGTCGTACAATAAATTTCAGTTTACAGCTTTTACGTTTAATAAAGTCGTTTTGTTATTGAAATTGCGTAGATATAGGTAGAGCTATGTGAGTTTGTTGCTCTAAAAACGCAAGTGTTATGTATGTATCATATTTTTACCTATGAAAGATACCATTTTAACAGGTCACAGTGTTTTGCACAAATATCATAGTTCAGAATGACAAGGGCGGACGTGCCTCTAATAAAAACTGAGAGCCAGCTGATTGACAACCTATGTATTGAGGTGCTGTAAATTGCTTAGTATTGATTTTGACTTATTGGGTTCCAACAATAACTTTCTCTAAATTTGGCCGGATTATAGAATCTCGACCCCACTTCCGGTTCAGCAGAACCTATCGACCTACAAGTTGACACTTGCGGCAAATATTAATTTTGACATGTTAGATTGATGTGAATTCAAAATATTAAATGGTACCAAGTGCTATTAGACAACAGCACTTTGGCACCTTTGATTAGATGGTCCATTTTTATAGGGTGCCGGGCGTTTGCAAGGAAATGGTACTTGTCACCCTCTTATATTTTGAATATCCACGCCAAAATGAACACTTGGCACAGGTAAGTCTTGTCTAATAGCTCAATATAAAGACTTTGCGCTGATTTTTGACAGCAGTTCCAAAGTGGGGTCAAAAATCTGTGATCCAGCCAAATTTAGAAAAGTCGTTGTGCCCACTATATCCTCCTATACCGGCTTTTATGCGGCGGGTACTTCCACGAGTAACAATCCAGATTTTAATACGCAGCAAGTAATTATGTGAAAGGAAGCATTTAAATGGAGTTTAAAGGTGCTTATTTTATATACCTACACAGTGAAGATACGGTTAAGATATGGTTTCATACCTAAATTCCATAACAACGATGAAATAGAAAACAATCAATGAAAACTTCTTAAAAACGACAGTAAAATAAGTCAAACCGTAATTGAAAACTAACCATCTTAGATCGTAAAACATTTCGAAATATCTTTGCAATTGCATAAGCTGCAGAGTCGAGCTATGGAACAATAGCACACACCTAGACCTACAAAACGCATTTACGAGACTACAGCAGAGACAAAACTCCGCACAAAGTGCACTTCAAAAATTATAGAAACGACGAATAAAAAACAAGAAAAAAATCTCAAATGAAACAAAAGACAACGAACAATGGCAGCTCGAGCATTAAAAAATAACAATAGAAGTAAGAAAACAACGAATACCCCGTGACAATATGCCATTCAACCCTTCCGTCCGAATATGCACCGGCATCGCTTCCTTATTGCCGCCACAGATAAAAAATGGAACTAACAAAAGTTTTGTGACAAAATGTTTTTTATCATTACAAAATATTGCGAGAGACGGACTTCATAATAATGTTATGTCGTGCAAGAGGCTTGCCATGTGTTTTTGAGAGTTAAACAGTTGACTGTTTGTCACAGACCGCGCCGCAGTTCTTTAGAGTTAGTATAGTTAATATTTTAAGTTAAATTAATAAAAACATACTTTACCGTCGATTAGTCCCCTTAGAACGCTCAGCGTAGCACCATCGTAAGCTGAACTGTTTTGTGGAGTCCCAATCAAACAGGTAAGCAAATTTTTTACAATTTATTTCTAGGGTTCCGTACCTCAAAAGAAAAAAAGGAACCCTTAAGATCACTTTGTCTGTCAGGCGAACGCGTAGAGATTTCAAACTGAAATATGTATCATACTAGCTTTCCGTTCGCAGCTTCCCCCGTGTTATTTTTGTTTTCCCGTAGGAAAAATTCTTTTGTAGCGTATTTTCATCCGGGATAATGTAAAACTCAGGACCGATTTGAAAAATGTGAAAGAATTTTTCAAATCGGTCCTGTAGTTTTGGAGCACATTCAATGTAAACAAAGAATCAAATCTTTCCTCTTTACTCGTATTAGTATAGATACTCGGGTCTTTTCCGTGGAAAAGCCAAACTTATAAGTCAACGCGATCAAAAGATATAATAATTATTATGTATGTTGTTTGGTGCAGCTTAAAAGATGAAATAGTTTTTATTTCGAATATTGACCTCAATATTTATTATTAGGTTAAACTTTATTATGGCGACACATGGTTCGCGGGGACAGCTAGTACTTAGATATACCTACGGAACCCTCGGTGCACGAGTCCAACTCGCACTTGGGTGGTTTTTTTCTGGCTAGTCGCACTATTGTTTTTAGAATGTTAATAAATGAGTTGGGTCGTAATGAAAATCAAACATTGCCTTGATTAATGACTACAGTACCTACCTATTTAGAGTATAACTTGTCACCTCAAAATTAAATATACTTTCCTTTTTAAAAAGTGAAACTTTTTTTACATCGTCACAATTTTTTTCGTTCATCTATTACATGTTGCTTTACACAAAAACATGAGATCTTTAATTTCAAAATTTCATAGTTAGGATTCGTCTAGGTATGCGTTAGATCTTCGACCTTTAATTTGTGTGGCAGTAGTGGTTCGATGCTGTGATCTTGTTTATTTTTATTTCTTTTGGTTATTGTATTGTTTTATTAATTTGTTTTTTTAATACTTTTTGTTTATAACTTCAAGTTCTTTTCAGTACAAAATGATTTAAGCTAAGATTTGAAGCGCGATTTTAATACCCCAAATCGAATAATTTTCCGAAAATTTTCAGTTAAATGCCTACTACATATCCGAAAAAAAGTTTCACTTGCACCGTGGATTCTTGATTTTTTATGTTAATTTTGAAGAAACTAAATTTTGATGTAGATATAAACTATTTAGTTAGGATTAAAGTGTTATTTTCCATATCCAACGCACGAAGATTGAATTAAACGTACGATAGTAATAATACAAATATCTATCAGCGACCGAAGTCTCTCTGATATCTACCATATCTCACTTTTGAGCCCATTAACATTCCCAAGACGCATGACAATAATCCAAACATATTAATACCTATGTGATCACTAAACTATCGACCAGGAATATGCAGATTCTATATACCTCGAGCAATAACAAAGCCAATGGAACGTATCGTGAGCATATTTTAAAAGCTGTCAGAACAACATGGCGCCGGTCGGGTCCCGCCCCGCATTGTTATTACGAACTCAACTAAAATTAGGGGAAACTTAGGCGGACTTCGCTAAGAAACTAACTATAACCGGGGCGTGAATACCGAACTGGAAAGAGCATCGACTTTTTAATAACAAAAGTTGATATTTATGGACGATAGTGCTTTCCTTTGCCCATTTAGTTTGAGAATAAATTCATGGTGTTTTATATGTGTTCATAGGGAAATTTAAGATTACTTTTTTCTAATTGAAATTGAAATATAGACTAGAATATTTGGACTCTTCAACATTTTTCATTAAATTTAAAAGCAACAATAACTTTTAAAAAAATCAAGTAATTGAAACAGACATCAAAAGTGGTGAAACGAAGCGTTGTCCGACAGTTCAGTTGTCTGTAAAGTTAATTTAGTCAGTAAGTTAGTTAAGTACACCTACACCTACAATACACATACATACAAAAATAACAATCATGTTCAAACCATGACTATCTTTATGTAACGTTTAATTTGGCCAATATTTCGAATTTAAATAATGAAAAGTATGTAAAAAATTTTAATACTTATCTGATTTTTTTTAAATATTTTAAGCATGAATTAAACCATAATATTAAGTAGTATTTAAATTTTAAAGACGTCACAAAAGACCGAAGCACTGGCAACTTCCTCGCTTAGAAATTCAGTCCGAAAGCGTTGTCTGAATCTTCAGTGCAATTTAAGAGTTAATTTATTTTATAGTAGTTTTACCAAAATTTAAAATAAATAGTTAAGTTAAGAATATGTTTCTTTGTTTTAGTTAGTTTTCATTTTAGTCGTAAGAGATTTTTTTAATTTATAAATAAATGTCTGTCAACAATTTCCTCAGAATTTTTCCTGAGAATTCGCTTATGTTTCGGTCAACGTAGGAGTAACAATTCTATAGTCTACAAATAAAACTAAAAAAATATTAAGAGCTGCTACGATTTAGGTAATCACGCGTGCGTCGTTGGGAATGATTTTATCCACATACCTAACGGATCGATTAGTATAGTAACACATTTGTGAACAGCTTCATCTATAGGTGTTCAAAATATTAAGAATAAATAAATTATATTGACTTCGTCGCTATTATACTGACTACAATCGCTTTATAACATTTTATCGATGTCATATACTTTCATAGTTTACATACATAGAATAGTTGTAGAGTCAACTTTTTTTTTCATTCCTACTTGTATTTGCAGACATCCTGATTATATTCAGGATGTATGCACATACAAGGTTAATATGTTTCCTTTTAATTAGAATGTTTTACTTTGTTTTGACGTCAATAAGTGCCTGTAAAGGCCTATGTTGAATAAAGATTTTTGAATTTGCATTTGTTTAATTTTTCGGATCCCTCGGATAATTTCACATATGTAAGTAGTAATTTTAAATTAGATAGCTTAAAAACATATTATATTTGACTACCACCAGCCTTTTTATAACTTAGTATTGCGTGCGTTAATAACTGTTATTTCCTGACAATGACAAACATTCATATAAAAAAAATAAAAGCAGCATGGGCAAAGCGACTGCGAAGACGCCATAACCATCACATAACGAGTACATAATTGGCGATTCTTTTAATTGGAGCCTTGCTCGACTTACCTTATACATTCAACACTGGCACCCCACAAGCCAATTTGAACTTTATTACTGTAGAAAAAAATATCTTAATTTTGTATACGTTGTAATTAGCTATATTGTAAGCGAAACATTTTGAGTATTTAGGTGGCGCGTTTTGTGTGACTCACACGTAATAAAGCTATAAATTGTTGAGAAAATGTTGGTTTATTAAGTAACTACCTACTCTAGTGGTTACTTTCCGTTTGGATGTTTGCAGTTGCATCTTTATTTGTAGCTATAATATATAGGTATACATAGTAACTAATAGTACTAGCGTATTATTCGTAAAATACCTTATTTTTTAGGACTTATTCAAAGGAACCATTTTTAAGTATGTTACTAAAACTTTATATATTACAATTTAAATGAAACAAACAATTTTAATTGTTTAAAAAGTCAGTAGTATTCATTATTTTTTAAACGCAAATAAAGTCAAAATGATACAAGTTGTCAAAAAAAAATTAATAAGAGTTTTGGTCAAAATTGTAACATTTATGTAGTTCACGAAAGGTCACTGACCGGGAGTCCACCCACTTATCGTAATCGTATGTAACTACTAGTAATTTACTTCAAGTTTGCCGCTGTCAAATGACGTCACGAAACTCGTCATACTATAACGAGTGTGCTTTTAGTGAATTTAAATTCACTTAATGATACATGCCTATTATGTTTAAAAAACTAACCCCTAACTCCTAAAAGTTAAGGCTCCTTCCATCATCAGCTCGGCTCATGAATACCAGACGCAAATACGTGAATAGCTTCAAAAAAAAAAAGGAAACACGTTAGACGTACACATAAAATTTAAGAGTTTACCTCGATTTTCATGTGATCCCATCATGAGATCATGACTTTGATGACAATGGGACTACCCCAAGAGTATATCGAATACAGAAAGAATTTTGAAAATCGGTCCACAATTGGCGGCGTAATCGCGTAACACACACAAAAAAACCTACGCACCTCCTCCTTTTTGAGGTTGGTTGAAAAAAGGATTTTAAGTCTTTAAGTCCTTAACTAATAGCTGATTTAATTTTTCGCTTAATTTAAATTGCAAGCCAGACTTGAAAAGAAATGTAGAAGATAAGCTTCCTTGAATAGATCTATCTACTAAATACGTCTTATTTCATGCTTACTGTTCAAAAATATTAACTTTTTACGTTAGTCAGCAATAAACTCAAATTGAATCTCAATCAACAAATAGTGAATATAATTTTGTTTTATTAACGACAATTTCCAATTTATTATCTACCGACTAATAGGTAAACAGCACCAGACACTTAAATATGCATTGAATCAACACGCCCAGCAATGCAATGATAAGATAGTTCCATCTATTCTCGTAGCCTCAAATTATGTCTGTTCACTATTCACTTCATAAATCAGAAACTGGTACAGTTTATTAATGTAATTTATGGTCGACTGATAAATGGTGCTACTGGAAACGCTAAGTATCTACACAATGTAATTGTGTTCGTATCAAAAATGTGTACTTGGTTTTCATGCTGTGTATTTGCCCGTTTTTTATTTCTACTTAGCTGTCATATTAAACATGATCAAACGTTACAATAGGGTGTAGACTAAGTTTGAAAAATCAAGATCTAATTGGTCCTTTCGTTAGGTAATAAACAAAACAATATAGCCATATGTTTTGTTTTGTCTAAAGAACAAAAACTACTGGGAAAAAGCGAATTGACTTGTAGAGATCGCGCCAAACTTCTAGTACGCTCTGAAGTTGTCTCACGCCTCTTTCTCACGCACATAACATAATATAGGTACTTAGTTTATTCTTATCGTGCTAAAACTTATTTAACGATGTGACATTCATCTTTCACTTATATCTTATGTAGACAGACAATATAATTTAATTTAATTATACCTAGGTATATTACAACAGTGCAACGCCAATCGTGCTGTGTTCAGAGCGGACTAGAAGCTTGGCGCAATCTTTAGTAGAAAATTTACCTACAAATGACGTCATACGATATCAAATCAATGTATCGTTGTAAGTTTTTGAATACGAAAAAATGAAAAAATCAGTTACAATATATTTTTACAATCTACCAGACGGACATAAAAAATTACCACTTCCCTATGCAGATAGAGTGAAAGGCAATAAATTACCTATCACTACTTGTCTCATGATATAAACACGGCCCAGCTAGGTCTTGACAGAATCGAAGGCTTTCTCGTAGTCCACAAACGCCAAGCAGAGTGGCAGATTATACTCCTCGGTCTTCTGTATAACCTGCGGCAGCGTATGAATGTGGTCTGTGGTACAGCTTTTACGGAATCCGGCTTGTTCGGGAGGCTGGAAGTCGTCAAACCTGCGCACGAGACGAATATAGCCTACCGGTACATCCAAGTGTTGAAGTCATTGTACGAAAACGCCTCGATGTCAGTCCGCCTTCAGGACCAGAACTCGAAACCAATATCACTTCAGCGAGGTGTGAGACAGGGTGATGTAATATCGCCGAAGCTGTTCACAGCAGCTGCGCTGGAGGATGTATTTAAGCTTTTTGACTGGAGAGGACTCGGCATCAACATAAACGGCGAGTAGATGACTCTCCTTCGTTTTGCCGATGATATCGTAGTTATGGCTGAGACCGTGGAAGATCTAGGCGCAATGCTCGAAGACCTCTGTAAAGTTTCGCAACAAGTGGGTCTTAAAATGAACATGGACAATACCAAAATCATGGTGAATTCGCTTGTAGTACCCAGTTCCTGTGAAGGTTGGAGGCTCTATACACTGGAAGTTGTTGATGAATATGTTTACCTGGGGCAAATAGTCCAGCTCGGTAAGTCCAACTTCCAGAAAGAGGTAAATCGACGAATCCTACTTGGCTTGGCAGCGTTCGGCAAGCTTCCCAGCATGTTCTCGGTCAATCTACCGCAGTGTCTTAAGACGAAAGACTTCAATTCGTGCGTGTTAGTGATGACGTACGGAACTGAGACTGTGGCCGTTTACAATAGGTCTCATCAGAAGGCTAAAAGTCACTTAAAGAGCAATGGAGAGGGCTATATATAGGCTCGGGGTTTCTCTGTGCGATCGCATCGGAAATGAAGAGATCCGTAGAAGAACTAGAGTCACCGACATAGCCCAAAGAATTGCAAACCTTAAGTAGCAGTGGGCAGGACACATAGCGCGCGGGACTGACGGCCGTTGGGGAGGAAAGGTCTTTGAGTGGCGGCCGCGTAATGGAAGACGCAGCGTTGGTAGGCCCCATACTGTTAAAGTATCTCTATGATTTTAGGTAACCTAGCAACGTAAAAATAACACAATAGGCTAGTTGACCCTTTTTTAAAGTAGGGCTTAAAATGTTCATAATTGTTTTATTAGACCATAGCACATGAAAATTATTTTTTTCGATGGCTAAAAAGTGCAAAAAATCTATTTTAAATTAAGATTTTCAAGTTTGGACCGAAAACACGGTCAGCCATGATAGTCTGTTCATTATCTGTGGCAATGACGTCAGTCTTATAGTAAACAAAGCACGGGGGCGAAATAACCTCACAAAAACAATGCTTTCTATTAATTATCACAAAATATAGTAAAACTGTATATGGAACGGGACAATAGAACAGGAATATAGAATTACCTCTTCAAAGACTCCAGGAAAGTTGTGGATTAGATTAGACCCAGTGATATAGACATGCGAATTATTTGGTTAACACTCGCTTAAAGAAATCCTGTAACTATCTACTGAAACTCAAATGTATTTTTGCGAAAAACACATTAATGTAAGTACTATAACTGATTAACTCAATCTGTGTAGGTACTTCAGTTTCAACTTAAACAAAATAGAAGTTTTTAGGTTGTATGTAAAATAATTAATTAAATTTTTATCTTTCAGTTAGAATGAAAACTGACTGCAGCCGACCAACCAAATTTTAACTTGACCAGAAAACTGAGAGAAAACTTGACCATTCACGCCTTTTTGATTTAATCTAAGTTATACACTAACACTAGATGATGTTTCAAAGAAAAGAATATGTACTTATGTCCAATTGAATAATGATGTAATTGAATATTAATTAAAAAGTATGTAATACAAACAAAAATATCAAAGTTTCATAATGAATATATTTATCTAAACAACTTTTACTTGAATTTACTGAATACCTAATTAAAATTTGTTGCTTTCAGTGGTTACTTAATGAGAACTATTGTGTACTAACCTGTTCTCCTCTTGACAACGAGATTAATAAGGCAGTAAAAGTTGTGCAACATAATACAAAGCAGTACATGCTCAGCCACAACATCAAAATGTGACCCGTCAACTAGAACAACATTATGTCAACAAAATAACTCAAGTATTCATATACCAAAGCACCATAGAAGTAAATAGGTCCAGTTTGGTAAAACTGAAAGATGTTATATCTTCACTGATTAAACCTTCTGGCCACCATGGCTGGTAAATTTCAGAACAGCTTACGCAAGAATATGCAAGTTATCCATTTGTAAAGCCGTATACAAATATATTAAATGTGATTGCTGTGTTGTCAGCCTGTGCTCTTCCTAATTTACAAGACCCTTCTTATTAAATAAATAATATAAAGAATTTTTTTTCTTTACTTTATACATAACTAACATCTAAAGATGACATAATAAATGTTTGTACTACATTAGTAATTATGTTCTTCACAAAAAAAAATGTTCTATATTTATTTGACAATAATGACTTGTAAAGGTTTAAGTTGAATCAAAATATTTTAATTTTAAATACATGTGTTTTATTTTTCCATTACACCTTAGAAGATTTATAATATTTTATAGGATTGTTGCTCATATTTATCATTGTTACTCAAATATATATGTTCCAAAAGTACAAATAGGTTGAATAGAGTTAGATCAAATTTATTAATTTGTATATATTGCCTTAAGGTCGCAGGTAATAAAAGTCAAAATAATAGTAAAGTGATTTATTATGAAGTAATACTTTCATATAATTTAGGAAAATGTAGTATAGTTTCCAAAATGGCACTATTTGATCAATAAGTTTTTTGACATACAGATTGTTAGAACAAATACCTATTATAGCTAATATTGTCACCTTTTGAGTGTTTTCAAAATTACATGCTGTAAGCAACACAAAAGTATATAAGTTTTGCTTTAGCACAAAACATCTGCATCTATACTTGAGTTAAGCATACTGTTCACAGTTTTCCGTCTTTGATAATTAACATTTTCTTCAGTAAAAGAGCATGACAATTTTGTATTAATCTAATTTTATGGATACCGTTTGTTGAATAGACTATTACAGGGTATTAATCAGAAATGAGGTCACATTTTGCAAATTTCAACCCAAATCTTCATCTTTCAACTTTTATCCAAATTTCATTATACTCGTAGGTGTCTGCAAGATTTCCCACCAAAAATCTTCTTAACAAAAGAACCATCATGTGTTATGCACTGGCTGACTTTATAGCACATGGAAGCTGTTATTGTTTATACTGAAGCTCGAAC
Source organism: Schoenobius gigantellus (assembly GCA_963935595.1). Classification (NCBI taxonomy): domain Eukaryota; kingdom Metazoa; phylum Arthropoda; class Insecta; order Lepidoptera; family Crambidae; genus Schoenobius; species Schoenobius gigantellus. The sequence goes on along the minus strand of OZ012551.1, from coordinate 15,275,813 downwards.
TAAAGAGCACTTCTGTATTGATGATTCGTGGTTTAGTTTTCTATGCACTTTATTCTTTCTTCATTGAAGAGGTCTTTTATTTTTTAAGAAATATGTCACAATCTGTGTCTGTGAATGTATATATATTTTTCCTCCCAGTAATTTTCTTCATGCTTGACAAATGAACAACTGCCAATCTTTCTCTTTTTATGTTCATTTACAAATTCTTGCAGTACTACACTGGTATTTGACACATGATCCTGATGTTTTCTTTTCAACATTTCTCTTGAAGTAAATACTTTTAGTGTTTATTTGACTTTTGAGAGATAGAATTCTTTCCAATAGCATTCAACTGCTGTACAAAATAGCTCCTCACTGTGATGGTGCAACCACACCAAAAATGCATGTTTGCAACTCTCTTCTGCCGCGTGACAATCTTGACAAGTACACTTGTAACCTGTTCTTCATTATAACAGTATTGAAACTGTACTTATATTGTTTAGAGCGATACACAAAAAATCTCCTGACCATCAATCTGTCGATTTTCGGAAGATTTGTACTATCTGCTCTCACAAATCCAACATCAATGGTTGATTTTGCTATTAATACAAATAATTTACGATATTTACACATATAATAACGGAGATTTGGACGATTTTTGCCAGTTTTAGGAAAGAATAGTGCAAATCGACGAGTTGTTGAATCAAATTTGACATTTCTTTGTTTACTATATGAGTGACGTCACGGCCCTGACCACAGGATATCAAAGCGTTTACGGCGTGAGATAAAAAAATATTATTTCTAGCATTTTCAAATTAATATTTTACAGTAATCATTCATTGTTATTTATTAAAATCGGTATATTGTGGAACCTTATGCCAAATACTGTTAGAAATAAACAATATTTTAATAAATTTTGATATGAGTCAACTACCCTATTGTCTCTCTACTCGTAATGCCGAATGTATTTCGTTTTATATTAAATTCTTATAATGTTTCATCCCGTATTTCACTGGATTACTCCACGCAACTTTAACTCCCACAAAGTTTATGGGCAAAAGTATGCGTAGCTCAGAGGTATACAGGTGAAAACTTTTGACAAGAATTTTGAAAAATAGACTGTATAGTATAGAGGGCTTGCAAGAAAGGTACGTGGATTAAATTATATCTAACATGATTAGCGTACGAATAGAGTTGCTTGGTCGGGATAATTATGATGGTTGGAAAATTCAAGTTCAGGCATTGTTAGTTAAAAACGATTTATGGTGTTTCGTCAATGGTAGTCGACCTAGGCCTTCCGACCCCAATGAACAAAAGAGTTGGGATTATGGTGATGAGTAGGCGAAAGCAGAGTTGGTACTCGCGATTAGTCTGAGTGAGTTTAAACATACGAGGGGATATGCTACTGCACGTGACCTGTGGCTTAAGCTCGAATCTATCTATGCGTCAAAAGGACCTGCGAAAAAGGCGACGTTACTGAAACAACTGACATTAAAACGGATGAATGAAGGTGACGATATCCGTGTGCATATGGCGGAATTTTTCGATGCGGTGGATAAATTAGGAGAAATGGGTGTTGATATAAATGGCGATTTATTATCGATCCTGCTTTTATATAGTTTGCCAGCAAGCTTTGAGAATTTCCGTTGCGCAATGGAGACACGCGATGAGTTGCCAAGTGTAGAGATCCTGAAAATTAAGGTAATGGAGGAATATAGCTCGAGAAGGTATACGGATATAAGTATGAAACAGCATGAGGGAGCGTTGACAGTAAGAAATAAAAGACATCAGAAGGAAAGAAAGAGTCGAAATAGCATCGAGAAAGAAAGCTTCAAATTTAAATGTTTCAAATGTCATTCTGTAGGACACAAAGCTTTGGAGTGTCATGTCAAAAACACGAAACGTCAAATTGTTAAGTGTTCAGTTGCAAATAGTGATGACAGTGTTGATAGCTATGATGATAATGTCTTTCTAACCAATAATTGTTTTGCAGATGAGTGTAATGTCATTGCTATAAAACGGGGGGATTGGATATTAGATAGTGGCTGTACATCCGATTTGTGCAATGACGAGACAAAATTTCGCGGAATGGTACCTACTTCGGGTAAACTAAAATTGGCTACAAACGTAAGTAGAAACACGAAAGGTAAGGGCACTGTAGTGTTGTCAGCATACAACGGTACGTGTAATGGTACAGTGAACTTGAATGTTCTACATGTACCTGATCTGCGCAGTAATCTCCTATCTGTTTCAAAAATAACAGATCATGGCTATGAGGTTGTTTTTAAAAGGGACTGTGCTTTAGTCATGAAGAGAGATGGTGAGGTTGTGGTGAAAGCGGATCGTAAAGGTGATTTGTATGTGTGTGTGTGAGGATGGTGAGGCTATGTGTGTGGTTTCAAGTAGGAATGATGTTAATCTGTTATTGTGGCACGAGCGTATGGGACATCTTAATGCTAGAGATTTAGTGAAGGTGTTAAATATGTCGGGTGTGAATATGAGGATGACAGATGATGACATGAAAGTTCTACGTGAGTGTGAAGTTTGTGCAAAAGCCAAGATGTGTAGCTTACCATTTTCCAAGTCAAGTGGCCCATGCGACGAGAAATTAAAGATTATATACTCTGATGTGGTTGGTCCAATGCAGACTACTTCAATAGGTGGGACGAAATATTTTTTCACATTTATTGATGACAGTACACGATGGTGTGAAGTGTATTTGCTGAGTAAAAAGAGTAATGTACTAAATGTTTTTAAAATGTATAAAACTTATGTAGAGAATCAGTCGGATGCCAAAATTAAATATTTACAATCAGACAACGGCGGGGAATACCGTAATAAGGATTTTGATAGGTATTTAAGAGAACACGGTATTGAACGTAGGCTAACGATACCGCATACGCCACAGCAAAACGGTGTGGCTGAACGCATGAATAAGACATTGGTTGAGATGGCGAGATGCATGTTGTTGTCGTCTGGTTTATCCAAAGGTTTTTGGGCGGAGGCAGTAGTAACAGCATGTCATATACGCAATCGCTGTCCAACGAGTAGTTTGTCTGGGGGCGTTCCTTATGAGAAATGGTTTGGCAGGCCTGTTAAGTTAGATTATTTTAAAAGATTTGGCACAAAACTACATGTTTTAGAAAAAGGTATCAATAAGGATAAATTTAGCTCCAGGAGTATTGCTGGTGTATTTATAGGTTATCCGAGAGTAACGAAAGGTTACCGAGTATGGTTACCTGAAACAAGAAAGGTGATTGTAGCTCGTGATGTTAGACTTCATGATGAAGTTGGAATCGGTAATAGGAATAATGAGAATCACAATGAGCTAGAAAAGCATAACGAGATACCGAAAGTTAAAGAGTTCGACTTTGAATATGACATGCGTAATGGTAATGTACAGGATCAGGTAGTGATTGAAAAATTTGGATAATGTGGTGAATTATCAATCAGGGGAAGGTGTTGTTGCACAGAGTCCAAGTTGTAGTGTTCCAATGTTACCCCCAAATACTACTGTTCCTAATACTGAGGTATTATATAAGAGAGCACCGGGAAGACCAGCGTTGGAAAAGGGTAAGGTAGGCAGACCTAAGAAAATTTATAAAATGGTAGCTGTGCCGAACTCAACTGATAATCCTGAAAGTCTGAGTGAAGATGGTCAGTGTCATGATATTTTCGTCGGTGCTGCTGAAGTTACTTTAAGAGAGGCTTTATTTGGCGAGGATAGAGCTGGCTGGGAGGAAGCCATAATGTCTGAAGTTAGAAGTCTACTTAAAAATGATACGTGGGACATTGTTAAAGAGCCAGTTGAGAAAAATACTGTAGGTAGTAGGTATGTGTTGACGACAAAGATGACTGTTGATAAGGGAATAAAGAAGAAGGCAAGATTAGTAGCGAGAGGGTTCAGTCAGCGTCAAGATATTGATTTTTATGATACATATTCTCCTGTTGCAAGATTAGAGACTGTTCGATTGTTAATTGCATTAGCAGTAGAGTTAGATTGTCATATACATCAAGTCGACGTGAACACTGCTTATTTAAATGGGGACATAGATGCAGAAGTATACATGCAGGTTCCTGAGTTATTGCAAGAAACTTTGTGTAAAATTATAAAGCGAGAAACTGCAACTTCTGTTATAAAAGAGAGGGCGCTGTCGATGCTTAAAAGTATAGATAATGGTGGAGATGCGTGTTTGTTAAAAAGATCCCTGTATGGGCTTAAGCAAGCTGGGCGTCGATGGTACCTAAAGTTACATGAATAGTTGTTAAAAATGCAGTTAAAGCCTACAGTGAACGAACCATGTTTGTATTATAAAAGGTGTATGAATGGTGAGTGCCTGTTTGTTTTGACGTATGTATACGATATTTTAGTAATCTGTCAAAACGTAGATGTGATACAAGAATTTAAATCTAGTTTAAGTAGTATGTTCGAGCTTAAAGATTATGGAGATGTTAAGTATTGCTTAGGTATTGAGTTTGAACGTACCAAAGAAGGAATATCACTATCACAGCAGCGGTATGTTGGTGAAATTCTAAAAAGGTTCAATATGGAGCATTGTAATAGTGTTGCTACACCTATGGAGCCAGGCATTATATTTGATGTGGGTAACAAGGAAACATCGTTGGAACGGCGATACCCCTATCGTGAATTGAAAGGCGCTTTACTTTACTTAAGTGTTGCAACGCGACCGGACATATCGCATACAGTGTCTAGACTTGCTCAATTTAATTCATGTCTATCAGAATTACATTGGAATTGTGCGAAGCGTGTGCTACGATACTTACAGAAAACAAAAGACTACGCTCTTGTATTTAAGAAAACGGGAAAACCTATTCAGGATTATGCAGATGCGGATTGGGGCAACTGCAAGATAGATAGGCATTCTTATTCGGGATACGTGTTTATGTTTGGAGGTTCCACCATTTCATGGCGATCGCAGAAGCAAAGGTGTGTGGCCACTTCGACTACTGAGGCTGAGTATGTTAGTTTGTCCGAGAGTGTGAAAGAAGCGGTATATTTGCATAGTGTGTTAAACGAGATTGGCTTGAGTGAGTTATCGTCGGTGGTGTTGTATGCTGACAACAAGGGAGCGATATTCTTAGCTGAAGACAGTATGCGCGTTTTCCACTCTCGAAGTAAGCACATAGATATACGATATCATTACATAAGGGATGTACTGCAAAAGGGTTACATAAAATTAAAACATATCCCAACTGATCGTATGGTGGCCGATATAACTACCAAATGTTTGTCAAAAATAAAACATAATATTTGTGTAGCTGGACTAGGGTTGTTAAGCAAATGAATGCGTATTTAAATTAGATATATTTAGTATTCCTGTATTTTATAAAGTTACCTAAAAAGGGAGCGTGTTAAAGTATCTCTATGATTTTAGGTAACCTAGCAACGTAAAAATAACACAATTGTCTCTCTACTCGTAATGCCGAATGTATTTCGTTTTATATTAAATTCTTATAATGTTTCATCTCGTATTTCACTGGATTACTCCACGCAACTTTAACCCCCACACATACTAGGTGGACCGACGATCTGGTGAACGTCGCGGGAAGCCGCTGGATGCGGGAGGCGCAGGACCGATCGGTTTGGAGATCCTTGTGGGAGGCCTATGTCCAACAGTGGGCGTCTTTTGGCTGAAATTATGATGATGATCATGACTTGTCTCATGCAGTTTTATACCTCAGAACTGTATTTATGTATGTAACACGTGAGACTTTTCGATTGAAGAAAGAAAGAAAAAGTATTTATTTGACGCGATTGGTTGTTGATATATACTCGTATATAGACAAGGTATTTGGGAAATAAATCAAAATAATTATTTATTATTGTAGTTTAATCACAATGTAAGTATTTAGTACCATAAAACTGAAACTTAAAGGTGTTACAATAAAAAGAACAGCTGCATATAAAATAGCTAAATAAAATATACTCGTAATAGAACTAACGCAAAAAATACATAGAAATAGGAGTAACTTCGTTATCTCTTTTTTATATTGAACTTTGCATTTTCGTTAAAAATGCGAAATAAATTGAAAAATTAATAAAACCAATAAAGAAAACATTTTCATCTCGGGCGAGGTTTGAATCCACGTCGACACAGTATGCTGAAGTCCCGGGTTCAATTCCCACCCGAGAAGATTTTTTTTATTTATTAATGCTATTCATTTTTCGTTAACTTTCCTATATAAAATAATAATGCATCTAATTAGAATGTCTCGTATCTGGAATAATACCTAGCAAGTTTTTATCTCATGTGGATCTGATGAGCGTCTCCCTTGGCGAGACTGGGAATTTCGCTCCTATAAATCGAAATTCCTTTCTAAATTCAGGCGGGCATTCCACGGTATCTCCGGCCTACAAAAATTAAGTTAGTCGATCTCATAAGCGATAAAGGCGGAGCAATTTAATAGAAGAGTGGCCGCCGCTTAATTGCGTGGGGTAGTTGAAAATTCAGGTGGCTTATGCCGCGCCATCGAATTTGACGTGGTCTTGTTATTAAATTCTCCTAGGAATATTGGTGTATGTTGGTGTTTATTTATTTGATAAGGATTTTTTAAAGATGGGTCTCTAAAACATTTTCCTTACTGATGTCTAAACGTTGTGAAGAGGTGTAATTTTTGTCAGTAAATTGCAAGTCTCATTATTAAGCTAGAGTATAAATAAAATTTATGCAATTAATTGCGTAGTTCATAACCTGTATTTCAACTTTTTGTCTATGTAAGAACTTAACTGAAAAATTGTTGTAGATTTAGTAGCGAGCTTGATCGTTGTAGGTACTAGAAGGTTGGGTGCAGTATGAAATACATAATTTGAGAAGTATAAGATACTTTAAGAAGTCAGATGATATTTTAATTGCAGACATTCCAGTCATGTAGATCTAAAGGGACATTAAAAAGCCATGTTCAGTTTTATCGCCTGAACAACCTTTACACATTATTGTTACATTTTTGGAGCACCCTATACAAAATTATTCTAACTTTTCGCAAATATTGCCATATCTATTGTCTTGAATTGCTGTAACTTTTATAAATCAAGTTTGTCATCAACAACATTTCCGCTCTAAGCAAAAAAATTGTAACTCATTTTCTCGATTCCGAAGTAAGTAAACACAAATGCAAAATTTATCTAGGCATTTCAAAACGAGATACAGTTTCGATATTGTCGTCGAGTGTTGGCCTCATTTCCGGCCGTACCTAGTGTCGCCGTTGGAAAATATCTAATTCAATAATCATACTTTGTATACCTGGGTGTAGCACAGCTTGAAATTTCTTCCTTATTCACGTCCAAACGGAATAAATCTAACAAATATCACCGACGAATGTTTTTTAAAATTAAGTATCATAACATTAAAAAAATGACAGAGTATAAATACGGTCAGTTTCATATTTGTGACTTTGCATTAAACAATATATATGTACTACATGGAAAAATTTCATTTTGTGCAGGATGAGTCCTGAAACTGTGTCTTCAAACTTTGGCTTAACAGATTAAAAAGAGATGCAGTTGAAACTTCGTTTGGTTTGGATAATCTGGTTCGAATACAGAATTCAAGTGGGAGTGAAATTTTTTCTTGTATTGAAGCTCACGAGGAAACAATGGATCATCTATAAGATCACTTCGTTGTTCGTCTGTCCGCCTGTCTCACTGTCAAGACACTTTTCCTTAGAAATGCGTATTAGAAAGAAAGAAAGAAAGAAAGAAAGAAATCATTTATTTGCTTTTGAATAGGGTACAAAAAAGGTAGCATTAGTTACAGAACCATATCACAACGTTTCACCTACTCAGCTATAGATAATAGCATGCAAATATGAAAAAATTGAAGCTATTACAAATATCAAGTACCTTCAAATGTCAAGTCATATATTATTATTATTAAAACATTGAGGTATAAATTATATTTAAAATATCAAGAAAAGCAATTACAATAATAATGTCAAACAAATAATTAAATAGTAATAATATTTTAATAGAATTAGTTTTTAATCATTCAAGAATTCCTGGACCGAATAAAATAACTTTGCCATAAGCTAAGTAAACAACGCTGTTTTAAATTTATTCAAAGGTAATGCTTTTATATAGAGATATCAAACTGAAATTTATATCGAAATCTCAGGTCTGCGGTTTCTTTCAGCTGGGAAAGAATCAAACTTGTAATTCAACGCGATCAGAATTAATGAACATTTACGATTTCATTAGGGAAATCAAAACCCAAAGGGTACTTCCCGTTGACCTAGAATCATGAAACATTAATAAGTCTATGTTTCATTTATAAACGAAGACGGAAGACGACGCTACGCTACGCTCGCGCACTGTGCGCGTAGGATTAGTTACAAATATAAACGAAGACGGAAGACGACGCTACGCTACGCTCGCGCACTGTGCGCATAGGATTAGTTACAAACATTCTAGAGGTATATTAAATTAATATTTATTTTTGTATGAAAGTATAAATCTTACGAATTATCAAAAGTCGTAGAACAAACGTTGTTGTTTATGATGTTAGCTATCGAATTCTGCGAGGTTGCAGGTTTTTTACAAATTACCCTGTATACTTAGATAAGTTTGTATGGAACCCCTCTTTGCACGAGTCTAACTCACACATGACCGATTTTTTCTCAATATAATCAGTTTGAAAAATTAATATCTATCCGTATTAATCTTAAATAATCACATTTATAATATACGTTTAGCAAACGTTAATTATACACGTATATATTTTATTAGCTATATTAACACATTTAGTCACAGCCTATTTTAATAACTCCTTAATAAAGGGAAGTTCCAGTATTGTGATCGCAGCAATGATGAGCGATAAAAAATAGGAATCGCTTGAATCGCATACATATTGGTTTGAATTGAACAAATTAAAATTATTTGCACTGTAAACTAGTCCACTAATGACTTAGATGTTCTCAACGACTTGAATCGCGAAGAACCAAAAAAAGCGAGGATACTAACTGAGATAATCATAGCACAGATAATTTTATGCAAAAACTAAATTAATTTGAGCTACAAAGAGCACGTGCCGCCGAATTTGTATTCCGCCGAATGGTCCGGGGAAAGTTCGCGCTATCCTTAGTACGGGGCCGAAACTTGCTTAATTACTGTTTAAATTTCGCGATACGACTCCTAAGCTGCTGATTAACATTGTGATTTAGAATTAGGGCTGTCAAATATACCTACTATGTTAGTATATTCTTTTCACTTCTCATAGTACTACTTTATGCAGAATCTAGGCGACATAAAGTTGAACTGTATGCACAAGGGCAAAAAAGTAGCTTTTTAAATGTATCTATACTAAGGCAGTGACCATTTAGACCATGCAGCCAAACATAATAAATTGTGCACGGATAAAACTTGCTAATTTATAATATATCCTTCCCTATTTGCATTTTTGGTTTATAATAAGATAATACGAAAAAGTAACTAAATATCAAGACATATTCATCACTAAAAAAAAACAATATTCCAAAATAATTTAAGAGTAGGCTGTATATATTTTATTCTTTGCCCGAAAATCATGCACAAAAATTAAAAAAAGTAAAGTAGCGGGAAAGAAGCCGTGAAATTTTCGTATTGAATTTTCTCAGTTATTGTTGAATTAACTAAATTTTAAAAATGTCAAGTGAAGAAGAAGATTTAGAACTTACTCCTAATACTTTATTGGAAATAAACGCACAAAAAGTGGTGCAAGAAATATTGCCGCCAAAATCTCGGGAAATATATATGAAAACTTATGACAAATTTATAGTGTTATGTTACTGTTTTATTTTCTCGCAATCGAAGTGAAAAGCAGAGTTTATAACTCGTGCACAAATCATTTTTATCCTCGACTTCTTCATCATATAACGATCTCGGATAAAAATGACTTGCTTTATGCACTCGGCATAAAATCTACTATTTTTTATACAACAAAGTTGGCAAACAAGCATACCGCCCACCTGATGGTAAGTGGTAACAGTCACTTATAATACATGTGGCTCTTGTGATATTCGCTGCAAATCTGCCATCCCCACAAGAACCACAGTGTACATTGCCAACTTGTGACATGTCACGTTCAAGGCTAATAATATCACAATTTCAATGATAATAATATCACTTGTGAAATTAAATAAAAATATTCTTTGTCATATACAAGGTGTTTGGCCTATACCCTATCAAGCCGAAACCTATTCATATTAACATAGCCATATAAAAGATAATGCGTAATTGAAATTGTAAACTTAATTCTTTAATTCCCCATACATGTCCTTCATAACCCATCTATTTGCATGGGAGATGTTATAACTTATTTTACAATTTCTAATTTTTAATGACGCCATCTTTTATATGTCTATGTTCATATGGGTTTTCGTTATCAGCTTTCGACTTGATAGAGTATTGACCAATCACGGTGTATATACCTAAGCCTTTGCACTGAACAAAGAACACAGTCAAGCTATTTCTTATATACTTACATTTCGAATAGTGTTGTCATTGTAAACTTGCGAAGTTTTGCCAACCCTATCTCAAAGTAATTTAAGTATCTACGAAGGCTGTATCTAAAGAGCAGTCACGTACATTGCTGTCTTGAAACTTTTCCAATCTACGCTTCGTTGTAGGTATTTGAAATGGATATCTTGACTTTTGTTTTTTAACTATTTATTTCTGATTCCTCTGAAAACCAGCGATAACAACACAATCGTAAGAATGTTTGAGTGTTATCAAAAACTAGCTGTGCCCGCGACTTGTTCGCGTGGATGTCTGAAAATAGCAATATCGTGATGTTATATAGCCTAAAACCTTCCTCGATAAATGGACATTCCAACACAAAAATAATTTTTCAATTTGAACTAGTAGTTCCTGAGATTAGCGCGCTTAAACAAACAAACAAACTCCTCAGCTTTATAATATTAGTATAGATTAATTATTTACTAGGTTACGGCCGATGTGTTATAATTTGTTGAAAACTTCAAAAACCCATAACTAATTTAAAATTTCAACTTTCACCTTTACATACTTTTAGCAGTACATACTACCTAATTAGCAAAGTCGAAAAAATATTAATGCGATTCCGACAATTTATTCTTTTTTTGAACTCGAGCACCTACCAACCATTTGGTGATTGAAAACAAAACGTACCTACCTACGAAAACAGAGCCTTACCAGCGAGACCCTTCGCATCATGACTTGCTCGTAAAGGGCAGAGTTGTAAAACAAGTAAAAATAAAGTGGCTCTCAAGCCGACAGTGTTCAAAAGGAACTTTTGCTTTTTAACCAGTCTGCAAGTTAAGGCAAGTTTAAATTGGATATCCGCCGTAGCCGAGCCGAAAGGTCCAACACCAAACTTGAATACGAAGATCACTTATATCAACTTTGATTAGATGTTTCCCGCCCGAAGTCATGCTGAATTGATGTTTGACCTCGATTCTTATTATTTACCTGTAAATGTATCGTATTTTTTACTACTACGCGAAATATTAACAAAGTCAAAATATTCGCAAAGAATTTTGAAATTAAAAGTACGAGTATAAAAGTAAAACATAAAATGCTTGCAATAGGCTAGAATGGCTAGATGAATGAAAAAATATTATTGCTTTAATAGAAGCTCATTCATACAATAAACATAAATAAAAAATCGGTTTTCGAATAACTATAAAAACAACCAAGATATAAGGTACTAGCTTTCCGCTCGCGACTTCGCCCGCGTTATTTTTGTTTTCCTGTGGGATTTTTTTTTCCCGTAGGGTTACCCTATGTCCTTCCCCTGGTCTCGAACTATCCGTACACCAACTTTCATCAAAATCGGTTCAGTAGTTTCGCAGCCTATTCAATACAAACAAACAAACAATCAAATCTTTCATCTTTATAATATTAGTATAGATTAAAGATTTTTCTCCTTCTCTTTCTAGCAAAACGACAATTTACATGGAGTTTATATATGGCAGTACTCAACAATGACGTCACGGTTGATGTCGGATCTCTCTGTCTATCGGTTCCAAATTAACAGCTTAAACTGATATTTAATGTATTTCTAAGCCGATTTTAATTCTAATTTCACATGATTGCATCTTTTTCTTTGGTGTTTTAATATTTTATGACGAGAGGTGAAAATTAGAATTCAGTCATCATCACAATTGTGCTTATAAAAAGTAATTTTTATAGCGAAATGGCGATCCAATGTTTTTGCTTCGAAATGAATACTATGCTATTTTACTTTTTTACTTAGCGAGGACATTGTTTTGTTTTCGTAATTATGAAATTTCGTGATCTAATAAGAGATAAGAAAGTGTTTTAAGAAAAGCATTTTTCCGCGAAACTGGGCGGTTTTCGTCTACTTTTATCGTACTTTGACATGACGTTCATTTTTACAGAATGGTATGTATATTGGTGAAACACAGATACCTACTTAGGATACCATCGAGAGAGGTAGTAAGTTTCGTAACTGACGCCGATAGATGGGTTATTCATGCAAAAAGGCTACAGCTGGGAATTAGAAAAAAATCTGACGAAATACATGCAATATTTTCGTGATAGTCATTTTAGCGATATAAAACAGTCTGGTGGATTATTTGTATGATAAATTAACTCAGATAAACATGACTAAGAAAATGAGAAACATGGTTTGGCGAATAAAATAACGTTTTGGTGAAATGCATATATTTTGCATTTTACATAGTCTTCAAAAGCTTAATGCATTCGAAGACAACGCGAAAGTCATAAATGACATGATTGCCCGGGCAACGCTAAAATGTCAGCGTAAAACTAGAATTCCTATCGGAGTGCCAATACCAACTCATTAGCAGCACACGTCCTGGGCTGCAACAAGTTGAACGAACTCGCCGTCTGTGGCTCAACATTCGAGTTGCAATAATTGGTAATTGATCTTTGATTAGGATTTATAGTGCCGGTCAACGAGACTTTGTAAATGCTGTACTCGACACTCGAAGCTTTTCTGCGCGACTTAATTTATTTATATCTTCCGCAGAGCCCACTTGGCAGTGCTCCCACGCGCCAAGCGACAATGATCATAATACACAAGGCAAATTGTTGCATGAAAGTCGTTATAACGAATAACAATAGCTTATACTAAAAATGTTTCACAGGTTTAGATTTTTGTCAGTTTTTTGATTTCGAGAAATACTTAGTGCCATTATAATGATTGTTGATTTATGAGAGTCGTTGTTTATTTGAAATAGATGCTGACTGTTTTGAAATATGGTGGACATTCTTTCAGATTTCTTGTCAGTCAACTAAAGTATGTTAAATTCTTATATTTTTATTTTTGTCTCCAACACATCGTTTCAAACTTTTCAACGTCACCTTTATGGTCAACTGCTAAAAATACCTACACTGTAAAACATTTAGTCCGTCAATTGTACGATTTGTGTTTTGCAATTAAGTGTTAAAATAATTGAATTCTTTTCGGAACGATCGCCACTTACCATCGGGTCTCAACTTGATGAAATTAGAAAATTTCTTCTGTTCTAGAAAGTGCGTTTTCACGAAAATAGAGGCAATTCATTTGAAAATATCTTTAAATTACTCTCCAAAGTAAGTTGTCCTGTACATACAAGGCCTAAGTCGTTTACGATGGCGATGAGAATTAAATGGGGCGTGATTGTTACGTCCTATTGTTATACGTATGATACATCGTTAGTAAGTGTCGTTAATAAAAATATTCATACCAGAATATTTTCTATTACTTTTATGACGAAAGAAACAGATAATGGCTTGTTCTGAAACATAACGGCCTCTCACCTCGACCATTACTACCAACAATTACGCATCTAATAGTTTCGTTTACGTCCATTTGTGTTAAGAAGAAATTCAATTAAGTACGTGACAAACATTAAGTTCATTACGGTCCACTTTATCTGCACAGATAAATTTATTACAAAACGGACGTAATGTTATTGAGAGAGGATCAAAAGTCAACGCCGAGCCAGACTTTACTGCTTCTGATAACTACAATGTAGACGATTTGAAAATCAAAACCCGCCCTTTTGTAAGTGTTCCGTATTTTTGTAATGTTCCCGAAGAATTCAATGTTGATGTTGTTTTTGGGCACGTAAGATGCATTTCTAAGGACAGAATAAGGGAAAAATTATTGAAAAATTTAGCTATGGGATAAATATTTGTTAGTTTAAATATTTGTTAATTAGTTCTATGTATCTACACGCAAACTTTCATCATAACAGATTTGGATTCATTGTCAAGTATTAAAATAATATTATTATGTATAGATTTTTTTGAGCACATCAAAAGTGAAACGACAAAGTGATTTCGGAAACATTCTTCGTAAGTTTTTGGAAAACGGACTACGGAGCCCTAAAAAGGAAATTTAAAATCTCACGCGGTGTTAAATTTGATTCATTACAACAATAAAATTCACAGGAGACAATTCGAATGCTGTAAACGTCTCGAAATTATTTACTATAGCAAATCCTGCGGCTTCGCTTGTTTTTAATGCATATTATAGATGATTTATTGTTGTACGTATCTGTTTAATGTGTGCATGTATGGTCCATAAACCGTTTTATGGGACAGTTTACGGTGAGGCATCCTCTGAAACGGTTTTATTGATAACTAAGCGCCACTACAAAATTGATTTTATTGAGTCGAGGTGTTTCCGAATGCTATGAAGTTTTAATAGCTCGTGGTGAGCGCTAAGTGGTTGGGAGGCTCGAATCGTAGGTAACGGGGACTGTGGGGATACAACGGCTAACAGAGGTTCTATCCAATGACTGATAATTTGCGTCATCACTAAAAACTTTTTGATTGCATCTATATTTTGTTTACCAGTTGTCAAATGATTTTCTAGATATATCTTGCTTGGAAATGCGAAATTAAATGAGAGCTGTCAAGAAAATATCTTTAACATTAATGTAATTAATAAGCAATAAATGTATTTAATGGTATGCTTTTATAGGTACTTATGATAATAGTCATATAAACAAAGCGATTCGTAAAAACTTACCGTGTAAGCAAAATGCCGCTTCTATAGAAAAACCACATTCAATTTTTTTATAAATATACATATATTACTTTCTTCTTTTTAGTCTAACTTTCAGTCGATGTTACCACATTGGTATGATGGTACCTCAATCGATACTTCTCACTTTGTATTAGCACAACAAAATCACAACGTAATAAGGATTTAGTCACAAGTCGTTTTTTGGAAAATATCTGGAATTCTAACGGGCTTCGTCCGCCTTTACCACCAGAGTTGTACTGATATTTCGTTCTCAGATACCTGTAATCATGGCCGTTAACTCATGTCCATTGTGTCGTAATTACCTGAGCAGTTACGTTTTTACCAAGCTTTAACTCTTTTTCTCTACAATGCAATTTTGAACCCTACCCTTCACTGTTACGGTAGTTTTTACCTTATACATTAGAACGCAGTGGTGACAGCAAATTATTGCGCCTCAAAGGGTTGGTAATAGCGTGATGGTTTTATGGTTTTTCGTTGCGCAATTTTCTTTCATTGTATTCGGTCAGCGCGACGTTCGGTTTGAAGTGCAATAAAAGGAATTGATACTTTTGGTACTTTACTTGGTATCTATTTTGTTGTGAAGAAAGAGCTGGAGATGCACGAAATGGGCCTAGGCACAGAATGTAGAAAGTATTCTCTTATGTATATTTTAGTATTATGACAGTTATATTCTAGTATTGTGATATTTCCGAGTAACTTAAGTATGAACTATGAAACTAAAGTAAAACTTAAGAAAGTATGGAGAGATTGCGTGAAGTAAGATATGCATGCACAGAATGCTAGTGCTGGTGATGAGAGAAATCATGTTGCGCCGATCCCGCATAAAGGCAAGTGATGATCCCACATAAAGGTGATGATTTTTTCAACTATTGCGTCCCCGTTTCATCGTATACCTAATTACCTGAAAAAGTTTTAAAAGTCAAGGCACCTATTCGTTTCAGCGATAAAATAATAAATAGCATTAATCAGTATACATGAATTTGATTTTAGCTAAGCTGGATAAATTTTCCATATATGAAAGTAAAAAAGATATACATGAGTAACATTTTTATGATATTGATGATTATTATTATTAATGCACACAATAAATGGATAGGTACCATAAAATGTTATTTTGGATTTTTAATGGAACGATATTATATCGTATTTGATGTCTCAAATAATGTTGATGCTACCCATATACAGTACTATCTTGCTATTCAAAAGAACAACTTTTGAATAGCAAAATTAAAATAAGTACTTATTTCTTTATGAATGAAGTCATTCACTTACAGCTCAGTTCATATATTGAAGCATTTAATGTGTGTACTCTTATACCCACTTATTATGACATGTAGTAGACCCTGTTGGTAATGCAAAATTGGAAAACCTTTAAAAAATCTATACTTAATAGTAAAGTATGTGGCTATCTTTTTCTCAAGTATCAAAACGAGTTCATCCCGTTACAGTGTTTGTTTTAGTTCCCAATCAATCACGGTCATCTATACATCGAACAATTTGCACATTAACTTAACAAAGCCTTATACAACTCAACCCTTTGCTCGCCTAAAAAGACCTGTAAAATGAAAAGAGCATAATGAGAGGTATTGTTTACGCTATTGCGGTACCTGTTGTCACAAGGTGAGCTCTTTAAAGACATTTTTTAATTGCATTTCATCCGTGTTTTACAAGTGCAGTGATTTATAGTGCATAAGACCAACGACGAAAGCTTAAAAATTAAGAAATATATATATATAGGTATATATTTGGTTGGATAATTCCTTGCATCTCATATATATTGTTGTTTCAGCGAATTTGTTATACATACTGAAATACATTTAAAACTTCACCTTCTTAAGTTTGAGAGCATGTGATTCATTGCAATTAATATATTCAAATTATTTGAAGTTGAGGATTTGTGATTAACAGGTACGAGTAAGTTATAAGATTCTTTAGTTTACAAAACAATAATACATATTAGATAATACTGTGAAAATGACTGAAATAAAATTAATCTCGTCGTTTCAACATTAGTTGTTGCCTTATTTTCTTTACCACGTACGTCGCCGAACTAAATTTGTTTGCTAAGGTTTCAATGTGTGGGTTCCATTGTAACCGTGAATCGTAATGCCTAAGAATTTCGTGTTATCTTCTCAGTCAACTTCATCCCTATTCATATTTAAGTGGGTATCGACCTGCCCTATACATTTGGCAAAGAGAATTTCATGCATTTCGTTTACTTAGACTTCAGTGACAAATTTATTAGTTGTAAACCAGGACAGAATTTTAGTGTTGTATAGGTATATTTAATAAAGTCGTGGGGCGTAGCATTACATGTAAATAGCATAACAGTATAATGATATGAGCAGTTGACTATTGATAAAAATTTTACCCATTCCACAATTTTATTTAGATACTAGCTTTTGCCCGCGGCTTCGCTCGCGTTAAATTCGGGGTAACACGGAAGATTTCCAAAAAAAATAAGGCAGGTATTCGTTGGTAACAAGGAGTCTGTGTACCGATTTTTAGCTTCCTACCTTGAAAACTGCGAAAGTCCCATATAAAATTTTAACCCCTCTTTTAAGGGGTTGGGGCTAGATTTCAAAAAAAATTATGCACGATTCATTTGTTAGTCACAAATAGTCCGCATACCAATTTTTAGCTTTCTACCTTGAAAATTGCGGAATGCTCCATACAAACTTCCACCCCCCATTTTAGGGAAATGGGGGGTTAGAAAGAGACAAAAAGTAGCCTATGTCACTCTCCATCCCTTCAACTCTCTCCACTTAAAATCACGTCAATTCGTCGCTCCGTTTTGCCGTGAAAGACGGACAAACAAACACACACATACACTTTCCCATTTATAATATTAGTATGGATATAGAACATACATCCATCTACATAAAATCTGGCGATAGAACGTACTTAGTGATACGCCTCGTGAGCTAGAAAACTGTCTGGATACCTCAAGGGGTTGAAATTAACTCAAGATCTGCTAAATGCGCAACAAAATCGGCGCTTGCGTTGTACAAGAATTAAGAAAATCACAACATCAATGTCTGGTTTTTAAGATTGGTATAGGCTTATTGATGTGTGATAAGCTTGTTTGTGACTCGTGTAGCGTGAAAATTATAGAAGTATAGTCGTCCTTTATACTAACAATTTCTTTAGGTAATCTACACCACGAGAAACGCCCACAGTTGTACCGAAGGCTAACCTAAGCATTTCCAAACTGATCGGTCTTTTTCGACTTACAAGATTCTTATGCAGTTTATGCATCTTATACTAGTCTTGTCTGTCCTTTCCTTGTCCACTAGAGTCCCGTAGCGCTGGAACCGTGACAGAAATGCTTGCTTGCATGAAATGCAGAATGCTTGCTTATATTCTGCATTCGCTTGCATGCTTCATGCTCGCTTGATTTGAATTCTCGCAATAGCAAGTTTTTCGGTTACAGTTATAGTTAAATGTATGTGCATGTTTCAATGAACTGTTTCAATGATGCAATAATAAGTAGTGATAGTATCAAATATGATTTCGGTGGATTGATATTCATGTCTACAATTTAAAAAAATGAAAAACTTTTCGAATGAATGAAAATTCAATGATTGGTTATAATGTTAATGAAGAAAATGAAGATAAATTAAAATCATGGAAAACTTCTCTGAAACGATATTAAGTAATTCTGTATTTTAATAGCTACCCTTTTTACAGTTTGGGGACAAATGTGTCAGGGTATTCGAATTAGGGAGTTACTCATATAATGCTATTTATTAATACTAACTAAAGACGTATTAACTTAATCAATGAATACAGTTTCTACAGTTTTTATTTGCCTTATTTGATTTTTGAGCTAACATTTTTTCCGCGTTCAGAATCTATTTTAGATGAAATTTTTTGAATTACTTTTTTTATTACTTATAAAGTCCTATGTCATCATATTATGCATCATAAAATCATATATAAGGGTTAAATCAAATAATTGAAACCGCCATTTTGTTTTCAAATCAGTACGTACTACTTGCATGGCCTTGTACAGCACCATCTGTGCATAAAAACGCGAACTAGCTACTGGAATTGAAAATACAGTAGCTCCATCTACGAGCTCGGCTGCCGATAGCAAAGCACCCCTGTCTCCGTCCGGGCCGCCGAGGGTGACAATGACAATGGCGGCAGCTATTACGTAACGGACTTTACATTGATAGCATTCGATTGCTATGAGACATTATAGCAGAAGCAAATACATTTATAATCTTTTATTCTTAAAGAATTAATGTGTTTTGTTATGATATTATATTATTTAATTTATACTTGTGAACGAAGTCTATTCAACAATATTTATAAATATTGTTTTCAAATTATTTGTTAGCTAATATAAATACTGCAGAATAGTATTCAATACATTTTTATCAATTTTATCAAGATACAAATAAGGATAAATTATTTGAAAATAAGTTGGTGACTGGAAAGCTTCATAAAAATTATTAACTTTTGAGGTATTGTAATGTCTCGTGTATGTTAGCAAATAGTCATTATAAGTCTTAATATTAATATTGAAAAAAGTCAGTAGCTATTAAAATATTGATATTTAATCTATTTGATTATTTTAACTATGATTCTTCTGAGAGTCTCAGGTTTTGGGGTTTTTTAAGAAGTATAAAATAGATACCTATCATCGAATTGTGCTATTTTTGTGCAAAATATATTATGTGCACTGAAGTACTATCCTGTCTTAGGATCAAATCTTCAGCAGCTGTGGAAATTCTTATTAAACCCATGTAATTATTCATTATGAACTAATTCGCACGCCTAACCTTTTCGTGTTGATTTAAGCTTTTCATGTCTACTATAGGGCTTAAGGCTATTTGACAAAATTTATTTAAGTATGAAATTTCTAAACAATGTTAATGTGTATCGTTCCGATATCATTATTTTATAAATGATATAGGTACTATTTACTACTACGTAACCACTACGTCGATTTCTTATATATGTATTAATAATAAAAAAGATTTTCCACATTACAGTAGGTATAAGTACCTACCTAAAGTAGAATCGAAGGTATTTAGTATGTATGATCTTGATCAAAATAAAACATGATTCTTATTGTAGCTAATTGGTGGAAGGCAATAGTGACAACATAATGACACGGAATAAGTCAGTCTCTCGTCAATTGGCAATCCATACTAATATTATAAATAGGAAAGTGTATGTGTGTGTTTGTTTGTCCGACTTTCACGGCAAAACGGAGCGACGAATTAACGTGATTTTTTAAGTGGAGATAGTTGAAGGGATGAAGAGTGGCATAGGCTACTTTTTGTCTCTTTCTAACCCCCCACTTCCCTAAAATGGGGGGGTTGAAGTTTGTATGGATCATTCCGCAATTTTCAAGGTAGAAAGCTAAAGATTGGTATGCGGACTATTTGTGAGTAACAAAAAAATCGTGCATCATTTTTTTTTAATCTGCCCCCAACCCCTTAAAAGAGGGGGTGAAATTTTATATGGGACTTTTCGCAGTTTTCAAGGTAAGAAGCTAAAATTCGGTATACAGACTCTTTGTTACTAACGAAAAATACCTGCCTTATTTTTTTTGGAAATCTTCCGTGTTACCCCGAATTTAACGCGAGCGAAGCCGCGGGCAAAAGCTAGTACTTAAATAAAATCGATAACTTAGTATACTTAAGCTCACATACTTTCCCAGACATTCAACTTTTTCATTAGAAAATGATATACTTTATCAGGTAGGGTATTGTCAATACTATTGACTAATCGAATTTGTAGAATGCTTATAATTTTCAATAATCTGCAAATCTTATTAATTTCCTACAAAATGCATTACTCATCGAATTTGTAGAATGCTTATAATTTTCTAGGTTTTTTATTATAATTTTCTAGGAAATTTGGTAGAAGAGATTCCTTTAAATGGTACACGCGCGAGCATATCAAAGCGTAAAGGATTTTTTTTAAATGTATGTTTTGCCGCATATTATCTCTGACATCTGGGTGATTAGCAGGCCTATTAACCTTATAATTAGAATTATAAGCAAATTAATGCCACAAGTTAGAGACGATAGATGCTAAACCAGTTAATCTTGTGTATAGAGATGATGCGTACCTATATGTTAATTTGTAGGTACTCGTACCTACGTGATTTTTCTTTGCTAAATCGCTGAATAAGACACAAACTTTTTTACTGCAATCTCACCAATTTTTTTTTAAATTAGTATGTATACATAAATTTGACCGGATAATAGGTAAGTACTGTTCGAAATAAATTAAAGTAAAAAAATTTCTTAATCATTTTTATTGAGTGTGATCTTTTTTAAGGCGGGGAAATCGTTTGTGGCTCTAACGGTATTTTTTTTTTATTGCAGAAAGGTGGCAAACAAGCAAACTGCCCACCTGATGGTAAGTGGTAACAGTTACCTATAATACATGTGGCTCTTGTGAGATTCGCAGCAAAACTGCAACCCCCACAAGAACCACAGTGTACGTTGCCAACTTGTGACACAAGATGTAAAGTCACAGTACCCAGTAATTTCACTGCCATATCTTACCCTTCAAACCGGAACACAGCAATGCAAGCACTGCTGCTTTGCGGCAGAAATAGGTAAGACGGAGGTACCTAAGCAGACGACCCTGGTACAGAGTCTCCCTCCAGTAAAGCATGCAGCATTGGTCAATTCAATTGACAAATATGTCAAGACAAAAGCGTAAAACGTTCAACGTATTAAAATATCGGTTTCAGTCAACCAGTCAATCAAAAGCCGATTGCCGATGAGTTGTAAAATCATCCCTCTAATGCTCTTTCGCTTGTGTTAATAAGAGTAGATGATACAGCGTCAGGCTTAAACCAAGACTCAATGTAGACCGTTGTTTCGTAATAGTCTTATTAGCCAGTAGTCAGTAGGAGCTGAGTAGATGTTCACTTAGGTATGCTGAGGATTCTAGCCCACCAACTTCTATTCGACTGGTTTCCAGATCTGGCTTAAACTTCCTACCCAGACTTCTTCGCCTTGATTAGAGGATACGTTTGGGATCAGAATGGCCCAGTTCACCTAACGATTGTTGAATATGACCTACCTTAGTTTATGGTATAGTCCGTGCACTAGCTGTTGTATTACACTCATTGAGTCAGTAGAATACTGGCAGTTGATCATATGACGCCGCTCAATAAAAGACTCGGTTTGTAGATAAAAAATCAGTGTTAGGAGGAAATCAAAAAGATCGTTTATTCATTCAAACGAATTCCTCCGTTTTGTTATAGATTAATTGAGAATTCAAAAAATCAATGGCCGCTGTTAACACGTTCATATATTTTCCTTTTTTTCTTAAGTTAATGATTAAAAGAGATAAAATCTGCAAAAACCTAAAAATTGATCTGATTTTCCACTCTATTGGAAACATCCGGCAGACAAATTTGACGAGATTATATGAAAACAGCAAACATAAGACAGCCAAAAATTTATTTAATTTTTAATAAAAAACAATAATTAAATCGGTCTGGTTTTCGAGGGTGAAGCGCGAGACTATAAAAAGTATATATTATTTATTGAATTCACTCACCCATAGTGTTTCCCCCTCAAACTATTTATTTTACCAGTAAACACTGTGGCATAGTGCACAGTAGCAGAAGTGGTTTGCACCGCCAATACGCTGATTCTGCGAACGGCCTTGTTAAAATGCTTAGATTGATGCCATTTGAAATAGTGTGACTGCAACATTGTAAATGGACCATAATCGTGAGACAACACCGATTTATCTACTTATAAACACGCGCTACATTGTCTTTTGTTTCATTCATTGTCTTTTATTTATGGGTATAATTCTTTTATTTTCACGAACTAGCTATTTCCCTTGCAGCTAAAATTACAGTTAAAAGTAGTAGAAAACAGAAATATACGAACTACGTTTCGCTTTGATAAAGCTCAAAACAGTTAGTTTACAAAACAATTTTTAGAAGGGTATTATTATTCTCAGCTCCCTGAATAATTTTGACAAATCATTCTTCGAGCGCCTAGATAAACCCACGAACCTCTTTACCGAAGTTTGTGCTTCTATATAGCTCCAGTAGTTTGGGCTCAACTTTGATACCTCAGTCAGTCTCACACTAAAGCCTTTTCTAAATGTAGATTCAAACAAAATGTACAAAAATTATTTTTACCTTGAATCCACCTCAATATTTTCAAAATGTGTTACAGCAACTACTCCGCCCAATCGCTGCATGACTCATGCCAGATTTCCTAACTTAAATCAACACCAAATCTCACATGCATGCCAACGTGGGTAGGTATATAAATATGATAACGTGTGTTTTGAGGAAACCCGCGACACCAGGCGAATGACAATAAAGATTTCCCTTTCCTACATGGAATATTCACGTGACGAACATTCAAAAGCGTCGCGTGTGAAAAAAAATTGTGCGACGACGTCCAAAAATGAGACTGCGGTAGGTGTCATTACCGAGGCCTAATGCCGTTTTGTGTGGGGTCGTAAATCAGGGGAGTACGTGATAACGGTGCCATTATTACTTATGATAATATGCGACGCGATGCCTCGTGAGGTGTGCGGACTTCGCGATGGGTTCGTTCTAGATGGGTCCGTGAAAATAGATTAGTAATTTTAGTGTTTAATATTGCATAATTATTAGACGAACGAAAAAACGAATCCTTAATAGGATCATTTTGTTGTCCGTTTGTGTGTCTGTCTGTTAGTCTGTCAGTCAATAAACTTTTTCTCAAGAACGCGTCAAGATATCAAACTGAAATTTATATCAAATATATATTCTACGGTCTCTTTCAGCTATGAAAAAATGAAACTTATAAGTCAACACACTCGGGCATCATAGCCTATAGGGTACTTCCTGTTGACCTAGAACCATGAAATTTATACAAAAATCATGGTCTTAAAGCACATGTTGAGGAAAAATATCTGAAACTGGTAATATGTACTTAGGAACCTTTATACTTTGATAACTTTGTACGGAATCCTCGGTGCGCGAATAAAACTCGCACTTGCCCGGCTTTTTATACCTGTGACTATAAAGAATATAATTCGATTAGCAGTGCTCGGGTTCCCACCCGCCATAGCCACTTCTTGGTCCTTGATGTTAATTTGAGTTCTCTATTCTTAACGTTTCAATTTTTAAGCTTAGCAATATGATGCAATAACCTTATAGAGTTGCTCTTGTCGCCAGTTATGCGGAAAAGGTTCACTTCGTCTACCATATACAAAGACGATCACTCTATAAGTTTCGACGACTGATCCTCAAGTGCAAATTCTAGGGAAAAGTAGCTTAGAACTCTGAAGAAAAAAGTGGTCAGGTGAGATTAAAAAGTGAACTGGACTGACATATCCTTATTGAAGAAAGCAGCATGCAGCAGGATCGCGAGAAATTTTGCTTACTGAGCTCCAAATTTTTATATCAAGATGGCACCATAAATATTAGTTAGATCAGAACCAGAGTATAGTTAGGTACTCGTAAGCTTAGATGCTGTATCATAGGATCCACCCAGATTAATGGTGGATCACAGTGAACTTCAGCGTGTTATTCTATCCACTGGTGGGTTGAGATGGTGAATCGGACTTAACAGAGGGTTATAAGCTATAACATGATGATCTACACTAATATTATACACTGACCTTCAAAAGTAAGTACTACACTTTTAAAATTATTTTTTCCCTAAACTACAAAAGATAAAGGATTCAAACAAAAAAACATTTTAAGCTCGTTTCGTCAGGTTTCTCGGAAGTTATAGTTTTTTATACATTAGTCTTTTTAATACTTTTTATTTTGAAAATATATTTTGCCTACTTTAAAAGTTATTGCAGTTTTAAAAGTGTGATACTTACTTTTGCAGGCCAGTGTAGATAGATAAAGTTTGTACTAAGGAAGTAGCTGATCGAGACAAAGTGGGAGTAGATGATTAGTTTGAGCGATAAATAAAACAATCCGAAAGAACTCAGTTGAGCTTTAGTAAAATATTTAACTAGGACATTGTGATATCAAGAAATACACATCCATCGCTCAACACCATCACCAATAGGCAACAGCTCTGTCATGAAGCGCAAACACTTCTATATAACGGATCAAATTATTCAACCGCAATGCGATAGCAATAAAATTAACATAACCAGTAGCCTGGTTTTACGAGTTGACACGCCAATAATAGTAATGGTAGGTAAACTTTGACATTCGAAATTGTTGGATGTTTTTATGTGTGCCCGGTAATAAATAAATCACTGACAGTTTAACTTTAGGTGTTGTTTTGAATTCAAAGCGGATTTAAATTGTTTTTTTCCCCTGTCAATTGTAATAAAACGCTGCCACAATTAGTTATCAGTTTAGGAGTGTGTTTTTATTGCTTTTTATTATAGTTGTGAATTTGTTGTTTACTATGATTATAACAAAAGAAGATTAAAATAATATGTTGATCATTAACCTAGTCATGAAATAGTATCTATATTATTTATCTTCTCATACAAAAAAGAACGTAAACCATGATAAGTTTTAATTCACACTTTAATATAATAATATTATCTACATTACATACCTATATGTAAATAAAAAACCAATTTATTAAACAGTATACAACTGCCATTTTATGTTTTGTATTCATTGACAGTTTGCGTATTTCTCCACTAGAGTGTGCTAAAACTATGTAGCACCATGTCGCAAAAACAAACACATTGCATCATTGCAAACCGCAGCGCAGGGGTTACTGCACAAGGCACAGGAATGCAGTGGTCACCCTTTCACTAATAAAGTTCACACACCCCTCAACAGATGGCGCAAGTAGCGCTAAAACTAAATGTAACTTGTATCAAATTATTCTTGCCGCCAACGCTAATTTACATTTTAATATAAAATTGAAAGTTCGTAGAATAAAATCATCCAAATATTTTGAGGTAAACTTTTGTAAAACATTTTCAGAGTGACAAAGCTCCTTTAGCTTACAAGTGCTGCGCTTAAAATGTAGATGTCGCTAGTATGTTTAGCTCAAGTCATCAGGATCTTTCGTTATAGTTTTGCAAGTTTTACTTATTTTCGAGCTAGTATAAAGCTTAGATAATAGAATCTAAAAGTAAAAAAATACGTCTTGTCTAATATTTTCTATTTATAAAATATTAAATATATTACTGCCATATTGATCATCTAAATATTTCTAACCGTTAAAATATGTTCTTACTTAAAATAAATATAAATTAATAGCTATTAATATACTGTGGTACTGGCTCGTAATAATAGTCGCATCTCAAGTCAAAGCTCGATCTTGAGTAGCCGTTTTGACATTTAGGCTCGTATTAATAGTCGCATCTCAAGTGCAAGCTCGAACTTGAGCTGTTATTTTTGACAGATGTGCCATACATTAAACGTCAGAACTGCTACTCAAGATCGAGCTTTTACTTGAGATGCGACTATTAATACGAGCCTAAATGTATGGAACATCTGTCAAAAACAGTATCTTAAGATCGATCTCATACTTGACATACAATTATTAATACGGGCTCTACAGTCGACACCTCGGCAAGTTTTTTATATTTATACCCATGGTTTTAACTGTTTTAATAGATAAATCCATGTTTATACCATCCATGATGCAAAATTCATAAGGACGCCCCATGTGTACAACTGTAATCTGTCGCTCTCATCTTTGTTTTTATATTGGGTGTCAAGTTTGCTTATCTTACAAGAACCACTAAAGAGATAAGTTTTTGTAATAATTTACCATCACGTGGTCAATCTGCTTGTTGGCCAACTTTATTCTGGAAAAAAGCTGACATAATTGTTTAAGATTTACATAATATATTATATATCTTTAGATTACCGCTAAAATAGACTTTTTTTTAAATTTGTTGTCATTATCAACAAAACTATCCACCAGTAACATTTTTAAGTGTAAAAATTGTAAGTACGAGTAAGTAAGCCAGCAAATAAAACATTGATAAAGTGGAATGGCGCGAGACGGATATCACGAATCAGCTTAAGAGTAGATAGGTCGCCTTTGGGCTCAGTATTATGTGACCCTGTGGACAGATCGTTATCTATAATATTAGGTATATGTCATATGCGATGTCTATGGGATTAGATCAATTGACCGTTTTTTCAGAATGTAGCCGCTGGTTTTGTATGCTGTATCGTTATCGCCCTTTGCATACTATAGTATTACTTCTTTTATTCAATCTTCTTATTATGTGTTCTCGTGCAATCCCCCCTTGGCGATAGCCCGACCAACTGGTAGGGTTAGCCCGGGCGCGTGAGTAGTGGTATCGCACTGTGGACCCTACCACACGCGCCCAAAAGGGCAGGAAGAATCAGGGGGTGTTTTAGTGGGTAGACCTGGCACTCTGCCGGGTTAACCCCACGTCTAGCCCGACAGTCGGGTACGGTGCGGTCGCGCGTTTCCCCGGAAAATAAGGTGGTTGAGGTAGATACGGCTTTAACCAGGTCGACTGCCTGAGATCACAATGGCGTTATTTAATCTTGTGTTTGCTCCTTAGGTAAAGTCCTAGATTGTTTATAATGCTCGATTTGTCTCAAGGTGTTCATTCGGTAAATTGTGCCTTACTGATCCCAAGCGGGCCCTTCATATGGGGTGGAGAGGTTCCGGAGGGGTGTATCGGGACACCAGTGATTAATCACTGGAGGGTTGGAGTCCAATAACATACCTAATTGGATGGTCTAGTTAGCTTAGCCTCTTAGGATCGCAATAGGTTATACCGCCTTAAAAACAAGTGACGTTGCAACTTGCAACCTATGGTTGAACAAAGAAAAACAAATCACTATAACAATGTGATATACGTAATTCTGCTCTGACTTAGGCTCTGATACATCTTTATTTTGTTTTGTTCACATTATCTGTATCCTTAATTATGCTTTTTAGGTCCGTTGATCTAGATAAATCAATGTTGGAATTAAAAACATAAATAAAACATATTGTAATTGTAAGCGGGCAGAAAAGCTAAAGGGATTACGTGAATTTCGGCAGAAAACAACCCACAAACCGGGTAGCGGTAAATAAGAAATGCCGAAGCATCCATAACACCGCCCCACTGTTCGCACCAAATCGTTCATACAAAAACTGAAATTCTCCAACACAAAGGGGAAAAATGACTTACACACTCCGTAACCGTAGAAAAGCACCGTAAAAGCGTCGAGAGAGGGAAGTCGCTAAATTTGAGGCGTTCCAGCAGGCTTTGAGGAAAGCCCGTGGCTGTTATAGGCAATGATAGGGCTGGCAGGGAAGGCTCTATCGCCAGTTTACACGTTCTACCGCAGCTAACCTCCGCCCAGACGCAATAACGCCCCGAGCGCTCTGTTTCAATTTGTGAACAAATTGGAATTGCTTTTATTTGAATAACATTCGTTGTTTGCTTGGCTTTAGACGACATGCCAACAGCTTAGGTCTAGTACAGCAGGTGTCTAGTTAATAGGTGATATTTGCTCATTGTTTTGAATATTTGTAACTCGAAATTTTATTCATAGAATTATTTTAATGCAATATGAGAAACGTCATTTACCTATACATAAGTGGGATGAGATAGTTTTCTACAACTACCTACTTAGAAAAGTATTGCGAATGGAATCCTGTCAGACATCCTGTCCTCTATTGAAAATAAATCCATATAAGCAACCAAGGTCAGTTAAATAAGTAATAGGAACATTTGTTTCTGTTTAAGGTTTTGTGCCTCATTAGGAACAAGATAAATAATTAAAATAACTTTTTAAATCCATCTTTTAGTACTCATCAATACTGATCAAACGAGCCCAAACTTGTCGTTTTATTGCGGAGTGCCTATGGCCACCTTCCAGCTCCAGCATCAGATCAGATCCATATCATCCTAATATTCACGTCACGCAATATACCTAAATATGCATGCAAAATTTGAGCTCAATCGGAAACATGGATGTGGGTCAAATTGAACTAGCAAGATTTTATTACAGACACTGGGACAGGTGAAAGTAAAAAAATAAAAGCTTGTAAAATCGGAAACCTTATAGAATCCCTTATATTTAATCCTTATCCTCAGAAAAGCGTAGAGATATCAAACTGAAATTTAAACCAAATTCTTAGGTCTACGGTCTCTATCATCTGTGAAAAAACCAAACTTGCAAGTCGACGCGATTGAAATATGACCGTCTACGAACAGATTTTTTAATACTAATGTCTGTGCGTTTATGTCGCTTATTTTCGCATATTTTGCGATTTCAAAAGAAATTTAAATCCTATAGGATACTTCCCGTTGACTTGAATCTTGAAAGAATAATTTCTAAGAACTATTTTTACCCAAAAAATCAAAACTTAGAGATTTAAAAATATAGTTTAATTTATTGTTCTGGTTAAAAAATGCATGTTAAAATAATCATATTATTTCTTAAACCCCAGGCTAAATAGATTTCAGGTTTTAATATTATTGATAAGACACGCATTTCGGACCGCAACTGGTAACTGGATGCGTTCCGAATGGCGATGTTATCAATGTCAGCGCGCTTAAAGTTGTTTCGAATACTATGAGCATGCTGACAGAACCTAACCTGACGCCATTCGGAACGCACCTGAAATGTACTGTCAAATTGCAGATACGTTCAGGCTCTCGGAGTAGTAAAATATATAATAAATAGTAAAAATAGTAAAAAAGTATATAAAATAAGAAATTATTACAGGATTTATGCGTTCAAGAACATTTTTTATTTTATTTTGTCACTTTTTTATCTGGAGTTTTAAAAATATTTTAAATACATACATCATCATCATCTCAGCCGCACGACGCCCACTGCTGGGCATAGGCCTCCCTCGTGGAACTCCACAACGATCGGTCCTGTGCTGCCCGCATCCAGTGGCTTCCCGCGACCTTTGCCAGATCGTCGGTCTACCTGGTCGGGGGCCTACCCACTGAGCGTTGTCCGGATCGTGGTCGCCACTCAAGAACCGTTCGGCCCCAACGGCCATCGGTTCTTCTAGTTATGTGTCCCGCCCACTGCCACTTCAGCTGAGCAATCCTTCGAGCGCAATGTCGGCTACTTTAGTTCTCCTGCGGATCTCCTCATTTCGGATCCGATCACGCAGAGAGGCCCCAAGCATTGCTCTCTCCATTGCCCACTGAGCTACCTTGAGCCTTCGGACGAGACCCATAGTGAATGGCCATGTTTCGCTTCCGTGGGTCATCACTGGCAACACACGCTGGTCAAAGACTTTCGTCTTGAGACACAGGTAATTTGGACGCGAAGATTTTTCGTAACTTCCCGAAAGCTGCCCATCCGTGCTGGATTCGACGAGAGATCTCTTTCTCGAAGTTGGACTTACCTAACTGGACTATCTGTCCCAGGTATACATATCTGTCTACAACTTCAAGTGTAGTATTCCCAATATTAACAGGAGTGGATACAACATGGGCATTCGACATGATGTTTGTCTTATCCATGTTCATTTTAAGACCCAATCTTTGGGAAGCACTACTGAGATCTCCGAACATGGTGTTCAGGTCTTCCAAGGACTCAGCCATTAGAACTACGTCATCGGCAACATATACATTAGTTACACATTGTATTGGGATCACATTTATTCATAAATTAATCTCTCTATTTTTCGCTTATTTTGGGAAGAAAAATGACCATTGTTCTTTGGCAAGAAGCAATGCGTTCATAGCAAACAAATCATATTTCATTTCATTTATAATGCCTTGTACTCGTAGCACGTGTAAAGGAAAAATCTGATAACCTTAAATATGTAATTGGGAACTATAGAATATTGGCAATTGAAGCGTAGGGTACTACCTTCCTACCTTTTCTCAAAGTATTTCGTCGTATTTTTATACCCTTAGAGCTCGTTGGCACGAGCGCTTTTCTAACGTCCGTTAAAAAAGCGTTAAAATAAAACAAAAAATGTATTCCCAAGTATATGTTCATTCAGCAACACTTTTAAAGCGCGACGCTTTTTTATCGAGCAGTGTTGAATTTTAAACGCTGGGCGTCGAGCGTAGAATATCGTATCGCATGGTGAACGTTAAAAAAGCGGTAACGCCGGGATTTAACGCAAGGCTTTTTTAACGCTCGTGCAAATACGTACGTACAGTCTAATTCAGTACGTACAGTACTAAAAAGTTCAAATTCTTAAGAATGATGAAGTCATAGAAAACTGAAATTTTGTGTGAAAGCTAGGATTAGCACCCTACAACATAAAAATTAAGATATCTGTACATTTTCCGCCATCCCTTAAAATAGGGGAATGAAAGTTTGTATCCAACTTTCAAGCTAGTTTAAGCTAGGAAATAAAAAACGGTATTTTCTAAAGCATGCTCGGAAATATTTATTAGTTTTGCGTAAAATATGACTGGGCTGTACATACGCTTAAAATATATCATGTATTTGCGTATAATACATCAAACATTACCTTATTACTTTATTCGTTGTTTTATTCATATTATACTTATTTGTTTCCAGTATTACGTCTTTCATTATTTCCTCGCAAATATTAAGAAAAGCACTATACATACCTCGGCGGGAATGGGATTACCGGACTCGTAATTATTGTCAAGGCCTCGCTGACGGCCTTGAAAGCTCTACTCGTCCGGCAATCCCTAACTTCCTGGCCTTTGCAGTAATGTACTATTTGAATATTGGTAACAAACAAAATACGTAGCACTTCAGCACATTTCAAAAATTACCAATTAGCTGGTTATTATATTTTGTGGTGCGCTGAATGGACCGCACCACGCACGACACCCTGACAAATATTACATATTAGCTGCTGCCCGTGACTTCGTCTGCCTTCTTAGAAAACTCATTAAAATAAAAGTAACCTATTTTACTCCCAAGGGCAGCTATCCCTATACCAAATATCATTAAAATTAGTTTAGTGATTTAAGCTTGAAAGTGTAACAAACAAACAGACTCACTTTCGCAATAAAATAGCACAAAGAAATAATATCCCATCAAATACATATTACTTGCACTGTAAAAAAGTTATCATCTTATGGAGGGACAAGTTAGCCCTAAGCTAACACTCTCTAACTCTCATCACTAATGAATAGCATTTAGCGTGAATCTGAGTCTTAATTTCTCTACAAACCCTATCTCGTGCTCTATTAACCTTAGCCAAAATGTGTGGCATGGCCATTTGGCAAAAGAAATTAAATTTCTTAAGTGTTATCATTCTATACCATACCGTAGTTACACCTATGCGAAGTGACGAAGAATTCAATGTGTTTGTGCGCTTATTGTAATTCTCTCTACATACATGTGGTAATGGCAATGTAAAACAAGTAAAATTATTTTGAAAAACTTGTTTAAATACAAGCTTTTATATCATCATAATATATTACATTGTCACGCGATCAACATATGCATGCAAAATTTCAGCACAATCAGAGACCGGGAAGTGGATCAAATTTAACTAACAAGATTTCATTACAGACACCGCGACAGGTAAAAGTAAATAAAAGCTTGTAATATAACCCTACTAGATCAATTTATGCTGCAACATTCACCAAACAAATTAAAGAGTTTTCAGATTTTCAATTATGAAACAATCAATAGGTACTAATGATAAAGATATGATATGATATGATGATGATAAGTATAGTGAATTCTGACTGAAACATATCTATTTTCGTTGAAGCAAATCGTTGACGAGTTTTCGTCAAATCGCATTCAAATAGTAAAATTGCAGCTTGTATTAGTTGTTTTACAGCTAGGTAATTGACAGAATACACGCCATCGCTCTTAAAAAAATGTTTGTAAAGAGTCTATGATTTTAGAGAGACACCTCTAAGTCTAACAGCAGGATGAGTAAAGTCTGATTATTCCACATTAAAGTGATGTAGAGTTCAGAAAATAAATCTATATAGGAACACAGATTTTATGTTATAACCATTGTTTTATGGTGGCGAAGCATAGTCTAGTAAACACATTATAATACCAGAATTGATCATTGTTACGCAATTCCCTCTCCCAGTGAAGATCGCTGCATCCTTTATCACAAGGCGAGGGGGCAGCCGCTGGAAAAATTGCACATAAATATTGAAGCTGCCACTTACACGTGCGCCCGCCGCCCGAGGAAGTCTTAGCGTGGATATGACTTAGATTGTATCATCATAAAAAATATTTGAATTTCTATACATTTTACATTTAGAACTGTACAAAAATGTCATGTAATATATGTTCATGTAACTTAAAATATACATACATCATGGATATTTAGATTTTTTGATGGAAGCAATCTACCAAATTACTTTAAATTTAGAAATGTTTTCACATCGGTTTTCTGCAACACACCTGCTGCAACATTCGAGTAAATGGTATTTTAGATATGTAATGATTCGATCTGTTTATTTTTATTTCAATCTGCCTGGCCATTTCTTGAGATGAGGAATTAAAAATTTTAGCATTCCAATAGGTGATCTTTAAAAGTTGTGAAATTAATAGATTTAAATGAATAGTACAAAAAAATCTTTATTTTTGCTATAGTCTATACTTATACTAATATTAAAAAGAGGAAAGATTTGATTGTTTGTTTGTATTGAATAGGCTTCGAAACTACTGAACCGATTGATGAAAGGTGGTATAGGGATAGTTCGAGATCAGAGGAAGGACATATGGTAATTTTCCTACGGGAAAAATCTGACGGGAAAAGTTGTTAATTATAAGTAGGCAAACCTTTTATCGAACATGGACTTCTTTTGTTTTTGAATGTTATTATTATTGTCTTAATTATTTGCAAATGAGGTAAGTTATGTCCCAATTTCCTGATTAAAGTTCGCGAAGGTAATTTACCTACTTTCGTGATTTCGGGTTACAGTCACAGGGTAGAAGAGAACGTGCCTTCGGGAAAAATCAGACGGGAAAAGTTATTAATTATACTCGTAAGTAAGCAAACCTTTTATCGAACATGGACTTCTTTTGTTTTCGAATGTTTTTATTGT
Organism: Schoenobius gigantellus; assembly: GCA_963935595.1. Lineage (NCBI taxonomy): Eukaryota > Metazoa > Arthropoda > Insecta > Lepidoptera > Crambidae > Schoenobius > Schoenobius gigantellus. Next base: position 15,241,941 of record OZ012551.1, on the reverse strand, counting down.
CTTAATTATTTGCAAAGGAGGGAAGTTATGTCCCAAGCGAAGCCTCGACTTGCGGGCTGGGGATGATCCGTAGCTTACTATTAGATTCCGGGGAGGCAGCGTGTGTGTTCCGCACGCCTTCCTTGTGGCGATTTGGGGGTGCGATTATATCGCCTCTCACCTAATAGGCGTAGCTACCCAGAAAGTTGAAACTCCCGGGTTTTTAGTGGGTGCAAGTCCCACCACACCCTCGCTGTCGATCCCACAGCATGCTGGATAGTGTGTCAGGTATTTTCGTGACAAAAAAGGGTTCAGAATAGGTATCCTGATACGGAACGGAGAGTCCATATGGGATGGAGAGGTTCCGGATAGTAGAACACCAGTGAAATATCATCATCATCACAGCTCATATATGTCGTATTTAGGCCTTAGTCAACCACGCTGGCCCAGTGCGGATTGGTCGACTTCACATACATATACCATTGAATTTCCTCGCAGATGTATGCAGGTTGCCTCTCGATATTTTCCATGTTTTTCTTCACGGTAGGAGCGTCAGACAAATGTACATATGAAATTCGAAACGAAAAATACATTGATACATGGTGGTCTCGAACCACGGACCTCCCGATTGGAAGGCAAGTGCCGAGTCCACAGAGCCACCAACGCTCCAGTGAAATATTCATTAGTGGAAATATTACAGCGTTAATGAAATTGTTTGGAACAGTGACCACGCGTAGAAGCATATTATAAACTTTGGCGTTAAAGGCTGTAGCTAACAAGTATGAGGAGTTAGGTTAGATTACAAACTGTGACCAAAGATTTGAATTTCAGTCATTTCGTGTAAATTGAGATACACGTCGCCCACAAAATATTACCGTGAGGATTTTTTTTACAAATAAACATTTTGAGAATAAATGTGTTTGGATTAGGATTTTTTAAGATAATTAATTTTCTCAGTAAACTGCTTAAGATTACATAATATATGTAAAAAATTATAGTATTTAACTGAAACTTGGTCATCAAAAGAAGCTGAAAAGTATGATGGGTTAGGTTAGGTTAGAAACTGTGCCGACCTCAGCGCGACGCACTAGCCCTCGCGCTGGGCATAGGTAGGGGTGAGCCCATCGCGCTGGCTAGCGTCGTATGCGAGATGCTGACCGGCGCGACGGCGTGGGAGGCTGTCGCATCCTTCTGCGATGTAATCTCGCAGAAGGAGGCAGCGGAACGGGCGCGAGAGGACGAACCTCTCGCCGCACCGCTTCGACGCAGGCGGTTGGGTAGGAGGAAGCGCGCGTTCCTGGATGCGCGCCACCAACTTCCTTAAGTAAGCCTGGAATGAAACGGCCCGACCGGCCGACAGCCGGTTGGGAGACATTACTTTTCTATCCCTGGCCTGCCCGTCTGGGAAGTCGCATTATGGTACATGGCGACCCCTCCGTAGAGTACTTCCAGCGATTGGATCAGCAGTGCTGTCTCACCGTTGGGCCTGTCTCCATGGGGTGCGCTCGGGGAATGGCTGGCGTCGATCCCGATCGTGCCTCTATGGGGGTAGAAGTTGCTGGAGGGTGGTTTAGCCAGGTATTGGTTTATACCCGAGTTCAATGGCATATCCAAGGGGCGACTTTGTCACATTTCAGTCCCTTGTTGAATCGTAAAGAGATTCTCCCTCCCCAAAAAAAGATTAGAAACTGTGCAGTTGGTGTGCGCTTTCTTGGGCGTGCACCAACTACCCTAAGCAGCCAGGGAGGAATCTGGCCTGGCCAACCGACAACCGGCCGGGAGATATTACGTTTTCCTTCCTGGTCGCCCGTCTCAGCGTGGTAACCTGGTGACCCCTACCTTGGCGCTAGTCTCAGCTCATTGTGTAGTATTATAACACACCGTTGGGCCTATCCCCAGGAGGTGAGTCCGGGGAATGGCTAGTCCGATCCCGAGCGTGCCTTCACCGGGAGCGAAGAGGTTACTGGAGAGTGGTTTAGTCGGGCTCGGGGTTTTTACCCTAGTCATACGGTATATCCAGGAGCGGCCTTGTCAGTTTTAAATCCTTTGCAGAATCGTGTAGAGAGAAATTTCTCTCCCTAAAAAAGGCTAGAAATTGTGCCCCAGGGGGTGCGTTCGTTTAAGAGGTTCCAGGTTCCGGAGGGTGGTTTAGCCGGGTAGGGGTACACCAACGGAATAGCCGCTAGAGAACCGAGTCCCGGCAGTCAGCGTAGCCCCTTGAGATCGCAGAGATTTCCCCGCCTCAAAAAAGGTTAGAAACTGTGACCAAACTAATAAAATGTTAGTCATTTCTTGGTGTGTAAATTGTGATATGTCTGACATGCTAAATATTACTATGGAGAACAATTTTTACCGAAAAAAGTTGGTGAAATAAAAAGTGTTCATGAAGATGTTTTTTAATGATTATCTCAACAAACTGCTTAAATATATAATACCTATAATTGTAAAATAGTTAATTCTGAAGCGCCGCTTTTAGAAATATCCATTTCTTATTACAAATAAGCTGAAAAATAATGTTTTGTAAAATTGATAAAATGCCGAGCTTGTAAAGACATTTATTTGTTTATAAAAATACTTTGTTTAATGTTATTTCCATTCCAATATTAATTTACTGCAAATAATTCATCAAACAGTAGAGTCCCATTCGTTGCTTTCATTCATAGTGTATGACTGTCATAAGCACTATTTTCAAAGATCTGGAAAATAGCCATCACATGCACATGTCGTATCCATACTGAGACACCGTCGTCTCGGCGCGGGCCCTCTTTCTTTTTCTTGTAGCAAATTTCGCAACAATCTCACTTATTATGCCACACAAATTTCCGCGCCCCGGCCCCCCCTACGTGAAATTAAAATTTCCTACTTACTCCTGCCCCCGTCTGGAATTGCTAAATAAATATTGCTACTTACGAAACCTGCTACCGAGGCACATAATGTACTCGAAAAATATAGGGGCTTATGGGATAATTAATTTTTGGTAAACGAGATACTTACCTAATCTTGTTTTGCACTATGTTATAGATAGCTCAAAGGATAATTCCAAGGTAAACCGTGATATAACCGTGGTATTTGCCACAAAAATGGATTTGTTTTCAAAAATATATAAGACTACGACTATGCTGCCATTTGTTACTAATGCAGAATATACGTGTCTAGAAACAGTATTTCAATGTCAGACTCTCTCTTGAAAACATAACCGAAATTCAGAAATTCTATTGCCTTCTTCAGATAATCGTTTCCAATTACCAACTTACATTTTTTCAACTTTTCCTCTTTTTCAAATATCATTACTTTTATTTGCCGCAATTACGTAATTTCATGAACAAAACCAATAAAATTTATTTCTTAAAAAATTCGAGAAGGAAATAAATACAAGTAAATTGCGGCTTTCGTGTCAAGCAATGGTGATCATGACCGATGAAGTGGGCTGTTTTAAATCATCATCATCATCACAGCCCATATACGTCCCCACCGAGGGGCTCGAGCCTACCCTATGTTAGGGTGATTAGGCCTTAGTCAACCATGCTGGCCCAGTGCGGATTGGTCGACTTCACATACATCATTGAATTTCTTCGCAGATGTATGCAGGTTGCCTCACGATGTTTTCCTTCACCGTAGGAGCGTCAGACAAATGTACATATGAAATTCGAAACGAAAAACACATTGGTACATGACGGGTCTCGAACCCCGACCCCCCGATTGGAAGGCAAGTGCCGAGTCCACTGCGCCACCGACGCATGTTTTAAATGACATGCAATAATGTAATAAACTTACTGTAATATTAATTAGCCATCATAACAAGATATCACCAAAGAGAGAATGTAAAAAGTCGTTTGTATGAGTACATCTGTCATACCTATTACTGCCATCAAGCAGCGGTGCTTTCGTTGTTGTGCACCAAAGGAACCACATGCACTAAAGGAATCGCCTTTAGTACATGTGGTAATAACTACTTATCATCAGGCGGGAAGCTTGCTTGTTTGCCAGCATTTTTGTATAAAATTATACATTTAATATATTTGCTACTAGCTATGCCCGCGACTTCGTCCACGTGGAATAGTAACGGCTGGACCGATCTTGATAAAAAGTAGCCTATGTTATACCTTATATAATTAGCTATCTATTAGTGAAAGTCCCATCAAAATCGGTGCAGCCGTTCAAGAGATTAGCGGGAACAAACAGACAGAGAGACAGACAATTTTTTTTTTATTGTGTTTTTGTTATTCGTACCCGATAGACATTCATACCCATTTCGTAAAAACTTGTTATTTTGACATTACAAACAGACACTTCAATTTTATTTATTTATATAGAATATAGATATAGATATAGAATAGGTATAGATATAGATGTTTTCTACTGTGACAAACTTTGTCAGATGAGACAATGCTAAATATTAATCTAGGTACAGACATATGCATTACCAATCAGTTACCAACACGTGGGTAGAGAAAAGTTTATTCTAAGTAATTTTCTACAGTCATGCCAAGACTTAATTAATTCCTCTTAAAAATTATTGCCTGACTCTGATCATCTAAATCAGTGGTTTTTAACCATTTAATGAAGAGGGCTATTTTACAAATATCCGTTTAGCCACGGACTACCAACTCTAGACCAATATAGAATATATGAATAAAGGATAGTTTGTTACTTTTAACTATAATATTATTTTTTGGATGGTTTCGTGGACCACTTCGATGCTCCATGGACCACCAGTGGTCTGCAGACCACCGGCTAAGCACCACTGAACTAGATCTATGACTTGGTAGTTTACTAACGTATTTTCAATAAGAAAACATCGCTTATAAATGTACAGTCTTAGATGCTGTAAGAAACTATTTTCTAAAAAAAAAACATTTTCATTTTGTTTCAGACTGAGGTTCAGGCGAAGGAAGATTGGGGTATGTATGTACTTAATTTGGAATAGACTCCGATATGTATATTTATCGCGTAAAATACACTTAATGAAAACTGCTGTCTAACAAACACTAACGTATAGTGAACTACGCTTGTAAATAGTTATATTTATATAATTACTTATTGTTTTGGGTGAAGTGACTAACAAAAGCAACAATGACATCATGGACTGCACAAAACTGAAAGACCACAAGGTAAGGTAGATATTGTCTACATTAAATTTTATGTCAGTTGTTGAAATGTGAGAATCCAATAAGACTTTAGTTTTCGTAGTTACCTTTATGTATTTTAAAATACTTCAGCTTAATAAATGCATGTAAGTAATATTATAATAGTAGAGTTGATAATTATGTATGCGTTGTTAACTTGATGTCCAACCAAATTATTGTTGTCGTTGATTTAATGTTGATTTTAACACACTCGTTAAAATATTACTGACTAATTTATTTCAGTCATATCTTTTAAGTTCAAATTGTGGCGAAGATTCATGTTGCGTTATTACAATAAAATGTCACTGATATATGTAGTTCGTATAAATTTGCTTGTTTCGTCATATTGGTGTATTTGTGAATATAACGAATTGCTTAGCCGTACATTCAACAAAGTTGCCGGTCTACCAGTAGTTTTTTGGTCAGCGATATTTGAAAAAGTAATAACGTTAAAACAGGTTTAAATATTATATAAAATAGATAGAAGTATTTTAGGATTTTCATATATGATTTACATGATTGCTTTATACCTCTTATTGTTTGAAATAATGCTTCCTAAAAAAACTCGTATATAGGCCACGAACTTTGTCGACTGTACATGTCAAGACAAACTCGAATATTCGTACCATCGGGACAATGTACCTAGTCATAGTTTAAATATTAGCCTAAATCTTACTGACGGCAATGAATTTTTATACTTATCTTTTTATAATGATTTTTCGAATTCACAGCATTTTACGTTAACCTAATTGTTAGATACAACTTATTTAAAGATTAGCATGGACAAACAAGGACAATAAGAATCAGATTAAATACTAAGATTCTTATTAGATGCCGTCGTGTTTTACCTGATGTTCCAATAAGACGACATACCTTAATCATTGGGAACTGATTCTTATTTGACATTTTTATAAAATCAATTAAAAAACATTAAATTAACTTATTTAAGTCATTTTATTTCGTTATTTGAAACTCGATAATTTAGATTTTTGGATTTTTTCCAACTATTGCATAGAAGCACCTACTGAGATATTGAGGCTTTCTTTTTCTTACTCTACATTTCATTTTATGTGCGGATACGTACATGTATGATAGAGCTGTGGATGCTGTCCTTGTTTATGCAAAGCTCTACAAACCGAGCTGTATCAAAAGTGGCAAATCTCTGAACTCACATTGAAGCTTATGAGGGGAAAGCGATGTATCTACACTACACAGTCTTCCAAAGATGCTCATTGGCGTGGATAGTTCAATAAACAGATTTCGGAGTCCCAAACCCGCAACATATGCCAATTTAATACAGGGCATATGAAAGAGGCTATCGAGTCAAATCAAATGCCATTAGGTGTTTGCTAAAGCTCTGTACCTTGCTCAGAGCTTGCTGATGATACTGAAGATGCAGGGTGGCGGAATTGTCACATCCCGGCCAAAACTTGTGCCCGAGATTAATTTGAGTTTCACCAACTGGGCACACGTGTGTCCAGCCTTTCGTGTCCAGTTGGCGAATAACCCAAAGCAACGTAGATATCCCGGACGTCAGCATGTAAGCAGTAAGCATGTAAGTTAGTGTAGCTTTCAAGTACCTACCTCAAGAACAAGAAGGATGATCGAGTATGATGATGGAAAGCTACTGAAAGCAGGTGAACGACGAGACCTGGTAGCTTTACAGAGGGTGAAATATATATATCATACTCGAGAGAAAACGCTAAAGTCGTTGTATTTAGTAGTGTGTTGGTATCTTTCTTCTAAAAGAACCGAATTGAAGAAATTAGACCCATCACGCTCCTGAGTCATGTTTCAAAGTCACCCCAAAGGTCAATAGAGACGGTTTTGTTTGGAGTTTCTCTGCATGATTGAATCAAAAATCATGAGATTTGCAGGAGCATCATCATTGATATTGTGCGAACGTAAATCTTTTTTGGCGCTTTATCGCTACTCCGTATTAATTTTAGCCGCAGTAACCATCACGCCAGTATATTGTCACAACATTTTATTGATGAACAAAGTTGAATTTCAAACCGTCCGATCTATAAACTGGTCGTTAAATCACGGGCAGTTGTAAATTTCCTCGCGGGCCGCGGCCGTTTACGAGGCGGCGAGGCCCGCCCACCTGAAACTTTGTGGCCTTTATATAGGTCTTTGTGCATCGATCTCCCATAAAGGCTAGCGGCGGCCCCCGAAGGAGATTGTATTAGGTAATAAGTGATCTTGTTGCTACAATGCGACGGGGCAAGTTTACATGTAATTTACGACTGGAGCGATGCATTATCCATTTTTACCCTTTAATCCAGCCTGCCTAGATGCTTTTCAAGATAACAGAGTTTTCGACTTTATTTTAGTTGACGTTTTAATGTATTTTTTTAATTTTATGTGTAATTTTGTCATGTTACGTTGATTGTGAAGTTGAAATCATATTGCAGGCGTACTTATAGGCTTGGCGCTGGGTATGGGTACATGTAAATTCCAATAAGAATAGTTACATAATAATTTGTGCTCTAAATAAATAAATAATAATAAGATTATAAATTACTTATTATAAAGTATAGATATAAGAAAATGGAAACATATTCCTATTTCTTTATAATATGTGATATCAGTTATGTAAAATTGATATGTATAAGATGAACATAAAATTAATATTAATTAATTTTTTAACTCTCCCTTTCGAAAATTACTAGGATATTAAGAAATGTGTCTATTCGTGGTTGATATGTGATTATATAATATTGTCCGCAAGATGTCACAAGCGGTGAAATAATGAAATGGACAAAAGAGCTTAGGAAAGAACTCTACATACATTCCACTCTATATGCTTAGCTCTACTAAACATAGCTTTGCTCTACATTGATATATGTAGGTGTCTCGAAACTTTTTTTTAGCTGTTTCAAATTTTTATAGTTTCGCACCTCAAAAGGAAAAAACGAAACCCTCGTAGAATAACTTCATCGTCCGTCTGTCTGTCTGATAAACAAGACCGTTTTTCTTGGGAACGCGTAGAGATAATCGAACTGTAATTTATATCAAATACTCGCCGGAGTTCAGCTGTAAAAAATGTCAGTTTATGTCGCATATTTTGCCAATTCCCAGGGGAATTAAAATCCTTAAGGTACTTCTCGATGACCTAATCATGAAATTGGGCAAGAAGCAATGTTTTACGGCATATGCCTTTAAATGAAAAAACCTGAATACCGTAAATTTGTAAGTTTATAGGAACTTAGGTATATTATAGATAAATTTGTAAGGAACCCTTGGTGAGCGAGTTCTACTTGCACTTGACCGATTTTTTATTATAGAATAAAATTGTATCATAGCCCTCGTATCCTTTCCACGGCTTTCATTAACTTCAAAATAGTATATAAATAGTAAAAGGACAATGTCGAAAATCGCCCCAAGACCAACAAAGATTTGATTCACCCCATCATTATATGCATATTTTATAACACTCATTACAAATATATGTATTCGACGGACAAATCAAAAATATATAAAAGTACTTTCAGAAACAAAACCAAATGAAGTAAAATATACGAATGGTTATTTTTACTTTTGCTCGACTGAATAGAATTGAGTCGATTTTATGTAGGTATGGGCATTTTTTTAATTGTATAAATTATGTTTTTCATAACTTCTTTCACAATTTACAAAGTAAATTAAATTAAAACATACGTCAATTGACTACTCTCACGCTGTCGCTTGTTAGTTCGTTGTGTTCTTGACTTGCTTTATAATTTCGAGAGTTCATGTTCTTTACTACGTGGCTATAATAACGTTCTTGATTGATTGCAATAATTATTATTTTAATAATTGTATAGGTATGGACTATGCGTATTGCTCTAACGAAATAAAGTCTTACTATATCCAACCTCGAAATCTGATTCATTTTGATATATATTTCGATTTCGAAGCATGTCCGTAGTAATTGATGTGGAGGTATAGTATTGACTATTGTCTAGTTATACGAAAAGCATTTTTTTATTGCTGTTGGTGTTGGGGCGAACAATGTATGGACGCAGAGCAATGTCCTTTATTCACATAGATCAAAAAGCAATTGCTCTATGTATTTTACATATGACACTTAACCCGGATTTCATATATTTTTTTCTCTATGTAAATGGAATATCGTCTCTAGTCCTACTCATATTAGCCCAGCCTCAGTATGGCAGAAAACAAGTAGAACAACTGTATGTTGGGTGAAAATTACCTGGATTTTTAACCGTCCCTGATAGTTATTTCAAGGACATTTTGGGTGAATGTCCGTTTGATGTGAAGAATAATTCATAAATTATTATATTTTGGTGAAAAAAAATCGATTGATCTTAAGTACTTGAAATATATCTACAAGAACAGAGGCCCTAGACAAATGCCACACGCTAACTTTTCCTCAGTCGTTCCACAGAAAAAATGTATGGAAATGACATTAGCTTACGACAACCTCACGCTACTTTTTCCGCAGCTAATGTCATCTCCATACATTTTTTCTGAGGAACGTCTGCAGAAAACTTAGCGTGTGGCTTTTGTCTAGGGGGGCAGTATAAAATTTACCATTAAAATATATCATCTACAATCTTATTAATAGAAAAAATATTGATATTTAACATAATTAAAAGTTTAGAGTTATAACGAGTACCTAGTACAGTAAGCGCCTCCTCAAGGTATACTGTTTAGCCTTTGGACCGTTCTTATGTCGCTCGTAATAAGAGCGTTTTCTGTAGTGCAAAGTACCTTGACTGGGTGACTATGGGTGTCACATAGATCGGTCAGCCATACTGACGTAACAAGCAAGTCTGTAACTATAAGACTTACAAAGGCCTGTTCTTAGGAGAAATGTCATCGATTTTAGTGACAAGATATAACAATATTTTTTTTTAAATTTGTGCTCTGCTCGGGAATCGAACCCAGTCGCATTGTAAAATAAAACTAACATTATTTCTATTGGGCCATCGATGGTGTGGGTCATAAGCAGTAAATATTACTATGAAACATGATATTATCTTAAATGAATAAAATGCATTGTCTTTCATGTCCTTTAATTTGATTTATATAGTTAGATGTTCGAAATATCTCACATTTTTTTTCAATGCAATATTCAAGCTAACGTTTACTATTACTTAAAATGTTATAAGTTTAATTTATTTATTTTCGTTATTTGAAATGAAATAAAATTTATTCATTCAAGTAATTTTAAAAAAAGATTGATTTTATATACCATGTTTCATAGTAACATTTACTGCTTTGACCTACACAATCTATATCCCAGTAGTAATAATGTAAGTTTTATTTTTCAGTTGCAGTTTTTCTTGTCACTAAAATCGAGACGCCAGGAACAATGTTGAAAACAATACAACGTTGTGCTAAGTCATCTTTGCCTACAGTAAACTTAAATAAATTAATGTTGAGTTGAATTATTTTTATTGACTCTACATTTGAGAACTCTTGTTGTTGACTATTTTGTCAAATAAAAAAAATAAAAAAATAAAAACCGACTTCAAAAACACTGAAAAGTTAAAAATAATAGAATTTTTTTAACTTTTTAGTGAATGCAATCTTTCTAGTGAAACAAACCCTAATTTAATACCAGCTCACCGAAGGTGATTAGCGTTTCCCTCGATTTTCATGGGATCCCATGATCAGATCCTGTTTTTGGTGATTTTGGGACCACCCCAGGAGTATACTCTATCGAATACAAAAAGAAAGAAACACAACAAAAACATACGCATCGAATTGAGAACCTCCTCCTTTTTTGAAGTCGGTTAAAAAATAACATGACTAATTCCAAATAATTAGTCATATTTTTTTAAATTTTGACTATTTTATGTAAAAGTATTATTACATTCTCGCACAAAAAACAACCTTTATATTTTTTCTAATAACTAAAAAGTAAGTCGAGTTAAAGTATTTATCGTAGAAATAGTTTGGATTAAACCTTATCGGTTTGATAATAATTATATCACTCAAACTGATCTATGAATTTTTAATAAATTTAAAAATAATCCTTAATAAATTCCACAAACAGTTAATATTTTATTGACTGGTAGAGTCACACATTATTAGGAACTTATCTGCTGTCACACCATGATACACCAAATAACTTAATTCAACAAATCGTTTTAGTAGGTAAGTACTTGCATTAAAATGTACCCTATAAGTTGAAAAAATAATATAAAAAATCGTTTTTAATGCCTTAAGAAAAAATGTAGAGTCACTAAATGTACAATGTTTCTCGAAAAGCAATAGCTCTAGACATGCCTCGTCGTAGATAATAATAATGCCAAAGCTCATTTATATCAATTACGGTGATTTGCAGATTTTTTCGATTCCGAAACAATGATTGTATTGCCAATAAAAAATGGCTCTATCGTAAAATAAATGACCCTAACTGTCCCTATCTGAATTCTTTAAGTTTATGGCATAAACATAGCAATAACAACATAAAACTTATACTTATGCAATGTTCCAGTGCCACACAGTCGTACTACCGACCTGATAAAGCTGAAAAGGCAACTAAGCCCAATAAAAACCATGCACTAAACACGTGTTTCATTCTAAAGTGTAACAAATAAATAAAGTTTTCACGCAATAAACGATTTTATTGCAATAATCGTAAAGTTTGTTATAGCCCACGTGCTCGTTGCGGTTACGACCCTAAGCATGAATGAAATGTGTGACGGAGCAAGCAAGAGTCGTGCGAGTGAGTGAGAAATACTCGTCGGTCCACGTGGCCCGCGTAACACAAACGGGTGCAATTCATAAAATCGACTTTTATGTCGCTTATCTTTTCAATCAGAATGGGTCTGAAAATTAAAAAAAAAAAAATTTATATTTGTTAAATTAAGCTAAGTACATTTTTTATATTTTGATTTAAATAATGTATGGGGACAAAATCGATCATCAAAATATTTGCAGTAACTTTTTAAAGTGTTACTATAATTACTAGAATGCGATTGCAGAAGAACGGAAAATTTACGATTCCTGTACTTATTGCAATTTATCTGTTTGGCTGTTGTTTACTACAAAGGCTAATTTGATGCATTTTCTAATTAGGATATCAGATTATAAAATAAAATTTTCATGAATACCTAATGATGGATTTAATTTTGTTGTACAAATGTGATTTACATTATCTGATGATTATTTTTATAACTTTCTTGCTTTCAGATTTTCTTTCATAATGTATATGAATTAAGTATAGTGGTTCAAATCTATTGATATCAATACATTACACTAATATTTTCTAATTAGTGAACGTTTCGTTATATTTATTTTACAACAAGAGAAACATTGTCACTACAAATTTTCAAATGCTGCAATTCCGCTTAAAGCCATTCACTTTGACAGCTAGAAATGCCGGAATGGTTTGTGATTGGCGGTGAATGTTCTGCACCGGATCACTATTGGCGTAGACGAGGTGGACGCGGGGGTGCGCGGGGCCCGGCGCCATTACGAACAATGGCCGTCGAGATGGTCGTTAGCGAATAGCTTTTATCTCTTTCTAATGTAAGCCACGCAGGTAGGAATTAATGAGACGGAGAGGGTTCCGGCGGGTCGCCCCTCGCGGCGTCGCGTCTCGCTCGCACCCACGTGCCGCGGTGCGCCGTCTCGCGCGCGGCGCGCGGCAGCGGTAACGCTCGCCACGACGGGGAATTCGGAGTCGTAGAGCCTCATACGCGGGTCATAAACGATCCGCGGCCATAGTAGAGGTGCACGCGCGGAATCGATCCGAATCGCCGGCGATAAACGCATCTCCCGCGAGGCGATCGTCGCGCGCCGCGTCGCCGAGCGATGAGTTCCAAGTTCATCATCGATAGCATGCTCCCGAAGTACCATCAGCAGTTCCATCATCAGAACTTGTTCGCGGGTGCGGGGGCGTCGCCGATAGAGGCGTCGCTGTCGTCGTCGCTGTCGTCGTCGCTGTCGACGTCGCTGTCGTCGTCGCTGTCGGGCGGTTTGGGCGCGGCGGCGCTGGGCGCGGGCTCGCCGGGCGCCGGGAGTCCGCAACGGTCGTCTTCCTCGTCGTCAGCATCGCCCGGGGCGCCGGCGAGGATGTATCCGTACGTGTCGCACCACCAGCAGTTCGGTGGGTCGGTGCCTTTTTCGGCGGGAGGTGGATTGGCGGACGACAAGAGCTGCCGGTACCCCACGGCGGTGGGGGGCGACCCGATGGTGAACTACGCCCTGGGGCAGCACAACGGGGGCGCGGCGGTGTCGGCGGCGTCGGCCAGCATGGCGGCGGCGGCCCAGTTCTACCACCAGGCGGCGGCGTCGGCGGCGTCGGCCGCGTCGGCCGCCACGGTGGACGCCATGGGCGCCGCGTGCGCGCAGCCCTCCGCCCAACCGCTGCCAGACATACCGCGCTACCCCTGGATGTCCATCACCGGTAAATAGCAATTTCACCGCATGCTCATTGATTGAACCTGTAACAAAAACAAAAACATTCGGTAGTATACAGTAGCTCGAGAGAACGCTTCGTCTCGTGTTATCGTTAATATTGCAGTGTTTATTTTATTATATACTTTTTTTATGTTTTTATGCATCCCAAACTTGATTTGCCTTATAATTGGTTGATATTATTTGCCTCGATTTGATTCAGACTGCAGTATTAGTCAGTAGTTATAAGTAGTAACTGTGATATTTGTAGAAAATTGTTGTTTTCCGCGTCTTCGATGTATTCTACGATCGTCTATATATATTTAAGACGAAAAACACAAATTATTACACAATCAATGTATGCTTTAACTTTCAAAACACAAAATCTAATCATAATTTTGAACGCATTACAAGCATTAAAAACAGTTAAAAGTCCACACAATATACCTACCGCGATAAATTAACTTTTAATTTCCAATCAGAACATGCATTACCTATTTATTGCCAATTAAACGGGTCGAATGTACGTCTATCACTTAACTAACAATAAAGTATTTCATTTCGAGCTATATAAATGCAATAAAACAGATCGTTATTATTTTTATCGACATTAAATAATTACGCGTACAGTTTTAGCGCGATTATTTATAGTATGTACCTATATATCTACCTTCTCATATTTACTACGAGAGGTGGGTCTGTTTTGGCATTCTAATTACAATTGTGGCCGTTGCACATTAAAGGTAATTTATAAACTTGTAAACGCTTGCGAAGTGTCGTGGATCTCATATAAAAGGGCCATAAAACAATGAGTAGGCCGTTAAAGAACAATACAACATTTTACAAGTGAAAAGATTCATCTGCCGGCCTCGTTTGGGCGCAAACGAGTCATAAATTTGATTTGTTATCGTGGGAATTTAACCATTTTGGACAGGTAATTTTATTTCAAAAATTGTACAGGTAATTACTAGGCAATTAATTAAAAAGTAATTAATTAGTTTAGTAATCTAACAGTGTTATATTAATTTTACGCATTGCCTTATTTTTGGGTATTTAAATCATAAAATAAACTAAGTAACTTCAAATGATTAAGTTGTAAAGTTATCCACCATTTTTATAAAAATTATAGAAAACATATTTATAAAAATTATAGGTTTTTGTTAAAAACATTATCAATTTTTTTATCTTTTACAACAAATTATAAATTAAATGCTGCTTTTATTATTATTTAAATAGTGCAGGTACTAACTAGGCAATTACGTATAAAGTTGATATAAGTTGATAATCAATCATATTGATCTCTCTAATATTTGTACAAACTTATTAATAAAAATCAACAATAATCAATTCATTTAGTAATCCAACAAAATTATAGGTATTTACCCATTGTATTATTTTTTTGGGCAATTTAATTGATAAAATAAACAAGATAACTTCAATTTATTTAATTGTAGAGCTATTCATATTAATAAAAGTATACAAAACAAAACTACACAAACAAATTATCATATAAGTTATGTTTGATAACATTATCAATTGTTTTATTTATTACAATCAGTGTATAAAATAAAAGCTGGTTTTATTTTAAATTTATGTCCAAGTCAAACATAAATCGCCATTTAGCGATTTCATCGACTATTGGAGCATAATACAGGCAGCTATAATAAAACATTTTATTTGGCGCTTATATTAATTTGTATTCAGTTACTGTTTTCAATAGAGAAGCACCTATAAAAACATTTTTGGGTGGTCTACTTGGTAGTACCTGCTCAAATGAAGAAAACAAACGAACCGGATACAACATTCCTATTTTGTTAGTAGTTTATTAAGTTATTGACAAGCCGCCTCATAAGGCAGAATTTATCTATTTTAATCACTTACATGCAATTGCATACTATTTTTATACGTTTTTTATATTGTTATCATTTCAAGAATCTCGTCTAATCAAATATGTACTTCATATGGAAGTTGGAGATAACAAATAAAATCAAAGAAATAAAAAAAAAAAAATCAAACAATAATAATTATTATCACGCATACAATTTTCAAATCTAAAACTAACTAATTATAATATATGTGTGTTGTAAATTATTTTTTCGCTTTCCTTTTCAGATACTCTCAGATCTCTACATTTTGTTTTCGTGTATCGAAATTATTGACACTAAACTGTACTTATAATAATATATGAATTGAAATAAAAAGCCTCATAATTTTTTCTCTTTAGATTACTGTTTTCATTTTATCTTCACGTGACATATAATAGTATATATTAATTTCTCAATGTGAATAATTGATTTTGTAAATATATTTTAGAATCTTAGTAGGTAGGTACATAAGTATAAATACATGATTCGATCATAAACAGTTTGTTTCTAAGTAGTCTAATCACATTTTATGGAAATTAAAGCCGTAATGTTAGATTTCATACTTATAATTTAGAAATTATCTTATAAATATCACTGAAATAACAAAGCCGGACGAAATCTGACCAGAACATGCAATTTGAAATTAAAGCAGTTTAGTAATACCTACCTATGCTATTTTTATGACATGAAAAGTTTTTTTTTATACTTAACTTAATACGAATATCGCCCTGTTGCCAACACCGTTGTTTTTTTTTACAAAAAAAATGTGTAAACCAATGTATTCCAACTACCTATGTGTCGCTATTTTTGTCTGCCGTCCGTCCATTCATCATTCATCAAAATAAATAAAATAAAATAATAAGTTCAGTGTTTGCATACACTATGTTACTTGTTATTTTTACAATGTCCAAATAAATTATTTTTCATTTCATTTCATTTCAAATTGATTAGTTATGAAAAATATGTTATATTTATATCGCTTATATACCTAGGTAGTCTAGGTACCTATTACTTTAACAACTTACAAATATTTCTTTCTTATATTTAATCATAATTAAAAAATATGCTTATGGACATAATGAAGCATGACAACATTAAATCACAACTACTTATCTACTAATATTTGTATTTTAATAGGTAACTATAAGGAAATTGGATAGATGCAGATGACATGTAAATTAAGATATCTTGGACCAAGTAAAGTGTAATGAAATAAAAGAGTCATATATTTCAGAGATAGCGATGAGAATATTATAAATTAACAGTTTCATAAATTAGTTATCTTAGAATATTCATAAACTAAATCTAAAATATAAACTAAATCATAAATTTATTATAAATTAACTTGCAAATCAATTAAAAAATTAAACCTAATAAAAAAGACCTAATAATAAATATTGGAAATAACATTTTCTTTTGTAACTTAGGTAGGTACCTATCTACTTAGGTACTATATACACTAATAGAATAGAGTTTCACAAATAGTAACAATAATTATGGAATTGTAATTATTGTTACTTTTTGTGAAACTGTATAGAAAATTCACAAAAAGTAACAATAATTACAATTCCATAAATATTGTTGCTATTCGTGAAACTCTATTATATTAGGGTAAATATTTAAATTTGTTGTTTTTGTAATGTTTTTCAATAGTGAATAATTATAAGTATGTGCTAATAAGGAAATTGGTAAATATTCTTTCTCTATCTAAAATCAATGCAATCAATCAATCAATATTGAACACAAATCTAAAAACAAGACACGCGCTTTATAAAAACAACAATGAATATATAAATAACGCGTTTACTTATTATGAAATCATTTTAATCGCATGAAAGATGTACTGAAAGCTGAACATCGTTAAACCTAAATTTTAAAAAGCATCATTTTAACATGATAAAAACTGAATCATTCCACGCAGTTTACACGTAAATAAATAAACACAGCCTAGGCTTACAGAAATAGCTGGATTTGTACAGAAAAAAGTAGATTAATCAAAACTATTTATATCGTTGGGTCGTCTTCGGCCGCATGTGTCGGCCATCAATAAAGAAGTGGCGTAAAAAGTTCATAATCAAAGCTACGTCGCGCTCTAACAGGGTCGTAGCTCAGTGAAATTATATGAAATGGCCTATAATCGGCTTGTTTTATTTTAAAATTGACTATTCCCATAATTTGTGGACAGTGTTTGGCTGTAAAAATGTCTAGCACGGCCGCTACAGGAATTCGTCTCGGGCGAGATAGATATATCTTGGCAGGTGTGGTGCGGGAGCACCCAAAATTAAAATGGCGGAGATGTCTCTGCGCCGACATTTATGTGCCGTAACGCGGCAGTTTCTACAACAACCTGACAAAGTAACAGCGCATTACACTCCAACTGCTCAAAAGTTGGTTTGAATGAAATCCACTTGAATGGAATGGATATTTTAATGCTCATAAGATGTTACTGATGCAGTCCAATCGAACATAAATAATAAATTAACTAAGACTCATGTTGCAAATGAACACAAATATTTACCAGTCGTTTTGTTTTCATTATAAATACCTACTACTATCCGTTAGGGGATATACAGGATAGCTCTACCGTAGAGACACTTAGTGTTTTTAACACCTGCATCCTAACGCGTTAATTAATAAACGATAAACGTGATAATTTTTTTATCACACATATGCACGATAGCTTTTTTATATAACATTGTTGATGTGGTTGGCCTTAATAATTTTTAAGCAAACTACACAGTAATTTTTTTTAACGCATTCAATAACGCATATTACGACGCAAGCACATTACGCAAGCATTAACACACTAATGCAGAGAGCTATGGCATGTCAACATATCTAGGTAAATTTTCATATAATTTTTTATTAAATAAATATGAAATAATTAGTTCTTTTTAATCTTCATCCTTAAATAATACAATTTCACTAAAAATAGTTTAGCAGTTTTTTTTAAATACTTAAGTTTTTAGTGTAATATTAAATCCGCCACGTTGCCCTATAGTATTCGGGCTGACAGTCATGTGTGTTATTGCGCGCGCATGCGCCAAACAAACATGGCGGCGCGTGCAGCCAATGGCGGGCCACGTGAGCTACGAACCGCTCCGAATCTTTCTATTGATTGTTAAGCTTTTAATAATTAGTGACAATGTTTATTTAATATTGGTTCGGATGATTTAGTTTGTAATTGGTAAATGTGTAGGTATTATATTAGCCTGATAATTTATTAGGTATTGTTATTTTTTATTTACCGTTTTTTTATACAGTATAGTTTTAAATTGCATGTTGAACCTATTTTAAAGTTAAACTTTCTTTACATCGCCTTTACTTTTTTCGTCCATCTATCGCATGTCGCATTACAAAAAAAACATGAGATCTTTAATTTCACTATATATTTCATATAGGTAAATCAGGATTGGGTCTAAGCGTTAATCTTCGACTTCGTCTGTATGTTAGTGGTGGATCAGTCGATCCTGGTGGAGATCGTTATTTTTTTACATAAATTTGTTTATTTTATTTATTAGTTTTTTTGTTTATTATTTTAATTTTTATTTATTATTTTCTTTTATGAAGTAAAAGATTTAAGTTAAGATCAAAAACGTGATTTTAATAAGTACGAATAAATTTATCGAATAATTTTCCAAAAATTTTCAGTTAAATGCCTACGATCCGAAAAAAGGTTCACTTGCATCTTGGTTTCATAAAACCACACAATGATTATTTTAATTTTACAGATCCAATATAGGTACCTACCGTCACAGGTATCTACTAACTATTTACAAGATTTTTAGGAAGTTTGTAGTGTAAAACAGAATTTCAATTTACTTTTGTCTTCGACAAAATAACCAGAAAATTGTATTTACCGCTTAAGGATAAACTGATTTTAGAGACAAAGCTTTATTATATACTTTCCTTTATTGAATCTGATAGTCAGTTACTTCGATTAACTTAACAGAGCTTGAGAAAAGTTATTTTATGTTTCAGTATTATATTAAATTAGGTACCTAGTTCAAATAATACTTTATACCAACATACAAAAACAAAGTTGCAGCATCCACAACTTAAGTCTCATGTCCGACAACACATATCTTTCTCGGTTGATATATGACTCCGATAACCCGACCAATTTCGGGCTTAGACGCCTTTCAAAGGCTGTCTTTTTAATTCTTCCACCTTTATCTCTCGGTATCCGTAAATTTACGAGTATCGATACATCGTGCGTCACCCGAATAATCGTGTTCCCTTATGCACATTCCTTGTAATTAACGATTGCACCCAATCGACATTTTAAATGTTTCCGATCGACGAAACTTGTTACATAGCAAGTAAGTGGAATAACGGATACGAATTTAATTGATGCCACCAATTAAACTCGAGGGAAATGATGTAGGTGTACACCTACAAAGACCATATAGATACTCAAATGTGTTATTTGTTACACACTTAACGAGTACCTACTTAATTTAAATACCTACCTATATATAATTTTCACTTGATAAAGTTAAGTTTTCTTAACAGTATATAATACTGGGAGAAAACGATAAGTGACCTTACTCGATAATTTCTAAACTATGTAAGATGTCAAAAAACTGGTTACTGATCCTTGAAGTTCTTTACGAGCCCTATCAAATAGTATCAATAATGGTTTTTAAAATAAACTGGACCTAAAAAAAACATTGATGTTTTCTACTTTATTTTTATTAAATGTTATCTATCATATGCAGTTAGTTCTTTTCCAGACTATTTAATCGTCAAACATTAATTCATTTCATACACATATAGGTACATATTCATACACATATACGTAACTTGTTCGTTTGACGTTCCCCAAGCAGTGCAAATAGTCAATGAACATTATTTACAAGCGGTAGGTACCTACCTATATGACTACCAAACATAGAGACTTGTCTATTCTCCGCTGCAATACTAAACGTCTTACTTTTCTTCCACCTCGCAGTAGTTTTTTCCTCATAAAACAAGAATATCACACAAATGTATCTTTTAATACAGAAATCTGATTAATTGCCTCCGCAGTCACGCAATCGCAGTTTTGTTTTCAAATTTCAATGAACAAAGTAGATAATGGCATAACGACTTCTACTTAGATAGCCGTCTCAGAGCCAATAAACAAAAGAAAAACGTGTAATAGATTGTTAATTGAGCAAAGTAATTTAAATGCCTTCTCCTAGAGTCGACTATCGGATAAGGTGATATTAATTAGCTCTTTCATTTGCCTAAGAACGTTCCTTTGCTGCTCTAATTGTGAGAAAATGTATGTAATAAATGTATCTGTGAATCTTTACAGTTTCTTTTATTTCAATTGTTCTGTTTTTAATTATGTTGGCACAGGTGGGAGAGTCAATATCTTTATTAATATCTAAAATGCTTTATACAAATTTCGTTTCAAAAATTGCTGACAGATAAACACAAGCTAGTTAGGTGCCTCCTTATAACTTGTAGTAAGTTATATAGGGAGGATCCTTATGACTTGTATTTGTGTACCTATACTATTTTTTTTTGCAATAAAAACATAAGTAATAATTATTAATGTTCAATATGAAATGAACGATAAAGCTGGATTGTATTTCACATTTATTTATTTTGTAGTGGTATCATCAAAACTGTATGACATATAATTTGATAGAGACCTTAAGGCTTAAAATGTTAAGACGCAATAATACTTGCGTGAAAGTAAACCTCTAAAAAGTAAAATATCATTAAGAATTTGTGTTATAGACATAAACATGGTAATTCAAAATGCTGGGTGAAATTTACTTTCATCGTTACCCTTACCCATCAAGTGCTATGGAGGCCAAGATCTTCTCCTTTTGAATAAAAAGATACTCACACAAAATAAGCTTACACAGCTCCAACCCAACATTAGATATTCAAGTTTCTCACAAAACTATTTTCCTTGACCTAGGACCCAAGATTTGCTCTCGAATCCCAGTTTCGTAAGCAGACTCACTAGCCACTTTACTAGATACTAGGCGTTCTATGGCAATTCAAAGTATGTTCACGATGACTTTTGACCTGGCTGCACGGGCGGCACTATGATCTACTTTCATTGCTGCCTTGCATGTAAATTTTACTTTAACATTTTAAATCTGTGGTAATAGTTTGAGATGAAGTTGATATAGAGACAATTGATTAAATGTTTAAAAGTGACAGAAATAGTGTAACCTTGTTTATAGCGATGTTTCCAAAGTTACTTTATAAGTTACTCTGTGTTATATATTATTAAGAATATTTATAATATAGTAGTTAATGTCATAGTGACATCGTTGTCGCTTATTGTTACGTCCATTATTATTTATTTCTGAGTTTATGCTTCCTTTTTAAAATAATAATTATGTAGGTACGTGTATTTAGAAATAATTTCCCTCGATTTCGAATTATGGTTCTCTATATATATATATATACCTACTTAAAAGTAATGCTTCAACGTCACGAGTCTAACATTAAAAATATAAACAAAGCAAGTAGAGTTTTTTTTACTATTTTCTCGCTCTCATGAGAGATTATTGTCGAAGTGTTTGGTCTCCATCGATATTAATGATGGGCAATTGGGCATGTAATTTGCCCGCTTTAAAAATCAATTTACTTTAAGTATATAACACTGACCTGACACTGACATATTGACATGTATTTTGGAACATCTCGTAGTAAATACTCCAGTAAAGGTTTTGTTATGGTGTAAGCTTTTAAGTTCATTTTAATTATTTCGGTCATAAGTTAACTGTAAAATTGAAATTATCAAGTTTTTATTACGATAAATGATACGTGAATAAAATGCCGTGTTAAAATAGCTCTTAAAATCCAAACCACATTAATAAAATATAACAAGAGATCACAATCAACGAAGGATATTTTGTAATACATTATAAAAAACTTTATATTTATTGACTTGCACTAAATTGTTTATTAAATTTGTTCTAAAGCTAAAAAACTATATTTAAATAAATTATCAAGATATCACTAAATACGTGTCATTAAATCAGTGACAACTATAAATGTAATAGCTCTCATTAACGTTAGTTAATATTTCACAGCCTCAGTAACTGACTAGCTTACTAATGTATATAAATGTATGTTTTAGTCCACTCTGTAGTTCCTTTGTATATTTATTAATACTAGTACTTTTTGTTCTTAGTGATAAGCGTTGTGCATGTGATGTAGTCGAAGAAAGGACTTTCAATACGATTGATAATAGATTTTCCATTTCCAGATTGGATGAGCCCCTTCGACCGCGTGGTCTGCGGTGAGTTTAATGGTATTTATCGTTTCAACTTTTATTTCTTTTAGTTCTAAGTATATTTAATTTGAGACGTTGGCACATCCACATCTTTATTTCGATACATATTTTATTTGGGATAAAATGAACAGTGATACAATAATTTAATAAAGTAACTATACACTAAACTAAATTGAAATATTATATACAAAACTAATGTAAGTAAACTAATATACACTAAAACTAAACATAATCTGGTTGGTGTCTAGATGATATTATGTATAAGGAAGAATTTTTAAAAATTTCAAATAAAATATGCTGGAAAATATTGTATATGGAAGAACATAATAACATTATCGAAATTGTTATTAAACCATGTAGGTTAAAATATAAATTCATACAATAATCAATTACCTACATAAGCTACATTAAATTTATGTTTGGTTACATCATACAAATCTTTTGCATGGCATAAATAAATGACTGGCAGACATTACATATAAGAAGAAGCTCGATATGTACCATTTTTAAGTGTTTTTTTTAGAATAGAATTTTAGTTTTAGCAGTTGTTTAAAACTCCACATTTCCGAAAAGGAACGTCAAATCACAGGTGACTTAGAGGGAAATTCGCAAAATGTTTTGTTTCGTGATTTTATACCAAGCCAAACTCCTAGAGATGATATATTATTAGAATACGATTTACTATATAAATATATTTTTTATTTTATTCTGTTTGAATCCTGGCTTAAGCACGTAAGTTTCGAAAACCTCAATATTTTATTAAAAAAGGTATATGAGAATATTAATTTCTTTTAGGAAAATCACCCCTTTTACCTTTGGGGACATTCACCACCCGTCATTTTTACTCCCATTGCTACCTGGGTGACCGACGCTCATCTCTTGGTAGTGTTGACAGAAATCCATTGATTTTATGATTTCTAGATCTTAAAAAAAATATTTGAAATATAAAGGGGCTACCCTAATCTATTTAAAATAAAATTATGTTGTTTAATTGAAAAGCAGTCAATATGTTGTAAAGCAATTAAGTTTGAAATGATGATACCTATTGAAGTTTTGCATTCTTAATTTGTTTCGTGTTTTGATTTTTTTATATTTTTTGATGGTAACAAGAAAAATACAAGTTTCCGGAATTAACCTTGATTCTTACAATCCAGATATCATTTAGTGCATTTAGAATTGATTTAAAGTTGTTTATGTGCCAAGGTCGGAATAATGACAGGCCTTAATATGGTTTTGTTGCGAAAATTAATTTTAATGAGCTTCGTCAAACTTTTGCAGAGATATAACTGGATCAATAATCTGTGTATAGATAAACCTATCCGTTACGCGCTGTTTTAACTAACCGGTAACATATTAACCGAGATAAATTATTTCTATTTTGCATGATCCACGCATTAAGCACATTCTTGAATACACATCTGAAATAAAGTCGTAAGTTTTTTTTCTTGTATGCACATAATAAATAATTTATTTTAGGATGTGAAGATATTTTTTTATATCTATCGTACGCTTTCTACGTTTGCAAATCAATGGACTCTTTTAAAATGCCATCTTAGATTTTTAACTGTGCAAAAAATATATCAAAAGCTACCTGTATCGAAAGTTCAAAAAGATTCTTTGTGTCTTTGTCTTTTTCATTTTTGGTTCTTTTTACGGACTTTTTACAATCGTAACAAACATCTCATTGATTATTGTCCTTGTGTATTATTGGCAAAGAGTTGCGAAAAGGGTTTAACAAATTCGCAACGAACACAAACTTTCTCCACGAACAATAGAATACAGTTTTTAGGGCAGCATTAAGGTTTAAAGAGCAATTAACATGTACTGAACAGAATACTTCACCAACTTTCTTTATAAAATAGTACAATTTATTACTAATATTTTAGGTAAATAAACAAAGAAAGTAAATTAATATAACACCGCAGTACGGCATATGTTACACATATTACTACACACTAAATAGTGCGCTATAAGAGCTATAAGACCTTATATTAAAAGTAAGGAAAAGGTAAATTTTATTTTAAATATAAAGTACTTATATTTAGCTAAATATTAAACATATAAGGTGGCAAAAAAGCTATTGCGACCACCTTATACGAGATATAGGTACATGACGTTTGTCATACATATGTTGCACTGTTGACTCAAACTCTGTATATCACGTTGCTTGGACCAGAACTAGAGCACTCTGCGTCCGTGCCACATTGATTAAGCACTAGACCTATTCTGCTAGCGTTAACGCTTTATGGCGTCTCAATAACTCTTCAATAGCATCGCTTTTTGAGACAGTTATTGCTGGTTAATCGATTATTAACTAAAAAATTGTCACTATTAACTTGTCGAGAAATTGTAGTACGAATAATTTGCACCGGGAAATGCGTATAAAAGCGACAAAAGCAGTTTTATTGAAAAGCTATTAAGACACAACAACGACGTTAAGATTAGCGGAATTAGGCCCCAGCTCCCTAATCATGATCACCTAAAACAATATTAAAGCCGCACTGAGAGCGAGATGACGCTATACGCAGCAAAACATACCATAAAAAAACATACCGCTGTCTTCTTTGAGGCGGAGATGCAGTGCATCTTTTCAGAATTGGCAAGTTTACCTCTCATAATCATTGCAATATAACAGAGCGATTTTGTATAATAACTTATGGTATTTTATAATGTCTAATTATAGAATCCATTTATGCTCTAGGTATATTAGGTACCTACTCATTTATAATACTGAATAAGCAGTCATTTTTTTTTGTATTAAAAAAATGTTGATTAACCTTTTTTTTGTAAATTCACGTTTATTTATTCTTTTAACATTGGAAATACAAAAAAAAATATTATTCTCAGTGAAGATAGTACAAAAGGTGAGGTTATCGCTCATAGAAATCTCTTCCAACACACCTGCAATGTGAGAAATGCATGGATATGAGATATCCGCGTATATGTGTACCTAATGTACAGTTGGCAGCGCGTCGAGCTTTACATCGCACTAAGAAGTCCTACGCTATTACAAGCGACATAAGATCTGTTTCAAGGTCGATATGTGGTGTCTGGCGCGTTGCTGTGTGTGCGTTTGTTTAGTATATTATGGTAGTGTATCATTATAGTTTATGTAGGTATGTTTAATGTATTTTAATTTAAAAACTGTGCAAATGTAAAGAAAAGTGAGTACATACGTAATAATTATTTATTAGGAAGTTTAAAAAGAAGTTTTGGAAAAAACAATAAAATAATGTAAACAAGGACGGACTAAGAGTCTGTAGAGTAAACAAAATAAACCAAAAAATACATCAGCGTGCCATATAAAATAACTGCTAATGTACTAAACTTCTTATATAGGTAGCTAAATATTATAATGTTCAAACATTGATTTACTACCAACTACCAAGTTGGTATAGGGAGGGATAGTTCGAGACCAGGGGAAGGACATAGGGTAATTTTCCTACGAAAAAAAACCCCCATGGGAAAACAAAAACAAAGCGGGCGATGTCGCTAGCTGAAAGCTAGTTATACATATAGCACCAAAAAAACTATTCATGGATAACCACGATAAATGATTTTATAGTTGTGACAGAATAGTGTTCCCTCAAACCTTTCTGAACGAAATAATACGCAGACAGCGCATCGCGCACCGAAGACAGTACAGAGTTCCACAGTCTCAGTGTAAGAATATCTTAGAAAATTCAAATCACTTTAGTTAGTGACTTACGAGTAGTTTAAATGCAACGGTAGGTAATGGGTTAAGAGAATACACGATTGACCCTACACTGAAAAAAATTTGATAATATGTATCAAGAATGTGTTACCTTCATTCATGCTACTTATTTATATACGAGCGCACAAAGGTGCATGATTACAGTAATAAAGTATAGTTAGTGGAACGTAGTAAGATTACTTTTTAATGTCACTATGATGTTTGTGGATTTTATTAAGAACTAATCACTTTTTTGGCAAGTCGCAAAGCTTGATATGATTAATTATTTTATCTTATTAGAATTAACAATTATAAATGTTTACAAAGGTGACGTCACCAAAATTAAATAAGAAAGTTTATTGTTTTGAATATGTTTTTCTTATTAAGCGTTCAATCATTTCAAATTGATTGTCATAATCATTTGTGGTTTGTAGTTTTAAAAATGCAAAATCACTGCTCAAACAAGCAAAATTTTAACTTGATAAGCTACCATTTTTTTCAGTGTATCAGGTTCACTGGGTTATATAAATCTTTTATCGTAATTAAGTGCAAAAGTGCACACCAGTACGATGTTGCTAAGTGATATAACACACTTTCAGTTGTAAACAAACCCAATCTTTTATACCTATATGTATTTACAATTGGATAAGCTTTATCATTTGTTAAATTAAAAACAGCAGTTTTTTCATTGACTAGACCGTCACTCAATAGATAGAGCATTTTTAAATTAAATATGAAAAATGATAGCGGTTTTATCTACTTATAAGCAATAATTTATGACTGGAATGAGATGGGATCAAACCAGAATTTATCTACGAGTATTAAGAAAGTGCCGTTTGTTTTATCTACGTTAAAATGTCATCTCAGTTGAATTGACATGAAATTACAAAAACGAAAACTTGGGGTGTTTGAAAGTAAATAAATAAGTATTATAATTCGGTCTATTATTTCTCTACTCTAATTAGTTGGCAATTTTCAGAAACCATTATTTTAGAGTTAAGTTCTATTTTATTCAAGTACATAAACGTACGAAAATAAGAAGTAATCCAGGAGATGAAAAAATTACATGAATCAATACTGAAATATTGATAATTACGATATTGAAATATTGTGTGAAATATAAAATTTATATTTGTCGTTTACGAAAAATCGTATAACACTGGTAACGTTTTAAAACTAAATTAACATGGGGCTCCTAAAAATAGACAAAGTTAGCAAACTTTCACCAAATTCGCGCATTAACAAAAAAAAACGGAAAACGAACAAAGAGCCCACGTCAATTGCGCAAAACCCCTTTTTAGAAGGCCTTTGTGCCGTGTTTACAAATACGGTGCGAGTCAAAGGGTTTTAAATCAGGCGTCGAAAGCTTTTAAAACAAGCTTAGAAAGAGCGCATTGTTTTGGTGCGGCGGCCGGCAAATTGCTTTATTACTTGCGTTCCCAGAAAGCCGATATCGCCAAAATCGCAGTCATAACAACTCGTGTTGTCATACGATGTTTTAACTGAGATATTTGACTCTTGCACATTTATTGCTCGGTGTTAGTTTGAATTATACTGATATGAATTTTGAGAAGTCACAAAAATGTGCTGACTTACTTCCTGCGCGATAATCGTTGTTGATCATAATAATATGGGATGAATGAAATGTATGATTGTTATTTGTGCTAAGAAAATAGACTTGTTATGACTTCGGATCAGCTCTACGCTGTAGTTAAATCATCAGTTCGGATACTTCATAAAATACCTTCGTGTTTTCATTTATCATTGCATGCATACGTTATAATGTGGTCACTATGTTCATCGGAATGTTCTATTGCGTAGTTATTAAACGCCTGCCTAAAACCTCCAATGTCAAAAATAATATTATCAACCATACGATAAATATTTTATAAGCATTATTTGGGCACAAATAATTGTGAAAATTTGCTAGTTTGTCAGCTAGATAGTATTTGCACAGGGGTAACACTTAGGCGCGCTACAATAATTATTCTTCAAGTGAATCTTTAACAGAGAACTGACAATAATTTCATCAATATAGCGACTACAGAGCCGATTAACGACGCAATAGCAATTGAAGCTTAATCACTGTCAACTGCACCGTTATACGATTGACGCTTGTAAAAAAGTTAGCACGAACAATAACTGTTGAGAATCGACCATAAAGTGGCGACCTTGCGGCAATAAAAATTTAACGAGCCAACCCGTAGTACTAGCCCAGAAAGATTTTTGAACGTGACCCTCATAGAAACAACTGGGACATCTGTTCGTTGACTTGAAGTCGTTAAAAACCAAAGAGTTGAAAAAACCATAGATCACGTTCAAAACGATAGATAGGCTCGCGGTACCTCTAGCCTTTTTTATATATATTATCTTAGAAGCAAAATAAATAACATACTTATTATAATATTTTCGTTATCATAAATTCGATTTTAAAATGTTTGGTAATTGGTAGACGTTAAAAATATTTACTTCAGGACAGGAACTTTAATAATATTTAAACATTGTAATTCTATTTTATTAATTAATGTGTCTATGAAAATAATATGACCATTCTTGATATTTCTTTTTATTTTGCTTAACAACCTTAAGTGATGAAATGTGGTTAGTAAAATATTCAGAGTATTGTGATGTTATTGTACAGTTAACGAAAAAAATGTAATCCTTAATTTTAACGTACTGTTGATGTCGGAGTAAATTTTTTATGAAACATTTTCTTTAACGTTTCTATGTGTTAATAAGTCTATGGTTGACGAGATAGATTGATTTACGATTACATTATTGTTGAATTGTAAATGACCAAGTCCCCGTTAACTTAAGATACCTCTTCCGGGCTTTTGTGCGCTTGCGTTTCAACGCAGCCATTGGATAGCACTCGTGTTCTCAGATTGTACCTCAGATACATTTCACAGCAGCTTATCTTGGCGGTAAATATTTTC
Source organism: Schoenobius gigantellus (assembly GCA_963935595.1). Lineage (NCBI taxonomy): Eukaryota > Metazoa > Arthropoda > Insecta > Lepidoptera > Crambidae > Schoenobius > Schoenobius gigantellus. Next base: position 15,212,728 of record OZ012551.1, on the reverse strand, counting down.
GTAGGCGACGTGAGTACGTGATGCGAGATAGCAAAACATGACGTCTCACTTTCTGCCTAGAATTAAATGTCAATGCCACGATAGCGGCAGTGCGGTAGTACGAGTACCGCGCTTAGTCACTGAGGGGTTACTCTATAAGAAGTCAGTGTTTCGTGTATCCAGTTTGCTGTACAAGGCTACAAGAGTTCGCGCTATTTAGAGATGTAAAAGCAGCACACGTCAATGTACGTCGAACCAGGTATTCGCAACTCTAATTGCAGGCGAAGAGTAGCTCCCTTATTACGTAGCTCGTACATTTGTAAGACAATGCAGGCACGTATGTATGTGCTCTTCTAGTATTTCAAGGCTGCACTTGTTGTCTATTTCGTTTATTACGTAATCATCTATTTGTGGATGACGCGGAAACAAGTTTGTTGACCTCTTTGTGAGTGAATGGGCTGAGTGAGTGAGGCATGTAACTCATCTTACTTTGAGTAAGCCGAAATTTTTTAGGAGTTTTCGGAATTATGTCATTATGTTAATGTTAACGATGCTGTTTCACATGCAAGAAATGAAATGACATCGCTTTTTCGTTGCTTTATTTAAGACTAGCTTTTTGCTCGCGGCTTCGCCCGCGCTTTTATTGTTTTTCCATAGGAATTTTATATTTTCCCGTAGGAAAAATAATTTTGTAGCCTACGATATAGACGACTGTTATTTATATTTAGGAGCTCGAATAATAAATTTCATAGAAATTGGAGCAGATTTTAAATATTTTCCATAGACACTTTCAACCCCTATTTTGCACCCTAAGGGGGTGAATTCCAATAAACCATGAAACACGTGTTCAATAAAATGTTTTCAAGAGCATGAATCTCAAGTTTTATCGAAATCTTTGATAATTAAAAAAAAAATCCGTACAAACTTGCAACCCCTATTTCATCCCTTCAGGGTTAAAATTTTTCAAATTGCTTCTTAGTGGGCATCCGCATTTTGAATTGAAATAACATGTCCTAATTTCACGTTTCTACCATTAGCGGTTACGGCTGTGCGTGCATATGCATATGTCAAGTGGGAACTTCTTTTTTATATATTACTAGATTGCAATACCACGTAAATGCCTTTTTTTGCCTGGAACCCTCCCGTGTGTCCCCATAACACCCTACCAAAGTTTCATTACAATCTGATGAATGGTTTCGGAACGCATAGAGGACAAACAAACATAGTAATACATTGATTTTTATTTATATAGAAGATATAAAAGGAGAAGTTCCCACTTATATATAGATATAAATATACCGCAGCGCACATCTAGTCGCTCGTGTAAAATATTAACTATATTTTGATTTTTTAAAAATAAAATCTAAACACGTCATGACTAAAAGGATTTGACATTTTTACATTAGTTGGGTATAATGTTATACTAGGTATATCCTAACAAGATAATTGTTATCGATCATCATCAGATAGGTCACTTGAAGTGCTCGCTAATAAGCACGATTTGCGGCTGCTCTCATCCAGCCCTTGTCAGTCACCTTGCGAAAATTGTTGCTCCACCAAGTCAGGGGGCTAATTCTCACGAATTCGTAAAAGCTCAAGCTCGATTTTTTTCTCGATTAGTAGTCACAGCTGTGTCAATCGAAATACTTGGAAAGTAAGAAAGAAAGAATGAAAAGAAATATTAGTTTATTCTTTTATGAATTATTAGTTTATTTTAGTAGAATAAAGCACCAATAAAATAATTTTAATTTAAGTAAATAATGTTTTAAGTGTCATTTAGACGAACAAAATATTAAAATTAAATTCTATGATGTTCTACCTATCTAATTTATTTGAAAATGAATTAAAATTATAATAGCATTATCAAAAAAGAAAGTTAACTACATAAAATCAAACTCAAATTTGAATTTTACGTCTCGACTCGACTCGACTCGACTCGACCGAGCACTCGAGATAATACAAGCGACTTTCCACAAAAAATGGCGGAGCTCGACATGACATTGTCCTGTGTTCTTATTGGCTGAGCTGTGATTAATTCGAACTTTTTTACGAATTGTGCGAGAATTAGCCCCCAAAAGACATCCTTCACTACATAAAGTTAACATAAATAACGTCTAAATTATTTTTGGATAATTCCTATCAGAAAAAATTCAATTGAATAGATTTTAATGTCAAAATAACCGTAACGAGAAGAGCTTAATTATTATATTTCAAGAATTTTGCGAAACTAACACGGTAAAACGTCATTCCTTCTTTAAATCTTATTAACTAATTTTCATAAAAGCTGTCCACAATAATAACCCTTTGATACCACACGGTCCAGTACATTCCAGTCATTAAAATTTATAATCGCTGAAATTGCATTTATAGTTGTCCGAGTAAACATAATATATTAATGGGCAAACACGACTGTCGTTTTGCAATTTTAATTCGCATCCTGTTGACATAAAGTTATACTTATCGCCCATAGATTGCACTGATGTATTGTTTAAGGCTTGTAAGTATTCGCTAAATAGCACATTTTCTCTGGAAACGCCCAGCGGATGCATAAAACAACAATTTTGTAATATCTAAATATATCGCTGGCTATTGTAAGTCGCCAATAATGGACAGGTAATAAATATTTCGTTCTAATGGCACAAGCCTATGGGTAATAACTAATAAGTGATCGGTGATTTGACTCACGATAGCCTCGGAATTTATTGCATAAAACAATGGTACCTAGATATACAATATATCAATACCTATCTGTAATTGTACTAAGATTTAACATTGTGTATCTTATCTATTTGGCAAATGTTAACATTATAGTTTTTTATACTTTAACTCTTAATTTACGAATGACATGTTAAAATATAAATCCTAAATGTAAGCTAAAGTATAAAAAATAAGTACCTAAAATAATAAAATAAACTAAAACAAAGTAAATGTAAAAAACTAAAAATTAATAAATGTAAAAAAGGCCCTTGTTTCATAGTCCCCATCACGCAGGCGGCATTTTCATTTCATGGCGTAGCACGGACCGTGGATAAAACGGGACAAGAGACAAATAACATGTTTCTTCTCGCTCTCTCATATAACAATGAAGCGAGACGGGACGAGGGTTAGTCACTTTCTCTTCTATAGTCCACGCGCCGTGCTAGGCCTGCTGAATTGCCAAACTAGTCCTTTGAGTAAGAAAGCAGCCTGCGTGATGGTCACCAGTTGCCTCCCTCTCTCGCTGTTGCTTGTTAAAGTCTCTGTGGAGTCCTTGCGCGCCCTTTCCCCACGGTCTCGATGCTGAAAGCTACAAAGACATATTTTGGCCCGAAACACTGATATTGTTGTTTTTAAAATGGCTTTCGCTATTGCGTCAGGTTCAATTACAGTCCTTTTTAGGTAGGTAATCATAAATTAGCAAATTATGCACATATCCTACTATTTTATCGAAAATTGTATTTTTAAGTGTCAGCTATAGTAAGTAACATAATTCATGTACTTGATTGATACAATGGTGAATGAAGACATTAAGTCACCACTTCTAAAAACTCAACAATACCGTCATAAAATTCAGAAAACTTACTTATCAAATGATTTTTATTGATAAATTTTGAGGATTTTAAAAATATCACGTCGCGTTTTATTTACGAAATCGTGATCTAATTGTTAATGTCGTTTGGACTTACTTTAAAATCTCGCCCACATTAAAACATGTATAGTTTGTAATGTATTCCAAAGAATATTCATGTTACTTATTGGAAATGTGTTGCCGTACAGAAATTTACGTGGTTGGAATGAAAATTAATTCGTGAACGTTGGTTATAAATTATTATAATGTCTATGGTTTAATATTATCTTTATATAAGTAGCTATGACGACACGGTTAGCGCAGAGGTCGAGTGATTGCCTACTGCGCAACGGGTCGCGGGTTCGATTCCTGTACGGGACAAATATTTTGTATGGCCTACAGAAATTTGTTTCGGTCTGGTCGTATGTGCATGTGATATTCTATGTTTGTAACTGCATCCACGACACAGGAGAATATCCTAGTGTGGGGCGCCGTTTTTTTTAAAAGCTATGTACTGTATTTTACATACAGACTAAGGAAATAATATTTATAATTAATAGTAGATTATGCACCAAGGGATTTAAGCAGTGTCTAACGTCACGGGCGCCATATTGAATTGAGCCCCGAGCGTAACGAGAGACTCTAGAGTTTAGTTATGTAGAGTCCTAAGTGAAGCGAGGGGTTCAAGTCGCCTAAGACAAAGACCACTGCTTTATTCCAGAGGTGAATACTCCACTTTTCATACCATCTGCGAGACAATAAAAATTCAGGGCTCTATAACCAATTACTTATGTGGTAATTTTCATCATAAACACTGTCACATTATCATTATCACTATAACTATGGCTAAAATTATCACATTATCATGAAAACTATTAAATACAAAAAAAAAAAATTCTCAAACACAAACACGTCACGCAATAATTTTATCTTAAGTAAAGCTTGAAACATTATAACTAAATTGTCTAATTACCCATACACTTGTATTCCCAGAGTCTACTATTTGTATGACGAATTTGAAAATTAATTTTACAATTTCAAATTTTCAATGACGCCATATATAATCTTTTATTATATGACTATGTTAACATGGGTAGGTTTCGGCTTGATAAGGTATTGACCCAAAAAATTTGTATTTATATTATTCAATAATGTTGCTCATGTTACATTTTTTTCATCACGACGGGGATTTACACTTTTTCATTCCAAGCGACATTTAAACAAATATAACTTACTTTAAAAAAATACGCTTTATATGTATAGCTTGATTTAAAAAAAACTATATGTTTCAACTTTTATATTATGTTTCAACTTCTCGATAATTTAATTGCAAATTACAATATTATTATGTATAACCTCAAGTCAATCGAAGCTAATTTTCTTTGCGGTCAAACAACTATATTTAATAATATCCTGTGCGTTCCATTGGCTTCGCAAATCCCTACAGGAAATCCTTAAACACTGGCTGTGTATTCATTTTGATTCCTAACGATCAGTTTATTTTATTTGAGTCCTATAAATATTTACAAATTTATTTACGTCGTAGTAAAATTGAAAGCATTATTTGGAAGGCTGCATAGAGAAACTTTTTAAACAGGAATTTTCATACCCAATTTTTTACATCCCATATTTTAATGACTACATGTTTCTTGTCTAGATTTTCGCCGAAAATTTATAAATCACTATAATTATACTCGTATATTATCATCATCATCATAACGTTTCGAACCTCGAACTTCCCGATTGGAAGGCAAGTGATGCCCAGTCCAAAGCGCCACCGACGCTCCTCGAATATTTTGGCAAACCAATAATGTAGAAATACGAAGACAAACAGACATGCATTACATTAATAATTATATTAGTATTACACTGATTTACTTCCCTTTATTCAACCCGAGTCATTCGTTACTTTCTTATAGGTACCTAAAAATCAAACTATATATACCAACTACTTAGTTGTGCCCGCGACTTCGTTCGCGTGGATGTCGGAAAATAGCAACATGGCGTATATGTTTTCCTGTTTTTGCAATATTTTTTATTGATGCTCAGCTCCTATTAGTCGTAGCCTGGTGTTAAATAGCCTATAGCCTTCCTCGATAAATGGGCTATTCAACACAAAAAGAATTTTTCAATTTGAATCAGTAGTTCCTGATATTAGCGCGTTCAACGAAACAAACAAACAAACAATTAAACACTCTTCAGCTTTATAATCTATTTACGTTTCGCCTTATAAAAGATTTCAACGCGTTCTTAGTTATATAGTTATTCTATATTTTTCCCGGTTTGGCAACATTTTTCATTAATTCTCCTCTCCTATTGGTCGTAGCGTGATATTACATAGCCTAAAGTCGTCCTCGATAAATAAACTATCCAACACAAAAATAATTTTTCAATTCGGACCAGTAGTTCCAGAGATTAGCGCGTTCAAACAAACAAACAATCAATCAAACAAACTCTTCATGATATTAGTAAGTATACAGCTCGTATCAATTTTTACCCCAATTATAATAACAATTTTGTTAAATTAAACAGTTACGGCATGAAAATTTTAAAATATCACATTGCGTTATTCTTAGTATTTTATTACTCAATTTAATTAGGCACATGTTACTGTCTTTCGTCAAGCAATCGACTAATCAAATTAAAGGCCCTCCGCCGAAGTGAGTACCTATAGATCTGCCTTTACGTAGTTTTGTCCATTTCGGCTAAAACTAATAAATACGCTTTAATATCTACCTAAACATGACTCAGCGATCGACGTTGTAGTGCGTCGAACTTCGAGAAAGCTTACGTACAGCGTTATGCTAATGCGTAGCTTTACTTTGCTACTTTGAATTTATTTAGTCTAGTAGCTAATGCTCGTTCGAGACGGGATCTCAAATAAATGCTACGGTAGATACTGACTAATTTTAACGAAATCATTGAACGTTCGAGTCGTTTGAATAGTGAATTGTCTTATACAAATAGTTTTTTTTAAGATAGGTCAGTTATCACGAGATATCACTTTATTGCGCCAACTATGGCGCTCAAGATGTTTGACAAAGTAAATGGACACTTCCCAATTTATTTATTTCTTTTTCATAAATGTAAATAATCATACATTTTTTTTCATTAAGTATTTGTTACGTGTCACAGCACTAATAGGTAGGCATACTTTATAAGAGACTAGCCGACCCACTGAACTTCGTATCACCTTGATAGATGACAGAAGTGTAACGTAATTTTCCATACCTAAAATTACCTTTATTTCTTTAAATTGTTTCTTAGCATTTCTTTAGGATTTTCTCTATTATTTTTATTTTTAAACCACCCTGAACTAAATCAAACAAAAGAAAAAAATGGTATTCAAATCGGTCAAGCCGTTTTTAAATTTAGTGAGACTAGCTTTATATATTATAGATAGACTAGAGGCCTGGCAGACGTCCTACCCGATTACAGCGCCACCTACTGTGCCCAATCTTACGTATAAACCTTTTTTGGACCTATTCAAACACACAGAAAATTTTGAAAGAATAGGTCTCGCCGTTTTGGAGTTTTTGCGAGACTAACACACAGCGATTCATTTTCATATATGTATAAGAAGATCACTCGTAGTTTTAAAAATAACTGAGACATAATGGAGATATGAGACATAATAATAATATAAATCAATCTGAATTTTTTTTTTCATTTCGCAGTAGCATAATAGATTTTTTATTGTCTTATCCTTTAACCTGGTGCGTAAATTTGACGTGTGAATAAAGTCGTTCAATGTTATTAAAGCATGTGATTTTATTATTTCAAAAGTGCCTTAGATGCGTTCTCGTGTGTGTTACGTGACTAACAATGAGCACTTAACTCCGCGCAGAATACAAAGTGGGCGGGCGTAGGCAGCCACCATGAAAACTTAATTTTCTCATCTTAAAGTTATTTTTAGCGAAAACACACGTTCTTACGGGCTGTAGCCGTGATTTAGTTGTTATTTTCTGTTTTCGTTTCAACGTCCCATTCTTATTATAGTTGCATGCGGTGATTTAGAGCTTTCAGCAAGTATGTATATTTTAAGTGCTAAGATAAGTTACTCGTATAATCAAGATTTGTACAAAAACATTTTTACGCAATATTGGAATATATAAGAAAGGACATGAATTAGCCGGTTCGGATGATAAAATTAGTACTATCCAACCTAATTTTATTTATTTACATAAAGTATTATGTCATTTAATTGATATACAGCTCAACTTAATCTAGAATATCGTTTTTAAGAACATAAACATAAAAAATGAGCCAAATTTGATATATTATATCTAGACATTAGACATCCATAAAAACGACTGTCTCTGTTAAACCTAGTACAGATTTTAAAACCTAGTACAGACTCCAGCTCTCACAAAGGACTTCCTATTTAAGACAGCAATTATTTTGTTGTAACCCCTACCTTTTTGAGAGAAATAAAGAAAAAATGTTTAAAGAAATCTTTATTGATGTATATATTATCTTCAACAATGACATTTTAGAATAAAATGCATATCAAATCCTTCGGGATCCATTGAAATCACTATCCATAAAATATCATGAAAACGGTTCCATATCTTTGTGAGAATTGTCCAATGGCATTGCGTAGCGTTGCAGAAAGCTTAGTTAAGTTTTTCCGTATTTTTTGGGAAGCCTAGTAAATGACTCCATTCCACCGATGTGTCCAAAGTGAAGTCCGAACTTCGAATGCGAAGGTAGCTAGTAATAGAAAGAGAATCTAGGCTGTAGTGCAGCGTACATTGTTTTTCTCACCTTGCCGACATGCAAGGTGGCTTCATGCCGCTTTTAAAGCACCAAGGGTATTTTATTGTTGAAATTGCCTTGTATCCAGGAGTCTACTTTTGGCAGCGTTTAAAGATAATTGCGAAAAAAAAATATTTTTATTGATTTTTGCAATGTTACTGAGATACTGAGTCTCTGCTGATGACTTTATAGTTGACTCCTTATTTTATTTAATGCAGTATCTATTTTATTTTTCAACATTTGGAAACAATAATATAGATGTCTATTTTTACTTCGTAAATTAAGCTCATTCCCCCTCTTGCTTTGGAGCTGAAACTTGTTGGTAAGTAGGTATATAAATAGAAAACTCTGCAACATAAGCTATGCTGAGCAGAAAATCTTTAAGCTGATTATTAGGTACCTCTGTATGATATCCTATGTAAACCTTCTAACTCACGCCTGACTTTTATTCCTGTAGCAAACACAATAAATTTTAGTGCGCATTATGGCTGGAACATTTCTGTTCGCGTCGATAACAGATTTCGTAATAAGAGTCGACGTTTCCCAAAGGGATTAAATGAAACGCGAACAATTTATATCTCTATTAGTGCTGGCATTGTTTATATAAGTCGGCCTCAGGGCTTGTGAAAACAGCGCGAAGCTGAGATTAAAGGTGTGCTTTACTAATGTAGCTAGTTGTATGTTTGAACCGCTCGATTAATTTCTTACGCAATGTAAGTACAGAAGTATTAATGAGTATCACTCCTGCTAAGTGATCTAGTTTAACATAAGGGCTAGAATAAGTCTTTATTTTAATCCCGACAAACAACAGTAGGATTTTGTGCTGTTGTTTTGTTTTTATTTTGTACTAGCTGTGCCCGCGAACTACGTTTCGCCATCGAAATGCTTAACACAGTGTTTAATTTTTTCCTCCATTTTATTCCACACCCTCCCGCACGCACACCCCCGCCTTGGTGACGCTCACTTCGCAACGGGCCGTGCAGCAGAAATCGTAATATTTTAATTTCGCCATAACTTCAAAACCATACGTCCAATTTTAATCATTCAAAGACCAAATATTATCTACATAAACTGTACTTAGTGATGAAATAATTTATTTTGATAAGGATTAATAGCATGAGAAAAATAAATGCGTTTAAATGTAGTCCAAAAAAATTCAATATTTTTAAATAAAAAAATGGTTGTTGTGCCTCGCTCGACATAGATAGGTATAGTGTGTCGCGAACTTTTTTGTAGATATTTATAAGATCTACAATTAATTAGAAAATTTTATGGTTCTATCTTTTATAGTTTAGGCAGCGTACGCAAAACAAGTTACTTTTCTGGTTGATTTTTTACACCTTGTGTCCGAAAAACCCAAATGTCTTACGGAACCCTATTTTTTCCAAAATAAAATTTAGCCTATGTTACTCGTGGATAATGTAGCTTTCGAATGGTGAAATAATTTTTAAAAACGGTCCAGTAGTTTTTGAGCCTATTCATTACAACCAAACAAACAAACAAACAAAGTTTTCCTCTTTATAATTAGTGTAGATATAAGTCTCGTCTGCTTGAATACATTCTTTTAATTGGAGTCAAAACTATTGTCAAAGATGTTTTTCAAAATCCGATAAAAAAACTTCATCGAAAGTTATAAAATAACTATGAACAATGATCTAGTTTTAAGTAAAATTTATACGTGACAGTGGCACCTATGCTATTGAGGATGATGTGAATTCGATATTTTCTAATGATGTCAGCATAGTCAATAAAAATTCTTTCAGCGTAATCTCGGGAGCACAATGTCTTTCTCAATATTTGCAACAAACACTAACGGCGAATGTCGTGTTTAGCTGCCCGCCCGTTGTTTACACACAAGCTCAGCGTTTTCCTACCGTTTGCATAACACGGGGGTAGTCTAATAAAAACAAATTGGCGCGCAGGCCAGATTTTCGCGGCAACACACGTTCGGGTGGCGACAAACCGATGGTGATTTACTGCTCGCACACCGCACGATTTTGAAATGAACTGGCGACTTTTACGATCGACACGTCGAGTGGTACGTAGCGAGCTTAAGTCCGAGCGGATTTTAAAGCTGCGCCCTAGATTTGTACGAATTCTGCATGGCAACCGGACACCGAGCTGCTTCGCCGCGGCTTGGATTGATGGTGACAGCGTAATAAAGACTTTTACTATTATTTTTATTGACTATTTGGTATTGCTCTCATCAGTCGCGATCAGTTACTGTGTTGACATACTTGGTCGTTGATTAAATCGAGGTTTCTCAGGAACTCTACACGTGCACGGCGACTTTATTGCAAGGAAATATAGTTAATAATTGCATAACTTCTAATTTTCCTTAAGCGCTGTGACCGAACAAAAACGACACATATTATACGTTTTAATCGATTTTTGGAAAACTTGAGTACAAAATAAAAAATGTATTTTTGCAATTTTCTAGATAATAAAAATGCACATCTATTGGTAAAACTTTTATGACATTTACTATTGTATTTTCTTATTCACCGCTGTTTTAAAATATTGACCAGAGTGATTTTTGGATTTTTTTAAATTAATATAAAGTGAAATATTATTAATCATGTCAATTATATTATGTTCAAGAATATCATATGAATTTAAGAACTGTAGGTAATTTGTGGCGGAATAGTGATTCAAAATTCCTTGAAAACCTTAAGTAGATAAAATTAACATGAATATGAGTAAATGTATGTTTTGATTACAATATTATTCCGTTAACTAGCTGTGCCCGCGAACTACGTTTCGCCATCAAAATACTTAACACAGTGTTTAGTTTTTTCCTCCATTTTATTCCATAATGATTCAACTTTAGAAGCCTTTAGCCTTTCTTGAGCATCGGCCCTTTCGAAATTAGGACAATTTTCGTAGGTTCGTAATGCTCTTTTTCTAACCATCCACAAAATTAAATACATTACATATTACTATAAACACTAAGTATTATTATTGTTTGAGAGACATTATTGATATTAATAAATTCTTCTTCAGTAGAAAGAACTACACAGTTGCAAGAATAATCTTTATCGTATTCATGTTTCGAATTAAAATAAACAATTGTTAATAAATTAGAACTGTACACGAATAAAGTTTAGATTTTATAATGGGTGTTGGTAACACCAACAAAATATATTTTTTGGATATGACAACTTGGCCAATTTTGACTGGTCGTACAGTAAGCTCCTTGTCAAGCTATACTGTTTGACCTTTGAACCGTTCTTATGTCGCTCGTAATACTGGCGGTTTTCGTAGAGTTAATGTATAGCATGAATGGGGGGGTTACTGTACAAATACGTTTTCCGTATTCGATATCCGATCACGGAATACAGACACGGACTTTCGTGAACGTAGCGCAGACGTTCGTTTCTTCTCTTTCGGGATTTCTACCATTCTACCTAAACGTACGTACAGAACGTGTTCCGTTCGTAATAAAAACGAACGTGTGCGGCAGTCAATGAGTATTTTGTATAGATTTGATGCATTCGGATGCCCGTATTCAGAAAACGAATGCGAAAAAACGTATTTATGAGGTTAGCCTTAAAATGTATTGAGACTTCCGTTCTTGTAACGTGTACTGTGCGATATAGTGTTGCTGGCATAGTTCGGTTAGCAAACTCGCCGTGATGACTAACATCCAACACACAAACTTGAAGTTATCGTTAGTTAGTTCACGATCGTTGCATTATCACGGTCTCGAAGGACACTAAACACAGGTAACATCTAACATCGAACATCCAATAGGCCCCGAAGCGGTTCTCAAACTTTTTTGGTGACGGTACCCTTTTGGAAAGCGAAATACTTGACGGAACCCTAAAATAAAACAATAGTTTTTAAATGTGTATTCTTTGTTAATAAGCATAATGAAAGTACGACCAGAGAGGGTGTTTTGATTTTTCTAAATTATTGCGGAACCCCTTATAGGGGTAGTGTGGAGCCCTAGGGTTCCACGGAACACACTTAGAGCATGGCTGCTCTAGGTACCCTTCAGGGCCTACTTTCATTTAATACCCCTAAGCAACTGTTATCCGTCTTTTTTGAGCGGCGGCCATGTTGAATTTACGTCAATGTTGGTACGTTCATAGTGCTCTACTGATCAAGGCCTTTCATATGATACCTATATTGCTGGGCTTAGAAACGAACTTTTATCAGTTTTTTTTGAGCAGCGGCCATATTAAATTTTGTGCTATTTTCCTAGGTTCATAGTGCTCTACTCTTCAAGGCCTTTGATTTGATACCTATATTGCTTGGTTTGGAAACGAACTTTTATCCACTTTTTTTAAGCGGTGGCCATGTCGAAATTACGTCAATATTGCTAGGTCCATAGTGCTCTACTCTTGAAGACCTTTCATTTGATACCTATATTGCTAGATTAGAAAACGAACTTTTATCCACCTTTATTGAGCGGCGGGCATGTTGAATTTATTTATGTGTTGCTAGGTTCATAGTGGTCTACTCATAAAGGCCTTTCATTTGGTACCCACATTGCTCGGTTTGAAAACGAACATTTATCCTTTTTTGAGCGGCGGCCATGTTGAATTTAGGTAGATTTTCGTAGGTACCTAATGCTCTACTCTTCAAGGCCTTTCATTTGATACCCATATTGCTAGGTTTGGAAACTAACTTTTATCCACCTTTTTTGAGTGGCGGCCATGTTGAATTTATGTAAATGTTGCTAGGTTCATAGTGCTCTACTCATCAAGGCCTTTCATTTGAGACCCATATTGCTGGGTTTGGAAACGAACTATTATCCATTTTTTGAGCGGCGCCCATGTTGAATTTATACCAATTTTCCTAAGTTCATAATGCTCTACTCTTTTAGGCTTTTCATTTGATACCCATATTGCTAGGTTTGGAAACGATATTTTATCCTTTTTTTTTGAGCGGCGGCCATGTTGAATTTAGGTCGATTTTGCTAGGTTCCTAATGCTCTACTCTTCAAGGCTTTTCATTTGATACCCATATTGCTAGGTTTGGAAACGATATCTTATCCTTTTTTTTTTGAGCGGCGGCCATGTTGAATTTAGGTCGATTTTGCTAGGTTCCTAATGCTCTACTCTTCAAGGCCTTTCATTTGATACCCATATTGCTAGGTTTGGAAACGAACTTTTATCTATCTTTTTTGAGCGGCGGCCATGTTGAATTTATGTCAATGTTGCTAGGTTCATAGTGCTCTACTTATTTTATACCCATATTGCTGGGTTTGAAAACGAACTTTTATCCATTTTTTGAGCGGCGGCCATGTTTAATTTAGGGCAAATTTTCCTTAGTTCATAATGCTCTACTTTTTTAGGCCTTTCAGTTGATACCCATATTGCTAGGTTTGGAAACGAACTATTATTCTTCTTTTTAGAGCGGCGACTATGTTGAATTTATGTCAATGTTGCTAGGTTCATAGTGCTCTACTCATCAGGGCCTTTCATTTGATACCCATATTGCTGGGTTTGAAAACGCACTTTTATCCTTTTTTTTGAGCGGCGGCCATATTGAATTTAGGTCGATTTTCCTAGGTACCTAATGCTCTACTCTTCAAGGCCTTTCATTTGATACCCATATTGCTAGGCTTGGAAACTAACTTTTATCCACCTTTTTTGAGCGGCGGCCATGTTAAATTTATGTCAATGTTGCTAGGTTCATAGTGCTCTACTCTTCAAGGCCTTTCATTTGATACCCATATTGCTGGGTTTGGAAACGAACTTTTATCCGTTTTATTTGAGCGGCGGCCATGTTGAATTTAGGGCGATTTTCCTATGTTCATAGTGCTCTACTCATCAAGGCCTTTCATTTGATATGCATATCGCTGGGTTTGGAAACGAACTTTATCGGCAGTCATGTCAAATTAAGTCAACGTGGCTAGGTTCAATGTGTTCTACTGTTTAGGTTCTTCGTTCGATATCCATGTTCCTTGGGTGGATCCAAAAAAATGTGATCCGTCATTTTAGACATTAGGATCAAGAGTCCCGTCCCGTCCCTCTACGCGTAACCCAGAACATTGCAGTCAGATATTTTTTTAATTATCAATATTAATCTATTACTTTTAATAGTTTTAAATGGATGAAAGAGTTTGATGTAAAAACATATAACACCTTTCAAAATACCTTAAAAAGAGTATCTTCTTTTTTCAACATTTCAAATATTTCAAAAATTGTACCGATTTTGTGAAAATTAGTCAAGAATTAAACCAATCTACAAATTTTATGGTCATTCGATAGGTATTATCATAAAAAAATGCTTTATACATTGGTTGTATGGCTTGATCTTTTGCCTTACCACCACGGTACGACATAAGAAAAAGACAATTTGGTTGGCGAAATCCAGTTGGGCACAGCCATTAACAGAAAATATTAAAATTTATTTATACTATGTGAAACACTTCATTCCTGCCTTAATTTTCGAAATCCAATTACTTAAGATCAGGCTGTATGGCGTAGTTCCATTGCCTTTCCTTCGTGGAAGAAAATACAGACAGACTTGTCAAAATAATTTCACGTGCGCCATGTTGATTTTCTACCTAGAGCATTGTTAAAAAATTGTATATGGTATTTTTTCACTAAAAATAAAAAGTGAATTTAAACAAACGAAATTATGCCTAAATGTTCTTCCGGAAAATTCTAAGCATTGTGGTGTAAGCCATATCAAATTCTGTCCAGTAGTTTCGGAGATCTTTCCGGACAAACAGACAAACAAACAAACAAACAAACCAACAAACAAACAATTTTTTTAAAAACTATTCTATCGTGTTCTGCTAATGATTTTAAGGCGACCTGTGTATTTTTTTTCTTAATATTTCGCAATTACAGATTTTTGTACCCCTACGATTTTATTATATATAGAGATATAGAGATAACTGAAATTCGTACGTCTAATCGATCATACCTACTTCAAGAGTTACCTATACAGGCTGAAACGGAACACCGAAATAATATTTAAGGGTACGTATCCATTAGAAGTGAAGATATTGGGGCTAAACCAGCTATACTTTTTTCCATACAATCTGGAGATTATTTTGGCACTCGAAAGAGGTGAGAGCGCCAATAGTTCGAGACTCAAATGAGTGTATTCACCCGTTTTAAACACTCTACTTTACATTTCTAATATGAGGAAAGTAAAATAAGGCTAGCTATTCCAAAAACATATTTGTGTTCGATGACATTGGCTTTTCCGCCTTTTTTCACAAGCAATATTTTTTTAAGCGCTATAATGCCACAGAATTTGTACCTCCGTAAATTTTTAATATGTATTTGTGACCATTAAATCAGTTTGTTATAAAATATTTTTATTAATTTGAAAAAAGAAATTTGATAGAAGCATATTTATTGTGTTTACTTATAAAGGTTTCACGAAGTTTATTTATTTACTAGCTGTGCCCGCGAGCTACGTTTCGAAATTATAATTGTCAAAAAAATCTGGAGTGGATGACCTTTATAGCCTAGGGGTATAAAAATAGCCTACGATCTATTCTCAGACCTACCAAATATACACAAAAAATGTTATAAATATTTTAAGCGATTTTAAGCCGTTTCGGGGGAGTTCAAATAACAAACAAGAGATTTTCATATATGTATTACATTAGTATCGATGTATGGCTGTACATGTATTTTGTCTTTGTCCAAAATAAGAAGTTTTTGTTTTTTTTTTTAATAATTTTTGATCCTGATGTCAACAACTCTACATCGCTGTATCTTGCTTCTTCATTCAGTTTTTACATTTCTTTTGTGCTATTTCCATCAATATCCAATCTAAATATTCCTTAAATATAATTTTGGAGTACAATTACATATGGTATATGGTGTTTAAACAAAGTTACAGGTCTTTTCGTCTGTGATTACTATTGTTAGTATTCCATCAATCAGACCCATGTCTGAGGAGGCTGCTTTTGATTTTTTATCTAATCACGTGTCACCGTTCCAAACCAGCTATGGGTCACAGTTCGTTTAGGAAATGACAGAAAAGTTGATAGCGGGACGAAATTTGCCATCAGTCGGAATCCTACGTAAAATTATAATTTTCCGCATCCATAAAATGCGCATGCGCAGGTTACTAGTATGTTATATTTAATCACTACTCGCATTTGTGATTTAATTTTATAAGCTATATTTCTTTTTATAACGTATGCTGGCACATTTTCACTGATTTGACTATTGTGGTCAAGCTGACATCGATCGTCCTCGTTCTTCCATCGATTTCCTCATTGCTGAGGGTCGTGATCCCCTGACTATGTAGGGTCCTGCTTTTTACAATGTTGCGCCACCTAATTTCTTTTTTTGGCATTGTGGAACGCATCACGCAGCTTGGTGTTCAGCGTTGAGCAGATTTGATCTGACCATGTATTCATCGTATTCATCGCAAGCAGACAATGGAAAGCCCGACTTTGATCTTGAGTTCCAGTAGAATGGATTTATTGGTGCGAACGCCTTCCTCCAGCACTACGTCGACATAAAATATCATATACAACTCCGAATAGTCTCAAAACAATCCTATAGAACTTAGTTAAAAGTTTATGATTCTAAATTTCCTAATTGTTTCCGTGTAATAGTTGAGTTAATGAAACAATTTAATCGACAAGTTTCCAGCGTTTCTCTCTGCTCATAAAGCGTGATGAAGCGTGTAAATAGCTTATCATGTGTAATATTAAAGGGGGAATTTCGCCAACTTCTGATGAAATGGCGAACTGAATGTTTCACAAATAACTATGGACTGAACATCAACAATCTAGGCAAATAGGTCAGATAAACGTAATCTACGACTCACCCGATGCTTCACCGATCATCAGCCTTCAGGCCTAAAGATGTAGGCACAGCCTCTGCACGCACCAGTCCTGCGATTCTAGATAATCAGCCCAACAGTTGCACCAAACACAATATGTAAAGTCTACAATAGTTTCTCACTTCAAATATATTATGATAAGATGAGATCACGGCGAATAATTTTCAAAATTTCATTTGCGGATATTAATATATAACCGTTGCGGGGCAGCGAGAATAACAGAAAAAAAACCAAGCACGGGAACTTCTCTTTCTTGTCTATCCCAAAAGTGGTGGCACGGCGTAGCGCCTTTTGGCCATCACTCCGAATCACAGAGTCCACACCAGGCGGCATCGCCGAGTACGTCTACCAAACCAGTATGCCAGTATTGTTGATGTGAAAATAGTAAAATATATATATGAAAAAAAATGCGTCACCATGCTCCCCGCCTTGGAAGTTCTTGGAACTTTCAAAACAACAAATTAAGAAATCTAAATTTAACTAAATTAAAAAACGACACGATATGAGAAGCTACTAAAGTTACTGGTTAGGCAAAGGGTATAATTTTACAATTGGACGCCTTAAAAACCCTGTTCGTGTTTTTACCAGAGCAACCCGCACTATACCATCGGGTCCAGGAAAGACCTCCGTGATTATTCCTAAAGCCCAACACAAAGGAGGACTATCTTCCTGACCGATAAGGACTACAGTTCCTATTTCAACAGGACGTTCAGGAGTCGCCCATTTTTGCCTAACTTGCAACGTATGCAAATATTCTTGGTGCCACTTTTTCCAGTACGAACGGACCATAGAATCCAATAATTTTTTGCGGTTGTTTAAATTAACACTACCACTTGGAACGTCTGACGCGGGTAAATATTGTAATGGCGTAGACATTAAGAAATGAGCGGGAGTGATTACGTCAGGATACGGATCCGAAGATAAAACGCTTAGTGGACGCGAATTCATAACGCATCCAATCTGAGTGAGTACAGTTTGCAGTTCCTCATATGTTAGCAGCTGAGATCCAACCACTCTGTATAAATGAGTTTTCAAACTTTTTATGTTGGACTCCCATATACCACCAAAATGAGGAGCCCTGGGTGGAATCATTTTCCACTCGATCCGCCGACTAGCGAGTTCACTCTTTATAACGGCATTATATTCCGCTCGCAATGTGAACTGATATAGTTCGTTGAGGTGAGACTTGGCCCCGACAAAGTTTGTCCCATTGTCGGAATATAAACACGTTACAGGACCACGAAGGGATATAAAACGTTTGAATGCCAACAAAAATTTATCAGATGTCAGATCAGACACCAGTTCGATATGCACTGCCTTTGTGACAAGACACACGAACAGGCATATGTATGCCTTTTGGGCTCTCTGTCCACGTCTGCGACAGAGCGTAATGCGTATGGGGCCTGCGTAGTCTACGCCAGTGTGCACGAAAGCTTTAGCCTCAGTAATGCGGTACGCTGGTAGATCTGCCATCATGGGGGTAGGATGCTTGGGGTTTACCCGAAAGCAGGAATTGCATTTGCGGATTAAATTTCTGATAACTGTTCTGGCATCCAATATCCAGAACCGCTGACGCAAAATTGACAGCAATAATTCGGAGCCAGTATGACAGTTCATGATATGAAAATGAATTATTATAAGATTAGTGACGTGGTCACGCTTAGGAAGTAGTACAGGATGTTTAGACTCAAACCCTAAGTCAGAATGAGACAATCTGCCGCCTATACGAAGGATATTATTCTCATCTAAAAATACCGATAAATTGCGTAACCTTTTAGACGGCAAATGACCCTTTTTAATTAAAGAGATATCCTCGTAGAAATGAAGTTGTTGTACGGCACGTATCACAACTCGTTCAGCTATACTCAAATTATTAATAACATTATTCGAAATAGCGGAATTCAAAAGTTTTGCGAATTTTAAAACGTATACAACCACACGTAACAATTTATCCCACGACGAGATTCGTTGTGAGAGTTCATATACAATCGAAGGATCCCGGCTAACAGTACATGTAAGAGCCTTAGTCCGGAGCTCTGGTAATGCGTCACTCGGTGTGGGTAAAAACGGTTTCACCGGCCACTCTTCAACAGGAGATCGCAACCAAGAGGGACCATCCCACCACAAACCGTGAGAAATTAATTGTGACGGAAGCATGCCACGAGATAGGCAATCACTCGGATTTTCGATGCCAGATACGTGATAAAAATGACGCGGTGCTAAGTGCTCCTGACACTGAGCGACGCGGTTGCTCACAAAGATTGACCATCTATGAGGAGATGACGCAATCCACGAAAGCGCAATGGTGGAATCAGAAAATGCAAAAACATCGGCTATAGAACAGCGTTCTTCGTATGAACTACGGACGGTGTTAACTAATTTTGCCATCAGAAGCGCGGCACACAACTCTAAGCGAGCAAGTGTGGCAATTTTTGCCGGCGATACTTTCGATTTAGCACATAACAGCCGAACATTTATTTCTCCTGATGCGGAAGTTGTGTGTAAATATATCACAGCTCCATAGCCATTGAGGCTTGCGTCACAAAATGCTACTATATTTACCTTTGTGTTAGTGAAAACACCAATATGACGCGGAATTTGAACTTTACACAATAAGGGAAATTCTTGTGTCAGTAATGAAAAACGCTTAATTATATCTTCATGGGGACTATCGTCCCAACCGACTTTATCAAGCCATAATTCCTTAATTAGCAACTTCGCATAAAGAATTACAGGAGCTACTACTCCAAGTATGTCAAACAAGCGGGCTACTACCGAGAGTATGTTACGTTTTGTACACTTATCGTGTATTTGCGATGTGGTTAACATGAAAACATCATTTGTAGGTTCCCATGATAACCCTAATACTTTAGAAATATTTTCGCAGCCATCCTTTACAAAGTCTACACTACCGAGATGCGAATGCGGGAGACTATTCATAACAGTTTCCGAGTTTGATTTCCACTTGACTAAATCAAAACCACCAGTTTTGAAGAAAGAAATTAATTCGCATGAAAGACGCACAGCTATATCTTCGTCTTGGACTGAATGTACCAAATCGTCCATATACATTCTGGTCACTGCTACCTGAGCCGCTTCAGGAAAATGCGAACTATCAGTAGCCAAATGCCTAATAGTACGCATGGCTAAAAATGGGCTAGACTTGAGCCCAAAGGGGACCCTATTAAATTGAAAAGTACGGATCGGCTCCCTGTCAGTAAAGCGATACAAAATTTTTAAAAACTTGCGATCGGCCTCTGTTACGCCTACTTGTAAGTACATTTGCCGAATATCGGCATTTAATGCGATAGGAAATAAACGGAAATTTAATAAAAGTAAAAATAAATCAGCCTGTAGATTAGCTCCTGTATGCAAGATGTCATTCAATGAGACACCTGTATGAGTCCTGGCACTTGCGTCCAACACAATTCGCGGCATGGGCTTGTCTGGGCGAACAACGGCGTGATGTGGTATGAAGTACCCATCACTAACATCAAATGTTACAATTTCGGAAAGGTAATTATTATCAATATATTCCTGAATGACCTTATCGTAATTTATTTTCAGGGACGGAGACTGTTTAAATTTCTTTTCGAGTGAATAAAGACGACGTTGAGCGGCAGCGTAAGAATTACCTAACTCCGTTATACTTTTACAGAATGGTAAGGCAACAGAATAACGTCCTTCACTAGTACGAGTTATGGAACTAGTAAATAAATTTTCGCATTCAGTGTCTTCGGGACTCAAGTAATGTTTAAGCGGTAATTCCTCCAACTCCCAAAACCTCTGCAAGTTGAAGGTAACCACGTCTCGTGCGACAGCGGAAAAGGAGGAAGAAGTGGCGTCGCCATGACGTGGGTAGTCCCCCATCAGGACATAACCCAAAGTTGTTTGCAACGCCGGCGGAGCGCGAGAACCCGAATCAATCTTATTCCCGAGATAGAGATAAGGAAAGAGTTGAGCACCAAGTATTAGATTAATATCACCCGGAATATTCCACGTAAGGTCTGCGAGCGGCAAATTATTCAAAAAACTAAAATCACCCTTATTTTCGATGAAATGTGACGGTAATTGATCTGTAATACAATCAACAACTAAAGCGTAAATATTATATTTACTGTGCGGATGAATGCGGGACTCGATATCAAAACGAACAAAACCATATATCGGTCGCGAAGATAAACCAACTCCTTTGACGAAAGAATTATTCAAAGGAATAATAGGTAAATTTAGTGACTTACAACAATCAAGAGTGATTAAATTATGTTGTGAACCGTTGTCAATAAGACAACGAATTAAAACACTGCTATTATCATTACATTTTGCAAATACTTGCGCGGTTGACAAAAGTATCGTTGCATTATTACGCGCGCTATAAGATAAAAACGCGTTGTTATTATTATTACACGGCGCATGACTGCATGAACCAGGACCGCGCGATTCAGGCGAAGCGCTGACCGCGCACTCGCCGAGAGGCACGGAGTTCGCGACGACAGCCATCGAGGACGGCAGCGGCGACGGCGAAGAAGACGGCGACCGGTAAGACGCGGGCCGTGATAACCGCGAACCATCTTCACATTGAACTACGCCGACGGCATCCTTTGTCAGTATATGAACGTTTGATACGGTAGGTTGCTTCGCATCAAAATGCAAAAATGTATGATGACGTTTACTACATGATTTACAAACCGAAGCGGAATTACAATTAGAAACAGTATGCGATAAACTCAAACAATTTAAGCAGCCATGTTGCGACTTAATAAAATCGAACCTATCTCTGACAGAAAGGGCATTTTTAAATTTGTTACAAAGATAAAGTTGTAAATGATCGGTGCCATCACATAACGCACACTTTTGTGATCTCAAGCTAGTCGACGGTTCGTTGCGTGATACGAACGCCTTATAAGTATTTTGTGAACGCAGGGCAGGCTTATTACCAGTCACTAAAGAACGTGAACTAGAATTATTATTATTAGAACGTTCCAAAATCTTGACCTGATCTTGAATAAAAGAAATTAAATCTGTATAAGAAGGAATTTCAATATTTCTAACTGATAACTCAAATGCTTGAATAATTGTTGTGTCAAGTTTTCTCAAGCCACAATATAATAATAAGAAGTCAGTCAAATCTGAAATGTCTAATTGTTTTAATGCGGAAATCGAAGCGGAATAATTTTCAACAAACGAATCTAAACTATTTTTTGAATTATTGCAATTCTTTAATTCAAAAATATTATTCAAATAATGTGTGCCTAATGCGCGTTTATCTTGGAATTTCTTGACTAAACTATTCCATATTATGTCATAAGTGTCACCGGTAGGTACGATACCTGCCGTGACCTTTAATGCAGAGTGCGTTAATTTGCCTACTAAGTATTGCACCCGTTGCGAGTTAGACAGTCGAGCGTTGTCATGAATATTCGCCCTAAACGACTCATAAAAAATCGGCCAATTTTCCGTACGACCGTCAAACGAAGGTAATTCTATCGGTGGTAATTTTATGTCTACATTGCCTTTATGCGACCTTTCAGTACTGGGTCGCTCCGATGAAGAATTGACAATAATCCTATTACGTGCACTTTTGATGCGGATATACAAATCTTGACAAGATTCAAAAGCCGAGTAGTCTGGCTTTGCTTCGGAATCCAAGTTCAATTGAATCTCGTTAATGTCATCAATCAAACTTTCATATTTATTAAACAAAGAATCGATCGTTTCCGTCTCAGTTATAAAATTATCCCTTGACCTCGAATCGAAAGTTGAAATATTTTTCGTTAAATCAAATAAATGGTTGAAACGTGCAAATGCCGATTCCTTTTTACATTGTAGCAAAGATAATTTATTTTCTAATTGTTTGTGAGACATTTTATCTTTATACGAATGCAAAAAAATCGAAAATGTAATTTAAAATATTATTTACGAAAATTCATATAAAATTTGTATTTTTCGCAATATGGCGGGAGCGGTGATGCGGTCTAAGTTGAGAGTTATGCCAATAAGTACGCAAATCCTACTCTAACTTAGCAAAAGATATATAATAATTAATTAAATGAATATGCGGAAGCTAGAACAATATCCTAGGCTCTAGAAGGACCAATAAGAAATGATGAAGCGTGTAAATAGCTTATCATGTGTAATATTAAAGGGGGAATTTCGCCAACTTCTGATGAAATGGCGAACTGAATGTTTCACAAATAACTATGGACTGAACATCAACAATCTAGGCAAATAGGTCAGATAAACGTAATCTACGACTCACCCGATGCTTCACCGATCATCAGCCTTCAGGCCTAAAGATGTAGGCACAGCCTCTGCACGCACCAGTCCTGCGATTCTAGATAATCAGCCCAACAGTTGCACCAAACACAATATGTAAAGTCTACAATAGTTTCTCACTTCAAATATATTATGATAAGATGAGATCACGGCGAATAATTTTCAAAATTTCATTTGCGGATATTAATATATAACCGTTGCGGGGCAGCGAGAATAACAGAAAAAAAACCAAGCACGGGAACTTCTCTTTCTTGTCTATCCCAAAAGTGGTGGCACGGCGTAGCGCCTTTTGGCCATCACTCCGAATCACAGAGTCCACACCAGGCGGCATCGCCGAGTACGTCTACCAAACCAGTATGCCAGTATTGTTGATGTGAAAATAGTAAAATATATATATGAAAAAAAATGCGTCACCAAAGCGGTTGAAATTCTTTTCGGCTATCAGTCGCTCGAAGGGGTAAATAATCCAGCGAGGCTAACTTATGGGCGACCCGCACTACGGACACAGCACATTAATCTGGCAGATATAATCAGAGCTCTGCGTACCTAAGTCACTGATAACAATCTTTATATCAAGAGACACTTCACCTTCAAAAGGACCTTTGAAAGGCCTCTACATGGCATTGTTGGCGTGCTTACGGTATAAGAGTTAAAATCTGTCGTTATGTTAGCAGCTTTGCACATATAAAGCGTGATCTGGTATTCCTTATTTGTGCTTGTAAATAATTGTGACATTACCAGATGATACGAGTGGTTTAATGTTTCTTTTTTCTTGCGGCAATGAAATAAAATTGACAACTATTTTTAAGTGCACTCAACGCAAAAGAAACAACGACAAACCAATTTTCTTAATTAACAATTTAAAATGTTGTAATTTATATCGCCCGAGTAGGTAGATGTGTTAAAAATACAAGGAAAGCAAGTAGGTCGCGAACACAGTGTTCCTGCCCGAGGGTAATAAGCATGCCACTATTATCTTGATGCAATGTCTTCACTTTAACTTAAGATATTTCAACACGCAAAAGTTTATTCGTTTTCGTTTCCAATTCTTTGCGGAGCTAAAAAGGTCAAATTTTAAGCTTGACACTGTGAAAGGTGCGTGTGATGTATCACATGTATTATTTTGTTTAAATTATATTAAAGAAATTGTCAATTTGTTCAATATTTCACGATAAATGTTTTTCTGAATAGATGCAATGAACAAAGAGGAAACGTACAAGTATTAGTTAAAGCAACGAACTTGATATTATTCATGACTATTAACGAAGAAGAAAAATACGCTTTATGTGTAATTCTTTTAATTGGTTACTACCACACATAACAAACATATTAATCGCACGAAAAATATTTTCTAGTCAACATGACTGTTTGATTGACAAATATGTAACGCTATAACTCCTTAAATTCAGCCGTTAAACGTATATCAAAGAATAAAATATTTTTATACTTCTGTCTATAATAAAGAAATAGGTAAAATATATTTACTGTTTGAAGACGTACAGCAATTCAGAATTTTTGCTACTTAGACATTTTGCGTTTTATACGTCATGTTCGCGAGGGAATTATTGGTACGCGCACGAGTTTAGCTCAAGTACCTACTTAGCACGCGTGCACTTCACAACTAACTGTCAATCATAGGTAGGCCGTGTAGCAATTAATCATTTCACAAAAAATGGCGCCGCCGCCCCCGATGCAAGTAGAGCGACCGCCGAGCCAATTAAAGCGCCGCTCAAGTGATATAATTGCACTAATATGTAATTAAATCGTAATTTTATTGTAGAGAAACTTTAATTGTGCACCGCGGAAATTCTCAACGCAGCTAAAGGCTCGACGTGGGCTGCGAAATCGATTTTATTGCCAAATGAATAGCATTCAATTTCGATTTAATCTCCAAATGTTAAAAGTCACACATAAAATGTTTATTGTAAAGTATAGTAAATTGCTTTATTTAATAATTATGTTATATGCTCTAGTTTCTTTCTACAAAGCGTACCCTAGTTGCTTATGAAGTTAAATTACAAACTTGCCTCTAGGAACGAGTTAAGCTAAGTACTTGTTTTATGCAAATAAAACACGCGATATTGTGATCCCATCTCGCGATGCAATTAATTATGTATACCACCCACGTTAGAACATAAGATTCAATGAAAATGAATTTTCTAAATACCAATAAATAATTACTAATTTCAATGTTTGCTACTGATCAGAAATTAATATATATTTGTTATTTGCTTTCAATATTGAAACTTGACTATCAATTTCGAATAGGTTGTCGTGTAAAACGGCCAAATGCGAGTTGAGCTCGCTCAATAAGGGTTCCGTCCGTAGTACAATCTCTTTTAAGTAAATAGGTATATAAGTTCCTAAACTATGCACACATTTACGATATTCAGATTTTTCCTTAATATGTGCTGTAAGACCTTACTTCTTACCAAATTTCATGATTTTAAATCAACGGGAAGTACCAGGTTTTGCTTGCACTATGATAAATCG
Organism: Schoenobius gigantellus; assembly: GCA_963935595.1. Lineage (NCBI taxonomy): Eukaryota > Metazoa > Arthropoda > Insecta > Lepidoptera > Crambidae > Schoenobius > Schoenobius gigantellus. The sequence continues at coordinate 15,186,900 of OZ012551.1, read as the reverse complement.
CAAAATATGTGAAAATATGCATTATAAACAGTCATCTTCTGATCGCGTTTGATTTTTTCACAGCTGAAAGGGACCCTAGAATATTACCCGAATATTGTAACAACTTTCAGCTTGATATATCTTTGCTAGTTTTGACAGACAGACGGACAGGTGTACAGGCGGACAGACGTACAACCGCACTGAAAAAAATTGGTAGCTTATCAAGTTAAAATTTTGCTTGTATGAGTAGAATATAATAAAATTAATCATCAACATTTTTAAAACTACAAACCACAAATGATTATGACAATCAATTTGAAATGATTGAACGCTTAATAAGAAAAACATATTCAAAACAATAAAGTTTCTTATTTAATTTTGGTGACGTCACCTTTGTAAACATTTATAATTGTTAATTCTAATAAGTTAAAATGATTAATCATATCAAGTTTTGCGACTTGCCAAAAAAGTGATCAAGTTCTTAATAAAATCCACAAACATCATAGTGACATTAAAAAGTAATCTTACTACGGCCAACCAACTATACTTTATTACTGTAATCATGCACCTTTGTGCGCTCGTATATAAATAAGTTACATGAATGAAGGTAACACATTCTTGATACATATTATCAAACATTTTTTTCAGTGCGAGTGATTCTACAATAAAGGTTCCGCTTTTTCCTTTCGGGGTACGGAACCCGAAAAATGAAAATGACATATTTTTCAAGTTAAACTTAACTTAACTTGTCTATTAACTTGTCTATTAGATTTTTTAAGATTTTAAGTGTTTATTTGTACAAATGTAATAATTAAGTCAAAGTTACTTAACAACTATTTTCTTCCAAAATTTTTATTATCTTTCACTAGTCTTGTATAGTACATGTACGATGTACGAATAGGTTACGTTACCCGGCACTAGTACAGTGCCGTTAGAGTAAAGAAGCGTTACCAAACGCGAACTCTTTATCTGAGGTAACGTGCGCTGCAGTGTGTTCAACGCTAGGAAATGACGCATCTAGCAAAAAACACGGAAACTTTAGCAGCACTTACAAAAATTTCACCGTATTTAGTATGGAGCCGGGACTTAGAATATTTTTTAAAATTTCAACCCTGCATAATTTCAAGAAACATATATTATTTACAAAAATGCTATATATCTCGAAAACATCGGAGCTAAAAATAACTAAATTTTGGCCCTCTAATACACAGCTAATGAGGACTCACATAATGGACTTATCAAAATATGGTCAAGGGTGGGTTTGACTTTTTTACTTTACTAAATTTTGATTTTTATATGAAGTGTAGTCCAGTTTCCACCTTGTGTAGCAAAGAGAGATGGAACATTTTAATTGAACTCATCCATACTAAATACGTTGAAATGTTTGGAAGTGCTGGCTCCATACAACAATCAGTTGATTTTTTCTTCTTTTTCGAAAAAGTCTATCTTTTTTGATAACTATGATTTTCTGAAATTGCGTGTATTTAGTCTATAATCTATATTGCTCTGAACAATTTTCTTAATGTTTCAATAAATATTCGTACTTATTAGGACGGTACTATTTATTGTATCAAAAGTGGTATAAATCCACGGTACTAATAATATTAATAGCACGAATAAGCTGTACTAGTACCTTACTTGTTCTGTACGATTACGGTTCGATCCCAATAATGTACGAATAAGGACAAGACTATCTTTCACTACGAAATCCGTAGCTTTTGTAGCAGAATCGTTAAAATCATAGGAAGTATGTAGCCTTTTTTAGTTGTACTAAGCGAGTCTCTGCATTACCGCATTGAAAATCTATCTATTTATCCTTTGTTTATTCATACGAGTATATAGGTATGAACATTTTCATTATATTCAATGAATCTGATATCGCATTTACATGACTTTTAGTAGCAAGTACACATAAAACTACACTAGAATTACAGTGTTACTGTCAATAAGTTAACTTAAGCAATTCCACCGCAATTACAAGTAATATTTACTATTTCCCTGTTTTTTACTATTTGCGCATCGCTCAACAGTCTCAGTGCTCGCCGACTGCGAGGCGAATGAATTGATTAAAAACATTTGTATCCATACTAATTACCTACGCAACTGTGAACATTCATAGCGAGTCGTTGAATGTCACCGTAATTACAACTCCAACTTTGTTATGAATTGCCTAGTATTCTGCCTTATGAATCAGACAGATGCATAAACTTCCTTGTCTCATAAAGGTAAGGATTATTTATCGTTCACTCGTTCGAAGCGTATTGCTTCAAGGTTCGGTGTTCGGCTAAATTGTATTTAATCTAAAGCCTAAATTATTTAGATTAAATAGATCAAATCAAACGTATCAAATTTATAATGTAATGATACATTTGATTTACAATCGTTTCCGTCTCGTATATTGATGTTTTTATAATGGTATGTAGCGATATCAATAAGCTCGAATCAATATACCTCCTTAATAGCCATTCCAAACAACAATAACCGAGAGAAGTGTTTGAGAAAGATTTCAACCCTTCCACACAAACGATGTGCCAAAACCGAAATAGTAATGACAATAAAATCCATGCAATTGATATAATTTTATGTAGCCATTGGGGCCCTTAGCATTCGAGCGGTGTGTAATGTATGTAAGGGGGCATCGGGGGTAAGAGGATCAGGGGACAGCGCAGGGTGCGTCTGACATTGAAGAAGTGCCAATAACCAGGGTATAAACAGGGGGTCGGCGTGGAGGGCGTTACTTCAGTACGAGATCGGAATATTTTGCCGGGGCCGGTATGGCGGCCTAAACAACGGATTACAATGCCGGCTGGCGACTTCGGGACGATACCGATCTCGGCCTACTTGATAAATTGTAAAGCTGTACAAAATTTATAGCTGTTACGTGCTTGATCACGCGGCAAGACAATATCCACCCGTTGCTAGAGACTGATATTGAACTTATCTCGCCTCCGAAACTGTTATAAGACCTGAGTTGGTATTAGTTATTCGATAGATTTAGGTGATAGATAAACAAAGACATGATCAATGAAGCAGTTTAATGTTATGAACTTTAACTTTTTTCATACGCTCTCAATGGCGATGAGAAAGAATACTTTACACGATATCAAATAAGGAAATATCAATATTTCGTTGCATAATATCCATACGTTATGCATTATAATGCAATAAAACTTAATAACTTCGAAAAATATTCAATGCTCATCAAATGAATCGACTTACAAATCACACTAACGTGTTGCTCAAGAGTTTTTCTTGTCCAAACGCGGTATTAGCACCAAAGAGAACATAATGGAGGCAATAAATTCTCCCCTAAAAATTGGTCACCCTCGAACTAGACAAAAATGACCAGAACACATCGGTGTAGCCTGGCAGCCGATAAAACATTCAGTTTATGGGGTGTCATATTTACATTCGGGAGATATCGACGCGACGTGGGAATACAGATAAGTACTTATTTCGACCACAGTGGGGACAATATGTTTCTATTTTTGTCAATCCAACTTCGTTCGAACTTGCACATAACTCTGAGGCTAATCTGGACAGGGACGTGTTGTGTGGGAGACTTTAGACCACACTACAGGTAATGTGTAGGTAGCATTATTGTATCTCAATAGATCGAATTGTTAACTTTCCAATTGAAGCACATGATGTTCACGTGGTAATGCGCTCAAACAAACCGTAGACTTAATCCAATTATCGAAGCAATCCAATTAAACAAAGCCCTCCCATACGGGTGCTAATTGATTGGCCATAAATAGGGATTAGACTTATTGGCTGCTGCATAAATAAATTCACCCTGCAGAAACAACGTAACTCCTGATAAAGGCTCTGCTTAGTAGATTTGCTGAATGAGTAGAGCGGTGCTGAGCCATACGAGTGATTACAAGCCCTATTACACCGCAGTAAAGTTGGTGTTAGCGCACATCGTACACGACATAGCTTAACGTTACACGTACGAGCTCAACATAGACGTGTGTAATCTTCGGCTATATTTATACGAAACAGGCGCGAAAACGCCCCAAATGGTGGCTCAAGATTAGTCGGCGTAACGCCGTGAGCGAATAGCGATGCTACCAAATAAAATGTTTAGGGTCATTTTGGCCGAAAACGAGCGTGGCTAGCTCACCGAAATGCCAATAGGCCTATTTTACCCGAGGGGAGTATACCCATAAATTGTTGGCCGCAAATTTGCAATCCTATCTTTTTTGGCCCGGTGAGGGAGGCCCACATTAACATAACTGTATGTCGGGCAATTCACCTTGTAGCTTTATGAATATAAGCGTACGCATCGGTGGAATTCCGCCGGCGTTTTACGTTTGGTACGCGCCTCGCGAGTGTGTCTTGTGTAAAAAATATATACGCGGCAATTCGAGACGTCATAACAATACGTGTCTTTTCGTTTTCGGGGAACACTCACGATAATTGTCGACTCCGTTTGTTTCCCAACGACGACGAGCGAGTTTTCGTACGCTTCTTTTTTACATAGGCAATGTGAAGTACCTATTTTCTTTCCTCTTATTCGTAGCCCTTAAATATTTTGAAATCCAATTTTCAGACAAACATGCAAGAAGGACACTGAACTAATATTTACGTAGCTTAGCAATCAATGATTATTTTAACGTCTTAAAAATAACAATAAAATAATTTTAAACCTAATAAGTACCTACCCCTTAAACTTGAAAAAAAAGTTATGAATGAAATTTTTCGGACTGAAATAAAAGCCTGCGAGCCCATTCATAATTCACTCCCCTCTCAAGATTAACCGCCAAGGAGTTTTAATGAATAGCAACTGGATTAATTTTTAATTATAACTGCCTTTTATATAGGAGGCTTCAGCGTCCGTGAGAGGCTTAATCACTGGACCTATAAATGGGGGGAGGCGGAATATTAAACGCATTCTTGAATTATGAGGACCCTTTAATTGCAAGATGGCTGCCTCTGTACTTAATATCAACGATTTGTAATGCTCGAGTCGGCGGGCGTGCGTGATCTTACAAATATTTGCGCTCAGTGTCGCTGTAGAGATGGTGGAGAATTTTAAAGAAGATTGGAAATGCTTCAGCTAAGTGTATTAATTTCAGTATTTCTTATACCTCACTGAGTGTGAATAAGACATACTTTGCCTTGCAAAATTCAAATAGCTGTAGCGTCAGCTAAAATTTATGTCATTACTGATTTTTATTTTATTACGTGACGATAAATTACTAATATCTTCTGTATGAATTGAGGTCTATTATTCATTAATTTAATTAAAATCACATTGTTAGAAGTATTTTAAATTAAAATCAGTTGAATAAACCTAATCGAAATTTGAAACTTTACGTCAACATCGTTTGGAACGTTAACTACAAGAACGGAGACACGTGTCAAAAAAAACAACAAGCAGATAAAGCTAATTGATCACCCCCGTACACTTGAAAGTTGTCACATCACATCAATTAACCAAACTGTCGCTGTTCATAACGAAGCAACTATAAGACAATAATGGCCGCTATACGAGGGCAGCTTAAACACCTCAGGCATGACACGGCCGGTAGTTTACTCCCTCCCGACATTTCAAGTTTTAGGACCTATTTGGCCCTTGGAATAGGGTTCGCGTAATTAAAACGCTTTTAACTTACAATTATGAAGTATGAACAGCGCTTCGCTTGTTACATTAACCGTTTAAGTCAAGCAAGCCGAGGACAGGTGATGTATGTATGTACTACGATATAAAGTTAATAGAGACAGAGCGCCGCTAGCGAGCTTTATGAAACTGTTTTTTGCCTTTAACGGCTTTCGTAAATAAAAGAAGCAAGAACACAGATTTCATATTCAATATCTTTGAACTATGTATACCTACTTATCTATCACCACAAAAATATAGTTAAATAATGGAATAATGGTATCATTTATAGAAAGTATATATAAAATCAAATTGTGTTAATTTTATAAGTTAAAATGATTTCCTGTTCTCGTTTTTCGAAAGTGCGTATTAGTAGTTTTAAGCAATTACAGAATAACCTTGACTAACGTTTAAACTAACCCTAATCAGTGGGGCTAGCACGCAGGAGAATCGAAAATTTTATTAGCGCTACGGCGGTGAGTAGCAGAACTAATAAAATTGCCATACAAACTCCTCGATTCGAATTTCGATTCAAATTTCGATTCTCCTGCGTGCTAGCCCCACTGTTTTGATTACTCATTGTATCTACAGGCTAACTACATTATCTATTTATTTCATTTTATATGTTAACTACTAATGAACTACAATTTTAATTCATATTACAAAAATAATAAGATTTTCACTGCACAAATACTTTAATGTGTTTGTTGGTTGTATTCCTAGTAACCAATTAAAGTACTTGGGAAAATATCGTAAATTTTCGTATGTTTAACAACAGTGAAGCGGCCCGCATTAATTTTCAATGAAAGCAATTAAGTTGTATTGTCTGGGAATATTTAACGTACGCCATAAATTATTTAGTCCAATTCATAATTGCACGATAGAGTGAATGAGTGAAGCTTGGGCTTGCATACGGACAAATCAAATTTGCATGCTGATGACCCTTTACCGCCGCTCCCCCTGCCTGTCTGGACATGGTGGTGGCCGCCATATTTGCCGCGTTGTCCGGAGGGTGTGGCTCACAGTATCCCGGTTGATCCCAAACATTGCTGGATGTCTCCCAATTTCCGAACAGCTGGTGTAGGGTCAACTTTTGTTTTTTTTATTTTTTATCATTTTGTTGTTACTTGTTTTTGCATACATCTTAATTATGGTTGGGTTGGGGTGTATGCATACTGATTAAGTATTTAAATGCTAATATCCTACTAAATTAGATTTTTAATCAGTTTCCTGGTCAATTAACTTTTTGTTTTAGTTGACGTCAATAAGTGTCTGTAGAGATCTAGGTGTATTAAATTAAGATTTTTGAGGTTGAGTATTCCTGTCAGAAATTAAATGCCAATCACTCTCCTAGTACTTTGTTGACTAGTATTAGCCTAAATACACACATCAAAAGTGTCTAGGGATCAACATGTATTTTTGCAATAACTTTTCTCCTGATTGATATTAATTAAAATTTTCTTTAAGGATTCATCAAATAAAGTGTTTTCGTTTGTCACAGTAACGATAAACCAAGTCACCTTTGCATTAATAAAGAAATTTGCCATTTTCCTAATAAAGGGATTTTTGACATTTGAACCACTAACATTAAAGTTCGAAAAAAAGACTGAAATAACAGTTTTCTTTAAAATTTTATTGGGTAACTTAAACAATTAATAATCCGTGTTTCCACCGCGAACACTAACAACACAAGAACATCGGTTTGGCATACTCAAAATGAGTTCATCCAAATCACGCTGTGGAATGGCCGCCCATGTTCGTTGCAACAACAAAAAAAGGTCTTCTTGCGACTGGATACCCCATATTTGGCAGAGCTCTTCTCTGTAGCATATCCCATGCATGCTCAATCGGGTTCAAGTCTCGCGACTGAGCAGGCCAGGGCAGGACATTGATGTTAGCTGCGGCGAGAGTCTGTCTTACAACTCTTGCGGTGTGCGGTCGTGCATTATCATGCATTAACTGAAATAAGGGACCGATTTGCACTTGTAGAGGAACGATGACGTCTGATACAATCGTCTCAGCATAAATTTGAGCGTTGAGGTTGCCTCTGATCCAAATCAACTCAGTTCTTCCGCCGATCCAAATACCCGCCCATACCATGATGGTTCCACCAGTATAAGGATGGACTTCCTGGCAGGATTTTAATCGCTGTTGGCGTCCAGGGGTTCTCCAGTGTCGTATACGTCTTGTATCCGGTCTCATACCAAAACGAGACTCATCAGAAAAGCACACGAAACGCCATTGTTCTTCTGCCCAATTTCTGTGTTCAAGAGCCCATTGATATCGAATCCTACGATTGTGCATTGCTATAGGTGGTACCCGTAGCGGTCTTCGGGAATGAAGGTTCACTTCATGCAAGCGGTTTCTGACTGTTTGGTCGCTAATTAAGTTCCCTGAAGAGTGATGAAGCCTCACGGCTAACATCATGGCGGTTATTGTTGGAGCTCTTCGAGTTAAGATTTGAATGTATCGGTCTTGTCTCCGTGTGGTGCAGCGATACCGTCCTCCATGGCGCTCAGCCACGGTACCAGTGCTTCGGTAACGTGTCCAAAGTCGACTGATAACACTCTGACTTGTATTCAGAGCTAAAGCCACAGTACGTTGCCGGGAACCAGCTTCTATCATTCCCACGGCTCTGAGCATTTCTTCCTTGCTTAAATGACGTCGCCGCTCCATAATAACGTTGGTTTTAATCAGTAGTAGGGAAACAGTAGCACTAATAATGTCTTCAATGCGTTGTATGTTTTTATAGGGAAAATATTGACAGCTGATTTTCATCTTTTACTCGAATTTGATTGACAGTTCCTGATTCAAATTATGTAATGCACCAAAAAGGATCCATATAAATTTATAAAATCATAAATTTATTACAAAGCCACATCTCAATCTCAAGAAATCCGCATAAAAATGCTTGATCCCTAGACACTTTTGATGTGTGTATAATGATTGAATGTATGATTTTTTATTTATTAGTTTATTATCAAGCAATTTAGGTCCATAGATTTATATCTTACAAACTAACATAGGTATACATAATATATAACAATTTGGTTAATGTAATACAACTACTTAAGTTTTGCGAGATTATTGTGAAACTGTGTTATGAAATGTAATTGTAATAAATTAATCGTAATAATAAAAGACTTATAAGCGATGTTAGTGAAGTAAATTAAATATTTGCCGTATTCCGCGGCATGCCGATGGTGTTAGATAACCGTCCCCGAAATCGCCTAAGCACCACGCCCTTTGGCCAGAAGTTTTTCTTTAAGAAAGTGTCCAGCGCGATGTTCAACACCACAAATGTTAATTGTGGCGCGACTCTAGTGATAGTGACTCAGAACGAAGTTGGCCTCATGAATCACTCTACTGCTCGTTTTGAACTTATTGCATATACGACTCGTGTTTGCTGCTATAAAACTATAAAAATAAAGGTGAGGCTCTTTAGCTATTTACATTTCATAACACCAGGTATCAGACGAAACACCCTTTTCTCAGAGATAATGTACCTCATTTTTTCCTCTGAAACTCTACCTAGGTACCCCCGCACATTAGAGGGTATATTCTTAAAAACATTCGCACATCTCGCTCGGAGGGCGGGGCGAAATTATAAAATACAACAACACCGTTCCTCCCTTTGGTTTTTTAAAGGTATCTGTTAGGGCGCGGGTAGATACAAAAAGGGAATGCACCTGTTCCCTTTTGCGTTCACTTAAAGTTCATTTTGAATGAATTTCACACTAACGTCAGTAGGTATAAGGTACTACGGTATTCAAATTCGCCGCGCCACAGGGGAAACTAATTCGTTTTAAATTACGTTACGATATTGCGTTTGGAGTTAAAATATTGCCATAGTAAACGGAGAGGGTTGGAATAAAATATGTGAAGGTACTCAGGTTGGCGCACAATTAGATTATCTATTAGACACGCACTTGTGTCAGAGATTTACTATCTACAAAATATATTTAAATCAGTACAATATCTTTAGGAGCACGTGCAACGGCCCCAACGCCTAAAAGGAAAAGTTGACATTCATGTATATTCATTAACAGATGTGTCTAAAGTACACATTGTTGCCCTAGTAAATTAGTATTTTAATGATTTCATCTGATTTTATGTAAAAGCCTACCCAAAACCAATTCATACTCTAATATAAAATGTATTAAGTTGGTTATGTAAGTAGGTACATAAAATTGAAGTGTCTGTTTGTAATGTCAAAATAACAAGTTTTTACTAAATGGGTATGAATGTAGATCGGGCACCAATAACAAAAACACAGTAAGGTACAGGCGCCAATGATGGCCTGCTTAATATTTGAAATCATTTAAAATCATTCGGTTAAGGTAAATAAAGCAAAATCATTGATAAAAGTGTAATGTATTTATCTGCGAATCAAAATAATATAGAATATACGTCTCTTCTAGCATGGTATTTGAAAATAAACATTAAAAAAATACTTAAGCAATGGGCCATGTTAAGAAGTACGTCCCTCAAGAAAGCCCGCAACATACCAATTAAAATATCTGCTTTAGCGATATTTAAAAGCCATTCTTTTCTAGTATTTATCATAAAATACAAGTCTAATTATACTTTATTTAAAAAAGTAAATAAATAACTCAAATTTTGGCTTTGGGCCATCTTAAATCTACCGACACTAAAAATTGAAATAAAAGACATAAAAACCTCTATATTATTAATCACAATTCTAGAGATCAAGCAAAAGAATTAACTAGTAACAAAATAAAAATGAATCAGTTCTTTTATTTGGCTTTTTTTTACTTTTTGTTACGTGGGCTCTCTTAGGGATACTGAAAATTAAAATTAATGTACTTGTTTCAAAAATCAACTAATCAATCTCCTGCATTAATTATTTGTATGTACTTTTACACTAATAATAAAGATAACAATATTCTTGTTAAATAAAATCTAAAAGAATCAATAATCAACATTATAAAATTATTTATGTAAGTACTTAAAATATTATTTAATAGTCGCAAGAAGGCCCGGCTGGAAGGGCCATGTTAAGGAAATATGTAGTGGGCCATGATAGGAAAATGCTCTGAGTTCAGTTAAGACTAGAAAAAATACACGAAACACCGATTATTAAAAGAAAATACCTGTAAATGAATGTGATATGAGTTAACTATGAACTCTCATTAGTTAAACCGAAAGAATTTACTCTAAATTCAACTATTTTTAAAAAAGATTCCACGATTGAGGTTATAACACGCGCACAGTATGGTCACGACGCAGTAAACTGCCATCCTCTCATTTATTGGTGTTGCGCTTACAATAAATGACACGTGCCCTTTTGTCTATGGTCACTGCCACATATACCCGCCAAATTTGAAATGGTTTGGTTAACGATGTCTGTATTTTTTTTGAAAGTGGGCTATGTTGGGAAACAGGCCATCATCGGGCACACCACCTTATACAAATAAATAAAATTGAAGTGTCTGTTTGTAATGTCAAAATAACAAGTTTTTACTAAATGGGTATGAAAGTAGATCGGGTACCAATAACAAAAACACAATTTAAAAAATTTGTTTCTGTCTGTCTGTTTGTTCCCGCTAATCTTCGGAACAGCTGGACCGATTTTGACGGGACTTTCACTAATAGATAGCTAATTATATAAAGTATAACATAAGCTACTTTTTATCAAGTTCTTAAAAAAATGCCTACAAAAATCAAAATAATGCCAAAAGTTACTATTCCACGCGGACGAAGTCGCGGGCACAGCTAGTTATACATAAAAACAAAACTACGTGAAATTTGATGTACATTTTGGGTTATATTTTTAAAAATAAAGGTGATTGTTGGCAGCTGGCCGGTGAGACAATTGTTTATAATACCAGAGTATATTTATGTCTAAGAGTCATTCGCGTTCTGACTATTGGATTGTCAACGGTAAAATTATATAACTCATATTTTTTATTTGTAATTAATATTAAGTATTTGTTCTAATATATATATATATATATATTTATAAAATCTCCGAATTTCATTTATCAGTACAGTCCAATTCATCGATCAGGAACAGTGATCAATTTTTTACAATTTAAATAACTTAGAAAACCACTTATTCCGTTCAACATTAACAAGCAAATAAAATAATTCGCTTTGATGTAGTTTTGCGCATCAGGCGTGCTCTAAATCGCTTATAATGTATATTTCCAAACTGCAGAATTGCTTTATTTCCCATTACACAATTGGCTATTGAATATTACAAGTACAACGTTTCTCAAATTCCGTTTAAAACATTCAGAACCCGTCCACCCACAGTCTTAATTTATGACTTGTAGCAGTATAAACTGTTATCGCAACACGTTTGTACTGTTATTCAACCCGGCACATATTTTATTAGTTTTCATACATAAAATATCAAATAAAAACTATCACTCTCACACACACCGGAGCACAAAATCTCATTCGCAATAAACGGGAGGAGTCGAAATGGGGACGTTAATAAAGATATAATAATAAATATCCGAGCAAGACCTTTAGGGACTGGAATTAAACTGAGGGTAGGAAAATTGCGAGAATCCCCAAGGAGGTGGGTGAGCGACAGCTGCGGGGCCTAATGCCCTTTCTATTTATCAGCGATCGGAAAACTGAGCAGATATACGTGGAACAGATATACCGTGTGCGATATTACATTCCATATACGACGACGCGTCATACGAGCCAGATGCGTTGACATGACAACCAAACGATTAATGTCATAATCTAAGCACCGGCTCCCAGTCAAAATTACACCGTACACCGTACGTGCTACCTCGCAGATTTCACGAGCCGGTCCCGATTGACTAAACCCGGTGTAAATATGATTTAGTGTTAATAAAACTAGCATACAAAACACGAATTAATGGCGCTATTGCTTATAGGCATGATCGTTGCGTAAGACGCGATGACAATCTCTGTTTTATGGAGGAGGCCATCGTAAATGTCTATTAATATGAATGGGCTCCAATTACTTTTACGATTCGCGTTTTGTTGAGAGACGCTCTGAAAAAAGTTTACGACTGTGCGCCCCTGGTCTCTGATTATGCCTTGAGGGTGTGAGGCTATTGGGACCGACGCGTGGACAATCAGGGCGCCGGCAGATGGCTCACGAACAGCACACCTGTCAAGCTTAGCCTTTCAGTCATACTTTTAATATTATTATAGATTGAATTGTAATGACTCCATTCGTTCTTTCATTGCTACTCGTATAAATAATAATGTACGTAAAATAGATCTTTTTATAGTCAATTGTACCTACAGTCGACTATAAGAAGAGAAGATAGATACAAAAAAAATATAATTTACAATAATGTAAAGCCACTATACATGTTTTTGTAATTTTAACCTAGACTAATTTGCTGCCGCTTAAGGCAAGGGCCACTTCACGAAATATAGCTTTAACTGCCACTTTAACAAGTTCGCGATTGACAACGTTCCTATAAATTAAGACATTTATTTCATTTTTGGAATACTAGATCGATTGTAAAAATCTAACCGATTATTGTGAGTCAACAATAAAATAAAACTCCGTTTCATGAAAAACTCATAGTTGTTATTTAATATGCAAATCTTTATAGTCCTCTAGGAGCTTAGAAACACATAACAAAATCTGTATACCTCCTACCAAAAAACTACATTATTTACCAGTTAATACATCTGCCTAATCCGTGGCTTAAGCCTCGGTTTAGTCAATCTTTGCTGTTGTCTCTTGCCATTTTCCAAAAAAAAAATCATAAGTAAGAAAACAACAAAACATAGATCTACTAAGTCAGGTTTAGATATTTTTATTTTAAATTATTAATTATTTTAAATTATTCTTGATTATTATTTTAATTATAATGTATATTGCAAAATTGACAACATAAATGCTTATACATATTTAGGTTTTTTTCTTTTCCGTTTACATTAGGTATTTCTTTGTGTTTTTCAGTCTATGGATTTTTTTGTGTAAAGAGTAGAATTCTTTATCATTTCTTTACATCGAAAGCTCAAATATTTGTAATTTTAGTTTTGATGAACGCAACGTTGTATACAATACATTTTCTTATTGTATTAACATTCAATTTTTTTTAATAACATTCGATACACCCTAAGAAATTGAATTCAAACATAACTGATAAGACAAGAAAACATTAATCTTACAATCTTTAATGTTTTATATGCAGGTAAATACCTTTACCAGGTATATTGGTTTAACTACATGTTGAAATGACACCGGATTATTTCGTCATTGGCAAAAATGTATTGAAAATGAAAATTATTAAAGAAATTTCCTCAATATACAAAACTAAGATAATTGTTGATACCAAAAATTTTCTTTCAATATGAACGTTTTTAAAAAGTTCATTATTAATATACGTTTTTGTTATATAGGACATTAGAAACGCGAACGTTGGCTGTAAGAAGAATACGCGCCGTGCGTGACTCACGCGTTCACGGGTACGGCCGCCGAACGTAAATCTCACATGCAGCCGACAATACGACAAGGAACATCTGAAACACACAATAACTACCATTCAAAGAAACGGAACGCGTCGACCCGAACGACTATATGCCAATAGCGAACGTGCCAACTTCCTCCGGCAGCAGGCAGCGGTCCGGGCCGGTCTATCACACAATACGACCCGCTGAATGCCTCTTATTACACTTTTATCGGCCGTATCAGTCATAAAATGCTAATGAACGAGCGTTTCGGACCAAACATCCGAGCGCGAGATTCAAATGACGGCATAAACCGTAACCCGAAGTCGTCACTTCGGCGAAACGTAATCGTAATAGGTCTACGCTTCGAAAACAACGCAACCCGACCGTCCTCAACGGCCGGCGAGATAGCGCGATGTTTTAAAAGCTCTATTATTGTGCGAACGATAGTATACAGCATACCTACTCCAGCCGCCATATAGCTTCTTTGTGAAAAAAAACCGTTATACTTGTTGCCTGTGAATGGGATGTGTTTGTTTTTGAGCAAGAAAAATGTTTTTGATGTATTAATTCTTAGGTTTGTGCCGTGAATAAAAACAAAAATAATGAGATTATGTCACACATTATCATGGTCTGGACTTTCACATCTGCTTATTCATTAATCCAAGTTCATATATGAGAACAGTCTTGTCAGTAATTTTCAATCAGGCTTTAGACCTGGCCACAGCACAACTTCTGCTCTCCTTAAGGTTACAGGGGACATTAGAACAGGCATTGAGGATAACAAGGTTACTGTCCTAGTATTAATTGATTTCTCAAATGCCTTTAATACAGTTAACCACGATATTCTACTCGCCATGTTGTCTTCTCTAATGATCTCTGATGAGGTCGTGCAGTGGTTCTCATCCTATCTTCGTGAACGCCAGCAATCAGTTTTAAGTGACAATTCTTCATCTTCTTGGTGTAATCTAGACTCTGGCGTTCCTCAAGGCGGCATTTTATCTCCTCTTCTGTTTTCAATTTTTATAAATTTTATCACTCCTATACTTCGCTGTTCGTATCACCTGTATGCTGATGACCTTCAGTTGTACCAGCAAGCAAACCTTGACTGCTTAAATGATGCCATTAACAAACTGAATATAGACCTCCAAAACATTAAGCTGTGGTCCGATAAGTATGGAGTTTTAGTCAACCCTTCAAAATATCAGGCTTTGATCGTTGGCAGTCCGCGGATGATTGCTAGAGTTCCCAATGCTTATCTTGAACAGATTACTTATGATAGTATTATTATCACGGTAGACAGTCATGTTAAAGATCTTGGCTTGTATATTGACTCTACGTTAAGATGGCAAGTTCAGGTGAGTAGTATCTGCAAAAGAGTTACTGGCATGCTACGATACCTTTATCGGCTTAAGAATCTTCTGCCGTCAAACACCAAGGCGATGTTGGTTCAAAGTCTAATATTTCCCTTAATCGACTATGGTGATGTGTGCTATCTTGACTTAAATGTGGATCTCTTGAATAAAATAGACCGGCTGTTAAATAACTGCATTCGCTTTGTGTTCAATCTTAGGAAGTATGATCACGTTTCCACCCACCGCCATAGTCTATGTTGGATGCCCATTCGACAACGCCGTAAGATGAGGGGCTTTAACCACTCTTTTCTCCTTACTCCATTCCCCGAATTCACCTACTTATCTCAAATCCCATTTCGAATACGTATGTACATCTCATGATAAAAACCTTCGTTCTTCGTCAAATCGACTACTCACGTGTCCATCCCATCATACAGATATTTTCCATTCCTCCTTCTTCGTTCAATCGATTCTCTCTTGGAACACGCTCCCTCTTGACATTAGAATGTCCACTAGTCCGTACGCTTTCAAGAAGCGGTTACGTAAATGGTTGTCGGGAGAACTTCAATCACGTTAGGTTGTAGATTTATTAACATGTATCCTACTTTTTGATTCATTAGTATATATTAATGTTTATATATATGTATGTGTATATATATTTCTATACATATTATATATGTAATAATGTTTATTAGTTTATCAATTAATATTATTCGTTTCATATCTATTTTGTTAATTACAAAAAAAATTCTTTTGTCAAAAAATTCTTGTGCATCTACCACAACAGTCTCTCAACCACCCTAAGGTTGACTGGTAGAGAATGCCTAAGGCATTAAGTCCGTCTTTGTACTTCTTTTGTACATAAAGAATAAATAAATAAATTAACACTTAATGTACTGTGTACAAAGGTGGACTATATGCCATGGGCATTCTCTGTCGGTTGTTCTTTGAGTGATACAGGGAACCTAGAGTAGATGATAAAAATAGAAAAATAAACAGCAATTCACAATTAGCTACGTTAGGATTTCGCTACATACCTATACGATAAGAAAACATTTGGTTCATATCTCGCCTGATGGCGAACGATAACCTCAACAACAGAGGAACTAGCTATTTTTATTGACAATTTTCGACGTGTATTCTTACAGCAATAGTAACTTTTGCAATCATTCTGAAAATGCACTGTAAATACAATATTTAGGTAAAACTTGATATAAATTATTACAGAGAGATGAAAGGGATGTAGTGTAGAGTATACTAATAGCAGAACAATACGGTAGAAGTTATCGCTTACAATCAAATGGACCTTATAAGAAAGCTCAATGTAACACAAAGAGCAATGGAGAGAGCTATGCTCGAGGTTTCCCTACGTGATCGAATCAGAAATGATGAGAACCGTAGAACAATCAAAATCACTGACATAGCCCAGCGAATTGCGTGGTAGTGGGCAGGGCACAGCTCGCAGGATTAATGGACGTTGGGACGGAAAATTCCTCAAGTGGCGGCCACGTACAGGAAGACACAGCATCGGTAGACCCCCCCAGAAGGTGAGCCGACGGTCTGGTGAAGGTCGTGGAAATCCGCTGAATGCGAAAAGCACAGGAAAGACTCGGAGATCCTTGGGGGAGAATTATGTCCGACAGTGGACGTCTTTTGGCTTAAATGATAATGACGACGATGATTGTAGATGCAGCATGGTGCCTTTTTTTTCTCGGGGGGAAATGCGTGACCGTACCGTACCCGCCGTTGGCTAGACGGCGAGCGTATGTGGGACTGTCCCGGCAGAGTGCCAGGCCTACCCACTTAAACCCCCGGTGTTCTCCCTGCCCTTTTGGGCGCGCTAGGTAATTTATTATACTTTCGAAGATACGGCGGCAGGTTTGCGCCGTTGCTGCGGCGGTAGTGAGTGACTTCACGTCACGTTGAATAGGCTAGATGACTAAAAAAATTTTTTTTGCTTTAATAGAAGCTCATTTATATAATAAACAGAAAGAAAAAAACGGTTTTCGAATAACTATAAAAACAACCAAGATATAAGGTATTAAAGATTTTTCTCCATCTCTTTCTAGCAAAACGACAATTTACAAGGAGGTTATTATGGCCGTACTCAACGATGACGTCACGGTTGATGTCGGATCTCTCTGTCTGATCGCCTTCAAATTAACAACTTAAAATGCTTGTATCTAATGTATTTCTAAGCCGATTTTAATTCTAATTTCACAGGACTGCATCTTTTTCCACGGTATTTTAATATTTAATGACGAGACGTAAAAATTTGAATTCAGTCATCATCCCAATTCTGTATGGGCGTAAAAACATACTACCTAAGCTTTACTGTTTGTGAGTTTATGTACGTACATTCTTTAATGAAACAATTATGTTACATTTGAGACTTATGTGACAACGAAAAGAAATATTTTTGTTTTACTGAACTACGTTATATTTTTAAAATATTTCTGAAATGATTAAAACCAATTTATTTCTTTAAATATACAGACAATCTTATTTTAACACATATCTAAATATAATTATATTTTATACATTTTGAATAATATTTTCAAGCATTTATCTTTAACACATTTTTTATTTATGCAGTATAAAGCTACAGAATACGAAATTTACATAGCTCTTAGTTATTATTGTACACGTTTATTTGAGTATCCCAGAGAATTCAGGTTCATTGTGGACTATAGAATTTAAACATCCAAGAGGAAGATGATAAAATATTATTGAATATCATTTAAGGGAAACTGTTACACTTATAGATATTTTATTCGACCCTTTTTGTCCTCAGTGCTGGAAAATGTTAAGAAAACTCTACCATAAAAGAAAACGTTACTATCGTAAATATATCAAGTTACGATTATGTGAGCGGACCAAATTCGGATTGATTCAATTTCCTATAAGTAGTAGAGTGGCTCACGGTTCGTATGAAAAAAATATTTTTGATGGCCAACCTTAACTTTTTCGGGTTATTCAATTGAAAGGATATTGGAAAGAAATCATTATAAAATCGATGTAATGTAAATGCTTTGACTTTCCCATAGACATTTTTAACCGTTTCCAAAATCATAACGTTATATCATCTAAATCCAGGAAAGTGGAAAACATGCTCTTAACCAAAGACTTTTAATCTTCACAGTTTATACTGTTCACTATATATAAAAATAAAGACAATTTCCACGTAAAGGTAATAACAAGCACGTTCCTGTATCAATTTGTAAAATGATGGATTAAGGTGATACTTTAAATAAGTATATAAATGAAATACCCCATAACCGTACGATTAATGTACAAAAATGTATTTCTTTAAAACCACAATAAAATCAAAATCGGTATATACTACTGATGCCATTATAAAAATCAATTCGCCCACATCATAACGCATGTAAAAATCATTCATCTCTAAACACATACGGGTATTAAACTATTAAAGCTAGAATTGTGTGAACACCGGTTATATGCAAAACCGACAATCATCAATTATGCTACATTCATTCATATTGTAGTGTTATACTATCTTGCTTATAGTGTATATGGCCGAATGATTCAGAAAATGATAGTCAATATAAATTCCGTTAATGGCCACCTTCCAAGTATAACGATCCATAATGTCAAAGCAACGCAGCCAAGAGCTGGCCTGATATTTACAGACGCGTAACACGAACTAACCGTTTTTTTGCCCTGAGCGTTATCTGTGATTGATGGAGTCATCTTTAAAAATAACATCACTCCGCTCTCCCCTGGATACGGTATCACAATAATAATGTACTGACATACTTCCCTCAGTAAATCTGACTAATTCAAGGAATAAACATAGTCAGTGGCTTTTTTTTGGATTAATATGATTCTTTTTTAAATGAAGGTATTATCAAAATGGCTACAGTTAATTTTCAAATCACAAAAACAAAGATAAGACATCTAAATAATCTATTCCTAATAAGTCTTGAAATTTTTCTTTTTGTAAATTTATTAGGTTCTATATTTTTTATGTACAAATGTGAGGTTATTATTCATGGTGTACCTACTAAACTTAAGCTCTAGGATGCACAACTAAAAAGGAGTTACAACATAGAAATTTATAAAAAGAGCTATTCTTTTGTAAGTGATACAAAGTTATGAAATTTGATAAAACTGGTGACTTGATTTTTCTGCAATACGTTTAAATAAACTATTGTAAAGCTTGCTACAGAAAATTTTTATTTCATCTTTTTCATAAAGAATACTATATATTTAGAAACACCTTATTAAATTATCGTTGTTATTCAAACATGAAGTGAACTGTTCACTCAGATTTTTGTCGGCATGATCAGGGATCATAGAAAACACCTTAAAATATCATTAGATAGTAATAGGAAACGAAGCGCGTAAGTACTTAGTGAAGCGTTTTTAAACATCCTGTTAAAATAATAACACGTGGTATTCTTATGTAAATAATCACAGAAGAGCCGTGTAAGCCAATTGTTTCCGGTGATCGTTTGGATGAATTAAGCCTCGTAGGCAGTGACTTACTCGTATATATAGTAAACAAATACCTTTTGATGTTTGAAATGAATCACCTTGTATAAACAGTAAAAAACATTCAAATACTATTTAAATAGCCCATTGACCAAACAGCTAATCGATCAAATGGACTCTCGATGAAATGGCCCTTCACCTATTTCGGAAAAGTGGGATTTGACAAAACAACTCTCGGGAATGAGTCTGAAACCCTTAGGTATATATAGTCCCTTATAATATAAGGAACTATATATTATATTATATTATATGGTACCTATGTTATGTATTTAATAGCTAATTATGTTTTGCTTTGTCGAAATAACTAAAAAACTACTGAGATATTGCGATTTAAAGTGAATAAGTTCCAGTGAAAGCTCATTATACGTTACAATTCGGTACAAAATGTACACAGGCTGACGTCACGTCACATTTCACATTATTGTATCGTCGCAAGTTTTTAATGCGAAAAAAGAAAAAAATACGTCTCTAATTTTTTTGTAATGAACAACATGATGATATTATCCCCCTCGAATTTTTATAACATTTTGATTATTTCCTGTTGATGAAACTAATGATGATCAAAATCTTTTGTTAGAAAATTTGTACAGCTCTATATCTGATTTTGTACAGTTCTATATCTGATTTTGTACAGCTCTATATCTGATATATACTGAACTTATTTCCAAAAAGCAATTCATTTGAAAATGCTTGGACACCTAAATATGGAGTGGCCATAAAATGCAAGGATTTCTTTAATTAAAACATCAGAAAGGCAATGTGAATTAATCCCAGCTCGGCGGTGGGCGGCAAAGCGAATGCACTTATTTTGTTCGTCGCAGCATTCGCAGATAGCTCGGAAGGGTTAATCCGACCTAACATTCTCTATTGCGGGCCTGTACAAAAATGAGCTTTGCGTTCAGGAAACAAAGTGCAGTTTCGTTCATAAAATGCGATACTTACAGCTTTTATCTAGTCATATACATAAGCACATCCTGCGCAGAGTTCGTGTAATTACTATGCGAGAAGCAGTGGACGATGTTATTTTAACACATGTTTGTTTTTGCAGAAAGCTTTATGTGGAATAATTCTGCAATTACTATAAACTCTACATTTTTTTACTCATTTTGTACAAATTGCAAAAAGTGATTCAAAATTTCCAGCTCTGTATCTAGTGACTTATGAGGACCACCCAGCATTGTGCTGGATGTCAGGGGCGCGCTTACCCATAGGGGCAAAAAAAACTGTCTGGAGGGGTTCTAAACCCTTTGGTTTTAGTGGTTGCTGGATCGCGAGAGATGCGCCTCTTGCAAATTCTTAACTCTCTACGATTGTTTTCATCCATCTACTTACCTATGCGTACTTCTACCTCTTTGTGGGGTATCGCTCACAATTACGACGCTGGGTGCTAGCTCAATTCCTCGATCTAACTAACGCATCCACTCGATTTACTTCGCCTCTTGTGTCATAAGTACATACATAAGAGGCGGATCGCTCTACAATTGCAAGTCTTCTACATAAAATGCGTACCGGAAGCTTAATAGCAAATAATAACTTCCATAATGTCATCTGATTTGAATTATTATTCAACTAGATGGCGCCACAATCTATTTTATATGCTCTGCGTTGCATCTTATAGGTAAACATTCCACGGCGAGGAATATGCAGTGCTATTAAATCTGCGTATGAATACATAAGTAATTCATTTTGATCGATGAAGTTGACTTATGCAAAGATATGTAAGCGAAGAATTAATGTGTAAGAAATTAATTAAATGTGCTCATAACGATTTAATGAATTTACAACATTAAGTATTCATAACTTGTAGTTAACATTTTATACTATCATATTATATACTCATCGAATATAAAATTATTATTTAAATTATTATTATTAGATATATAAATATTTAAACTACTATTTCAAAACGCAAAAAAAAAATAAAGAAAAAACTTGTTTAATGTATTCTTCCGTCAACTTTCCAAAACAAAACTATTCAGTCCACAGTAAATCGTTTGTTTTAATTGTTGATATTAAGAACAGACTCTATTTATTATTAAATTATAAGATTTAATGAAAGACTAGCTGTGCCCGCGAACTACGTTTCGCCATGATAATTTTCAAAAGAAGCACCCTTACCACTTAGGGGTATAAGAAATAGTTTACGACCTATTCTCAGGCCTACCGAATGTACACAAAAAAATATATAAAAATCGGTGAAGATGTTTCGAAGGAGTTTGGTTGCAAACACTGCGACACAAGAATATAATATATTAAGATAACTTTTATATGTGAGTTTAATTTTGTTTTTTGCTTAATTTAATGTAAAACCAAGCCTACTTGTTACACAACTTCTTTAACTTGAACATTAATCTGCAATTCGCGTTTTTGATACACCAATTAAGTCAAAAACAAATCAACTGCATTTTAACGCAACACTTCTAAGTGTAATGCATAAGAAACCAGAAGTCAACAAACGCAAAATTATATTATTTTGTCGCAGAGCTTTCCCTATAACCGATTCCCGTCAGTCCCGCGTCTTGGCTCATTGCGCATTCTGCATTCATTACTATTTACACCGTCCTATGTGCATACAAACCGGTTTTGCCGGCTACTGGGAACGCGTTTACGGACTAAGACAGTGATCTATGGCAGTTTTTGAGATAAGCAATTCTCACTCAGTAAGTATGACTGATTGACCGCATCAGTCCTTAAGAATGCCGTAACTGGTACTATCAAGCTGAAAATACTGAGCCTCTTCGCAATTAGCGCTACCTTCCTCAGTAATTCTGCAGCTTTATACGGTTTATCGTGTGAACTAAACAGAGTATAAGGATAGATGTGACTGACGTTAGGTATAAGGATGGATATGACCATATAAGGAATGGATACTCATGAGTGCGAAATTTTTGCAGCGATGCGTGCGTCGAGGTTTCGCTGTTACGGCTGTTAGTATGAAACGGTAGAAACGAAATGTTAATGCATTCTAGAAGTACACGCCCACTAACAAATCAATACGTACCTTATTTAGTTGCAACAATGTTCAAGGTTTTGTACTACGAGATCTTGTGATGTCGCTCTCCATGACCTTTTTAGACGGATGACAAATATATTTGATC
This sequence comes from Schoenobius gigantellus, assembly GCA_963935595.1. Taxonomy (NCBI): domain Eukaryota; kingdom Metazoa; phylum Arthropoda; class Insecta; order Lepidoptera; family Crambidae; genus Schoenobius; species Schoenobius gigantellus. The sequence goes on along the minus strand of OZ012551.1, from coordinate 15,163,924 downwards.
TCATTCGTGAAATCCTTGAGTATACCTACCGCAAAAAAATACAACTAAGAAAGACTGTAAAAAAATACGTTCGCGCATGATTTCAAATCCTCAAAGTGCATTTTTGAATTTGTTGCGTCCCCTCAATTCATTTTGTGCCCAAAATCATACAGATGAGGCAAAAAGAGCTATGAAAAATATTTAATTACTCTTTCACTAACATTCAATCATATTCCACTTTGAATATTAATAATGTGTAACTCAGACAACGTTCACATTCAGGCTAATTAAATTGATAGTTGTATGCCATTCTACAATATCACTTGACCCACTATATCTTGTATAAAGTCGTCAATTTCAATAACAGTTGTCATAATAAACACAAAGTATTATACATGTACAATAAATAGCCTTTTATTGGTATAATAAATGTGCACTGATCTGAGAGACACACTGTTCCTCTGTTGTGTGCAAATAATTGAGTCATATTTGTAAGTTTTATATCGACGTTCATACATTACCATAAGCGTTGCACACCCGCACAAAGGTAGTACTGTGACCAAGGCATAGTACTGGGATTGTTTATATGTAGTTTGTGCTATATAATTGCTTCATCGAGAGACTGAGATTGTCAATTGATAGGTAGTTGTGTAAATAAATTTTTATGAAGACTTAAATGACACAACACTTTCCGGTTTACTCGCGTATACTTATCATTATCATCGCTATATCATCATCATTAACTCATCATCGGATCATCCCGTAATCACAAATGCTGAAAAGTAATAAAATGCTGAATGACACGACAATTAGTTAAGAAACTGAGTAAATCATGACCCCGTTAACATTAAGTAATACTAAGAATAGAAAAAACATAGTCCCTCAAGGTAAATGAAAACCTCAATAACTTGATAAGGTTACCATTAATTGCTAAAACCATCTAAATCCTTCCTGCAGAGTCAGAACTCGTAGTTAATTTAAGTCTAAGAGTGAGTTCGTTTCATGCTAATTATTTCAAACCTCAAGACGCAGGTGGGCCAAGCAATAACATTAAATTTAGTTTTTAGTAGACATGCGATGCGGTGTTTATATCATAATTTTGCGTTGCGTTTAAATATTTTAAAATAGGATATATGATTAATGGGTTATAAGCCAAGTATTATTATTATACCTAATTACCACATGATTTCATGGTAAAACAAAATGTAATTTTAATAAAAAAATGAATGTTAATTTAGGTCAATATACCTATTTTTTAATTTAATATTTAAATTAAAAGTAGGTATATTGATCTTTTAAATTGAATTTAAATGAGCATTCTTGAAGGATTTATCAATAGTTTTTTTGGTTGACTAACTAACGTGTTATTTATATTTGTTTGGAAAATATACTTTTTATTATTCGTTTTTGCCACTGTGAATATGGGTAACAACACAACTAACAGCTGGGTGTTTATTGTCTAAGAAAAATCTACCTCAAAAGGCGATCCTTTAACAGCCATTGCTCCGTCAACACGACGCTCTGCGCCTGCCTCCTTTTATAATGCAGTAATGGATATACTGTGAATATCAAAATTGATAGGGATTTTGAGTACCACAATCAAGGAGCTGGTTACACCGAAATCGTTCGTTTGTTTACGTTATTGTATATTTAATTGTAGAATAACTCTTTCGTAGGTATGGCAAACAGGATATTTACGTCATTTTTACTACGAAATTTTAGAACTTAAAACTTGACGCAACCGGCTATTGGTGAATTGAAAGTATATGAATCAGTACATTTATACATAATGTCTGTTGTATTGCTCAAAGAGTTGAGAGCGATGACCCGAATGCTTTAAATCAGGCTGTCTGCGGTTGCTCCGTTTGGCTCTCCGTTCTCCGTGAGTCCGAACTTATTGCATTTGCACTGCGTTGTATATGGACACACACACATTTCCTCGAGATTCGTATCGTAAGTGACAAAATTTATGTAAATAAAATACAATTTTTGGGGGTTATGCAGTTAGGTATATATAGTTTGTAAAAACTACTTATAGGTTAACCAAAAATGAAGTTACTATAAAAAAAAAACAATTATTGACCGAATAATATCCACTAGGTATTTAATTGTTTTTAAAACTGACATTATTTTAATTTTAAAATTGACAAATTTGAAAAACTTTTCTAACATCAGGCACACAAAGAGATGAGCAATCGCTGTTAATTTTAAAATATTATAATGATTAAATATTTACTTATTTTGATTTTTATTGGAAGTTTGAAAAAAATACATACTTACATAAAAACAATCGCATATCGATTCTGAACATTTTTCTTTTATTTCAGTGCGACTAATAAAAATAACTCGAGATGATCAAAGAGAAAAAAGTTAATGGTTAGACTACATTATACGACTACCTTCTGTCTACTGATAATGTCACAAGTTAATTGATTTTTGTCGCAACTTTTAACTTGCACTGAAACACTCACAAGCTTTCCAAATGAACGTTTCCGATAACAGGCAAATGTATGAACATAAAAGTTTCGATTCAAATGTCACTTGACTGTGCGGAGACCGGGATGAATAAATCGTGACGTCGTCGAGGCGCGCCTCCCTGGATCAAAGATCGTTTCGCTCCAGCTCTCGGCTATAGATACTCAAGAAAATGATAGGGTTGTCAACTTTTTGTAATTGAAAATACTTTTACCGATTTTTATACAAATGGGTGCCAAACAAGACAATAATATTGCTAACTACCTCAAATATTCATAGTGTTTAAACGCATTTATTTCTCACAATACCCAAGATGCTACAATGGTAATTTAAGCAACCGATATGAGAGCATTTCCATTTTCTTTGTATTTCGATCTTTATTGATATTTATACTGAGCCCTATTAAAGTTATGTTGGTTTTGGGGGATGTTAAAATTTGAAATTCATTCCTTTATCAAATAATAAATAAAAAATGTCGTAAGAACGTTACTGTTGTTACCTAGCACACCACAGATGAGAAAATTGTATTGCCAAAATTTATTGTTGCAATGTTGATCATAGCCAATCATATCTGAATGCATTTTTGGGGGACTTTATGTATATAATTACTATTAATATAATTAATTCACAGAAACATGAATGTTTGTGAAAAAGATGAATGGTTGTGTTCTTTTATGGAAAAATTACACCCCAGAAAAAAGCAAACTAACACATGAATGTTTTTGAAATAAACATTGTATACTGATTGGTTTCGTATAACGTCTTGTTTACATGTATAATTATGCGAATTTCAAATAGTTAAACAAAAAAGATACCCGATGGTATCAACCCTTAACCAAGGCAATGTCCTTTACCGGAGTAGTGTACAGAACAGCATTGATGATTTAACTGGCGCTCGCAATGCAATGCAATGCAGCAAAAATAGTCCCATCCGACTCTTTAACTGGAACATTGTTTCAGCACTTGTGTAGGCTTCCTTTGCCTCTTCTGTTAACGATGCTAATGAAAAATCAATAAACGTCAAATTTGCAACCTATGTACACACGCCTGCACATCAGACTAAACGTTTCTGTTGCAAAATAGTTCACTTAGTACAACGACATAAGATGCCATAGTGTTTACTTTGATGTGTTGTCGTCCTTACTTCAAATAGTCCAAGAAAAAGTACTCACGACCCTCAACAATGAGGGAACACGACGCATGGAGGAGTATTTTCCGATGTTTTGGAATAGGTACAGCAATTATTTTCTTATCCAGCGATTTCTACAGCGAAACCTTTCGTAATTTGCTATCGAGTACCTAGTATTTACGTATGTCACAAATCATAGAAATATGTTCCGCGTTAAGTGGTGTAAATATTAAAAAGCATACCAAAATTGATAATTTATAATTAAGTACGAGTATAGTATGAATATATTTAACAAGTTGATAAGGCAGAACTTCACCAAAAACAAACGTTTAGTTGGAAGATTTCGATCAGTCGTAGTCGTAGCGTGCCCGTTTGACGTCGCCTACGTCACAATAAGCGCGCGCGCCATTTTCGATCGCCTTATCAATTAATCATCTCGAAAACGTAAAATTTACGAGTACCACAAACACTGGAACGTTAATATAATTGCTAGTAAAACGGCGGGGCTCCGTGCCGGAGAATAATAAAACCGCCATACCCCATATTAAATTAATCCGAAACAATTTTAATATGAGATTTTTGTCTTTACCCGTGGAGTGCGTGCCTCCTCATAATTCCATTGTGGACACGCTTTTAACATAGCTACAGATTCTAGAATGTAAAAAAGTGTGTCCACGATATTTTAATGTCTCACTCAAGTTTATGTGGCGCGACGTAATATGTTGTTGTTTTGGTAGATCATGGTTATCGATAGAATAGACCCTATAATAATTACATCAGTCAAGGAAAACTTTACAGATATTTTCGTGTTGAAGTAGTTGAACGATCGACATAACCTGCTAGTCTCCAACATAAATTTTATGGACGTTTCTAACAAACCATTCAGCTGCGTTCATTCAAATTTCGAACAACGTACTAAGATGGCGTCGTGAGCGCAACCGAGAATTTACGAGTCGTAGTTATAGCTAATAAAACGCGGTGTCGATGTTCGATTACAATCCTTACAGAGCTGAATGACTTATTAATTGTTTACAACTTAATGTATGATACCATTATTTCGTTAATGATGAGTGTTACTAGCTTCTAACAAAATTATTCGATAGTTTTTTAATCTAATGCCATCACATGTAGGTATATCTATCTATAAATATCTTAGGTACTATTGCAGAAAAAAAGATAATAATACCAACCGACTTATTTTAATATAGGTACTATTGCAGAAAAAAAGATAATAATACCAACCGACTTATTTTAATATGACATATTTTAACTTTCTTCAGTAGTATTTTCCCAGCTTGACCGAAATACTAGATACCAATAAATTAACCTTACCAAAAAAAGAGTAATATTTTATAGGACCTTTTATATTCAGATGCAACGAGCGGAGTATTAATCAAACTGCATTAAAACAGGTTCCCACAAAGGGCCGGTACATACCCACAAAGTCCTATAAAATATAAGGAGCGGCATTCCGTAAGATTTATTTCAAAGAAAGGAGGCGAGGTAAGAGCGAGATCCTGTCGCAGTGTGTTTATAGAGGTGCTTGTATCGCCTCACATTGTATGTATACGTCCTTAATTAATGCTGCGGCCGCGCACACCGAAGATATATTGCGTTTGCCGTCTCTCGCCTCAGTTTCTTTTTCACATAAATACAGCTTCCATCTTATCTTACGAAGTTTGTAATCGAAACAAAAAATCTCAGTTTGGTTGAATTGTGGCGACGGAATTTTTTCGAAGTTTGATTTTGATTCATAATAAAGCAGTAGTACTTTGTGAACCGGTACAAGCAAACATTTATAAAGGGGAGCTCATGACACGTGATATCTTTCTTTTCTTTCAATACTCATTATTATTCAAAAATAGAATAAATAGCTTTATCAAAAAATAACTAATAACCTTCATAGCTGGCCACATAGAACACCATCTATGTGACCAGGTATGACGTGCCTACTCCTCAAGACCTTACACGTAGGTATATTCACAAGCGCAGGTTAATGTAAGTCTGTGATCACCATCTCCTTCTACAGCTCCTTAGCTCCATCTATATAAAGCTAGAAGTTAGTAGAGCCGAAACGTAAAACAAAAAGACGGTTAATGCGGTATAAACGTATGCTACACAGGGCTGCCGACTTTCAAAAAACGAAGACCTGGATATTTTAGAAAAATCGTTTTAATTTAAAATAATGTCTACTTTTGATGAGTTTGAAAGGTGTGCGAGAGTGAGATAGAATAAATAGTTGCTAGGATGTGAAAAAAGAAATAATAAATGACATTATGACGGAATTGTTGCTTTTCTTTACACTGAAATGAAATGGCAGTGATGAAATAAAACAAAAAATAAAACACCCTTATAGTATTAAGAATAAAAGTTAATGAGTACATTAATTACCTACATGAAGTCCAAAACGCTCTCTAATTAGTTTATAACTTGGCACATACTCAATATGAATAACCCTAATAATCTCAATTCTCAGGGACTAAAAAGGCGTTTTTCTTTCATTTTGGTGTGACTTGCGTTAATTTACTTCAAGGTTGTTATTTATTAGTAATTAATGTTTATTGGTGATTTATGTTTTATTTGTGACTAGCTGTACCCGGCATGCGTTGCAATGCTACCTAAATGCTTTTTTTTGGTAGGAACCCTCACGGGTGTCCCCATAACACCCTACCAAAGTTTCATTACAATCTGATGAATGGTTTCGGAACGCATAGAGGACAAACAAACATGATGAGTAATATATTGATTTTTATTTATAGAGAAGATTTATTTTCCCTAAATTCCCTGCCAACCAAATTTTTCTCTCCAAATATACCACCAAAAATATTATTTTACTGTAACTGACCCGTAGATATGAATGTTAAACCCGTAGCTCGGATATGCACGCTGCAATCCCGTAGACACAACGTACTAGCGCACAAGTCCGAACACGGGATATTACAATGAATGAGCTCATCCTTAATTAATAAACAACAACCTTGAAGTAAATTAACTCACTGCATAATATCCTGTTTGATTTTCAATCAGATCTTTATCTGTCCATGGGAAACGGTTGGCCGTTCCCATTAAAAAGAAACTACAGGTACACAATATAACAAACCTCCTCGCCGAATACAATACGGCATCGGATAATGGAAGCCAGCTGACGGGAGGTGCCTTAGCGCCCGTTGTCATGGTAACCATGAAGGGTGGCCAACCTGCCTCGGAAACATATCACCGGCCCAGACAAAAAACGACCGATCGCACCCTCATCACACAGATTTTGGACTTTACCTTTTAAACCAGAAGGGTCCCTTTCACGGATCATCAAGCGGCACTTACGACCTTTCCCCGTAATAACATTATTTAGACGCGTGTATTGTGTTTTGGGTTCCATCTTTGCTTTTTAAAATTAGAAGAGCTTTCTATCTCTTTCGCGCACGTGACGTTGCGCGTCGGATTCCCTCTAACCACAGCTGTGTAATTATTCCATTCTCTATTTACGACATTTTAAACAGATTTTAAGTTTTTGTTGAAATAAGCATGGGCCGTAAATGTTATTAAGGCAGTAAAAATGCAGTTTCTTTAATTTATGAGACACGTATACGCGGTATCCTACTTTTGGGAGTGTTGATGATTTATTTTGTCGCATATTTTTATGAGACAGAATCTGTTTTGGTACACCGATAAATTATTATAATTTATTAATATGAACAGAAAGCTGGCGAAGAATTTAGGTAGACGTTACAAGATTTGGATTTTGTCATAGATATCTATATCTATAACAAAATTTAACACACATTAACTATTCATATATCAAAAAAGAGAACTACCGAATAAAATAACGTAATTATATTTAATTTTGTATTTTTAATTAAAATGCATTAGTTCACATATACATATAAATTATGGTAAATTACTTATTTGATTTATTATTTATCCTAGTGGAAATATCATCATATAGTTGAAAATATTACTAAATATAAAAAAAATTAAACCAATATCTAAGGCACAATGTTTCCAGAATTAAAACAAAAGAACAAAAATATACTCTAACTCTAACATAGCAATAACACGCAAATCAAATATGACATCCAAATATATCAGTCGCAATATATAGATGCTATTATCAATATCTCACTTCATATAGATTTTTTTTTTATAAAATATTTTATTTAAATAGGTAACAATTTAAATTAAATAAGTACCTATTTAATTAATTATATTATTTTTTAATAGAATATCCGGCGACAAATGGAAATAGTCACTTGAAACTAATGAATAAAATTAAATAATTAATCGAATGTTAATAAATAAATGTTTTAAATTGCCGCGTCTATGTGTTCCTAAGGCAGGTATGTTAGGCTCGGCCTACACAGACGGGCATTCCGTTGGTCCGCTATCAATTTTATACGCGATGGGAACGCCATTTATCTTGTCTTATTTATTGGCTGACTCCGAAACCAGTCGGAGTCCGGTCCGAGCTATATTATATACCGGCTTAAGTCGGGCTCACGTGAGAAATTATGTGATGAGACATACTGTATAATTATTCTTTGTAACATTAGAATAGGTTTCGAGACTTTCGAGCAGTCAGACATTCATTCTCGTATTACTTTCACGAATTCCAAGAAATCTATTCCCAAGACACCTTACAATACATTAGAAAGTTGCGCAACCCTTCTTTACGCATCCCTGGGTTTTTGTAGCGTTTCTCTTACAGAATGTACAGTATTGTTAGTTCGCGGACCGTTTGCCGCTAACCCTTTTCGTTGCTTTTTTGCCTCGGAGAGATTGTTTTTACTTATTTTTACTGCAGCTACAATCGTATCGCCGATGGTCCTAGCCGTTCGCGCGGATTCTTTGAACAGAGTTTTACATTACGCAGCGCATTCAGTTTTTCACTTAAGTTTGCATAAGTAGTAATTAATCTACATTGAGGTTGGTCTCAGTAGCGGATAACTCTAAAATTAACTTTATTACAGTAATAAAATATTAATGAGCCATTAAAATCTAATATGGTATAAGAGTGAAATTTAATGGGTTCCTCGGGAGTCTTCGCGGAGCGAATTCAAACGCGGGCTGCACGATTGTGATATACGGTGCAATAAATCGATTTAAAATCCCCATAATGTGCATATAACTGTAACGTGTACAGATGTGTTTTATTATCTTTTCTCGTTTGTTTGTGTCACTCGAGTCGACGGGCTTGCCGGCACCGCTCGATCCAGCTTATGTGAATATACTAAATACGGCATCTCTTTTTTCCAGGGCCCAACGGCTGCCCGCGAAGGAGGGGAAGACAGACTTACACGAGGTTCCAAACTCTGGAGCTAGAAAAGGAATTCCATTTCAACCATTACCTGACACGCCGACGCAGGATAGAAATAGCTCACGCGCTCTGCCTCACAGAGAGACAGATCAAAATATGGTTCCAGAACCGGCGCATGAAACTAAAGAAGGAGCTGCGCGCTGTGAAAGAGATAAATGAACAGGCGCGCAGGGAGAGGGAGGAGCAGGACAGAATGAAGCAGCAGCAGCAGGAGAAACAGGCGAAGCTGGAAGGGCAGCACCACGGTCACCACGTGACCCACCACCACGACCCCATGAAGATGCCCATCGACAAGGGCTCCAGCGACCTCTTAAAAGTGAATAAAGTCCCCACGTAAGGTGACCTCGTAGCAAAATCCTGACTGATTCTGTATCATATAGTGTGAATTCAAGAAGCAAGTGTTTCGTCCATCTGGACCTAATAGCAGCGTTAGTCCTCTCGTATCCACTAGTTTTATGTTTTGCGGCTGATTATTAGGAGTGTGCGCCCGTTGTGGAGGCGCCGTGTTGTTTGTAATTGATGTTCCTTTAGTGCTGAGGAGATGCCTCGTGTCGCTGGGTGGACATGCTGGTGATGTGCTTAAAGCATTTATTTTGTTGCCATAACCACACCTTATTGCAATAATATTTTACTAAAATTTACAAAAGCGTTAGATCGCTCTAAGATTTACATAGAGTCCGATAAAATTTCGGTATTGTTAGATAAGATTTAAAATCTGCGAATCTCATAGTATTTATTGCTACCACGTACTATAATCCATTATGTTATATTTTTTTATTAATAGATATTATATTATGTACATTTTGATGTATATTTTATTATTTGTCCGCTATTAGCGGACTAGTTATGTTTTACACAGTAACCTTTTTCTTTGTAAATGTAAAATTTGTTGTATTTTGTCAGTTGATTTCAAAAGAGTTGCTTTTATTTCGACCATATTGTGATTCATTTCAATAGTTAAGTTTCGTTTTATTCTTCGTGTTATTATGTTTTATCCATTCTTTCGCTAGTTGTAATGATCAACAAGTATATACTTATCGTTGCCTGTGTAGGTGATTCCGTAATTTAAACGTTAGTTATAAACAAAATACGTATTGAAGTACAATTTCAAATACATAAGTCGTCACTACGTTTTATAGTTTATGTCTTTGGAACGTTTTGAATTTAAAATAAGATGGTATTTTTTGATATTTCTAGTTAAAGAATACCATGTCCGTTTTTTGAAATCTTTCAAGAGCAAACATAAATATTGTCCAAGGAACCATTCATCTAATGTTCAAAATTATATACGTAACAATGATACATATAATGAATAACAATAATGTGACTAAATATAAATTTTACACGTAATATTAAAGTTGAATAGATTAAGTGTAATATACATAGATTAAATACTTTATATGAAGTATTGCTAAGAACATTGATAGGTAGATGAGAACTTTTGCAACGTATATATATTTGCTTCACGCTAAAACATATTTTACACTCATAATAATTTTAGATCACTTGAAACTGTGCACCGAACGTGCTTTCTGTCAATAATAATAATCTATACTATATAAAGCTCGATTAATTCTTAATTAATTAAAACAAGTGACAATTAACTCTCTCAAACGACAATAACTGTTCTTATATTCTTATTTTCTATTCAAAGTTATCCGCAAAATACATTATACGTACACAACACGCTTAGTGCTTAAATCTTAATTAAATCTTAAATCCGTATTGTGCCAAACTATCACTTAGCATAACTAGTTTGAATCTCAACTACGTCCAGATGAAAAACAAAAAGAATCAGTGATTTTTAATTTTTACCCGATACGTAAAAACAGAATAAAAAATTAGTATTTTAAAATTAGTGTTTATAGTCACCATTATACGTAAATTTATGTCAGGGTAGAATAAAGAAATAAATTAAAAGAATATCTGTATTAAAGTTGGAGTCATCGCTTAATTTTGATATGTCACTTCTCAATATCTGTCCACTGTATTAATCGTAAATAGAGAGTCAAGTCAATGTCGTGATATCATTAGTGAACATAAGTCATTGTTAGATGTAAGGAATTCGCGGAGTCATTGAATACTTAAAAGAATTTTCGCTACGTATTAAATTTCAACAGAATTAACATTATAGAGCCTTTGCTCGAAAACTTTTACAATATAGACAAATAAGGAACTGCAACATTTTTTTATAATATCTGTATTACACAAAACGTGCGGAGTTTTATTTCAACTTTCGCATATTATCATCAGTCTTTCTAGTAAATTTAAAAAATAAGGTTGTCGTTAGTATAGAATTTATCCCATCTTATTTTAAAGTACCTAAATAAAGATCGAGAACGAAAATCGAACAAAATGTACTTAAGTAATTTCGATTTAAGTAGGCTTTATAAATTATAATGCATAGTTATTAAATATCGTAGAAACTCGTAATGAATAAGCTAAACGATCCGACGATTAGTATTTGAATGAAGAAACGCTTAAAAATTATTTAATATCGTTCGTAATGTCGTCGAGGGATATTGATATTGGGTTGATGCTTCTTGATGAGTGGACGTGCACGCAGGATTTGCAATGTTAACGAAGAAAATAAAAACCTTTTTGACAACATCATTTGTGTATACGAATAAATTATTGTTTCTGCATATTGTGTGCTCTAGATAGTTGTTCTGTTTTGCCCCATTTATTTGATTTATTAGTTACGTTGATTTTCGCGGGTCAGTGCAAATTCTCGTCTGATGGCGAGCTCGTTTTACTGGCGGTTTCAATATCCTGTCTATGTCTGGATTTGTTTACCGCAGATAGAATTTTGACGTATTTTGTATGGAGCTAATATCAAATACCTATCGCTTGGAACCAAATTCACTGATAGTTCGAATATTTAAACCGGCCGTTAATTGGCTTAGTTTCGAATAAATATAAAAGCTTATATAACGTAGCAAACATTGTAAACGTTGCGGCGTTCAATGATTTACGACATGTTTCCATATTGTTTCTGAGTCGTAAAGAACTGTAATTCAAGTGAAACAATGAGCAATTTGCTAAATAGATTACAATGCGTCCTCCATCTGTAATGCAGTCTTGCCATGTAGGTAGTCTTTTGTATTCTATGGTATTATTATATACCTACCCATCCCGATCATTGATGCAGTATTTAATTTAATTAAAGTAATGGTATCTAATTGTTTAAATTTTTGAGTTTCAATATAAGCTTTCAATTATGTACGTGGAATTTTTGTTACTTGTTAAGCGACACCGCTCTGTCGGCGGTATACATGACTTCCGTTTTGTTTAGTTTAAAAACTGATTAATCATTTATCTTAATATAAATGTAGCTATGTATGTATGTATATCTATATTTTTTAATATAGCAATTGAATATCGTCTTAGTTGTAAGTGATTGTACATAGTTGTGAAAGTTTTATGTGGCGCATTATTTTTTGTTCACAATATTATTATTATTTCGTTTATGTTATGTATTTATGAGATTTGTGTCGTATGCCCACTTGTCACAGTAACTAGATTACTATTACTAATTTACTCTTATGCTGCGGCTATATTATTGTGAGATCGCAAACATTTGCGTTGTTGCGACACGTCTGAGCAAACAACATTGTAAATCGGTAGATATGTCTTTGTTTGATTAAGGCGTTTTATCTCGACAACGCAACGCGTTAATCATGCCGCATTGTAGTTTAATAAATATATATTTTTTATTACATTGTTACTTTTAATTCATGATTGAACTTGTCAATTATTGATTCTGGCTACATTCTCTGCAATGTGATTGATCTGCGCTACTATAGTTTCTGTGATGGATTCTGTCTAGTTCCTGTGATGGATTCTGTCTAGTTTCTGTGATGGAGTGCGTCCCTAATACGATTCACTGTGACTGTGTCGTGGTATATAAGCAAATAGTTGGGTGATTGTATATGAAGCCCTCATTGAATATTGTAATATTAATTTCAAAAATTCAAGAGAATAAAGAGTTAATAAAATTTATGGGTCATTCATTGTTATGTTTGTGTTCCCTTTCCTCGTTTTTAACATAGGATAAAATAAATTTTAGACATCCTATGTATAAAGCTGTAGTCTTAAAATATCTAGGTATTGTCTATTTGATGTCGCAAAACAGTGAGCATTTAAAATCAAAATGCGAAGTCACGAAATACAAAATCGTAAAACGGTGTCATAAAGTAACAATGTAATTGTAATATTGTAATAAGGTATTTCTGATTTTTAAAATGCTTAAGTGATAAAATAGAGCTTTACTATCAAAGCTATATTAAAATAGATCCGTTACTTGTCTGATCAGGAATACGCTCGACGATAATTTACATATTAAAATAATCATAGACGTGTGAAATCATGTACAGTACCCACATAATAGGTACATAAAATAGGTATAATAAGTTAATATTTGTTTCATGGCTATAATCAATGATAATAATAAGTAAAATTATAACCGTTTGGCAAAACTTTGGCAAACGTTTTTGCAACTGAAACACTGCAAAAGTACTGCTACTGAAAAATAATCTGTAATTCACACTCACAGGATATGAGCTAAAACTAATAAAATTATTATGATTTATTTTAAATAATAATAAAGTTTTATTTCCTCAAATACAGAGAAAGGTAAATTTGTACAAAGCAAAACTATGGTTTAATTGCTGAGGCTGGTGCCTTTACTGGGATGCGCTTTAGTAATGGACACCAGGTCTTCACCTTTAGATCACATTTTTTTACAATTTATACTAAAGTAACTAAACACAACAATTTTATATGCATGGTCTCATGAGACAATTATTAAACGATCTAACCGTTATAATTCGGGTAATTTTTCTTTGACGCTTTCTTGAAGGGAAATCAATGACATCGCTTACAAGATTTGTAAGCGCCATTACCCTACTATTGTAATGCGAAAGTAGGTAACATTCAGTTTGCTGTCTGTTACGATTTCACACCTAAACCGCTATAGTTTAAGCGCTAAGGAAGAACAGAGACTACTATTGATTCCAAAATTGAATCAGTTCCCAAGGGAAAACGTGATAATAATCTGAGTCACGATAAAACTGGATTCCACGCAGACGTAGTCGGGGGCAAAAACTTGTAACTTGGTACAGTTAATACCAAGCCAATACCTACTTATCTATGCAGAATATTTTCGCCCATATATTCGTAGAATTTACAGGAAAGCATTGACGAATAACGACCCTTGAGTGTTAGACTAGGACAATATTATGTTAGGAATCGACATCCTAAACCTACACGATTGAAATATCTATTGTTTTCTTGAACGAAAAGATAATAACGACACAAAATAGTCTATAAAATTTAAATATAAATATCTCACTCAAAATGCCTAGGATACACTATTACTGTGTCAGAGCAAACGGTAATGAATACCAGAATACAAAGGTACCTAACCCCTGAACTTTACAAAATCAAAAGAATCGACTTGTCCGCCCGTATCTCAAATTTTAAGGCAGATTCTTGTATCTCTTCTTACTGAGTTTCACTTACGTAATCTGCCAAACGTATTTTTTCCAAGTTACATTTTCTAGCTTAATAACTACAGCCGACCTAGCACTGTCGTTGGGGTTAACGACTAACACTTGTTCCATCTCTCTCTATTATTAAATGAAAGAGGGATAAAAGGACATGTTATTTGTCCACTCCCCCGTTCTGGAGGTCCAGGGTTCGATTACCCGTGGGAGCAGAAGTTTTGCAGCTCTGTTTGGTTCATGGTAAGGCTTGTCAGCCCACCTGTCTGGCTACCGCGATCTTACCTAGGGCTGTCACCATAAAATCAATGTTATTACCATTATGAAATTGGGAGGTGAAATAGCCAGTTCTTCAGTTATTGACGAGTATAGTTGTTGAGGAGTATGCTTCTGTCTTCGGCCTTATTATTACTAAAAATCAAATAAGATGAAGGATAAAAGCTCTAGGCTTACCTACTCCTAAACCAATTCTAATCGATCGGCATTGAGATTGTGATATTTTGAGTTGAGTTTCCACATTGGCGCCAAATTGGAACGGCCTATTGTGCTGATTTTGAGCGAACCAAACTCAATGCTATTTATTTTTTTATCTACACTCATGTTCTAATTCTAATATTAAGAACTCAACACTAATATTTTAAAGGCATAACTTAAAGCCCTTGGCCTTTTACAAATTACATTATAATACAGGTCCGCCATACAAAACCAGTACTTTAATGTAACTCGAATTCCAATAAAATACAGTTCGATTGACGAAGCCCGACCATGGAGGTTTTGTCACAATTTTCTTTTGTGCCAGTACATTGTCTATGGCGGCGCGTGCAACAGCGCATGCGCGGTAGAATGTTGGTGTTGGCGCCATTTCTCTGAATTTTTCATTCATTATTTTGCTGTTATTGGTTAAAATAATAAATAGTATAAATGTATGTAGTTTTAGATTTCTGTATTAGTTTCACAATTGCACTGTTCAAAATGCAAATAATTATTAGAATAAATGAGTTTAATTTTGTGTCTTTTATTTAATTTAGGTAACCACTGATTGCATGAGTGTAGATAAAGTAGTGTATGAAATTGCACATAATTAGGTCTTAAAACACTCGTGTGGTGCTATTAAAATTCTCGGCAAGCCTCGAATTTTAAACATACACTAGTGTTTTAAGACCCCCTATTATGTGACTATTTCATAAACTACTATTCAAGATATAGGTCCAACTCGCTGTGCACGCGACTTCGTTCGCTTGGATGTCGGAAAATAACAACATGTCGTACATTTTTACAATTTTTGCAACATTTTCCATTAATGCTCAGCTCCTATTAGTCGTAGTGTGATGTTATAATAATAATATAGATAGCCTATAGCCTTCCTCGATAAAAGGACTATCAAGCATGAAAAGAATTTTTCAATTATTATTGGAAACAGTAGTTCCTGAGATTGCGCGTTCAACCAAACAAACAATTAAACAAACTCTTCAGCTTTATAATACTTACTAGCTTTTGCCCGCGGCTTCGCTCGCGTTAAATTCGGGGTAACACCAAAAATAAAAAATAAGGCAGGTATTTTTCGTTGGTAACAAAGAGTCTGTGTACCGATTTTTAGCTTCCTACTTTGAAAACTGCAAAAAGTCCCATATAAAATTTCACCCCCTCTTTTAAGGGGTTGGGGGCAGATTTCCAAAAAAAAAATGATGCACGATTTTTTTGTTAGTCACAAATAGTTCGCATACCAATTTTTAGCTTTCTACCTTGAAAATTGCGGAATGCTCCATACAAACTTCCACCCCCCCATTTTAGGGAAGTGGAGGGTTAGAAAGAGACAAACAGTAGCCTATGTCACTCTCTATCCGTTCAACTATCTTCACTTAAAAAATCACTTCAGTCCGTCGCTCCGTTTTGCCGTGAAAGACGGACAAACAAACACACACACACACACTTTCCCATTTATAATATTAGTATAGTATGGAGTATGGATACTAGCTGTGCCCGCGAACTACTATAGATTACTAACTACTATAGATTAGTGAGTATAGATTGTCGCTAGTGCTGCTAAATAAGCGTATGAAAAATCACAATCTCAATGTCGATCGTTGGGGTTGGTTCAAGAGTATGCTCACTGTGAGTCCAACCCGCTCACCGAGGGTTTCCTACAAAATTTAAGTATCCAGTTTCCTAATTACATATTTACCGTTTCCAGTTTCAGGTTTTTTCCTCAATATGTGCTATAGCTATAAGACATTGTTGCTTGCCGAATTTCATGATTCTTAGGTCATCGGGAAGTAATCTAAAGGTTTTCATTCCCTGGCAAAATATGCGCAAATTTATATGAGCTGTTATGATGATCAATACAACATTCACGAGGAAAAGGGGTACGGTGGCATATGTATTCTAAATTTATTATCGCATGGGTAGTTACAACATGTATGTATGTTCTTTTTTTTCACACGACAAAAAGGCGCTTGGCCTTCACTTTACCTGATGGTAAGTGACGATAAAGCTGAAGGTGGAAGCGAGTTACGCCTGGACTTTTCAACAACTGAGGATCTGGCTATCCTTAATTATCGGAACAAAACAATGTTAATAAAAATGTTACTAAGGCGACAAACTGTGGTAAGACAATGGTAGCTATCCAGGCGGGCTCAGAAGCCCAACAAAACCGAGCGGAAAATCTTATGTCCCCATTGGGAATCGATCCCCGGACCTCCCGATCAACACCCGGTGGTCTTAGCCACTCGACCACAGAGGCGGTTATATTAGTTATGTATTTTATAGACACTGAGAAACAAACAACTAACACAAATATATTCTATAAGAAGCAATAAACATGGAAATATAAGTAATATTTTATTTAAATATGTAACGTAGGTACTTACGTTACATGTGCGCTGGTTGAGTTGAAAAATTGTATGTTCCACACGACAGCAAGTTTGTTTTTCTCGAATATTTAAATCACTCACTGTGCTAGTACCTAGTCTAACGTAAGAGTCACTGACTAAGATTTAATGCTAAACTATTTTAATCATAGTCAGCCCTCGTAGAAAAAAATGATTTGTCTTTCTGTTTAAAAAATAACTATTATTTAAACCATTGAAAATATAATTAATATATTCTTAAATGGAGATAAGTAAATATAAATTCAATAAAATGGAGATAAGCCTGTATTACTATCTGGCCCTCCAACTAGCCCTATGCGAAAATCGCTACAAATTATTACGACGTGACAAATAAATATAACTAACTTAATACGTAGGGCGTAATTAACTCGATAATTCACAGCTGTTATGTGATATGGCACTAAAATCGACCTAACTATAATAGGTAAACGTGTTATCAAAGGGCTTTCAACTATTAAGTGTTGAATGATGTCAACGTGACACTCCAACCAGCAATGAGATAAAAACAAGATTGTCGATTTAAAACAAGTTAGGTACTCGAGAGAAAAACCACTTCAGTTTTTTTAAGTTTAACATATTTAAAACAAAATTAATTCCCACCGTGACTGACGACACTGGTGTCGGCAAGTCGTTCGTTTAAAAGACGTGTCTCGTATTTCACAATGAAGTATGAAAAACATAGCCCTAATAGATAAATGCCCCTAAATACCAATAACGTTTGTCGGGTCCCCGCCAAAAACAAACCGTGAGTTATACCCATAATGCAATTTATTCTGCCATTCCGCCATTTTTCCATTCTCTTCAGACACTGCTGCTGTCAAATAAATATCAGTCCTAGGGAATTCACAATAGGTGGGACCGGGATCCGGTAAATCTAAAATTCCATGACACGACATCGCTTTCGCCAACGAAACTCCGCGGCGTTGCATGTTTCGGTACAAGCGAGTTTGGACTTAATCGGTTGTTTTTTTTTCCGAGACGACCATTCGTCTGCTGTTGCCTTTATAGTTTTTGTAGGCAGTTTTTTTCGAGTACCCCTATCTTAACATTGCCTTTATGGCGCCTGATATCTATCGGGGGATCGTGGCAAATTTTAATGGCTGTTAAGAGTGGCTAATGCCGCTAGATACAACCAAAACAAATTCAGATACTGTCCCGCTAACTGTTATGAGGCTTGCGCTCAAATCTTTGACCTGAAACAAGACGTGCCGATATAATCAATTCAAATTTGCGTCATCATTAAAAAGTTAACATTTGGAAACTGTGAAATCGTTAAATTGATGAATGGCTAGTAAAAAGTTTTATTGACCAATTTATTTTGAACCAAAATAAAACATAAAAATTAATCATTATTACACTATCAAAATCTATTGATGTACTGATATCCATACTTCTTTAAGATGAATAAATAACCAAAAATAAATACCTGAAAAGTAATTAGGTATGTTACATAGTAAGTTGACTTACATAATTAAAAAATATTATTAAACAGTTGCTTTTTTTAAAAAAATAACACATGAATTGTTTCTGCTATTCACTTAAGTTACTTGTAATTTAATACTTTGTATAAAAACCTCACCTTAAACTTTAACCTAACAATAGATGTCGATCTATTCTTAGGTTCTTAGCATCAATAATTATTCTTAGCATCAATAATCGAGCAGAATTAAAGAAATATGTAATGTATTACGATTGCAAAAACCAATGTAACCGAATTTGAAGTTTGTATTTTATGCGAAAACTAGTCCTAACCCTCATATACTAATATTATACTTATACTTACTTACTTACTAATATTATAAAGCTAAAGAGTTTTTTGATTGTTTGTTTGTTTGGTTGAATGCGCTTATCTCAGGAACTACTGATTCAAATTAAACAACATTTTTGTGTTGGATAGTTCATTTATCAAGGAAGGCTATATTCTATACGCTATAAGCTGTATAACATCACGCTACGACTAATAGGAGCTGAGCATCAATGAAAAATGTTGCAAAAACGGGAAAAAATATCTATGGCGAAACGTAGTTCGCGAAAACAGCTAGTGTATTCATAATCCGGTATGATAGTTTTATATAGAACTTTGCATTTTCTTTCAAAATGATAAATAAATAGAAAATCATAAGAAAAATTAATAAAATTCAATTCAAAGGAAAAATTCGATGAAATGATAATTGTAAAATCAATAAATTAGATGTTGGTGCGTAGTTATTAACAGTGAATAATTCTAAAATCAATAAAGGAAATATTTAAATGAAATGATAATTGTAAAATGAATAAATTAGATGCTGATACGTAGTTATATAACAGTGAATAAAGAATACATTGGCCTAACAAAGTTCAAAAGGTTAAAGATTTTGTCGTGTCTGGTATGAGCTCGGTGGCCGAGAGGCTAGGCGTCAACACGGTATCACAGATTACTAATTAGTTACTACACGGTATGTAAGAGATGCGGGTTCAAATCCCAGCACCCGAGACGAATTTTGTTATTATTAATTTTTTTTCAAGGTATGATAGTCATTATTATATGGTGGCGTGATCGAGAACAAGAAATTACACCATACATAACTATCAAAAATAAAAGACCAGTGTAGTAAAATAGGGTTCAAATAAAAATACATACTGGGTACTCAATGCAAAGAAATTAAACAATTTCTATAACCTACAATGATCCTCGGAAATCAAAAATATATCCTAACACAAAGACCCCACCTTCACTTCCCATGATGTTAAGAACAATCGATTTCTAAATAGTATGCTCATTAGAAAATAAATAGTATAAAAATGCTCATTAGAAAATCTTTGGATGATATTAGCTATTATCATGATAGGAAAATACTGTGGTGAGTTAAGGTCGGGCTAAATTAATACTTCCTCACATACCACCACTTGTAATGGAACCAAACAGTTGCTAATAATCGAAAAACTAGTTTAAAACGTCCTTTCTGTGCAATGACTGAGAGGATTCAGGTGGGTATGCTAAAAGTAATCCCAGCCTTTTGTTTATGAAAGCGCCCTAAGCTATTCTGTGTTCGCTATTAGCACTATGCGTTACCGTGGCTGGCCAATTTCATGGTCCGACGCGTCCCTGCATTCGGGGCTGAAATACGTGTCGGCCGGCGTTGTGTCTGTCCTGTCAACATTTATTTCTATTGCTATCCAAATCTTATTGTGTTGACAATGATTCTTGTATAGTGATAGTTTTTAAAGCATTTGGTGTGCAAGGCTGTGATTTTTGCATGATTGGGAAAATTTTGTATGAGAATAACTACAGTGATCACCATAAGTTTATATTACCTATTTATTACTGGTATTTTTCAAAGCAGCATATTATCCAAGATTCTTAATAAGTGGGACATTTTCTACTGAATTTTAAGTTATATCAACTAATATGTCATAACTATGAAAGCGTGTATTGTTTTTTCAAACCACAAACATTATTAACAAATCAGTACTTTACATCGAATCAACTTGCAACATAGTTATAGTTGTAAAGCTAGATGCTTTTATTCTTTTGCAGCAAAGGTTTGTGAAACTATATGAAGCTGATTCTCCTTACTTGTGTGTTGAACAATATGTCGCTTATTGATGATGTAGCTTTTTTAATAGTTCTCAAAAGTTATATAATATTTAAAATAAACAAATCATTTTAAAAATAATGCAACAGTTTATTAAAGGTTAATATTTACTATTTAAAAATATTTAAACACAGGTAAAATTCCGTCAAGGCCTTTTAATTTTGTGTTATTGATATCAAATTGGTAAAACTTCGCATATACCTACACGTAAAAAGAGCCCGTTGGAATTGAACATGGCGACTGCGATCCGCTTGCAAACTATTCAGGATACGATAGAAAAGCCAATTCTTTTATTTTATTTGGTATTTTGTTTTTATTCTATTGGAAAGCTGTTACGCTTCCCTGTGAAGTTTTATCGGAAAATTAGAGTTGGTATTTCCAGAAGAAAACATTGCCTTTACTTTTGTTGAATAGAAAGATGTCTCTCACGCCCGTGATAGGATTTGTAGAAATACAGACCAAAAAGGCAATCTTCAAGAGCACGAATAAAGCGATTCATTAAAATTTGTAATAAGTTACGTTATAATTAATGAATTTACATTTATGATTTAATATCATTCTGTTTATCTAAGCAAGGAGTGAATAGTGAAGTAGTTTTTAATTGTTTTTTTGTAGTAGACATTACCTACCTCTCCGTTGTAGGCACTGATCTCAAAGTAATGATTTATACCTTTACAAGCGAAATTCTAATACAAACTGCCGTCTGGTCTTGTTTACTTTCTGTCGTTTAAATTAAATTTACACGACTAGAATCGAATAGTATCTATGTAAATACAAACATAGATTTATTTGAAGGATATTTTTTCAATGTCAGTAATTATTTTCATTTGTTACATTTCTTTTTATTGAAAGAGAAGAAAAATTAGGAAATCTGCAGTATCATCAAAATGGTGAAACGCTTAATTACAATTTTATTGACGACAAAATTCTTAATAGAATATAAGTCGAAGAATAAAAGAGCGTTGTACAATTAACGACCACAATAATATAAGCTTAAACTAAATCGGTTGCCTATGACATAACAAAAATTAACTCTACTCTGACTCTACAACTTATAGTGGCGCGTCAATTTCATGTGATGTCTGTGTGATTATTCCAATTATTATATTAGATAGATAGATATTAGATCTTCTTACGCAATAGGGCTTTTCATTTATTTATTAATAATCATTCTACGTAGTTACACATAATTGACGAGCTATTGTCATAAAATTTTATTTATTTCTGCATTGATCTATCAGCTATACTAATATTATAAAGAGGAAAGTTTTGATTCTTTGTTTAAATTATTACTAGACCGACTCAAAAAATCCTTTACAAAGGTACAGAATCCTACATTATCCCTGATGAACATAGGCAACTAAACTATTTTTCCTACAAAAAAATATTAAATTCCCACAGGAAAAAGAAATAACGCGGTTAAGGCGCATAGTGCTCCCAATGACCTTGCGTCGATCGTCCCGCACTGATTACATAGGAGTGAGTAAGTGAGAGTGAGGGGAATATTCAAGCAAACACGCGTAAGATGAATTATTTCAATAAAAAATTAACAAAGACGAATAAGAAAAATCTAAAAAGACCATCCCCTAGAATATTGTTCACTTTATTTATTGAAATTGAAAGTATGTGATTTAACCTAATATTTACGAAGCGATTAGGTTTATAGTTTTAAAATCGAGGCATGTTTGGGTCACATTTTAACCAAGTTTTAATTAATTTATCAAAAAATTAAAAAAACCATCCTCTAAAGAATGCGTTGAATAATAACATATCTTTCTTAAAGATTTTTTTATTCAATATTTATGAAGAGAACCGGTTTTTTCTGCAGTGATTTTTTATGATTGACGTTACTATGCGCCTTAGAGCTGTGAGCGGAAAGCTAGTTATAAACATAAGCTATTAAAAAATAGTTGTCAGCATTAGCATGCTTATTAGGAACGTGCAACAACTAACTGTTATGTAAATACGTTCGCAACAAATAATGTCAATATTTTACATTAATACGCAATCTTATTATAAAAATGCCTTTTAACACCTTAATCTCTTGAGAATTAATTAATTTGCTTAAGTTTTGAGATAAACGGATAGATGTGAAACCATCTACCGCACTTTAGTTGGATTTATATCGAAAAAAAAAACATGTTATAATAAAGATGACTTCCTCAAAAATGAAAACAATATTATGATAGCAAAATAGAGACATCGAAACAAGTGCCGGGGAAGAATCTTGCACATCAGCAAAGTCAGGGTGTATTGCTAGTGTTTATTCATCTCCTGCGCAGTAGCTATATCTTCGCATCAACTTACCGTCAGATAAGTGATGGCGTCGTTCGGATAGAATACAACAGAAGAAATTATCTAATAAGACCGCCATCTATCGTCATTTAAATACCGCTAGGTTTGGTCAAACTTTAGGCGGCCGTTACACAAAAAATCATAATTAGCTTCTAATTAGAAACTGTTAACGGTATTCAACAAAACCCTCATTTGCGTCAGTTTCAAAGTTGAATATGCAAAATGACTACAAAATGCTAATCAATCATTGTAGCAATTTATGTCTTACTCGGAGTACAATGTTAAATTTGTGACTAGCTAATTTGAATAAGCTAATTCAAGTCTCTATTAATTCGATGTTTAAATAATTTATTAGCGACACGACAGTATCGGTTATTCGTTAATTGACTTTTAAATAAACATAGGTAACCAGAAATGGGATATAAATGTTTCGTCGTGACCATATGAATAGAAACATTATAACAGTCGAAATAAGCTCTTCATAGATTTCAATTCAACTATTACCAGAGTACCGCCCTATTCTTTACTTGAAGTTACAGGGAAATCTGTAAGTGAGACTATGAGTTTGGTTTTTATTCTTAGAAGTAATCGTGACCAGTTAACTGCAAAATAAAATAAAAGTTGTAAAAAGTTACCATAAATTCTAGATTTTTTTGGGAGGACGAATTAAACATGCAGCAGTGAGGTTCTTCAAAGAACTCATCAGAAATAGATTTGTTTATGTTTAATTATATTATTTAAGCCAAAATGGAGTTCAACTACAAAAGCCGCATTATACACCTATCTTCTTGAGAGAGTCTTATAAGAATTATATTATGTTTATATTATTCACTTCTGAAACAACAGCCACGTCTAAACTTTGTATAGAGACTACCAGAGAAAATATTCGTCGTTATTGTGAAACCTTTTATGTAATTCTTAATTAAAATCTTAATTCTTAATCAATAACTTCCTTCAAAAGAAAGCATCATAATTACTATTTAAAATACATATATTACAAACATTAAACTATGTTTCACCGGAAAAAAACTAACATCGCTATTAAAAATGGGGGTTGGGTGGTAGAAGGGTGGAAATGTAGGGTTATAAGTATTTTTGATGCCAAATCATAATTTTTTTTTTTAAATGTTTAATAAATCTGCAGAGGGCCATTCTTGTCACCGAGAGGTACAAATATAGCCTGCGACCTTATTCTCAGACCTGCCCAATACCCAAAAAAATTACCTACCTACTAAACTTAACTACCAAATACACAAAAAACATCATAAAAATCGGTCGAGCCGTTGCGGAGGAGTTCCATTACAAACACTGTGACACGAGATTTTTATATATTAAAAAACTAGAAAATAATAAATTTAGTGATATTTCTTTGAGAGATGTTTATGAATCTTCAAATTGTAAGATTTATTGTCTTTTTTTAAATATGTCTAATATTTTACGCAAGACAAACGATTTCCTTTTCGTGTACTATGACTATCATTATCATCCAAAAAATAAAAATAATAATATGTACCTACAGTAATTTTATGAAATAAACAATCATAGGTATACAACTCAATTAAACCTATAATGGTTTAATTAAGCTTATCGTTACAATGTCAACCCGTCTAAAGTAAATAAATCAAAATAAATAAATCTTGAAATATGTTCGATCTAAAATCTGCATAGAGCTAGTCTGTTAACCGGTAACTTTTGACCAGCAGCGTTCTGCGACCCGTTTGCGACTGCGCGAAAACTTGCTAATAGCCACATTGATTTTGCAGATAGAAGCCAGGTCGGAGCGTGCAAAGCTACCTCTTTTCCGGGAGTTCACAATTAGGAATCGAAACCGTTTCGTGACGCAACCATTGCATTTCACGCGACATCGCAGTTAGGCAGGGCCATTGTTGATTGCGCAATGGAACGAATGCGTACCGTTACAGCTGCGACGGCTCGAAATCCTCCAGCGCGCAATGAAAGGCGACTGGGTAGATATAACAATAACTATTATATTATTACCTATATTCGTTTTTCCACGGCGTGCACTTTTAAGCTTGAGGACAATTCATCGCTTGGAAGTAACAATATTGCAAAAGGAAATATTTACCGTCCCAGCTCGATTTCCCCTTTACGGGAAATAAGGAAATTGAAAGTTGTATTGTTCTTTAATAAAATTAGGATGAGTTCCGTAACTTTACCGTTTTTGGAGAAGATCGAACGAGCCAAACACTATTTCTAATTCCTTTTTTTATTTGATAGCTTTTGATAGAATTAATTAAGCGCAATAACTATTTGAGCCACATGTTTTTTTTTTACTATACAATGAATCGCAATACAATGAAAGTCTCAGATATCGCACTTGCTTCTACATACAATACGTGTAAGTGTATCTTTGGTCTTTCTTTGTGTAGAAGTTTTATCTGATTCTCCACTGTTCTAAGTAGTAGTACAAAAAAAACAGTATAATACACATAATATTCTACAAAGCTTGGACAAAAAACGTGGAGTTTAATAAATTTTTTAATGCGCAAACATTAACAATATTTCTAGGCAGACGCCTAGTTACACGTGAAAATTATCGTTCGACGCAACGAGTCCAAATAAAATTACGACACCGTCAATTCTTAAAACAAACCAAATTAGAGACACCTCCCGCGGGTGTTGTACACCCATAAATTCCTACCAATTTAATTGGATCGCGTTAGGTTGTATCGCCGAGCGGCCGCGCGGCACCCCAGTACGTATAGGTAGGTAGTTACCTAACATATAATAGGTACATCTAACTATCCGAGCAAGTTACGAGCAGCCAGCTCGTTTCGGAGCCGGGTACGGACGCTTTCAACTCGATGCGATAGAAAAAGCTTTCGGCGAAAATGATTTTCATTTATCCATTGTTGTTGGGCCTGCGGAATAGAATACGTGATAGTACTTATTTATAAACGTAAGTGCGCCGATCTTCATTTGTTTTCGGCGCAGTTTATTCTTCCTGTTAATTAATTATACTTAATCCTAATTAATGTTCGTTGAATTTTTTTGATGTTAATTTTAATAGAAAATCAAGTATTTTTCTACCAAAAAAAAACTGTCTAGTTGCTCTATGGAACTCGTTTTATTCTACTCAATTAGGTAACTATTTTCAAATTCGCAAAGTGAAGTTAGTTCATAGTTGCAAATACACATCTAATTACTTAAATTCTTATCAAGAGCTTAATAATGATGAAATTTCAGAGCAAGATGTTGATGTGTTTTATTTAATGTAAGCAATATACCTAGAGTTTAAAGTAACCAACAATTAACATTCGTGGTCCTTTGATCCGAATTAATAGTACAGAGTATAAATCTTCAATATTCTACATTTTGGGGTCCAAAAAGTAGCTTTATTTTTGAAGTTCTGTAAATAGTGAATTCTGGATTGTAAAAATCTGGATTGTTAAATCTGGACATATTGGCATAGCTTTCTTTCACAGTAGAAATATATATAATAAAAAATATTTTCACTACTGAATGGAAAATAGTTTCACATATTTATTAAAGCCTATAAATTGTATCAACAACACCAGCACAGAAGCTACATTTTTATTTTCATTAATTTATCAAATAATCTGAATTCTATGCAAGTCGCGTCACCGAACTTAAACACTCCCTTGGAAGTCGTACAGCCAAAACTAGTTGGACTGCGCGATCGATATATTTTTACCCTCACTTCGCCCGTGGGCGATAGCAAAAAAGGCGGAGAGGGAGACCTTGACGTATTGGTCGCGGAGTCGGTGTGTGTGGGATATTGTTACAGGTAGGGTAAGCGTAACTGTGTGGGAGCCCGGGTGCACCATCAAATATCTGCGTAGCTATAGATCGCTGCGGTACAGTCATGGATAAATTTGTTACGTCATTTCATGCAATCATTAACAGCCATATTTTCATAACATTTAATGATCATCATTTAAATAAAATTGGTATTTATCCCAAAATGTTGGTTACCAAAGCAGAACAAAGAAAGAATCATGGGCATTCTTATGTCGCCAACTGGGGTAGGTAACAATAGCCAGCATACGCCTGTAGCAGGTATGAGTTTGATAATAACTGACTTCGATACATACATCTAGTTTCTATTCAACAACAAGCATGATGACTAAGTAAGTATGTATAAAAACAAAAGGACCAGGATAATAAAGCCTACATTGACTTTAATGATAATATTTCGGGAAGCATATACGACTTAACTATATTCAATGCACTCGTATTTGGTAATTGTGACTCAAACAAATCAATCGTTGGTAAGCTTATACATATCGCAAGAATACAAGATATCTATATTACTTTTCCACGAGGTGTGGTTTTATGAATCAACAATGCCTGTTAACCGCCTGATTTAGAGGTTTGAGGTTTTATTTCCCATTGAGCAGACGAGTTCTATTTATTTTGAACAGTAGAAAGGTTTTATCTGATTATAGCAGCAGCCTTTGTGATTTCACGATTAATAATAAAACAAATACATAGTGCCTTTGTGCTTGAGAAGTCTGGTTTGTGCGATATAAATCTTTATTTTTGTGACTCTCCTCAAGAACACTTTCCACAGATAGGTATTGAGTGTTATGCTTATGATACTTACCGTGGCAAAGCTTAGGCGATAGACTATGTCGATGCACTGAAATCTCTAGTAGCCGGCAAAAGTACCAAACGTAATGCTCCACAGATTTCAGGTTAATCGTAATTTCAAAGTAATGGAGACAAAGCGATGTCAATCTTGATGACTTAGGAAATATTTTGGATTGTTTATACACACACAGTGGGTGTCGGATTCAAACAAGCTTGTAACACCTTCCAAAATGTAGTTGGCGCTAGTGTAGCGTAAAATAATCATCAATATAAAGACAGTGACTGCAAGCCTCTAGGGGAAAAGAAAATAATTGTTGCAAACATAATTAAATGTTATTATTATTATCTAATAGGTGTAGAAAAATGTCACGCAGAAACAGGAGTAGCTAGCGTCTACCTTAAGCCTTTTCGTAAATTACCGAGGGAATAATCGAGTTAGAAGATGAGTTGTCGAATATAGGTAAGGGGCTCCAAATAATATAGGTACGAGTAGGTAACATGCTAACCTCCGTTTTTACGGTGCAACTTTTCGCAGGGCAATCATCATCATCATCATTTAAGTTAAGAGACGCTTACTGTTCGTCCTCCCCCAAAGATCTCCAAACCGATCGATCCTGCGCCTCCCGCATCCAGCGGCTTACCGCGACCTTTACCAGATCATCGGTCCACCTTGTAGTGGGCCTACCAACCTTGCGTCTCCCGATACGTGGCCGCCACTCAAGGACCTTTCCGCCCCAACGGCCGTCAGTCCTACGAGATATGTGTCCTGACCACTGTCACTTAAGGTTTGCAATTCTTTGGGCTTTGTCGGTGACTCTAGTTCTTCTACGAATTTAATCATTTCTGATGCGATCACGTAGAGAAACCCCGAGCCTTGAGCCTTCTTATGAGACCCATTGTAAGCGGCTACGTCTCAGTTCCGTACGTCATTACTGGCAACACGCACGAATTGAAAACGTTCGTCTTGAGACATTGCGGTAGATTGGCCGAGAATATGCTGCGTAGCTTTCCTAACGCTGCCCAGCCAGTTGGATTCGTCGATTTACCTCTTTTTGGAAGTTGTATTTACCGAGCTGGACTATTTGCCCTTGAGGCCGCGGAGAGGGAGCGGGAGAATGATCCTCAAGCCGCTCCCATCCGCCGCAGACGGTCAGGTAGGCGAAGGCGGGCATTCGCGCAAGCAATGCCCGTCTAATGAAGTTGCCGTGGAGACCTGCGTGCACGGTTGGCCCCGTGTACGCCGCCGTAAGGCCCTCCATCTGGGGATTGCCTTGGTGTTCTCGGGCAATCCCCCCCTGGCGATAGCCCGACCAGTCAGGTCGGGCTAGCCCGCGCGCGTTGGTAGTGGTAGTCGCAGTGTGGACCCTACCACGCGCATCCATAAGGGCAGGAAGAACACCGCGGGGTTTAGTGGGTAGGCCTGGCACTCTGCCGGGAGAGCCCCACACACGCTCGTCGTCTAGCCAACGGCGAGTACGGTGCGATCACGCATTCCCCTGGAAATGGAAAAAAAAGTAAAAATAATGAACAACAACTTCCAGTGTGGAGCCTCCAACCTTCACAGGAGTGAGTACTACATGGGAATTCACCATTATTTTGGTCTTGTCCATGCTTACTTTAAAACCCACTTGTTGGGAAATCCTATAGAGGTCTTCGAGCACTGTGCCTAGATCTTCCACGGTCTCAGCCATGACTACGGTATCATCGGCAAAACGAAGGTGAGTCATGCACTCGACGTTTATGTCGATGCCAAGTCTTCTCCAGTCCAAAAGCTTCTTCTGGAGTGACCTAAGCTCGGCCCAGGTCTCGATAATATCGAAGGTTTTTTCATAGTCCACAAACGTCAAGCATAGTGGCAGATTATACTCCTCGGTCTTCTGTATAACCTGCCGCAGCGAATGAATGTGGTCTATGGTACTATAATAGCCTTTACGGAATCCGGCTTGTTCGGGAGGTTGGAAGTCGTCAAACCTACGCGCGAGATGATTCGTGATGACTCTCGAAAACCGCACCTATACATGACTTAGGAATGTGATGGGTCTGTAGTTCTTTAACTGGGCCCTGTCGCCCTTTTGAAGTGCCACCACGCCCTAGTGCCATGCTTTAGGCGTTTTACTCTCGAGTATGACGGAGTTAAATAGCCTCTGCAGCGCTTCCCGACTAGTAGTCCACACGCTTTCAGAAGCTCAGCTCTAACTCCATCATCATCCGGCGCGGCGCCTTGTTGTTCTTGAGCTGTTTCAGAGCCACACTAATCTCGTTCAGGCTAACGTCTAGGATGTCTTCGGTGTAATGCCGGATCAATTTGGCTCTAGGATCTGTGGTCTGAATGACAGGTACTTACGATGTTGTGTAAAGCTGTCAATAGAAGCGTTCGATCTCGGCTATAATCTCAGGTCGGGATGTAATAACTCTGCCATCCTCTATCTTCACCTTCGTCAGTAAACTCTGACCGAGTGACAGATCTCTTACGAACACTTTGGAAGCCTTATTCCACTCGATGGCTTCTTGGCTCGGTGGATGAGCAATATACTACACATACCACCGCCCTGGAGAGCACGTGGTTATATCTGACTCTCCGCAATTATTAGGAAGCAGATTGTCCACTAATAACCATGGCTTACCAACTAAAACCCAACGTTGCCCCTCACATATCCGAGTTTTGCACTCATCATCGCTGGGTCCTCTCCGTGGAAGAAAAACACACCAAGGAGGGATGAATGATGATGGTCTAATACTTTCACTACCTCATCGGCGCTTACTCGTTCTGTCGTCGATGCAACAGATGATGGCACGACTGACGGCGACCTGTGTAATGCAGGACATTATGCTTGGGTCCCTCTGGCCATCATCACGTGAAAAAGGACTGGCAAACTGTCGCCTTCTCCATCCGGTTCTTCAGCGGCAGCAAGTATCCGCCAAGGTGTCGTTCTCCCTGGCCTATTCCGCCATATCCTCAAATAAGTAAACGAGACGAGATGCATCATAACGTCGACGCAAAAGTAGTTACTGCATCCCAAGACCTCTCGTCCTCTAGCATAATCCAGTCTAGGTTCGTTCCGGGGATAAAGTCGGGTACACCTAGGGTGTGCTGGGCGGAATCACTATCTGCGCTACAGTGGTTATCTCGCATCGCATCCGATGTTAAGCATCAATTGGTACGTGAGCGACCCGTGTGGCCGAAGCTCCTAGATCAATAATCAATATAGAGGGCTGTATGACCCCGATGGTCGTTGCTTAGATACCAAAATCTGAACACAAACTCCTCAAGCTCCTTCGACGTAGGCTTCAGAATTATAACATACGTTAACGTGTAGCTTTATGGTATAATTCAGCTTGGATGCTCAAAATTTAGTTATTTAAAATGTCACCCCTTTCAAGATCGAAGGAGTGCAACTTCCACATAGCCACCAAATTATCATTATTATCATTATGCTTGCGAAGATTGTTAAACAAATCATCATCATCATCATCACAGCTCATATACGTCCCCACCGAGGGGAGGCTCGAACCTACCCTATGTTAGGGTGATTATGTCTTAGTCAACCTCGTTGACACAGTGCGGATTGGTCGACACACATTGTTGCTTAAGCAAATATTTATTTATGAATTGCATTGCAGAATTTTGTTCTATTGGAAACTGAATGATCAGAGGTAGATGTTACATATTCCGATAACTTTTAATAAATTAAATCGTGGTACTACAAGATAACAATTGAATGTAGTCACTTCGAGCGAATCAAACCGTAAAATAGGCTAACTATGGTTTAAATTGTCCTTTGGTATTATATAAATAATCTAAACGCCAACTCGGAAAGTAGCGGTTTTACTACAAAACAATAGCCCAAATTAGTCTGGCATAGTTCAAGTCAATACAGTTATGTCGCGACAGATCTGATTGCATTTTGACTCCTGAACTAAAGAGCAACTATGTTTTTGTCGCTGTTACTTACTAAGGCGTGTTTATATTATACTATATATGTTCCAAAACTTCCAAAACCTATGCAACCTCTGTGGTTAGGTCAATCCAAAGAGGTTACAGCTTTTTGGATAGCAAAGAGGTTTGCTATCCAAAAAAGATTGCAAACTTCGTTCTGCTTCAATCAGTTCAACCAAAAAGGCTGGATAATGACATACTGCCATGATTTCTTTTAAGTTGCATGGAAATTATCTAAATAAACCATGGCCTTAGACAATTTTGAACGGAACTTGTAGTATTATTTTGTACTATTTGTTGTATTATGTTGACTTTTTCTGTCACCCTGTATATACATATATATATATATACATATATATATATATATATTTATCCCGCAAACAAATGGCCGTCCACTGAAGGCGAAAGTGCATTTAAACTGGCGTCCACCTGCTTTTGGCGTCCGCATACCGGACGCCACTTTGTTAGCCGGTAGCACTTAGGCCCTATTGATCCTAGCTAGCCGTAGTACAAAAATCGACGGAAGCCAAAAATCGTTTTAAATGGCTGCAATAAAATATTGAAAAGTTCCCGAAGAAATCTCAGCGCAGGTGAGGCGCTGCTGCAGCGCGTATATCCACACTGTATATCGGGGGGGAATTTCTGACTACGAATTCGCGTATTTGGCGTCCACAATTGCGACGTTGCCGCTCATGAAGTCTGTGGCAATATAGCTCAAATAATATTTAACGGAACCAAAACAATATACCTATATCGTCTACAGTCACGTACGCGTTGCATCATATTCGGCGCTAAGTAGCTTAGCTAAAGTCTGAGATATTCTAGTATTAATACCAAAATTTCATGTGCCATAGGCGTAATTTTATTGTTGTGACATTGATTGTACTACTATTTAAAGTCTGAGATGTTTTAGAAGCAATATCAAACTTTCACGTTCAGCACTAAGTCATCTAAGGTCATTTTATTAAGGGTTCTCGTAATAATCGGTGTTCTAAGAATTATCAGAGAAGTAAAGTTTTTTTTTAGTTATTAAAAATGCAATGAAGGAAATACATTTTACGTGAATTTAGAGTGTAGGACTTGAAGTTTCCATACCACATTTTACTATTTACTTAAATGCTATTTTTAATGTCTTTTTAAGGCTTTAAACATACCCATATTAACATTCATGCACTCGTCACGTAAAAAATATAACCAAAACATGAAATATATTCACTAAACGTTGCTACACATTTAGCTTTAATTTTCAACAACTGTATTGATAGTGGTGTGTTTCCTGATTTGATGAAACTTAGCAAAATAACTCCATTGTTTAAATCTGGTAGTACTTCAGATCCTTCTAACAGATCGTACTATCAACATTCAGTAAAATTTTTGAAAAAACCGCGCTTAAGCAATTACAGAAATATTTTAGTAATAATAACTTACTGCATATCAAACAATTTGGTTTTACCCGCGGACGGTCCACGACTGATGCTGGA
This sequence comes from Schoenobius gigantellus, assembly GCA_963935595.1. Classification (NCBI taxonomy): domain Eukaryota; kingdom Metazoa; phylum Arthropoda; class Insecta; order Lepidoptera; family Crambidae; genus Schoenobius; species Schoenobius gigantellus. The sequence goes on along the minus strand of OZ012551.1, from coordinate 15,130,775 downwards.
ATAAAATTGTTAGAGTGCATTTATGAGGCCTGGGAGGAGTCGCAGGATGCCTATGGTGTTTTTTGTGACTTATCGAAGGCTTTTGACTGTGTCCAACATCAGACGTTAATCAGGAAATTACACTATTACGGTATCCGTGGTACCGCTTTGGATTTTCTCACTTCTTACCTAAGTGACAGGATTCAAAAGGTGGTCATCAATGGAGAGCAGTCACCTGGATCATTTGTAAAAATGGGGGTGCCGCAGGGCTCAATATTAGGTCCATTTCTATTTCTGGTATATATTAATGACCTCCCTCACCTTGTAAGACACGACCATGAGATAGTCTTGTTTGCAGATGACACGTCTTTAGTATTTAAAGTTAAACGTGGACAAATTAATATTGACGAAGTAAACATTGCACTCTCCAAGGTCGTTCACTGGTTCGGCGCCAATAATTTGTTGTTAAATGAAAGTAAAACAAAATGCATTAGATTCACTATGCCAAATGTTCGATTAGTTAAAGCCAAAGTCAAGGTTAGGGATGAGGAAATAGAGCTGGCTAATCAAACTGTATTTCTGGGTATAACTTTAGATTCTAAGTTACAATGGGGTCCTCATATTGAATGCCTATCGAACAGACTAAGTTCTGCAGCATACGCCGTAAAAATGCTTCGTCAAATAACAGATGTGAAAACTGCGCGGTTAGTCTATTTTAGCTACTTCCACAGTATTATGTCATACGGGATACTACTGTGGGGAAATGCCGCCGATATTGGCTGCATTTTTGTACTGCAGAAGAGGGCTGTTCGGGCGATCTATGGGATGGGCTCCCGAGAGTCTTTAAGAGAAAAATTCAAAGAAATTGATATTATGACTGTACATTCACAATATATTTATGAAAACTTACTGTATGCACACAAGAATAAAGATATCAAATTCAGTAAAAATAGTGACTATCATAATTTAAATTTAAGAAATAAAGACAAGCTAGCAATGCCCACATATAGGCTCCATAAAATAAGCAACTCTTTTGCAGGTCACTGTATACGAATGTACAACACGCTGCCATGTAACATGCATGACTTGTCAGTAAATAAATTTAAAATTTTAATTAAAGCTCAGTTAAGCAAAAAGGCTTATTACAGTGTTAAAGATTTTTTGAATGATAAGGCAGCGTGGCGGTAAAAGAAATGAATTGCTCGTTCTCTGAATAGTTTTGTAATATTCACAATTTGTAAGACATTTGGCGATTTTAAAAGAGTTTTGGCACATGAGTTTCTTGCCCGATTCTTCTCATGTTAGCCCCTACATTCGGAATCGGGTCGCTCTTGGCGATTACATGCGCGGCAACAACTCCGCGGATGTACTTGCCACTAGCGCAAGGGTTAGCTTGATTTTAGTCGAATATTTTTTATGTTTTAATAATTTTGTAAAATGTGTAAAATTGACGATTTTAAGAGCCCGCAAGGGCCTATGAAATAAAGTACTTTTGATTTTGATTTTGATTTTGAAACATTTATTCTCAAATCTTCAACAATGATCAAACTCAAAAAATCTTTATTCAATATAGACCTTTACAGGCACTTATTGACGTCAAAAAAAACATAAAAATCTTCAACCAAGAATCTAATTAACTAAATTATTTAATCCTTGTATGTACACACACCCCAACCATTATTAAGATGTGTGCAAATACAAGTCAAATGAAAAAAAAAAATTTACTCTACACCTGTTCGGAAATTGGGAGAGCCTTCTCGAGAAGAACAGGCAAGAAACTCGGAAGGTCTTGTATTTTTTTTGTCTCCTCTTTTAAAATGCCAACATTACAATATTATATTTCACAAACATTTTTTTAATCTTTACTACAACTACACTCTAAATTAACGTAAAATGTATTTCCTTCATTGCATTTTTAATAACTAAAAAAAAACTACTTCTCTGATAATTCTGCTAGAACACCGATTATTACGAGACCGGCGGGGCTACCGCCTAACTCATAGCGATCACCCGCTATCGCTTTCGTGACATTAGAACAATAGTTCTAATGTCATCTGTGACATTAAAAGTAAGTCATTTAAAGTCTGTGACATTGAGTTAGGCGATACGGCCGCGGGCCCTTAATGGATGTTATGTTGATTAGTTATAGTAGATTTTATCCGTTGTGAAACTAATTTTTGTTAAAAATGTATGACGAAGTTGGAAAGTCAAATTTGGCATTAATTTTTAACAAAAGTTTGTTTGACACGGAGCAAACAACTCAACTTTATTTAATAAATATACGGCCTTACAAATAAAAAACTTATTCCTAGGAATAACCTCGGAATAGTTATTCCGTGTTTTGTCTTATTTTGACATATTACATCTGACATATGCTAAAACAAGACAAAACACAGAATAAATAATTCCGAGGATTATCCTCGGTATAAGTTTTTATTTGTAAGGCCGTAAGTATTTTAAGTAATTAATTAAGAAATTGAAATTGAACACTACTAAATACAATTTTTTTATGATTGAGTAACATTTGAGTAGTGCTCAACTTCCATTTCTCAATTTGAGAAACCAGCGGTATGTGGCGTCTTATAAGTATTTACTTATCAATCATAAATATATTTTAATATAAAACACCAATTATGAGAATAAAACTGATTACATTTACTTACATGTTTTTTGTTTTTGTTTGCTTACCTAGGAAAGTTAACCTATATCAATAAAATGTACTAAAGGAAAGAACTTATTTTTATTAAATACTTTATTCATAAATTGATCACAATCCACACTAATAATATAAAGTGTGTCCGTCTGTCTGTTACCATTTCACGCTTAAGCTGCTGAACCGATTTAGATGAAATTTAGTATGGAGATAGTTTCAGACCCGGGGACGAACATGGGATACTTTTGTCCCCAAAATCATCTCCTAAAGGGGTAAAAAATGAGGGTAGAAGTTTGTATAGGGAATCTATATCCGCTAAACCGATTTAAATTAAATTTGGTATGAAGATAGTATGACATACGAGGATAGTTTTTAACCACGAAATCATCCTCTAAGGGGTAAAAAGGGGTGGAAGTTTCTACAACCGCAATATCGATTGTGATGATATATTGGTATCGATATCGGTATTAGTATTTGTTATTTGGTACCAACAAACCGACGTAAAGCTTTGTACTTTGTACGGACGCCCAATAGCTGTATACAGACGTTCAATAGCCATATATGGACGCCCAATAGCTGTATACAGACGCCCAATAGCTGTATACGGACGTCCGATAGCTGTATACGGACGCCCAATAGCCATGTCATATTGGGACGTCTAAAATCTGTATACGGACGACGTTCAATAGCCATATACGGACGCCCTATAGCTGTATACGGACGTCCAATAGCTATATACGGACGTTCAATAGCCGATCGATGGCGATCATGATTGCAGGCATACGGTACTATGTGGCTGCAAGCTACCAACTGTAAGATGAAAGCACTGTTCCCAGTAAATTATTCTTTTTATTATTAACTATAATTTTATTAATGTAAATATGAAATTTGGTAGGTAGATAGATAGATAGTTATAACTCTTTATTATAACATACAGGAAAAACAAAACACAGGAGAAAACAAATACAACAACAATGTTATAATGAGCGGTCTTATCGCTAAGAGCGATTTCTTCCAGACAACCAGGCGTTTGGAAAGATTGATAGGATGTTAAGTTCAGATTAATTTTATTAATTAAACTGCAGGCTCCAACACAAGGTACGAGTAGTATCCATTATTACTCCCAGATTTTTTACAGTAGAACTGAAAGGAATATCAGACCCACGAAATTATATTATAAGGAGTGTAGTGAAGTCAATTTTTGCTAGAAATCGTGAACTACATACAACTATGCTCATTCCAACACAACAGACATTTAAAAATATATATTGAAACAAATTAAACGTTGAAACTGTGTGCTACATAAAGCGATAGGAAAAGAATGAGATAATAAATCCAAAGCTGGCAACGTAGCACTCCCAAATACGGTCCATCCTGTGAGGACGTTAAATAATCGATGCCATAGGTAAGTTACGATCAATATATCTAGGATGCCTATAATGTATCACCATGGTTGGGGGTTCAAAAATGTTGGGGCATGACTGCAAGACGAATATCACGAGAAATAAAATTATCGTAAAACGACGTATCCCAAGGAGCTGGAAATCAGAAAACTAAGCAATATTCATTAAGACATGTTAAATAAAGTAAGGGGAACTGAGGGACGTCGTAATGATGCACGACGTGCATGACGCCAAAAAGATTGTAGGATGTATATATATATATATATATATATATATATATATATATATATATATATATATATATATATATATATATATATATATATATACATGCTATGTTAATCTGCTTTAACTTCATTAACTATATTCTGTATATTTTGCAAAAAAATTAAGAAGTTTTAAGGCATGAGGATTGAGGATAATGGTGTAAAATATCTGATCATTTTGCATCTCCAAAAAATCTTACATCCTGCTATGGTACGATGTGTTTATTCCATAAATCAATTCCACAAATGGAAGTCAGTACAAAATAAAATCTATCGCACATTAATACAGCACGACTAACAAAATGTGTTAATTTTCACTGATGAAAATAATGAATCTGGAATACTTACATTCAAATTGTTAAATTCTTAATCTTATTTTACAATGAAAGCATTTCAGCTCGTGATTGTACGAGGCGAGGGTCCGTTCATCGAACGAGTTTGAAACGCGATAGCGAAACGTCGTATGGCAACCGAAATTTGAGTCAACTAACGCCATTCCACACTCCAAAATGTACCAAATACGCTCTACGCAAAAGTGGCTTGAATAACACCCGCCGCTTTTGTACTTACGTCATTTCGCCTTCGATTCGAACAAAGATTTCTACTTGCAATGGAAAAAGGTCGCAACTGAATCAGTGTCATCAGCTCTTATTACGTTTTGGAACGCGCCGAATCCAGTCTTATCTCGCCTGTAGCAAGGTGATTTACTATAATTAGAAAGATAGCGGTAGATGCCTTTTGTTATAATTTTCCAGGCGGGCTCACGAGCGTTTTCCCGCGCAAACTCATGAAAATGGCGGCCATTTTGTAATGTGCCTTGTTTTTTGATAAGGGTATTAAAATAACGGGCGTTTTCGGACGGCTCTTTACTTACTATAGGGTGCTCTTTAGGTGTTTATAAAGGCAACTAAATACGTGAGCGCACATTTTGAATGCAAATTGGAAGAGTTGCTAATGAAATTTACGTAATATGAAATGTCCTTTAGGTTTACATAAGTAATTTAAGATGTTTAGTGCTTGAAAACATGCACAGAATCACGTACTTGGTTACGTACTAAATATTTATAAGGACCTGAACACACTTTAACTTGTTCAAAATTCATAATAGGCATTTCGTGCACCGACTGTGAAAGCTTTTTTATACACCTTGTAGATTTTACAAGTGTAATGTACAATACGCAGCTTCTCCTTTCATTCCCTTCATTAAAAAATATTATGAAATACAAAATACTAATGAATGGGATTTCCCAACACTAGCATACATAACAATAATTGCATCTTTCATAATAAGTAAAAGTTGAAAGGAATGTCGACCTAGACTAAACATTCTGGGCAGAGAAGTTAGTAAGTATGTGTTGAATACCTTAGTTATTGTGAATAATTGTTATCGAAGACCACTGCACTGCACAGTCGCGACATTTATGTTCAAAATGACAGCACGTCGCGATAGAATAGCTAGGTCACGGTAATATACCGGGTTATTTTTCCATCAGGAGCCAAATTTTGTATGCTTGTTTAGACAAGCAAAATGAACAACTTTTACTATGGGACCAAACTCAAAATCACGAAAAAAATATCAGCTGTTCCATACATTAGGTTTAGTGGATGTTGAACATTTGTATGAAACAGCTGATTTTTTTTTCGCGATTTCAAGTTTGGTCCCATAGTTTAAGTTGTTAATTTTGCTTATATAGACAAGCATACAAAATTTGGCTCCTGATGGAAAAATAACCCGGTATACTACTAGTTGTGCCCGCGAACTACGTTTCGCCATATATTTTTTTCCCGTTTGTGCAAAATGTTTCATTGATGCTCAGCTTCTATTGGTCGTAGCGAGATGTTACATAGCCTAAAGCCTTCCTCGATAAATGGACTATCGCACACAAAACGAATTTTTCAATTTGAATCAGTAGCTCCTGAGATTAGCGCGTTCAATCAAACAAACTCTTCAGCCGTATAATATTAGTAAAGATTACCGTGGCTACGTTTTATGTACTTGTCAAAGTGTTGAAAAGGAAGATCGCTATACATTGCTACGTGCACTGGTCTCGTACGCTACGCGCGTTTACGTAGCGTTGTACGTAGACAAACGTATTCGACACCTTAGAGCTATTCTTTATCGATGAAAAATATATCCTTTAACCATAGATAAGTACGTGCACTTTACAAAAAAAAAGTAGGGAAACTTAATTTTTACAAATATTCAATGTATCCAAAAAAAATTACCAAAATTGAGATATCCAAGCGTTCAAAGACGCAGGTGGTAAACTAGTATAGAGTAGAGTATAAACTAGGGCTATTTGTAGAGATATTTTCTAGAGCAACTGTTAACCTAATACTTGAAACAGGCATTTACTGACACTTCTTTCAGCTACCCGTTAAAATTCGTGTATTTAACGTAAGTGATTTTATTTTAATTCAATTAATCCATGGGTACTGGTGTTAATATAATACCTATATACTTGTACACTTGATTTATTAATATAAAGCTCAAAATTATAATTTCAAATAGCTCCAGCACAATTTGTAGCAAAATTATTTCTATTTATTATTCATTGGCCGTTTTAGCCAATAGTTTCATCTATTGCCCTCCTGCCGTTTCGAATGTTCGCAAACAGTTCATGGACCCTTGTATCCAGAAATTTTCCGATACGAAATTTTAACTTTGGCATAAATTTCCAGTTTTATTCGGTCGGGTATCCGTGCCCATATCCGGACTGTTCGAATAAGCGACGATAAAAATCCTATGTGACGTCAACACACCGTAACGTCTTTTATTCAATTGCACGGAAAATCGGCGGATTTCGGTAGGCGACCCTTTCCCACAATTCGCGTCTCCCTCTTGCTTACGAAAAACCCTAGCGTTAGAAAGGAACGCGGCATCGTAATGGTAATTGAGGGTAATGTGGAATAGTTTTAGTCTAGACGGATAAAGTTGTAAGTGTGTAATTGCAGGCGTGTGACGCTGGTTAAAATATATTGCAATAGTAGTTTAAACTCGCACTTGCGTTAAGTTATGCCGCTTTCAGCATAATATTACCACCGTGTAAAGGGTCCGGGAGCCGCTCAATTTGGGGTAATGAAATATTTAACTATGTTAATTCTACTAGTCAAGTATGTGTGACATTTAACTAAATCTTCGTATAGCTAAAGATTTTTATTGTACACTAGGTGTTTCCCGCGACTTTGTCTACATCATCATCATTTCAGCCAAGAACGCCCACTGTTGGACATAGGCCTCCCTAAGGATCTCCAAATTGATTAGTCCTGAGCCTCCCGTATCTAGGGACTTTCCGCGACCATCACCAGATCGTTGGTCCACCTTGTGGGGGGGCCTACCAAAACGCTGCGTCTCCCAGTACGCGGCCGCCATTCAAGGACGGACCTTTCCACCCCAACGATCGCCAATTATGCAAGCTGTATATCCGACTGCCACTTAATGTTTGCATTTATTAAGGCTATGTCGTGAGCCTTCTTATGAGACCCATTGTAAGCGGCCACGTCTCAGTTCCGTACGTCATCACTGGCAACATGCACGAATTAAACATTTTCGTCTTCGGACACTGCGGCAGATGAGCCGAGAATATGCTACGTATATAGCTTCCCAAACGCTGCCCAGCCGAGTTGGATACGTCGATTTACCTCTTTCTGGAAGTTGGACTTACCGAGCTGGACTATTTGCCCCAGGTAAACATATTTGTCAACAACTTCCAGCGTAGAGCCTCCCATATTCACAGAAGTGGGTACTAAAAGAGAATTCGACATTATTTTAGTCTTGTCTATGTTCATTTTAAGACCTACTTGTTGGGAAACTCTACAGAGGTCTTCGAGCATTGTGCCTAGATCCTCTGGTCTCAGCCATGACTACGATATCATCAGCAAAACGAAGGTGAGTCATGTACTCGCCATTTATGTTGATGCCGAGTCCTCTCCAGTCCAAAAGCTTAAATACATCCTCCAACGCAGCTGTGAATAGTTTCGGCGATATAACGTCACCCTGTCTCACACCGCGCTAAAGTTATACTAGTTTCGAGTTTGTATAACCTGCCGCAGCGTATGGATGTGGTCTATGGTACTATAGCCATTTCGGAAACTGACTTGTTCCGGAGGCTGGATGTCGTCGAACCTGCGTGCGAGACGATTCGTGATGACCCTCGAAAACAGCTTGCAAATATGACTTAGTAGCGTGATGGGTCTATAGTTCTTTAACTGCCACCACGCCCCTGTGCCATGCTTTAGGCGTTTTGCCCTCGAGTATGACGGAGTTGAATGATACTGCAGCGCTTTCCGGACCGGTAGTCCACCCGCTTTTAGAAGTTCGGCTGTCACTCTATCATCACCCGGCGCCTTGTTGTTTCTAGCTGTTTGAGAGCCACCGTTCTAGTACTTCTACGGATCTCATAATTTCTGATGTGATCACGTAGATAAACCCCGAGCATAACCCTCTAACGTCTCAGATTCTCAATACGTAAGCGGCTACTTCTCAGATCCGCACTTAAATGATGTGCGGATCTGAGAAGTAGCCGCTTAATTCTCTGAATTCCTGACTGTTCTATTTTTTGTAGAAATGTCTTTAATTGATCATAATTAATAAAAAACGAATGGCGACGCTAGTAGTAGGTACTGTGGCCCCTTAATAGAGCTCATAGAGCACATTCAATCACATTAAATCGCGTATTCAAGTTTCTCTAATAACATTTTTCATTTTTATTAATATGCACATAAATTAGAAAATAACAAAGATAGGTACGAGTATTAGCAGTTTAGTAAATTGCTACAAGTCTAACGACGTTACTGAGTTGTGAGTTTCAAATTATTACATTTTCGAGCGATCCACGACAACGCCGCAGTCGTTTGAAGTCGTTTAAAAAAGGAGGAGGTTCTCAATTCGATGCATACCTATGTTTTTTTGTGTATGTAACGCGATTACGCCGCCAACTGTGGACCGATTTTCAAAATTATTTTTGCATTCGATAGAGTATTCTCCTGGGCTAGTTCCAAGGTCACCAAAGTCAAGATCTGATGATGAAATCTTATAAACAATCGAGGAAAACCCTTTAATTTTTAGGTGTGTCCAACGTGTTTTGTGTGTATGTTCCGCGATTACTCCGCCAATTGTACACTGAAAAAAATGCTCTCCAACTAAGTTGCTTTTTCTCTTAGTTGGCCTAATTTTGATTGGAATAACATATATTTTGATTAATAAACATAAGAATGGGTAGTTGCAACAACAAGCTGAATTTAGTTATAGCAAATTATTGACAAATCGTGAATCTGATTAAACTTCTTTATTAAAACGACTTATCTATTTTTCAACTTTATTAAGACATATTGTTAGATTGATTATTTTATTGTTAATGCGATCTACGAATAATCTGTGTTTGAGTAAACTATTTTTCTTATTTATATTAACGAGGTCAACTTATAAGAAATAAATAAGACACGAAGTTAAATCTATAATTGTAAATATGACAGCATCAATGATTTAAGTATGTTTAAAACGATAAATCTAATACGTAGTTATAATCAAGTTAGTTAGTTAAATTAGCAATGTTCTTTGTAAAATCAAACAAGAGCGACACCGCGCGCGCGCCTCCCCGGCGGGCGCCCTGCTTGCGCCCAGTCACGACACGACTTGAAGTTTGCATTCATCGGCGAACGAACACCGGCTACGGACGCGGCAAGTTATTATAAATAGTAAATGCAATAAATTTAATAGTTTTCTGTGCTAATAACTTTGATTATTTAGTCGTTTTTTGTGCTTTGTTGTTGAATATATGTGTGATGGATGACGTAGCAGATCTTTTAAGAACATGGGAGCTCGCCGAACTCATACCTATATTTGCCGGTAAGTACCTGACTTTGCTAATCTTGCTATAGGTACCTACTTTATGAATTATTTATTTACAAACCAATCTATGACGACCTATATTATAGGTGCTTTCCATTCCCTTTATGTTATTTTTTATACACGTCATTGTCGGTCTCGGCAAGTACGGGACGCTTCTAGTTAGGTAGGTTTACCTACCTAACTCTCAAATTGCCCTGTTTAGATGTTAACTGTACGCGTACCTACCCAGTGGCGTAGCTACCTTGGGTGGCATCCGGTGCGGAAATTGTGTCACCCCCTCCCGATAGCCAACGTCCAAAAGGCGTGCACACCATCGATTGCATTCATCTGCCGATCGAGTGATCGAGCTGATTCTAGTGCTAGTGGAGGAATCCCCGAAAAATAATTTTGTGCTAGAGATTTATTTTTGAGATACCGGATGGGTGTCACCCCAAAAATGGTGACCCCCGGGGCGCACCGTTCTCCCCATCCCCCCTTTGCTACGACTCTGTAACCTACCTACTTATTATTAAATAAAAACTAAATTCACATATTATTAAATAAAAACTAAATTCACTTTTAGATCAAAAGATTACACTCCAGGCATTATCCGCGTTAAGCCAAGAGGATCTCAAGGACCTGATTCCTCTGGCAGGCCCCAGGGTCCTCTTCACCAGGTGTTGGCGCACGTGGAAAAATGAGTTTTCATCTGACAACATATCTTTTTCGGTGAGTTTTCGATAGATAATAATGACTAATAATTTGCTCTTAATCATTGAGTATTCAACATAGAGAGACAGCTTAGTCTTATGTAAATATGATCTATAAATTTCTAACTCTAAAAGATAACTTTGTATAAGTAGGTAGGTAGGTATAGGTAAGTCAATGTCAAAATTCTTTATTCAACATAGACCTTTGCAGGCACTTATTGACAACACACATCAAATATAACGGTTTTTTATATTGGCTTAAAATGCGGTTTAGTGTTACAGGGTAGATTAGCCTGTTTTCGACCAATTAGTGGAGTTGCCAACTTAGGGAATAAAAATGTGTGTGTTCTGACATGTATTTTGTATCAAAATAAATTGTGGCAACTCCTCATATAGTCTATTTTTAATAATTATATATTTTATAATAGTCAAATTAACAGTTTTTTTTATTATTAAATCCAAGCGTCAAATTGCCGATTTTACCAGTTTTCGACCAAAAATTCTAGTTTTTGTCCATCTATTGACCAGTTTTCGACCAATTAATTAAGAAAGATTTTTATGAATAAAAGTATGATAGAATATATATTTTTTTAAATAAAAATACTAAAATAATCAGCTTTTAATATTTATTAAGGCTGTGTCTATTTGAACCCGGGTCCTAATCATCATCATCGACCTACACTCGTCCACTGCTGGACATATGTCTCCCCTAATGCACGCCACCGCTCCCGATCTTCAGCTACTCTCATCCAGCCCACTCCAGCCAGCCTACGTATATCGCCATCCCATCTTGTTGCAGGGCGTCCCACACTACGTTTTCCGAGTCGCGGTCTCCACTCAAGCACCTTACGACTCCAACGGCCGTCAGTTCTGCGGCTCATTAGGCCAGCCCACCGTCATTTCAGTTTACTAATTCGGTGGGCTATGTCGGTGACTTTGGTTTTCTGATGGATCACATCATTTCTGATACGGTCTTTTAGAGATACTCCGAGTATAGCCCTTTCCATAGCACGCTTAGTGACTTTAAATTGGTGGACTAGTCGAGCCGTGAGTGTCCACGTCTCGGCACCGTATGTCATGACTGGGAGGATGCACTGGTCCTCCCAGTTCCACTGAGACTTTCGACTTAAGACACTGAGAAATGGGTGACGAGAAGACATGTCGAAGCTTACGAAATGCTGCCCAGCCCAGCCGAATTCTTCTGTTGGCTTCCCTCTCGAAGTTGTTTCTGCCTAGTTGAAGAGTTTGCCCTAGGTACACATATTCCTGTACAACTTCGAGAGATACTCCATTTACTACAACCTGTCCCAGATCAACGAGCTCGTTAAACATGACCTTGGTTTTATCCAAGTTTATCCGGAGACCGATGCGTTCGGAAGACTTAACCAGGCTGTTCACCATCTCTTGTAAGTCTTGCAGAGTTTCAGCCATAATGACGATATCGTCCGCGAATCGTAAGTGTGAGATGCACTCGCCATTTATATTAATACCACGTCCTGTCCAGTTGAGCGTTCCAAATACATCCTCCAGCGCAGCGGAGAAAAGAGTTTCGGTGATATTACATCCCCCGGCCTCACACCACGTCACAGGAGGATAGGCTCAGTTTGACCATTCTGGACAACGACGGACATATAAGCAGCGTCATACAAACATCTCAGCACTTCGATATATCGCCAATCAACTTGGCACCTCTGCAAAGACTCTAGAACAGACCAGGTCTCGACGGAGTCAAAAGCTTTCTCATAGCCCACAAACGCCATGCACAGGGGTTGGTTATACTCATTGGTCTTCTGTATAACCTGCCTTACTGTGTGAATGTGGTCTATGGTGCTATAACTCCGTCGGAACCCGGCCTGTTCCGGAGGTTAAGCTTCGTCAAGTCTTCGTGTAAGACGGTTCGAGACGACTCTTGAAAACAACTTATAGACATGGCTCAGGAGTGAAATTAGTCGATAGTTCTTCAACAAAGTCTTGTCGCCCTTCTTGAAGAACAATACGACTAAACTCCATGTGCCATGCCTTAGGAGTTCTCCCGGAGAAAAGAATAGAGTTAAATATACGCTGGAGCTCCTTCAGTATCGGCTTGCCAGCAGCTTTCAGAAGCTCCGTTGTGACTCCATCCTCCCCCGGGGCTTTTCCATTTTTAAGTTGCCCAAGAGCCTTCTCGATTTCGTCTAGGCTGATATCTGGGAGATCCTTCGTTGCATGGCGGGTTAAGGTGGCTCTTGGATCCCTCTTATCCGGCGTGGGACGGGGTGAGTGCGACGCGTTTGCTTTGGTCAACTTCGTCAACGGGTCCTAATCGGACGTCTATTTATTTCTATTCAAATCCGGAGTATGAAAACATGCAGTTTTAATTCAGATTCATGTGGTCATAATATCTAACCTTTTTTTTAAGGAGGGGTAATCTCTTTACGATTCGACAAGGGACTGAAAAGCTGACAAGGCCGCCCCAAGGATATGCCATTGGACTCGGGTATTAACCCCATACCTGGCTAAACCACCCTCCAGCAACTTTTAACTCCATAGAGGCACAATACACCCTCCACCAACCCATGGCCCTACTCAACCAATCCTGGTTATACGGGCCGAAACGACGGGAGATGTGCGCGGAACCTGCGTAATCGCACTCTAGCCGCGCACACTTCTTGACTCCCTACAAGTTATTTAAATCTGTCTCCTGTATGTCCCTGTGTCCTTCTCCCCATCCGGGTCGGACAACACACGTTACGCCTTCGGTGTCCACCACCAGGTCGCCGTGTGCCCACTGTTGTGGTACCGCTGGCTTCGTCTGCCGTATGTCTCCTCTTCTTTCTTCAGGCGGATGCCCTCTTCGCTCTTCACCTCTCCAGCCCACTCCTGATCTTATGCCACCGATGCGCGAAGTCCCGTAGCCTCAGGAAATTCGCCTCCGTCCCCACGAGATCGCGATAGTAAATCGGACCAACCTCGAGCGCCTTCACCTTATCTAATAAGTCCCTACGCGCATCCCTATACAAATTGCACTCCCACAGGGCGTGATGCAGGTCTTCGACCTCACACTCGCCACAATAACACCCACTGCTGTCCACCAACTTCATGCTAAAAAGCCTACCATTAAAACAGCCATGCCCCGATAACAGCTGTGAGACTTCGTAGTCCGGTTCGACCCAGGTAAACCTGAGCTGATCCGCCACGTCCGGGAAGAAGCGATATGTCTCCCTCCCCTTGTTTGATGCGTCCCAGCGTTCCTGCCATGTGCGTAGCACTGACTCAGATGTTGTGAGTTTCACCCTGCGCATCTCCTCCTTGGAACTCCCGGACTCGCGCGCCCTACCTAGTCTGCCCGCCCGGATCACCTCGAGGTCGGCTGGTAACACACCGGCCAACACCGGTAAGGCGGCAGAGCTGGTCGAGCGATACGCCTTGGTCAGAAGGATCAAAGCGGGTCTCTGGGTGCGCTGAAGCGCAGATCGCGCTGAAGCGGAGATCGCGCTGAAGCGCAGATCGCGCTGAAGCGGAGATGCATAGAGGCACAATCAGGATCGGCGTTAGCCATTCCCCGAGTGCGCCCACTGCAGACTGGCACGACGGTGAGCCAGCATCACTGACCCAAGCGCAGGGCCTTACTCTACGGAGGGGTCGCCAAGTGCAATAATGCCCCAGACGGGCAGGCCAGGGGTAGAAAAGTAATGTCTCCCAACCCGTTGTCGGCCGGCCGGGCCATTTCATCCCCAGCTTGCTTGAATATTACTAATTAAATTTTAATATTTTTACAATGAATTTCTAATTAGAATGTATAATAATATTTATGAAAAATAGCTTTTATTAACTTTAAACTTTAACTAAACAAAAAACGGTCGATAATTGGAACGATTTTACACTATAGGTAGGTAGGTACCCAATTTTCGAAGTATTAATTTAAAAAGTAAACACAATCTAAAATTTATTTTGATTAAGAAATGGGAGTTAATTAGAATTAATTGAAATAGTTTTGAATAATTAATTCAATTCTTTTGATTTTAGCTAATCGAAAAAAGGCAGTCGGAAACTGGGATGATTATACCATATTTCTAATTTTCGACCAACAACATTGTTTATATTGTTTAGTTTATATTAACAAAGTAAAATATTGGACGAAAATTGGCCATTAGATAATATATGTAAATAAAGCTCACATTATCAAATTAGATTTAATATCTTTCCATACATTTTAAAACGACATAGAAATCTTATTTGTAGGTGCCTTACCTATTTTTCGACCACCCGGTCGAAAACTGAATTTTTTGAGTAAAGCGTGTACCCTTTCTTGACCACCTCATTTTATTAATTTGGTCATGAAATTTACGTTAAAATCTAATTAATCCACACAATAAAGGTCATTAACTAGCCGCACAAACAATAAATAATCCAATATTACTTAAGATTAATTAAAAACTTACCGTACAAGTAGTGGCACCTTACTATTTTTTTCTTAATAATAAACGCATGTGACGCTCTCCGCTGCTAACCTCAGACAAATAATTGGTTAGTTTTTGCAGCTTTCGTTCAATTGTTCTAGTTTGTATGTGTGGGGGGGAACAATGTATTCAGGTTGCTACTTGTTTATGTTTTGGTGATGCAAGTCTACCAATATTACTATTTTTGATCATTTAACAAGGGAGGACCGTTAAATGGTCGAAAATAGGCAGTGGTCGGGAAACAGGCGCATCTACCCTACTAATCTATAACTGCGCACGTACCTAAATTATATTAAGGGAATGGACAGTACCTACTTATAAATATAATAATTTTGTTTAAAAGACATCAGGATCCATAATGTAGTAGTAGTAGGTACCTAGTTACCTACATTCTTAGTAATCAATTGTTAGTAAGTAGGACAGGAAGAAAGTACAGACAGCAACACGTCCGGATTTACATATTGACCTTTGGACAGCTCTTAAGCCGCTCGTAATAGCAGCCACTTTCGTAGAGGTATGTAAAGCCTGACTTGTTGCTGACTGTACCTACTACCTAGTAAGAAATGAAAATACTTTATGGTAGGTAGGTATGGTTACAAAATACGTACCAGAACAAATTTATTAATTTGTTTTTTTCTAGTGGCCTCACCTAAGTGTGTTTATATAACCTACCTACCTATAATAACCTTACAAATTCTTTGTAAGTGATTTTTATTGTTATCTTTTTGTTTTAGTGTCTGGATTTGACAAATATACATTTTGATCAGGAGTCGCAAAAGGATGGCGATAAAGATTTCGAGAATGTAAATAATTATGTTGTTTTACCAATAAATAAACCCGAGACAGAAAAAGAAAATACAAGTCAGGAATTACATCCAGAAAACGAAACAATCATACAAGTAGAATCACAGAAAGGGGTATGTTAAATTGTTTGCTATGATATATGCCTGTAAGGGTTATCGGACTCTTACATCAAGGGTTCCTTACCATACAGACCTCTTTTTACGTAGTGTAATAAAGTACCTACACTTTGTGCAGTAGTTAACAGATTTTCATGAAATTTGGTATGAATAAAACAAGTGCAGTAGTTAACAGATTTTCATGAAATTTGGTATGAATACAGTTTGAACCTCGGGAAAGGACATGGGATGTTTTTACTACGGTAAAATTTCTCTTTCCTACCGGAAGACCCAGTAACAATAGATAACCCATTTCTGATGTAATTTGGCACGGAGGTGGTTTAAGACCCGGGGAAGGAAATACGATAACTTTACTGAGGGAAAACATCTCTTTCCTGTGGGAAATTCTAATAAAACGCGTGCGAAGCCGCGGGCAGAAAGCTAGTCTATGTATAAAATATATTGTGTTGTTGACGGCCTCCGTAGCCGAGGTGGTAAAAACGCCGGTGCTATCTCGGAGGTCTCGGGTTCGATTCCCGGTGAGGGCAGATGTTTGTGTGATGAACACGAATATTTGTACCTTAGTCGTGGTTGTTAAGTTATTATGTCTATTAAAAATATTTATCTATGTAAAATATATGTATGTCTATCCGTTACCCTAGATCTCATAACACAAGCCTTAAAGAGCTTACTTTCGGCTGGGCTAATTGTTTGTGAGTGTATGAATATTTATTATTTATTAATAGAGTAGGAGTACATAACGCTACCCTACCTTACTCCACTCTACTTCAACACTACACTAAAATATTTCTTTAAAATTGCTTCGAAATTTATTATACCATTTACTACTTATGTATTTTAATAAATCAACTTCTTTTTCAGTTACTGGAAAATATATTAAAACAATCATTAGAAACGTCTTCACTCCTGATATACAAAGGCGGCACCTTAGACGGTGATGGGACGAGAAATTTATTGGCCTCTGTGATTGCTAGAGAAATATTAAACGAAAATAAAAATTCGCCAATAGTAGGACATATATATTTCAAGTGGGCAAAACAAATAAAAGAGCTCTTTCCGGGGGAAAGAACTACTACATATTACATCCCTGCGTGCACAACAGCAACTGGCACAGTACTTCAAGCACGGGGAAAACTTGTTCACCAAGTTTTGAACAAAAGGAGGCGTTTACAGCAATTAGGTTGCTTGGAGATTAAAAAGAGAAACAGAGAAGGAAGCCCTGCCTCTGGACCATCTACTTTTTCTATGAGACCACTTCCTGACAGCCTCAATAGTGAACTTTTAATTGAAAATGTTGAAGATGATCTATTGTGGTTGAAAAATTCGAGCGAACCGTGGAGCTTGGTTGAGAGAAAGTGGAAAATCACTAGTAAACAGCGAATGCTATCACTACATAAGCAGGATCAAACAATTGAATCGTACTGTAACAGCTACCCAGCTTTGAAAAAACCGCAGGGCTATACCCTTGTAAGTAGTAAATAAGTACTCAATCCTATTTTAGAAACTGTATATTGTTTCAAATATTTCTTCGACGGCCTCCGTAGCCGAGGTGGTAAAAACGCCGGTGCTATCTCGGAGGTCTCGGGTTCGATTCCCGGTGAGGGCAGATTGTGTGATGAACATGAATATTTGTGCTTTAGTCGTGGTTGTTAAGTTATTATGTCTATTAAAAATATTTATCTATGTAAAATATATGTATGTATATCCGTTACCCTAGATCCCATAACACAAGCCTTATAGAGCTTACTTTGGGCTAGGCTAATTGTTGTGAGTGTCTGAAATATTTATTTATTATTTATTTATTTACATAATTACGCACACTTGTTCCAGCTAAACATAGACTTCGAAGAATATCACAAAGACCAAGTTGACAATTTATTTATTCACTTTCCGGTGGCTAAAATAAAGATTTTAGAGTTACTTAAAAAACGGAAAGCAAAGGATGATTTTTGTCTGGAGATAATATGTTTGGCTAACTGTAAGTAATAATAAAACTTCTATCTTTCTATCTCACATACTTGCAAGTTTATATCCATACTAATATTATAAATGCAAATGGAACTGTGTCTGTCTGTCTGTCCGTCCTTGACAGACCAAAACTACTGAACCGATTTTGATGAAATTTAGTATGAATATAGTTTGGGACCCGTAAAAGGACATAGGATACTTTTTATATCGGATCTTTTAGGATACCAGGGTAATACCTCTTTCCCACGGGAAAACCCGGTAACAACAGCTAGCCCATTTCTGATGTACTTTGGTACGGAGATGGTTTAAGACCCGGGGAAGGAAATAAGAAAATTTTACTAAGGTAAAACGACTCTTTCCTGTGGGAAATTGAATAAAATGCGGGCGACGCCGCGGGCGGAAAGCTAGTTGTTTAATAATTTTACTTCTGTATATCTTCCTTCTTCTTCTTTATGTTCTTTATTTGTAAGTAATAACTAGTTTCACTCAATTTTTTTCTTCCTTTTATTTGGATAATATTACTGTCTAGCTCCTTAACGAAACAGTCTTGTAATAAAAATACGTATGGTTATTATCATACAGGGTGCAGCTTAGATCAGCAACTAGCGGTTCAGAGTGTAAGTCATGTAAGAAATTGAAGTCATGTAAGAAAAATTATTTCAAGCAAGAAATTATGAGTCTGTTGTGTTCTCGCTGATTTTATATCATGTCATTACTATTATAATATGTGAATTTGATTATTTTTTGTTGCTTCATGACCCGTTTTTCTTGGAGAAAGCCCACCCTGAACCACGAGTTGCTGACCAAAACAACAGCCTGTACACTATAGTGTTTTTCTCTAAAACAAAACTACATATAGGTTAAAGTTTCGTGGCCGTATTCAGCCCACAAATCTGAAAAAAATCTCCTAGAAACAGCTGATCGAAAAATAAAATAAAATCGCCTTCCCATACAAAATTATCGATTTATATGGGAACAATTTTTTTTTTCATATTTTTACCCATGTTGCTAAGTGAAAGTTGTTTAGTTTCATGATCTAAACACGCCATTTTAAAGTCACTTAGTAATTAAAATTCACCCCAGGCATACGAGTATATGTATTTATTTAATTTTCAGCTTCCAAAGAAGAAGACCAAAACCTAGCAGCGTTTTTGGCTATACCATGCCTACTCAACACTTCGACAATTAAACAAAAGAAAAAGAAACAAAAATCGGCGCCTGGGTCTAGTTGGAAGCCATCTAGAGCTGAAACGCGTGATGCTTTTATTAAGCATGTCAGATCTGACGCAGAAATTGGCCAGGCAATCGAACTTCGGGTTAAAACTTTGAATAATAAAGGGGTGCCCCCACAACCATATTTGATGGTAGTTGGTGAGTCGATGCGAGAAATTAAAACATATTTGGTTATTGTTAATTCATCAGTTGTCTATCAAAGAGCTAACATTATTCAAGCTGTCGACACATGTTATAAGGCGATATGGGCATTAAATGCTGAGTATGGGTGTGATTCATATGCTATTTGGTACTTTATTCAACGAGGTCTGTATAAAATGACTTCCAAGTTCGACAAAGGTTCTACCACAGCTGAGTCTCTCTTAACAGACTGCAATTTTTGAGGATCTTGTTCTTTGTATTTTTTATTACAAATAGGTATTATTTTGATTTTGTCGTTTACTTACGTGATAAGCTGTCTTATTAATAGGTACAATATACTACGGTCCAACTAAATCTGATTTAGTAATTTAATTATTATTGTCATTTCGAGAGTTTTTTAAAGGGTGCATATAGATAACATTATTTAGCTTATAAGTAGTTAGTAAGTAACAACGGCTATTTGGTAAAATTAATGTTAAATTATTACAAATATTATGTGCCAAAGTAAATTAATTAAACCAAAGCACTATAGTTACAGTAGGTTTGTTTGATTAGTAAAGATTTATAATATTTTTAATTTAATTTATAATAAGATGTTGACTTGTTATATTTGCCATATGCAAGTATTATAGATTTATAATATTTTTAATAAGATGTTAAATTGTTTTATTTATCATATGCAAGTATTATAGATTTATAACATTTGTAATAAGATGTTGACTTGTTTTATTTGCCATATTCAAATACAGAACATTAAATTTCTTAAATCGCATTTCGAGTTATTACATAGGCCTGAAGAACTACGAACATACAAATGTATTGAAGACGACTGTAATCGTAAATTTCAATTATTTAATTCTTTTAGAAGGCACATTGTACAAAAACATTTATCTAACATTACAGACAATGCATTAACTCCAAATCTAAGCACAGTTAACCTAGCGATGAGTCATGCTTTTGAGGATTCTGCTGAGGATCAGCAAATACTACCATCTCTTAATGATTTAACCTCTCCAATGCCTTTGACCTGCGATGAGATAGTTGAGAACGGACTTTCAATATTTATAGCAAGTTTGTATGCCAATCAATCTTTACCGAGAAATGTAGTATAAACAGTAGTTAGTGGTTTTATTCAATTTATGGCCAATCCTTTACTATTAGCAATAAAAAAACAGCTTGAAAGTTTAACTTCAAATAATATGATTCCACAAAGTAATCTTAATACTGTTATAAATCAAATAGAGCCTCTCTTGACACACCCTTTGAGCCAGCTAGATACTGAACATAAAAGAATAGAATATTTTAAATATAAAGAGACATACATCAAACCAGTACCAGTAGTTATCGGTCAAAGATTAGAGAGAGTTAAAAAATCGGGTATTAGCCGCCTTCAACCAATTACATGTGAACAGCATTTTATTCCACTTCGCAAAGTATTAAAATCATTTTTTTCTCTTGAGCATATCCTGTCTGAAACTTTAAGCTACATGTATTGTCTAAATAGAGCAGGTGAAAATGTTGCAATAGAAAATTTTATTCAGGGGTCATTCTGGCGCAGCAGGTTAGGTCAACGACAAGGAAAAACTGTGATTCCTATTTTCATATTTTTTGACGATTATGAAACCGGAAATGCATTAGGCTCTCGAGCAGGGCAACACAAGTTAGGTGCTGTTTACGCATCGATACCCTGTTTACCACCACGTCGATCTTCAGCAATCAGAAACATATTTCTACTACTATTGTTTCATTCTTCCGATAGAACCGTATTTGGGAATAATATCATTTTTAAATGTGTGATTGACGAGCTCAACTACCTCAGCGAACATGGTATCGAGTTCAATTTGCCTGACTTCAAAGGGGTAATTCATTTTGAACTAGGCCTAATCTTGGGAGATAACCTGGGTATCCATGCTATAACAGGTTTTGTTGAAAGTTTTTCAGCAAATTATTGTTGTCGAGTTTGTAAAGTTTCTAAATTAGTTATGAAAAACCAATGTGTTGAAAATGAAGATATTTTACGTAACACGACAAATTATGAAAATGATATACGTCTTTGTAATCCCTCTGAGACAGGTATTAAAGAAAAATGTGTCTGGCTTGATGTAAGAGATTTTGATTTGTTTAACCAGATTGGTGTTGATTGTATGCATGATATTTTAGAAGGTGTTGCTAAATATGTGATGCAATTTATTCTTATTCAGTTTTTAAGACGCTTTAAGTTTTTTACATTGACTGAACTGAATAACAAAATTCATGCATTTGAATATGGCCCAGACCGTCGAAATCAACCTTGTACATTTTCTATGGATCATTTAATTCAAGGGAATGTACGTCTTTCATCATCCGAAATGCTTACTTTTATACGATATTTTGGTTTGTTAGTGGGAGAATTTATACCTAGAGATAACGAAATTTGGAAATTGTATCTGAAATTAAGAAATGTTTTAGAAATCACTTTATCTACAGCATTTGCCAAAGGAACTGAGGAATTATTACAGGTAGCTGTAACGGAGCTTAACATTTTGTATATATCACTAACTAATGATTCATTGAAACCCAAATTTCACAATTTAATTCATTATCACAGAGCATTAAAAAAATTTGGTCCTATTATTGGTCTATGGTCAATGCGTTTTGAAGCAAAACACCGAATTTTTAAATTGGCCTCAAATGTTTCATGTAATAGAAAGAATATTACACTGACCTTAACATCAAAACATCAACTACAGTTAAATGAACTGTTTCTTAAGGGAAGATTGCCTGAAACTCTTAGAACCGGTCCTGTTGCTCATTTAACTTGTAATGAATCTGCCGATAAAAAATTCATACAGTCAACTTTACAATTATGTCAAAATAAGCCTCTAATACATGTAACTTGGGCAACTGTGTCTACTACACGTTATTTAAAAGGTACAATCCTAATTTATGATACAAGTTCTAATGTTGATTTGCTCCCAGTATTCTTTATAGTCCAAAATGTGTACTTGTATGATTCAAATAATTTGATTTTTATGGGAATATTATTGCGAACTATACTTTTTGATGAACATTTTTTTGTCTACGAAGTTGTAGAAACAGAAGTAAAAGAATATGTTGTTAAATATCACAAGAATTTGGTGTCACCTATCCCATGTAACATTAATATTCTCAGCAACGGTAAAAAATATGTAACTTTACGATGTACATTATAAAAATTGAAGAATAAACTTTTTCGAAGTACTATTATATATTTTATTTATTACAAAACCTCATAACGTAATTAAACTAATAGACATTAATATAACAATTACATATGTTTTTTTTGTGTAGATTGTGTTGTATTGGGTATTTCTAGTTATTCATGACCGACCATGTTACTGAATAAAAATTTTTTGACCGGTGATTCCACTGATCAAACACATCTTTTTCTTATTACCAACTTTTTCTATGGATCTGAACCTGAAAACAACGATTTTGTAACTAGCACAATCAGATGATCAAATGTATGGGACTAATATTTTTTTTAATATTTCATAGTTGTGGTAAGAATTTAGCAGTAGAATTGTATGTTAATCTTATGTAAATTTATATAAGATTAACATACAATTCTACTGTTAATGTTATATTGTTGTATTTAGCAAGTGTATTAATCAATTCTAGCAATTGTAATAGTTATTGCAATGTACTTTACTTTTGTAAATTAATAAAGATAGATTTGTATGTAGTTTGCACGTAACTGTTATTGCGTCATTCTGCTTATTTATAAAGTTTTAAGTTCGGATATTTAGATTTTATAGAAGAGGTAGAAGGGGCTAAGTGTATCGGAGTACGTGGTAGCCCCTTCTACCTCTTCTATAAAATCTAAATATCCGAACTTAAAACTTCATAAAGAAGCAGAATGACGCAATAACAGTTACGTGCAAACTACATACATATCTATCTTTATTAATTTACAAAAATAAAGTACATTGCAATAACTATTAAAATTGCTAGAATTGATTAATACACTTACTAAATACAACAATATAACATGTGCCACTCGAAAAGGATCTTAATTAAACTGACTACACGTCTTAAGTACATCAACAAACATTCTGAATAGATACAATAAATACAGATTTCAGAGCCAACCTAAATTCCTAATAAATACAAACAATCATCTTGGTTGACTAAAGTTAGAAATTGTTTGATCTAATAAAGTTTAAAATATCACATTAGACAAGCCTTAATCTGAAATAAATAAATAACATCGTTCGTACAGCTATTATTTTAGTTGATAGAGCTATCTGACTTATTTGAACCTAGAAACGAACTTTGTAGCTATAAATAAGGTGTCATGCTTACACTGATTAAGGTATGACTATCTCAACTAAGCATACTTTTTTAAGCCAGTACAGTACTTCATAGACGCAACTTAGTAAAATCCTTGGTCTAAAAAAGTTCAATAATCAGACTGAACAAGAATTAAGCTGAAATGACTAACTAACATTGTTCGGCGAATTATGTTCTTAGTTGAATCTACAAACGTACTTTGACAACGTGATACTGTTTCATGCCTGTTCTGGACAAGATCTGAATGAAACTGGCTAACTAGCTTTTATTAGGACAGTACTGTAACTTGATGGAAGACTTAACAAATATCTCTTAGTCACAGCAGCCATGATCTTTACACGCTCATATGGATTCATGATGTGTGATTATAATAAACAAGATCTTAGTAGAAACAATCATATTTTTTTTTCAGTGTAGACCGATTTTCAAAATTCTTTTTGTATTCGATAGAGTATACTCTTGGTGTGGTCCCAAAGTCACCAAAGTCAGTATCTAATTATGGAATCTCATAAAAATTGAGGGAAACGCTAATTTAATACCAGCTCACCGAGTGAGCTGGTAATTCTTTCACTAAAAAGTTAAAAATAAGAAATATTTTACAAAAAGTAAAAACCGACTTCAAAACACTCGAAAGTTAAAAATAATATAAGAATAGGTACAGATAACATCACACTTCTATATTGAAGTCGGTGACAAATTTTAAGACTTTAAAATCATTGTTTGGCAAAGAAGCTATACGATACGCCAATGGTTCACAGGTCTACGGCGGGAAAACTTGTAAGTACTGGAAAGAACAGTGTTTTTGAAGTCGGTTTTCATTTTTTGTAAAATTATTTTTTATTTTCTCCTTGAATTGTGACAGATTCGTCAATTGAAAGCTGAACACAAAGCAAAAGTTTGAGCTCAACTTCCATTAGGTACAAGATTTGATGTGTCAGTTCTCTTCTTACTTTGTCATTACAAAGTACAACAATATTTATTTACAATAAAATCGGCCAAGCGCGAGTCGGACTCGCCCATGAAGGGTTCCGTAGGATTAATGACGTATTAAAACTACTCACTAGATCTCGTTCAAACCAATTTTCGGTGGAAGTTTGCATGGTATTTAGTTTTATTATTCTCTTATTTTAGAAGTTCATCCATAGATACCCCACACGTATGGGTTTGATGAAAAAAAAAATTGAGTTTCAGTTCTATGTATGGGGAATCCTCAAAATTTATTGCTTTTTTTCTATTTTTGTGTGAAAATCTTAATGCGGTTTACAGAATACATCCACTTACCAAGTTCCAACAGTGCAGTTCTTATAGTTTCGAAGAAAAGTGGCTGTGACATACGGACGGACAGACAGACAGACAGACATGACGAATCTATAAGGGTTCCGTTTTTTTCCATTTGGCTACGGAACCCTAAAAAGGTTATACGCAATAACATGATTCTTTACATTTACATTATAATGAGAAATATCTTTTTCTATCTTCATGTTAACACCAGGCATTGGCATCATTCAAATAATCTTTGACTTTATAATAACCGTCTTTATTACATGCGTTATAAACTTATGTCTATTATACCAATCATATTCTGTTTACGCTCCCTAGATCTCAAAATGTACCAATCACATCCTGTTTATGCTCTCAAGCAGCAAAAATGAGTTTAAGAAGTGCGACTCCAGCATCGATAGTGCATCGACCTTTGGTAAAATCAAATTGATTCATTTATGTAATATGTTCACTGAAACACTGGCTTGTAAAATGATCACTTAACTGGTTAGACACAATTTTTTCGAATATTTTACTAAGAGCTGAAACCGAAATTGGTAGTTTGAAGGATCATTTTTATTTTCAGATTTAAATAAAGGTAGATAGATAGATAGAAACTTTATTTGGTCTTCAGACACACACACACAACAATTTAGTATAAGCAAATAAGTATACATGAAAGTAAACAAAAAAATTACAAGAATATGAAATCAGTATCGCATACCTACCTGTTTCCACACCACTGATAAGTATGTGTGCTATAGCTGCACAAAAAGGCCATAGCTCAGCGTCAATTTTGCTCATAAGACATGAGCAAATCGCTGATTTTCAGCTACAACCGCAGATTTTTCAGGTAAATTGCTACTCTTCATGAGGTCAGGCATACCTTCATCAATAGATTTATGGAATATCAACGCGAGTTGCGGAGTAAATTCCTTAATCACAGGTTGGTTCATGTGGGTCGAAATACCATAAAAATCTGTTTTTTGTATTAATAGTAACTACGTAAAAAGAGTTTAGTTTTTTATTTTAATTATTGCAGACCCGTGCAATTTCATGTTTATAATAAAAATACGAACGAAACCAACAAAATATATTGATAAATTTGTAATGTACTGATCGAACTATAGAAATGTATTCGTACTGTTAATGTTTTTTACAGATGAAAGGACAATTAGAGATAAAATATATTTCTTAAATAAGTACTCATAAGTATTAAAAAAACACAAGTACGGAAATTTTTATTTACTTCAAAAACATACAATATACTTGTAAATGGACTTACGGAGGAAACTAAATGTTCATGTTGGTCTTATTAGAATGTTTATTGTTCAAACAAGAATTTCCTAAGTCGGATTTGTTTCATGTGATAGCTAGCTGACTGGCATTAAGACTTCATAATAATACCTATATTAAAACAAAGGTCTAAGCACACCTTTGTGGAAACAAGAGTTTGCGTGTCACAGTGTTTGTAACCAAACTCCTGCGAAACGGCTTGACCGATTTTTATGATTTTTTTTGTGTAGGTGTATTTGGTAGGTCTCAGAACAGGTCGTTGGCTATTTTTCTCTTGATAATAAGTATTGATAAGGGTGGTTCTCTCTAGAAATTTTTGAGTGTCAAGCCTTTGTTATACACAATTGTATTTAATGAATAAATTAATAAATTAAATAAAGAGTAGGTACACAATACCTTACCTGGAAGGAACAACATCGAATATTTTTTCATTATGAATCGTCTATGGTATCAGGGGCCTAATTCTGCTAATCTTAACGCTGTTATCGTGCCTTGATAGCGTTTCAATAAAACTGCTTTTGTCACTTTTATAGGTACCTACATTTTTCGTGGTGCAGTTTATTCGTACTACTTGTCAAGTCTTGATAAGCCTAATAGTGACAAATGTTTTAGTGAAATCGGCTAACCATCAATAACTATCTCAACAAGCAATACTTAATACGTTGAAGCGTTATCGACATACCATATACATGTATTGATCCTAGCAGACTTACACTCGTATCTATAGTTAAGTCAAAGTAATTACTTGATTACAAGTCGTTACTTAAGGTGTGATTTTAGTACAATAGTACTGTGACAATTAAAAAAATGTCGTATTATTGCGTTCGGTAGCGCAGTAGTTTCCGCGTCCGGCCTGTGATAATGGCGATTACGCTTTGGCAATGTTCCGTCACGAGATGGGTGACCAAAAACTTAGTATCTCGAGCTCCTCCGTATTTCAAAAGGCTAGTTAAGCCGTTGCTCCCAGGAGTATTTGCAATCGTTAAAATGCACCAGCCTGCACTAAGTGATAAGCATAACTTTCTTCAATTCATTCAAATTCTCGTTTATTGTACTATAAAAATCACTACCTACTTAAGTATCGATTTTTTTTCAAGTAATTACTTTGACTTGTCTCTAGATACGAGTGTAAGGCCTTTGCTATCGGCACTTTACCTACCACCTCGCTATTAATAGCACTAAGTGATCACTATCTTAGGGCAAAATCGATCGCACTTACAGTAAACGATGGTAGACTCTATAAAAGTTAGCAGCTGCGGTCAACTCAAAACAAATACTCGACAGCCGCAGTCACCTGCCACCACTTTATGGACCTACAAACCACCAGGAGCACCCATAAAGGCATTATTACCTATTAATTTCACACTACATTAGCGAAACACACAATAAAACTTTAACATTGGTCCGCTGACAGTGATTCGAGTTTTGTGTTAAACGCCATCTATCGGTAACAGGCGGAGACGCGCAGAAAAAGATTATGGGCCTTTACGGCACGGTTACGACGTCGTAAAAGTATGCAGTAAAAGAGAAGGGCACGCACGCCCTCTGTTAATCGCCCAGGAACCGATATTGCGGCGAGGCCGAGAGATAGATTGCTCAAACGTCAGGAATAACTTCACTGTGATTGTCTATTTATGGCTTTGTGCCGAATTGGATCGAGTGGACTACATTCAATTGTGCAACTTTCGATATCATGATCTGGAATTGGGATGATAAAGTATTTTTTGCTGGGACACTTTGTTATAATTAGGTTCCTTCTTTCAAATCACTTAACCCTAATAATGGCTCACAAAAAAAATAACCGACAGTGACTCTACTCTTACAATTTCAAAAAAACAAAGAGATTTAAAAATACCACACCTAAGTACAAATCTTTCAGCTTTGGCCAAAAGTCCTATATCAGGCACCTAGATAATCTATACAAATAAATAAAATTGAAATGTCTGTTTGTAATGTCAAAATAACAAGTTTTTACTAAATGGGTATGAATGTATATCGGGTACCAATAACAAAAACACAATTTAAAAATTTTTTGTCTGTCTGTGTGTTTGTTCCCGCTAATCTCCGGAACGGCTGGACCGATTTTGACGGGACTTTGACTAATAGTTAGCTAATTATATAAGGTATAGCATAGGCTACTTTTTATCAAAATCGGTCCAGCCGTTACTATTCCACGCGGACGAAGTCGCGGGCACAGCTAGTACGAAATATAATCTTTTCGCAATAATTAAGTATAAATAGTACCTACCCATCGCCCATCTATAATTTTGTATTTACTGGGTTGCGAAAATATTATATTATTATTTCGCATTAAGAGTAGTTAATTACTTAATCTACTTAATCTTACTTAATTAAAACTTACCAAAAAATAATGTCCCGGTGTATAAGTAAAAAGAAAATTTTTCGATTCACTCGAAGGAAATGATAGGTAGGTATAGTAGGTAAGGTACCAGAACCGATCTCGTCTAGCACAGTTCGGTTTCAGCGTTCATTTCTTCCACGTACGTGCAGACTCTGGAACGAGCTCCCAGCTGCGGTGTTTCCTGAGCGCTACGATATGTCCAACTTCAAACGAGGTTTAAAAAGAGCACTTCTCTCCAGGTAGGCAGCAACTGAGCTTTGCCCCGGGCATTGCAGATGTCGATGAGCGGTGGTTACCACTTACCATCAGGTGGGCCACTTGCTCGTCTGCCACCTTTAGCAATAAAAAAAAAAGAATTTGAGTGCAAATGTAGAGCTAAAACATATTTGATAAACAATTCAAGTGTAATTATAAAAAAAAATCATGTGTCATTTTATTGTTTATCTAAATATTATTAATAATTTGAAGTACGTAAGTAATTTATGTCACAAAAAAAAACACTGCTTTTACTATTAGAGAAGTGTCAGTTCTACATTCGATGAGCGCGGATTTCGGTGCAACTATAAGAATTGTATTGATTGTAAAAAAATATGAATTATTGAACATTCATAACTGGAGCACGGTGACAGGAAAATCATTAAATGACCTGACAAAGACGAGCAGCGCCCGTAAAACGCGTAACAATATCATCCGGCCCCCACTATCGTTAAATTTTTATTGACTCCAAACTCTGCGACTTCAAAAATATACAAATTTACGGTCACTCAAACAGGGAACGATTATTCAACACGTCGTAACTATTTTATTGCGTCAATGTAAACAAAGCGTCAATTTAGACACCGCTGTTGGCCCTTATCTTTCCTTGGGGAGGTCTATATTGATGGCATTAAATTTTTTTTGGTTCCTCAGATGTCCAAAATTTCACGGCTACTTTAGATGTCTAAATTCTTTATTCAGATATCTATTTTTTTTTTATTCTTTTAGGTTTACTAATAAATAACTTTAGGTAGCTAATACTTTGTCAAACTCAGAGAAATAAAAAAAAATACTTTAGACTAAGAGAAATAAAGACAGGTATAGGTAGGTGAAAACTACTTCGCTAAATGTTACTAAAATAATAGTACATTGTTACCCCAGGGGTGAAAGTAAATTATTTAGTCCCGAGACGTTGTTTGGCCGCCCGAGCGTAGCGAGGGCACCAATAGTTCGAGGGACTAAATAAGTCTTTAACCCGAGGTTAACACTGTGCTTTTCATTACGAATACAAAGAAAGTAAAAATAAAAAATGAATTACTTAGCTATAGAAAAAACGTGCGAAAAAACCTCTGCTTTAGCCCTTTTTTTCTCTTATAAAATCAGGCGTTAACTCCATACCAGTATTAGATGAACTCATTGTGTCAATTATTAACACAATGTTATACACATATAATTAACAGTTAATAGAAATCTCTGCTATACGGAAGTATTAACAAAACTCTACAAATGGAAAACACAAATGAAGATCGCATTGCCGCTTTCCCGCTTATTTTGTTTTTTTTCTGTGGCTGGCCAGCTATTCAGCTATTATTTTTCAATTTCATTATTTAAAAAGTAGTAAATATTTTGCCCAAATCTATGTTATTTTAAAGAAATAGTTGAAAGTAAATTATAATAAAGTCATTTAGAAATTATATTCTTTAAATACTTAACATTATGTTATTTCAATTTTACACCGCGCTGTAATTGAGTGGCTGTATGGGAAAATAGAACTAGTTTCGTTTTTAAAATTTGACAGTAGCTGTCAGTTGAAAGTAATTCTCCCTAGGGCTGAAAAGTATGACTTTCAACCCGCTTCTCAGGCAACTTCAGACCTACTTTCAGAGTATGATTAATGAAAAAATACTATCCTACTTCACCTATTGTCCATACCTACTTAAACATATTTAGAAAAACCAATAAACGTTTTATAATTAATTTGGTGTCTAAGTACTTAATTAAAGAATCTACTTACGTAAATATAATGCCAGATATATTATTGACAAATAAAAAAATACTATTATTTTATGTAACAAAAAAACTAAATTGGTGTTTTTTCTATTTTATACATAGAAAAATGATATTCATTTTTATTTTTATACTTATCAAAAATGGCGTTTCTCTTTATCTATAAGTTTCACCAGTTTCACACAATCAATCAACGAACGCAACTACTTTTTTTTATTTTGAGAAGAGACGTTATTCAATATTTAATAGAGCACTTTAAGAATCGCTTTATAATTTAAAGTTTTAATTAAAATTAAAGTTTTAATATAATTTAAAACTTTAATTTTAATTAAAGCTATATCAAACTCTACATCGATAGCATCCGATAGAGCGTAAATTAGCTCAGTTTTCATTAACACCGATAATAGGTACCTACCCACTTACGACTTTTTGAAAAAATAAGATACATTGATATCAATATTGCAGTTACCTATAACACAACGTAAAAACAACAACAACAAGACAAAGTCAATAATAATATAATCTTTTAAAATCACATAAATGTCCAAAAACTCTTGGATATACTATGAAACATAAGTAGTTATCTCAAAAGTGGAGCTCTCATATTTGTAATACGTCAATTTTTCGTAATAAACTTGTGATAAAGTTCACATACAATGCAGTATTTCTTTTTAGAATCAACTATCGCAATCTCGCGCCGAACTTGAAAACTACCACGTCCAGTGTGGTGCACGCAGCACGCTATGGTACTTATTAAATGCGCGCTTGCTTTCATAGATGGCACTATGCAGACGTGCTTTCTTTATTAGCAAGCGTAGAGTGGACATTGTAAATTAACATAAGATCGATAGATGGTGCTGTTGTCATATTTTTGCCACATTTCTTATTTCCTTGTTATTATTTTTAAATTGTATGCATTTAATATTCAATATTTTAGAATAAACATGAAAAAAATTAACAATACATACTTGATTTTCTGGTGAACGTCAACACTGTTTGCTTACTGTCTTCAAAATATTTTTAAAAGATTACTTACCTACTTAATATTTTATACCATTTAACACTTTTTAGAACACAAAATCATATTTTGTCTATGGGCTTCTTTCCAGTTACCAACAACGCTACCGTATAGGTATTTGAAACTTTATAAAAATCTTTTATCAATGAATTAGGTTATTTCTGAAAAATTATAGAAACGTAGGAACCTCTTTATTGAAAACACAACGTATAACACCTTCACTAAACTAATACTGAGAAGAAATAAACAATTCTCAAATAACTGTTTACTTTTTTTACTGAAAAGAGTTTATTTTATTGCTTAACTTCCTCAATTGCACTATAGATGCCGGCCGACCTCCAATAAAACACTAAAAAACTGTTGGGCTAAATGCTTATCTCAATAAATTTATTATTTTCTATTGTTTCAGGTAAAACGCCAACATTGACACAAAACGACTCGGTGAGTGTTTAAGAAATATTTTTTTCAACTCCATGCAATAACAACCTCTAAAACTTAACTTAAAAACTTTTTGCTGCTAACCTTAAATTATCGAGCAAAATTCCACAAAAAATGAGTATAGGTATCGCTGCCAATGACAATATATTAAAAAAAAAACAGTAATAACCAGTAAAGCCAGTTTTTAGCTTTGGTGACCGGTTAAAATGAATTTATTATTAACTGAATAATATGTGTAGATTAACAGCAATTAAGATTATTTTAAGCTGTATAGTCAGTTTGTTGTTTAGAGTCTTGCATTCGTTAGTCTAGCCGCTAGACCAGTGTTTTTTCAGGGGGGGGGGGGGGGCGCTGACAGAGGTCAAGGTTCTACACTATATTACAAAGACAATTTCAGTGAGAAAGATGGGCTTATTACTTTTTTATAACTATGTCTATCTATGCCAGAATTTTTCATCAGTCTGTAATGTGATCGCGTATTCACAAATATTGAAGAACTGCGCTAGACCAACCTATTTATTACCGTTTTGCTAAAGCGAGAATATGTTATGATTTAATGTACAGTAAGCTCCTTAACAAGCTATACTGTTTGACCTTTGGACCGTTCTTATGTCGCTCGTAATAGCGGTGGTTTTCGTCGCGTAAATGTATAGCTTGAATGGGAGCTTACTGTACCTACCTACATTGTTTTTCTTACTAATTATTTGTGTGACTGTTCTAGTGTATTAAAAAATGGATATTAAGAACCAAATCAACATTTCTATCAAAAAGTTATCCAGTCAACAGTTTCCATAATACTTAGTATTTAATAACCACAATAAAAAGAAATTATAGAAATTCTGGCAAATTCTTATAATTTCATTTGCCGAACAAGATACTTAACTGGTGTAAGTAGGTATACCTACATATACCCAACTATTGATATTTTATTTTATTTTAAGGCGACCATTTTATGGGTTCCGTAGGTAGGTTCCTCAAAAAAATGGATCACTCCGTTGTCCGTCTGTCTGTCTCGAACCCTTTTCTGGAGTAGAGATATCGAACTGAATTTTATATCAAATACTCAGCTCTACGGTCTTTTTCAGCTTTCAAAATCAAACTTGAAAGTCACCGCCATCTAAAGGTTTAAAATTTCACAAGGGAATCAACATACACTCTGGGACACCTAAATCGAACCACCTTGCACTTTTGGATTAATCGTCCTTAACTTTTTAAAAATGTTTGGTTGATTTAAAAGTTTTAGGCAATTTATAGCTGGCATATTCATAATCAGCACATCAGATTGAACATTAATACTTATGTCAGCTACAAAATTGCATAAAAACTTTTTGTTTGTCCAAATATTATTTAAAATTTATGGATGATATAGGTAATCCAAAAGTGCGAGGTGGCTCGATTTGGTGTCCCGGGGTGTACCTATATGGGATATTTCCGGTTGGCCTAGAATCATGAAATTTGGAAAAAAGAAATGCCTTTTAACACGTGCAGGTTTAAAAAAAACACATGTAGGTAAGGAAAATATCTGAAAATATGTCATAAGTTTCTGGAAGTAATTTCTTATGGCAGTCATTATCGCGCTCATTTGGATTACCAGAATTCTATGGTGCTTTTTTTAATACAACAGAGTTGGGAAACAAGCATACTGCTTACCTGATGGTAAGAAGTAACAGTCACATATAGCGCATGTGGTTCTTGTGAGATTCGCAGCAAATTTGCAACCCCCACAAGAACCACAGTGTACGTTGCCAACTTGTGACGTAGGATGTAAAG
The DNA here is from genome assembly GCA_963935595.1 of Schoenobius gigantellus. Lineage (NCBI taxonomy): Eukaryota > Metazoa > Arthropoda > Insecta > Lepidoptera > Crambidae > Schoenobius > Schoenobius gigantellus. The sequence continues at coordinate 15,096,795 of OZ012551.1, read as the reverse complement.
TCACGGTAGGTAGGTACCCAGTGATTTCACTGCCCCATCTTACCCTTCAAAGCGGAACACAGCAATGCAAGCCAAGCATTGCTATGTGTCTCCCTCCGTCAATGAAATGCATTTATATAGCTCTTTAAAGCTGCCACTGGGCCACGGGTGGCGGCAACAGCAAGGACGATACTTTTCATACTTTTTGTATACCATCGGTGCAAATCTTTACCGGAGGGAGACTCTCCTGCCACCTGCTTAGGTACGTCTTACCTATGTAAAGTCGTCCTTCTGCCTTTGTAACGTCTTACCTATTTCTGCCGCAAAGCTGCAGTGCTTGCATTGTTGTGTTCTGTTTTGGGGGGTAAGAAATGACAGTGAAATTACTGGGTGCCGTGACTTTACATCTTATGTCACAAGATAGCAACGTACACTGTGATTCTTGTGCATGGGTTGCAGATTTGCCGTGAATCTCACAGGAGCCGCATGTACTAGGTGACTGTTAGGGGAACTAGGGGCATGATGGAGTAGTGAGGTAAGATGGGGTCACCCACATATACAAGAAACTAAACGTTTCTTCGAGGCGGAGCATTACCCAATCACAGGCCTCTGTCGGACATTGCTCAGTGCATAAGTTTCCGTTAAAGTTTCCGTTGGTATAAAATTTTGTGTTCTTTAGCGACTTTAGGAAAAGGTAAGTAAAAGAGTTGAGTTGATTGTTTTGCATGCTTCCATTTACTATTTTATATATTGATAGACAAATTCAAAATCACTTTAGTCCCAAGCGTGTATTTTAGTAAATTTTTTTCTTCGAACACAGTGACTGGGGCAAGATGGTGTAAGGTCGTACGGGGCATAATGGGGTACTACCCCATCATGCCCCTCAGATCGTCAAATAAGCTATTATATTGGGATACTTCCCTAGAATGTGGATTCTTTGTTGGTTTTACAGAGATATTTTGTTTTTAAGATTAAACATAGAAATTACAAAAAAGACAAAAAGAGGAGACTGGTCAGAACAGTTCACGAAAGCATCTATAGATAAAATATGGTATTCAAACTACTTTGGAGCGCTATGTGCAGAAAATTAAACGTGAAAATTAAACCTATAAGGTCTGTTTTTTTCTCAAAAAGAAGAACAACAGCTTGCGGAATATGTGAAGCACATGGAAGAACGACTTTTTGGGCTAACTACTCTTGATTTAAGGCAGCTGGCATACCCGTTGGCTGAAATCAATGATAGAAAGCACAATTTTAATAATAAGAAAGATAAACTTAATTCTGGGTACAATGTCAGCTCTGAAGGCAATGGGCTCATACTGCATATGCTGGGGTGAATGACGATGACTTAGAAGGAGCGTTTATCTGTGTATTCTGTGAAGAGGGATAAAGCTTCCATCTTGCCCCTAGACCCCATCTTGCCCCATTTATAGTTCCCCATGTTACCCCACATACGGGGCAAGATGGTTTTTTATGTGTTCTTAAAAAATAATTAATATTAAAAAAGTGTGATAACATGTCCATTCAAAGATTATGACAATTTGTAGTTGAATAAGAGACTGAAGTGCCATAAATAAATGAAAACATAATTTTGATTAAAACTGGTTTTTTCTTGGAGCTTTCCCTTAGCATCCCCGTCATGCCCCTAGCTCCCCTAACACTTAATAATACTTAATCCTTACCGATATTCGGTCACGGCGGCCAATCTCAACAGGGACTAGCCTCTGCGCAGGATAGTGCACAAGCGACTGCGCAAACGCAAGTTTAGGTATTCTCTGTTCCTTCACTCGCGTTGTCCGATGGGACGGTTAGCCGACACGACCGGGGCGAGATCAGGCGCAGGAACCACTGTTTAACGTGCCTTCCGAAGTACGGAGGAGTTTCTTATTTTTATGACTTATCATAGAACTGACCACAGCGAACGTAGCTTAACTTTAGCAATCGTTCGCTGAGCGCACGCGCTGATGCGCCACAAAGCCACTTACCATCAGGTGGGCAGTATGCTTTGCCAACTTAATTGTAAAAAAAATCGAGATTTCGAGCCACATAAGCTGCGGGCATAGTAACTATTATCGTATCTGTGCTGCAGGGTGCAGCAGTGACTTGACTGATCCTCTAGTGATCGCGATTAGTGGACACCACTGCTGGTTCAGTGTACGGTCGGTGCAGCATGACATGACAAGTGTAACTAGAAGAGATATCTCTTCTAGTGACACTCTTGTCATGTTTTACCGGTCGATAATAAGTTGAAAGTGGAGCAATTTGGAGCTAGAGTCCGGAATTTCCGAGGTCAAATGGTAGCCGACTACATGGAGAGAGAGGGACTCTATATGATGAACTCTTTCTTCAAAAAACGGCTGCATCGAAAATGGACCTGGAAAAGTCCGGATGGCGTGACAAAAAATGAGATTGACTTCATCATGTCGACTAAGACCCGCATATTCAATGACGTCTCAGTGATCAATTCGTTTAACACGGGGAGCGATCACCGAATGTTACGAGGCGCATTGAATCTTAACATAAAAGCGGAAAGGTATCGACTGGTGAAGTCTGCGCTCCGTCCCGAAGCCATCCAGATCCAAAACCCCGAGCGCTTTCAACTCGAATTGCAAAATCGCTTCGATTGCCTGGAGGACTGCACGGATGTGGACACTTATAATGACAGGGTTGTGGAGCTATCCTTACGGTGGGTGCAAAGTTTTGCAAACCCAGCCGTACTAAGCAACGAAGTAAGATCTCGGAGCCGACAGCTAAGCTGATAGAGGAAAGGCGTGGAATGGATCGGCAGTCTTCTGAAGATGCTCATCAGCGACTCAACAAACAGATCTCTAAGTGCCTGACTAGCGACATACGCCGATTTAATACGGAACGTATTAAAGAGGCCATCGAGCAGAAGCTCTAAAGTGTTCGCAAGAGATCTGTCACTCGGTCAGAGTCTGCTGACGAAGCTGAAGACAGAGGACGGCAGAGTCATTACATCCCGACCTGAGCTTATGGCCGAGATCGAAAGCTTCTATGGACAGCTTTACGCAACATCACAGGCACCTGTTATTCAGGCTACAGACCCTAGAGCCAAATTGACCCGGTACTACACCTAAGATATCCCGGACATCAGCCTGTACGAGACTAGTGTGGCTCTCAAACAGCTTAAAAACAACAAGGCACCGGGTGATGATGGAGTTACAGCCGAACTCCTAAAAGCGGGTGGACTACCAGTCCGGAAAGCGCTGCAGCGGCTATTCAACTCCGTCATACTCGAGGGCAAAACGCCTAAAGCATGGCACAGGGGCGTGGTGGCACTTTTCTTCAAAAAGGGTGCAGGGCCCAGTTGAAGAAGGCTATAGTACCATAGACCACATCCATACGCTGCGGCAGGTTATACAGAAAACCGAGGAGTATAATCTGCCACTATGCTTGGCGTTTGTGGACTATGAGAAAGCTTTTGATTCTGTCGAGACCTGGGCCGTACTTAGATCACTCCAGAGGTGCCAAATAGACTATCGGTACATCCAAGTGTTGCAGTCATTGTACGAATACACCACCATGTCAGTCCGCCTTCAGGACCAAAACTCGAAACCAGTACGACTTCAGCGTGATGTGAGACAGGGTGACGTTATATCGCCGAAACTGTTCACAGCTGCGTTGGAGGATGTATTTAAGCTTTTGGACTGGAGGGGACTCGGCATCAACATAAACGGCGAGTACATGACTCACCTTCGTTTTGCTGATGATATCGTAGTCATGGCTGAGACCGTGGAGGATCTAGGCACAATGCTCGAAGACCTCTGTAGAGTTTCCCAACAAGTGGGTCTTAAAATGAACATGGACAAGACTAAAATAATGTCGAATTCCCATGTAGTAGCCACTCCTGTGAATGTTGGAGGCTCTACGCTGGAAGTTGTTGACGAATATGTTTACCTAGGGCAAATAGTCCAGCTCGGTAAGTCCAACTTCCAGAAAGAGGTAAATCGACGAATCCAACTCGGCTGGGCAGCGTTCGGGAAGCTACGCAGTATATTCTCGGCCCATCTACCGCAGTGTCTCAAGACGAAAGTCTTCAATTCGTGCGTGTTGCCAGTGATGACATACGGAACTGAGACGTAGCCGCTTACAATGGGTCTCATAAGAAGGCTCAAATTCACCCAAAGGGCAATGAAGAGGGCTATGCTCGGGGTTTCTCTACGTGATCACATCAGAAATGATGAGATCTGTAGAAGAACTAGAGTTACCGACATAGCCCAAAGAATTGCAAACCTTAAGTGGCTGTGGGCAGGACACATCGCTCGTAGGACTGACGGCGTTGGGGCGGAAAGGTCCTCGAGTGGCTGCCGCGTACCGGGAGACGCAGTGTTGGTAGGGCCCCCACAAGGTGGACCGACGATCTGGTGAAGGTCGCGGGAAGCCGCTGGATGCGGGAGGCGCAGGACCGATCGGTATGGAGATCCTTGGGGGAGGCCTATGTCCAACAGTGGGCGTCTCTTGGCTGATATGATGATGATCCATCTATAACAGGCAGCTTTAGCGTGTGTAATCCTCATCTGTTGAGGAGTCCAGGTGAAGCTTACTTCAACCTTCGGCCCTATCGTCACTTACCATCAAGTGAATGAAGGTCGAAAGCTTCCCTGTTGTATGTAAAAAATTGGAAGTTATTGTGCGTTTGACACGTATTAAGGTAATATAATTAAATTAAATACGAAAATATTGATACAAATTCATCCATATTTTACTGTATTTCAATAAAATTTATGATAGGTAGGTAAATAGCAATTGCTTCAAAACGTTGAACGCTAAAAATATTTTTTCTTAGCATCACATTAAGCTACGTCAGTGTACCTATTTTGTTTAATAAACTTACAACAATCGAAGATGTTTTCACTATACATTTCTCGATATCTGTGAAATAGTTATGCGTGTAAAATTAAGTGAACCTTTTTAAAGTATTTCCTTAATAACATTTTTGTCCTTTCTGTTTTCTAACGTAACGCAAGAGACTTCACATTTGTTGTTCACAGAATTGGTACACACAACCGTAAAAAATAAATAAAATAAAAAACAGAATATTTTGGTTATCAAATAAAAATAGGTAGGTAGTTGTTTCTGAATTCTATTGATGCCAATGTAGATCTAATCTGGGCGTGCCATCTAGCGAAGTCGGTCGACAACTTTATCGGCTGATCAAATCGCTTCCACTTACCCTTTTTATGGTAGCTTTGTGTATTTATTTGCTGTTTTATACGATGACGCTAGGAAAGATTGTATCTTAATTGGTTATAAAATATAATAAAGTATTTTTTTATTCAAATTGGAAGTGAAATTGGAGTAAGTAAGTACATGTTATATCTTGTTGAATCTAATAATCTTGTTGAAGGCCTTCGGCGGCTATATGGCTTCTATCGATAAAGTTATAATAAAGCGTTGACAAAAATAACAATTATAAACAAGTAAAATTATTTAAAAAAAATTAAATACAAGCTTTTATAAGCGATATACATATGCATGCAAAATTTTTGCTCAATCGGATACCGGGAAGTGGGTCTTTAACATGCAAGATTTCATTACAGACACCGGACAGGTGAAAGTAAAAATAAATGCTTGTAAAAATCGGTTCACGCGTTTGGCCAATACAATGCCATAAAGGAACAAACATACCTACATAAGTACATAGACTGATGAACATATTACCTTTTTATATACTATTCGTTGAACAACGTTTGATAGTATAACAAGCGGGAAGATTTTATTTAGTTAATCAGCGGGTACTACCTATTTCTCAACTATTTGTAATGGAGCAAGTATCAGTTCAGTCGTTGGTATTATCCACTGCTCAATTTTATGCAGTTGAGCCATCTAGTTGAGCTGTGGGGAAGAATTGAATTTAAACGATAGGCAATTTTCGGTATGAAAAGCTGTCAAAATATGTATGTTTTAAATATCTATCGAATACGTATTGGGAATATCTATAAATTTACTTCAAGTGTGTGTCCAATTACGTAATTTTCTTGTTAACCAATGATGCTATTACATAAAAAAATATAACATCATCATCATCTCAGCTGCACGACGCCCTCTGCTGGGCATAGGCCTCCCCCATGGATCTCCACAACGATCGGTCCTGTGCTGCTCGCATCCAGCGGCTTCCCGCGACCTTTGCCAGATCGTGTTGGTCCACCTGGTCGGGGGCCTACCCACTGAGCGTCGTCCGGATCGTAGTCGCCACGGTCGATGAGAGATCTCTTTCTCGAAGTTGGACTTACCTTACTGGACTATCTGTCCCAGGTATACATAACTGTCTACAACTTCATGTGTAGTGTTCCCAATATTAACTGGAGTGGGTACAACATAGGCATTCGACATGATTTTTGTCTTATACATGTTCATTTTAAGACCCACTCTTTGGGAAGCACCCTAATACTGAGGTCTCCGAGCAAGGTGTTCTGGTCTTCCAAGGTCTCAGCCATTAGAACTACATCATCAGCAAAACGGAGGTGTGTTAGGTACTCGACATTAATATTAATGCTGTATCCCTTTCACAATCCAGAAGCTTGAAAATATCCTCCAATGCAGCGGTAAATGCACCTCGCTGCAATTGGATGGGATTAGAGCTCTGGTTTTGGAGTCGGACCGACATAGTAGCAAAAAAAAATATTCAACAAAAAACAAAAACAGACTTCAGAAACACAAAAAGTTGATGCTAATTAGGTTATTTAACTCATAATGATCATAGGTCATCCGCACCGACTGCTAAATAAAAAAATGTGATGTTGGTATCATATTATTTTTGACTATTTTGTGTTCTTGAAGTCAATTTTTAATTTTTAATCATCTTATAAGATTTTTGCATACAAATAAGATTGCAAATAAACATGCTGCCCTTAAGATGGTAAGTGGTTGCAGTCGCCTTTAGCACATGTCGTTCCTGGAAGATTGGCAAATCTGTAACTCTTACAACCTCAGTGTTCGTTGCCAACTTGTAAAGTCACATCATCATCATCATCACAGCTCATATACGTCCCCACCGAGGGGCACGAGCCTACCCTAACCAGTTGTGGTAGGGCGATTAGGCCTTAGTCAAACCACGCTGGCCCAGTGTAGATTGGTTGACTTCACATACACCTTTGAACTACTTCAGGTATATGCAGGTTTCCTCAGGATGTTTTCCTTCACCGTAGGAGCGTCAGGTAAATGTACATATGAAATTCGTGAAACGAAAAACACATTGGTACATGGCAGGACCGATCGCGGGCCTCCCGATTCTACTCGGGGCACAGTCCAGTACAAGAAGTCACAGCACCCAGTGAATTCACTGCCTGGTGTCTACTACTAAATAACCACCTTTCAAACCGGAACACAGCAATTCAAGCCCTGCTGCTTGGCTGTAGAAATCGAGGTACCGGCGTAGATAACTCTAGTATCATAAAGAAGATAGATAGAACTGAGTACCCCTCCAGCAAAATATTATCGTCAAGGATGAAACAGATTTCTTCAAAATCGATACACCTCCTCCTACAAGAAATATTTTCTTATAGGACAGTATCGGTTTCCATGTTCGACAGTGGGTATTGACTCTAACAAACAGGTACTTAAAGGTGAGCAGGATATGAAAATTCACCAGCAATTCAAATAAGAAACAGAGTTATTTGCGCAAGAATTAGTTATCAGATATTTCCATTAAGGAATCCATGATTAATGCTCGCGATAACCCGACATACATAATTTACCTAGTGGATAAAGAAAAATCTTAATTCACCTCAATACTTTGTGTATCGGAGTGATGCAAGGAGGCGTGTTTGAGCCTCAAACATTTATGAGCTTTATAACTTATTGTTTAAGGGTGTATATCGAATGGGAGACTTCGCTTAAATGGTTAGTTGTTCGAAGTGAAGCCATTAATGAGCTGTGGTGGATTTACGACCAATTAAAATCTATACGGGTCCAATTAAAGACTCGCTTGTTTATTAGTATGGCCTTTATCGGAGTCTGCAGTCGATTGGTGGGCTACCGACATTCCAGTGTAGAGCTATGTCTGTTATTTACTTGTCTCGTTTCGGTATCAACAGTGAAATTAACATAGGTTGCTATTTTCTTTGCGTTTACTGAAATCTTGCTTTATTAACGGCAAGTTTCAATATTCTTTACAGTGTGAAACAAAAACCTTGTGAACCCTTAAAAGAGAGTGTATGTTTACTTATAGTATACAAAACATTAAAAATGTAATTTGAAAAAAAAAATTATTGACCAAATAATGTTCACTATGAGATTGTTTTTAAAATTGATACATTTGAAAAAAATGTTTCTAACATCAGTTTTTACAAATTATCAATTACAGCATAGTCGCAGCCAGCGGACAAAGGGGTGAGCAATCGGTGTTACTTTTAAATTAAGGGTTCACAGGGTTTTTGTTACACGCTATGTATCAGTGGATTAGCGATAGCTATTTGACATTAGCTCCATACAAAATACGTCAAATTCTATCTCCAGTAGACAAATTTAGAGGTGGATAGGTTATTGAAGCCGGACGTAAGTTTTCGATTGTCTTTATCCCTGGAATCCAGACGACAGCATTGATTTCTTTATAATATACAATAGATGGAGTGAGAGACTAATAGCCCTTTCCCGCTTGACGGCTGTCGGATCGTACCCGGATTATAATCGGATGTTGCAGTGGCAGAACATTTTGTATGAGGCTTTTCACACTAGTCTGACACCGATTTTGTATCGGCGGCGACAAGAAATGTCGGGTGTTTTCCCAGCCCTGTACGCCCGAAAAAACGTCGTGTCGGATGTCGCTCGCCTTGGAATATGAAGCTGTTCACATTTATCCGATTTCGGGGCCGACAAGATCCTAAAATAATAGAAAAACTTAGTTTCGTCACATCTCAATTCTCTGTTATTAAATATTGTGTTATTAAATATTGAAATGTTCCCAAACTTAATTTTTCAGGATCAGGATTCAGGATTGGGTACACTCAATATTATCTTTCCTTAGCTGTCTTTATTAGTTTTCTTGTCAAATAATTATTCATCACAATAACAACCTTGTCGAAACCCATCGCGTACAGTCGCCTCAGGTAGTGTTGGTTGACAATTGACACCAACTTCGACTGTGACCGAAAACCGATCAGTGTGAACAGAGGCGCCGACACCCAATTAAAATTCGAGCACGATAACTGACAAGAGGGAATGGGCTTACTTTCGCATTCATAATATTAGTAAGGATTTCCATATTTTTAAGCTAACTAACAGTGATCGTGCTTGTACACAATACAAGCTTCTTAAGGCGCATAGTGGTCCTAGTGACCTTGCTCGATCGTCCCGCACTGATTACATAGGAGTGAGTGAGTGAGAGTGTGGGGAATATTTAAGCAAACCTTTACGCGTAACATGAATTATTTCAGTAAAAAATTTATAAAGGCGAATAAGAGAAATCTAAAAAGACCATCCGCTAGAATATTTTTCAATTTATTTATTGAAATCGAAAGTATATGATTTAACTTAATATTTGCGACGCGATTAGGTTTAAAGTTTTAAAATCGAGGCATGTTTGGGTCACATTTTTACCAAGTTTTAATTAATTTATAAAAAAATTAAAAAGACCATCCTCTAAAGAATGCGCTGAGTTATAACATTTCTTCTTTCAAGATTTTTTTATTCAATATTTATTAAGAGAACCGATTTTTTCTGCAGTGATTTTTTTATGATTGACCCTACTATGCGCCTTAATATTGTCATTGCAATAACAATTTGTTCAAACTGACCATGGTGCAGTTTTGGTCAATCGCGTACTATTTCAAATTTAGTCAATCGCGTATTTCAGTTTTGGTCATTTGCGTATCTGGCCATACACGTATTTGACCATTTGCGTATCTGGCTAAATGCATCTACTTATTGGCCTTGTGCGTTTTTGATCATATGCGTCGAACCCGACAGATATTGTTTTTACCGTAATATCAGATATTGTTTTAGCCTTAAATGTCATTATAAGTTTGCCACATTAATATTTGATAAACTTTTTCAAAACAATATTTGGTTGGCAGTTGTGAGTGATCTGACGATTGCTACCACCAACCTCTACCAGACTGATAGAGCTCTACATAGAGATCCATTGTTCTGCTTAAAACAATAACGGCCTTATTCATAACGAGCTTTTGCCCACGGCTTCTCACGCGTCAGATTCGAGCCTAATTTTAATTTAAAAAATCGGCATTTTCGCAAAAATATTAGAACAATTCAAAATCCAGCTGAATTTTACAGATATAGATACGTCGTATCCTGACATTGTTCATAAATTTATAGGTTTTATATCAGAACAGAGGAATCTTGCAGAAGTAATCAAAGTTTCCACATCACATTTTGGACCTCCGTGTTAACTCCTTAGAGGGTGGCTTTTGCAAAATCCATTCTTAGTGCACCCCTAGACATCATAACCTACTTGTCTAATTTTGCATCTTTAGACCCGGCGGATTGGGTTGTACGTTAATATGTGATTCAATCACTCATTTCTTCTTCATATTTAAAAGAAAATAGAATAAGATAATGGTAGTTCACGTGCGCCACGTTGGATTTTAAAATCGTTGTTATTTTCGTAATCCGACCCGATAAACCATACAAATTATAGCCATGTTAATTTTCACACTTCGACACTCCATATCCCCCTTTTAAGGGGTGAATTCTGATAAAACCTGAAATACGTGTTAACTCATTTATCAATAGGAGTACTCCTGTGGAGTTTCGATTAAAATAGTGTAATTAATCTAGTTTCTCCATACAAATTTTGGAGCCCCGTTTCAACCCCTTAGGGGGTGAATTTTGAAATATACTTTCTAAGTGCACCCCTAGATCTCATAAGATTCCCATGTGCCAAATTTTCAATCTCCAGACCCGGCTGTTTGACCTATGCGTTAATACAATGATTCAGACACTAACTCACTAATTTTTTTCTTTAACATATTTAGAAGAATAAAGAAAAACATGATGGTAGTTTACGTCCACCACGTTGAATTTTAAAATCGTTGTTGTTTTCGTAATCAGCGACCCGATAAACCATACAAAGGATACCCATGTTAATTTTCAGGATTTGACACCCCATATCCCTCTTTTAAGGGGTGAATTCTTAAAAAATCTCAAACACGTATTAACTCATTTATCAATAGGAGTAGGTACTCCTGTGAAGTTTCAAATAAAATAGTCTAGCTAATCTTGTTTTCCCATACAAACTCTGGAGCTCCGTTTCAACCTCTTAGGGGGTGAATTTAAAAAAAATCATTTTTAGTGCACCCCTACACCTCATAAGGAACCTACGTGCCAAATTGGAATCTCTAGATGCAGTGGTTTGGGCTGTGCGTTGATATATAAGTCAGTCAGTTTCTTCTTTTATACAGGGTTACTTTTGAAGCAGGAGCCAAATGTTTGCTTGTTTAGACAAGCAAAATGGAACAGATGATTTCTTCGCGATTTCAAGATTGGTCCTATACATAACAAAAGTTGTTCATTTTACTTGTCTGGACAAGCACACAAAATTTGGCTCCTGCTTCAAAAGTAATATATAGCTAGCTAGCGAAGTTATATCTATGAAATTTGTCATCATAAACTCTAAATACTGATTAAACAAGATAACTAATTAAGTCCATGAGTGAATTAATGCTGAATTCAATGAAAACTACAACGTGTGTCTTAGTAAAAAGAGCATGTCAATTAAAGCAGTTAGTACGTACCTACTAATATTATCAATTATCGTCTGAAAAAAATGTTACAAAATACATAACGCACACATATTTTCATATCAGAATTTAACTCAATAATTTTTGTTACTACGACCAGTCCAGCCAAGGCGTGACAAATCACAATAACCAAGCAAACTAAGACAAGGTAACAATATAGTATTGCTGAACTGTATTCATAGCAACAAATCACATTAGCCCAAAGGAAACAGAAGAACAGAACAGAAATCACAAAACATTCGAACAGATTGAAATCTAACGCCATTAAATCGACGAAACCCCGAATTAAACCAATCACTTAGCGGGCCGCGGGCCATCCCGGGTCAATACAACAAATTTTCAATTACCCCGAACGATCGCAAATTCAGCTGAAATGTAAATTATTTCGGCGCGTGCATTATGAATACGGGTATAGGTGTTGTAGGCGGAGTGAGGCGGCCAATCGTAGCGGCGGGCGCGGCTGGGCGGCGCCTAGCCCAAGACTAATGTTTTACCCGCGAAGCCTTCGTGCCGCACGCTACTCTCGACGGATCTGGAAAGGTGAAAAATTCGGAAGTAATCATTGGAAAACAGTTACTTACTATTAACATTACTTAAATCTGCGTTAATCATTTTTATTATTGGGTTTTCTAATTACTTTCAAAGTCTACTATTTTTTTCAACGGAAGTTAGTTGTATTTACTCGTAGCATAATTTGTTTTAAAGTATGTTGAGCTAACAGCATTTTTAAATACAAATTCTCGTACAATATCTCCTTTATGTGTTTACAATTTTTATGTGATCTTTATCTGCTATTTTATTTAGTCTTGAAATTGAATTATTGTATTTTTTTCTTAATTTGTCTAGGAATTAGGACAAAATCTGAAAACGGTAGGCCAGGCAAGGTAGGAAGAGAATAATCATCGAAAGTCATCTCTAATTTCCCTCAATGGGTAGGGATAGAGCTTAGCAGCCCAGCCGGATGACTAGCTGGCTGGGACTTAGAGTTCTGATAAAGTCACTTGTCTGGGGACCACTAACTGATATTTTCCAGCTAATACCTGTATGGCACTCGGTCTGTTCCAGAAGGCTACTCGGAGAATTTGGCCTACTTGATCCTACATGTCCCTCTACTGGAGCGGAACGGGTACTGAGGAAGGTTTAGCCAGGTGGATGACATTGGCAGATTAGTTATACTACCATTGAGTTTGAGTAGGCAGTCTTGTCAACAGTCCTTTTGATATTTATAACAGTTTATCCATAAGTAAAAATTTTTTTTACAAAAAGTAAAAACCGACTTCCAAACACTGAAAACTTAAAAATAATATAAGAATAGGTACATACAACATCACACTTTTATATTGAAGTCGGCGCCAAACGATGATCTCCTAGGAAGTGTTAAAATTTGTCACTTTTCCTCGATTGTTTTCCTCGATTTTCTATGGGATCCCATCATCAGATCCTGACCACCCTTGCAGTATACTCTATCAAGTACAAAAAGAATTTTGGAAATCGGTTTAAAAATGACGGAGTTATGAGGTAACAAACATAAAAAAAAAACAACCGAATTGATAACCTCCTCCTTTTTGAAGTCGGTTAAAAACTAGGCAAGTTCGAGTTAGACTTACGCACCTAAGAGTTTCGTACAATCTTATACATTTTTACGGTTTTCTGTTTACGATTTTCCTTAACATGTGCTAAAAGCCCTTGATTCTTGGTAAATTTGACGGTTCGAGCTCAACGGGACATACCTACTCTTAAGGTAGTAACGGTTTTAATTCCCTTGTGAAATCGCAAGTCTTGCAAGATATTCAACATAAACGGTCATGTATTTTGATGGCGTTGACTTACCCGTAAGTATAAGTTTGATTTCTCCTTTCGCGGGTCTGATGGAAGAAACTTCATTTATGAAATAAGCAGATCCTTTGTACATTTTGTCTTTTGTATTATTTGTTCTGTCTCATTTTATGTGTACAAACATTGTTAAATAAATAATCCATAGAGCCGAGTATATTTCTAAATTTCAGTCTGCGTGTTGTTGATATCTAAGTATACGTGTTCATAAGAAGAAAGGCCTTGACAGACGCACAGACGAACAACAGAGTGATCCTATTGGAGTTCCATTTTTCCTTTTTGAGGTATGGAACCCTAAAATGGAGAAACATTAAAAGCTATCCTAATTATGCCTTAAAGAAATTTAAAAGACGTGATTGGGGAAATGTTTTAGTGAAAACTATAGATCCGATTTCGATATTTTTGAAAAAGAAATATTTGGTGTTATTTGTTTTTCTAGCTTATGACAATTAAGGTACTAAATAAAATATACCCTCAAGGATTTCTTTGGCTTGAATTGTAAAATAATAATAAGTTTTGTAGCAAAATTTTTATTATAATTTCCTATTGACACTAAAAATAAAAGTTTTCATCTAATAATGTCTCACATGTAAATGAATATGCTCTATTATTTTAAATTTTACAAAATAAATACCTATAGCCTTTGCTTTCCAGTTTGAAGTCTTATTAGAATCTCACTAGGAATAAAGTAATATTATATTATCTTATGCTAGAGTGGTGAAAATTAGTAGGTAATTAGCATTATTATATAATCCGTAGTTTTATTTATGTTTTAATTACTTACAATAGTTAAAAATTTGAAAGTAACTAAACAGTTAAACTTACCTCTATTATTATTAATATCTTTAGGTTTTAGCAGATTGCGATATTGAACAGTAACACAAGATTCCTCTCGGAACATCATCTCGTAGACTTGCCTAAACAATTGATTCAATAAGAGAATTTTTCGTGTAGCCGTTTTTTTATGATTAAGTACCTAGTATCGAATTATTCAAAGTCGATATAGTTTTTTTAAATATGTATAATTAATCAACCTATTACAAAAATATTGCTTCCATAAAAGAATTTTCTACAAAATTTTTACTCTGATGTATAAATGGCATTATTTTTGACTAGCTGTGCCCGCGACTTCGTCCGCGTGGAATAGTAACTTTTTAAAGATCTTGATAAAAAGTAACCTATATTATACCTTATATAATTAGCTATCTTTTAGTGAAAGTCCCGTCAAAATCGGTGCAGCCGTTCCAGAGATTAGGGGGAACAAACAGACAGACAAAAATTGTTTTAAATTGTGTTTTTGTTATTGGTACCCGATATACATTCATACCCATTTAGTAAAAACGTGTTATTTCGACATTACAAACAGACACTTCAATTTTAATTGTTTGTATAGATAAAAACAAAACCATTCCTTAGAGACTCTGAAAACGGAGTAAATACCTAATCGTTTTTATTCTATTGGTGATTTAGTAGAGTACC
Source organism: Schoenobius gigantellus (assembly GCA_963935595.1). Lineage (NCBI taxonomy): Eukaryota > Metazoa > Arthropoda > Insecta > Lepidoptera > Crambidae > Schoenobius > Schoenobius gigantellus. The sequence continues at coordinate 15,081,787 of OZ012551.1, read as the reverse complement.
TACGTGATTTGCCAAAAAAAAATATAAAAAATCACAGGCAATTAGGTATATTCCTGGAAAAAGTTTAACTAACTATAGGCAAAGTTATATGACATTTTCTTGTAATAGGATTACCTAATAACAATAAAAAATCATATAACATGACCTAAAGTTAAAGTTTGATCACGAATGATTGTGTGTTTTTCGAAAGTAGGTATGTACCTACCCAAACGTCGAGGAATTCTATAAGAGTGATTATTAATTACTAAAGTGAAAAAGTAGCAGCCGCTAACGCTCTCACCGCGACCCGCCACACTCGCACGGTAGCACCGACATTTACTACCACCAAATGACTCATAAAATTGCCAAAATTACCCACAACAGATAAATTTATCGAGCGACACGTCGCTCAGGCCATAAAAGTATCCACCGCCACTCAGATTACCCCAAGAGCTCTCATGTCAATCATTGCAGTCAAACAAAGTATAAAACTGAATTTATGAATAGTTCGCGCCATTCTACCGCGGTAAGGTCTTCATTACCGTCGCGCAGCTCACAGGCGACCCTAACGCTAATATTTTATTAGTCACAATTGAAATTGTGCTAATAATACTGTGCTCATTGTTGATTCGTACCACTTTTGGCCCTGCGCCTATAAATTTGCGATTTGTACCGAAATGCAAAAGTGTCTGAGAAGATTTATTAAATACTCGTAGGGTAGATATGTATTTACCTGGAACGCTATTGTGCCGTCGTAGATGTAATTTAAAATCGACCACAATGTATATTTGAAAAGTCCATCTTTTTGTGTGTGAAATGTGATTTTGCACAGCCATTTTGAAGCGGCCTTTGTTATCTCCGACGGCCCTTTTAAGTGAGCGACTAGTTTTTCATGCTTTAAAAAGTTGGCTTCTAGGTTAAAAAGAGCAACATGATTGCAACCTATAAGGCACATTAACAAAATAATTTTTACGTTCAATCAGGTACAAAAATTGTTTTAAACACTTAAGATGCTATTACGAAACGTATTTAGCACTTACCTATTTAAGATTTGTAATGAATTAAACATGATGCTTTCTCTAAATTATGAACAATGATTAAACAACATTTTAATTTGTTTTGTTTTTAAAATAATTCTTGTATTTAATGAAAGCAACATTTCAAAAAGAGGATACTAAATACTGTGTCAATTAATATGAACTATTTCTTACTAAAATACAGACTCTGTCGAGAATCCTAAACATAATTAATAACTTATGTAATCGATCTGAAAATTCGAGTACATACAAATTATTACGAACACCGCACCTCAAATAATACACCTACAAATCTGTCTGTACCGACGACTATTTATTCCAACGCTTTCCTAACGTCTTCCTTACAGTATATATCGGCGAAAACAAAGGAGCCGATCTTATAACCCTTCCGATTTATTGCACTTAGAAGTCCGGGGCCATGTTGGAGTTTCAACATATTGTTTATGTGACCATTAATATTTTCTTGGGTCTTATTTATCGGGCTCAGTGGAACCGCTCCGGCAGGTGGTCCCCAGTTAATCAAGATGTTACGAAAAGTAAAAAAACCAGCACCTATATTTTCTTTTTTAGTTGAATTATAGTTTTGTCCGACGTAAGTTATGCTCTGGGATAGGAGCGGCCTTTGTTTAGTTATTTATATAGGGTGTTTAAATTTCGATGAGAAAGATGTATAGAGCAATGAATACATTAGCAATAAAGCAAGTTGGAGAGCCCGGCGATAAAGTTGAGGAGACATTTTAATCAGGGGCTCAGATGCGGCTTTATTTAATAGTGGTGCTATGTTAATTTCTAATCGAACATGATGCCAGTGTCACCTATGTCTTGAAGCCAGACCTATTTTTAAAAAGTAGCTCGTAATGCTTGTTAGCACAAACCTTATCATTAAATATAATAATTTGTAATTTGAAATGATTCTTTAATGGATATACTCGTATGTCTAAAAAAAGGGATAATTTTCTTTTCAATCATCAAAATGATTTTAAAAGCTTTAGAATTATATGTACATATAGACTTGCGGCCTTGCTTTGCTTGCGTGAAATTTAGCTTGGTTGTAGCGTGATGTTACAGCCTGTAGGCTTCCTAGATAAATGGTCTATTCTATCCAACTCTGAAAGAATTTTTTAAATCGAACTAATATTTCCTGAGAAATTTGATAAATATTTAAGATATAGAGATCATTTTTTACTTACCTCGTAACGAATAAATCGGAATAGTGAGTTTAAGAAAATATACCACAATAATATCTACTTAATTACTGTGTTGAATGAGCGGCTATGGTTTGTCACTGCGACCTATAAGATCTATTGTGTTCCTGTGTTGAATTTAATAAAATAGATTTGATCCCAGTAAAGATATTAGATGATATATAGCCTAAAAGATTTCACCACAATCAAGCTCTAATATATATATGAATTGTTTTATTTGCAATATCGTTATTAGGTAATACAAATTAAAAGCACAAAATATGAATTTGATGAAATCAGACCAAATTTTTTGTATCATATAATTGTGTGTGATAAGAGTTTGATGAATCTTACTGGTAATACGTTACGATAATTTTTAATTTTTAATTAAATGAAATATTACGTTATTTTGAACAGTTAATTTATTAACTTTTTTATCCGTTGCATCAATTCTTTTTACTTTGACATTTTGTAAATTAGTTCTAGATATTATAATTAAACAGAATTCAAAAACAATGTCAAATTACAAAACAACAATATCAAAGGCAGTCAACAAAGACAGCTAGGCGTAGGATCGGACCGCAATTGAGCAATACGAGTAAACAGACTGAGATTAAGTCCCAGATAGCACTTGATTTAGCCATCTCGGCCGCGAGATTTATCTAACCGCCGCATTAGTTTATGGAGATTAACGTAACCTTTGCGAATGGAAACATTTTATCTTCAACTGCGACGGCAAGAATTAAGTTGAATTTTGGTTTCGTAACGTATAGTAAAGATGTACCTAGAAAAAACATAAGCTTAATATATACTCGTATATGTGGTTAGTCCGTCACGTGAAAAGTCTGTCTGATTCTAAATAATCTTTAAATCATATTATATGATAAGTCACATAAACTTTTTCCTTCAACAAGTCATATCATATCACATATTATTCAATGATTCCTTCTAGGTATTTGCTTTCTTAGGAGCCTAATTTTATCTTTATACGTAATTTATAAATTATAAATAATAAGATTATTATAAGAATAATGTAGACTTACTTATGTAAGCCTCAACTTTGAATGAAGTGTAGATGAGATTTCATTTCATGCTCAGGAAGAAACTATTGCACTTACTAAAACCTCATATTACTTTTTTTTTATCACCCACGTAAAATATGTTCAGTTAAAATAGATCGTACCGAATACAAAACGAGTTAAGTCAAGGTCAAGTCAAATTCAAAACTTCTTTATTCATTTAGGTACAATTTGTACACTTATGAACGTCAACTTTGATGCTACCAGGAGGTCTTGTTCTGAGAAGAACCGGCAGGAAACTCAGAAAGTTTTATCCGTATACGCAGTTCCCATAAGTTAAGTCATCATCATCATCATTTCAGCCAAAAGACGCCCACTGCTGGACATAGGCCTCCCCTAGGGATCACCAAACCGATCGGTCCTGCGCCTCCCGCATAAGTTAAGTACTTAAACTTAAATCCAAAATTAATAATAGGTAACTGTTGTTGTTGTTCAGCCACTGTTGAGTGTTGACTATAAAATAATAAAAAAAAGCAGGTGGCAATTTTCACTCTTATTCAACTATATCTCAGGCTAATTCTTGGCCGTCGCAATTTTCACGTTAATCCACCACGATATTCCGGAAAAAATGCCCTCTTGAACCCTGGGAGGGCAAGAGGAGGCAAAAGATAAAAGAGATATATAAGTGGCCCTCAGCAGTACCATCAAGTCGTTACAAGAGCACTAAAATATTTCAAATCGTGCCCAATGCCGCGAGAAACGGAAGTTACGCGATGCGACCCTCGCTGGACCGTTTCGAAAGGGAGGCCTTTTTGTACTCTAGTTAATTTGTTATTTAAAAAAGTGTTATTTTTAGTATATTAATATAGAAGTAGGTTAAAATAATTTGAACTTTATTCGAATCACATATAGTGTGTTCACTTTTAGTGTAATTGTTAATTAGATATAGTAAACTTGGGGCGCGTTTATATATAATTCACTATATTTATAAAAAATAAAGTGACTTATGTTATATGCCATTCAAAATACGCTACTTTAACTTGAACTTAATAGAGGCTTTACATTTGCTACAGACACGTAAAATTAAACAATGTACAATTCCATTTTCATATTAAAGATACATATAATAATATAATATAGGGTGATACAAAATATTGTATTGATAATGAAGTGGTTGATCAGTCCACCAAGCTAAACAACTTTATCTAACGAACAAACTCTGAAATCATAAAAAAAATCAGCTGCCCCATATATTTAAATTTTGAATTTCCCTTTGAAATAGCAAAACTTTTTTTTCAAGATTTCACAGTTCATTTATTAATGAAAGCTGTTTATTATTGATCTTTTTGAAACACCTTTAAAAACAGTGCTATAAAATGTTTAAATTGTCCAAAACAAACAAAACTTGAAACATACAAGCATAATAATTACCTACACTTACACATGGTTCATGGTGTACACATAGTAATGATTTGATTTTAAATTTTATGCTTTGGCAGAGGGATGCACTCTTTTAGTCTTATATAAGCTCCAATGGTATGAATACATATTTATTATTATTTCTTTATTAAAAGTTTTCAGTGTAGGTATATGATATATAAAATACAAGGTTTTGGCTGAATAATTAACCAATTTCGATTTCTACTTAATCAAATTTTATTTATAATTCAATTAGGTGCAAATTTCGAAAATGTATTGTTAAGACGAAACACAGTATATTCATGTCGGCATAGTCGTTCGTAATTGCGTCTGTCCATTCCCATGGCACAACAATGGGCTTCAATTAGATGCAAATATTATTAGAATGGGACACTCTACATGAGCTGTGAGGGTCAGCGGCCATGTAAATACATACATACACTCCGATTTCCCCAGTGACCGGACTGTGTGTGTAAATATGATGCTGTGAAAGTGAAATTGAATCCACGTTTCAATTCACTTTACAAGCTAATCTTGTTTGTTTGTTTGTTTGGTTGAACGCGCTAATCTCAGGAACTACTGATTCAAATTGAAAAATTGTTTTTGTGTTGGATAGTCCATTTATCGAGGAAGGCTATAGGCTATATAACGTCACGCTACGACTAATAGAAGCTGAGCATGAATGAAAAATGTTGCAAAACCGGGAATAAATATATGGCGAAACGTTGTTTGCAGGCAGAGCTAGTAATACACCATAACATTAAATTGTGGAAGAGGCGCAATATAGAAAAATGATAATTATTCATATTTTAGTAACTTTGTTTTTATTTTTAATCGTAATTTTATCACTGTCTCGTTGTTTTAATTAGTCAAAAGGTGTCGTAAATTAACGACAGAATAGATTATTAATTTTATTCGTAATTTCTGATTCGACCTATAGATGTTTTCCTATTTATAAAATTCTCAGAAACAGCGTAGTCTTAAATTATTTTTTTTCCTCGCGAAACTTTTCTTCTGATACATATAGGTACTCGAAAAGGTTTTAATTTTTTTACAGAAATTTTCAGCATATAAAATTTACTCTCTAGTTTCACCTCTCAACCGCCTCCATGGTCGAAACCACCGGATGTTGATCGGGAGATCAGGGTTCAATTCCCCATGGGAGCAGAAGTTTTTCTGCTTGGTTTGGTTGGTGGTAGGGCTTCTGGGCCCGACTAGCTAGCAACCAACATCTTATCCAAGTTTGTCGCCATAATAACAATGTTAATAGCATTGTTGTGTTCCAACAATGAGAGGTAAGATAACCAGTACCTCAGCTGTCGAGGAGTCCAGGTGAAGGCGAAGCTCGCTTATGTTCACTAACCATCAGGTGAGATGTAGGCCAAAAGCTTCCCAGTCGTATGTAAAAAATACATCAAAAGACTATTTACTTACTTTTGCTAAGACATATTTGCATGCACTTAAGCGCATGCAGTAAACGCTCATAAAACTGTGTAAAACCAATACCGTCTGCAGCGTTAGCAATTCGTTAACGGCACATTGCGAATTTATAGCAAATAAAATTCAAAAATATCGTATAATGTACGCACTTAACCGCCCGGGACGCAGTTACAAGGTTGAGCGCGCACCATGATCCTTGATAGTGATGTTGAACAAGCGTACTTTATGAATTTGTTTGCATTTTCTTATTAGATCCGTCATAGCCGTTATGTGATCCTTAAAAAAATAAGATAAGTTGTAGAATGAAGTAGAACAAACGGTTATAACAAGGCTTGCCGTATTTAATAATAAGAGTGTAAAAAAAAACTTATCGCTCTCGGGTAAGTCCCGTTTTTTTCAAAAGGAAGTCTTATTAAGTAGATCGATTGGATAAATAAGTTTTCACGAGTGTAGCTATGAAGAAAATCTATAAAAATATATAATTATGAATATTGATAAAAACGATTTCTGTTTTTCTGAGTCAACAATCCCTTTTAAGATATTTACTAATGGATAAACACTTTTAAGTCACATCTTTCTATAGATTCATTGTAAAACGGAAATTATCGAGATTATTAGCTTCATTAGAATTAAATTCATTGAAGAACTAATTGTATTAGATATAATTTAGATTAGAAAATTGGAGAAAACTGTGTTTTCTACTTATTAGCTAATATACCCAGCAACAGATGGCGCTAGTTGGATGAAAATACGTCGGCTATTTTTCACTGTCCAGCACGGCTACGTGTATGTAACAGCAACGCGTTTTTTTGGAAGTTTTCTTGAAAAAATTAACAACGTTTTCAAACGAAAATTGTTAAGCAGCCATTTTAAAATATAGCTTTGAAATCTATACAGACACCTATTTTAAACAAAGTTTTAACCAAAGTTTCATTCTGATAGAACCAACTTTTGTCTTAGCTTATCCCTATTATTTATCGTAATATGTAAAGCAGGTATTGAAATTATCCGCAGTTTCTATTCAATAGCGCTTTCACTGCTTATTATAATTTAAAAGCAGCGATTTAGCAAAAAATAATCCTAAAACTGAACATATTAATGTCATAATCTCTAGATTAAAATATTTATATTATGAACAACACAAAATAATGTTTTAAAATAACAAGCACATTGCCGGTAAGCGATGAGCAGGCATTGCTAGGTAATCCTCTGTATCCTAATTCCGATATGAAATGTTACCATAAATTTTGTATTCGTACATTATGCATGGGATGGTCCTTAGATGTTCACGCCGGAATTATTCCGAGTAGGCATTCGAGTGACGTTTATATGGCTGTTGAATATGCTTTATTTTTATGGGGATCATAACACGGTCCCGGACTCGATACGCAGGCAGATATCGCTGAGCCTACCACGAGTTCGCGATAATGATGTGCCAATTATTGCGATAATTTTCGAGCAGGTTACGCACTTTTAAAGTTTTCTCTAGATTTTTTATATGAAAATCATCTAGACTAGATGTAACTTTAGATTAGTTATAGTAGATGTACTTGCCCAAGTATTACACCTGCTACATTTCATTATTTGTGCATGTTAATAAATATTTATTTAAAGTTGCGTGTAAAGTGCCCTTAATTGATTTTTGATTTAGTCAAAAGATGATAGATCGATTAATATCAATGGAAGATGCGACAATTCATATATTTCATTAAAGTCTTTGGCAATATAATGGTCCATCACTCAGTTCAGAAATGATTAAATTCAAATAATAGCGTTATCGCTATGATGTGCAAGTAGAGATATTATTAAGTACATCCAACAACTGGAGTATACCTCTAGAGAACGGAAAATCCTAATATCAATATGGGTTGATTGCTAAGCTAGCTAGGGAAAACTGGACACCAAATAACTAAGTCACTCGTATGTCTTGCGCGTGAGTCAAGTCGCAAGTGGTAATGTGGAAACCTTCCCAACCGGTGTATGTGTGTAGTAACTGTAGTTTTTTTAAATATAGGTACAACAGCCTAGATAGGATTATTTTGACACATGTTTATATTTTTGATATTCTTTTTACAAATGTGACACATTATTTTATTATATTAAAGGTTTAATTACATTATCAACGCGCATTCTGCAGTTTTTATTCATTTATCTTTTATTGAAGGCCGCATGCGTTAGCGACGTAGGGTTAGCTTAGGAGACTAATGATTGAAAACAACTGATTCTTACAATGAATATAATTCTGAAGAATACTGATTCTTAAAGTGTGTGAGCTGAAAATACGTATACAACTTTAAAGATGCGCAAGCGCGTAAAGGCGGTTAAGGATTTAGAATTATGTCCCTTCTCCCTTTTTTGCGTGTATGTCGCAGGAGTCGAGCTGAGTCGCCAATTCACCTCCGTGAGGAGATAGAAAACTCGAAAAGAAACGTCATACTACATCCACCTGTCAGTTAACTTCTGCTAAGACGAAGGGAATTTGCCCACTAAAGCTTATTTCTCGTTTGAGACGAGGTCCGTGCCAAGGAGTGCAACAGATTGGTGCGATAGATTACAGTAACCGCTTAGCATCAGGTGTTTATTCGGCACGCCAGAGATAAAAAAAACGTTAATGTCGCTTTCTTCTGCGTGCTGTTGTTACCTTTAGTTTATATTTGAAACTAGTAACTTAAAAACAATACATCCATGGTTTATCTATAAAGTACATAGGTACTGTCAGTATGTATAATTTTCCTCTTGCAAAGGAAGAAACTTTACCATGAATTTAGAATTTACAAGTTAGATCAAAATCTAGAGTACCGTATCGTTCTATCGATGTTTTCCGACGGTAAAGGTTTTCGATATAGAATGAACACGGCAGTGTCCCTTTGTTGAGTCGTTGTTATTGAAATAAGGGTCTAGTACAACATCCGAAGGTGGCGGTTATCGGGACGGCTTCATCCATTACACCTTAGGAGATGTTTCCTATATTTTCTTCTATATAGGTATTTTGGCAATCAGTATAGTGGTATTGTGTTTTGCTATACAAAATAATACAGTTCATGTGATTGATTAAACGTATCTGTAGAAAACAAGAATAGTTTCTTAGGAGGATACTGAAACACATAACATCGTAAAATTACTTTTTATAATTACATTACAAAGATAAGCAAATATTTTTTTTATTTGCATTTTCTTTAAAAATGTTAAATAAATTGAAAAAATGATGAATAAATCTACAACGAAAATTATAAAGAAAAAAATTCCCTCCTGAAACGAAATTTTCTTCTTTATTAAATTTATTCATCACTAGCTTTCCGCTCGCGACTTCGTCCGCGTCATTTTTGTTTTCCCGTGGGAATTTTATATTTTCCCGTATATCCTCGAACTATTCCCTATACCAACTTTCATCAAAATCGGTTCAGTAGTTTCGAAGCCTATTCAATACAAACAAATAACCATACAAACAAACAAACAATCAAATCTTTCTTCTTTATAATATCAGTATAGATTTTTTTCCAATCAAAGAATACTCACCAACACTTCATTTTTCGTTTTCGTAATTCGGTAGGTAGATACTTCAAGCGAGCCATGACTCAAGTTTTACAAAATAACCTAAATGTTAATTACTACGCATGCAGCAGATTTATATCGGATGGACACGCAACAAAACAATTCGCTAATGAACCGACAGTGCGCCTTAATGAGATCATTTCTCTTTGACCAGAGCTTGAAAGCATCTGCCACTTGGTTTCAATATTCCTTTTTTGACGTATTTCTTTAGTGAAATAAATATAGAAAGGTTCGTGAACGCTGGCAATAGTAATGCATAGGTACATTATGTACGGTAAATTGCTGAAAAAGTAAATTGATTCTTGAATAGTTGTGAATAGTTGCCCTTCTAAGTATAACTCTACAAATAAGATAACAATGATTTGTATATATTCAAGAAGATTATTATATATTTCTGTAGTTATAATGCCAGTTATTTTGCAAAAGCTGTGCTGTGGCTGGTGATGTGAAACGGACACATGGACATTATCCCACATTTAATTTAGTACAGATAATATTAATTATTTGTTGTTAGCAAACACTTTAAACCATCTGCAGACACAATTGAACATGTCGAAACTGCGACAAGCAACACAAGTCTTTGAGCAATAACAATCGCCCACGAATACGTAACATACGCAACGATACGCGAACCAAATACGCTTTCGGCAATAACGGGCAACATTCTAACAATTTAATATGGCATAAACAATACAAATACACGCATACTGCTCCGCGCCTGCGGCATACATACGTTGGTACACACCATATTTATCGGCTATGGTATTGTGGTGCGACCGTTACCGTATATCTGGAAGTGGGGGCGTGCGAGGGTCTCCTATCATGAATTCTGATACACACAACCAGAACGGCGAGAGCTGCGCGAGTTCTATTATTTCCTTCGCTTCGTTCGTTGGGACGAGGAAACATCCGGTCGCGGGAGCTCTCGGTCTAACGGACCGGCATAAAAGGGTTTTGTTGATTGGACAGGGACACTCTCCGGGGCCTTAGTGACCCGTGCGCCATGTTAATGGGCTTAATCGTCCGAATAGTCCGTCTGGACAATTTATGTTTCATTTTCGATCCTGTTATGCACGCGGAATTATGCGACCCCCGAATTCAAGATGCGTAATGCTGATGGCACTAGATATGCAAATTTATGTTGTTCAGTGTTTAATTATGTGGCGTGCTGTTTGTTTTGGTGCCTGTATACATAGTGCGCCTATTATGTCTTAGTTAAGGAGAGTGCTAACTTACTTTTTCGTATTTTAATGTTATATGTATTCAGCTCTTGAAAAAGTTTTCGGACCCTCTCACTAAAATCTAAATTGGAGCTTTTGAAGCTTTTCACTTTATCTTTTAATAATAAAATATAATACGAGAAAAAAGAAATACTGTTCTCCATGAGAATGTGTAGTCCTTTTTTGTGCAGGACAAGTGTTTAGTTTTATGAGTTAAGAATAAAATAAAACACATGTTCTGCATAAAAACATATTTATGTATACTTTCATTCGGACATGATTATCCCTTTTTAAATGAATAGATCATATTTTATATTATTATTCATATATCTGAATAATATATTTTATGACCAATAGACATAATTTGATCTAATAAATTACCTAATTGTTTATTGATACGAAATTATGTTTTCCCAAGTATATAATAATATTTAAAATTTTCCACCAAAATAAAGAGAATCACTTTATCAGGTTTGACTGGAACATTTTATATTTTGAAATAAAGAAACTAATTCAAAAATTCAATTGCATTATAACTTTAATCCTTACTTTAACACATATCTACAGAAATCGACTAATTATTGTATATAAAAGAAAGAAATAATTTAATGTTAGCATAAAGGTATGTACCTGCAGTTCATATTAAGAAATAAAGCGCAGAGTATTTAGCCGACCACAGATACCTAAATCATAAAAGCGTACCGACTATTAACACAGGTGAGGATTTTATCAGAATTTAAAACAGGGATTAACACCGTACGTCTAGGCCCGTATCGCGCCCGCCCGGCCCGGATCCGGGTATTTACCCGGCTGTAACCGGATTTAACTGGATTTATCCGTTTAATCCGGCCCTCGTTGCCGGCCGGGCGCGATATCGGATTGTTTATTTTACGCTTTGAATTGCTGAATGGTATTCGCTTTCATTACTTAACAGAAAGTCTGATGAAGCGGGGGAAATAAAATAAACGGCAGTCACTTTTAATTATCTTTTAATGAAATTCGATTTCTTAATCGTATTTTGTGTCGAAATTTTATTGTATCGGATGGTGTATTTTGTATTTGTTATTTTTCAATTTATAAATAATGTATAATAATGCTTATACTAGTATTAAATTAAAAATTAACAACGGATACATATATCATATCTCTTATGTCAACGTAGTTTATGTAATATAAACTAAATTTAATTATAATAAATTAAATTTACAGTAAACTAAAAAAAAAATCATCTAGGAGTACACACCACTGGAGTAGCCTGCAATGTGTAACTATCTATTATAGCATTATGATATTACTCCGAGATTAACATAGATTTGCAAAATTTTAAACACATTTTGATAACTTTTTATTTATTTTTAATAAAGATTGTAGGACACAGACACAAACACACATATACACGCGCGTGCGCACGCGCTCACAAGCACATAAATCACTCTCGTACCTTGCATGGTCTTAATAAAAATTATATAATTTCATAATCTACTAATTTGAGATTTTTAATCCGTTAATTGTGGAACCTGTCATTAGTATTCTAAAATTTCTATTATACAATGCTGTTGGCTTCCAAGCAAAATCAAATAAAAAAAAAGATTTTCATAAATTTTATTTAGATTTTCTAACATTAATTTGTATCTATAATATATAAAGCTACGTTCATGTTAAACTTATGTCAATACTAAGTCAAAGAAGATACAATAATAATTCTAGATTATATTACAAAAGGTTATCGCCAAACGGCATAATACACCAAAATCCGCGCCACGTAGAGTAGCTACGTCGTAGCACTAACATATAATCCTTTTCGCTACAATAGCAATTTCAAACTTCCTTAGGGGCTTCGGATAATCTTTCTTTATATCGAGCTACGAGAGACAACTGCGAAAAACATCTATCTCTGTCTAACACAATGTCAAAAGCCACGCGCGACAAGGACGGGGCGAATAAAGGTTTTCTTACGTTTCCAAATATAGGGGTGTATAATGTGAATTTAAATTTCGTCTCGAGTGCAATAATTTTGTTTTTAATTTAATTTCTAATGGCATCGTAAGTTGGGGTGTGGCTGATATAAATCTAAGTAGCAATCCTAAGTGTTTTATGTTGTGCAATGTAATCACTAATCTATGCGGAATTAAGACACAAATTTATCGTTATTTGATCCGATATAATAAATAACAAAAGTGCAAATTAATGATTAATTGTTTGTTTATTTTTCATCAATCAAATCTAACATACACTCATGAACCTTTAACAAATACAAGGGCAATGGTATGAAAAAAGGTCTATTGTATCAGCAATATGAGTACTAATTATTAATTCACACATCTCTTGACAGATTTATTTTCGAAACTATCGTAGATACCTTGATAATGTAATACTGTCTTAAGTATACAAACGAACACTTTCTTCGTTTTGTGGCCCTTTAAATTAAACTACGAGTATAATAAATAATACTCTAGTAATTTAAGACAAGTTTTGATTGACTTAAACATTTGACTGACTTTTGAAATACTAAAAGGCGCAAGACCAAAAAGAGTCCAATATCAATTTCCTTATTAATTTCTGGAGTGGCAACCGTTGCTATAGCCATTTTAATGGGCAATTTTCATAAACAAAGTCGAGAATCCCCGGGGTGCGCGAGTTCGTTCCTTCCGAGATAGAAAACAGCGCCGCTACTCGTATAATGGGTTTTTGGAATGGCGTCGTCCGTCTTGCACCCTCCCACCCCCTCCCACCCCGGGCGAGAAAGGATGAATTCTTATTTCCTCATCTTGGCCGTCCAAACCCCCCATGTAGATTGCCTTTTTCTCGTGAAACCTCCGTATAACATAACAATGGCTTGTTTTCAATTTTTGCTGTGCTATGTTTTTTTTCTTGGGCGAAATTCTCATGTCGCTGTATTGGTGTTTATGCCCAGTCACCCACAAGAGTACCTGACTTCGTGTGCTTATATTAGGATGAATTGTCTCTGTAATTTTTATCAGGTTAGATAAAATCATTATTATCTACTAACTTAAATTGCTACCTTAGCAATAAGGCCGCCTATTGTTACTGTGTCTCTTGTATTGTTGTGTCCTGTTTATGTATGTTTCGTGTGCAATAAAGTGTTCAATCAATCAATTAACTTATAGATTTTATTATTACTTTTTACTACTTTAACATGTTGCCCAGTCTTAGCTTTACACTTTACTCTATTCCTAGGTTTTATTTCATTAAGGCCAAGCCACTTTACGAAATATGACGAAAAAAATTATGTTTGAACTCCCAGTGTGAAGATTTGATGTAGACTTCTACTACAGAAAAATACGGAGGGATTGGTGAACATACATAAAAAATAGATACCTATTTCTTATAAAGAACATAGACACTTTCTCATTTATTAATGTTGGTTAAAAAGAACACTTTTTGCCTAGTTCACGCCTTTCTTTCTTTCAACGCTCATTATCTGTGGATCTGAATATTTTTTTTTCAAAGTAGGTACATAATATTTTTACAAATTCATAACAAACAAAACTAACAACTTTTCTTGTATAGTATCTCCTCGCGATACTGTTTGCATTTTGTATTAAGTAACAATTCTCAACCACTAATAACGAATACGATTTCTGTTAAGCATGAAGACTCCACTTTTCTTCACCTCTCAGTTGCATTGCATCTCATCTTAACTAAGTAAAAGCGTAAATAACAACAATAATCGAAATCAATTTTAAAAACGGTTAAGTGATTCTAAACAAATCTTAAAATATAACCGTGAAAAATAAGCTTCCATAATGACAATTTTATAATTTTCAACAACTAAGATTACTAATTTTTGTTTCAAATTGATAACCTTGTCATTTTTGTAACGTTAGATTTTTAATTAATAATCATGTACCTATTTTATATTTATGATATTCTATTTTCTTTAAAAATCCTCAATAAAATTCAAACAACATTAAAATCAATCTAACAATAATTATTTAATCATTGCATTTACTAACACCCCAACCATAATTTTAATAAGTATGAGCAATAAATACTAATTATCTTCGATACAATGTCGCAGGGGCCATTTTTAGATTTAATTTAGTTTTAATTAAAAACATTAGTTTAGTTTAAATAGTATAGTTAAGAGTAGTTATTTTGTTTATTTAATTTATGTCGTATACTATTTTATATTATTATGTATTGCCTAAATAAAGCCCTATTATACATTTAGTTCAAGAAATATATATGAAAATCTAAAATCAATTCAAGGAATATTTCACTTTGGGCCGGATTCGAACTAGAATCTAACTGATGCCATGACCAATAGGCCACCGAAGTCTTGAACTCGGATTGGATACCTAAGCAAAATTTCAACTGCATTGATCTCTTTACCTTGTTAAGTCAAAAGAGACCTTATTTACTCATACTCAAAAATCTTTATTCAGTATACTTCATAATATGTGCATTTATTGACATCAAACAAAATACAAAAATATCTCTTTACCTTGTTAAGTCAAAAGAGACCTTATTTACTCATACTCAAAAATCTTTATTCAGTATACTTCATAATATGTGCATTTATTGACATCAAACAAAATACAAAAATCTTATCAACCAAGAATCTAATTAACTAAGATATTTAACAATAATTATTTAATCATTGTATTTATACATATACCCTAACCAAAATTTTGATAGGTATGACCTATCAAAATTACTATATTATACAATACTAATTTATCTTCGATTTTTAGACTTTCTTCATTCGCCATATTATAATCTGTTGCTTGCAAATTTTTTCACTCCAGCTTGCTGTGATACCTGAAAGCAAAACAATAATAATTGTATGTAGATTGTCCCTGATATTAATTTCGTGTTTTCTTTTATTATTATTTCGTGATATATCTATAAGATACGTTTATAAAAATATTTTTCAACTCGTTACTTTAAAAGTATTCTGTATTGATACAAGAATGGAACTTTTTACATTGAGACTTAAAAATGTTTACGCGCTCGTTCATGCCTGGTTAAAAATACGGGCAAACCGCAAATTCCATACGTTAGGCTCACTATGAAAACTACATTTTATGTGTCCTAAAACTGACTGCATTCATGAAGAGTGTGTCGAGCCAAAAATAATTTGATGCGCTGCCAAGCCATGCCGACCGTCATATAAAATATTTCACTATGACATAACTGTTACTTCGCCTGTCGTTTACGTAATAAGCATTAGAATTTATTCAACTGATTATACGATATATATGTGTATTGGTAAATCATATAGTTTTATTCTGATTCCATGTGAATCAGATTCAAAGTTTGTGCTATTCAATGTTTGCACTTGTAAGCAGTCACACTTTTAAAGCTGCGACTCTAGTAAAATAAAAGTTGAGATCATCATTGCTGATGGAATCAAAATGTTATGTGATTATATTTTGTTTACACCGTTTCTTCATAACAAAATACGAAAATGTCTAATAGGTTAGGTTAGCTTTACCCCATTGCGGCGCGAGCGCGACGCACTAGCCCTCGCGCTGGGCCTAGGTAGGGGTGCGCCCGTCGCGCGGGCCAGTGTCGCACGGGAGATGCTGAACAGCGCAAAGGCTGCGGAGCGGGCGCGAGAGGCTGACCCTCTCGCCACACCGCTCTGGCGCAGGCGGGTGGGAGGAGGCGAGCGTTCCTGAACGCGCGCCACCAAATCCCCTAAGCAAGCCGGGGATGAAATGGCTCGGCCGACTGACAACCGGTCGGGAGACACTTTTCACCCCTGGCCTGCCCGTCTGGGGGGTCGAATTCTAGCATACTTGTTGACCCCCCGTTGAGGTAAGACCTGGCGCTTGCGTCGGGAATGGCTAACGCCGATCCCGATTGTGTCCCTACGGAGGTAGAAGTATCTGGAGGGGTTTTAGCCAGGTATGGGGTTTACACCCGAGTCCTTGGGGCGGCCTTGTCAGCCGACCCCCTGTTGAATCCGTAACAAGATTCCCCCCCTTAGAAAAAAAAAGGTTAGGTTTACCCACATCAGGTTGCACTAGTAATTGTATCACGAAACGCATAAAGCATTTTATAATTAAGAAGCTACACTACTTTGCAAGTATGACTAAAGTAACACGAAGTGCGTCATACTCACAGACAACCTACGCAAGATAAGTTATAGAATACACCTAATGCACTTAATGCAAAATAAGGTTACGCAGCCCACATGAATATTTCATTTACTCCGATTGCAATATGCAAATCACCATTACACAGTACACGCAATGAAACAACTGGTAAACTAGCATTACGAAACGTATTAGCGCTCATAATCAGTCGCCGAGAATCCGCCTTCATTTCGGGGGTGCTGTTACGAAAACGCTGAGCGCGGCCAGTGGTTTTTGGACCGCACGCTGACGCTTGTATCGTACTTCTGGTGCTTCAAGGTGTTTGTTGAAGAAGCCGAGAGAGGTCACGCAACGCTGGCTATTGTGCAGCAATCATAGCAGTCGGATGAAATGAGAAGTCTCCCTTAAAAGGATAAACAAGTAACGTGTGCGCGAAACAGCCGAGTCTCGGCGAATTCATATTTTACTTGAGCCTCCCTTACTGGCGTCTTGCGATATACTCGTAAGCTCCGTGAAGTGAATGCGGCTCTACTTTCTATCGCCAGCTTGCGCGGCTGTAACTGAATTGGAAAAAAAATAGAAATATTGCCAGTGCTTACATATTTAAATCAAAAGTTTTGAAAGCAAATCTGCATTTTCATTATAAATGCTGATTTGCTTTCAATAAGAAATCAATTTTATCATTCGCCATTTTTCTTTGTAAGTATTTAAAAATTGCACCGCCCGCCCTCCTTCAAATCGCTTGCAACAAGGGCATATCACTAATAGTACCACAGCAACATGCAAAAAAAATACCATTAGACCGGAGGGAGACTCTGTACCAGGGTCGTTCGCTTGGGTACCTCCGTCTTACCTATTTCTGCCGCAAAGCGGCAATGCTTGCATTGCTGTGTTTCGATTTGAAGGGAAAGATATGGCAGTGAAATTCCTGGGTACCGTGACTTTACATCTTAAGTCACAAGTTGGCATGGTTCTTGTGGGGGTTGCAGTTTTGCTGCGAATTTCACAGGAACCACATGTATTTATAGGTGACTGGTACCACTTACCATCAGGTGAGCAGTTTGCTTGTTTGCCAACTTAATTGCAATAAAAAAATACTTTAATTGGACGTGTTTTGCCACTCCACGTGGCATCTTCAATATGTCGTTATTAGGATGTTGGAGCCCGATTACCGTGTTGGAGCGCAGCCAAGGCGTCTGCGTAGAATCGTTATATCGCGCGCAATATCACGCGTTCCTTCGGGAATTCATTTTAATTCGGGATAAATAGTAGATTTTGTTGTTTCTCAGGACTTGAGCTATATCTATACCAAATTTTATTCAAATTTGTTTAGTAGTTTAGGCGTGTATGTTACACACATAGTTACTTAAGCATTTATAATATAAGTGAGGATTACTTGGAATGGTAACAAAATAAATGACTGGCCATCTAAACGCAAAAAAAATATAAATAAAATTTATAAATAAATATAGTTTAGTAGAGTCTCTTTCGATTTGAAAAATAAAGGCAATGTACCAAAATGGTCCAGTTGTTCCATTCCACCATCAAAATTGCTTTCCTTATATCTTCAATAAATGTTTAAAACATCTCGGCAAGCATGTGTTTTATCGTTTTTAGGGCTTGTTATATTAATTTTACTGGTTTTTGTATTTACGTGCTTGGGGAGGAGCATTTCAATTTTTTTTTGCTATTTTGTAATGATATTTGATCGGGGTTAGACATAAAATATATGTATAAATAATACCTTTTTTAATGTTTAAAAAGTTGACGAATAATTGTTTTTTTTTTCATTCGTATATATGAATTACCGATATTTTTCCATAGAACTTATTGGTTTTTACAATACAAGAAAATCAAGAAAATTTCTGCTAACATTCAAATATCCGTACATGGTAAATTTAAGATCATAATTATCATCATGAAAATAATATAGTGCCTAAACATTACTTCAGTTGTACACAACAAATAGTATTCTCGAAAGCTGAATAATGATCTACTTTCATTAATATTATTATATGTACTTACATATAAACATATACGAGGTTTTCTTCGTACGGCGCCCAGAAAGACAATGAAATGCCCAAAGTTTATCTTTTTCCGCTCACTACAGGCGATTTAGGCATTCATAAATAAATTCAGGGGATAACAATAAACTTGGATGTAGATACATGTCGGTCCGCCTACCATCAGATTTATGCTTATCTCACTAACATAAACTGGTATTAATGCATATAAATATATCAGAAGTTACAGGGTCTAGGATGACCATATTTAATGTTTTTTTTTTCTTTGAGAGCTACGAAAAATACCTACAGCTCCTTAATAAAAACAAAGTGTTTGTAAAAGTTAAGGCCGATTTCAATTAAGGCCGATTTCAATTAAAGCTAAATCACTGCAATCACATTTTTAAGCCACATTAACTTTTCAAGAGGATTATGTATCTTAAGGTGTGTATGATTTTTAAACAAAATTACAGATTTTTTTTACATTTTGAACCAATTTTATTCTTGTACAACAATTTCGTTATTCTTATTGACTTAATAAATGCATTCCACAGTTGTGACTCACCGAAATTGAATGACTACATATTCCATCTCGAAAGAAAAGGTTTCGTAATACCTACGTACTCGTACGTACAAGTAAATTCATACTACTCGCAATTAAATCATCCAAAGTCATATTTTTTCACTTATTCTTCCTTTAAATATTCGATAATGAAAACTATTTTAAATTTAAATACAATACCATATTCCATCTCGAAAGAAAAGGTTTCGTAATACCTACGTACGTACAAGTAAATTCATACTACTCGCAATTAAATCATCTTTAGCCATATTTTTCCACTTATCCTTCCTATAAATATTCGATAATGAAAACTATTTTAAATTTAAATACAATACAAAACTGTCCTGACTCAAATTCTCACTGCATGGTCATACTATCGGTCCAGGATACCCAATCTCTCCCTTTTGCCTGCTCGACGGGAAAGTTCCACAGATCCGTTTCCTGTGTTTGCCATTTCCTCTCATCCCCCTAGCTGACGTACAGCTCGCAAATAAATACATACGACACGCTCGCAAAATAAACCGGGAGGTTCAAAAAAGAACGGATATTTGGTAGCGAACTCTACAAATAATATTGCGCTGTAAAAATTGTTCCTATCTATGTAGAATTTGAAATTAAAATTATGCGGGAAATCGGAAATGGCATTGATCACAGATTTGTTTGTTATCTATAATGGGATTTTATTTGCTTTATATAAATAAAATAAAATAGCCTTTTATTTCAGAAACATACATAATTACAGTTTTGTTTTTATTTTATATTCTAAAAAGTATATCGCGTGTCTCTGAGTACCTTAAAGCAAAGGCCTACTCCAACTCTATCCATTGTTTTCTGTCAAGAGCCACTCTCATCCAGAACGGACCTAACGTGGCTTGCAGTTCGTCTTCCCATCTACTGAGTTGACGGCCTCTCTTTCTCTTACCATCTCTGGGGTGCCAGTGAATTACTTGTCTGCTCCACTTGCTTGTACTGTCTCTAAGATAGTGACCGGTCCATCTCCATTTTAGCTGGTCAATGCGAGTAAGTATGTCTGTCATTTTTGTTCTGGCTCTAATGTCTGTGGATCTTAATTTATATTTCAGTTTAATTCCCAGCATACTTCTCTCCATTGCTCGTTGACATTTTACGAGTTTGTCTCTTTGACGTCTTGTAAGGGACCCTGTTTCACATTCATATGTTATGCATGGGAGTACACAAATTTTGTAGGTTTTAGCTTTCACATGGACTCCTAGATCTTTGCTTTTCAAAATTTCTTTTAGGGACCAGTATTTTTTCCATCCATATGCAATTCTTTTGTCAATTTTTTTAGACATCTGGTTAGTAGGCGAAATTATTTGACCCAGGTACACATATTCGGAGACGTATTGAATCTGGTTTCCTCGATTATTATATTTACCTGTTTAGAGTTCGTCATTATTTTAGTTTTGTCTTTGTTCAGTTCAAGACCTACCTCTCGGCTTACATTCGCTATATCCTTTATCATGGATTCTAGAATCACTGAATCTTCTTCCAGGTCGTCAGCGAATCGAAGATGATTCAGGCGCTTTCCATTTATACATTAATATTTAAATATTTCTAAATGTTTAAATATTTAGACCAAAATATCAAATATCTTGGTCTAAATATTTAGACCAAGGTTCTCCCAGTTTATTTTATTTATATATACAGGAGACAAAACAAAATACAAGACCTTCCTAGTTAGTTGCCTGTTCTTCTCGAGAAGACTCTCCCAATTTCCGAACAGGTGTAGGTAGAGTCAACTTTTTTTTAATTTGACTTGTATTTGCACACATCTTAATAATGGTTGTGGTGTGTGTACATACAAGGATAAAATAGTTTAGTTAATTAGATGAACATTGAAGATTTTTATGTTATTTTTTTTTGACGTCAATAAGTGCCTATAAAGGTCTATATTGAATAAAGATTTTTGAGTTTGAGTTAAATTACATGAAGATATGTGTTAAAAGTATACAACTTAACTGAGATAGAACATTTTTTAAAGTTGTCTATTAATATAGTCAGGTAGTTGTCACAGCAAAATTACATTCAGTAAAATATACAGTAAGTTTCGAGAGCTAATTAATTTTAGAACTGATTTATTGAAAAGTTTTACGACAAATGTTTATTTTGTGAATGTGTATAGCTCTTTTTAGACAGAATACTGGGCATTCAAAGCGTTGTACTACCTTTCATCTAAACAGAATCATTAATTAATCTGGAGTTGGATGAACTAATAGATTCAAATACCCCATATATCAATCCTTGAGTGACGGCTGCGTGCAAAAGACGCAGCATTAGGTAGGTTCCCACAAAGTGAACCGATGTTGTGGTGGAGATGGTGGGAGCCGTTGGAATGCAAGCAACCTAAATAAAAACCGATTTAAATACACTTAAAATGAGAAATAACATTGATACGATCATCTGATTTTTTTATTTTGAAGTGGGTATTAAATGTTGTACCGGCTTCGTTTTCTTTACATTTTATGTTTTTCTAGTAAGAACATTCATTAAAAAAAATATTTGTGTTTTAATGCTATTTTTACAGAAAAAGTGCTTCTTTTAGTCGGTTTTAATTTTTGTAAATTATTTTCCAATAACATTTGATGTAGGTACCTAATTGTTGAAATTTCAGATTTCGTTTTCCTGCATGACAACAGTTTGCTGTCTTTCGAATGAAACTCAGAAAATAAAAATGTAAATGTTTTATCGTCATTATTTGAAAATAATCTATTCCTTCTTTATCTAACGATTTAATGATCAAGATAACAGACAGAAGTCACAAGTCTGAACAAATATTTTTGCGATGATCCCAAATGAGTTGCTTGCTTCTGTGACATTATCAGCGTAAGCGTTGTAATTAAAAAAAATACAAAAACTTTAAATTTATGTCTGCGTTTTCTTTGAAAATGCTAAATGAATTAGCAAATAAATACCATAAAAAAGATCCTGCCTAGAGTGAATTTTTTTCTTCTATTGTTTCCTTTTATTAATTAAAAGACGTTTAACACTAAAATGTCCATGTGTTTTTCAACTATATACATATTTTTTTTTCTTTAACGAAACTCGTACCACTTTTTACCACCCAGAGAGACTTTAAGATAGCTTCCGCATAATATCATTGATAAGTCCAAATGAAAATCGTCAGAACGCCTCTACCATTTAGTTCCAAGACCAACAATAGCGGAGCTGCAGTCAACAATGGCGGCGATAGTGACAATAAACCTCAAATGGCCCGGAACTTTTTCTCTAATGGTTTATTTAAAAAATCTCACAATTTTCATTGGGACTTTCCATTGGGGTGAGGCAATAAAACTGATTTATGCCCCCGCCGAGACTTTTGCTTTGATCGGAATTGCTTTTATGCGATGTTTGCGCTCCTCAGTATCTTTTTGATAAAGTGTTATGTCCTGGACGACGTGTTGGCATTCGGTACAACTTTGGACATGTTTCAACGTTAGCTGCCCACGTGATATATTTTTAAATATCAAATTTAATAATAGATTGCAGTCCCCTTAGACTAGGAATTCACACGTGTAGGAAATATTTTATTATGGTGTTGATAATGCACATTTAATTTACTACTATATTGATTTGTTCAAAAAATATTTCATTTATTTTTATAAGAATGTTCTGAATATTTTAAAATACTACTCTAGAAATCGAGCAAAATGCTTTTTGAACATTAATGATCAATTGGTGAATTAATGTTATACTGCAAGTGCATACTGTTATACTGCCACAATACAATCAAATGAAACCACCAAATCCTGGTCATACAACTAGGCAAAACTAAGCAATGAAATCATTCTAAAATAAAACAATAAAAACGCTTGTAAAACGGAGACAATAACCCTGTTTACATCTCGTGAGATCGTCATGACGAACTGAAGTCGCAACATTTTATGGCAGTTTAACACATATAAAAAGGGAAGCAGTTCATTGTGGGACTGTGGCACAAGCGTATCGCCGGCCTTTGGGCACATTCGCTATATCAGCTCCGTGTACTCAGGAACAAGAGACAATCGTTTTTACGACACATAAAAGTTAGTCTTTACGGTCCAGCGGTACATAAAACCGTCGTTTATGCGTTTTTAATTAATTGTCGTGCCGTTAAACGTCGTATCAGCTTTGTAGTCGATGCTGATGGCTGGAAAATTGTTAGTTGAACAGTGATTTAATAAAAAATCGTTGATGGCCCCGCCGCTCATAAAAGCGCCGTAAACGTCGTTATTAAGCACGCTGTATACGCCCTGTTGATTTATAACTACGTGGAAACGGACAACGGTGTTTGTTTGTGATTGTTTATGTCGTAGAATTAGTACAATAATATTAATATTTGTGTGTATTAGTTTTTAACAATCATTTTATTAAACATTAGCTGATTATTGATTGTGCAATCACAAATAACTTAAATACTCATTTAAACTTCAAATTTCATACAAACCATGTTGATTTTAAAACCATGAATTTTAAAATCACAAACTTGAACACAATTCTGTTCAAACTTCGAAGTTAATTAACACAGTGGAAGCTATAAAAACGGAATTATTCGATATAAATTACTTAATCGGCGATTTCGAATGCTCGACAAAAAACTTGTGCACTTAATTGGACCGGCTCTTGTAGGCGGAGTTGAAATGTCTTCATCCTATTATAAATTAAGTCTAATGTTCGATTATACAAGATACAAAAGCAGCGGCCATTAGTCACAGCGTGAAGTGCCATCTATTCTTATTTACTGCTCGTTTTATCCGCGTAATAAATAAAAAGATTCTCCAAATCATTTCTCCATACAAACATCACTACCCTGGAATCGGTTATTTCATATTGCCTACACAATAAACGCGATATTCCTTTGTAATGGAACTCGCCGCGATTTATAGGGGGATAGAATGAATAAACAGCCTCTTACAGGGAGCTATTATAACAACAGTCCCTTAGAAACTACGTGTCGTCTTAAGAAAGTGAATTCATTGCTTTGGAACTTTCGTGTTTAAACGATGTTTTGAACTCATTTTGTTTGAAAAATATTGATGTTATTACGTGTCTACTATTTATTAAAATTTTAAGTGACACATATTAGAAGCAAAGATTATTTTGCGGTGAGCTGTCAACCCTATAACGCAGACGGCTGTATTAATATCCAGCGCCAATTAATTTAATTCGCCTCTTTTTTACGCCGTCAACAGTAAAGAGTATAAAGTGTCCATAGACACAAATACAAGTGGCTATAAAATGAATGTAGCTGAGTCAGTACGAGAGGGTGCTTGTGTTGCGCATGTGCGGTACATTCCGGTACTTTTATTGATTTCAGTAGCACTAACGGTCCATAAAGCCGACGTGCCGGACTGGAGCCTCGACTCCATGCCCCTTATTAGGTACTCACGATTTCCACTGAATTCGACTTGTTAACTTTTTAAACGGTTCGGGACTTTGCGTTCTTTTTTAATTAATCGCGATAGAGTGCTGGGGAACTTTTAATGAAATTCGCTTTTAAGCTTTGCCTAACTAATTTAGTTACATTTAAAGAAAGAAATGTTTGTTTAACATTTTCTACGCACGCACTGGACAGATATATTGATAGCAATATTTTATTTTGTTTAATAAATAAAACAAAATATGATAGTACATATCTACCAGACAACCTTTAGGTAGGACAAACGTATGTTATGTGGGTATTTATTCTGTCAATAACACATATACATTTTTTTATTGCAGGTAAGTTGGCAAACAAGCAAACAAGCAGGTGGGCACCTGATGGTAAGTGATAACAGTCACCCATAAAACATGTCGCTCTTGTGAGATTCGCAGCAAAACTGCAACCCCCACAAGAACCACAGTGTAAGTTGCCAACTTGTCACGGTACCAAGGAATTTCACAGCCATATCTTTCCCTTCAAATCGGAACACAGCAATGCAAGCATTGCTGCTTTGCGGCAGAAATAGGTAAGACGGAGGCACCCAAGCAAACAACCCTGGAACAGAGTCATACATACATACTATTCATACATAGTACCTCTTATACATACAGTAATATAAATAAATATATATAAATATATAATACTGATCAAATTATTGGGTAGAGTAAACGGGAAATTTTAAAGCTATTGTTAGATAGTGTTTAAAGAATGTGGGAAAAGTAAAATGTATCTTAAGTTTAAAAGCTGGTAAATGATGAATTCACAATAGGATATTTGGTTTTATAATCATAAAAATCATGTTCATCAAATAAGCTAATTGTAAATTTGAAGTAATTACATATTCTTATATCGAAGAAATATGGAAAAATTAAGTCAATACCAGCTCACAGAATATCGGATGCCATTACTTAAGTCAAATCACCTATTTTTACTTCCAAAACAAACGAACCCGTAAATGCTGTCGGCAGCAGTCAATAAACACCCGGAGCACGTATTTTCGGATTAACTACGTAGGGAGTCGCCAATCTTAATTGCTGGCATCCTGCGAACAACGCGTGGTCATTGCGACCCGCGGCCTGCACTGTATTATTTTGTTTGTACGGGTCATTTAGAGGGTTGCCTTAATGTTTTTCTATATGAACTTGCAATTAACCCTGCTTGAGATGTTTATTTAGCGCACTGTCTTGCAGTTTGTTGCAGTGGAATTGGAGTAAATGCTTACAAAAGATTTTATTTCGTATCCGTAAGTAAAACTTTGTACATACACTGGTCATGCTTTATTACGTTATATACAATCATGAACATTTACTTGTGTAGTATACGCCAAGATCTCAAAATGGTAGATCTCAAAGGTGAATTTCTCAAGCGGCTCCCATTCAACTAAGTACATGCTGAGCAGTAAGACAATGATTGTCAACGCTAAGCACATAATAATGCTACAGCGTAATATCAAAAGAGAACATTAGTGGGTGTTCGCCTCCTGTAATATCGGCGGAGCGACGGCTGCGATGCCCGCAATAGGGCGTTTATTAAAACAAAATTTCTTGCCGCAAAACGTCCGCAAGCACGGGTTGATTTTGTTATGCCGACAACTGTTACTTTAGCTTAAATATACGAGTAATATGAGTGTACATTTGACGGTTAAATTGTTACAGCTCCAATTAAACATATAACATATAGTAATCCTAGTAACAACCCATAAGAAGGAAACAATAATAAAGTCTTAGTATAGCTCATTATATTATTCTCTAAACGAATATTTCACTCGTATCTATCGCAACGAACAATCAGAATCGTTACGTTGTCGACTCCAGACAGTTGCAGACGAAGTCTGATTGCTTTCGGAGAGCTTGGAATTGAATATTACGCCCCGTTCCGAAGTAGGTACAATATGTCCGCCTCAGAACTGCTCGGGCTATGAAGCGATGATTTCGGTACATTTCGCGCGACCGTAACGACGCTTGGAATCGTCTTGATGGACGCCATGAATGAGCTCTCACAACATAAAGAAATCCCCTTAAAAAGGGTAGCGCTGGGGCGGAATAACAGGGACAGCGGCTCTCAAATGTTTTCATTGCCCTCTGATCACTTGCCGGCGTAAATGAATGTTTTTTGTCATTTAAAAAATCACTATTTGTGAATTGGTAAATATTATGTCGTAGTCATTTCTACGAAGTTCAAGGAATCTTTACTGTTTTTTTATTTAATATGGTTAACAAAAAAACGTATAGCCCATATGGTGTTAAGCGGCTGCCGTACCCAATAGATATTTAGGTGTACCTACCAGAATCTGATAGCAAATGTAGAGCTGAATTTACTGTAATGAAAACTAAGTTATTTTATTTAATAATACATAAATACTTCAGATAACTATAAATAAGTAAAAACCTATAGATTAACAATAGAGGTTATTTAAAATCGTAATAATTTTTATTGAAGAAATTTCAGCACTACATTTGCCATCAGATTCTGGTACACCTATACTTGCTGGACACTTCGCTATTCAAAACCTGTACAAGAGTGCCTACTCAGATCGCGTTCCATTCGTTTGAATTTGAGCATTAAAATGACTTTCGAGATAAAGTGCATTGTTTCAATAAGCAGCCTTTCGAAAAAAATACTTTTTTAATACAGTTGCTCAAAAAGTAGTATATTGCTGGGCTGTTTAGCGTGCGGGATGACCACCATTACGCACTAGTGCTTTTTCTTTACCAAATGTCAAATGTCTAGAATCTGACACACATTTTGCTTTTTTCTAGCATGCTAAGTTAAGATTGCGCTAAATAATCTGACTGGTCTACCAGATTTTGTATTGTAAAAGCAAAGCATAACAAAAAGCACGGCTGGACCTTGCTTTTAAAAACACGGGAAGCAAAGCATAGCACGCATTTCCTTTGTCACTGCTGTGTACGTACGACGACATATTTGGCGCCATTTTTCTAAAATTTTCTCTGCGTGATTATTGATTGTTGTTATTTGCTTAAAAGCTTAATAATTCTATAAAATGAGTGACTCTGATAACATATTAATTGATTGAACACCACCGGAATTATGTTTAATTGCTGAAAATACGAGTGTGAGTATTTTACCTGTAAAGTCCAAAAGCAGGTACATTGCTAAATATGGTTGCTACGTACGTATTTATTGTTTCATTTTTTCGCAACTGTATTAAAAATAGTTGTTCAATACACGTGCAGGACTGTCATTTCCACTCGTTGCAATGACAGGCTTCCCGCACTTGTAGTGAAAATAACTATTTTAATACAGTTGCTCAAAATGTAGTATATTGCAGGGCTGTTTAACGTGCGGGATGACCACCATTACGCACTAGTGCTTTTTCTTTACCAAATGTCAAATATCTAGAATCTGACACACATTTTGCTTTTTTCTAGCATGCTAAGTTAAGATTGCGCTAAATAATCTGACTGGTCTACCAGATTTTGTATTGTAAAAGTATGCCTAAAAGCAAAGCATAACAAAAAGCACGGCCGGACCTTGCTTTTAAAAACACGGCAAGCAAAGCATAGCAGACGTTTGCTTTGTTACTGCTGTGTACGTACGATGACATATTTGGCGCCATTTTTCTAAAAAAAATTCTGCGTGATTATTGATTGTTGTTATCTGCTTAATAGTTTAATAATTCTATAAAATGAGTGACTCTGATAACATATTAATTGATTTAACACCACCGGAATTATGTTTAATTGCTGAAAATGCGTGTGTGAGTATTTTACCTGTAAAGTCCAAAAGCAGGTACATTGCTACATATGGTTGCTACGTATTTATTGCTTCATTTTTTCGCAACTGTATTAAAAACAGTTGTTCAATACACGTGCGGGACTGTCATTTCCACTCGCTCCGACTGTCAACCCTCGCCTTCGGCTCGGGAGGACATTTGTCGGAACTCGTTGCAATGACAGGCTTCCCGCACTTGTAGTGAAAATAACTATTATCTAACATAACACCACAAACAAATTACTATGTGATATCGCCAGATCAAGAAGATGCCGAGAATACGCTTGATCTACATGCTTACGCGTTTCCTGGGGTTAACATCGTCCACAGGTTACAGTAAACACTTATATTAGCTGGTGGTGCCCAAAGTAGACACCACCACGTCGGCGTTTCGCCGATTATTTGATTGCTGATGTCGACCAAATACAATTAAAGAATTTGCTACTTACCTTGTCTCCGTTCGGTCTCCGAATGTAGCCGGTGGACTTCCTGAGCTAGCTCGAAGGAAGTCGCGGCTCCTGAAGAGCTACTGTTAACCGATGGAGACCGGAGCACTACATAGGCCTATTAGGCCACCACGGCTCACACACGCGACGATAAAAGATTTGGTGAATTTACACTTTCACCGACACTAAAACTTTGGCGGACCCTCGCACCAACAATCACTTGGTGCGCCGCGCAATACTATTTGTTAGATATTTTATATTATATTTTATTGCTGCCCGATCATCATAACCTAATTCAATGTCATTCCGTATTCGACTCGACTGACATGTTACATGCGGCCGGCCGCCACAGGCTCTCACTGCACAGACTATAATGCAGTGTTGCCACTCGCTCTTCCTCGAGCGTAAACATTAGCAGTTTTGAGATCTCTTGAAGGCATTCGAATTAATCGACATTACTATTCTGATTTTCTCTATTCTTGAGTTACAACATTAGCGGCCAATTGGATCCGTATTTCATAGTGCAGATATTGGTTCAAAAATCAAAATCAAAAATGTTTATTCAACATTGGCCTATACAGGTAGTTAGCGACGTCGAAAAATGGATTATTATTTAACCTTGAAAATATAAGTGGAATAGAGAAAAAAAAAATGATTCTTGCCTTTTCGCTCTTGAGATCCCTGCCGGCTGTATTGAGAGCCATGTCCGGCAGCAATTAGGCATGGCAGTCGGTTAAATTCATCTGCGAGGTGGTGACAAACGAGAAGAAGGTCAGGGAGCGGTCCCAGGAGGAGGACCCCCAGGCCGATCCACTCAGATGCCGAAGAGTCGGAGGACGGCGCCGGGCATATGGCGCTGGCTCCCTGAACAAAGGAGTTGTAGCAGTCACCGGGCGATAGAAGAGGACAACTATAGCCCACCTTAATGGCTGACGGTGTGGTACTTGCGGCGACATACACGTGTTCCGGTATGTCGCTTCATCGAGTAGTGCCCACTTACCGAGCCCGGGCCCACCAACCCGCGGTGTCCCATCGCGGGTTGGTGGGCCCGGCGATAAGTGTAGCGATTGCTGGTGGGACTTTTGGAGACGAAGTCTCACTGTTTCTCTAAGCCTATGAACCATCGCTGAGGACGGAAAACGGGGGAAGTTGTAGTGAGTATTCCCAAACGGGTGAGTCCTACACACCCCCGCACCGAATCTCCTCCGGCGTGACATAGTGCGTAAAAGCATTTTCATCCCCTTTTGAAAAAGTCGCACAAGATCATAAAACTTAAACAGAGCAAATTTTAATACAATCCGCTTATAGTTTGAACAGCTCTGTAATTGAATGTAATCTTCAGGGAGCTAAAAGGAGACGCTGCCTGCGATTAATCCAAGGGTGCCATTTCTCCGGCTTATCGCTTAAATGCTAGGTCTTAGATACGCTGGATCTTGTGATATCAGCGCACTGGTTGATTGATTTATATTTCGTACTACAAATTATTACATGCATAACAAAATATAACAAAAGAGACGTTCTATATTCTATTCAAGGTTACAAACAAAATATTGTTGCTATTGAAAGATTTAGTAAATAGATTTCGGTATTGATCTTTATATTGTTATTTCGTCTCTTCTGTTCTCCCAGAGAGATAGAGGCTGATATCTAAGCAACCTCACTTAAATATAATGATGTGGCTGAGAACTTTGCTACTACACATGCACTTCGTATTTCAGAACAAGACCAACTATTGTTAAATTTACTAATCAAGAAGGCTGAATAAGATTTTACTTGAACCTAGGACCTCGTGATTAGTTGTGATGAACCAATGTAAGGGTAACATAGGTACAACCTCATTCAATTTATTATTAAAGTAAAAAGGACTTTGATTTAAAATTAAAAGGCTTTATGCAACTATGCATCCTAAAATCTAATAATTTTCAAGCTAAGCCTTTTAAAAAAGTGCAAAGATATACCTTTTAAAAATATAATATATTTTTAAAAAGTTTATCTTTGCATAACATATATTATAATGTTAAAAAGTGCGCACCCCACCAACCCGCACTGGGCCAGCGTGGTGGGAGAAGGTCCAAAGCCCCCCCAAAAATCAATCGAACCAACTAAAGGCCCCAAGTGCCCGGCGAACTCGGAGGCCGTGCCGTGAAGAGAGGGACACAATGGCCCTTAAATCCGGTAACCTGCTCTATTTCTGGAGGGTGAAGACCTTCATTGTCCACAAGTCTCTCGTGAACAAGATCAGTGGTACAGATTGAAAGTGTGTCAAATAGGGTGGTGTACCTTATACTCAGAATTATCAAACGATACTCGCTGAAGGTCATACAGGTCTACGCCCCGACTTCGACCCACCCCGACGAGGAAGTGGAAGCTATGTATGAGGACATTTCTCGAGCAATACATGCTTCCAAGACTCACTACACCGTTGTCATGGGAGACTTCAACGCAAGGCTAGGCAAGCGGAGCGATAATGAGTTAAAAGTGGGTCAATTTGGAGCTGGAATGCGGAATTACCGAGAGCAAATGCTAGCCGATTACATGGAGAGAGTGGGACTCTATATGATGAACTCTTTCTTTAAAAAACGGCTGCATCGAAAGTGGACCTGGTAAAGTTCGGATGGCGTGACCAAAAATGAGATTGACTTCGTCATGCCGAATAAGACCCGTATTCGTATATTCAATGACGTCTCAGTGATCAATTCGTTTGACACGGGGAGTGATCACCGAATGTTAAGAGGCGCATTGAATCTTAACATAAAAGCGGAAAGGTATTGACTGGTGAAGTCTTCGCTCCGTCCTAAAGCCATCCAGATCCAAAACCCCGAGCGCATTCATCTCGAATTGCAAAATCGCTTTGTTTGACTGGAGGTCTGCACGGATGTGAACATTTATAATGACGGTTGTGGAAGCTGTCCTTACGGTGGGTCAGGTGGGTGCAAAGTTTTGCAAACCCAGCCGTACTAAGCAAAGAAGTAAGATCTCGGAACCGACAGCTAAGCTGATGGAGGAAAGACGTGGAATGGGTTTCCAGTCTTCTGAAGATGCTCATCAGCGACTCAACAAACAGATCTCTAAGTGTCTGACTCGAGACATACGCCGATTTAATACGGACCGTATTAAAGAAGCAATTGAGCAGAACAAGGGCTCCAAAGTGTTCGCAAGAAATCTGTCACTCGGTCAGAGTCTGCTGACGAAGCTGAAGACAGAGGAAGGCAGAGTCACTATATCCCGACCTGAGCTTATGGCCGAGATCTAACGCTTCTATGGACAGCTTTACGCAACATCACAGGCACCTGAAATTCAGGCTACAGACCCTAGAGCCAAATTGACCCGACACTACACCGAAAATATCCCGGACGTCAGGCTGTATGAGATTAGTGTGGCTCTCAAACAGCTTAAAAACAACAAGGCGCCGGGTGATGATGGAGTTACAGTCGAACTCGAAAAGCCGGTGGACTACCAGTCCGGAAAGCGCTGCAGCGGCTATTCAACTCCGTTATACTCGAGGGCAAAACGCTTAAAGCATGGCACAGGGGCATGGTGGCACTGTTCTTCAAAAAGGGCGACAGAGCCCAGTTGAAGAACTGTTTCCGAACTCCTCCGATTCGGAGGAACTAAACTGTGACACAAGAATTTTATATATTGGAAGATATTCAAAGTTTTTACTGTTAAAACAAGGGATTATTCTAAAAATCACCACTTTTAACTTGTGATAATTAAGCTCACCTACTTACAAGAAATAGTAAAAAAGGACTGGTGTTTTTAAATTTTTTATAATACTGGTTATAAGCATAATATTTGTAAGTTGCGTCAGCCAGAACTATTAAGACTCTTATGTTAATCAATACTGATGTACCAACATACAGAAATAAGATAAATACAGTAAAGTTCCCAAACTAGGTAACATAACATTACTCCCCTAGATTTACAGTGGCAAAACAAGCAAAAATATATCCGTGGGTAGAAAATAAATCGACCAAGTTGCTTCCAGAGCGTATCCTGGCCCCTTAAAGGAGGAACAGGGGGATAAACAAAACAACTTTTTTTCTATCCGAATGAATAAATAAGACAAGGGTCGAAGCTCATTCGCGCAGCTACAATTCTAGGCGTACCTTAACAATCTTATCACAATGGCTTAGAGATTAGAATTGACTAATTTTGACTTTCAATGTTCACGCAAGGGATCGTCCCCGGTGCTGGAATTGACTTTTGTTTGATTTGCATGTTTTAATCCTTTCGCCTAGTCCGGTCTCATGTGGGCTAACGATTTTTTTTGTTGATTTAATACCTACATTAAATATTTAAACTACTATTAATCCTCGTAATATAAAAAATAACTTTTTCATGACAAACCTGCCAAAAATTACAACAAAATTACAATCTAGAAAAGAATGCAAGAAAGATTTATATAGAGTTCTTTTTATTTCAGAACCCAAATAATCGTATTCTTGCTTGTTCTGCAATTCGATTCATTCGGAATGCTCACCTCCCCTAGGTGAGCTGGTTGACTCGGGGGTTAATCTTAAAAAAAAAAGTTATAGAGTACACATTATAAATATTAGTATAAACAAAAATAGAACCAGGTATAAAATCGAGCAGATTATATCCGTGAATTATTATTATTATTTTGCATTAATGCGCAAAGGAAATAATTTTCACATCATACGCTTGTGAACAACAGTGGCATTGTTAGTGCCGTGAAATATAATTAATATCAATAACTTTTGTGGGAAAATTTTGTAGGCACTGTTTTACGCGTTACTTAATGTGTACTACCATGCAGGCATTATCGCTTATATTATTTTATATTGCACATAAAACACACACCCCAGAAAATACAAATAGGACGTTTACATATGGTCTTATCTCTAAAAGACATATCTTCCAGCCAACCCTACTTGGTATCTAAAAAGCAATTAAATACAGAGTTACATGACGTTCAATAAATACCTCAATAAGTAATACTATCAAAAATATACGAGTACATACTATACCAATAAAATCGTGTTCAAGGAAGTTAATTTTTTCAACACTTCATGCAGACAGAGGCCTAAAGCCGTTACCTTGTTGTCACTTTGGCAGACAATTTTTTTAAATGTTTCTTTTTTGAATATATTAAAAGGTAGCTATGAATACCCATAGGAGTCTTGTTGTAAAAGATAATACTCAAGGCATTAAACGAACGCTGATGTTCTCTGTTGAGCCTCGAAGAGAAGCTAGATTATTGAGAGGTGTAGAGACAACATTTCTCCTTGACTTATATTTGCATACATCTTTATTTTGATTGGGGCATATGCACATACAAGAATCTTTCTCAATTATTCAATTGCATTCTCAATTGATTTTAATTTTGTTTATGTGTTTAACGTTAACAAGTGCGTGTAAAGCTGTATGTTGAGTAGTTTTTGAGTTTCACCACATTTTAACCACATTATTTAGGGAGACCTTTTGTATACACAGCAAGGAAGCTCTGCCTTTCTTCTCACCTGATGGGAAGTGACGATAAGGCTGAATATGGAAGAAGGTTTCATTTGTACTTCTCAGCAGCTGAGGAGCCACCATATTTCCTCTCATTGTAACAAACAAAGTTATAAATATTGCCATTATGGTGATAAACCAGCAACCAAAATAAGCAGAACAACATCTGCCCATTGGCGAATCAACCCCGGACCACTATCTATACCGGTCTTAGCTATCAACACCACGGAGGTTGTTAAAAGAGGCGCCCTTACCCTGCAGTGAACGTTTATAATTATTATGATCATGATTATGGCTTTTATATTGATATTGAATATACTTAGCAGTTAGGTTGCATTATTTTTAACATATCTTTGCGCAATGCAACATTTCATTAGACAATGAGGAATATTAACATTGGAAATTGATTTTGTAATATTATTTCACTTTTTCTAATAAGATAATATAACTTATCTCATCACAATTATTTCCGACGAATGTAACTGAAAATACTGAAAATATTCACGATGACACGTAACTCTTTTGGGTAGTCTCACCTCGCAGCACGGAAAGCCCGGGAAAGCCCGGTGACCCCGGGCGATGAAAGTAACGACCCTGGGTATCAACAAAAGGGCAATAAGATATGCTTGGAAAAACTAGTGTATGCCTCCCGGGGGCGCCCTATCCGGCCGCCTCGCTGCGTATCGCAGCCAGGGGGTTACGTCTTACACAAAACAAATGACGATCGAAATCACCCCGGCGACTACGTTTGAAAGATGGAAGGAGTTCCGTGGTGCGAGTACTACATTCTAGTTTCAAACAAAAAAAACAAACAGGAAAGTGAAACAGAATCCATCGCCTATATAGATAAAATCTCGCGTACAATGTTTGTCCGGGAAAAGTTTCAAAACTACTTCACAGATTTTTATGAAGCGACTTATTGTACGTAATTTCGTCCTACTTAAACGATATGATAGTTTTTATCTCGACTATTTATTGATTATTGCGAATTAAATGGTTTGTAATTATTTGTAAGTTTCACGAGTTTCAAACAGATGGCGGTGTGAGCTCTTGTCGACACCATACTTGGTTATCTAGGTTGGGTATTCACCCAGTAGATGGCGTTGTTTCGATTTGCTTATGCTGCAGTTTATTTTTACGACATAACCGTATCTTGAATGTTTTATGTAGGTATTGTATTTAATTTGACAACATTAGGATGTTTAGCAAAACATTGATTCAACGTACTGTAACTACTGAGGCGTAGAGTCGCGTGGCCGGATCAGCTAGTTTTTTTAAATAATATATTTTGCATTACCGATGCAATGTTGCTTCGTTAATTTGCTTATGGCTCTAAATCTAATGTAGTAAAGAACAAACGCCCTTTAGTCATAATACTATAACTATGATTGACAGTGGAGTGGCGTGTGCTCGTACGCATAATCGTCGTAACGATTGCCAAACTTAAACAACGTCAACCATCGTCATGCTTATGATGGGTGACCAAAAATTTGAAGCTCCTCCGTGCTCCTCCGTGCTTCGGAGGGCACGTTAAATAGTATGTCCTGCATCTGATCGCTTACCTATTACGCATTTCCCCCCGAAAAAAAAAAAAAAAAAGGTGATTAAAGGAACAGATAGTGCATCTGTGTTTGAACATAGACTTATGCACTATAATATCTACGTAATTTATAAACTTTAAGTCCACAAGATTTACGAATTTATTTTTTGTTTTAGGTATTTTTTCCATATAGAACACTAATGTTGTATGTAGGACCTAATAGTTGATTAGATATCAAAATATTGAAGAACTGCGCGTAGAGAATTTATATTTTGGATTTATATATTGCAGTTTTTTTGTTTTCACTTATCTTATTTTGTTACTTTTTTATTGTCTTATTTGAATATACTTACCTATATATCGGTTCTGTAATCCATTCGATAACAAAACATTGCCTAAATAATGACAAATTAGGTATTATTACCGTTATAATACGTTATTGATGAAATTTTTGTAATAAATTAATGTTGATTTAATAAGTTTTATATTATAAACATGTGACAATGCATATTCAAAAAAAATACATTTTATTTGATAGAAACATCAATGCTTATATTTCAACAACTGCAATTATCAAAACATTTTTGAATAAAGATAGATATGACAATTATTCAAAGAAAATTAAAAGCAGCCAAAATCATTGGGCAAAATATAGAAATTATCTCGTATCAGTTTGACCACTTTTAAAAAATCGCAATCGAATGAAAATTCGGATATTTATAGCACGTTCACGTTCATATATTTTTTTACAATTAACAGCCTAGCATTATATCACATGAAAAAGTAACAGTATCCACGATAGGCCGCAAATGCAGCAGCTTATATACCATTCGTAAGGCGATTCTCGCAATAGTATGTATAATTGCCGACCGTCCCGGGACTTGGCAACACGTCACCGGGATTGCCGCGTATATCCTTGTAATTGGAGCGCAACCCGGGATTCCACTTTCTTTATTGCAAATAAACTAGTCCCGCACTAGTGTTGTTCTTTACACGTGGCTTAAGACATGAGCGGAGGACGACAATAAATTGCGCTTATTCTAAGCTTGGATATGTCAACGGTGCTGCAGGAAATCGCACGAGACTTAACGTAAATGGCTGACGAAATATCTTACGTGTTTCTTGGTTCTGTGGTTTCTGTATAAAATTCGAGTAACCAAACTGAATATGTGATTATTAAAAAAATATATATATTTTTCCAAATTATATTAGAGTATAATAAATGATCGACTTTATTGAAGAAGTTCGTTTGATCATCTTATAATAATATATTTTCTTATGCCGATCGATGCAGTTTTTTCGTAATTTATTAAGCATTTTTATACTATCGATATATATATAAAAGCAGAAACTGACTGACTGACAGACTAATATATCAACGCCAGCCCAAACCGCCGGCACGTAGGTTCCTTATAAGGTGAAGGGGTGCACTAAGAAAGGATTTTTTAAAATTCACCCTCTAAAGGGTTAGAAAAGGGCTCCAAAGTTTGTATGGGAAAACCAGATTACTTGCTCTGTTTTAATCGAAACTTTACATGAGTACTCCAGTTAATAAATAAGGTAACACCTGTTTCAGGATTTTCCAAATTTCAACCCCTAAAAGGGGGATATGGGGTGTCAAAGTGTGAAAATTGATAATATTAACGCACAGCCCAAACCACTGGGCCTAGAGGTTCCAAATTTGGCACGTAGGTTCCTTATGAGGTGAAGGAGTGCACTAAAAAGGATTTTTTAAAATTCACCCTCTAATGGGTTGAAAAAGGGCTCCAAAGTTTGTATGGGGAAACCAGATTACTTGCTCTATTTTAATCGAAACTTCACATGAGTACTCCAGTCAATAAATAAGTTAACACCTGTTTCAGGATTTTCCAAATTTCAACCCCTAAAAGGGGGATATGGGGTGTCAAAGTGTGAAAATTGATAATATCAACGCCCAGCCCAAACCACTGGGCCTAGAAATTTCAAATTTGGCACGTAGGTTCCTTATGAGGTGAAGGGGTGCACTAAGAAAAGATTTTTTTAAATTCACCCTCTAAAGGGTTGAAAAAGGGCTCCAAAATTTGTATAGGGAAACCAGATTACTCGCTCTATTTTAATCGAAACTTCA
This sequence comes from Schoenobius gigantellus, assembly GCA_963935595.1. Classification (NCBI taxonomy): domain Eukaryota; kingdom Metazoa; phylum Arthropoda; class Insecta; order Lepidoptera; family Crambidae; genus Schoenobius; species Schoenobius gigantellus. The sequence goes on along the minus strand of OZ012551.1, from coordinate 15,043,582 downwards.
CATGGGTACTCCAATCGATAAATAAGTTAACACCTGTTTCAGGACTTTCCAAATTTCAACCCCTAAAAGGGGAATATGGGGTGTCAAAGTGTGAAAATTGATAATATCAACGCACAGCCCAAACCACTGGGTCTAGAAGTTCCAAATTTAGCACGTAGGTTCCTCGTGAGGTGTAGGGGTGCACTAAGAAAGAATTTTTGGAAATTCCACCCCTGAGGGGGTAAAATGGGGATGAAAGTTTGTATGAAAGTCCATCAGTATTGAAGTTAGGATTTCCAAATTTTGGATTTAGGCTGGAGATTTATGCAAGTGCAAAAAGAATGGATATTTCAAAAACCACCCTCTACGGGGTTGAAACGGAGGTCTAAAATTTGTACAAAATTAGACTATTTATATAAACGACGGTAGACGACAAGGTAAACACCCATACTTCTGTTCCAGTCGATTCTTTCAAAAAGCACCGGACCGCCAGCATCTACATAAATGGGGCCATCCCCGCGATATCACAGAAATCGGCTCTCAATCAACGAAGTTCCACAGTAGCGGACATAACCGAATTGACAGCCCCCTCCTTTCTGAAGTCGGTTAAAAATGCAATGCAGCCAGTGCCAGAAGGAAAACTATATGAATTTTTTTTATAGTTTGATAAAAACACACACTTCACCGTTTTTCATAAGTACATTAGATTCCTCCAACTTTTCTCTTGGGTATCACAGGGATCCAACATTTCGTTATTTTTTAAGCTCCGACGCATACTTTGGAGATATTTGTAAAATCTCTAAATTTCTCTACATAATAGGGCTCGGGATGAATAATTAATTATTAAATATAGGTCTCGGCTACATATTACTTATTATCTTCTATCTATATCTGTATATATAAAAGAAGAAACCGACTGACTGACATATCAACGCACAGCTTAAACCACCAGATCTAGAGATTTAACATTTGGCACGTAGGTTCCTTATGAGATGTACTAAGAAAGGATTTTCCAAAATTCACGCCTTAAGGGGTTGAAATGGTGCTCCAAATTTTGTATGGGGGAACAATATTAGTTGGACTATTTTATTCGAAGCTTCACAGGAGTACTCCTATCGATAAATGAGTCAAAACTTGTTTTAGGTTTTTTTCAGAATTCACCCTTTTAAATGGGGGATATGGGGTGTCTAAGGTTGAAAATTAATATGGGTATCCTTTGTATGGTTTATCGGGTTGCTGGTTACAAAAACAATAACGATTTCTAAGTCCAACCTGGCGGTCGTGAACTACCATCATCGTTTTCTATCTTTTTCTTAATATGGAAAAGAAGAAACTGACTCACATATCAACGTACAGCCCAAACCTTCGGGTCTAAAGATGCAAAATTTACACAAGTAGGTTTCTTATGAGGCCTAAGAGCACTAAGAATGGATTTTTCAAAAACCGCCCTCTAGGTCCAACATTTGTATGAGGAAACAAAATCAGACTATTTTATTCGAAATTTCACAAGAGTACTGTTATCAATAAATGAGTAAACACGTGTATTTTAGTTTTTACAGAATGCAACCCCTAAAAAAGGAAAATGGGGTGAGAAAGTCTGAAAATCAACATGGGTATTTATTATAATTTTTGTGGTTTATCGAGTCGCTGATTACGAAAACAGCAACATTTTTAAAATCTAACGTGGCAGACGTGAAATATCATCACCCATATAAGGGTTCTATATATTTTTTCATTTTAGGTACCTATGCCATCTCGATCGACGTCAATCGGGTACCTAGGCGAGCGCGGGCGGCGCGGCGAGACGAGAGGAGTAGTTATCAGGAATAATTCTACATCTAATAATTAGTACAGTTCAAGGTGCTGCTGGAAGGTGGTTGCCTTACCCCGAATTTGACGCGAGCGAAGCCGCGGGCAAGAGCTAGTTAAATATAAAACGCAAAATTGACATATGTCAATTCACTAGTAGGCTTAGTCTAAAAAATATATTTATTTTGTCCATTAATTAAGCTAACATTATAAAAGCACCTCATTTTGTTTAATTTTCCCATATTTTTTCAAGTCATTCGTCAATTCAATCTCAAGTAATATGTTCTTTAATGATTATTTTTACAGTTAACGTGAAACGGTTAACTTAAATATCAAACGCTTGCGTTTGGAACCTACAAATTCGGAGATAGCATTAAGTGAATTTACTAGCTTAACTTAAGATCGTTCTCATCATGGCGAGTGTTTGGGGAACGATATCTTATGGTATAACTTTTGTTTTTAACGGTTCAATAAATTTCATATCGATAAAACTTAACTGCACGAAAACTAAATTATATCCGCCTTCCTAGAACCAACTTTATGTATCTCGAACAGAACCAGAAAATATGGAACGTAATAACATGTATTATGTGTACAAACTTTTCCGAGTTTGTAATATACTTAGGGATTGTTATTTCATCATAAATATAAAAGGGGTTTTGAAAATGAATTTGAAAATTTATATATCCTCACTCATTTTTCTATTCAAAATAGGCTTGCAACGACGAATAGATAAACAGTGTTCGAAACGCAAAGTAAAGACGGTAAAGAGAATTGTCCCTGTATTTCCAAATGGAAAATATAAACACAAGCCGTCGGCGGCAGAACTCCAGACAAAATAATCGCGACATGTCTCCCTCCCTTTGTTCAAACATTAAGTTTTGTTTCTCGTGAGCGGCTCAAATTGATGGCCACTCTTCGTTTTGTCACCTGCGTACTCAAGTCTCAAACATCAACCAGTTTTTATAAAATGTACAGTCCTCTTGAAATATTTGAAGAGGATAAAAGGAATCTAATAAATATATTTTAAAAAATTTCAACTTTTAAACACTGAATTAAAATTAAAATTTTAATCCCATCGATTAGATTAAAAATATTTTTTAATATTTGCAGAATTTGTTTTCGCCTTTTGGTACCGTTTTGAGTTGTCACAATATAAATAGTAATAAAAATAATAGTAAAACATTGCAAGATAAAATTGTACATACATTTTTTTTGATGGCATATTGACCTATTAGATATCTGTGTAATGGAGTAATTTAATCGAAAAAAAATAGTATATAGATTCCATTAATTACATGTTGTGTTGCGATCATTAGATCAGTGATGATCTATAAGGCATGAAACCTCGTGGGCGTACATGCCCTTATGCTGATTTAGATATACGAGTATGCATAATTGCGCAGTCAGTCGCAATGAATAGCAATTTATATGCGTTTAATGTGCCAAGCAATTAAACGGAGACTGCTGAGTGCCCATGCTCTCCTGATTACAGAAATTATACTGCATCGTCTTACAAATCCTGAGATTGAGAACTATTTTTATGGACTTTTTGCTAATAATACCTGCATAATAAAAAAAACGACTTCATGAAAAGTAAGCTTTGACTGGCTTAACCATTATAAGGTGTATAGCTTGATAATAAAAGATTTTAAAAAAGTAAGCTTTGAATAAAAACTGTTAATTTTAATTTATTTTATTATTATTTAAACAGTACATTTTGTTCCTTTAATATACTACTCGCTAAACTGGTAGAAAGGTTTAAATGTTGAGCGTATATTGGCGTAACAACCAGTTTGTTGGCGAGATATACGCTCAACATTTAATAGTAGATTATGCACCAAGGGATTAAAGCAGTGTCTAACGTCATGGGTGCCATATTGAACCCTGAGCGTAACGAGGGACTCTAGAGTTAACTCCCGAGCGTAGCGAGGGAGTTAAAATTTAACTCCTGAGCGAAGCGAGGGAGTATGTAGAGTCCTAAGTGAAGCGAGGGGTTCAAGTCGCCTAAGACGAAGACACTGCTTTAATCCAGAGGTGAATACTCTACTTTTCATACCATCTGCGAGACAATAAAAACTCAGGGCTCTATAACCAATTACTTAGGTGGTAGTTTTCATCATAAACACTGTCATTATCACTATAACTATGGTTAAAATTATGATATTATCATGAAAACCATGAAAAAAAAAAGATTTATTTTTCTCAAGCACGAACACGTCACGCAATAATTTTATCTTAAATAAAGCTAAAAACATTACAAAAACTTCAAAACATATTTAATAATAATATAACAAGTATGAACTTAGTCTACCCATCGATTTGCAATACGATACGATCAGCTGCTGGACCCGGTCAATGACCTTTAGTAGCACGCAGGGCGAATGTTAATTTGTTAACAATAAAATGGTACTAAATAAACTTCTTTTATTTTTCAACTTTGTTGTATATTTTCTTTTGAAACAGCAATTAATAACTAAACACACCTGTCGAAATAAATCTCAAATAGTCGACAACCTATTGACCCCAAATAAAAAAAAAGCAGAAGCATCTGGACATTTACTTACGTTTTTTAACTTTACTTATCAATAAAACACTGAATAAACTTTTAAAACGACTGCATTATTGATGCCACAAAACACATTCCACTAAGCACTTTATTAACGTAAGCAACAAGATATTACAATTTTGAAATACGTAATGGCGTTGGCGGCAAAGTTTTGGCTATAAAAACAATACAACGGAATACTGTTGGTGCAAATTATGGAACAATTTGTAGAAACATTATTTATTTTTAAATATGCCGCGTAATTTTTCCAAATGCTGTTTATCCGCCGGCAGCGTTAGTGCTCTTGCTTTACTCTGCTTTTTATTCTTTTTTATCGATAGTTAATGGTGGCCGTCAAAAGATGGCGCTTTTTGCATAAAAAGAATTTTATCAATAAAAAATAAAGTGAAATTTAAATGTTTATTTTAGCTTGCAGTATTATGTAGATAAATATTTTAGAATTTTGGTAAAGAAATTATATATTTAGATTTTATAAAAACATTATTTACACAGGTAGAATGTCTTTGTCTCTAGTGGATGCACGCTACTGCTGTATGGGCGTAGAACCTTTGCCTTCCTAAGCTAGCATCTATGCTTAATTTTCATACGAATTTTATGTTCCATATTTAAAACACTTTAATCCCTTGGGAGTTTCAAACAAAATTATATCCCTTGGGATATAATGTCTTGCTTTACGTTGAAGTTAAGGGGGATCTAATTGAACATTGTCGAGCAGGTGGTATGAAAAATAACTTAAAATGCCCTGCGTTACCTGCAATATTTCATTATGTTATTCACTATAAGTAAGTATTATATGCTAACGATTCTTATTATACAAGAAAGAAAGTATATAAAAGCTACACAATCTCTCCCAATAGTATTTCTTTAGTTTTCTTTTTCAAGGCGTATTTACTTAATTTTGTTTTTTTTTTCTGAAAAAGTCATATTTGTTGAATATTTTTGGTATTACATATTCTGAAGTTCTTTTGCCATAGTAATTTTTATATCTCTATCTTTTCTGTATATCTTTTCTCTCTAACAATTCTTTTGCTGTATTTACTTTCTACATCTACAAACAACAAGTCCAGTAGTATTAAATTGTAGTAGTACCCATTAATTTAGTGAAGTTCAAAATTGTCAAGAATGCAGCAGTATTTTTTGAATAACGCTTATTACTATAATTCAGAATAGCTGGAGTGCTGCTTGCAATGCATAAATTATTGTATGTACTTACACATTTGCTCAGTTCCGCCATTGAGGTAATTAAATTCTTAATATTCCAAAAAATATGTCTTAAGAAAATGTAACAAACGTATTTTTAATCATAATATTAATTTATTTATAATGATAACCTGCTATCCGCATGGAAGTCGTTCTGTATTTTTTTTGTATTTTGTGAATATTTTAATTTTTAACTCATAAGAAAATTCTTCAACATCCTAAAAACACTTGAAAAAAGTATTGCAAACGAATTTGTTGATTATAAAAAGGGTTCGGTCCAAGCATTATTGAATTCTGCGCTTAGCCTAATATCTAACGATCCTTTTATTTGTTTTGATTCAGATTATATTTTTAGTGAATCTTTTTTTTATTTATTTTTATTACCATTATTTCACACATAAAAGGGTGATGAACCGGTATGTTTGTTCTATGGTCATAAGTGTTATTATCAGTACAATATAACCTTACAATGTATAGCCACTAGTTGTACTTTGACATAAATACATTTTTTGTAGCAACTATTTGACAAAATAATGTTATTCTGAAAACCATGTCCTTTGTCATATGAATATATTTACGACACCAGAATGACCGGCTCCTTGGGCAGATTTAATATGTACATTTTTGCATATGAAAGAAGTGACAATTTATGCTGCAATTGCCAACGTCTGGCGCGCACTTAACCTCACTTATTCTTTCAACACAAAGACATTAATTCCTAACTGAAATGGTGTATCTTCACTTTGAATGCGACCTATATGAATAAGTAAATAAGTAGGTATGTGATTGTTTAAGAAGTAAATATTCAGTAGTGCAGTATGAATATAATGATGCATGACGTATGTACTGGTAGTCTTATTATAATTTATTATTTAGTTCATCATCATCACCACAGCTCATATACGTTCCCACTGAGGGGCACGAGCCTACCCTAACATGTGAGGGCGATTAGGCCTTAGTCAAACCACGCTGGCCCAGTGCGGATTGGTTGACTTACATACATACACCTTTGAATTACTTCGCAGGTGTATGCAGGTTTCCTCGCGATGTTTTCCTTTACCGTAGGAGCGTCAGATAAATGATCGTATGAAATTTGTGAAACGAAAAACACATTGGTACATGGCAGGATCGATTGCGGGCCTCCCGATTCTACTCGGGGCACAACCCAGTGCTGAGGACGCACTAAATCGACCGCGCCACCGACGCTTATTTACTTATAAGTAATAAAATTATTAAATGATCAGTTGTATGACGGAATAAAAAACACAAAAGGGATTAAATGAAATACAAAAAACTTATATTTTGAAGAGTTAATTATGTTTATTGCAATCGACGCGTCATGTTATTGCTTCATGTTTCATTATATCTTGTTTAAGCCCAACAAAACGATTTTTAAAATTTTATATTTTAACAGTTCGAATTATTTTACGGTACTATTTCTATATTATTAAAAAAAATGTTTATGAAATATAATATTGTAATGTTGGCATTTTAAAATGTACCTTCCGAGTTTCTTGTCTGTTCTTCTAGAGAAGACTCTCCCAATTTCCGAACAGGTGTAGGTAGAGTCAACTTTTTTTTTCATTGGACTTGTATTTGAACACATCTTAATAATGGTTGGGGTGTGTGTACATACAAGGATTAAATAATTTAGTAAATTAGCTTCTTGCTTGAAGATTTTTGTTTTCTTTTTGACGTCAATAAGTGCCTGTAAAGGTCTATATTGAATCAAGATTTTTGAGTTTTAAGTTTATCAGCTCTTTTGTTCGAACTAATTTATCGTTTAAATTATACAATGGTAAATTAATGTTATTTTAATCTATGTAAGTATTAGAAAAACTACTCGTATATATGTACATACTACATATTTTAATATGCAAAATTATGTATTAAGATTTTGAAAGCTCCGTCCAAATCTAACTTGAATACAATTCATAATCATTACAATGGAAAGTTGATAAAAAGTAAAATTATTGTCTTTCGCCGGCTCTACAGCTCATAACCATCCAAGGGCATCCTATAGATTGATTGATAAATAAATACTAACAATAGAATAATTTCCTGTAGTCTCATAACCTTAAATTTCAAAAAGCATGAAATAAATTTCAATATATATTTTTAAAATTTATTATTTATGTAGTAGGACATAAATATGTAATGATTTCACCTACACTTTGCCGGGTTTAAAGACAATTAAGAAAACTATTCAAGTAAATGCTCCAAAGGCAGTCTCTCAAATATAATTGGAAGATTGCATTTCTAAATACCTATCTACTATAACTATCAAATATAATCAAACATACCTATCAACGTACTTGACAATACTAAAATAAAAACTTTATTATCCATCTTCACCTCATACAAATTTTACACAAGCCCAAGATTGCATTTGTGAACTCTGTCGAATGATCATTCGATCCGTTCTCGCAACTCAGCGTGGTGAAAAGCGGTGGACCTTTTGAGCTCTAACAGAGAGCGAGCGGGGCCACGTCGGCATCATATAGAGTCGTCAGGGCGGAGCCTCGTGATGAATTGGAAACATTCTGAGCGGGAGGGGCGAGGAGCTTAGGGGACTTCGGAGCTGCCAGGGGTGAGGGGGGGTGATTAATGTCCCGCGCAAGAGGGAGCCATGTTCATTATACGACGGAACGATGTGTTACTTGCCTAATAATATCTCTTGCTTTCGGTCGCTTAAGCCTAGTGCTCTTTTTATTCGACGCTACTTTATTTTTATATCACATTTTTATATCTTCCGGATAAGAAATGGCTCTCTGATTATAATTATAGGACGGCGCGGCGTATATTGTTATTTTTGTGATCAACAATTTTTTATTGGATTTATCAAAATTAGAAGCGATTGCTTCAATACTTACAAATACAGAACCTCTCTTCGTAGTAATTATTATTTACACAGCAATGATTACTGAACTACAAAAATACTCATTAGTTTCTAATTGTTGGATCAAATATAGGTATATCAATTTTGTTTAAAAATATTTCGTTTTTCCTGCATTCGGTACCTAAAAGTTTTTTTTAAATTCCGTTACAACCGTGTTTCGAAGCAAAAATAACATTTCTATACTGTTGCTTGCTAACCTGCACATAACGCCCACGGCCTCACTTCCCGCGAATTAGAAATGAAACATAGAGCTAATATCAGCGCTTCTAATACGCAACGCGTGGCGACAGGAGATAGCTAGGGGTGGCACTCTAAAACTGTCGCTGAAATTGATATTTCTGCTACAAATAATTAACGATACTAAGCTTTTGAGAAATAGTAACGTCAACTAAAATAAACAACTAGAAAAGCTGACTTACTTTTTTATAGTGATATGAAATGTCTTTAGAAACTACGACAGTCGATGTAACGAGCTTTAAGAAATTCGAAATCATTTTGCATCTAAAATATCATAATAATGGAATTAATACTAATATCATCAACCCAGGCACAACCGAATATTGGTGCAGAACGCATAAAAAATAAAAGTACAAAAAATTAATAATACTAATCCTATTCTTCCATTCCACCATTCCTAATATGATTTAAACATTTTGTACAAGTCCTGTAATTGACTTTTTGTAACCTGTGGAAAAAAGGTATGTTTGGAATAGAAGTAGGTAATAAGCAGCGTTTACATCCACCGACCACGACAACATTCTTTCGGCAGCCCTATACTTACTGTTAAGCTTACGGCGCGTGCTTATTCCGTAATAAGTATGTGTGTGAAGTGCTATATTAATGTTGTCACGTGTACTATACGTGACAAAAATGGTGTATTATGAAATCAAACACTACGACTTCAATAAACAATGTTTTTTTTTTGTCTTTCTTACTTGTAAGACTATTCAATTTTTATATTTTATGAAGAGTCAAAAGTCCTAATTTTTTTGTTCGGTAATATTCTAGATTACTCGGTATAGAATTGGGATGATGACTGAATTCAAATTTTTACGTCTCGTCATTAAATATTACAAAACCGTGGAAAAAGATGCAGTCCTGTGAAATTGGAATTAAAATCGGCTTAGAAATACATTAGATACAAGCATTTTAAGTTGTTAATTTGAAGGCGATTAGACAGAGAGATCCAACATAAACCGTGACGTCATTGTTGAGTACGGCCATATAAACTCCTTGTAAATTCTGTATTGCTAGAAAGAGATGGAGAAAAATCTTTAATACCTTATATTTTGATTGTTTTTATAGTTATTCGAAAACCGATTTTTTCTTTCTGTTTATTATATGAATGAGCTTCTAATAAAGCAAAAAAAAATTTTAGTCACCTAGCCTATTAAATTTGTAATCTAAAAAATTATCCACAAATTCGATAGTAAAAGGTAATAATGCCAAGGTACAATATTCATTGTTGTAATCATATGACGTCTTGTAACAGCTAAATTGTTGAATTAATTAGATAATCAATGCAAGTTTTCAGTGCTTGTTACTAAGAATGTAACTACTGGCAACAGAGGGTCAAATCTCTAGTGTTACTAAGCCCAAACATACGTTATTGGCACTGAAATCAATTACAAAGTTACCTCTTCAAAGGAAAATGCAGACAGTGCAGTGAAAATGAAATGCTTAAATTAAAAAAATAAGCAATATTCCTCAAGACGACTTAATGAAATGCCCAAGCCACACCGCCTAAGCGCCACGACATTAAGTAAACAAAGAGCGTCTGAACTTAAGTATTCCATTCGCACGCCGCTTTTAAAATAGAAACAATGGGACCATTAAAAATCCGGGATATTTTCCGAGCGGATCCCGTAGCACGAATAAATCGCTAGCTTTCCACCGAAGCCATTTCCAAAGGAGCGTTTTCTATTCCGAAGCGCGCACACCGTTTTTCTTAGCCCCCATTAACCCCCTTCTCCCCGGCCCACCCGCCCCGAAAGTAGAGGTTAAGTCGACGTATAGGCCGTTATGAAAGTTTATAAGTAGAATGGATGATAATTATACAGGTTTTATGTATAGGGCGTGCTTTTTAAGCGGCATTGCCTACAACGAGCTTGCTGAGTCGCAAATTGGCATGAGCTCTGAGACCCAGCGTCGCATGTATGCCGCGATTTTGCGAGTGATGGCTCCATTGAATTCAAACGATAGTTAATGACTTCGAGCTCACAATCTCAGCAAAAGTACAGTTGGCTCTCTCTTGAATAACTTCATTTTTTGAATGATATAAAAGGCTGGTAATCGTCAATGCGTTTGACACACTACAGACTAAACTGTGAATGATGCGACCGTTTGAAAACAAATGAGCGATAAAATCTTGCCTACGACAACACCGAAATTTTAGGCGAAACAGTAAACCTCGCACATATATCGTAGAGTAACGGAAGCGAGTTCGAAACGCCAACTCTATTTACATGTAAATACTTTGAAAAAGTAATTTGCGCCGTCTCCCGCGCCGACGCCCTCGAGATTGCGAAAACGCGCATTAAGCTCCCAGGTGATGCATGATAACTGTTATGGCCGAATATAATTTTCTCAGCCTCACCGCGGCCCCTTAATCCCGCAAAGAACCTTCGGAATTATTCCTACTGATATTTACGGTTTGGTGAATAAATAAAATTATGAATCTACCGTGATCCAACCTTCGTTGTTTATTATTATGCCTATATTAAGTTATCTTTTTAATGGCTCCAGAGAGTTATACGGGTCGCCAAGATTTACGTCTCGCTGGATAAGCGCTCACGCTCGGGAACGAAGCGATACCGCGCCAAGATTGGATTTTTAAATTTAGAACTGGCCGCTGTAGTTTGTTTTTGTATTAAAAAATAAACATTACGCACCTCGATTTGAATGCTCCCTTCGGTGGACTTAGAAATTTCAACGGAGAACACGGCTCTTCGCTTTAGGATCACGCCAGGGACTGTCAGAAAATGTAAGTTTTTTTCGCGAAAATAAAAATTAAAAAAGAGAACTTCTAAAGTATAATGCACCTTTTAAATTACGGGCGAGAACAATATGTGTCCCGCTAACAATCCCAAACATTGTTGCAGCAGACACAAAACGGCACTTTATGCAATCTTCGGTATGGTTAAGAATAAACAAAGAAAGGGTGACAAAGAATCGCTCCTCGAACCCTTTGTACGATAGAAAGAAAGCAACCCTTTCATAGCGAGCGCGCAATTCTTGTGTCCCTACAAACAGATCTTTTGACGCAATTCCTCGGTTTCTTAGGAATTCGTGAATAGTTGTGCAATTGTTTTTATGTTTCGGTGCAGGTAGAAAATTGTTTATTTACGCTTGAAACAGTTAACTGGAGTTAGTGTTTTTGTATTCTCAATTCACATTTTGCTTAACAGTATAGGTTTGATAGCTTTGAATTTTACATGTGATATGTATTTTTTTAAATTAAAAGCAACATTTAAAATTTCGATTAGTTGCTAAAAGAACAGGAACATTTTAGATACCTATGAATAGAAATATTAAAGTTAAACTCTTAATTTCAGTCTGCCGCGTCTAATAACATTAATTATTATTACTAACGTACTCTTATGTTATTGGGTAAGTTTATATGAATATAAATATCTAATATAAAAACTATTTAAAAGTATCATCATTTCAAATATTTAAATGTACTGTCATTGTATCAATTGTATATATCAGTTACACGATTACAATCAAGACAAATGAAATACTCTAACGCTGATTACCTACACATACAGTTTGACTAAATTTTATTTAAAAAATTACAAATAATTTCGTATTCACAGTTGCGTATTCACATCTGCGTGTTTCAAACCTCACTTGTATTAAAACATCGCACCAGCACTGTGAGTAGCTTACGTGCTAACCTAAATAGTGTCAGTCATAAGTAAAATCGGCAAAGACAGAGAGCTGCATGATTGAGGAAGGAAAAGACATCACCATCACCGGCTGTCATAACAGGGATAGTAGCCATTCGGCCGTCGTTGGCGCTCAGTAATGGAGCTGTGCAGCGACCCCGCTGCAGACCCTAGCCAAGGTCGTGCTAGTAAAATGTTTATGGACTATAAAAGCTCCGTCTACTCTGTCTGTGTGTCAAGGACGCCAGACGACTTTATTGGCGGCTTCACGACATAATTTACAATGTGCATGGAACATCCGTTGCGTGTTTGTTCGTGCATCTATAAAATGTTGCATCGTCAAGCGTCGATGAAATTTGGGGTTTAAAAATTGGGTTATTCGATTCTACTTGATATGAAAGAGTGGTGGTAGGCAAATAATCTTTGTATAATATATTCTGTTACTAAATAAGGCTCTCACATTCATATAATCAGTGGTCTAGAAATTATTCAATAAAAAATATATTTATTTATTCAAGGGCGCTAATATTAAAAATGTAAATTTATGCATACTTATATAAATCAAAAAATTTTTTATATTTTTGTTTTGCGATAAAAACAAAATAAGTATGAAACAAAAAACTTTTTTTATTTGATTTCATGTTAGATATTAAATTTTTTCTTGAAATAGAAATTGTTGATACTAGCTAAATTATGGCTGTATCAACAATTTGTATTTTACATGCAAGAGGATGTGGCTGAATAATATTAATATTAGTTTTATATAAATATAATATAGTTTCATCAAAACATTAATATAAGTAGGTACTCAATATGAATTTTGACGTTGGCGGGTATAAACTAATTGGTAATGAATAAGTATAGGTACTTATAGCAGAACTTCCGACAAACGATTGTCGGAAGTTTTGCTGTATACCTATTGTATACTCGTAGCTTCTGCTACTCATTAACAATTAATAATGGTCTTTCGAAAAATAGCGCCTGATACCATTTATTATATTAAATCAGCAAGGGTATAAACTACATACGCAAGGGCCTCCCCAAGACGTAGCACCCCAAATTAAATATTCCATAAAATCGCAGCAGTTCTCGAAGAAAAGCAATATCGGATCCGCGAGTGGCTAATGACGATTTGATGCGGGCAAAACGGGTCCCTCGTAAAAAATCACTAGGAATGATCCAATTTTGATTAAAAAATCAGAGCGAGACACCCTTAACTTGAAGCGGCGAACGGAATGATTTAAAAGTTTTAATAACGGAATTCTAGTGAAATGACATTATACTTTCAAATTAGGAGTGAAAATTTAATTTAAAAGAGAGACAACTCGCCGTTTCGAGGGGCGAATGAGATTCGGCCTCGTAAAAATGTACAAGCTCTTCTTTCGGAGTTTCTTTTCAGTGTACAAAATTTATGCCGCCTAAATCTCTCCGAGGGAAATTACAAGGGCCCTGTATTTATTAAAGGATGGTTTTCAGTCGTCAGAGGAATTTTAATCGTGAAACTTTCGTTATGAATGCTGCGTGCGGTGTGAGCGCGAGTTATCTTTTATTACGGCTTAGCCTCTAATTAGGGATGTTAAGTGCCGGAATGAGATCTTGAATCGCTTCTTGCGACAGTCATGAAAAATAAATACTTCGTTTATAATCGAGGTGGTGTGATTCTATCGACTGTGAAAAAATATAAGTAACTGGATATCGATCAGTGCAATCGAAATAATTAAAGCATAAACTTTTACAATATTTTTCCAAAAAAGGAAAGTGTACACTGTACCAAGTATTTTCAGGGATCATAGTCATCTAGCCATAACACGTAAAACTAGACAAACGCATTTTATTTGCTCACATCAAAAACTTCGTTTTAATCGAACCTTTATGAGTTATGTATGTGTTTGTTATCCTGCGATATCTTTTTTATTGGGGACAACAAACAGTTTACATCTACTTGATTTGGTATAAGGGATAAGAACACATAATTTGCAAGTATATAATATTATTATGATAAAACCCACCCCATATCAAAACAATATGTATGCATTGAGAATAACACCAAAAAACCTCAAGTAAGTAAGTATTATAAGAATATTAAATTTATGACACATAAGCATATTGTTAAATTAATAATACTCCTATATAGGTACTTCTCTACTAAATTTCTTTACTTTACGTACACTCTGTACCAGGGTCGTCTGCTTAGGTAGGTACCTCCGTCTTACCTATTTCTGCCGCAAAGCAGCAGTGCTTGCATTGCTGTGTTCCGGGTTGAAGGGTAAGATATGGCAGTGAAATTACTGGGTACTGTGATATTACATCTGGTGTCACAAGTTGGCAAAGTACACTGTGGTTCTTGTGGGGGTTGCAGTTTTGCTACGAATCTCACAAGAGCCACATGTATTATAGGTGACTGTCGCCACTTACCATCATTTGGGCAGTTTGCTTGATTGCCAACTTTCTGCGTTAAAAAAATTTTACTTAACTCCTACGGTTCATCTTTCACAGACATGAATTTGTTAATCTAGGTTTTCCTGAACTGTTCAAAAACGTAGCAATGCTTTTGGTATTTATAATTAGTTATAAAAGTATAAATAATTAGAAGTGTTAAATAAACCACAATAAAAAATTATTACATAAATAATTGTCTGTATTTTCACATAATATGCATATTTGTCGTAGCTATAACAAAAAATGACTCATCAGGTGTTAATCGACATTCTTTCAAGTGTGGGTCGAAAAGGGTCCCAATAACAAAAACACGCCGCAATAAATCACGCAAAGCACTACCGCGATGTACAGTACATGAAACAATATAACATATAACTTTTACTGTATTTAAGTAAATATATTATTTTTACTTAAATACAGTTAAAAGTTAATATTCGAATGAAATGCCATCACTATTCAGCATAGACGTTAACAGGCACTTAATGGGGTCAAAAAGAAACATAAAATGTAATAAAAAAGGAACATAATTGACCTTGTATGTTTAAACAATCCAATACTAAACAACATAATATCTGTAACTGAACGAAAAAGCAAAAAAAGCGGACTCTACATCTGTTCGGATATCGGGAGAGCCTTCACAAGAGGAACAAGCAAAAGATACGCAGAAGGTCTAATTTTTATCTGCTTTTTTAGTTATATGCTGGTCATTTTAAAAGCGAGCGAAATAACGGCTTACATTAATATGGCTAATTAATGTTGCTATTATAATTTGGCTGGTAATGCTGGCCCGCACACGGCGAGGCGCGCTTTCAAAGCATTTTCGTGTATTGCTAATTAAAATGCGCTGTCGCCATGCGAGCGGGGATATGGGTGCTTATTTTCCATCTTGTGCAAATGAGATTTTATTTAAACATACGTTTTTGGTGAAGCTACCGTAACGCTCTAGCGTACTACACGATTTTGGTAAAATAACGCTGAAAGTACACGAAATAGTTTTTTTCCTGAATCTTACTCTACATTGAGTTCAGAATTGGGATATTTCTAAATTTAAAAACTACGCAAGTATCGAGTTCACGCTACATATTTACCAAATTTAAAGCGAAATCCAATTCTGATTTATTATTAATTGACATGAGCTACGAGTACAAAGTCTGATAGGAATTAATGGAATGCGATTATACTTAAAATCATATTTACTTTATTCATTCACTTTGTTGCGCAATATTAAATGCACTTTATATGTGCTTAGTTTCTAAATTGGTATACTTAAATCTAAAAGAGATTTCTGCCCATTTCCCTTTATTTTGGTAAGTACTTACAAAAAAGTACTTTTATATTTTTTTGTGATTATGTTTGCAATAGCTTTTAAATATAGCAAAGCGATAGAGCGTGAGCAGCGATATTATTTACTAAATCTGTGAAAATCGATTCTTAGCACTTATAGATTACGTTGAGTAGTGCAATTTATCATCAAAGCTATCATTCATTCAAACATAAATACAATATAACATGATGATAATAATAACACATATCCAGCTAAGGCCAAGGCCGATTATGACAATGTTTACAATGTTTGCCTTTTCAAAGCTTTTCACATCAAGTAAACTATTTTAAATAAACTACGTACTCATTAACTGGTTAGTTCTCCTTGGGAGATCATCATTTGTTTTTAAGAAAAAATAGCATCAAAAACGTTGACACTTTATTCAAATGAACCTAATAATATTTAACAATAATTACGTGAAAACACACCATGATTATGATGTCGAGAGCAAAAGTTTATATTTATTATTGAACCACTTTAAAAACTTTAAGAGAAAAACTATATTTTGTGCTAGCTGACGATGTCGTTCGTCAGTGATTCATATGGTCTTTTTTCTGTGAAGTCTGTAGTTTTTGATTGGCGTTTTTGACGTCAATATGATGAATGAATAAATATAGGAAATGTTGTTATATAAGTTTATTAGTTAGACCAACTAAGAATTATATCCAATAAATTATTTTCTTTGAAATAAGGTTATTTGTAATTATAAGAAATGAAACGCACCCTGAAGATAGACAAGCTATAAGAAATGTTTACACAGCTATATATAATATATTGTATATCACTGCATTACATCACAGAGAGTTGCAGTAAAGACTAATCTTATCAAGTTCGAACAAGCCCAG
Organism: Schoenobius gigantellus; assembly: GCA_963935595.1. Classification (NCBI taxonomy): domain Eukaryota; kingdom Metazoa; phylum Arthropoda; class Insecta; order Lepidoptera; family Crambidae; genus Schoenobius; species Schoenobius gigantellus. Next base: position 15,026,628 of record OZ012551.1, on the reverse strand, counting down.
ACACTTTTACTTTGAATATCTATAGACTTATTCGTCAACTGGCGAGTGTAAAACTCGCAATTGCACGCGAGTTGGGACCTTCCAATTTTATAATACATCAACAGGGGTCTCGTATGACAACTACATCAACGAGCTCTCATTCTACAAACCGAGTAATGTAGTCTCTAGAAGGCCATACAATATTTAATTCAGACCTTTCGTATTTTAAAAGCGATTTCGTTATTTAAGAGAGACGTAGTAGATTTTGTAATTATGCAAATAATGTAGGATTTATCCTAATACACAAGTGTTAAAACATACGTATTGACAGAGTGACATTAAAGCAGAAGTCACACACAATCACACGCGCACGCTCACACACACACACCCACACAAGCACAAACACGCTCGCACATAAATAGTATGTAAAATAGCTTTAAAAAAATCCTCTGTATTTTATATTACAGATACGAGTTTAATATCTATAAAAATATACATAAAATTAATAGAATCATTATTCACGTAGCATGTATAGTACGAATATTTATTTGAAATAATAAATAATACAAACTTTATTTATACCTATTGCTTAAATTAAAATGCATTATTCAACTAATTCGCATTCGAGTTAGGTTAAGAATTTTCTTATCCGACAAAATAAAAAATCACCTACGTAATTCGGATTAGACATCGCGATGCGTCAGTAGGTACTTATACAAAATATTTCGCCAACGAGTTTTCATCTTAGCTAGCGGGATATTTATTCATTGAGGGTCAATAGAATCCACAGGAGTGAGACGCATAAGACCCGCCATAACGAATGGGAATGACCCCATTAGGGCACCTTTTAACGTATTAAAGCGCGACTTATCGCGGCCCTGTCGCCGGCCTAACCCGGGGCGGTCTTATCAGAGGCACCACTCACTTAGCCGGGACCGGGAGGGACCGATGGACGCTTGCGGTATCCGATAGTTGGGGGTTATGTGTGGCAGGTTATTGTAGGCACGGCTTTAATGATACCACTGAAGATGGGCTCAGTGGTTTATCTGGCAATTGTATTATTCTACTAAAGAAGTTATAATTTTATTTATGAATTAATATTGTGATAAACTTGAGATAAAACGTTGTATTGAAATTAATTATACAATGTTTTATATTTATTTTGGAGAGTGTAGGTAGGTACGCAACCTCGTCACGTTGTGATTCCCGGTCTTAGCTGGCCAAGAGGATCTCCAGATTTAGACAGCCACGTGGTGGTTAAAAGCATGATTGAGATCTCAGTACCTATTGACATTCTCAGCTGCAGTGCAATCAAGACCTCCTGTCTCGGTGCAGTTCATCGAATTATCGGCCATAGCCATGTAAGCTTATTAGTTATAAACGAAAGGTAAAACTTTTGAAGAGTTCGCCAAAACATAATTATATTTATACTTTTATTTATTTTTTTTAAGGTAAAAAGCTTGATTGAGATCTCAGTATCGACATTCTCAGCTGCAGTGCAATCAAGAATAATCTCGCTGCAATTTATCGAAATTCTGTCCCACTGCTGCCCAGATCTCCCTAAATCCACTTTACACGTATATGATATGCAATTGTTTGATTTACTAATGGGCTCGTCTGCGATTTTACGTAATATTGGATTTTTGTTAAGAACGAAAAATCCGCCTGGATCGACCCTTAATATTTACTATTCAAATTTTTAGGTGCTTCACTTTTTTGTATGACTGCAGCTATATTTGTATAACCCAGAAATCCGTAGAGTAAGAGTGAATAGACTAAGTCTTTGCGAAGATAAAACAATTGTAGGAATCGAGGATACCACTATCTGTAGTTATCTTTCTTATTTAGCAGTCAACATGATAGTGAAAAAGTTTAGTCCTTTGAGTTCATGATTTGGAGTGCATAAGAAAGAATAGAGGAAAAGCCACGTCACATGAACACTATATCGTTAGTTCACTGTTAACATTGACAATAACATGTCTTTTTCAATGTTTTCTATTTCTATTAATATGTTCATTCATTTTCCTATTATCGAGGATACTAATACCCTCAGTAATAGACACCAAATACTAACATCTGCCACAATAGTAGATTACCCAACAAGTGATAACAAGGTGAATCCTCTTCGAGGCATAAAGTTGTATCCCGAGATTCCCGAGAGGAGCGAAGGATCCTAAAGTAGAATACCGAGTGTAGCGAGGGATTCTAGAATAGAATCCTGAGAGGATCAAGGGATACAAGCGCTGAGATGAATTTTTTTCACGTGTTAGGTACTCTACTTTTTGTCATTGACTGCGAGAAAATAATTACTCTGTGATTATTATGGGTAATACATAAAATAACAATAGAAAACAAAAGAACTAGATATTAATTATAAAATTAGAACAGTTTTTGAAACTTACTCATTACGTTTTGGTGGTTTTTAGTACGTTTTTATAGCGAGAGCAACCTCTTTGCACGTTTTACTTTTTTCGTAAATAATCCATATATTCGCGCATGTTTCAAATTCGCAGTGAAACAAAGAGCGTTTTATTCACTGTTTTTGAAGAATCGCGAGCCATTTGTGGAGTGTCAATGGTCGAAAGAAATCTAAGAAGACTTTTCGAGGCTTCTGGAGTATTATTTAACTATATGACTGCTAGATTTTAATTTTTTCTTTCATATAAATTTTAATTTTAGTCTCTCTGTCCATTTATTAGAGAATAAATAAATAATAAGTTTTCGAAATCAGAAAATAAAATATGTAAGAAGGATGCATTAATTTTTTTGGGTATTTGTTTAAAGAGAAACAAACAAAGTTTTTTTTCTTGTATTATTTTTTTCGATTTATTTATCATATTTAAAGAAAATGCAAAGTCACAAATAGATAATAGTACATTATGGTACAAGTGTGTAATGTTGGTGATTACCGCTGAGGCGCATTGAGGCCCGAGCCGTCAGGCGAGGGTCTTAAGAAGCCGAGGACGGTAACCATCAATACACACGTGTATCATACAACGTTTTTCAACACACTTCTGAATAAAACAATACTTTAAAAAAACCATTTTACATAGTAGATAAAAAGTTTACTTAGAGAAACAATTAGTAAATGTGCAGTTAGTAAAATTATAATTAACTATTTTTGATGACATAGCGGTCTCATCAGATAGATTATTTATTGAAATACTTTCATGTTCTATTGTTATTTGTGATGGTTCATTATTCGTGTAGGTAGGTGAAATCCAATCATTGGACGTACTTGGTATTTCGCCAGTAGGATGCGTCTCAGAATCAAGTTTAATTCTTTTTGTGATTTTTGCACAAATTTCCTTCTTGTTTTGTATGGAATCTTCTACGTATGATTCTGCTACATTGCTAGATCGCCACCCGCCATGTCGCTTCAAAGTCATTATATCAGCTCCTGAATTTGCCAGCAATGTAGCTGAAGTTCTTCTGAAACTATGTCCAGTGTAGCTCTCAGCATCTACTAAACCCAAAAACTTAGCGATTTCTTTAGGCATAGAACCAAATTTGTTTATACCTATAGGCTGACAGGTACATTTACCATTCTGGTAATTTAGAAAGAAACGGTCATTTTTTGTTTTTGGCGAACGCAAACTTTCATACTTCTTAACAATATCATAGAATGGACCGTGTATGGTGAATGACCTAGGTATTTTATTTTTCGTGATAGGTATCTTCACTAAAAGCATCTGGCCATGGTTCTCTATATCTTTTACAGTTATATTTGTTATTTCTTGTATCCTACAGGCACCAGTTACACCAAATATTAAAGCAACCTGAAACAAAAGAAACAATAATTAAGGTCAACACACAACACAAGCTGCTATTAAATATTTAATTAAAATTAATTTAACTAACCTTTGTAGCCAAATATTGGTTATCTGGAGCATCTTTAATAAATTTTTCAATATCATCAGATGATAAAACCTTTGATTTTTTGCTTCTAAATCCATCAGATAGTCTCTTTAGATAAGCTGACAAATTCGAGTATGTTTTTAAGTCCACTCCATTCTTTGTTCGGACTGTACATTTTAACATTGAGTAAATACACCACAAAGAGCTAGGTTTGTACTTAGAAGATAATTCTTTAAAGTACGCCATGAACACATTTTCTGAAAAAGACTGCGTATTCTTGTTGTTCTGCCATTGTATGAAATTTTGGTACACTAATAGATATTTTTCCTTTGAGTTTTCTGGTAGTAAACTTTCCATAACGTTCTGGGCTTCACATCTTATATCGGGCGGTGTACAACATAAATCATTTTCTTCATAAATTGTATTTGCAGACATCTTAATTAATAACTAACTAAATAACTTCAAAAGAGAAAACGAGACGAGTTGTGAAAAATGTTTCGTAATGGCGGGAAAAATTAATCAGTTTTCCTATGCGCGCGCATCGGCCATAGACTAAAAAATGAGGTTTCTTTTTTTTGGGCTTTTCGCGGATAGCATTTTAGTGCAAGTGTAAGCGTAACTCAACCAATAATATTAAAAAAAAACTATTACTCACTCGTGAATAATAGTAATGAAAAAGTCACAGTTTGATTATAGGTGTCATTATGTGCCTAATTGCCATGGGATTAGAGCCACTTTATGAGGAAGTGTGTTGAAAATATTTTTTACTAACAGACAGATCTTTCAAATCATAATAAGAAATTCATTTGTTAAATTCAATCAGCCTACAATATTAATGATAAAGAAAACAACCGTCTCAAACAAAAGTGAACTATTACAAGTGTTTTTGCTAACATATTTTTAAATCAGTACCCGATAAAGTACAATTAAATTAGTTTTATTATATGATTGGGCTTAATATATAAGGTACAGAACAGAAAAATAACAACGTATTACAAAATATATGTCTATTTGCCAATCACACTTTCTCTCATATATTATTTGTAAAGCCTGTCACTAGAGTGCGCTAGTAGTATGTTCTTATTGCAAGTTTATGACAATAAAATACGAAGGAACAATGAGATGTGATTTGATAACATTTTGCTATTAAATTTAAGAATAACTGTAACAAACTAGTAAGCGAAGTAATAATTATAAAAAACCTAGGTACTCTTTGGCAATTTAAATACGTTTTACCATTTCTCTATTATTACCCGTGACGGTAACAATCTATTGTTATACGCACAATAGCCCACCGCTATAGATATTCTATAGCAACCTTTTTAAATAAGTATAGATTTACATTATTTAAGTATTGTATTTTTTTAATACTAATTGCAAACAATTTAGACACAGGCATTATTTGAAATAAAGTACTAATGTGTAGTTACGTAAAGTAAAACATAATCCGCTAATGTTGGTATTAATTTCATAGCTTGTAATGTATTAATAATTAATTGGTATCGAAAAAATATGTGTTTTATAATAAGCATTTTTCATTTGCTTGCCAGAAGGCCTTGCGTTGCTTTGGTATGCTTACTTTCAGCGCGAAAGCCTCCGCGACTACTTAGTTCCAATAAACTTTACTAGGTGGAGCAGTGTGCATGAAAAGCTCGAACATTTTTGCGATCATTAGATAATTTTATATTAATGTTAGATAATATACATATTGTTGTTAATGTGATTTAAATATAAATTAATCGAATAAAGTAACATTCTTTTAGCTTTTGAACGAGCTGTCAGTAAGTAATCATTTAATCATAAATAAACAACTTTTTACAATAAAGAGAAATAGGAGAAATGTTTAACTTTTTACAATAAAGTTCCACAAAATGTTAATAATTTACCCTTTCATTAGTTTAAAGCGCATGTAAAAAAGACTCTTATGAGTAAAGGATATTCAAAAGTCAACGATTATTTGATATTATTCGTTATAACGTGAAGAATCGTGTTGTTATATGAATAACTTTTTCTATGTAAACAAATATTGTTGTATTTGGTAATAACATAGTAGAAGAGAACTGACACATCTAATCTTGTAATAGAAGTTGAGCTCAAACTTTTACATTGAGGTCAGCTTCCAATTGACGACTAATACAGGGGAAAAAAAAGACCTTGATGGTTTTTTGCTGGTTCTTCCCAGTACAAAGTCTCCTGCCGTAGACTTGTGAACCATTGGCGTAGTTTCTCTGACGTGCAAAACTGATTATGTCATAATCCAATTTAAATAAACTATATTGCATTTGAATATAACAACAAACCATAGACAAAGCCTTTCTAACATTCTGAAATAAATCAAGGTTTTTAGATTTCAAATATTAAGTTACGATTAAGTTTCTACGTCAAATTTAGACTCGTCAAAAATTCTAATGAATTTTCAAGTCATTTCATAGTATCTATGAATCCAATAATAAAATCAAACTTGTTTTTATTATCGGACACATAGATTTTAAACTGATACAAAATGCGAATTTTTATATTAATTTTCATTACAAAAAATAAAACCAGCTTCAAAACCACCTTAAAGTCAAAAATATTATAAAAAAATACACACTAATGGTCTTATTCATAATCATATAATAAAACTTCCATAGCTATTACGCTCTTTTAATATGTTTTATATTTGTCATTTTTCATATTGAGTGTCAGAAACAAAACAATTTATAAGCTTGTTCTTATAAATTGTCTTCGCCTGCTATTATGAGTAAGGCCGTCTTTTTAATTTTAAAGTCGGTGCTAAATTTTAAGGCTTTCTAGGAAATCTTCGCTTGACACCGACTTCAATATAAAATGTGATGTTGTATGTATTTTTATATGAATTTGATCTTTAGGTGATTTCGAAGTTGGTTTTATTTTATATAGAAAAATAATTATATCTCTTTAGTGAAATTAATACCAGCTCACCGAAGTTATTTGAAAGAATACAACTAAGGGTCAATATGTGTCTATAGTCTTTATAAAACTAAGTTTTAACTCCTGTGTTAATGATCTTTCTATCATCAGCTCGGTTTATGACTACCAGATATCTGAATAGTTTCGGTAAAATCAAGAAACACGTTGGATTTACCTGAAAAATTGAAAATTTAAGGGTTTCCCTCGATATATCTGGGGTCCCATCGTCAGATCTTCACCTAATAACTATGGGATCACCTGAGAAGTACCTATAGCCTTTCAAATAAAAAAAGAATTTCCAAATTAATTCGGAGTCTTCGAGTAATCTTGGAACATACATAAAAAAGAAAAGATTCCAACGAATTAAGAACCTCCTTCTTTTTTGAAGTTGGTTAAAAGAGGTTAAATGATCTAAGGTTAAAAGCAATCACGGACTAGGAAAAAAATTTCACACTTTCTTCGCGAATAAATTTTGATGGATGCTCTGGGTTTTTCTAGGTAAGCGTATTAGAAATAAGAAGTCCTTGTGATCATTCACTGTGATCCATAGAAGAACTTAAGTTACTCGTACTGCGAACCATAATGCAGTGGCACATTACTCACAGGACTGACGACCGTTGAGCCTGTTGGGGCGCAAAGATCTTCTAGTGGCGGCCACGTACCGAAAGACTGCGTTTTTCCACCGAGAATCTGTGATGATCACGGGAAGTGAGTTCTTGCTCCTGTTTGTTGACAGAACAGGATTGATTGGTTTGTAGATACTTCTGTTTCTTTTTTGATTTTGTCTTTTTCAACTAAGTTATCAAACAAAAAAGCCCATTGGATGGTAAGTGACAACAGTCGGTTACAGTACGGTCAGTCAAGAAAGTGGTGTTGTCGGTTTTGACAAAACTTCGCTTATAAACAAAATGTGTAACCTTGGTAGCTGTCAGCATGTTAATGCAAAGAAAAGTCAACTGCTTTGTTCTACGACATGAAAATAAACTTCAGCCTAAGAGCGGTAAACAGCTTTTTTGGTCGACTCTACAAATGTGGTTCCTGCAAGATGTACAAATCCAAAACCCCATCAAGGGCTATAATGTACATTGCCATATTATGACATGAGATGTCAAGTCACGGTACCCAGTAATTTTAGTGCCTGATCAGATCGGAACACAGCCGATACAAGCACCACTGCTTGGTGGCTGAATAAGTGATTAAAACTATTGTTATAGTAAATAATTATATGTGTGTGTGTGTGTGTGTGTATGCGTGTATATGTATGTATATGTGTATATTATGTATTCACGAGTATATACGTAATTATACATATAATAAAAGAACAAAGTACCTAGCATAAGAGAATTGTAAAAAAAATTTTTAAGAGTGCATTTATATCGCCAATAAACTATTAACTTTAGCGAATAAATATATAATGTAGTAATTGTGTAAGAAATCGTAATAAATAAATTTAAAAAAAAAATATTTTTTATTTAAAAAAAAAAAAACGTCGGCCCACACTGGGATTTTCTCCTGTGTCGTGGGTGAAGTTACAAACATAGAATATCACATGCACATACGCCAGAAATAAATGCAGCTTTTATATATAAACCACGGTGGTTTCTTAGTGGTGTGATAAATTGTGTTAGCTTTAATTATGCTATAAGATAATAAATGAAAGAATAGATAAAACAGGTACTCGCGGAGACGTAGTACTGAGTCACACTTCAGTATGGCATGTTTGTGGATTTGTATACGCCTTCTTTTTTCTTTCTTATTATAATGTACTTCTTTATTTTCAACACATTCACAGGTCACAGTTTAAAAATGAACATGGACAAGACTAAAATTATGTCGAATTCCCATGTAGTACCCACTCCCGTGAATATTGAAGGTTGTTGACAAATATGTTTACCTGGGGCAAATAGTCCAGCTCGGTAAGACCAACTTCCAGGAAGAAGTAACTCGACAAATCCAACTCGGCTAGGCAGCGTTCGGGATAACATTGCCCAAATCGTCTTGCAGTCTTGCGAGACTCTTGCTGCAAGACCGAGGTGAAAACTGGCCTAATTGTAGCAAGAACAAGGCCACTGACCACGCTTCGGCCATGTGAAGCACGACTAGAGTGCAGAAGAGATAAAAAAAGAATTAGTTTTAGGTACAGTGTACTATTACAAGACCTCGGGGGGTACAACGGTTTCGCTTAGTATGACTCGTAGAGATATAGGGAGGTACTAAGCTTAGTTCTGCCTAGAGGAGGCGGGAACTGAAGCGAGACGCGGAGGCCAGAAGTAAGTGGAGGAAAGACCGGAACAGGCGTCGCGATCTTCAGTAGGACCGGAACAGACTCAGGCGGTCTTGATCCGGTGGGCAGGACTGACTCATGCAAGATTTTAGCTAGACTCTTGCTCAAATCTTGCATGGGTCAAGTCTTGGTGTTGGTCTTGATCTCGATCTTGCAGTAAGAGTCTCGCAAGACTGCAAAACCAAGACCGAGTTTGGGCAAGACTATAGTTCGGGAAGCTACGCAGTATATTCTCGACCCATTTACTGCAGTGTCTTAAATCGAAAGTCTTCAATTTGTGCGTGTTACCAGTGATGGCACACGGAACTGTAACGTGGCCGCTTACATTGGGTCTCATAAGAAAGTTCAAGGTCACCCAAAGGGTGATGTTTCTCTACGTAATCGCATTAGAAATGATGAGATCCGTAGAATAACTAAAGTCACTAACACAGTCCAAAGAATTGCATACCTAAAGTGACCGTGGGCAGGACACATATCTCGAGTGTCGGCCATTGGGGCGGAAAGGTCTTCGAGTGGCGGCAACGTAGTGGGAGACGCAGAGTTGGTAGACCCCCCACAAAGAGGACCGGCGAACTGGTGAAGGCCTGGGAAGCCGCTGGATGCGGGAGGCGCAGAACCGATCGGTTTGGAGATCCCTGGTTGTGATCTATGTCCAGAGGTGGTTCTCTTGGCTTAAATTATGACAGGTTAACTGGAATATAATATTAATACTCTAGAGGAGTAGATATGTGTTGTATTAATAAACTAAGATTTTAAAATCCTCGACTATATACAAGGTAGACGTCAGGGTTGGTTTATTGGTTATGCGCCGCTACTCTGCACACTCCTGTTAATTAGCGATCGGCAGGTTTGATGTAAAACAGCATTCTATCTCGGAATCTGTTTTTAAAAGCATGACATTTATACTAGTTTCTTTCAAGAAATTAAAGCAGATTACTGTCTGATTATATCTTACAGCCATAAGATATTAAACTCAATTAAGGAACATAATTGTAAGCGGAACAAATTAGGCTCACTTAACCAAAGTATTTTTTCTTATGTATAATTACCAATTTTATCATTTTAAAGTAGTTTAACTGTTAGGCCCTTCTCTTTGTAATGATTAATATTCAGCTACTGGTTAAAATTATTACTAACGAAATCAAAACATCTCCCACTGCTTTACATTAAACAGCTCCCGTCTCCACTTGACTTCTCACAGAGCCCCTATACACTCGCCAATTTATATCATTGCTAAATTGTTTCCAGACATAAATCCTACTATTTAATTTAATCAGCACCCGCGTAATGTATATACGCGTATACCAAAAACCAGTGAACATAGAGCCCTGCATCACTCTTTTGGTCAAGTGCACTTATGGAATATGTTTCATCGCGAAAGGGGCAAAGAGTGTCATGCTATAGTGGTCAGTAGGTTGTAAATAATTTAAAATAATGTGGGATTGGGCGCGCAGAGTTAACTAACAACGACGTTTTATATCATTCATTTTTCCAACGTTTATTCCTCGTAATGAGCTGAAATTTAAGAGCTTAATTGTTCTAATCTGTATGTACCATGCAATAATTTGTTACGGGACAAAAATTAATTGTACTGGAAACAGATACATAGCTGCTTATTTTAACCGCACCCAAAGTTTTGTAATCGACACCACCTGATGCTGATCTAGCTAGAGCGCCGTTTAATCGATACTACCCAACCCAACTCTAGAACGCAAAGTTTTTCTGCTAATCTTAGTTTGGTGCCTGGGTTACGTAACAGGAACCAGGTGAAGCTTCATAGTCGACCTTAGTGTCACTCACCATTAGGTATGATGAACACTAAGAGCTAAAGAGAAGCTGAAGGCAAAAACCTATAAGAAACAAAAACAAAACGAAATGTTTTATGTGACGACGTCGCGAGACATTTTCTATTAAATATTCCGATTGCATCAAATCTCTATAACAAAGTTTGTGAATTAATATAAAAATGGCTACGTATGACAACGGGCGCCACCCCACCGGACACAGCGCGGATCGGAAACGCACAGAATTATTTATAGGGTGCATCACGAACATAATTTATTTTACTTACACATAATCTAAATCACATTGTTGTTTCTCACAAAAGGGCAATAAAAAATAACATGGCTTGTTCGTGTACTGTTTTTTAACAATCGCGTGTGAATGCGGATAATAATGCCATTATTAATTAGAATCAAAAGCAGATACACACAATGGTCATTGGTAACCTGGTAACTGTTGCTTAAATAACTGTTAATGATAAATTACATGCTCTCTACGGGCTATAGTGGGAAAATGATTAGGATGCGGGCTTACTTTTTTAATTTTTTTGTTAACTTATTATTAATAACATTACGAGGAAAGATATTCTGATAATATTGATAGTAAAAGGCATTAAAATGGTATGTTTTTTATTGCTTCAGCGTAAAAATTACAATATTTTTTTTTCTGTATAGTCCTTGGTTCTTTATGAGTGATATCTAAGTTATTAATTTTAAATATATAAAACTGTTATAATTTTATTTTGTGTGTAAAACTATTGCTAGAGTGTGGCTAGCGAAACATGATAACTGTACTGAAAAATAGCGGCAAATTAAAAAAAACCAATGCTGGTATTACTGTAAATAGTGAGGAAAAGGCATTTTAATACTTTTACAAATTAATTGTTTAAATAAAAAAAATATGTAACAAAAATAAAAGTAATAATTTAAGAGACTAATTTCTTTATTAACACGCTTTTAATAGATCGATTAACAATTTGTAATGAAATCTTGGTAGTCGAATTTAACCTTTTTCTAATCATTGTATCGAATTGAAACTGTGGACATTTGTATGTAGTTTGCACGACAATGCAATAATCTGCTCCCATCGAGCTGCCGCTGCACCCAGAGTAGGCTTCCTGTGGGGAGTTCTTCAACGGTGGATAGCACAAACATGGAATTTTGTACGATGCTTTAATTTTCACAGTGTGTTCTAAGCGTGTTTTTATTACTTACATTTACGAACCGTAATCAAAATCAGATTCCAAAAACTCCATTTCAAATGCAAAATTATCAATATAATTTGTTGTACTAAACATTGGCCTCCGAAATAGCATGTAAGCTTTGTTGTTTTTCCATTTGTTCCTTTTTCGGTTTATATTTATTAATTTTGTTAAATATTAGCTTCCTAGCTGCAATTTTAATAGGATTCTTCATTTTCAGAATGTTATAATCACAAAAATTATAATATTTTTTTTTCCAAACTGATAAATCATGGAATTGACGTTTGATAGAAAACAAGATTGGCTTTTTAAAGAAAACTAAACATTTGTCAGTATCATGTTCGCTAGCCAGACTCTAGTACAATTGTGAGGGGTATAATGAATAACTTAATTTCTATATTCACATCACAATTTCGAATTATTCCAAATAATTCGGAATTCTGTAACTCAGAAATCAGATTTATCGGAAATCCAATTATTAGAACACTAACATGTCGGATTCTTGATGGTTTTAATTACGCTTGCCGGAATGCAAAATTCATAATATCAAAAATCTGAGGTTGTAGATTTGCAAGTCTTACAGAAACCAAACCACACGTACCGACTGTAGCCACTTATCATCGGATGGGCAGCCCGCTTGCTTGTCAATTTTGATGTATAAAAAGTTACATAAGCTATGGTAACGGTCGCTTTATGGTCACATCTAACCACCTAACTTTCCGGTTACAACTCAATCTACATTATACTAATATTATAAAGAGGAAAGATTCAATTGTTTGTTTGTTTGTATTGAATAGGCTTCGAAACTACTGTACCGATTTTGATGAAAGTTGGTATAGGGATAGTTCGATACCAGGGAAAGGACATAGGGTAATTTTCCTACGGTAAAATATAAATTTCCCACGGGAAAACAAAAATAACGCGGAAGAAGTCGCGAGCGGAAAGCTAGTAGTGAATAAAAAAATACTGTCCAAACCAAGTGAAATAGGTATAATTTAGTCCTGACACTCATCGGCCGCTGTAGCGGAATGCTCGTTTCGCTCGCTCAGTTCGTGCGTTGTGCTCACAGTTCGAACCTAAACTAACCACCTGCCGATTACCGCACAATAGTGAATTAAATAATTACCACTGCCCTAAGCAAGTAAAACAAGTACGTATAATATTGTTTTGGCACTCCCCGGCCACTGTGGCGGCATGCTGGCTTCACTCGCTCTGCTCGTGCGTTGTGGTCGCAGTTCCTAACCTAAGCTTACCTGCTTACCTGCCGCTTACAACTGAATAATGAATGAAAAAAAATACACTGCCTTAACCAAGGAAGAATTTCGATCTAGTTGTATTCTGTAAAAAATTGTGCAAAATAAAGTGTTTCTATCTATCTATCTAGACCTCGCCGGCCGCAGCCGCGGTGGTGCTCGAATCACTTCCTTGGCTCGTGCATTGTGGTCGCAGTTTTAACCTAATCTATTTCGTTGCAAGCATCTAATTTATTTATCTTATTTTTCCTTATTTTTGAAATAAATTCCTAATTTTAGCAATGAATATTCAAAAATTTGAATTTCGGTTTCTTTTTCCGACCGATTATTATCACTCTACAGATTTTTAATTTTTCGTACTAATGAAATTCGGTTAATCGTATTTATGACTTTCGGCAAAATAAATATCGTGAATATGACTAGTCGGAATTTTGTTTCATAGTAATTGTATTTCGACCTTTTGAAAATCTAAATATTCTATTTCGGAATTTTTGGGTATTCCCGATTCTAAGACTAATAAAACACTATTTTAGAACCATTTTTTCATGAACCACTATTTTTATGAACCAGCGTCCATGCACTGGTCTCTAACAAAACAATTCAGACTTGAAGTCGTCGCATCCTTATTATAATCATCATGTCAGAAATCGAAACACACGAGTATCTACAATATCAAAGGCAATGCGAACGTGCAGACAGTTTATAATTTTCCCTCGAGGTTTGTTATAAAAAACACCCGTACGTACCTACTGTTTCGTACATCTCGCCCCCGCTAAGTAAATAAAGCAACTAAGGCCCGATCGTTTCGAATGTCAGATAATGAGCGTGGCCACTGAGGAGGAACGAAACGCTCCCGAGTCCCGATACTTCCGCGCCATTACGCTCTTTGTCGATACCCTACACCGCGTCACGGCCACGCGGCTCGCCCGCTCAAAACATAAACTGTTTATTTGTATAAAAACACCAATTGTTATTGAATTAACTGTCATCTTTGTGTGAGTTATCTCTTTCCTAACTTAACATCACATCAAAGTATTTTCTGTAGGCATTAGAAAGTAACGTAGGTATTTCAAAGTGATACTTGACTTAAATTCGTTGGTGCTCCATACTTTTATTAGATTGTTCGTTGTAAAGTTTCTTCTTAGTTTTCGACAGCAAAGCTCTCAGCCTTAATTTTACCTGTTAAAGTAACGATAAGTCCGAAGATGAAAGCGAAATTCACCGGTATTTCTCTACAATAGAGGAGTTTTACCGTTTACTGTCGGATCACAGTAATGCTAGTAATATAATCAAACTTTGGTTAATGCGAATTAGGTAAGACGGTGGTACCCAACCAAATGGGCACTACTATCTACCAACAACTGCCATCCTATTGGGTGAGCCAGCCGAAGAAAATTAAAGACAGTTAGAAAATCAATATTTGATAAGAATTCCACAGTATTCGACAACCGACGAGATCAAGTCTTAATAGCTCGAATGCGCATAAACACAGAGAAATATCTGGCTACCTTTACGAGAAAAAATGCTACTGTAACTAGAACTTCTGTTTGCAACCGTGATAGCAAGACTCGCGAGTTGACTTTACAAAAACCATTCTGTTATTATTTTTACCTATCGGTTTATTAATGACAACTAGATGTTTAGTGTAACTGACCAAACAATATAATACTAACTACAAGGTAAATATCGCGCCTATTACAATACCAATGTAATTGTAACCATACGTCAAGTAGACATTACTAGATCTATTGTAAGGACTACTATGCAATCTGGTAAACATACACACTTGTTTTTTTGGGTTTACTAAATACTTTGCTGTATTTACTAATGAATTTGTATAACATAACGACGTGAACTTTAATAATAACTATTCGTATTGCAACGCTAGCTTTATGATTTTTGTAACAAGTACAATACACATTGTAATGCTAGCATCCTAGGTATTGTTACAGCTACTATTTCGTATGCAGTACCTACTGGTTTAAATGAAGCCTGCAATCTAGTGCACTTACAGTACTAACGGGTACTCTCAGGCTTTTAGTAGACAAAAATACAATTTTATTTGTCTTAGTATAAGTAAATAAAACTATATTTTCTCCATTAAAAGCCTAAAAGGGATCCGTTGTTGTAGCTGTCAGTCCACTGGATTGCAGGCGCTCCATCTAAACACAGTCCATAGAGCCATCAGTAAGTGTGACGTCTTTAAAAATTTATAAAATAATGCCTTTTTCATTAAGTTTAACAGGTGTTAGAATAATGGAAATTGAGATTATCGGCATTTTTGTTAAGACGTCACACGCGCTACGGCTCCATAGACAGGTTTAGGTTTCCTGGAATCAAAAATAAAAATATCAAGTACATAGAAAAATGTCATTTATTTATAATCATCACATTACATTACTTACATAGGTACATAGTTACAGGTGAATAAAATTTTGTTAAAAATATTAGATACTTACGGGGCTGCTGCTGGTAATTGGTATCTCTCGGCATTCTGGGTTAGTTAATTTGTTCCAATTGTCCAAGTTTTTTAAAAATTTGGCCCGATCTCCAATTGGAGGGATTAGTTCTCTAACTAGACTACTGTCGAGCATCGACAGTGTCGATATTGTTTTATTATTTACTGAAAAATCATAAAAAATATATAAAGATTATTATCACGCATGCAAGAAAGTCCCAGCGCAAAAAGCATAATTTTTGACCTAGTCCATCAGTAACATGGTACATCATTAACCGGAACTAGATCATTTAGTAACTGCGAATCCATGTTTCTTAGTACATACAATACATTAAATACATATTAACATAATTATTGTTAAAGATGCAATAATTATTGATGTTTTGGTTCAATACTTGGCTTGGTAACCTAGGTTTTATAAAACAAGCCTATTGACTAGTTATCCATTTCGCCTATTTTGGAGCTAAGCTGACACATTCGGTGACCTGTGTGCCAAATTGATTAAGATATGAATATGACTGTGTCAGTCAAAGAAAGTATCTACCTACTAGTTAATAAAATTTATCGCGTTTCCTTATTAAAATGAAATTCCACGAATAACTTCAAAACTTTGACTGTAAACTTATAAAGTTTTCAATGTACCCACTTACCTACTTAATTAAATTGAATAATAGCTATGAATACTACAAAACAAGAAGTTTGTTATACCAAGGTACCAACTTACCTTCAAAAGTATCAATATATTGAGGTAAACCCCACTGCTGCAATTACTGTAGGATATCTCCATATATGTCATCAGACATCACATCACACAAATTTAATAAGCAAACTCTCAAATAATTAGCAATATGTACTACGTTGAGTTGAGTGAGCGCTCAGCGCGGTCGAAAACACAATCCACAATGGCGGGCGGCTGCTCCGCTAGGAGTAATACGAGAATACTGATCGTTTTGTCATGCAAGTTTTTCGATTGTTTACAAAAACACAGTTTAAATAAACAGAACAAGATACTTAGCTATGAATACCACCTCAATTGTTATTGTAACATTACTATTTTAAATATTTTGAAACACGCTAACAGAATAGCACGGATTAATACATACATTGTACCGTTTACTGTTTCCGGGGTGGTTTTTACTATAATATTCTTGTTAAGCCATAACACTATTTCAAAAGTAAACCAAACTAAACGAATATTATACGACACTTAGAACGACACGTACTGCAAACAATAATATAGTTGTAATAAAAAGATTATTGTTTTGATTACAGACACACTGGTAGTCCATCAGTAACATGGTACATCATTAACCGGAACTAGATCATTTAGTAACTGCGAATCCCTGTTTCTTAGTACATACAATACATTAAATACATATTAACATAATTATAGTTAAAGATGCAATAATCATTGATGTTTTGGTTCAATAATATTTTTTGTGAGCTACATTAATCAAATAATATAATGAAACATACGATTAGTAAAAGTGAATAATAAGTCGTAGAGATAACAAGGACCAAGTATTTCATACTAGAAAAGTTGTAACCTAATTTAACTATTCGATTCAGTAGTTCTGTTTGTCACCAATTTCTCTGCGTGTAGGACACACAAAATTTTCACACGTACACCTTTTCTCGAAAGAACCGAGGAACAAATGTTCTAGAGCTTCTCTGACTTTTCAATTGAACATATCCTTGTCGAATGTGGTGGTTTTGAAAATGAAAGACCTTCTGTAAGCTCACCCGATGAGTTATATGATTGCCTGAATGAGAAGTGATATGAGAAAAGCATACAGTTTCTGAACCTTAACGACATCAACGATTTAATGTGATTAAAATTTACATCGACAGTAATTAACTATGGCTTAACTAATTCATTCTAGAAGTACCATGTTTCTTTTACAATTATAATTAATGAGGATTTGCGTTAATGTTTAAGTAGTTTGGTAATAAATAACTTGAATGTCACTGTTAGCTCTTCAATAGGTATTACTGTTGGTCATCATCATCACATCACACACAGCTCATATACGTCCCCATCGAGGTTCGAGCCTACCCTATGTTAGGGTGATTAGGCCTTAGTCAACGACGCTGGCCCAGTGCGGATTGGTCGACTTCACATACAACATTGAATTTCTTCGCAGATGTATGCAGTTTGCCTCACGATGTTTTCCTTCACCGTAGGAGCGTCAGACAAATGTACATATGAAATTCGAAACGAAAAACACATTGGTACATGGCGGGTCTCGAACCCCGACCTCCCGATTGGAAGCGATGTTTTCCTTCACCGTAGGAGCGTCAGACAAATGTACATATGAAATTCGAAACGAAAAACACATTGGTACATGGCGGGTCTCGAACCCCGACCTCCCGATTGGAAGGCAAGTGCCGAGTCCACAGCGCCACCGACGCTCCTACTGTTGGTCGCTAATAACCTAGTCGTTAATACGACTGTAAATAAATAAATTAAAAAAAAACAACTGATATCGTTGTGATCACTTCAACCCGTGCTCGTGATGGTAATACTCGTACTTAACCAAACTGTCATCATTGTCATAACTCCAACTCATATACGTCCCACTGCTGGGCTACTAATACTATTTACTTCATGCTGGCCAGACGGATAGATATAGGATTTGATTTTGGGTCAATCATATCTTCGCAATGTGTGATTGCGGTAATTCCTTATTACGGATGACTATGCAATGGTTAAAGAGGTACTACATATAATATTAAGAAAACTAGAGATGGCTGTTGCACTAGCACCGTTTTCTTGTCAAAACCAGACATAAAAAAAACAAAACGTAACTATAAAAATACATTGTAATTGTTAAAAACTTCTAAAAAACCGGCCAAGTGTGAGCTACTCTAGCGCACCTAGGGTTTCGTAAAAACTTCCCCGTCTAGTGACACTGCCGTGAAGGATTCGGTGCACGCTTGGCCCCTAGCACGCTGCCGTAAGACCCTCCGTCTGGGGATTGCCCTATTGTTCTCGGACAATCCCCCCTTTTTTGGGTTTAAATGCGTAACCGCACCGTACCTGCCGTGGGCTAGACAGTGGGGGTGTGTGGGGCTCTCCTGGCAGAATGCCAGGCCTACCCACTAAAACCCCCCGGTGTTCTCCCTGCCCTTATGGGCGCGCTAGGTAAGGTCCACACTGCGACTCCACTACCCACGCGCCCAGCGGACAATTCCCCCTTGGCGATAGCCCGACCAACTGGTCGGGCTAACTCAGGCGAGTGAGTAGGGGTATCGCGTTGTGGATCCTACTACACGCACCCTAAAGAACAAAGAGAACACTGGGAGGTTTCAGCGGGTAGGCCTGGCACTCTGCTGAGAGAGCTCTACACACGCTCGCTGTGAGTACTGTGCGATCACGCATTTCCCCCGGGAAAAAAAACTTCCTATTTACATTCAGATTTCTTCATGTGCTATAAGACCTTGCTTTTCATAACATTTCATAATTCTAGGTTAACGGGAAGTAATCTATAGGTTTTGATGCCCTTGTGAAATAGCAAAATTTGCGAAAATAAACGACATACTCGTAGGTATGCTCATGTCTTTTGGTTTACAAGTATAATTTTTCACTGCTGAAGCAGACTGTAGACCCGAGTATTTGATATGAATATAGACGAACAACGAAGTGAGGGAAATTACAAGGGTTTTGTTTTTTTTTTACTTTTGAAGCACAGAACCCTAAAAAGGTTGCAAACACCCAGAGGTGAACGCAACGTTCCTTTAGTCGACTCTTTCGACATTCATGGGAAGAAAGGGAGCGGTGAATCATGTATTCCAAATCAAAAATACGCGTCTTGTGTAGAGGCATTTAGGCAATAAGAAATGAAGACATACCTATCTACAAAATGGGAAATGTAAATCACTCTATGAGATTTATACTTGTACATACTTTTGTGGTACTTTAATGAGATGTAATGATTTAATAATGAACGTTAGGTGTTGTTAAGTTACAATAAAAAATGAGAAATTGTATGATATGCATGCAAGTATATCTTTGTATAAAATGAGAAAAGTAATTACTGCTAATAATATGGTGATGTTCGGTGTTAATTAGTTACTTGATAAGCATATATTGCGCACTACGAAAAACTAGAAAAGTAAAAGATAAAACTACATAGGACTCTGCCATAAGGAAAAGAGAGTAGGATATGCATATTTTGCACACTATACAATATTTTGACTAATATTCACACCTTAAAAAAAAGATTATCTGATTTTGATTACTTAAGACTAAGATTGTTTAATTCACTCACATATTCGGACATTTTATAAAAATATCATACACATACGGTCAATTTTATAAAAAAAACTATACATCACATACGGTCAAAAATACCGATCTGTGCGTAAACTACGCTTATAAATAGTATTAAAAGACTAGAACGCACATTGAAAAAGCAATCTTATACCTGCGTATTGGTTCTCTGAATTGAATACATTGAGTTTGGGAACAATGCGGAGTAGGACCGCTGAACCAAACGCTCAGCGAGGCGAATTCCCAGTTATTTATCGGCTGTGATATCGGAGGCAGTAAAAATGTCAACGTTCGATGTCCGCCGACTATCGGCTCACATAGACATAACATATGAGGCCATATGACTAACTCTACTATAATTCTGTTCCTTAGATTTATTCATATTGAATGTAAAACTAATTGTGATGGAAAATATTTTTTTTAAACAACAAGGAAATTCTTGGTGTCATTATCATCAATTCTGATGGATGATGAAGTCGATAAAACCGAAGATTGAAACGACCTTCACCCATGGTACCTCTAATTTTTAGAATACGACAATGTTGTAAACATTGTTATAATAAGGACATACTTAGACACGACGGTAGCAACTAGGCGGCATCATCAGAACCTTTTACTAACCAAAAGCCAATTCAATCTAATCGTATGTTTTCAGAATAAAATGGCGGCAGTAGGTACTTACAGTCAGTCAAAACTGATGGAAAATCTATGAGGATGACAAATGTCAAACGGGCTTTTAACTCCAACTTCCCAAGGCGTGTGATTCCACGGGCCACCTCGAGCGAGCTCGCGTCGACGCGCTGTGGGCAGGGTATCGTCCGTGGAGCCTGAGATGGCCCGAGCTCACCTGTACGAAGCCACTGAATGTCGATAACTTGAAAGGCTCCATGGCGAGCTTGCCCGTGGCCTGTGGTGCCCGTGGAATAACGGGCCGTGGGAAGCCACGCGGCCCGAGGTCGCGCGAGCTTGCCTGTGACTCGGGCTTGCCCGTGAAAATCGCGGCCCGAGGACGCCTGCGGAGTTACGGGCGGTGGGATGCCGCCTTTAGAACGTAGGGACTGTAATAATGAAAACAAAGAACAAATCATAATCATCACATAGGCTTGGTCCTTTGTTCAAATGGTAATATACTTACATATATTTTATATAGTTTTATTAAATATAGTATGTCTAATAAACACTATACATATAAGCAGGTATTCAACGATCATTGCTTTCAGATGTCGTCCAATGCATGCAGTCCGCGCGATGAATTAGAATGTGATTTAAACTGTGCGCGTTGCAGTGAGAGAAAGCATTTTTATTAATTAATTATTAAGCACGTTCTTATGAGCCATCAACGCTCCTATTTTGCGAAATTACTCTTATATAAAATAACACCTTGATATTGCATAGAGGTCAATAAAAAATTGTGCTTACTCGTTGGAGCGCAGCGAAGATGCCACGTAGGGCTTTCTATTTCTAGGCATAAAAATTATTGTCATAAAATCATTTTCCATAATTTCGATTGAAATAATCGTCAAGACGCATAATAATCAGGAAGCAGAATGGTAATAAGCATAATATTGTGTGGCAGAAAATCATTTGTCATAAGTATTAAAACCCATAAACTCGAAACACAGAACAACTTGACGCATAATTTTTCAAAGCATAAATAATGTTTAGCATATTAATCACAACGAACAATACGATTACGCAGAATTTCTCTAGGCATAAACTTGCGCGCAAGCATGCAGCAATGTATCATGCAGTATGCATGCAAGCATGCATACAACATGCAAGCAAGCATGCAACATGCAAGCAAGCATGCATACAACATGCAAGCAAGCATGCAACATGCAAGCAAACATGCAACATGCAAGCAAGTATGCACAATGCAAGCAAGCATGTACCACGCAAGCAAGCATGCACATGCATGGTTTCTGTCACGGCTCCGACGCTGCGGGGCTCCGGCGGTCCCACGCGAGCTTATCGTCGCAGATTGGTTGCCGGCCATCCTCAGCCGCCGCGGCGAGCGTTAAAACCACCTGCTCCTCAGCTCGCGGGCCGCCTCGCCCCTCCGCGCCTACGCGGGCTTAAATAACACTCTAGGGGTAGGACAAACAAGACTACGTGGAGTCGGTTTTGCAGCGATTCGTTTCTGTCACCAGTAGCATGAATGAATAACTTTTTCAAATAAAAAATCAATATATATACTATGCAAAAATTATATCAAATGAAAATATAGAAGATTCGAGTATCATATTTGAATAAAATAATATATGAAATGTTATTATAAAAAGTTAAGTAAAACAGAGTAAGCATTATATCCTTTAAAATAACATAATTTCTAACTATAAATAAATGTCCCAAAATATTAAAGATATCATTAATTATGACACTTAAAATTATGGCAAAACATTTTAGGACTACCAATATTATGTCATAAGAAATTAGGGATTTCATTAATTATGCTTCATAAAATTATGCCTTTGGATAATTGTGCCTTATACAAATTATGCAATGAAATAATTATGTATGTGACGTTAATGTTATGCTTTTCGATTATTATGCTTACTGATTTATGCCAAGCGTCTTTATGACAAACAACATTATGCCTAATGAAAGGTCCCCTGTCACGTAGAATGGACGAAACGCGTAGAATCTAAGAAGATATTTGCATGTTGGTGTGGTCTTAATAAGTGATATTCCCCTGTTGCATGCGATTTGAGGGAGGGCGGGCGGTGCAACCTTGGCCCGAGTAGTTTGTACCAATTACTGACGTCTTTGTCGGAAGTTTTGCAATATACGAGTATTTACTCATCAACAATTAGTATTGTCCTTCGGCCAATTGCAGATTTATACCTAAGTTTCTTTTTAAATAATAAAAAATGGAGGTGCGATTTCCGAGAGGAAGAATTGGAATATTCGAGGCTCCCTATTCATGTGCAATTTTAAAATTAAGTATAACTGTTTATAAAATAAAATAAAAATAAAGTATTTTTATTCTTCATCCTGACTCTAAACTACAAAGACACATTTTTCCACGTTTCAAGTTTCACATTCTTCTCATTTATGTTACAACTAAAAAAAATATAATTATATTTAAGAGTATGTAGCTTTTCGAAAATTAATACATTTTTGTTAAGCAAAGGGTAACAATAGGGGGTCATTACAAGGTTTATGCATTAAATGTCTATGGTACTAGCAACAAGGGAATAGGTATCTGATAGCTATTCTACATTATTCCTTTTGTAATTCTATCTTTTCAATACACATTTTACAACTACACAACAATTTTTCACAAACGAATATTTCAGAGCATAAAAAAGTAATGAAGGCAACTTTCCAGCACAATAAAATATCGTTATAAGACATTGGTTTGGATATAACAAAATGTGCTTTATATATAGCCCGGGTGATGACAGCCGCAACATAACATGAATCAACGACGGTTTAATATGAATCAAAACGCTAATACTAATAATATATTATCCCATTTTAATATCACATGGAGTGACATTATTTTTTCTTGACAAAGTATTTCACGACACGTCATTGGCGAGTGTGCGAAATTAAACAGACTTATAGATCACCCACTTCAGTATATTGCTTTTTAAATGTTTAGACTTAACGCCAACGTCGCATAATTTATAGGCAATCAAATTCCAAGCCAGAAACAATCCACTATTTTTATCTGCATTAAATTTTGCTTTTTATTGTTATGTTTTTGTATACGTATATAAAACTATATTTTTAAACACCCAAGATTATTTATTTGTTATCGACTTTTGTAACACTAACAATCTTACGATCTAAAAACCGTAGGTTGTGAGTATGGCCGCATTCACCAGAAAACATCGCTAAGTCATCGATCACGTGACCGATTACCAGTTTCGATGCATTCATTCTGCTGAACGCATATTTTTATAGTCAGTGTTCTGTGATGTCTTTATGTTGTTTTGGGTTTTATTTAGGTTACCTACTTTAATGTTTGTTTTGGTTTTTTTAAATGAAAACCGAAAACTACCTGTGTCAACACAAGCACTGAGCATATAAGAAGCATATAAATCACAAAGAATTTCTATTAAAATAAAAAACTATTAAAATTCAATTCAAATTTGACAAACAACAGTAAAACTAATCACTACGGGGATTACGATAAATATTGATGACAGAGCTACACGATCAATAAATCGCTGATATTAATCGAAAATGAAATGCGATGGAAAAAATGGCGTCCAATTGTTGTCAATCGCTGTCAGTCATCGCATTTTTGTGTGCATTCAGAAGAAAATTCGCAATCGATGACTCATCGATGTGTTCTGGTGAATGCGGCCTATGACATATTTATGAAAAAAGTGACAATCAGATATACTGTGTTACTCATTGAGATCAATTGTTACATCTTTTTTCTTTTTATTATACTTCTCTATGCCTATTGATCAATAAAAGTAAAGAGGTTTCATATAAAAACCTCATACTATACCATACATTCATCGTGCGTATTGCTAGATCAATCACAGAAGCGGCTTTGAATAATCCACAACTCACTCATAAATCATAATGCGATACCTCACACTACACACAGTTTTATTGAGGCAACTATTGATTGCAATTTGAGCCTTACAGCGAACGGCGTATGATCATTGAATGCAAAGTTTCATATGCTGCGGCTGTAAAACATTACTAATTGACGTCACTGCTGGACTGAGGCACTGATGCGTTCCCAACACGGATGTATTTACGACTGTTGCATTCTATATTTTTCATAAAGGCATTAATGTGTGATGCGCGAATTGATATATGACGAGGAGAGCGTCGGAATTGTTAAGGCGCGTTTAGCAACTCCAGTTACTGGCTGGTCCTTTGTAATTTTTTATTTATTTTATTTATAAAATTTGTAATGGTAAATATGGTTCAGTTGTATTTGCTTTACATTTATACCAACGTATTTGTTCATCAGCTCTACTATATACTACAAATTAACAATATAATTGTAACCAATATACGTTACAAAGTTAACACCGCCTTATAAAACATTTAATGATGTGTTTTATTTCGAAGTTCTAGCAAAGAGGGGAATCGCCTGAAATTCCTGAATAAAAACGATAACACAATTTAGTACTTACATCGCGCCCGTAAACATAATCGAATCATTATTTTTTCGTGTTTTGTAAAGATTATGTGCATATTTTTAATAACAGTTCATTTGCAAAAATAAAGCAAATAATATGGATGCCAAATTCATGCTCGACAACGATAAATAAAAAAAACGCATTTAATTCAACTTTACAAATTAACACAACAGCCTGCCAGTTTAATATTTTTTTAATTAAAAAGTCAGAGCTTTATGTCCTAGCAATATTTTATTCGTTTAATTCCAGCGTGTCTAAACGGGGCATGAACAGATATCTCGAGTGTTATGGATTGCACAGCACACTGTGAAGTACTGCTTTTTGATCACCGCGCCCAGCCTTGAGGGCTTTGAACCCTTATTTATCTCCAGGCCTTTGTCCTTAGCCAACTGCTGAGCTGCTTAATGTAGTGACAAATCAACGAAACAGGAGGAGGAAACTTTATATTGTTTAAAGGCGACAATATTCTTACAATGTGTAAATTTTGTCAAGTTCGAAAAAGAAATGTTTTTTGCCCTTTGGTTCAATAAGGATATAAATTCAAGACGACAGTCTTTTTTGGTGATTGTATTTCAGATTGCATACGCATTTTTGCCTTTTTCATAACTTGTGACGATACACTAATTTGAAATGACGTCATACGTAGGTAAGTTTTATAATAAATTGTGACGTAGCAGGCTCCCACACCATAATTTAATTCGCATTATCTCAGTAGTATTTTGTGATTTCGACAAAGCAAACATACATTTCTGATATTTTGTGAATTTATTTACTCTGTGATTTGTATTGGAAAAGAAAAGTATTTATTTTTACTATTTTCCACGCAATTTTTATGTATTTATCTCCATAAGAACCTTCCTTGTGCCTGAAAATATGAAAAAAGTAGCCGAATCGGTCCACCCGTTGTCGAGTTTTGCGCTTAGCAATCCATTTTTATTTATATCAGTTCGCACCCTAATTCGCGTACAGAAAAAAAAGTCTCAAATCTTTGTTTTAATATTTAGTTAAAATTACTACATATACGCTTATACGTAATATGCCTGTACACCTCTTAACCTTTCGGGGAGTGCAAATCATTACGTGACAAACATTTGACGGCATGAATTTTTAATTAAGGTGGTACCATGGAAACAACAAAAAAATATAAAGTAAAAAGTCTGGAGCCTCGTAACTCCTCACTGCGCTGTGATAACTTTCGGAAGTTCAAGACAGAACTTGCCTAAAATCGCGTGTTGCGGTAAAACTTGGCAACGTTTGCAATAAGTTACGGGAAAGTTTGCAAATAGCCAGAACAGTGCCCCGGAGACAGCTCAGCTAAGTAGGTACGGGGTTGCCATAGCAAATATAAATATTTAATGAAAAATGCTATAACTGTACTACAAAAGGGATATCTTAAGAGGGTTTATTAAAACTAAAGTAACTAACTAATTTTTATTATAATTGAAAATGTTTTTAAAGATGAGAACAAAACGTTATCCTACAACTCCGTAGGATAACATTTAGTTTTTTTTCTCATTTGTATTTTCGTGTGAAATATATAATATACTCGTACAGTTAAGATTTTTTTGAGATCACATTAAAATTAATTTGAGGTTATTAAACGTGGACAATTTATAAAACCAAATTTAAAAGCACAACCATATGTGATGTCATCTCACAGAACTATCATCCTAAAGTCTTCTGGTAGAGGATGCCACAAGCCTTTTCGCCGCTACTGTACCTACACAATTTATACAGGATTATTTTTAAGCAATAGGCGAATTTGTGCTTGTTCAGTCAAACCAATTAAACAACTTTTACTATGGGACCAACCTTGAAATTATGAAAAAAATCAGCTGTTCAATACATTTAGGTTCAGTGAATGTTGAAAATTAGTATGGCACAGCTGATTTTCTCTTCGCGATTTCAAGTTGGTCCCATAGTAAAAATTGTTCAGTTTGTTTGTCTGAACAAGCACAAAAATATGGCTCCTGCTTAAAAAGTAATCCTGTATACATTAGGATTAAATAAAAAATGGGAAAAAAAATATTTTATTGTGCTGTGCATACTTAAAACCATTAATTTTTATCGGTCATCATCATTATTATCCCAGCTCATATACGTCCGCACCGAGGGCCTCGAGTCTATCCTATGTTAGGGTGTTTAGGCCTTAGTCAATCACGCTGGCCCAGTGCGGATTGGTCGACTTCACATACATCGTTTAATTTCGTCGCGGATGTATGCAGTTTGCCTCACGATGTTTTCCTTCAGCGTAGGAGCGTCAGACAAATGTATATATGAAATTCGAATAACGAAAAATACATTGGTACATGGCGGTCTCGAATCCCGAACCTCCCGATTGGAAGGCAAGTGACGAGTCCAGAGCGCTACCGACGCTCCAATTTTAATTTAATCAGTATCTGACAATAAATAAATACAGTTTCTGAAACATGATAGGTGGTAGGTACCAACTTTTTCTTGCCGATGAATCGTCACAAGGAAAATGTTGAACGCATCATTCAGCAGGCAGTATAAGCAACAGGATGGTCCCAGCTTATTTGCATTTACAAGGGCCAAGTAATTGCGCTGCGCTTCGGGGAGAACTTTAATTAAACTTAAGTGCCTTAAACTGTACTAGACACCTACAGAACACTAAAGTACTTAATAAGAAAAGTTTGTAATATCACCAGCTGGATGGAAAGGACCACATCTGCTAGACATTTTCTAGTCAAGTTTCTAGACTAGACAAGCACTACACGTTATGGGTGTATGCTTAATTTTAGGCGGTGTAGCGTGAAGCCAGTTAGCTGTATTAAACATCTCCATATTCTCCATGTTTTACAATTGTGCTATAATACAGAATAATGGTAATAGCAGCATGATGAGGGCTGCTCAGATATATGGTTTTTAGCGTATGCGAGGCTGGGCGTGAAGGCATCCTAAGATGCTATGAATAGGGGTGGACGAAGACAGCGCACCTTACGCTGGAACTCTGCTCAGAGCATAGGCAACCCAGCGCACTGTCCTCTTTGCCAGTGTCAGCGTATACCTCTCGCTGCTAACCCTCGTCAAAGCAATGGTAAACAGAAAGGCATGATGGAAGGTAGCAGCCACCTTCTGCGAGGAAGTACCCGCACAGAAGGAGACCGCTGAGAGGTTTCGCGAGGATGATCTCGATGCGGACTAGACTAGTCCCACCGCCGACAACGGCTAGGAGGAGGCGGAACAATGCCGTCCACTGGCTGCCAGATAAGTCGCGGAGTGGGGCACAGGCCCCACGCACACAGTCCCCGAAGGTATTTCGAAGGTACTCTCTACCCTGAAGAGAGGCCCGGCTTGGCGGGGCAGTATCACTCTCGATACACAAAGTGTTTGAAGTACCCTAAGCTGTGTGTGCGTCGAGAGGCCAACGACGGTAGAGTCCCACATAACCCGACTCCCCTGCGGTAGATAGAATATCTCTTGACCCGGTTTAAAGAAGGTACCTTATGCGAGGCTTAGTCTGTTTCCACGCCTTTTGATCAATCGTTCACTGATCAACGGACACCAATCGATAAACAGTTATTCAAATACCGATTAATTCTATTGTTCGACGTCAATTCAATTGGTGTGGTTTATTTTTTTATACAAATACGTTGGCAAACAAGCATACTACCCATGCACCTTATGGTAAGTGGTAATAGTCACCCATAGTAAATGTGGTTCTTGTGAAATTTGCAGCAAATCTGCAACCCCCACAAGAACCACAGAGTACGTTGCCAACTTGTGACATAATATGTAAAGTCCCTTTAAACTGGAACACAGCAATGCAAGCACTGCTGCTTTGTGGCAGAAATAGTTAAGCCGGCATTACCTACCCAAGCAGGCGACCCTTTTTTTTTCGGGGGGAATCCTCATGGATACCCTGCACTGGGGGGTACAGGGTTATGTTGGACTCCGGCGAGAAGGTGACTCGCCGACCTACCAACTAAACCACCCCGGGGTTCAGCAGCTCGCCAAGTAGGCGGGGAAGGGGGAATTGCACGCTGGTGCATTTATCCCCGTCATACCCCGCCCGGCGTTCGCCCGCAGGCACACCGCTTTCTGTTCGTCAGAGGCATGGGGGGTCCGGAACACCTCACAGAGTACCCCCAACGTCGCAGGAACCTGTGCAATGTAGGCAGCCGTCACCCCACGGACGACTACCCCCAGGCTTCCACTAGGGTAGCGAAGTCTGGTGGAACCACCTTCTCCGTCGCCCTGTCCTCCGATGCCTCCTCTCATCTGCGAGAGGATCCTCCTCCCTCCTGCGTTCGGCTTTCTCCTTCTGCGCGACAACTGATTCGCAGAAGTCGACTATCGCCTGCCACGATCGTCTGTGGGCATGCATCTCCCTGATGACGGATGGGAGAGCTACATCGTCGCCTATTACCGCCCGCAGAAGCTCCCTCTCCTCGGTCCAGGCGGGGCAATCGCACAGTGTGTGCAGTACAGTGTCATCTGCAATCCCGCAAGCGTTTTAGATCGGGCTCACTTCTCTCCCGGCGATTTGGTACAGGTACTTATCGAAGCAGCCGTGGCCGGACAATACCTGCACCAGACGGTAGGTAAGTGAGCCCGACCTTCGCTCTACCCATTCTTTCAGCACCGGCTGAATTGCCGTGATGGTCCAGTGGCCAGCCGTTGGATTGCGCAAGTACTCCCTCCATTTCTCTACAATAGCACTATGGGCATCGTTCCGCCATCGCGCGATTTCTACGGGGCAAAGCCTCTGCCCATTGTCGCGTGCCTCACACCTCCGCTCATACACAGAGGCTAACACCTCTGCCTCCAGCTCCCACGGGGGGGTGCCGGCAATCGCGCACGCTGCTTCGAAGGAGATTGTGCGATATCCCCGGATCATACGTATCGCAACGATACGCTGTGGGCGCCTCAGAAGGGGTCTAATGCGTCTATTGAGGGCGTGTGCCCAAACAGGAGCACCATATAACGCTATGGAGGCTACCACCCCCGCAAAAAGCTTGCGACATGTGGCCCCCGGTCCACCGACGTTGGGAAGTAGTCGGCCGAGAGCTGATGCCGCACCGACCAATCTTGGGCCCATCCGCCTAAAGTGTTGGGTGAATGTCCACTCGCTGTCCAATATGAGACCCAGATAATTGAGCTGGGCCTCGATCTTAATATTGATTCCCTCGACTACGATCTGAGCGTCAGGGGGAGGGCGCATCCTCGGTCGATGAAAACAGACGTCCTCTGTCTTCTCCAAGGCCACTTGGATATCCAGAGCTCTGATCCGCTCCAATACGTGAGCGGTGCCGACTGTTGCTAGTAAGGCAGTTTCCCTGTACGTGTCACCACGCGCGATGACTAAGGTATCAGCCCGCCTAAAAGAGCACCTCTGAGCACCCAGTCGTACCCAATATTCCACAGTAGTGGACCCAACACGGAGCCTTGAGGAACCCCCCTGCTCATTGCTCGCCTCCCGATTCGACCGTCGCGACCTTCATACACCACAACACGCTCCCGCAGATAGTCAGCGATTACTTTCTGTATGTATTGTAACACCGTTTTTTCTTAAAATTGCATAAAACACTAATTTTGCAAAAACACTTTGGTTTCACTGTAGTTTTAACACAAATTTCACAACTAAAATCACAATTACATTAACTTTGTCAATTAATTTCACAATATCAATGTCAAGTGTCAACGTCAACGTCGTTTCACGTCACGTCAGTGACATTTGCAATTATCTTTGGTCATTATTCACTTTTTGCATAAACAAAATAAATCTCGCGTTTATCCTGGCCTTATTTACAAAGATAGTTTTTTTTCGCCCAAAATCCCGTGCTTCCATTTAGGTGGGTTGATTTTCTCAAAATTCGGAATTTGACATTTAGACCGTTTGTTTCGATCATTTCTATAGACATATTTTAATAAAATACAAATAAGCTTATAGATCATATAATTATAGTTTCGCGCTAGATTTTGTCACCTTATTGGTGAATGTTGTTTTTTATTACAATCTTTAACATACCATATTAATGGATTTACGTAGATTTGAGGTGCATGCGTGTTAAATATTCTTTATTTACACACGTTTATATTTAAAGCTTCATTTTTTATATAATACAAATAAATAAACTTATAAAAAAAAAAAAATAACGTTAGGCGTAATTGGGTACAGAGTTTATCACGAATGAATAGTTTTTAAGTACCTAATTGATTCTATTTATGATAATTCTGTTTGATTGGTTAGGGGGTTGAGGCTGACGGGGCGTCAGACGAATTCCCTACGTGAATTCTATCGTGGTTGGGGGGATACTGTAACACCGTTTTTTCTTAAAATTGCATAAAACACTAATTTTGCAAAAACACTTTGGTTTCACTGTAGTTTTAACACAAATTTCACAACTAAAATCACAATTACATTAACTTTGTCAATTAATTTCACAATATCAATGTCAAGTGTCAACGTCAACGTCGTTTCACGTCACGTCAGTGACATTTGCAATTATCTTTGGTCATTATTCACTTTTTGCATAAACAAAATAAATCTCGCGTTTATCCTGGCCTTATTTACAAAGATAGTTTTTTTTCGCCCAAAATCCCGTGCTTCCATTTAGGTGGGTTGATTTTCTCAAAATTCGGAATTTGACATTTAGACCGTTTGTTTCGATCATTTCTATAGACATATTTTAATAAAATACAAATAAGCTTATAGATCATATAATTATAGTTTCGTCGAATAGAATTTGGGAAGCATTCACAGTTTGTTTATGGTTAATTTTTTCATTACGTTTCGTTTTTCAACCAAGCTTATAACTTGGGCTGGAAATACTTATAGCATATTGTAGAATTCCGATAGATCCGTACGTTGACTTGACACATCATGACACACATGCTATGAAATGAATTTGGTTTTAGGGAAGGTTCCGTCGCCAATACGACGCTTAACATTCGGTGAACGGACCTCGATTCTAGTATGCGCGTAGATGGAACGCGCCCATTTTTCACCTTAGTCTTTGAACGCGTCTATCGTCTATGTTATGATTTGTCTGTGAGACATCGACTGAAGAAATTTGTTATTGATTCGAAGATCATAAAGTATTTAAATTAATTTCAGCGAAGAAAATCCATAGGTATTTCTCTCGTTTTCCGTGTGAATTTAATTTGAAAAGAATTTACAAAATTCAGTTCTTTTTGTTTTCAGCTTGAAGAGTAAAGCTAAGAAAAAAAATACTATATTTACTCGCCGGCACGCGATTCATTAAATTAAATGGATTTATTGTATCAATAAGTGCAAAAAATCAATAAGGTATCTAATTAACTTATTATATTTCATGATTTAAAGCAGATTTTGTTAATTTTATTTTTATTTGTGGGTAAATTGATTATTAAATCAAACATATTACATTCCCAAAATTCGCCTTTTTCATCCCCTATTTCATTAAAAAACCTTGATAGTAAACGGCATCTTAGTGGGATTAAGGCATATATTGAGTAACACTTGCGAATTTCATGTTAAATTCTAAATTTTCACAATATTAAGTTTCACATCCTTCTTTGGCAAATAACTCACAAATTAAGCTGTTTTCTTTTTATTAATAGCAGTAATTATACACAAAATAGGTGCTCTCCCCTCCATATGTCCTTTTTATTAACTACCCAATAAGAAACTTTGACAATTCATTGAAAATTATGTTTGGAATTAACTTGCAATGTTTATTACATGAAATTCAAATGTATTGACTGGGATTCCTTCAGAACTCAGTGTTAGACCCACTGACCCTAAGATTATAGGCATATTTAATTATATTTTTAACATAACACTGTGCTATGAATCTCCAGGGCAGTTCCAGGAGGCCGTAGGGCTCCGCTGCAACTAACCTACCTAATAACCTAATATCAAGGAGGAATTCTGTGGAATTACACAAATAATATTAGAAACAGAGAATAAGTTAAGAAACTGGAATATCATAGCTCTGACCCGTGATTGCAAGATTTAGCATAGAAGGTACGCTCTACTAACAACCGCTCCGGGGAAAGCTACTAATTTAAAAAAAATGAAACCTATAACTATTTGTTCGTGTACTTTATTGCCCCTCATTTTGTAGTTTTGTACCCAATTTGTACCTGATTTTTACCTGCCGAGATTGATCAAACAAACCTGAACCATCCTGCCCTTGGCTTGTATTAATTAAACATTTAGTTAAGTGCTTTGCATTGAGGGATTTTGTTAACTTCAGTAACATTATGCATAAGTGAATTACAACCATGTACCTACCAGAATAAAGCTTTTCATTTTGTATCGGACTAAAGGAATAAGTTTGTTTTTTTTTCTTTCAACTAAGATTTCCCAATATTTCAACAATTCAGCAGGAAAAAGCACTACAGTATGGCGGCACTTGGTGGTATTGTAAAGCCGCCATGATGCAGCTGAATGGGAGCGTGTTGAAGGCATTCTTGATGTCCAGGGATACCGCAATCGCCACCCCGTCCCTATTAGTGATGCCTTCAGACAGTGCCTTAACTTTCAATATGGCGTCCACCGTAGAACGGCCCTCCCTGAATCCGTATTGCTGGTCTGCCAGATCAGGACCTATCGAGCTAAGGTGTTGAGAGTCCCTTCGATATAACATAATGTCGACTAGCTAAATTGGCCAGCGAAACATAAGTCAACTCTACCGTAGATGTCGTTAGAGCTATTTGATCATCGATCGGTGATCGATTGACTGGGTGTGGTAGAAATTATCAATCGATATCGACCAATTCTTTCTATCGTCTATTTGTAAGACAGACATTTAAGTTAATAGGTACGGTTACTTGGCATCTTATGTTAAAAGTTGGCAACTTATATAAGCATCCTTATATAGGGGTTGGATTTGCAAGTCTTACGGGAACCACAAACCAGAGTAAGAACCGACAGCCTGTTTCTTTGCCAACTTAGTTGTATAAAAATCATCTACCGTCAATCGATTAAATTCATCGGCGTTGAACAACCCGTTCTGTCATTGATAGAATCGATCGATGGCTGATGTGATAGCGACTTTACGTTCAGTAATACACATATTGAGCCAATACTTGTAATAAAAATCGAATTTTATATTAAGTTACTCGACAAAATCAATAATCTTTGAAGATAATTTTGAATTTGTTGTTTAATCTTCCAATAAAAATATATGTGATAAATACGCAATTGACGCAATGTTCATCAAGCGATCATATAGAAACAATGCTCAAATGAAAAGCCTTAATTCTATTTTATATCGAGCGCTATCTAGCTGAACCCGTCCTGAATCAAGCCTGACGTATGAGCCCCGTATTTATGGGGGAGGTAGACACAAATTGAAAATTACGACTTGACGCTTTGCACGTAACGAGCTCGCAGAATTATATTTTGTTTGTATTGCGCGTTCCTAGCTTTTGTGTGTTAGTTATATGAAGGCTGTGTTATTTTACGGTGTGCCACGGAACAAGATTCAAAGGCGCTGGATGGTGCTCTACTCCTAATGAAATAAAACCATTTTTGAATATTGGTGACGCCATAATGAGAACGAGAAGTATTTGCTTATGTTTATTTATATTCAGACTAAAGAGTAATTTTCTAAATTACAAGAAAAGACATGATACACCTCAAAATGTAAAAAAAAAGAGTTGCATCGTTTTTATGCCTATGTATCTGCCTATCCTTTGCTAATAAATTCAAACAAGCAAATTGGAAAATACTTACCGGGAACTCAATAAATTAACTTGACCAATGAATTATTTAACAGCCATCATAAATATTCACAATTTACATCATTAGGTGTAAACGCGCATTCTGCCACCATACGAATAAGGTATTTGCACATAAAATGACCATTTAAGTTGTGTTAAGCTATATTCAACTTTAAGTAAAAAAAATTGTGTTCGCATTATATGTGGCACTGCAATGCCCACTTGATGCGAACTCAGACAGTTTTTTGTTTGAAGCCTTTTATATAAAATAACTGTTGTTAGCATCTAGTTGACTTCAATCAATATTTTTGAATAAAACCCATCATCATTTTATACCCCCGAAGAGGGGTGTGCGATATCTCTGAGTTAACGCAGAGGTCCAGTGATCGCCTACTGCGCAACGGGTGGTGAGTTCGATTCCCTTACGGAACAATAATTTTGTAAGGCCTACAGAAATTTGTTCCGGTCTGGGCGTATGTGCATGTGATATTCTATGTTTGTAACTGCACCCACGACACAGGAGAAAATCCTAGTGTGGGGCGACGTTTTTTTTTAAAAACTAAGAAGCGCCATCCGCTTATCGGTTTATCGACAGGGTAGATCGCGAGCAGGTAAAATTGGGAGTCTTACATCCCTAACATAAATGTACCATCTGAGAAAAACCTTTGTCAAAAGAACCAGCGATGAGAATTATTAATGAGTAGGTATATAGCAAAACTATAGTGGTAAAAAGATGTCAGTTATGAGTACAAACTACGCAGGCCAAGGTTGCACCGCCCGCCCTCCTTCAAATCGCATGCGACAGGGGAATATCAGTAAATTAATACCACACCAACATGAACATATTTAGATTTGATACTTTTCACAGGCATCTTTATGTTGTAGAGAAAGCAACGAGGAGAAGC
The DNA here is from genome assembly GCA_963935595.1 of Schoenobius gigantellus. Lineage (NCBI taxonomy): Eukaryota > Metazoa > Arthropoda > Insecta > Lepidoptera > Crambidae > Schoenobius > Schoenobius gigantellus. The sequence goes on along the minus strand of OZ012551.1, from coordinate 14,990,912 downwards.
TGCAAGACTCGGACCGTAGCATCTTAAATTTCTTTGTCGTGTGAAGCGTAAGTGCGGCCCATCTGATCTACCGTATGAACTATAAAGCCCTAAGTTGTCTTAGTAATTAGAAGATCGATCAGCATAGTATCTTCTGAGCGGGGATACAACGTCTGTCGATACGATGTCTTTGGCTGCGCTCTTCTGTGAGATGAAGATGGAGAATACCACACCAACATGAACATACTTAGATTTGATCCATAGGCATCTTTATGCTGTCGACAAAGCAAGGAGGAGAAGCTGCAAGAGTCGGACCGTAGCATCTTAAATTTCCTTGTCGTGTGAAGCGTAAGTGCGACCCATCTGGTCTACCGTATGAACTATAGAGCCCTAATGTTGTCTTAGCAATTAGAAGATTAATCAGCATCGTGTCTCCTGAGCGGAGATACAACGTCTGTCGATACGATGTCTTTGGCTGCGGTTTTCTGGGAGATAAATATGGAGATATTCACAGCAGGTAATCCCAGTATCACAGCAGGTACTTGGTCATCGTCATGTTCATTAAAGGTCGCCAAGCCCAGTGCACTCCTCTCTTATGATTAACGCCAAAGGGTTTGGTGCAGGTCCTTAAGTTAACCAATCATTAAGCTTTGTTTTGCTTGTATACCTATATTTAGTTTATATTTTTAGTTCATTGGTCTCGACGCAGTAAGCTAATGGTGTGCTAAATTGGTTTGGGATGTCACATGTGCTTGTCAGAGAGTTTCTGAATGCGAACGAAACACGTGCCTGCTCTCAGCTTGTATAAATTTCATATGTTTTATTCGCCAGTCATTTTAATTTAAAAAAATAAGCGGGTTTCGATGGCGGATTCTCCATCTAAATTGCATTAATCATAACTAATTTCTCGAATACTCTGTTTTTTATACTTAAAATAAGAAAAGTTCAAAAGCTAATAGCTATTAGTTGTTTACAAAAATTGGTAGTGGAGTCGCAGTGTGGACCTTACCTAGAGCGCCCATAAGGGCAGGGAGAACACCGGGGGGCTTTAGTGGCTAGGCCTGGCATTCTGCCGGGAGAGCCTCACACACGTTCGCCGTCTAGCCAACGGCGGGTACGGTGCGGTTACGCATTTCCTCCCGAGAAAAAAAAGGCTTACTTAAAACAAACATTAAGCTATCGAGTAGAACAGCTGAAATTGCGTAAAACACGTCAAATTAAAACTCTACAGTTTAATGTGACAAACAAAACATTTTCTTTAGTTACACGTGAGCTTTTTGTTTAAGTGATATCAATTTATTTTGAGGCATTTTTTTTTGGCTTTTTAACCAATAATATATGTATGTATATTATAAATATATTGCTAACTTACATCCAATCATAAAATGTGAGAATACCTTGCATATCGTCTGAAAAAATACAAGCATATTTTATTAGGGTAATAAAATAATTAGATAAATTTTATTAATAAAAAATTGAATATGGGAGCATCGGTGGCGCTGTGTGACTCGGCACTTGCCTTCCAATCGGGAGGTCGGGGTTCGAGACCCGCCATGTAGGTACTAATGTGCTTTTCGTTTCGAATTTCATATGTACATTTGTCTGACGCTCCTACAGTGAAGGAAAACATCGTGAGGCAACCTGCATACATCTACGAAGAAATTCAATGATATATGTGAAGTCGACCAATCCGCACTGAGCCAGCGTGGCTGACTAAGGCCTAATCACCCTAACATAGGGTAGGCTCGAACCCCTCGGTGGGGACGTATATGAGCTGTGATGATGATGATGATGAATAAAAAATGGTGAAACTTCTATACTTAAAGAAATAAAATTGCACTCGCTACCTTTTGTGCGTCACACCACTGAAAAGGCGTATGCGCGCTTGTCATACATTTATGCGCTCGAGGTATCCAGATCAAAGACTACTGTGACTTTAATTACGCACGTCCTCACCTTACCAACAAAGCGGATATATTCAAAATGCGTTGACAACATGACTGCGCTGGGCAATGTTCAAAGGGGTTTTTAGTAATGTGGTGTACCATACCTTATACTGGTTTTACGAAATTAAACTGGTCTTACCAGTAATTAATCTCGTTCTATGTCGACTTTACGAAATATATTACTCGTAATTACTTGCAATGATTTATATGCAAAAAACTTCTTCATCATTCAAAATTATACAACATTAAAATATGGAGCATTAGGCTTCGTTCGATTGAGGACTACTTCGTGAAGCTATCAACAGATATTTTGAACATACGATTCATCAGAAATACCTAGGTTATCCACTTTTTCTATTTGCAAGTAGCATTTAAATCTAGATGATTCTCAATTATTTAAAAAACATAACTGTTCCAGTATTGTTTCACTCTTAGAAAAAGATAGTTTGTACATTTGCCTTTCAACAGAACTTACTCGAACTGTAAGAAAACATTTATTTAATTTCATTTCTAACACTTATTTCGTCGAGCTATAATCCAATCAAATTAAATTTACCACAATATACGAAGACTAGCTCTCTTTATAGCTATAGTACACAAAGCCAGCCTCTAGCAAAGCGTGGGCAAACATAGGGCAGTCCTTCATAACTTCAACTAACAAACCCTTTTGTGCCCGCTGAGTTATATCCTACTGTGCACTAAACCATGTCCGGACGCGCGATATTTATAACAAGACGAGTTATGCCCGTAAGTAATGGGAGTTATGTACTAGCATTATACCATAGTAAATCCAGCTCTCGTATTTACTATTTAAATGTATTCATCTAAGCTTTCCCGGCGTCTCATGCGGAGTCTTCGCGTGAGGCGACCATGAATAATTCACCAAAGCCGCCATCTTATGCTTAAGCTCGTGCGTTTATCAAAACGGCGTACGTAACGACTACCCGCTTACCACTTATTTAAACTGGCATTTTGTTACTTCGATTCGCGTAGAATTTTAAACATGTGCTATTCGTTGGTGTTAATTATTCAGATTTAATTTGTAACTTTTTTCATACATAGATGTAAAATGGTAAAATATTTACTTTGTGTCCTTAGCCACAAACGTTTTATGAAATTGATCAAGAAATAAGAATTCGGCTCTCCCGTAGCAAACCATAAATTGGTAAAACATTGCTACTTGAACATATCTAACATGAATAATTTGTCTTTCTTTAGGACTTCATCAATAGCTTGGTAGACAGATACCTAGTATTCAGATTTCGAGATTGTTACAAATATTTTTTTTGCAGTCGCTTCTAATTTGGTTACGTAAACATCATAAATGACAGGAAGATTAGAAGGAAATTAAAAAAAAGGTAGGCACTCTGAATGTTGGAGATATAGGTTCGAATCCTGTCCGAGCTGATTTTTTTAATATTTATCCTCATTTACATCAACATGAAGATAAATGAACTCAATCAACATATTATCGAGAACCATAGCAAATTACAGTGTTTTCATTGTTAAAATACTATTTTTATATTTAAACTTTAAAAATAAATAAATATATTTAAACTTTATACAAAGTGGAGACGTAAATATAAAAATAAATTAAAAATGGTCATTCAGCAAAGGCAGTACTTAAAAATAGTAATTTAAAATAAAGAAAAATGACAAGATATGTAAATCTTAATCTTTTATTTTCAAACAAACAAAAGAACGTAATCATCATTTCATACAAGAGAGGCCCATTGTTGGACATAGTCCTTCAGGGATATACAAACCGATCGCTCCTGCGCCTCCCATATCTAGCGGCTTCCCGCAACCTATACAGGATCGTCCTTATGGGGGGCCTACCAATACTGCGTCTTCCGATGTGTCTTGCCCACTACCACTTAAAGTTTGGAATTCTTTGGACTATGTCGCTAAGTATAGTTTTTCTACGGATCTCATCATTTCTGATGCGATCTGAATTTGAAATGAAAGAAAATTGACTTGAAGTGCAAATCTTAATCTTTGATTTTCATACAAACAAAATAACAGAAAATGGTAACAAAATAAACACACCAATTATAAAGTGTTTCTTTGTCCTGAAAGGTAATAACGGTAAAGATGCAGTCTCTACTAACGATAATAGTGATGTGAACATTTTATAGGAATCAACAAAAACTTTACAGTTCACGGCAAATAGAAAGTGGCCGAAGCCATCTGTTTACACAGAGTTACAGATACAGGGTCATTAGTTTACCTAGGTGATAGCCTTGGAAGTTATACATCGTATATAAAATATTATAATTAAAAAATAGTGTCCTGTTTCTAAATGGTTAAGTATTTTTATTTGATTTTTGGTACACATCAAGCTTTGGAAGTCATTAGGTCTACACAAATGAATTTCGTGCCGTATGGACGACTTCCGTATTAAATTACTCGTATAACATTATTCGCATACCGTTCCGCTGGAACTTTTTGGCTATTTATCATGGCGTTATCGATATTCTATTGCCCTAGACTCCATTATTAACCTTAAGGGAATATTGATAGCAAAAGTTATGCTCATAACTGAGCTTAATGTCTCATAGTTTAAATTGGATATTTGAAATAGGCCGAAATAAATTCAACTGTTATTAGGTATAGAATCTATGCACAAATTTAATTAATTTAGAACACTTTTGGTCCATCATCATTTTACTCCGTAACGTACCACTGCTGAACACTCCTACAGTCGGTACGACATCTACGACATCAAGAGTTCGGCGATATCTATTTTTCTGCACGAACTTTAAATTCAACGTATGCTCGATAACATAAAATAGATAATCATAGTAATGCTAACACGGTAATTTTATTCACAGAATATCTTAATTTTCTTAGCATCTAACTTAAACTTGTTTCAGATCCTAAGAACACAGATAAAGTGGCTTCATGAACTATTTAGCTATATTTTGTAAAGGAAGAGAAGAATAGAGTGCCTAAATAAGACCTTGTTATCGAATTTTGTTTGCCAGAAGAAGAGTCGAGTTACTAAATACTCTGAAACTGCACAACAAAAAACTTAAGATTTACCATCAGGTAAGTAGTCTACAAATGTATGTACTACTTACTCGTACCTTCATTTTTATTAAATGAGTTTTAAACACTAACCATGCATTTGATTCGTATATCCCAGACAAGGAGCCGTGTTTGTAATGACTGTAAATATTGACGGATCTGCCTGTGGAAGACATAAAATGCAATGCCTTTGTCAAATTGTCACAAAATGTGATTGTTAATGTACTGCAGTGTAAAGATATTAAATGGAAAAGTATTTATTTATTTATTTCTTATGTACATAATTTTGGTACAAATAATATCAAAGTTATGAGGAGGAATGGTACAAAATGGTGTGATAATACCATTGAAGTCAGAACAAGGTGTTCTGTTATGAGAGGTTCACAAGTTCTGAAAGTATGTGATGAGGTAGGAGGTGATAGAGATTATATGATGAAGTAAGGAATCATTAAGGCTCTCATCTACCTACGCTGCCGAATAGGTAACCATTTTAATCCTCTGCCTCTGACGTGGTATTTTTGTTTTCATTCTGCTGACAAGTAGTCTAACAGACGAAAATTTACAACGTAATTATTTTGAAAATTATGAGTTAAACAGGTTTGTTTTCATATTCATATCAATTATATATATCACATCGTATTATTAGGAGGATCGTTTTATTAATAATTATTAATAAAACTCATTTTAAATCAAAATATGCAACTTTTATTGATACCAATTATTTTAGGAACATTAAGCAAAGTCGTCTATAAAAAGCGTTGAAAATAAAACAATTTTACAAAATCAACAAAATTAACTTAACATTTTACTTCGTTACACACAAGAGTATTAAAAAGCAAAATAAAAACAAAAATAGTTAGAGTAATTTTTACGACAATCAGTGTTAAATTTCACCATTGCAGTCTTCTTAAATTTGGACTGCGCACTGCAGGCAGTTTGGTTTTGGGCAACTACAACAAGCAAATATTGTGTGTCATTTGAATTTATTGGGACAAACGTGACACAGTTTCCTCGAAGATGATGGTTAAGGGTCATTTGGTGGAGGAACTAACATATCATGACCTAAGATACTTGACGTAATGTTAAGCGCAACTTTGATGCAATTGGCTTTTCATAGTCAGAAAACTGCATCTGGTGAGCATTCTGTAGTGGTAAAGATAAGACATTATGTGCTGGTGTGCGCGACGTTCTTCAAAATTTCGGTTTTTGACCATAAGAATACATTTTGCCACGATAACAATCACGACTGGAAATCGGCGATTCTATTACTGTTTCATTTATACATTCTACTTACTGAATATCATCTAAGCTTTCGCCATCTTCTTCACCAGGCGAAATTTCAGTGTTTTCATGTATTTCTCCTTCAATAACAAAATTTTAATCGGATACTTCGTCGTCATAATCACTAAATTCATGTTCTACATCCTTTAGGCACTGCTGAATTTGTTCATCATTTTATATATTTACTGATGTTCTAGAGGCTGTTCTTTTCCTCGAAGGTCGTTGTTGTGCCATGTTTTTTGCAAACTATAAACAAAACTGACATATTAATATACAACTGTTATTATTTTACTGAGGTGACGACTAAAATACAATATATTATTACTGATGACACGTCTATCAAATACATCACTTATTATTGACCGTACGTCCTATAGACACCTCACAACCAAAGTGCAGACAGGGGAGTGGGCTCACACAGGAAAGTACCTACTGAGCGAGACAAAACGATAAGCCGCCAATAGGTGGAGTGGTAACAGCACATAAGACTTGTGGTGTCTGTTAGACGGAACGTCAGTTGCAGAGGGTTAAGCGCATTTGGAACGGTCATATTTCCTTAAATTAAAGACGAATCGGATGCAGTTATTTAGAAGTCAGTCAAGTATGTTCAGTAGATCTGCACATGATCTCAAAATAGCACACACCACCCTAGTCTATTAGAGGAAAAATTTAAGACTGTACAGTACAATCATTTTTTTATGTCAGTAGGCAGAAAGTACTTCAGTCTGTAGAGAGATCTTAGAGTTCCGGTAACCCTTTGACAGACTTTCATTACCTGAGATTGCCAGTTGAGCGTTGAATCTACTTGCAACCCCAAGTCCTTGACACCGTTGCTCAAAGGGATAACTTCACAATAAAAATTTACAGAAGGTCTGATGCTCCAGTCTAGATATGAACCTGGAACTGCCCACCATTATCGCCTGACATTTACTGGTAGTTGGGTTAACGCGAACTCCAAATCGCGCGGACTAATCCTTAATACTTCCGAGATCTTGATGATTATAGCAATGGCATCATTTGTACTATCAACAATTGCTTGGGTATGAAGTTGCAAATCGTCAGCATACATAAAAACTGAATGAACTGAAAAAATATGTGGAGATAAAATGCCACCTTAAGTAACTCCAGCGTCAATATTACGCCATGAGGAAGACAACTCTTTCGAAAATACTGACTGCAGTCGTCCCCAAAGATATGAAGAGAACCACTCAGTCACCTTAGATGAGACCTTAAGATGAGATAACATTGATAACAAAATATCATGATGGACAGTGTTAAACGCATTCGTAAAGTCAACAAGAATGAGTAAATTAATCTTCCTATCATCAATTCCATCCATAATGTCCCCGGTCACCTTGAAGAGAGCAGAAGTATATTTAGATACAAGTTGATTACATTATATGACAACATCTTAATTAAAAAAACATACTATCTTCCCATTTTCCGTTATAAATCACAGTATATGTTTTTTTACATAGGACAGGGAAGCTCTTAGCCTTCATCTCACCTGATGGTCAGTGATGATAAGGCCGAAGGTTGAAGCGAGCTTCACCTGGATTCCTCAACAACTGAGGAACTGTCTATCTTACCTCTAATTGTCGGGACACAACAATGCTATTAACATTATTATTATGGCGACGAACTTAGGTAAGACGGTGTTAGCTATCCAGGCGGGCTACCAACCAAACCGAGCAGAAAAGTTCTGCTCCCAAGCGGACTCAAACCCCGGACATCCCGATTAACACCTGGCGGTCTCAACCACTAGATCACGGAGACGGTAAGCATTATGTATTTTTATTATAAAACAAAACCAAGAAAATTTAACCCTTTTTGTACAAACTATAAAAAATGCATAAGTACCTACGAGTATAATAGATACTAAGGTGATGACCAAATTCGTAGCTCAGTTAATCCCTCTAATTGCGTAACCCAAACCTATAAGGATAGTTTTTAATTTCGATAGTTAATTTGAATCTATCGCGGCTTTATAAAAGGCAGTCAACCCAATGTCTTGTATTGACAGTAAAACCTTATCGCAGTAAACCCCTTACCATGAACGACTAAAACAGTGAGAAGGAGATAGTGCTAAATGCTTGAATATCGGTGTCTCTGTTTCAATATCATCTTAACCTTACTCTGAGTGATTTAAGTATAAGTTTAATAATAAAACAGTATCGTTGAAAATGATGTATTAGTGACACTGTCTGTTTTCAAGGTCCGCTTGGTTTTCTTGAAATAAATTTAGTTCACTGTTTGCATGAGTAATGAATAGAGTTATTAGAGACTAATTGTATACGGCATAAAACCATTCAATTAAATTCATCAATTAATTCATTCAATTGATCAAATTACCACCACGAGATAAAGGTGTTTTAAAAAATATATAATTTGTATCTAATGTTTTTTTTTTTTTTTTTTTTTTTTTTTTTTTTTATGGATGGCCCGGCAAATGACCTCCTCCCGCCTGATGTTAAGCGGTGAAAGAGGCCCAAATGAGTTGACAGATAGAGTAGGGACGACATCCACTCTCCTACCTGCCCGCCCCTTGCCGGCCCAAAAGATGCTTTTTCACGCCTCTTTTGAAGGAACCCATGTTGTAGGATGGAGGAAACACGTGCGCAGGTAGAGAATTCCAAGTGTGGGATGAACGACAGAAGAAGGAATCTTGGAATTTCTTGGTACGGTGTGAAAAGGAGGACACAGTGTACGGATGACTCCGAAGGCCCTTACGCGTGTTTCTGTTAAGGAATGGAGAGGGAGGGATAAGGTTAAAGAGCTCCTCAGAGCATTCCCCATGGAACATTCGGTAAAAGGCGCTAAGAGAGGCGATGTCACGACGAAGTTGTAGAGGCTCGAGGGTGTTAGTTGCCTCTACATCGCCAATTATGCGAATAGCGCGACGCTGCAATCTGTCCAGAGCATCGAGGAGGTACTGAGCGGAGCCGTCCCAAAGGTGCGAGCAATATTCCACGCAAGACCTAACCTGAGTTTTATACAACAAGCATAGTTGGTCCGGCGCAAAATACCTACGCACCTTGTTCAGGACACCGAGTTTCCGTGAGGCAGTAGTTATAACGGATTCGATGTAGTCTCTGGGGTTCAGATCGCAGCGAATGTTCATTCCGAGCAAGGTGATGTTGCTCTGTGTGTGAAGGGTTGTGCCCTGAAGAGAAGGAAGGGGGAGGAAGGGCGACCTTTTTATTATTATGTATTCTATAACGTATTAAAAATATTTGTCACGAACGAAAGAATATACAAAAGTATTTTTTTATAGCGGGCCCAGCAAATGACTCCATTCCACCTGATAGTAAGTGGAAGTGCGGTCCAAATGCGAAGATAGCTAGTGCAGGGGAGAGAATACACGCTGCACTAGCCACTCTCACCTTGCCGACCTGCAAGGTGCTTCTTCACTACTGTTTTAAAAGACCCGGCATTGTAAGAGGGACAGAACACGTATACTGGCAGTGAAACCCATTTTTTTTAATGTGCGACAAAGAAATGAGTTACCAAATTTCTATGTTATGTTTCTATAGGAACAATTTTATAGCTTGTCGGCCTCTTACTGTAGTTTCTTATATTGTACTGATTCCATAAAATATATCTCAAAATAATGCCCAAATATCATAGAAGCGCAAAGAATTTCTTCTTGAAAAAGCTTCAAGCCAGCACGGAAATAAATAAGAGAGTGACACAAGCCTCTAGAAAACACCAGTAAAAAGACGAACTAGACAGGTAAATGAATGCCATGACGTAAGCTAAGCTGGACGAACGTTATCTGTTTAGTGAATCGGCGAGCGATCCCATGATCACGGAGAGTCGTTTGAATATTGAAATTAGTTCAGCTGAACCACGTCTGGCGTCTAGCTGCAGGCCGAATCCATTACAATATTAATTGAACACACAGATAGCACACGGGGCGTATGATAAGTTTTTATGCTAACGTCTTGACTCGAAAGCCAACACACGTTTACTTCTACCTAACCTGACGTCTAGTTCTAGACGCTCGCTCATCTCTTGCATGCTTCTTCATTTTAAAATGGTGCTATTTAGGCTTGCCCTGTTTGTTAGGTCAAACGTAATTAAAAAAATTTACCGCCTTCTTGTTGACCGATTGCTGATCTGAAACTTGGTTCAAACTTTCGTTCTGATGACAAAACAATTATGTATGTTTAGTATCACGGTAAATTCAAGATGGTCGCCACAACAATATGGCGCATTACATTTTTTCAACCCCTCAATATGGATATCTAATGAAAGGTAGTACATCATAAGAAAATCAAATTCAAAATAGTCATCATCACAAAATAGCGCGTTTAATTTCATATGCGTTTCAATAAGAAAATAAATGTAATGAAAAAAATAAAATAGGTAAAATTTGTTTTCCTGATAAGAAAGATAATAATGAGGTAGACAATGTACTAAAAAATAATGAGGTAAGTCCTAGACACCAGTCATTACAAATACTATTTATACTTCGCCCGATCAACCTAAAAGGCCCGGCCAGCTAAAATCGGGTCTTACCTAAGGCCTGTGGGAATATTGAAATTAGCCTACAAAAAACCTACGGCTTTGCTTCGATCGTCTTTGAATGAGTATGCTTTGAAAATTATGTTTAAAAATATAACTGATGAGTGTTTTTACAACTATTTTTAAACATACTATAAAAACTTTTTATAAAATGTAATACCTATTTCCAAAATTTGCTCAATTTTTTACATTCATAAAATTAAGCACACAAGGTCAACATTATACAAAAACTTTGACAGACAATTAATAAACTATAAGTTTTTAGTTATTACTTAGTTAGTAAACTATGAGGTTGGATTCGCGCGTGTGTGATGTGTATGTAAATATGTATGTGCGTGTGTGTTGTGATAATGTGCACTCTATAGTTTGAGACAAAGAAAATGCAACTAAAAATATTAACTATACAGTTGTACCTATTTTAAAGCATACACATCCACAGCCACGACCTAAATCACATCAAATTAAGTCCTACCTCACATCACAATTGACGTACAAGCGGTAAGCTATCTAAACTATCTAAACAAGGTGCAATAAAATGAATTCACACGGTCAATAAATGCTAACAAGCTAAGTGTTTCATCCGAGTGTTACACTAATAAAATTATTCCGTGAAAATTTAACTGGCCGTGGTAAATCGCAAAAGAGTTTACAAGCACGATCAACCGGAGGGAGAGCCAGTTATTGAGTGGTCTGCACAGAGTAGTCTTGCCTGTTAAATACTGCCGCAGCAGCGATGCTAGAATCAAGGTTGTTGCTGATGCAGTTTAGTACTGTATCAGCAGATGCTGATGCTAAAATTAATAAATGACATAAAAGAATCGAATTCCACTGCCCTTTTTAACCGACGACGTCAAAAAAGGAGGATTATTCTCAATTTTTTTATTATTTATTTTTCAAAATATTTTAGGAAATCATGCAATAATCATACATATTCCTGGCACGAAAATCTCACACGGTTTATCTGTGCCGGAGATTCGATGCGTATATTTTTTTGTTTTCTTTTTGATATTACGCGATTAATCTCCCAATTGAAGATCGATTTTCAAAGTTGTTTTTGTATTCGATAGAGTATACTCCTGGGGTAGTTCCATTGTTACCAAAGTCAGGATCTGATGATGGAATCCCATAAAATTCGAGGGAATCCCAATAGGCAAGTATTATAAAGTGAAACATCACAAATCATCAATATAATCTCCTAGATAGACTTAAAATTTGTAACCGACTTCAATATAGAAATGTGATGTCGATCATATGTGATGTAGAATTCACTAGAAACATCTCATTCACTGAAAATATAGCAATATTTTTTTTACAAAAAATAAACAGACATCATTACATTTCTATATTGAAGTCGATGCCAAACAATGATCTCCTAGTGAGTTATAAAATTTGGCACCGACTTCAATATAGAAATGTGATGTTGTCTATATACCTATTATTTATCACTTTTCACTATGTTTGAAAATGGTTTTTATTTTTTGTAAAAATATTTTTAGGGTTCTGTACCTCAAAAGGTGAAAACAAAATCCTGATAGGATCACTTCGTTGTCCGTCTGTCTGTCAAGATTGATTTTCTCGAGAAAGCGTAGAGATATCAAACTGAAATTTATTAAATACTCGAGTCTACGGTCTCTTTCGGCTGTGAAAAAATCAAATTTGTCACTCAATACGATCAAAAGATATTATGATGGCTTATGTTGCATATTTTTCAAAATTTTACGATTTCATAAGGGAACGAAACCCTATAGGGTAAACTTCCCGTTGACCTAGAATCATACAACTGATAAGAGGCATGCGGTCTTATAATCATCATCATCTTAACGAAAATCTGAAAACCGTAAATAACCGTAAAGTTATAGTTTGTAAGAAACCCTTGGTGCGCGAGTACAACGCGCAATTGGCCGGTTTTTGTGTGAAGGCGCAATTTCCCAGGAATACTACTCGTGCACGGCGACTGCTTTATTGCAAGAAAATAAAGTTGATAATTCCATAGGTTCTAACGTCGCTGACGCGCTGTAACCGAACGAAACGAACGAAAACGTTACTTTTTCAGGTTTTGATCCAATTTTGGAAAACTGGAGTACAACATAAAAAATGTATTTTAGCAATTTTCTAGACAATAAAATGGCACATCTGCTGATAAAACTTTTATATCATTTATTATTGTATTTTCTGATTCAGAGCCGTTTTAAAATATTGAACCGAGTGATTTTTTATTTTTTTTCTATTGAGTGAAATATTAATCATGTCTCTGTTTCTAAAAATGTTTAGTATATGAAATTATTAAACATATTATATGTTTAATAATTTCATATATGAATTTGAGGACTGTATGTTTTATATTTGTGTCGATACAGTAAATCAAAATTGCTTAAAATAGAAAAATAATAGCGCCTTAACATTTATTGTGATAAAATCATAACCCAAAAACACGAAACACAGAACAACCTGACGCATAATTTTTCAAAGCATAATTAATGTATAGCACTTTAATCACAATGAATAATATGATTTTCTCTAAGCATAAAAGGATTCGTGTGTCGTTATGTAACTTATGATGATGCAGTGGACAGTTGATGCGGCAATTTCAAAAAGCTCGAGCTTGGGATATGCGATGCGAAGTAACAGTGAACACGTTGCTTTATTATATGACCATCAAAGGTATAAAGGCGCAACGAGCAGGAACAAAAATATTTTTTTTTCAATAATATTCTTTTTATGTATTAACCTCTCTAGTCATTTCCTACTCATTAATCTTGTTTATGAAATTTATTCACGTATTTACGCAAAAAAAACTTATAATATTGCGTACCTACTCCACATTAATGGCACTAATTTTTGAAGACTGAATAAAACATAATATAATCAATTTAACTACCAGATAATTATATAATCAAATTGTATTTTCTGTAGTAAAAACACTTATATCCCAATAATTTTGCATAATACGCTTATCAAGCACATGTGTTTTAGAATGCCTGGATTGTAATAGCCATTAGAAAATAATAGCGGCATCCGGCCGTACGAATTTAGTATTACAAATCCAATTTGGCATGGCGATTCATTATACAATTAGATAATGACGGTGGTGCAGCATTTCTACACATTATTGAATTATCCTACTAAAGTCCAAATCATAATAATGTCCAAAAAATTAAAAACGCTCTAAAATAAAAATGTCAAAAAATTAAACTGAAAATTCAAAAATCATAATTTGCCTACACAAACCGAACCCCATTATCGCCTTATAAAAATTCAATGTGCAAAAAAAATATTGAGGTCGAAAATTATATAGATACAAACTGGTATCTTTTTAAACTTTTTACGTAACAAATTACACGCAGTAAGTATAATACGTAAGATTTATTTCTCATTGTCTAGTGTAGCTGTACTTAAAATATACTGTGTGTACTTTTTGAATCGCTTACTTAGTGTATATTTTATACAACTTAGCCGGCAGACTTCTTCTTGTTCTTCCACAATGGTCTCATTTATGCGCTGGAGCACAACATCATAATTATGCTGGTTACGATCTTCTTTGAGAGGTATAAGTATTTCCTAGTTTCCTTTTTTCATTGAGACAAGTATTATCAATTGTCTTTTCTGTTTTTAGGGTTCCGTAGTAAACAAGGAACCCTTATAGTTTCGCCATGTCTGTCTGTCTGTCCGCGGTTTTACTCAGAGACTATTAGTACTAGAAAGCTGTAATTTTGTATGGATATGTATATTATTCATGCCAAAAAAGTGGTAGAAAAAAATATTGAAAAATAATTTTTTTAGGGTAGCTCCCATACAAGTAAAGTAGGAGTCAATTTTTTTTCTCGACTAACCTAACGTGCGGGGTATTGTTGAATAGGTCTTTAAAATATAATGTAAAGTTCAGAACACCAGTTTTCGATTTAGGTATCCGTTTCTGAAATATTTGGTTTTAAAGTGCACATTTTTGTTAGAGGTAAGTGTCCCCCCCTCTATCTGCTCAACGGTTATATGGACACGTGAAAAAAATTACAACAGTAGTATATATAACGGAGTTTAAAGAAAAACTATCAGTGTTGAGTACTAAGTACAAACTAAAAAGTTATAGAAGACCAACTAAAAACTGTACTCGGAAAACTAAATTTCATTGAAAATTAGTACTGAATATAAATTTACGAACCACGTGAAATTAAGGAAATATAAACTCATTGCAGCTTTAATAGTAATAATAATGCCTAATTAAATAGCAACATGTTGTCAGGTGTGAGTGTGAACTCAAACTTGGCATTTGCAACTATGGAACCCTACACTGCGCGTGGCCCGACACGCACTTGGCCGGTTTTTTATATATAAAAGAGTTTATTTCATGCAGTTTATTAATGTAACTTTCCTTGTTGTCAATGTCCCAAGAAGTGATAGCCCGTACACTCAGCATAAATTTGAATCAATCAAGCGGATGATGCATCCCTTCATTGACATTCTCGCAACCCATTTATGTAACCAATAAAAGCCCTGCCCTTATAAGGTTAGTGACGCATTTTCAATCGCCTTGTTTAAAACCTGAATGGTGTAAATTAATCAGCTGGCGATTCGTTTTTGGTCGCGCAGGGCTTGTTGGTATTTCATTCTTGCCAGTAACATTACATCAAAATACCACAAGATAAATGCTTTGTTGCTAGTGAAAGAGGTAGTGAGTGCAGTATTTTATTACCGATGAAGTATTAATATAATGAAATTGTGAAGAAAATTGATGCCAAACACTTGCACGATTCTCTATATTGGTAAAATTACGTAAATTCAGTTGTATTTCGGAAAAGATTTCTATAATAAGAACCTTCCCAAAATAAAAAGTTCGCAGCTTTGCGTTTGCATTTCAATCAATATATCAATATTGACGATACGGTTAGCGCAGAGGTCAAGTGATCGCCTTGTGCGCAACGGGTCGCGGGTTCGATTCCCGTACGGGATAAATATTTTGTATGCCTACAAAAATTTGTGCCGGTCTGGGCGTATGTGCATGTGATATTCTATGTTTGTAACTGCATCCACGACACAGGAGAAAATCCTAGTGTGGGGCGACGTTTTTTTTTTTAAATAATATCAGTAAGACAATTCACAAAACAGAATTATGTTGAGGAAGAGGTAAAGTTAAAAGCGCACTCAATTAATTAAATCAAGCAGAGTTTATAGGTAGTAATCTAAATACATCTGTACTGGCAATGAAATGTTTGACCGGATATAACAATTTATTAAATAACTTTTTGCCTTGATAACTTTTGAAAGCAAGTAATTTGCAGTGCTTATTTTATTGCTAAAGTTTAGCACGCATCGCAAGCAACTTTATTACCACGAGGTAAGGACCATTTCGTGTAACTTTCATAGTGTTTGATAAATTGTTGGTGGGCTAGAATACTATTCCGACACTAAAACACGCGAATTTCTTCGAACTTTTGCCAGTGTTCCTGTCAGGAAGACAAATTAGTTGTCGTACTTACATGTATCTAAGTATACATAATATACAGTATGGTTTTTTCTAAATATTTTTTTAAATTATATACCTACATAAATATTCATCTGAAACCCTTGACCTGTAATTTTAAAACAATATTTAACTTCATCAATATTTACTACCCAGTCATATTTTAATTTACAATATGATACAATATGAATATTTCGGTATTCCCATTCAACGTGCTATCTCTTTTAAAATCGAAATACTAACTAACTCATGACATGTTGCTTAGAAAATTATAGGTACTTATTCGAATCTATGAATGCAGGACATACATATGATAGAGAAAATTGCCCAAACATCAAATACGACCTACCTGTCAGAACTATTTGAGTAGGTATCCTACGGAAGGTTTACGCAAAAAATAAAAATAAAAAACACCGAGCGCAACCATCGACGCCTACCGCTTGGCAGAAACAGTTTTTTATCTGATGATAAACTGGTTTCTGAACGTATCATCAATCTTATATCCTCTCCCTTTCCAACTTTGTAGAGTATAAAGAGGGCAGCTGCTACGGCCAAAAACAGGCAACGCGAGCCTTATTTATTTCTTAACTTTTCGATGCGCATAAAACATTTTTCGATTTACAAGGCGAGTTTATATGCACTCATAGTAATCGATTTGCCTTAGGACACGACTAATTGACACACAATGCATTTTTAATGTGGTCGCCCACGGTATGCAAATAAAATTAACTGCCACTGAGCATATTCTGAGCATTTTCGTCAACTACGTGAACTCACAATATTGTATGTGGTTAAAGCTATGAAAAATCTTTTACCTACCTATGCGAAATGTTAAACCACGGCGAAATTTTATTCGAAGCCCTATAATAAAAACTTCACATAAACAGTTTTTATACTCCATACGATCTTACCTAATTCTTATTATATTTTCTTGTTTATGAATTATTCTTTTTTTAAATGCATGAAATATTGTAATTTGTTAGCATCACTGAAATGTATAATCAAAAGCAATAAAAATATAATTATAACATGTAAAAATTTAATATGTTTTTAATACATGTTTTTGAACTGATAACACCTAATTAATTAGAGTCTAATATTATTAGACCGTGAACAATAACACTGTGGTTGACCAACCCAACATAATAAACAACTGGAAGACTGAATTATAATCTATTCGTAGCTATCAATTTATTTTCATAGCACGGATACACAAAATAATTTATACTTTACTTGAAATTTTAAGAATACATACATATTCATAAACGGCAAATAACAACCCGAAAGTCATCAAAGAAGCGGACGGCCATCATGAATTATTAATGCCCGTGTTCATTTTTATCCTATCACTAGGTTTTGTCGGTGACTACGTTCGGATACAAATATTACTTGTTTTTATGTGAAATTTCTACATACAAGCCATTACCGAGCCGTTACAAGCACTATTATATAATATCACTGTAGGTACTTTTTACTCCTTGATCTTTCATTTTTAAAACTACGACCGATTTTTCTGTCACTGTTACTCTATTACATTCTATACGTTTTGGTTGTCAATGCGTATTATTTATGTTGTAATAAATCGTCTATTATCCATCATTCCTCTTATTCATTTTAAACATCAGAAAATAGCCATATTCCGCTGCTCTTCACTACTCCGCTACACAAGTATTCAGCGTTATTGGTGATAAATTGAGGAAAACTCATAAATTAATTTGTATAATAGCATACAAGGCTCTCAAATTTTAAACATTATCTTATGTGTATTTAAAAGTTCTAACTAGACCATCAGTTTATAATAAAAAATATCACACGTATGTTTTGCTACATCGAAATATAAAAAAATCTACTGAGACAAGAGCGGGACTTGCTACGTCACACGATAGTAGAAAGTTACCTACAAATGACGTATGCGACATTTCAAATCAATGTATCACCGTAACTATAATTAAGTTAAAAAAAATTCCCGCTTCCCTATTGATATGTTCTCGACTCGATCTAACTCGAGAGGTTGATTGCTCTCGAAAATCGACTCTATCGAGAATTTCGTCATGATTTGATAAAAAACTCCGTAGACATTTCTACTAAACGATGACGAGCTCATTAGTTATTTGGTTTTTCTATCTATATTTCATATGAAAATTTTCAGTGTCATACGAGACTAAGCAATAAATTAAACAAATTAACGTGTAGAACTGTGTTATTCATAACGCCTACGAAATAAAGCTCTGAAAATCGCCGACTCTACATAAATAGCGCATTGGATTCTTAAGAAGCTTTTAAATCACGAAAGTACTAGATACTTTGAGCGTTATCAATTAGAACTATGAAGCGCAAGTTGTGTTGCTACTTAAAAAGTTGGTGCGTTGCTTACGACGATAGTTTTAAAGTTGTTTTTCGATTGGCTGAGATTTTGTTGGCGGCAGACGTGGTTGGCCGTGCTCGCTCTGGGCATAACGCCTAATAAATAAAGGCAGAGAGTTACTGGCTAGTCGGTTGGTCGTGTTCTTTATCTGAAACAAGTAACCCAACACTTCTTAGATAGTGGGTTATGTAATTGATAAAGTATGTAACTAGAGCGGAGATAAGTAAGCTCTTTATAACTCTAGGTATATAATATGCACTTGCGAATTCGTATAGATTACAAGTACGAGTTCTAATTTGGGCTTAATTATATAATTTATTCGAAGAAGATGAAGGGTTGTCACAAAGGAAAAAAACGGGTAGGTAGTTTGATTTCGAGTAAAGGTTAAAATTATATACTTACCTACCTATTTGATATATTTGCAAAAAAACCAAACTCGGATAGACAGAAAATAATATTACTGTAGAGTAACACTATTTAATTTTAAGATACTTTTTTTAAATTTAATAAAAGGTGACAGTAAAAGTCGACACAGTACGTAAGAATGCTTAGTTCTATTTAATTACGTTTTATTAACGTTTCAAATGTAATACTGTAAAACATTTTGTTTTAGCTGAGTTTTTGTTTTTTTTTTGTAAACGTTGTCAATTTTATTACACCTGCAATTTCTGAAACTTAAACTACATATACATATATCCAATAAATATATTTTCTTTCTTTCTTTACAAAAATGCTGTCAATTAATTGTCCAATCACGGGAGAACTGCCAATATTTCGTCCCAGTAGTCCCGCGAGCCGCAATAGTAGGTACATTGTTACCCTAGGGGTGGTTAAAGACTTATTTAGTCCCGAGACGGTGTTTGGCGCCCGAGCGTAGCGAGGGCACCAATAGTTCGAGGGACTAAATAAGTCTTTAACCCGAGGTAAACACTGTGCTTTTCATTACGAATACAAGGAAAGTAAAAATAAAACAATGAATTAGCTAAAGAAAAAACGTGTAAATTTTTTTTGACATAAATCTACAACTTCTGCTTTAGACCGCTTTCTCTTATAAAATCAGGCGTTAACTCCATGCCTGAATCAGATGAACACGATGTTATACAAATATAATTAACAGTTGATGCAAATCTCTGCTGTACGGAAATATTAACAAAACTCTACAAATGATAACTACAAAATAGAACCTCCTCCTTTTTCGAAATCGGTTAAAAACAAATGAAGATCGCATTGCCGCTTTCCCGCTTATTTTGTTTTTTTTTTCTGTGGCCGGCCAGCTATTCAACCATTATTTTTCATTTTCATAATTTAATAAATGGTTAAAAATTTGTCCAAATCTATGTTATTTTAAAGAAATAATTGAAAATCAATTATAATACCTAAAGTCATTAAAAAATATATTCTTTAAATACTTAACATTATTTTACTTCAATTTTACTCCGCGCTGTAATTGAGTGGCTGTATAGAAAGTCGGAATATGCTTCAATAAAAATGTGAAAAAAGAACTAGTTTCTTTTTTAAAATTTGACAGCAGCTGTCAGTTGAAAATGATTCTCCCTAGGGCTGAAAAGTATTACTTTCAACCCGCTCCTCAGGCAATTTCAAACCTACTTCCAGAGTATGAGTAATGAAAAACAATATTTTATAAAATAAACTCGCCCCAGTTGTCCCGTTAAACTCTAACTATTACTCCTGTCAATACTACTCTAATTTTTATTCCCGAGAAATATATTCCCAATTAAAAAAAATGTTTTCATCAACAGAAATACACGTTACACCTCAGTTATTTTCATCTTAATGGACTGACAAATATTTTTTGTGATATGCCATAGAATTTTGGATCGTAAAGCTAATGGAATTGAAACTTTATTCCGGTGTAGTTTGTCCGGCAACGGGGTGCCAGCAGAGGGTGATTTATATTAGAGCAATGCAGCAGCAGCGTGCAGTTAGTATTGATTTCCATCCGTATCGCCCCGCCCCTCGTGCATCTCACCTCACGCACAGTAATGGCAAAAAGCCAAATGTCCAATGCCGTAAACATAAAAAATTATTTAGTTTCACAAATTCTTGCGTGGGATTTTTACGCAAATTATAAAATAAAACATTTCGGGCTAGTATAGTATAGATAGATAGATAGATAAAATAAAATATTAATTTAGTGTGTTTTTATTTGTTAATTTATCGTTAATCATTGTGAAAATATGTTTGTAAGCCACTATTTTGTTTTTTAGTTTACGATAATTTTTACTTTAATAATTCTAAATTGTTAAATATTCAATTTCGCGTGAGAATGTGAATAAAAGTAGGTACCTACTTATGTAGAATAAAATGGGCATAACCACTACTAGAACTGTATCGGTGGGTAGGTAATTAAGGATTTCTACCATAAATCAAAACAAGTTATTTGCTTCGTACTTTTCTGATGTAGAATTAGATTAAATTGTGACTCGCAACCTAAATATAGCTACGACGCCATTTCGTCACGCAACGATATGTAGGTTCCGTATAGTAAAAGACCACCGAGTTATTGTTAGGGATGGCACTTATATTGGTAGCATTTTCATCTTCATAGTAAATTAAAAAGTCTTACCAATTTACAATTCTATTACAATTTATAACATTAAAATAGTTCCATGAGGATCGATTTCTTATGCTAAAAACAGCTTAACACCAAGTACAAAATTGAATTTTAAATACTCAATTTCTATTTGTTTGATTGTGTTTTAAATGCACATTATACTCTATGTTTATTATACCTTACGTGCTCTTTTAGGACGCTATTTTTTGAATGGATCATAGTAAAACATCATCCGAAATTAATTATAAAAATAAATTACATATTGTGAAATTAGTTCCTTTTTGTTCTTTAAAGATCACATTTATGTGTCCACTTAGATTGAATTACAAATTCATGAAAGAATTGACATTATTTACTATAGGTCTTTTAATTAGTAATAAGATTAAATATCACATTAACTAATCAATCACAAACTATCACACACAAGTAACTAATTTCATAACTATAACACAATACGCAATGAAAAATACATATATTAGAATTTGTAATGAGGTACATTTTATTTATTTCGATTTGTCACGCATTTACGAGTAAGTGCTTAACTGAAATACCTTTAATTTTTATTTTTATTACTTTCAATGCCTACCTCCCCCCCCCCCCCCCCCCATCTTCAAAGTAATTTGTCAGAGGCTGTGAGTTTAGTAAGTTGTCAGACCTAGATAGTAGGGAGAATTCTCTATTCGGATATTCGTAAAACAGGTCGCTGATATCGAAAAACTCGTCACAAACGTAACGTAACGTAACGAATCCCGTGACAAGAAAACGTTCAATCATTTTCGGGACTCATGCTAATGACGGCAGCCCTAGTCGCCATATGATAAATGCTCAGAGCGGCCTCGACCAACCGACACACTCCCCGACAAGAGGGTCAATGCTCTCGATTTCGGTTATGAAACACAGTGGCAGTAAAATCATATGAGTTTTGATTCGAGACAATGATTTCTATGATTATTACATAAAACTATCTAACGACAACCCTAGTCTGTTGAATGCGTGTCACTTCATTTTACATACTTCCACAATATGAAAACCTCAAAATCGTCCATAGAAATGACAGTACATTAAAATGAAGATTTAATTGTAGATATTTGCATTATGCTAACAAGCTTTCGTGTGAAACATCTCAAAATGTTTGCACGATGCAGATATTGTGGGTAGATAAGTGCACGATTTAAAGAGAGTTAAACAAAAATCATATTTTAAACTAATTGGAAGTAGAAATTATTTCGATCGAGTAATGGAATCGGAACCTGTTCGAGACTTATCGATGAAATTATTCGCACGGAACGCACCCATCGCATCGCCTACAGTAGCATTCGAAATGCAAAAAGTTAAATGTAAAACCCCCTCAGGTGCACCTCGCGATACGCGTAAAATATCGGACGAGGGTGGACGTTTCGCATTTTGTATATGGTTTCGTTGCAATAAATCCCTCGGCTGCTGTTGAGATAACTCATGATAAATCAGATTTACGCATACACAATACTGAAGCGATAATTTCTCCTCATCCATCCGTTTCACCCAGCGGAATTTAAAGGCAACCTCAACGCGAATGTCAACTTTCAAGTTGCGACACCCGAAAATCGTCAATTTAAATTTCGAAGACCTCAAAATATCAGGTTCGTCGACTCGACACCGACTCTTCCGGGTTTTTGTATACGATACAGCGTATATGAATAAATAAGCCACAAGACATCGATTCTTATCGTGCGTCCGAGAGATTTATTCGGAGCTTTCGACTCGATTTATCGTGTTACAAGGAACCCGTTTCGTGCCTACTTAGCTCAGTAAATAATGTCCCACCGAAATTAATGGCGTTCTTTCTTTAAATAGATGACTAACTACCCCCTCGCACGGTATCTGTTACTGAGCCTTGTTTATATTGAACGCCTTACGTAATCTAAGCTTTCGACCCATTAAAGCTGAAGCCGTACCATAGGAGACTTGGTAATGTATGCAGATTTATTATCAAAATACATAGTGTCTTGTGGTCATATTTGTTTAGTCCAAAACAATAATGTTATTTCTAACAAGAATGCATGTTGTATGATATAGATACGTCACGCAATATAATCCAGTAATAGAAAAACAAAACGACCAAGTGAGTAATCATACTTGTAAGTTACTGTGTCAAGTAAATAAAAATAGAATAATATGATAATAATTTATGTAATGTATTATCAACTGTTTAAATGCTCAGTTCTGGTAAAGTCACTATCGAAAGGCACATTCTTCCCAACAAATGGTGCCGAATTTTACTAGGCTGAGGAGATGGTATGACTCAGAGCTATATCAGTCAAATGTTATCGGATAGCGTGATTTTAGTTAGTTTCATAATTTTGTTTAATATTATTTGTAGCGTGATGTTAGTTATTTGAACAATTTCTTATGTTGCAATAGTTATTCATATTTACTCCGAGGGGTGTGATGTTGTCGTTTAAAAAATAAAAAAATGTTTCATTTATTTCTGTCATTAAAATAATCATCTCATTCTCAGTATTTGCACTTTTAAAAACAAGTTGATTAAGGTAGTCAATAGCTCTACATATTATAAACATAGTTCTAAGACTTTTTATAAACTTTTCTTGAATGATTTTTCCTCGGCAATAGCAAATATAAACGCTGAGAATGTCACTCCATCTAACAGTGGCTTAAGTTTGCATTTTACAGTTAATTCCATATAAATAGATTCACTAAACACTATCGAAACACCAAAACAGTGCGCCGATTTATACTTACATGACACAAAAGCTTGTACAAAGATTCACAACACCAAAATCCACTTACCCCTTACAGAGGAGGCCATAAGTGCACGTAGCTTACAAGAAGGGCTCAATTTATTTATTCGTTCATTAGAGCAAGCAGGGGTTCTGAGCAAGAGGTGAATTTTAGGATAATAGCTGTAGGCGTAGTTGGATGAATGGTCTCTGGGTACCCTGTATAAAGTACCCCAGATACAGGCATAACATTTAATATTAAGATATGTTCGAAATATACTATTATTTACCTACCCAAAACACCTTTAGTGATAACCGTTAATCAAGAAGCTCCAACGAATGTTGAAATTTTTTTTATATGTGAAATAACAATTCAGCAAAATCTTTTTGCTGAATCCAAAATTTCACAGCACCACCCAGTTAACAACAGGAATAATAAAACTTGCTCGATTCAAACAAATTGAAGGACAGTCATAAACAACGAAACATACGATCAATATTCAATAGACGTAGAGCTCCCATCTGCATATTAACACATCGAGTTCATAAGAAAGCATGAAATCCTAACAATCGACGACAAATCGATTAGTGAACAATCGAGAAACAGATACGTGAGAAACAATAGCATTCGATGCGGTGCAATTGTTCTGTGCTCAGAATCAGAACGAACGGAAAAATAAAATGGACGTATCACCCATAAGCACTAGATAAACTTTCATTGGAGAAGTGATTTAAACACAAACATAACACAACTGAATTGAATGATTTCTGTGCTTAAATCATTGCAGTGAATCGAATTGTGGCAATAAACTTTTTAACAAACACTGGAAGGAATTCAAGTGAAACATTTAATAGAATCGTGCATGTAATTCAATAATCTTTTACTACCAGCTAGTTCGATGTCAGTAGAGCTATTAATTGCAATCAGCGATTAGCTATGGGGGTCACCTTCAATTAATACAATACAATATGAAATGTCTAAATTGCTTTATGATTCTTTGGAGTATTTAAGGTTTTTTTTTATAATCGTTTTATTGACATATTATATGACACACTTAAATGTTACACATTTGGGACTTAGGCTATTAACACATAGTAAGGTACTTACTTTTGAATATATTGCAGAAGGCCTCTTAAATTATGGATTTTATACACCACCTGCATTTTTTTATTGCATTTAAGTTGGCAAACAAGCAAACTGCCCACCTGATGGTAAGTGGTAACAGTCACCTATAATACATGTGGCTCCAGTGAGATTCGCAGCAAAACTGCAACCCTCACAGTGTACGTTGCCAATTTGTGACATCAGATGTAAAGTCATGGTACCCAGTAATTTACTGCCATATCTTATCCTGTCATATCTATCCCTTCAAACCGGAACACAGCAATGCAAGCACTGCTGCTTTGCGGCAGAAATAGGTAAGACGGAGTTACCCAAGCAGATAACCCTAGTACAGTCAGCGTCAAAATGATCTAAGCGTTCAAACCTTCCAAAAGTATCTAGATATTTGACAAAAATCAACCTTATATCAAGACGTAAAGACGCATTTTCATTTGTTGTTTGAGAACAAATGACAACAAAAGATAGTACACCTTAAGTATTTATGCTAAGAGTGATTTTTGTCAAATCTTTAGATACTTTTGGTAGGTTTGAACGCGTTAATCATTTTGACGCTGACTGTACACAGTATCTGGTCACATATTTTATGTAAAGTATTCTCAATTTAAAGTAAGCTATTAAAGCTAATGGGAGCCAAAGTTATATGAAGGTTCACTTGGGTAATAATGACATTTGAACACCAAAATGTCAACAAAAACTTCTATCAAAAATATTTTCGAATCTCGGGATTTTTCTTTAGATATTTATTTATATTGATTTTCCGTAGGCAAAGGAAAGTCAATAGCTAAGACATACAGCCAAATTTTTTTGTTAAATATTTTTCATCAGAGTAATGTTCTTTGATGTGTCGAATTTTATAGTTAAAAAAGTTAAGCCTTGAACAGCCTTGATTTTTTAAAATTTCGTAAATATTTTTGATAGAAGATTTTGTTGACATTTCGGCATTCCAAATTTAAATGTCACTATTACCCAAGGAAACTTCCATACAACATTAGTTCCGTTTAGCTTTCAATTCCACATCCTCAACTGAAATAAAGAAAACAAATAAAAACATCACATTAAGTTTCCTTAACTGGACAAATATTTCTAACATAACATTTAATTTAATTAACTTACTTTTTATTAAATATGTTAATTTCTTTTCTATTTAACCTTACAGTAGGTAGTAGATGTAGTAGTAAGTAGAGAATGCTCCTCGGGGATAAAACTGCTTTGACTTTGGGAAGACTTGAATCCTTCGCTTCATTCAGAATTGAAAGTGATGTTATTTGTGAAAGTGGTGTTATTTTGGTGCAGAAACATTCATGCTGACAGTAAGAAATAAGGGTTTTGTGGTGTGAGCTCCTTATCAAAGCTATACTGTACCTTTGGACCGTTCGTAATGTCGCTCGTAAAAGTGACGATTTTCGTAGTGTAAATGTATAGCTTAAATGGGAGCTTACTTACGATACATGACAGTGAGTTTTTTTGTGGATTTTCCACCTCATCAGTCACCACCTTTAAGATAAGGTTTTGTTTTCATAAGAACATTGTTTTTAAACTGCGGTATTTTTAAAAAAATGTAGTTTAAAGCAAAGCAGATTACGCACCTCGTAAGTGAGCTGTTGATGCTCTTGGATTATTAGTGCTCGCGCTCGTGTACCAAACAACCGCGGGCATTAATAGCTCACTTCACGCTCGGTACAACAATCTACTATTAAATGGTATCAAATATAGGTTAGATATTAGATACACTTTAGGTGCTTGTGTTAGATCTCGGAACCTAATACTTTCCGAGTTGAAAGCAAAAATTTTCAAGTGACAACCATAGTCCAGCTGTCAATGGAATTGACACAAAAGAAATGTAAACACTGAATGAAGAAACAAGGTACGCTGATGTAGGGCTGTCGATACTAAGAAAATCAGTAGCCTGATTAGCCCCAATATTGAATCCCCACTTCTTATGGGTACCATTAAATATTATTTCGGTGTTCTATTACATCCTCTATTATAATTACCGAAGGAGACTCAGTACTAAATACATTTGCGCGGGTACCTCTATCTTAACAATTTCTGTCGCCAAGCAGCGATGCTTGAGTTACTTTGTTCCAGTTTGATGGGTAATGCCCGGTTTATATATTCAAAAACGATTCGTTTTTGCTACGGACAGTTCAATTTAGACATTTATTCTATGGAAAATATGTCAAAATATAACTGTCAGTAGCAAAAACGAACCGTTTTTGAATATAGACACCGGGCGTAAGACAGGTAGTGAAATAATAAGGTACTATAACTTGACATCTTATGTCACAAGTTGGCAACGAACACATTACTGCCGTGTCACGCGAAAGTCCTTTAACTTAACTTGCACGAGATACGCCTAACAAGTGCCATTCACATTTATTTAATCATATTTATCTATGTTCAAAAGAACTTTTCATTACGAGAAGCCGTTTTAAAAATATAAGCCTTGCCACATTCATGCAACTTGCATAAATACATCGTCAAATATGCCACACTATTCCAATTTAGCATGTTGTAGATGAATGCGATATGAACGCGATCAACATGGCATGCTTAGAGCAATTACAAACTCTTGTATCTTAGTGTTGCAGGAGATGTGCGAGAAACCATGTTTTATAACCGTTTGGTCATTCGATGTAGCGTGTGGCTAATCCCAGCTGGGACACAAAAAAACTGTGAAAATAGATTGTTTGAGTATGCTGACAAACTCTGACAAACTCTAGACGTTCTATCAGAGTTTGTCGGCAAGTTTTAGCGTTCGTCGATTGCGCGTTTCACAGATAGGTATGTGTGACTTCATTTTCTATAATTACTTTCACGTTCTTCACGTTTTCCAACAAAAAAATAATATTCAGGCCTTAAAAGTTGTAGAATTTAGTTGTTGTACTTATGTATAAATGTTATTTTTGTTGAACTACTGGGATTATTCGTCTTTTTAGTTTCAATATAAAAATAATTTATTTTATTGAATAGCTTCAATAACTAAGTTTGTTTTGTTTATTGATTGATTTAAAAAAAATGTGATAATATTTTTTTTATACTTAAGTAAGCAAAAATCATGTTGCTTTTATTTGATATGGAAATACAAATACATAATAATAATTAATCGCCTACTGTTTTTCTTATCTACTATCCACGGTAAAATTTTAAAATTTCCAAATAATTACAGTTAAATAACGCTTATATAATTAAAATACGCATACTCAATCATAACTAATCATATCCTGTAGTTACAAGAGATGTTACATTTATTAGTGTTATGAGTGACTAACGAAATCCATGCAAGTTAAGTTGCAAGACGTCGCGTAACCACGTTAGTATAGAAAATTGTTTGGAAAGTGGTTACGCGTAAATCCTTTAACTTGAATATAATATTACTTAATAAAGATATGCAAAAAAAATCAACACAGTTAATTAAAACTTATTCGTACTAATATTTTTGAAATACTTGTTAACAAAATACGTGTTAATTTTATGACATATGATCAAAAATTGCTTAAAATCTTTACGCTCCATTTTCTCAAATAGCGACCTCGTGAGTTGCATGATTTTGGCCTGACACGGCAGATTAGGGTTAATAAGGAGTTTTATAGTTGAAAGTGTACATTTATGCGTTTACTTTGTTGTATAAAAGAATCGGTTTATGTACTTGTTTCTTTTCTTTAAATCGCAATCTTCTTAATAGCTGAACAATGTCTGAACATCTTAAAATAATATAGGTTTATAAATTACGAATAATAGAATATGAATTGTATTCAGAGGATTGGATAATAATATAGGCGTGATAGTTTCAATAGTACACTGCAGTGGAGAGAAGTAATTTTCATCCGATTTGGACATGCAAAGGTTTAAACTAAACAGCCAGTTCTTATGACGCGCACTGTGAAATAGTTGATGAAACATTCACGTTGTTATGTACTAAAAAAAGCTGTAATAATTTATGCTGTCTATATACACCTCTTAAGCATGATGCTGTTTCATTTGTTTTAAAAGGATAGTTAGAGACAGCATCATGTTTAAAAAGTGTCTTACTTAAGACGGCGGCGTTTAAAAACTTTTTGCAGTAATGCCGTAAATAATATTTACTTCATTCATCAAATGACAACGAAGAAACTACTGATTGATATTCATATAACTTATGACTTAATATTTTAAGTATTTTATGTGTAGCAAAAATTGGCCATTTTTTATTCTGAATGTATAAATGTGTATACCCCTAGATCTTGAGAATGTATGTACATACGTTGAAAATTGCAACAAAAGCGAGATTCTTTACTAATATACCTTGCTACCAATTATGAACGTATTTCGCAATAAATAAATACTTATATACTAAAGTAAATAAAGCAGTTAGTTACAGGTAGCACAGGACCGCTTCCAAAGAATTTGTTAGCATACACATCCCGTTTACGATAATGTTCGATTTTCTATTAAACTTGAAAGCTCGCTCGCTCCACATTCTTATCTAGAACGTTCCACGACATATTTTTCCAAAGTTTCCCGGCGCGAGCTTTCAGGCGGCTTTATAAAGCTCTATTCACACATGGCAGGAGATAAGGCTGCTTTCACACCATTAAGCCGAGCGTCGGAGCCGGGGCTTTTCCAGATTAGATTATACACTCGATTTATGGCGTCATTAAAGCTTTGATAATTACTCGGGACAGGCTGCGTAGGTGGCGGTGGGGGCGGGAGGGGTGGCTTGTACTGTTTGATTGGATTCCTGGCACTGTGAGGGTTAAAGGATTAAAGTTATGGAGATTAGTTCGCCGCCCGCGGCCTCTGTTCGTTTATGTTAAAAGGTCTATAGAGATGTGCGCGGATAAGAGATTGCTTATTGCCAATTGCGATAGCGGCCGCTTTTAATTTCGTTTCGCTCGCGTTTGTAAATAAACGTCTGATTGGGCCGCCGATTGCAGCCGAAATGGGATGTGGGATGCGATAAACACCTCGAAAGGATTGAAGATTGCCGAATGGATAGTCGTGTTGTTAGCTCGAGGGTAACAGGAGTAGATTGTTCCGATGACTGCTGCGACGTAACTGTGGTAAAGCTGCTGCAAAGCTGTCGTAGCAACAATAGGTTCAGCTTATACCATACTAGCTTTCCGCTCGCGACTTTGCCCGCGTTATTTTTGTTTTCCTGTGCGATTTTTTCCCGTAGGTATTCCCATAGGAAAATTACCCTATGTCCTTACCCTGGTCTCGAACTATCCCTATACCAACTTTCATCAAAATCGGTTCAGTAGTTTCGAAGCCTATTCAATACTAACAAACAAACAATCAAATCTTTCCTCTTTATAATATTAGTATAGATATCAGCCTCACATGATCCCGATATACTCTATTGAATACAAAAAATAAATAAAATTGATCTACAATTGGCGTAGTAATCACATAACATATACACAAAACACGTTGGACGTACCTATAAAATTTAAGTTTTTCCCTCGATTTTTATAGGATCCCATCATCAGATTCTGACTTTGGTAACCTTGAAACCACTCCTGGAGTATACTCTATCGAATACAAAAATAATTTTGAAAATCGGTCTATAATTGGCGGCATAATCACGTAACATACACAAAAAACAACATATGCATCGAATTGATAACCTCCTCCTTTTTTTAAGTTGGTTAAAAATATTCCCTGTAATTTTTAGTCTATGGGGGTGGGGGTCTATGGGGGTGTCATGCGTAACACAAGAATTCCAGAAGAGGACTTCTCTAGCCTCTGGCACCTCAACTCCACTCTCACCTTCACGCGGTAGATCCCGTTAAGTTGAACAACCTTGAGGAAGATTGGGTGAAAATCCCAGTGGGAATTAAGGTCAACGAACTGACGAGAGACAGGAGGAATTAATGAGGCATTGCTATGTGGCTCGTTGATTTGGTGAGCTTCAGGGAAGGAGGAGTCACCCAGGATTGGTAGCGGAAGAGCCCTTCAGGGGCCAACGGTAGCATCCACAGTCCTAAGTTGGATTACTTCCCACTCATCAAGACGTGGTGGGCAAACGGATGAGTTAACATGCCTAACCCCTTCACAAATGGAAAGGCTCAGAAAACGAAGTCAGGTCTCGGACATCACACACCGCGTGGCAAGGCTCAAGTGGCAATGGGCTGGACATATAGCCAGAAAGCCAGACTCGTGGTGCAGAACTGTCTTAGAGTGGAGACCATGGGACCGTAAAAGACCCATCGGTAGGCCACAGATGCGGTGGAAGGACGACATCGTCAAGATAGTGGGCACGAACTGGATCAGAGTGGCCCAAAACAAAACGGAATGGAGAAAGTTGAAGGAGGCCTACACCGCCATGGTAGAAGAAAAGGCTTAGATGATGATGAGATGAATTTTTAGTAATCGGATAAAAGTACCTAACCGTTTTTGAAGTGTAAACAGCTTTCAGATCTGGAGGTTTCAAGATAGGTATACACATGTAATTTGATTTTGTATTTTAATTAGTATGGAATAAGAACGCGTTTACCTTACCTGCTGCGTGTTTGCCTAAAGTGCGAGCTTCGCACAGAAAATTGTACAAACCACTAAAACCTTTCTTGGGAATATAACACTCTAATTCCCCATTTTCATAGCAGTTTTCATAAAGTTACGCATTCAGTCGTATGTGAGCGTTTCTGCTCGATGAACGGCTTTTAACTAGCACTACCGCAGTACCGATCTTCAACAGCAGTCTTATAAATTGCCGCAAATTGCCCAGAAAGGGATCAATTTAGTTGGCCCGGTGTAACAGCAATATCATTAGCAATTATGGCCGCTATTCCTTTAGCTTTACAGTTAATTTTCCAGCATTTCTCGGGGCAGAAATGAAAAATACATGTGTGCTTACAAATACGCTAAGAGAAGTAAAGATGGTTCAAATGGCTTCCTATAAAAATTACTGTAGATATTTCATGTAAAATTTTTCCCGCCTATATGATGATAACACCGTGGGATTTGTTGTCTGAGTATATATCACTTGAAAAGGGATACAGGAAGATATATTCAAAACTGTTTGCAGTGAGAAGAGGATGACTTACATTACAGCTTGGGTACATTGCGCGACCTGCATCCAAGCACATTTTTCGTATTTGTAGTGACTCATGTGGATTACCTACATTATTGTGCAACAAACTGCTTTTCATCCCATAGATGTCTTAAGACCTGACTTAGCAAACTAACCGCCACTATAGCTCTATACAACTTGAGATGATAAAGCGATTATTTTGTAGACAAACAGTGCACCCACTCCAATATAACTCTATATAGTTATAATTCTTCTTATTTCAACATTGGGCTTTTCTAACAATTAACAAAGTGTCATGAAATTTCGTTATATTTTTGAAGGTAATATATATTTATTATATTTAAGATACGTATTTATTTATTAAATCTTCCTGGCACATAAAGAAATATGTACAAGTGGCGGACTTAATGCCATATGTTATTCTCTACATGTAGGTGTTACAAGAGCGTTGCTCACGATGATATTGCTGAGTATGCTTTATTGGAGCGCTCGCCCTGGCCAGCTCACGAAACATAATCTCGCAAAAGTGCTAAAGCTAGCCGGGTTGTACCATAGTGACCAGGAGAACTGGGATTACTTAGACTGGATTGCGCCAGCTATGATCAACATGAACTTATTGAGTTCTTGTGGATATTCCACTCTTCGTATGAGAGAGTTCCGCACACGCCTAGGCTGTCATGTAGCCATTGGCAGGTACGGTGCATTCTAAAAATCGACGTCTACTACTGAAAGTTTGTCACTAACTCCACACAGAGGACACCTTAAAAACTAGGTACCTAGATGTGGTGCGGTAAACTTTGGCTCTTAGAATCTAAGAAGCGAGAAATGGTTCGCCATACAAAGAAAAGGTTAGTACAAATATTCATAAAGCATGTTCAGCCACAGATATTGAAAATGGTCGTGAAGATATAAGGCCTCGCGAGCCCAGCTGCCATCTCCCAGTAATTGGTTTCTGTCTCAGCGATGTTTCGTGATATATGAACCAGGAATATTGATAAGAAAATTTTGAAAAGGCGTTTTGAAATGAAGGAAAAAGAAAAGCACAATATATCGTTTGTCTATGTAGCTATCCAAAGAAATGTCTTGATTATGTTGTGAATGAACATAAACTAGGTAATTATGTTGAGAAAAAATAAGAATTGTATGAAATAAGTTTTTTTACTTGTAGCGATTTAAACATACTCTAGGTTATTCAACGCTCATAAAGTTTTGTTTCAGTTTCCATTATCTGACAGGTGTTAAGTGTTCAGTCAAGTAAATCAACAACTTCACTTTTACTTTTATAAGGGTCTACTATATACTACTATTAATATATTCTTAAGTCTAATAGAGTACCTACTTATGCATGAATCTTTATTCATGAATAAATTCATGATCAATCAGTGGCGATTTTATAGCACTGTTAGCACTTTTAAAATTAAATTCTTCAAAACTAGCAATCATAAAAGTCTTGTAAATGAAATACTTCGATTGCGTTCCAAATCTAGAAGTTAAATGTGTACTTGGTGTGGTTCAGTAACTTTTTGCCCCGACATTAAAGCGGCCATTCCAGTCTGGTGCTGGTCCTAACGCTCGTCCGCGAATGGCCCTCCAATTAAGTGTAATGAGCCGATTCTATCCTCCTGCCTAACCTACATTTACATAGATATATGAACTCACTAATAATAGTACCTATAAGATATATAATGAGACTATAAACACTATAATAGACACCTTACATATTGCAGGGTACTTGCTGATTGAAAGAAAGCTCTATTTTTTGTAGAGTTAACTTCAGTTTGAGATAATGTTTCGGTAGTCATGATTGGGAATCACTTACTAAAATTGTTCTTTTTCCCATTAAAATCTTGGCTATATACAAAATTCAACTCAAAGTAGTGGTAAAAAGTAGTGGTAAATTTAGGTATAGGTAATAAGTTGCTAACAATAATCAATTAGGGTCAAACATAAATACCTACACAAAGAGTGCAGAGTCAAATTGAAACAATAAACCAAATTTTAAACATAATATATAAACAATATCATCAAAAATGATTGTCTTCATGATTATTTTCAAGCCCGATATTTTTTGAATAACTTGCATTTTATAAAATATTTTAAATATGGCTTCAGCTTTTCTTTGTGCCTTATTGTATTATTCTATTGCACTACGTGGTTTGATAGGTTTTATATATTTCATCGTATTTTTATTAATTAGGTTATGTTATATCCACGAGTAAATTTTTACGAAAAACTTTATGTCAAAAAATATTTCTTGACAAGTAAATTGACTGTGTTATTGATGCTGAGGTTGCTCTTTTGGCTTCTTGATTTAATTAAATCCGCGATATGCAACTCTTGCATATTACCTGAAAAATGATGTCCTAACTAATCCGACTTGTAAGATTATTTCACATATTTATTTTACAAAAACTAAAAAAGGGAGCACTTCATTAATAATAGCTGGGACCAACAGAAGTAGTATAGCTGTACACAGTAAATAAAGTAGCTATATACCTTTCAAACTAAGAGGTAATCTCGATGGAGTTTCCTAAACATTAATATTTCAACGAAAACACATCGGAACCTATTAAAGCGACCGCAGAGGGTGGGTTAAAAGTGGGAGCCATCGGTGTTCACGCATTTGGCAAGAATTGTGAACCCTATGCATCTAACAAATACGTTAACGATGTCACGCACTACCGTTGATGACTTCGAGTTTGACAAAAGAAATATGTAGGTACTGCTTCGACAATTATAATAATTGACACAACAACAAGTCCACTTACCGTAGCTGTAAGTTGATATGAAAAAAATATCATCAATTAAGTAAACATTATAATGATGTTATAATTCCCAGACACAAGCACAACAATCATGCAGACAATTCTGTCATAAAATGTTAACACCTTTCAAATACACAAAACATCTCAATATTAAGTCAGTTTAGGAATTTATTCACATAGTATTTGATCAGAATCTGTAGTATATGTACCTATATTAAAATTTGAAACTACTTATTTACTAAACTACTATATCCCTAAATTAATTTATAGCACCTTAAATTATCCGTATTTCAATTTGATGTCCCACCCAGCTGATGTTTTACTGCACGGAAGTAATTTATGCAATTAACAATATTTTGATATAATTTTCCTAGTGTTTCCCTAATTTTTACAATAAACGAAACATTTTTCCTAATGAGCAAAAAAACAATTATAATTCTCTATATCTTTCTCTTTCTACTCTCTCGCATACAAAGAAGCGAATTTGAATTGAGATAAAAGAAAATCATGCCAATCTTCAATATTTTCATTATACTGTCAAATGAATGGTCCATAACCGGAGCGCTCGGTAAGCTACGGATAGTGTCCAGTCAAAATAGATGATAATTATGAATTGTGACGCCGATTGTCGGTCCATTAACCGGCTTGGGCGGCTTGCGGGACGTGCGTACCACGATATGCAAAATATGTAAGGATTATGCTACGATGATGTAAATTTACCCTGTCGTTGAAATAAATAACTTGAATTAAATACATAAAAATAGTATTTAATAGAATTAAATACACTTGAAATTTTGCTGATTTATAAATAACGACTTATAATGCATTGTTATCTAAGCTTTTTTACGTCACAATATTGAAAAATAATAATAAATAATGTTAGAGGTTTTATTTTTTAGTACACCAGAAGTTAGTATGTACTTTATTAACAATTTTTACAAATTTAATTCTATTCAGATGTAGGTAGATTAAATGTGTCTAATGAAATTCATAATTATGTTATATGTCAACATAAAATTATTCGTCTGTCGAATGCCATTTGAATGACAATGTGGTGGCCAGCGGCCGTACCGCCTAACTCAAAGCGAGCACTCGCTATCGTTATCATGACATTAGAACAATAGTTTTAATGTCACAGATGACATTAGAGCTATTGTTCTAATGTCAAGAGAGCGATAGCGAGTGATCGCTATGAGTTAGGCGGTAGCCCCCCAGGTCGCAAATGAGGTTGGTTCTAATACCTATTTTACCAACCATTACTTAGCTTAGGTAGCCCCTAAGACGCATGCTGTCACTTTTTGTCTTTAATGAAAAGAATGTGACAGCATGCCACCTAAGAGTCCCCTAAGCTAAGAAGAGGTTGGTGAAAATGGCCAATAATTAGATACCTACTTACAGGCTATCTTGAAAATATGTTCATAGTTATTAACTAATATTAGATTTTAAGATAACTACTAGAATTTAAGATAATGTTTTCTTTTTACTAATGCAATGTTTTGTTTGTAATGTTTTAATAATGTTTTGTTTGAACTACTTTTCGCTTTAATAAAGCTCTAGACTCAAAAATTTGTGGAGGGAGCCACCCTTATCACAAACTATTCTCACTAAGTCTATTTATTATTTCTATTTATTTCCAAAATTTCATTTATTCTGTGTTGTTAACAATTTATGAATTTAACTCAGATTCTCTATATCTCAATACTTTTGCGTCGTCTAAAAGAGGTGAAAAATCGCATTAATAAGACGCTACTTTAAATTTTTCGAGCATTTAATAAATATTATGGTTATTTGATTTTATTTCATAAACGTTATTCATATTAAATAAATTTTTATTTATTAAGTCATTAAATTAGAATTTTGAGAAATCTCTGCTGGAGACGTGTATTTTTTGTTTGAGAATAATAACAGTATTTCTACCCGAATTAATGTTGAAAATAGTCTACGAATCACCAGTAATGAGCTAATTAAACTTGTTTTCAAATCCAAATCATTAGAATTGAATATTAAAGCGTCCTTACACATGCAGTCATATCCTTATACAAAAAATACCTGATAACTTGTTGAGAAATTTAGATGAGCACTTGTAAGATTTTGACACAAATTTTTGTGTTTCTTTTGGTAGATCTTCACATTTTTGCACAATCACAGTAACTGTTACCTATTCTTGTGAGGCAGAACACCAAACTGACTCAAAAAGTCTCGAATCAAACTGTCTTTGTTATAAAACAGCGAGTATTAATGGCAATATTTCACCTGCGACAATGTTTGACAGCAAATCCATAACAATAATCATATTTGCGCAACTAAAGAGAACAATAGGTGAAAGACTTTCTTTGAAAAGGTGTAATTA
The DNA here is from genome assembly GCA_963935595.1 of Schoenobius gigantellus. NCBI lineage: Eukaryota > Metazoa > Arthropoda > Insecta > Lepidoptera > Crambidae > Schoenobius > Schoenobius gigantellus. The sequence goes on along the minus strand of OZ012551.1, from coordinate 14,953,784 downwards.
TTTTTGCGACCTTTGTTATCTGCAACAGCTAATGGACCAGAACACGTTGTCACATTGTTATCAGGCGTCCGACGAGGCTCTTTAGTGGTTAACAGTGCAATAAAAATGGTTTGGACAACGCAAACATTGCGGCGTTCTCGTAGAACCTCCGCCGTAAGGAAAGCAAGGTAAATTTATAACAGATAATAGTAATTTATTGCGACATCACCAAAAAATGCCAAGGTCGTTCTGAATTGTCCGTTAACCCATTACGAAGTTAAAAAAGCTTTACCTAAATAAGGGTTAAGTTTTGAACAAAACTGCTTTTTGAAGTTTTTTGTCTGCGCCCGTTTTTCTTAGTTCCGCGAACGCGGCCTCAAACAAAGGATTCGAGCGTTTTGTTTTCAATGTTTTTGTTTTATCAAAGTCAAATTATATGTTTGGGCTATTGTGTTAGAATCGGGATATTGTTGAAGCACTTTAGTTTGGAAAAAATCTCTCTACCGGTCACTTGTTTTTTGAGTTTCGCAGCAGAATTAAATATGTTTTGTGAGCGAATCGCGCTTGTTTGCTGTGAATTGAATTAAGTCAGTTGAAGTTGACTTATAGAAAATTTCACTGAAGTGATTATTTTTGAAGCCCCGAGTTGGTGTATCAAAATATCGGTAAGTCGAAACACTTTACATCTTCTTCTAATATATTTAAAATAATTTGACTAAAAACGGCAAATTCAACATTTTGCTCATACAGCTAACCGTACATCGCATGACACAACGACATCGACAACCATCCATGTCTTAAAATATGAACAATGGACATAGTTGTCGATGTCGATACGATAGGAGTATAACATGATAGTTAAAATAATTGATAAGAGAGGAAACGAATAACTACAACTTGTCACCACACTTGAACCTATAAAAGGCATGAAAAGTGAATTCAATGTCCTCCTCACTAAATCTAATTACTCTTCAAAATGCTTAATTGCTGCGTGTAGTTATATCTGCAGTGACAATCTATTTAAGGAGTCACGGAAAGGCAAAACCGAAGTTGAGTCTAACCTAGTTGTTCAAAGATTTTTTTGAGGACTATTTTTTGGAGAGCTCATTTTACGATAATTCCGATAAATATTACATAATTTAGGTACGTTTTAAAGATATTTTAACTATTACAAATATTCGTGAATAGGCAATTCTGAATCGTTATTTATGGTGTTTTAATGGTCGCTAGCTATGCAGAAAATATCACCTTTTCGCTTTTGATACGAAATGCACGAATAAAAATAATTTCAGGTCGTGAATAAAAAGAATAATTGCGATAACTAGAAAAGGGCGATAACAAAACAAGTTCTGAAGTCAGACTCTGCAAAGCGTTAGCAAAATAAAGTTATAAAACCGTTGAAAAGGGCCAGCTTATTCCAGCGTCGAAAACAAATGTTGTTTTGTAAGTGTGAATAATTCCAACAAGTTTCAGAGTTACATTCGAGAATCCAACTTGCTATCTTCCCGGCGACCATAACTCAGGCCAGCGTGTCTGAACCCTGAGATACAGCCACAAGCCCCCCACCCGCCCACATCGGTAAACTTAATACCACATAAATCTGGCGCGAATAAATTTATCGCTCATTATTCTTATTTATTTTTTTCTCGTATACTTTATTTTAATATATTCAAATTAATAGTCGAAAATGTGACGCAATAGGTGGAATTTATTAATCAATTAGCATTTGCTCTTTATCGGCAGTTCATGTGACTTAGCCTCTTGGTTACATTAATTAATACTACTATTTATGTACGATATTTTGTAGACTTAATTAATATACTTTATTGGCGTTTTTAGAAAGCAATGTTATTCATTAATACTATTATATACTTCCATATTTTGCTATCGAGAAGTGCTTGTATTTATTATTTCATTTGATTGAATATGCCTTAAGTAAATACCTACTTAGGTACTACTTTAAATTACCCATGACTTTCCCAATTCAAAACGGCTCAAGTCAAAATAACCAGTAGTTACCTGATACCTATGTTAAAATTACCAGATAAAAATAATATCTAGAATGTATTAATGATAAGAGATAGGTATTAAATATGTATAAAAATGTTATATTTTACCTAGATGTTATTTGTGTACCTTTTAAAAATTCCGAAGTATATTATTCTTATGATGCCAATAAAGGTAATAAGAGTCAAAGTGGCCGTCGATAAATGAAAATAATTTTAAATAATCGGGCATCAATTCTTGTATAGGTCAACACATAAATTAGTTTCCATACTCATTTGGTAAAAAAGTTGAAAGTTGAATACTCAGCCTTGCATCATATGGTAGGTTTTATTCCTCTGCTTATACTCACAGCTCAAACTATTATAAGAAATAAACTTAAAACTTGTACCTCTCTACCTACTGTATCATGGTTTCACTTAAATCAGTCCAGCCAAGGGCCAGAGTTTGGGGTAGGTAGGTATATTTTTTTGAAGCCCACAGCGGCCACGGCATCTGAACGCTAAGCATTATCTAGATGTGATATTTAATCTGTCACGACCGCCGCGAACGTGACCAAAATAACGGCCGATTTATTTCGAGCACGACTGCACTAGGGCAAGACTAATTCTTAAACATTAATTTGTGCCAACATTGCTTATTTTATATAAGGATCAATTGTTATCGTGCTATTGTGTTTCTTATATTTAATTTACGAATAAAATAGATTCAATCCAATATAATAAACATAAAAACTTCAATGCCTATTTGATATTGCACCTGATTTCTTAGCGTTCAATGTTTTATGGGGGTGCAAAGGGTAGTATAAGTAAAAATAGTGCCTCACGGACCCCAGGCTTGCGCACGCCCCTGATAAATTGACAAAATACTGGCGCTCCAGTCCAAGCCTGCGATGGGACACCAGGAGACGGCCCAAGTTCTTCCCTTACAAGTTGTTTAGTAGATACCATAACAAGCCTAAACCTACCCATATTAACAGCTTATATACGTCCCCACCGTGGGGCTAGAGCCTATCCTAAGTTAGGGTATTTAGGCCTTAGTCAACCACGCTTGGCCCAGTGCGGATTGGTGGACTTCACACACACCTTTGTATTTCTTCGTAGATGTATACAGGTTGCCTCACGATGTTTTCCTTCACCATCATCATTACCACATCATCACCACAGCTCATATACGTCCCCACCGAGGGGTTCGAGCCTACCCTATGTTAGGGTGATTAGGCCTTAGTCAACCACGCTGGCCCAGTGCGGATTGGTCGACTTCACATACATCATTGAATTTCTTCGCAGATGTATGCAGGTTGCCTCACGATGTTTTCCTTCACCGTAGGAGCGTCGGATAAATGTACATATGAAATTCGAAACGAAAAACACATTGGTACATGGCGGGTCTCGAACCCTGACCCCCCGATTGGAAGGCAAGTGCCGAGTCCACAGCGCCACCGACGCTCCATCATCACGACACATTTATTCCTCATCACGATGTTAACATCTAATATATAAAAATCTATCGAACTCCTCCGAAACGACTTGACTGATTTTTTTCATTAAATTTTTTGTGTATATTTGGTATGTCTGGTAATCGGTGTCGTAGGCTCTATTTTCACACCCCTAGGTGATTAGGGTGGCCTTCTCCAGATTTTTTTGACAATTTTTAGGGCGAAACGCAGAACGCGGCCACATCTAGTAATTACCTATATAAAAGCTATTGCGTCATTGAAGATTCAAAATTGTAAAACTAATTTTCAGATTCCCCGTACATTTTTTCACAGACCCAAATATTTGTATGGGGGATTTCAAAATTTATTTTACGATTGGACATTTTCAATGACGGAATAACTTTCATATGACTATGTTAACATGGTTTTGATTTAATGGGGTATTTACGAGTACCAAACACGGTGTAAATTAACTGCAATAATTACTGGAGTATATATTAGACAGTTCTTTTTTTGCCATTAACAGAATCCAAAAGTTGAAATAAATCGTAACGCTCGTCGGAAAGTACTTCAATCGGAGTTTACATTTTCTTATATTGTCAAGAGTCCCGCGACGTAACTCAAAGATGGCCTGGATGTGAAGACAATATAGCTATTTCCTTATTCCATTGTGAACAACAAATTGAGATAGAGATATTGTAATATCTCCATCTCCTATCTACTCGCTCAAATGCCGTCTTTCGAACATTGACAAGATGGAAGCCCGATTTTATCTTTCGCCTGCACAGCCAGTAGGTAGTTGATTTCACGCATAAGGTCGCAATGAAGGATGAGCTCTTTATCTCATTCATTTAGTGATTATAAACATTTAGTAGGCAGCAACAGCAAAATACAACACAATATTCTCTGCAAAATAATCAAAGTGATAATGTAATGCACCTTTAATTTGGATTATATTGAAATTTCAAATAACGTTGTTAATTGAAATAAGTATTTTACTGCTTTTGTATCATTTCGTAAACATATAGGTACTTTACAGCCATTTTGCTAACTAATTTTAAGCCATAAGTAGTTCCAGTTTTCAGTCCAGGGTGGTGCATCAGAGCCTTCATTTTATAATTTTTATAATGAAGTTATAAAAAATACAGTCTTCACTTTTTCTGCGATAAAATATGGTGATATGTACTATTTCGATCTGAATGCAGATCCACTCAAAATGATTTTTAAATAATTGAATAATTAAGTTCCGTGTGCGCTTATTAGATATTCGGTAGCATAGGTACATAGGAAAATCCCAATGATTCTTTACTCCATACTTACTAACTAACTAAACTCAACATCCATTTCTAGTATACGTATATACCTCCCACAACCTCTAAACTATTTGTTTTATGGAACGGCTTCTGTTTAGAAGTAAAAAACTTCTCACGGAAACGTAGTTTCATAGATTAATTACAAATGTTTTAGTGAGCAAAATTCTGTTACACTCAGCAAGAGAATCTATTTTTTTATCCATTTGCAGGCAAATATGCAAGGATGACTAGTAAAATACGAAAGCATCGTAGATAGATATATATTTGTTTCTTAAAACATTTTATTTATGTACCTATATGGATTTTAAGGTCCTCTGTTAAGGTTATATAGTTATAACAATATACTACATTTCAATTTCATCTTGGTACATCTACCACTTTCTATTTCTGCACCATCCCAAGGCTGACTGAAAAAAAATTCTTAGGCGTTAAGTTCGCCACTGCACAAAAATTGTTTACACAAACTATACATCAATAAATACAGCATTAAAAATTTAATACCTCTTCAAATACAATAGAATACAGTAATAAAACTGTATGGGATCCATTTTCGGAATAACTTCACGGAGCGATAGTCCAACATCGCTACATTGCCAGCCTCGATTCCCGTGGGTTCGTTAGGAATAGTTGTGTGCCAGGACTTATGGCCGCCATAAAAGGATGTACCGACACGCCGCACGATAAAGCTACAAGACTCCAAGTTCCTGCACGGAAACTGAGCTCGAACTTGTTTGGATTGTACTCTCTGGTATTTTCAAATCAAGGGCATTTGATAATAACACATGGGTGGAAAATACTCGTTCTTATCAACGTGCTAAACACGTCAATTCAGAACTTGTGTTTGCCTTTATTTAGTTTGATATTAGGTACGATCCAGAGCTTCGTAAATTTTAAATCATTTTCTTTGTTTAAGTATTCTTTTTTCAATATTTCATTTCTTACATTTTTAACCGACTTCAAAAAAGGAGGGGTTCTCAATTCAACCCTTATTTTTTTTGTGTGTATTTTACGTGATGACGCCGCCATTTGTGGACCGATTTTCAAAATTCTTTTTGTTTTCGATAGAGTATACTCCTGGGGTGGTCATCAAAGTCAGGATCCGATGATTGGATCTCATGAAAATCGAGAAAAACCCTAAATAATTAAGAGGAACGAGATGGTATTAAATTCTCTAAATAGATTTCATTCACTAAGAGTGTGATGTTGTCTGTACCAATTCTTATATTATTTTTAACTTTTCAGTGTTTTTGAAGTCAGTTTTTATTTTTTGTAAAATATTTTTCAAATGTATGAATGACATCTCGATAAATGGGTACAATCTACATATTAGATACCTACTACCTACACACAGGGATAGGTCCATGCCTACACATTTATCCTTTAACACTTGCATTTCTTTTTTGTCTTTCTGCTACCTTGTATCATTATTTTTTACCTTTTGCAGACATTCTACTATTTCCTTGTTCTTTCTCTATTTTTTCCATTGTTATAATGTATACAAAAGCAAGGTAGACAGTTCATAAAACAAAATAAATAATACCAGATTTAGTGTGGTAATGTTTTTCATTATATTCTTGACTGATAAGCACTGTAACCGCATTATACCGCAAAATAGCGTTTGATATAACAATTTGAAACATTTAAATATAAATACACTATAACTAATAAGTCACTCTCGCTACTCAAGAATATAACGCAAATTGGTATGCAATCAGCGGCGCTCGCGCATTTAACTCCACGACGTTTAATGCATGGTCGATGCACTTAGCATTTGTATTTCTCGGAATCCCATTTCCAGCTTTAAAGCTCTTATACACAAGGTGCATTTCAGCGCAACGCCGCTTTGATTATAAGCCTTACTGTCAATAGAAATCAGCAGATTTATATTACAGGAGACGATGTGAGGAATATTGTTCTCTATCCCGATACTCGTGTTTAATGTCTTTGTTCAAATAGGACTCTACCTTAATTTATTGTCGCAATGTCAACCAGTAATTTATAGATGCCTGTATACACTTTGTTGCTGGGTTTGCACTACTATGGATAAGTACTATGCACTGCCTTCTACTATGAATAAGTTCTTCAAATATTCCTAATAGAGTTTTTACACTCACAAACCCGGAAATGAAAGCCAAGCTTTAAATTAGAACAATTATTAGATTCGGGTACCTTAAACTACAGTATTAGCCTAGCACAAGATTTAATACTAGGTTTAGGATTGCTTGGCTTTTCTTGAACCTTCTCCTAATCTGAAAAGGGGGCAATTGATTAAAGAATCATCCGGCGAAAAAAACAAGCTAGGTAACTTTTTTTTCATTCATAATATATCCTCATGCTAAGGCCGAAGATGAATGCGAGATTTACCTCGATTTTTATTTAGGTAACGACATTTCCAGTGACATTTACAAACAAAATAATAAAACAACAATGATGGAATATTCAGAAAAAGCAGACGATTTAAAACTCTTAAATCACATTAGTAAAGTCTAGAAAACTCAAACAATAAGAGTTAATAAACCACCCATCCACAAGACGAGTGTTAAGCGATTAACGTTTAAATAATAAGCCACCGTCTCGTAAAACAAAGATTAACATACAGTTACGGTTGTAAATAGGCTATAACTTTGATTTTTACGACTAAATAATCGTAAAGGAACCCCGGCCATTCGACCAAATTGAATATACTCGGATCGTTTGACGGCTGAACTGGCGCGCGGCGTTTCAACGCAGGCCGTGTTATAATCGTGGACAGTGCAAAAGGCAGTTTTGATGCACTTTTATTTTACGGTTCAGTCGTAACATAAAATGTTGAACGTCTCAACATCGGTCGTGCGGGAAAAGGACAGTGTGGATACTGCTTCTGAGTTACGCTTTGGTTAATATTTTTTGTAGATATATTAATATAAATATATGTAAATATTTTAAAAATCACTTGTAGTGAATTTTCACAATTATAAAAACACTCATACTGATATTGATATATTTATACTGAATAATAAAATATGCTTGTTACAGTAATCTTACTCTTCAATCCTTAGATAGGCTAAATGATCTAAGCTTCAATGGGAATACAGCAATGCAAACCAAACACTGCTTAGGTATATACCTATGCTTTGTGTCACACACATAAAATAGTGATGAATCATAACTTCTAAAATAACTGTAAATTTACGTGAGAATACGCTACAATTTATTAATCTCATTTGCTATTGGTTAAGAGAAAGTTTAAAAGATTAAAGAACCTATTTAAAAAAAAACATCCTTTGATATCATTCATAGAAGTCCTTCTAACCACCTAATTTGGTTCCGTACAGAGGTAGGTAGATATGCCCGGTGCTCCCATTACGCGGTTTTGCTCGCCCGAAATTCCGTGTAATTAAACAACTGAAATTTTAACATTGTCCAGTATAAATTTAATAAGGATGGGCTATTAAGAGCGTAAATGGACTGAATGTTTCGGTTTGGCCAAAAACCAAAACGAGGCCCGTGGAACGGTTCGCTACGTAACTTTTGGTCGTAATGCGGTCGCCATTGGGACTCTACAATAAACTAACTTAAGCTGCAATGTATGAAATAGACACTTTATAAAAACATATTATGATCCTTAGCATTGCTACAATATATGCCCATTTCATATAGTCACCACATAATTATTTAGGTACCTACATCAAACAAGCCATTAAACCATTATTATTTCTACAATATTACTTCATAATTGCGGAACTACATTGTTTAGCAAGAAAAAATGATGGGAAGATGGCCTTAGAAAAAAACTAAAAATACTTACGTTACAATCCAGATAGGTAGGTACGGATGAATTCTTACAATGTGAAAGTTCTGTTTAAAGTAAAAACGTATAAAACTGAAGCATTAATAAAATAAGTCTTACCACAATATATATATATCCCGTAATATAAGTTAGTGCTGACTAACTTATATTATGGGATATATGAACTCAATGAAAATTGCATAAATATCATGTTCATTCCACAATTACAAAAGGAAACAACTGGGTACCTAATAATAACAATCACCTATATTTTAATTGAACGGCGGAACAGAGATTCCCCGTGAGTGCTGAGTAAACGTCGTGAATCGCCCAATAATAATGAAAGTGATGGCGTAGACGCCATCGGTGTATGAAGCGGCAGTTTCGGCTACATAAACAGCCCGTATACTCTAATGACCAATATTAGAAAGTATTTTGCCTGGATTCTATTGTCGTTGAAATAAAGTCTATATTCACATAGCTGGCGTCTCAACGTATACTGGATGTTTGGCATAGCGCTCCCCTCTACCGATTTCGGGTGGGGCTCGCGCGCTCGGCTCACACGCAACCAAAATGGCCGACTTTTTGTATCCATTCCAGATGGTTGGGACATGTCACCGAGTACACTGTGTAAAGCATGACAGAGCACTGTTATAGCATAGAGATAATGTTGTCATAGGAAGCGTAGAGATCTGGGTATACTCTTTCTTAATTTACTAAATTGCGATCAGTTTCACAAGTAGGTATGTATTTTGTAAATATTTTTTTTTATCTCTTAAAAGAACTTGTTTGCTACTAAAGTTGTGAATATCGATTATTTTTACATACCTACCTACTTTCTTATATATGAAGGTAAATAATGCCTGTTAATTAAGGTTGGTTTATCTCTACATTATTAAGTACTACTGTCTACTTATTTATATTTAAGTAGGTACCTAGTTATATTGAAATATTTTATATAGGTACTCATAATATCCGTCAATAATGACTATAAAGATTAAATATACAATATAGAGGCAATTATTAAAATTTTGCGAATATACCTATAAAATAACAATCAAAAATCTATGAAAAGATAAATTAATAATGATATAAATACTTGATTAACATAACTTGCTGCAAAATAAAGTTATAAGCAGGTATCAAACTAATATTTGCCCATAAATCTCTACAGCATCATTAGCAAAAGATGTCAGTTTTAATTTTAAAACTAAGTAAGTTTTTGTTATTTTGAAACCTTGTGCTGTGATGGTGATAACTAGCTATTCATTAATGAAGTTAATAATACTGTATTTGTTATATAGGTATTATATTAACTATGAACCGGCCTGAATAGATAACTGAATATTTTGTTATAAAGGTAAGGACCCTAATTAAATTATAAATACAAAAAGTACTGTTTACTTATATGTTGAGTTTAAGTTAGAATCGTCTCATAAATTACAAATAAAAGACACAAGTGTGGAATTACGATTTAAAATAACTACGAGTACAGTGTAAAACCTTAATAAGGCAAAACAAAATTCGCAGGCACAGCTGATATCTTCTAAAATACCTTGCATCTAACAAAATTAATGTTCTTGTAGTAAATGCAGTTATAATAATTAGCTATCAACTTGTCAAATAAATAACACATATCAATAATATCATTGTTTCAATAAGCTTTTTTAAGTTTAAACAAGATTATAGTTTTGCGAATAAACAAATAAGCGTAATGGAAACTAAATGCACATCGAATCTTACCATATATACATGGCTATTAGATGAAAGTGAGAGTTTTCATTCTTCTTATGGTAGTTACAATACATTTATCATTCATTTATTAAGTGTATCAATTACTTACAAGCAAAATTAAAACGTTTCCACTATAGCTATACCTAATAATAAAAAATGCTAAAATTTATGTCGTATTTTTTTGAATAAATGTTGCTATTGGGGCGTCATGTAAACCCAGTCTAAGCGTGGGGCGGTGGGTGCCCACGCCGCCGTGGCTCCGGGCGCCGACGACGTATCATTCTCAGTCCGCAGACTGTCGACTCCCGGGCTCTTGCTGCACACTTACCTATAAGGCGAGTTCCATCTAAGCACAGATTTGGAGCATTTTCAACATTTTTATGCGTATCGTTAGCTTTTGACGCTATAGCAGTGCTAGCACCGTATGTCAACGCAATGCATTCCACTTAAAGAATATCTTGATTTTTGGGTAAGATTCCCTATGTGAAAAATAGCGCGGGTAAAAATGTTAACATTTCTTAAAAGAAACGTACAACATGGTTAACATTTGATGTTGGCGGAAAAAAATGGTGATGCTTAAATGGAAAACCGAGATAGGCACTGAGATCAGATTGAGAAAATTCGGCAAGATGTGATTTGTTCTTGGCTAAGGGCGCTTTTTTCTGACCTTCCCTTTTTTATTAGTAGTTTTGTTTTCTATTTCCTGTATTGTATCGTATGTTGGAAGTATTTCAATTTGATCTAAAAGAGAACTATTGACATTTTTAGATGTTACTGCCTCTTTAAATTGTTGAATAAATAAAAAAGTATGTAGGTACTCCTATTGGCGACAAACAAACGCGTAATATGTACCCATTATATAACTAGTGGGCCCGGCAGATGTTGCCCTGCCACGCTCAACACTCTTCCGTTCAGAAAGAATTTTATTAATTTATTTAGCACCAGTACAATCAATAATATTTTGTGGTAGTTTGTAAAGACTAATGCCTGAAACAAGCTGAAAGGTTGGATTTCAGGACATGTGTGCTCCACTCCCCAGTTACATGGCAGTTTCATACTATAAGTATTTTTAAGATAATTTCAAAATACATTTTTTATAAGAATAATTTTCATATTAAATTAAATAGTCTTTGAAGCATATTTAGACATAGAAAATAATGTAAAAATAATCATTACAATCGGGCATAAGTGTATAAGTACTTAAATAACTATAAGTTGTGCTTATAGGCAATAAAAAAAATGATAAATGGTTGATCTTCGATAAAAAATTGAAATACGCATTTTCTCATTTTTCAGGTTGTAGTCAAATGTGATATCGCCATTCAAAAATGAATAACGCATTCAATAAAAGAGAAATTGATTTGTTGAATATTTCAATTTATTCAGGACTTCATTTAATACATACCTACACTTTATTTAGTATGATCTAGTCACAAAATAAAATCTTACCTAAAATAATTACCTAGCGATTTCATTTGATCTTAGTAAAATTCAAATAAGATTCAATGTTTGTTAAGAAAAACTCAGTATCAGTAGGTATTTATTCCTGAATATTTTTTTATGGTACATCTCACAGATTTAGACCAATACATGCACAGTAAACAAGGAAATAGACTGAGAGAATTATTCAACATGAATGCGCCTGCGGAATTCCGTAGAATACTAAGCCCTTAGACAATGGCTGTGGTCTAACAGAATTATCACATAGGCGCGCAAACGGCGAGTCCATTGTATCTCCCACTTAGACGCATATCTTTACTTTATTCAGCTCCTACTCCTAAGATAGCGTTAGTGTATGTAAAACATATTCAAACTAAAGCGGAATTGGTAGCGGTTTTGTTATAAATAGCGAGCCGAGACTTTTGTTGTCTGTGGATATATGAGTATTGAACATTCATACAGCATGATAATTTGTTTTATGTAGTAGCTTCCTTATTTTAAAGAAGAATAAGCTTAGATTAAATTCAATATGCTGGGGTAAAATGCAAATTTCACTTGTTACTAATAATGTAACTGTAGAATCTAATGGAAAATGTAGAGCTGAAATTTCTTTAATAAAATTTATTAGGTTAGAAATTTAAAAAAATCTATTTCTAATCTAAAAAATATCTATTAGTGATCTGAAGCAGTTATATGTCATTAAAGAAAATAACTTTGTTTTAATTACAGCAAATTCAGCTCTACATTTGTAATCAGATTCAGGTACTAATTCAATAGTTTTTTTTTTGAGTCATTCATTCAGTCAATAGGCAAATGGACTGATCATTGAAGATCGAAACCTAGTTACCTATTCCTTCATCGAAATAAAAAATATCAGGCACGTATTTTTCGCTGTGTCGAAAAAACAAAAATCTAGAGCAATTTAAAGTTATGGAATGGGGAATTGTCACGTCTTAACTATAAATTTTACTTACGTATAGGTAATATATCGTCATGTGATATTTCAAATGAAGTTGTTGATTACTTAACCAAAAAAAAAATTGTGTGCAATTTTTTTTTACCTAATCTGCCCGACGGACATTTAATAAAATCCGCTTCTCCATTGTAATATATTAAGTACTAACAGTGAATTAAAATCTTAAAATAATCTTTATTGTTTATTGCAAAATAACGTATGCAACGTTATTCTTCGATAATTTTAATAATTACGAGCTATTTATTATTTTTGATTAAGTTGTCTTTGATAAACGTTGCTAGATGATTTTTGTAATATCATACTATTAACATTGAATTGTTTCATTGCCCTATACGCTACAACGATATGCTAACGCCTGATCAGATCACAATAATTGGGATGCCATTATGTCACCTCTTAACAACACAATCACGTAATTACACAGAGCACCTTGTGTAAAAATAAACAACGCTTGAGTTGACTGCTAACTGACATCGGCGCCGGCGCACGTGCCTCGTGTGATATCCGTCGAAATATTTTTTTTTATTTATGTGTTTTGTCCGGGTTGAAAGCGCGCGGGAACACTATGCGACGAAGCGCTGAAATATATAGGGTACCTACTTAATGATTTGTTTTCAGAAGTATTTTTTATGTGTCATATTCTTAATTTCGTGTGTTTGTAAAGCCAACGTGTACTTTTTACGATGATTTAATAAGTAAGTTAATAATAAATAAGTTAAAGTAGGAACTTATTTATAAAAAAATACAATAAGAAAACCGACTTCAAAAACACTAAAAAGTTAAAAATAATATAAGAATAAGTACAGACAACATCACATTTCCAAATTGAAATTGCTGCCAAATTTTAAGACTTTCTAGGAGATCATCGTTTGGCATCGACTTCAATATAGAAATGTGATGTTGTCTGTACCTATTCTTATATTATTTTTAACTTTTTAGTGTTTTTGAAGGCGGTTTTATTTTTTGTAAAAAAAAACTGTTTTTAATTTAATACCACCCCACTTTCGGTGAGCGTTATTAAATTTACACGTTCAATTCAAAGTTAAAGATCCTTTCATCATCAGCTTGGTTTATAACTACCAGACGCAAATAGTAATTAAGTGAATAGCTTCGGAAAAAAACATGAAACACGTTAGAGGCACCTATAAAATATAAGGGTTTCCCTCAATTTTCATGGAATCCCATCATCACATCCTGACTTTGGTGACAATGAGACTAACTTTGGTGTATACCCTTTCCAATAAAAAAAGAATTATCAAAATCGGAGTACTCTGTAAATAAAATACATACATACTGTCATACATAAAAAAAATACGCGTCGAATTGAGAACCTCCTCATTTTTCGAAGTCGGTTAATTAATCAAAATTAAGAGACTAAAAATAGAATAAACAAAAGGCACAGTAGTTGATTAGAAAAAACTTGGTAAGTATATCACAAATTTTAACAATGTCTAAAATTGGGTATCTAAATTCGCACTTATATACCCTATAGTAATAATAATAATTTGTTTATTTCAGGCTGTGCCCATATTGTGTATAATCATCTTATAACTAGTGTTAGTAAAATATACAAATCACAATATTTATAGTTATTTGTTTTTTACTAACACTAGTAGGTACTCATTTTGTACCTAAGTATGTACACTCGACCAATAAAGTAGTTTCCCATCCTCAGATTGAAATTCAGTTTCATGCCATAAAACAACACTCGACCTATCATTGTAATAACACGTTGACAGCTACCAAGGTATTTTAACGATAATTATTTTGTTGGCGAGAAGTTTTCTCAAAACTGGTACACCACTTTCTTGGCCGACTTTAGTACGCTGCCATTACCGAGCACGATATTTTCAACTGTAAGTAAACGCGTCCATACGAAGATGAAACTGAAAAGTATTTCCGCACGAAACCGGCTAGCCTCCGCGCGCCGACGAAATATTAATAGCCCTTAAGGCGCATAGTAACGTCAATCATAAAAAATCACTGCAGAAAAAACCGATTCTCTTGATAAATATTGAATAAAAAAATCTTGAAAAAAGATATGTTATTATTCAACGCATTTTTTAGAGGATGGTCTTCTTAATTTTTTGATAAATTAATTAAAACTTGGTTAAAATGTGACCCAAACATGCCTCGATTTTAAAACTGTAAACCTAATCGCTTCGTAAATATTAGGTTAAATCATATACTTTTGATTTCAATAAATAAAGTGAACAATATTCTAGGGGATGGTCTTTTTAGATTTTTCTTATTCGCCTTTATTAATTTTTAATTGAAATAATTCATCTTACGCGTAAAGGTTTGCTTAAATATTCTCCTCGCTCTCACTCACTCACTCCTATCTAATCAGTGCGGGACGATCGACGCAAGGTCATTGGGAGCACTATGCGCCTTAAGATTTATGTCCAAACACAACTTACCTTCAGCTCAGCAATATAATAAGAGCTTTTAATTAGTACGCGTGACTTAGGAACACGGTCGTTCATAAAGATCTTGCAACGCTGGTCATGAATGGTTCGGAGTAAAATTAGCATGAGTCTCTGGAACGGTGCACGTGATTCCGAATTTAAATGGCCGAATCAATTTTTAATTTGGCTGCAGTTACTGGGACATGCTGGCTTAGATTTTGCTAATGGTATGGGTAACGAAAGTTGTATTCGATAATTACATAACTAGATATCTATTATACGAGTAATAAGGGATTGGCATTTGTGTTATTGACGTTCACACCAATTAACATTCTGCTCGGAAAAAACACTACCACTTTTAAATAGGTAGGTACTCGTATTTATTCGTCGAATTAATATTGAATGAATTTTAATATTTTGAAGTAACTATAATTATTCCAACCAACCAAAACAATTCCATGAAATTACATAGTTCAACGATTTTGAATTACTATTAAGCACGAAGTGTTTTCAAAATACGATATTTCCTACGTAAATGATTCTATAACCTAATAATCGTAATTACCTACTTTAATTATATTCCAGCCATTTTAATCATACCTATAATGTTTAAAAAAATCATTTTCAACTTTTAAATAATTAACAATTAATTAAAAAATTTACAGTTCATAGTATATACTGAAATATTAATACATTACGAATAAAAATAATGAGGAATCACAACAGGTTCTTTATTTATTCCTATCGAAGTCGGTATACTCAGTATACTTTTGCATTTGTGGTTATAAATACATTACTGTTTCACGGAGTTATAAAAAAGAATGCTTCGATATGATACGCAATGTATTCAAACAATATCATTAACTGAATTAATCATCAACATTTATCTGTTCTAACGAGTCTAAGGTGTCTGAGCCCGAGACAGACACACCAAACATGTGCCATCAAGGACATCCAAGATGCTAACAACATAATAATATATATAAATATCGAGAAATAATATTTATTGATCTGTTATTGTGATTATAATTTTTTATTCGGATTTATCTATCTAAAAATGAAATAGCTAGTGAGTGACAGATACGTACTACCTATATGGCAACACACGCTAACTTAGCGTACCTATGGTATGATTTAACTGAGTTGCGTCATTTTATCGCTAAAAAATAAAATCAGAAAAGCAATCTGATAGTACCTGCTGGAATAATGTAGAGTATTGTAGAGTAGGTACCTAATGAAAACTTTTATATTAGTCACTGACCTTTGTGTCTGTTCAATTGCATTTGCGGTGTGAATGTTCCCATCTCTTATGCAGTCAAGAGCTTCCTAAATAAACAAGGTCAAATGCAAGTTCGTTCAGGTCAAATTGTAATGGTCTGAAATTGTTTGCAATTTTCCTCAATTAATGAGACCCACTTACAATATACAGCGGGTTTGAACTGGAGACAGTCAAATTTGTAAATTTAATCAATCTTTTTTACTCTTCTACTAGTATTTGCTTGCATCTTGGAATTTAGGTTTGCACATAACACATTGAATAATAAGTTACTAATTATATTTTTTTAATTATTTTTCACATCAATTAAGTAGTTGTCCGTAAATTTAGAATTTCAAACTAGGTCATAACAGTGAATAGGATAGCTGTGTGCCTAATTTTATTTAAATCTGTTCTTACCGTTTATTCGCGATTGAGTATATAGGTATATGAATTCACAAACTTTTATAACTTCAATTTTCATAGAGACAGGTTCAAGCACAGTAGGTATTCATAAACTTCAATTTCAATTGGGACTTAGGAGCAGATTTAAAAAAATATAAGATATTTAGACATCAACATAAGGAACAATTTGATGATTATTAAATATTTTTGCATTTAATGTGAAAATGAAGACTATCTCTTTACAGCCTATTTTTGTGTGCTACTTACCCAGAATGGGTAAGCAGCTTATTTTTTAAATTAAATTATATCTACGCGATCTATTTTTAACGATGCATAAAATTAATGCAGTCAAAAAACATTATAGTCCGGTTACTAGTAGGTAAGTTCCTACTGAGTCGCTCTTGGAGTGTGTAACTTTGACTTTAGTATATTTATTTTTTAATTTTGTATTTACAAGCCCTCCTAATTTTGAAGCCCCAAGCGATACCTACAAGTAGGTATATTCTCACAACAATATTGAAATAAATACAAGAAATATATTACCTCAGGCAGGATATGAACCTGTGTCTTCAACATATCGTATTGAAGCCAAAGTCACAAACATTAAAAATATGGTGTTATCAATTTAGTAACTAACTTATTAGGTCTAGGTATATAAGTTTTACTTGTATTGACCTTTATTAAGGGCTACATTATATTCTACCTAACGTGTTCCTTAGAGTGTCTTTCCTTCTCTTATTGCCTACAAATCCTGCAAAGGCATGCCAAACGTAATAGACAAACGTCCCAAATTTAAGAGCAAGGTTACTAACTGCATAAAAAGAAACCGATACGAACAAACACCGTGTACCTACCTACTCTACGGAAAATAAAAATAGCGAAACAACGTGTCAGAAAATCCTCACCACAGATTATAAATAGTTTGCTCTCCGCTTAACACTATGAGAGTGAAAGAGACAGGATCACTTCTATCGATCTCTTTTATTGTGCGCCGTTCCGCGTGCTATAATGGCGGACGTTAACAAACGGCACTTGATCCCAAAATCGTATGATGGAAATAATCGTCTTTGATATGCAACGAAATCTGAAATCACTAAAATCGTGTAACATTTATATTTTTTAGCTACATTGCTTTATTTTATTGACACAATCACATTTTAACTGTAGCGTTCGTCACATCACACAGCACAGTGCATCTCGGGCGCCATTATAATAGAGATACCAACGCCCAGGGACGTATTCAGGCGATATTCAAAATGTTGATATTGGTAACAATTTGCATTGAGCTAAAGATGTGCTAAAGGTTAAAATTATGACATTATAAATTGAAAATGATTGAACAATATTTTGTCGCATGTGAAGTAAAAATATTAATAAATTAATTATTGTGTTAAATATGTGAAATAAGTGATTTAACAACATTTATTATTAATAATAAAATGTTGAAAGCGAATTTTAGCTTTACGGCAGTCAATCTTGCTATTTCGAAGGTTCCGCCCCGCACTATCGTGTGCTCTTCTATCACCTATGAGAGCATTGATATCAGCATAATGATCATCACCCCAGCCAAGACACGCCCAGTGCTGGAAATAAGACTTCCGTAAGGATCTCCAAACCAGACGGTCCTGCTGCTCCCATCCAACGGCTTCCCACCACCTGCACCTGATCGTGACCGGTCTTTCCCAAATAGATTAACACTTCTCTTGTGAATGACGTACGTGTTAACTCAGTATTTGAATTTTAACATGGGCTGTTTGTATTTTGTGTTTCAAAATTTTTAAATTCAACTCCTGCCTACCCAACAAACATAAAGTGCTAATATCAGAGTTAAAAGAGAGGTATTAAGATTCTGATTGCAACTTATAGTCAGAATAGAGCGATAAAACTAGAGTTATAGCGTGCTATAACCCTCCCTACTATACCTCCGGATTGGGCAGAACTTTTTATAGGCTAAGAATGAGATTTAAAGTGCTATAAAGGCTGTAGCAGTCGCTATAAGAGCGGAAAATGGGAAACTCCCGATCTACAAAGATGCCAATAATCGCTTTTGGAGGTTATTGGAATGTATTTTGCTACCATTATCTTTTTGTGTGCTTGGGTACCTCCGTCTTACCTATTTCTGCTGCTTTGCGGCTGTGTTCCGGTTTGAAGGGTAAGATATGGCACTGAAATTACTGGGTACCGTGACTTAACATCCTAAGTCACAAGTTGGCAACGTACACTGTGGTTCTTGTGGGGGTTGTAGTTTTGCTGCGGATCTCACAGGAGCCACATGATGTACTATAGGTAACTGTTACCACTTACCATCAGGTGGG
The DNA here is from genome assembly GCA_963935595.1 of Schoenobius gigantellus. Lineage (NCBI taxonomy): Eukaryota > Metazoa > Arthropoda > Insecta > Lepidoptera > Crambidae > Schoenobius > Schoenobius gigantellus. The sequence continues at coordinate 14,934,748 of OZ012551.1, read as the reverse complement.
CAGTTTGCTTGTTTGCCAACTTTCTGCAATAAAAATAATAATAATAATGTTTTATAAAGTGCGAATATTGTGCGGACCCTTTCGTGTTTATTATTGCGAAGATAAGTTTCATGAAAATATGGATATATTTTTTAATATTTTATATTTACTAAAGTGTAATATTATTGTATATAGGAATACATATAGTATTCCTATATACAATAATATTACACTATAAATGAATAGTTTGTGTGAATAAAAACAAAGACCCTTTTATATTTGTTTTGTATAATTTGAAGTATATTGAATCGGTATATTCTAAAAATAAATTCATTAATAAACCTGCATTTCAATGTGACTTTCGCCCTGGTCAAAGTACTACTACTTCTCCGAAGATGACTGATGACTTTAACCTGGCAATGAAAAATAAAAATATTCTTGTTCTTAAGCTTCAGTAACACATTGTAGTCCACATACGTGTATATTCGGGGTAGCTCACAGTGCATACCCTGAAGTGATAGTTTCTATAGCTGGTATGACTTAATGATCGGGATGCCATAACGTGACGTCCTCTCTTCTTCATTGTGTTCTATCTTTTTTAATTTAGTTACTTAGATCCTTCCTCTAAATTATATAGAGATGATTCTATGCAGACATTTGCAGATTTACTATCATCTAACATTGATGAACTGGATGAAGTGTCTGATGCTATTTCTTTTGTGAATCGTAATTTAGAGTATGATAACTCTTGGGTGACTTATTTCGTCTCAGGCTGAACCCCGCTAAGCTCCAGATTTCAATAATAGTAGTAGTAATAGCTATAGTTCATTGATAGTAGTAGTAAATAAGATAATTTACATCAAATAATTATTTGGGAGTATTAATGAACAATAATCTCTCATGGCATGTCGTAAGGGTCATTTCTCTTTCCACTCTCTGAAATTTCATCGAAAATTTCTAGTCTTAAAGACGAAGGTTATCCTAGCGGAGACGCTTAATCAGACAATAATTACTACAACGCTGAAACATGTTGCCTGCTGAATGCCAGCATGGAACTACTAAATAAGCTTGTAGGTAAACAAATTTTTGTCCTGAAGAAGTTTTATCAGGTGTCCTAGTATCTTAGTGAACTTAGGTAGTTTATTCGGACTTTGAACGTATACTTACTCGTATATGTTCGCTAACGTTTTTCTTTCCCTCACTTCCAAGATCAGCCTGTAAATCTTACCTTAAATCTTCTATTTATTTCCTCCCCATAAAACTGCATTCTATTTCTTCACCTTTTCAGTCAATGCAGACATACTACTTATGGAGACGTGAAGACTGTTCATAATTTTGAAAGATACATAATATACTAATTGCAGTATAAAACTAATGACAATATTATCATTATGTAGGCATTTTAGTAAATCTAATAAATCAATACAAGATAAAATCTGACTCGGATTGGATTCGGACCTGCGATTTTATATACCGTAATGACACCTTGACCAATTGGGCCACCAATTACTTACTAGCCGGACGAAATCTCAGCTGTGATGTTTTTTTTTTGTACATTGTTAATTAATTTGCGAAATCAGAGCTGGTAATGACCATAACAATACCTTTACAAATACCTTTGACGTAAGTAAGAGTTTGTTGAGATCTAATATTGCTTTGTAGTAGGCGTCATTTAGTAAGTCAGTATGCGTCGCAAATATAAAATGTTTGTGTCATATGCATAAAAATCGAGAGCAGGATTAGACATACAATGCTACACTACAGAATCATAATAACGTTTAATTACTAAAAGCAGGTAACACAGAAATAGAAGCTCGATGGTGTAGTGGTTCGTATGCTTTGGTTTCGATATTGAAAACAAAGCAATCTTTGCTATGGTTGGGCCCGGAATGGATGATCAACACTTTATGATCTCGAATCTTCTTGCTTCGGAAAGCACGTTAAGCAACCATTTTTACCCACCAATCCGCAACCGGCAAGCGTGGTGGTATTATATACAGCCCATACTTCTCATATGTTATTACATGTAGGAAGGGGAACGTCTAAATGCTGTAATAATGATGATGACAAAATAGTAGATTATTAACCAAGGAGATTTTTTATTTCTTTATATATTCTTAACAAAAATACAAAACAATTATAGATATAAAGGTACAACATAAACTCTTCGAGTTTTTTGTGTACCAGTGAGCCGTTATGTCGTTATATAAAAATATTACTTTTTGCAACATATTTACAAGATAAAAGCTTTCAAGTAATTAATTTTACGTCTCTAATTATAATAAAATTACAAAACATGATACATATACGCGTGATACAGATCCATGAAAAAAAAACAGTATTTTAAATCATGGGTCTAGACAGAGACATGTCTTTGGGTCTAGACTTTAATCGCGTGCATAACGAAAGACTTTAATTAAATCCTGAGTGTAGCGAGGGATTTAAGACTACAGCCCTGAGTGTAGCAAGGGATTTAAGTGCATCCAAGAATAAGTCTGCTTCATTCCCAATGAAAATATTATACTTTTCGCACCACTTGTGAGGAAATAAAAACAAATAAGTAAGAAATATAGAAGTTATTGAAAATTATAATAATTTAATACTTATTAAATCTTAAATTATAATATAACAAAAGTCACGAAACTTATGCGTTGAAAAACTATACGGACGTGGCCGTATGTATATTGAATCACTTTGTTTTTTTAGGCTTGGAAAACTAAAACCTACAAAATGTAAACAATATGGCGAAATTAAATATTTAATTGTTTTTTTTATATCTTAGTGTATTCAAAATTCATATATTTTTATACATGTTGTCGATTCAGAATTTTTTACCTAACAATTTAAGATGAGTTTGTGTCAAAATTTGAGTACTTTTGATATTCCAAATACAAATTAATTCAATGCCATGAAGGAAAATCAGTACAATATTCGAGCCCTGTATTTTAGGGGCTTTAAATTATGTATTTTATTTTGAGTTTACACGGCTCAGGATAAGTAGCATAGTGTTATTTTGAAGCAGTAGTAGATTAAATACATGCGTATTAGAATTTGAGCCAAGGCAAACACCAGAATAACTTAAAATAAAACGTCTTTCGCTCTAAAAGATATTAAAAGAATTATTCCAAAACTGTTCTGTTCAGCAATATAATATGATGATTACCAAATGCAAATACCTGAATATCTTCAGAAAAAAACATGAAACACGTTGAACGTGCCTATGAAATATAAGAATTTCCCTCGCTTTTCCAAGGATCCCATCATCAGATCATGACTTGGTGATAATGACACCATCTTGTTAGTATACTCTTTGGATTACAAAAAGAATTTTGAAAATCAATCCACAAATGGCCGAGTAATCGGTGAACATACGTAAAAAAATAGAACCACTCGAACATAGAATCTCCTCCTTTTACTTCCTACTTTTATATAATACTAGCTTTTGCCCGCGGCTTCGCTCGCGTTAAATTGGGTGTAACACCAAAGATTTAAAAAAAAATAAGGCAGGTATTTTCCGTTGGTAACAAAGAGTTTGTGTACCGATTTTTAGCTTCCTACCTTGAAAACTGCAAAAAGTCCCATATAAAATTTCACCCTCTCTTTTAAGGGGTTGGGGGTAGATTTCCAAAAAAAAAATGATGCACGATTTTTTTGTTAGTCACAAATAGTTCGCATACCAATTTTTAGCATTCTACCTTGAAAATTGCGGAATGCTCCATACAAACTTCCACCCCCCATTTTAGGGAAGTGGGGGGTTAGAAAGGAACAAAAAGTAGCCTATGTCACTCTCCATCCGTTCAACTATCTCCACTTAAAAAATCACTTCAATCCGTCGCTCCGTTTTGCCGTGAAAGACGGACAAACAAACACACACACTTTCCCATTTATAATATTAGTATGGATGGATTACTATATTTTTATATTTTGGAATAAATTATCACATAGGTACAATATGAATGCATCGTTTGCATTAAATATCCGTTCATCATAAGATTATTCTGCTTTAGTAAATACCTGCAGTAGCCCATTATCTTAAAGCTAAAGATTAAAGAACTATCAACCACTATGGTTCATTAAATATTTTTTTTAAATTCAGAACACAATGTTTAGAAAAATCCATGCAAATGACCCACCCAACTTATCCAAAATATTAAACGGTGATATGCATATGGATAATATTATAATTTTTTAAAACATAAATAAATATTAATATATTTCTCACTGAATACGACCCTGTGTGTGCACGCTCCGCCCATTACAGGCAACAAAAGTTGGTGGCGGCGTTCCTTCAATATCTCGTTTGGAGGCCATTTTGACTATCAAGCGTGACAGAGATAGCACTACGAAACACCATCATAACGGGCGTATGTGCGTGAATGAGACAATTATGCAAAGTTAGCTTAGTTTTAATGCGAGAGATATTTCGTGGAATTTTTGTCTGCGTGTATAGATCTCACGGCATGGCATGTCGTATTTGACAAACGCCCGGTTCGATGGCAGTTTGTGCTGATGTCTCTACTTTGATTTATTACTATTTTAAATGTGATCATTTCTTGCTAGCATTGAAAAAAGGATTGGAAATTAAATTTTTAGGTACAATTTCAGTTATTATGACATGTTTTATGAAATACTTAATGACAAATTTATTAATTTCATAAAAAAAAACCAATTCACTAAATTTAATAAAATATTGAAATATTACAAACTCTATAATAACAACTCTATATTACTACCAAACATGTTTTTTTTTATTTTATATAAATGAAATACAGCTTCTGTACTTATTACTTACGTATTCAAATTACAAAACGAAAACTTGCTCATGTCACTTACCTATTCACTATTCATTACGATTATTATGTTTTACTACACTGACCTATCATAAAAAAAAAATTTTTATATATCTCTAAACATCCCAAATCCCAAATAGAGTTCTTATTGTCATAGAGATTGTCTCGAGAGAAATCACTTGTGGAGCCAAAACCGTTTACGACGAATCCATTCATCGAAGTGCTTTAAAAGCATCGTAAAACCGAGAGCAGCCATCAACTGACGTCACGGTGACGTAGTGGTGCTCGCGTTCACCACTAGATGGCGTTCACCACGGCCCCATAGTACGCTCGCTCGTAAAAATAAATTTTATTATTATGACGAAAATAAAACGCTTGTCGTCAATTTAAACAACATTTTACTGTGCAATAAGATTTATTTTACGATTAACAAGTGTCTTGATGAATTAATATAGCCGAATGATGAATAAAGCAATAAAATCCGCTTTTACGATCGTGTTATCGCGTTTCTATTGGCATTTACGCTTCTTTTTGATACACAGTGTAGTATTACGTAATGTTATGGGTTGCTCGTAAAACTGAATCACTACAAATGTAAATATGAACTCTATTAGTGTTTGATTATGATTTTAATGAGTCATTAGCGTCTATATAATTTTATTTGAATTGTTTATCGCAAAGTTTATCGGCGGCGGCGTTTAATTGATACTTATTGTTCTTTTATAACTTCCTTAAATAATCAAGTTGTGTTTTACTGAGAGTAAAAAAAATATTACTGAGAGATAATAATTATTGCAATTTATGACGAGACAGTAACGTTTAAAACGCAACCTTTCGCAGCCGGGTTGGGAATATTCTTCGAAGAATGCACTAGATGGCAGTTCTCAGCCAAAAAGAAACTTTATGTAACATCATTGAAAGCTGTTATTAGTAATAAAAGAATTCCCATATGCTGTAAAACTTATTTTCTTAATTCTCTGGCTTCGTAACTTTCCATTTACCGTGGTGATTCTTAAGGTATGAGATTATGTAGTTCATAATGTCTGTGATAGATGGCGCTTATCACATAATTGTAAACGTAAACAATTAATGTCGGCATTTCTTTATTTAAATAAGTATAAAATAGAGATTAAAAGTATAAATATATTTTTAGAGTTGCCATTTGTACAGGGGAGCTCATTGGCGTAGTGGCATGTACTCGGCTCTACGATTGCAAAGCTTAAGTACCTAATGTTATCTATTTCCAAGAAATAACTTGTAAGTTAAAATCAAGGATATGCTTATGAAAAAGTTTGATTATAAGTAAAATAACTATATCTATATATGAAACTACTTGGGATTGACGAAAAATTACACTTTATTGCTGGTGAAATGTTCTAATATTTCTTTAATAAAAATTTTAGGGTAGTTATATCAAAATATCTTATTTAAAAAATCTTTAACCCTCTATTATCTTTAAATTTACAGTGATCTGAAGTAGTTCTATATAATTAAAGTAATTAAATTTGTGTTTAATACAGTAAATTCAACTCTACATTTGCCATCGGATTACTGTTCGAATCACTCCGGCAGGTATTTCTATAACACGAAAATGTAGAGTCATTTTTTAATTTAGCGCTATTTGCAAATATGGTAAAAAAATATTTATATACCGCAGTGATAACATTTTGAATTAGGTTCTTGGTTAATTAATTTGTTTAATTTTTGTTTGACGTCAAGAAGTGCCTGTAAAGCTCTTTATTGAATTAAGAATTTTGAGTTTGAACTTTTTAGAACTATGATGGCTCACTAATGGCCAATTTCACTAACCTTGTCTTAGTGTAAGATTCTCTTAGGTGGCATGCTGTCACATTCCTTTCATTAAATAGAAAAAGTGACAGCATACTTCTTAGGAGATTCCTAAGTTAAGAGACGGTTGGTGCAATTGGCCATAAATATCACATCCCTTTGGACTATGTGAATGAAGAATTAAAATGAGCACTTGAGATCGGCTGCATTGACTGATAATCGGTTAGGAGAATTTTTTTAGATTACTTATAATATTTTATCGAAATATACTAATAGAGAAACTATGTTTAGTCGTACCATAATCTGGCGGCAAATGTAGAGCTGAAATTTTTCATTATAATTATTGGTATAGTTATAAAAAAATATCTTAGTTAAGTCTTGACTGTTAATAAATAAATTATAAGTGATGTGAGGTAGTCATATATTAAAGAAAATAACTCTGGTTTTTTACAGTATATTCAGTTTGTACATTTACAGTATAGTACATTTGCTATCAGATTTTGGTACACGTTTAGTAGAAAAAAAAACAATAATAATTTACCGTGCTAATTAGGATTGAACTTGAATCCTTTTATAATAAACGTAGATTGGATACTGAAGTGTAGCACGAGAAAACCACAACGACACATTTGCGGGTATTTATTCCGCCATTAAAAAATACACTTAAGAAGTTTATGAAACAAAATGTTGCAGAGAAATGAAAAATCCTTTTCATTGTTTCAGAATCATGTAAGGTATTGGGTGTTTTCATCTGTTTCTGCAACTTCTTGTTCTGAGAAAGCTCTTTTTAGGATTCTGTGCCTCAGAAGTAAAACACGGAACTCAAATAGCATCGCTGTCTATCTGTCCGTCTGTTTGTTAAACCCCTTTCTTCCCGGGAACGTATAAAGATATCAAACTAAAATTTATATGAAATTCTCGAGTCTACGGTCTTTTTCTGCTGTGAAATAATCATACTTGTTAGTACACACGATAAAAAGATATGACCGTTTATGTGTATGTTTTTGAACATATTGCGATTTCTAAAGAGACTTCAAACCTATAGTTCCTTTTGACCTAGAAGCATGAAACTTGTCAAAAGGAATAGTTTTATAGCACATGCTATGGAAAATATTTACCCTTTTCAGATTTTTTCCATAGCACTCTTACTAATATTATAAACGCGAAAGTTTGTATAAATGGATGTTTGTTACTCTTTCACGCAAAACTACTAATTGAATTTGGATTAAATTTTATAGGTAGACGGCTTTCGACAGGAATTAACATATAGGCTCGAGGAAGAGCGAGTGGCAACACAGCATTTTAGTCTGTGGCGGCCGGCCGCATGTAAGATGTCAGTCAGTCGAGTCGAAATGTCATGACATTGTTAGAGGTTATATGCGGGCCGGAATATATAACTAACAAATTGTATTTTGCGCGGCGCACCTAATATCGGGGTGCGAAAGCCCGCTTTGTGTTGTGCAAAGGTGTCAAAATCGCGTGTGTGAGCCGTGGTGGCCTAATAGGCATTTGTAGTGCTCCGGTCTCCACCGGTGGATCCACTGCAGAACTTCAGGAGCCGCGACTTCCTTCGAGCTAGCTCAGGAAGTCCACCGGCTACATACGGAGACAATTGGAATCGGGGTAAGCCACAATGCTTTCTATGAGCTGGTAGTAGGGTACAAAAATCAGCAACCCCGAAGTCGGTGAATCGCCGACGTGGTGGTGTCTACCTTGGGCACCACCATATAGGCTACTTGTTATCTCGGAAAAGTAAGAAGTTCCCGCGGGAAAGTAGATTTACAGTATTTTCTTTTAACTTTTAAGGCAAAACATAGTTCGCGGGCAATGCTAGTGTGCTATAAAACTAAGCAGACTGGCCCCTGATTTAAATGGCAGCGCTCATCTATTGAACGTGTAGTTCCTGTAAGACTTACAATCTATAACCCCAAGAAGGACGCCAATCTACTTTGCCAACTTTTGACATAAGATGCCAAGTCACAGAACCCAGTAACATTACTATTATTTTGTCCTACCCTTCAAACCGGAACACAATAATGCATGCATCGGCGGCAGTAATAAGCATGATTGAAGTACCAGTGTATGCACAATATGCACATGACTCTGATACAGAATCTCCATCTCCATCTTCCATCTCAACTATTTTCACTTTTACCAACTTCAAAAAAGGAGGAGGTTCTCAATTCGATGTATGTTACGGGATTACGCCGCCAATTGTAGACCGATTTTCAACATTCTTTTTGTATTCAATAGAATATACTCCTGGAGTAAATCTAAGGTCACCAAAAATAGGATTTGATGATGGGATTTCATAAAAATCGAGGGGAATCCCTTAAATTTTATAGGTATTTCCAACGTGTTTTGTGTGTATGTTACGCGATCACTCCGCCAATTGTAAAGCGATTTTTAAAATTATTTTCGTATTCGATAGAGTATATTCCTAGGGTGGTCCCCAAGGTCACTAAAGTCAGGATCTGATAATGGGATGCCATGATTACAAAAATAAAAAGTGTTTTTGAATTCAGTGTTTTTGAAGTCGGTTTTTATTTTTTGTAAAATATTTTTTATTTTTAACTTTTCAGTGAATGAAATCTTCTTAGTGAAAGAAACCCTAATTAATTAGTGTTTCCCTCAATTTTCATGGGATCCCATCATCAGATCCTGACTTTGGTGACCATGGGACCACCCTTGGAGTATACTCTATCGAATACAAAAATAATTTTGAAAATAGGTCCACTACTGGCGGCGTAATCGCGTAACATACACACAAAAAAAAACATGTGCATCGAATTGAGAACCTCCTCCTTTTTTGAAGTCGGTTAAAAATCGTGGGAAACCCTTAAATTTTGAACACGTTGGACGTACTCCAACGTGTTTCATTATTTTTCGTAAGCTATTCACGTATTTGCGTCTGGTAGTCATGAACCGGGCTGATGATGGAAGTATCCTTAACTTTTGAACTTGACCTGACCTGACCTGACCTTGGACCTGAAAAGATTTCATTCACTAAAAATATAAAAATTAAAAATATTTTTCAAAAAATAGAAACCGACTTCAAAACTCTGAAAAGTTAAAAATAATGTAAGAATAAGTACAAACAACATCACACTTTTATATTAAAGTCGATGGCAAATTTTAAGACTTTCTAGGAGATCATCGTTTGCCATCGACTTCAATATATAAAGTGTGATGTTGTCTGTACCTATTCTTATATTTTTTTACTTTTCAGTGTTTTTAAGGTCGGTTTCTATTTTTTGTAAAATATTTTTCCGTACTGATAATTTTCAGGGCTGTCTCATAGTTTTTCTGAGACTGAATCTTATAAATTAGCACATCGTTCTGTCAAATGTTGGCTTAAATGTTGGAATAAGCAGTTAGGAACTTTGGAGGGGGAAAAGAAATATATTTTTGTTTCGGTCACTCGCAAAACACTGGCAAATGTTTTCTACATGTTAAATATTTATTTAAAAAAACAAGAAATTAGTTTAGCCATTTTCGAATTTTGCGCTTACCAAGACATTGAGCAATTCAATTTATTTGTCTAAATTAGTATTTTTCAACGTTTTTATGGTACATTTGGTCACGCTTCCCCCCTGCCCTTCGCAGTTTTCAAACTTACCTTTAATTTATCTTATCACCAACACCAACTAATGTCTAAATCACACAAATTCCCTGACGTGGCAATTAATCACTCGCTCGCCGACAAGTTCACGCTTTGAAAAGTAGAATAGACATTCTCCAGAAAGTTTCTCTAAAAGGAAAAAATATTCTGGGTCTCTTTAACTATGGGAATTAAAAATTGGGAATGATTTGTTTTTGTCAGAAAGGTCAGAGGCATTTTGGGGGACTATTTTGGAATTATGCCCTGACCGGTCGGACTTCGTCCGGGTCCATGATCATAAAAGATTTGTGGATTTCAAGATATTCGAAATAAATAAATCCGAATATCAAATTTTACGGACCAATTCACCGACACGGTTCAGTGAGCATCAATCGGGTTACCCAACTGTGACAACGACAGACTGTGGTTCCAACTCTAATATTATGAGAGGATGATGTTGAGAACATAGCATCGTAGTCATTTTTTACCAACATAGTGGCTCAAGTTCCCCGGCTTTCCTTAGAAAGTGTTTTCCTAAAGAAATCAGTCTTGTGTTTGTATATGTATACAAAGCTACGTATATTGGGCTCGAGAGCACGAGACGCTCTCACCTTAGTCTGTGCTCACACATACGAGTATAAGTGATAGATACTCAGAGGTTTTATTCACCTAAAATTCGTGTCTTTTACCCAAAAAAATGCTAAAAAGAGCAAGAATTAAGGTGTGGGATTCTTTGGTGTCTTATTTGTATTTCGTAAGACAACTTACCAGCAACACACTATTAATAATTGGCATGGTTAATTTGTTCTCAGTTGTTCTACGCAAATAAAGGCTTAATAGGGTTTTTGTTAGCCACGAGAAATCGGGTAGAGATCTTAAGCTAAATTCATCAACTTTATCATTTGCATCAACGGATATAACTAGTAACCTTACTGTATTTTATTAGGTCCCTCTGTAAGAAACTTGCACCGTTTTATCAGGTCACTCCGTAGGAAATCTGCATTTTATATCTAGTCTCTTGTAGAGATTATAAAAGTTTGTTCCAGTATCCGAGGTTATTGAGTGAATTTTGGACTATATTTTCCATTGAGCTCGATTATAAAATAGGCTCTGATAAGAGTTTGTACTTAGTTTATTACTTGTATTGTGAATGAATTTTGTTAGCACTATGAAGTGTTTGTGTTTATCTGTTTTAACCTTAAGAAATGTGAAGGAATAATATTTTCTTGGAAACAAACCAGAACAGCTACGTATCAAAAGGTTAGGCAAGTTAGTTGATTCTTACTACAAATTATTGCTTCAATGTCAGATGGTTAGGTGCTGGAGTTTTTCCATTCGACAATATGCTATCAGTGTCAGAATGTTAAGTAGACACGGCATTCCCGATACATGTTCCTAATCTTCGTTCCGAGGAGCAAGCTGAAGTGGCAATGGGCTGGCCACATCAACCGCAGAACCGACAACCGTTGGCGAAAATTAGTAATAAAGTGGACACCATACGTCGGCAAGCGAAGTGCAGGACGCCCTCAGACTAGGAGGAGCGACGATCTTCGCAAGGTGGCTGGCAAAAGCTGGAAGAGAGTAGCCGCGAATCGTGCTCAGTAGCGTGCACTTGGAGAGGCCTATGTCCAGCAGTGGACGTGTATGGGCTGATGATTCTCGAGGAATAGTTTATACCCGGATCGGTGCTAAAATCTTGAACTCTTCGCTAAGCTAAAGTAATAGTTTTGTGTTGTGCATAATGGAATTTGTGATAGGTACAGATCATATTTCCCTTGGCGACACCCCAACCAGTTGATCGGGCTACCCGGACGCGTGTGTAGTGGTATCGCATTTTGGACCTTATACTACACGCGCCCTAATGGACAGGAAGAACATAGTTTTAGTGGGTAGGCCTGGCACTGCCGGGAGACACGCTCGCCGTCTAGCCAACGGCGGGTACGATGCGGCCACACATTTCCCCTCGAGAAAAAAAGGTGCATAACACGTTAAAACATTATTTTATCGTAATTTAAATTTTACTAAACTTTAAATGTCTTAGATAATGACAATATGAACTAGTGAAGTTTCTTTCGCCCATTATTCTCTACTAAAGTTCAAAAAAGATGAAAATCTCGAAAGAAAAGATTTTGTGGAGTATAAAGTATATTAGCAGAACGAAGTAAGAATCTTATGGAGCCTATGGATTTCGAGCCTTTTTTCTTGAAGGTATCAAAAAATAAAGTTAACTTTAGAAAGCAGAGATAGCAGTGAGATTTAAAACAAAAATAAAAACATCGTCTGAGTATAATTTATTGAAAAACTTGAATGGTTCATTTTACTGAGATCGTAAATTTCACAAAATTTTAATTTTCAGATGATTATTTCTTTACAATGGAAACTAGCGCTTAATTAATAATTTGTTTTTATTATGGGATAAACTATAGGGTTAGATCTAAGGGTTAAATATTAATTTAGGTTTTCTTTATCTATCCACTTGAAAAATATCTTGGGTTACATTAGCAGTTACTGTGTAGATCCTAATATTATCACTAGTCGATTTGGCCAATCTTCATACAAATTAATACATTTCTGTAGGTATACCTTTTAAAGACCTAAATTGTTGATGGGTTTTGGAATAATTATATATCTCAGGGAGATTTCTATCTGAGGTTGCGTTTGACATTAGGGAGGATAGTTACTTACCTATATTATGAGGTCCAGATATAAGGTGTAAGCACAGCATTCAGTAGGTATGTGTGCTTACACCTTTAAGACTTTTCCACTACGTATATTAAAACGACGCCTGCATAAATTGTTAGTAGAAAAGTCATATTATTCAGTTGACGAGTACTTGAATGACAAAGTATTAATTTAATGTGAATGTACTTATATGCTATTTTAGAATATTTTAATTCAGTGATTGTTTAAAGTAATTAATATAATGCGAATCCTAATGGTTGTTTATCGAAACAGTATTGAATTTTATTTGACAGAAGTTATTAAATTTGTATTTGTATTTTTGTAATTGACATTGAAATTAATTTATAAATGGTGTGTAATATGAATATAATGGTAATGAGAATATAATGGTCACAAAATGTTGCATGCTGTAGAACAGTAAAATATGTGTAGAACTTAAAATTTAATGAACCACCTATTTGTAACCATATTTTGTGCAATAAAGTTATGATTATGATTATGATTATGTCACTTTCGCAATTAGGTATTGCACTTTAAATACATATATTACCACTCAAAAACTGAAATTGCAAGACCAATACGAGACTACAATTGAAGCCAGTCATGTCTTTTAATTATCTTTTAGTCTTCTTGTTTGTGGGCATCTCATGAGGTAGAAGGCAAAACTGAAAGGTTTAATGAGTAAACGACATTCTTAGTTATTGCGCGTAGGGTAGCTTTATAAGCTTATCTCTCAGACTAGCTCGCTAGTCAATTAAAAAATTACCACCACTACGTGCACCACAATATAAAAATCTACGTTGATTGCTAGTAGTTATTTTAATATTCATGTTTTTAAAGTCAGTTTATATTTTCAACATAGTTAATGCCCACCTTTGGCTAGTTATAAAACCATTGTCTAAATTATACAGGATATCCAGAGAACTGTATAAGGTGAAAGCTAGAATCAAGTCCTATCATACTATGATATAAAATGTATGTACGACGAAATCTCAGTTTCATGTTAAATGGATTTTCTCAAACATTGGAAAATCTTTACATACTTAATGCTATAGCATTAAGTCCTCATTCGTACATACTGTGCACGAAGAATTAATAAAAAAGTAAATAATTATACTCAAATATCGGCCAACCTAACTGTGACCGCAAGCAGAGCATTTTTTTTTTAAACTTCGCCCCACACTAGAATTTCCTCCTGTGTCGTGGATGCTGTTACAAACATAGAATATCACATGCACATACGCCCAGACCGGCACAAATTTCTGTAGACCATACAAAATATTTGTCCCGTACTGGAATCGAACCCACGACCCGTTGCGCAGTAGGCGATCACTCGACCTCTGCGCTAACCGTGTCGTCAAATTTGCACTAACAGGTACGAGAGGAACCTATTTTCGCGGTCAGATATGTGCTTATGGTACTTAATAAAGTATAAGAGAGCTCCTGAAAGTCACTATACCACACGCGAAACATATTTGCTTCTTTAACAGCATCGACACACTCTCTAGAGATCAAACGCCAGTCAGTAGCCCTGGCGCATGCTTTTAAGTTCCTACATGTCAAATAGAAAAATATCAAAACCAACTTACTCTAATAACCACCTCGGCGTTATTAAAGCGTAAGCCTTTCATCCTTATCGCTATATTGAAATAAAGCAAAGAATAACCGATTTCAATTTCCTTATTGAAACAAAAAAGAAACGGAAAGGTCTCATTCACATTCAAGCGACAGATGGGACGTATTTGCCGGCGCGTGCGCACTATAGCGCATAAACACGATTTTTACTACCGACCGCTCATAAACGTCACGTGAATTGCGCCATTTGTAGTGCTCACAGTAAACACACCGCTCAGATTATTTCGTATACGCCTTTGGGGCTAAACTTCGATATAAATTCGAAGTTTTATTACGGACCCACTCACGTGCATCGTTATTATGCCGTTCCGTGGACGTTTATTGAACCATTATTGACGTGTTTAAAATATCACTGGTTTAATAGAGATAAAAGGATACTCTTGATGTCTTTATTGAAGATTCGATCAGCTAACTGACTATGAGTGTTATTTATCATTGATCTTGATTTGATTGACGACAAGAAATATGTTCACGAGGCGTTTGAATATATTTAATGGGGAAAGTGCTTCTGGACTCGATTAACTACGTAAGCGATAACGCAACCTATTACTACCGTCTAGTTAATATGTTTCAAATGCCTTATTTTGTTGTCAGAGGAGTTGCTTCCTACTCAGAGACCATTATCTACAATATAACTAATATGGGAAGTCTAATATAAGAGCGTCGGTGGCGCTATAAACTCGGCACTTGCCTTCAAATCGGGAGGTCCGGGTTCGAGACCGCCGTGTAACAATGTGTTTTTCGTTTTCGAATTTCATATGTACATTTGTATGACGCTCCTACGGTGAAGGAAAACATCGTGAGGCAACCTCTGCAAAGAAATTTAATGGTGTATGTGAAGTCGACCAATCCGCACTGGGCCAGCGTGGTTGACTAAGGCCTAATCACCCTAACATAGGGTAGGCTCGAGCCCCTCTGGGGACGTATATGAGCTGTGATGATGAACTAATATGGCGTTTAGAGTGTGCCAATGATTGCTAAGTTCCAAATTTGAATTTACCTAACTGAAACCGAACCCATTGTGAATTTACCTAACTGAATTGGCTTTGTGTAACTTGTCTTTGTTAAATTCTAATAGGATTCAATTGTCATATTATGTGACTTAACAAGATTTATCTGATAAGAACCTGAATACTTAAAAAAATTCGAGGAATCTATTTTTCTAAATCTTGTTCCTTGTTTCATGAAGGTTAATTTTAAGTTATCCCTTAAAAACTTAATGAAAAACCGGTTGATTCCAACAATCCTATTAGGAAATTTATAGTTACTTTTTAACCGATTTCAAAAAAGGAGGAGGTTCTCAATTCGATGCGTATGTTTTCTTTGTGTATAAGTTACACGATACGCCGCTAATTGTGGACCAATTTTCAAAATTCTTTTTGTATTCGATAGAGTATACTCCAAGGATGGTTTCATAGTCACCAAAGTTAGGATCTGATAATGGGATCCCATGAAAATCGAGGACAACCCTTAAATTTTAAGGTGTGTCCAACGTGTTTTGTGTGTATGTTACGCGATTACTCCGCCAATTGTGGACCGATTTTCAACAATCTTTTTGAGTTTAATAGAGTATACTCCTGGAGTGGTTCCAAGGTCACCAATGTCAGGATCTGATGATGGGATCTTTTGAAAATCGAGGAAAACGCTAATTTAATACCAGCTCACTGAAGGTGAGCTATTCTTAAATTAGAGTTTCTTTCACTAAAAAGATTTCATTCACTAAAAAGTTTTAAATAAGATTAATACAGCAATACTTACACGTAAGTTAGCGTTGGTAATGATTAGTTCTACTTATACTTCATTTTACAGGTAGATTATTTTTCATTAGCACTACGATCATTATCATAGTCATTTAAAAACGCCTCACATTGTCTACCTACTACCTATCAAGGCCAAAATTAAGGATCCCTCCATCATCAGCTCGGTTCATGACTAGAAGACGCAAATACGTGAATAGCTTCGGAAAAAATACGAAAGACGTTGTACGTACCTATAAAATTAAAGGGTTTCCCTCGATTTTCATATGATCCCATAATCATATCCTAACGTTAGCTTGGGATCACCCCAAGAATATACACTATCAAATACAAAAAGAATTTTGAAAATTGGTCCACAATTGGCGGAGTAATCGCGAATATCTATAGAATGTAAGGGTTTCCCTAGATTTTTATGGGATTCCATTCTCAGATCCTTACTTTGGTGACCTTAAAACCATCCCAGGAGTATAATTTATCGAATAAAAATTGTGAAAATCGGTCAACAATTGGCGGCGTAATCGCGTAACATACACACAAAGAAAACATACGCATCGAATTGAGGACCTTCTCCTTTTTTTTTGTCGGTTAAAACAATTGCAAATGTACGAGATTGATTACTCTTTACTTAATATCTGTATCAGACTGACTAGACATTAGAGAAATATGTGAAGCTATAGGATTTCAGTACTTGTTAATTATTCTTTAACAAGTATTATTGCCGTCAGACGATTAAGTTGAATAGTACGGATTCGAGTGGAAAAAAATTACATAAAATAAAAACCGACTTCAAAAATACTGAAAAGTTTAAAATAATATAAGAATAGGTACAGACGGCACCACACTTCTATATTGAACGATGATATCCTATAAAGTGTTAAAATTTGTCACCGACTTCAATATAGACGTCTGATGATGTCTGTACCTATTATTATATTATTTTTAACTTTTCAGTGTTTTTGAAGTCGGGTTTTTATTTTTTGTAAAATATTTTTTATTTTTAACTTTCTTCGTAACCTATTAATTTTATACCAGCTTACCGGTGAGCTGGTATTATATTAGCATTTCCCTCGATTTTCATGGGATCCCATAATCAGATCCTGACTTTAGTAACCTTAGGACCACCCCAGGAATATACTCTATCGAATACAAAAAGAATTTTGAAAATCGGTCTACAATTGGCGGAGTAATCGCGTAACATACATACAAAATACGTTGGACACACCTTAAATTTAAGGGTTTTCCTCGATTTTCATGGGATCCCATCATCAGATCCTAACTTTGGTGACCATAGGACCACCCTTGAAGTATACTCTATCGAATACAAAAAGTATTTTAAAAATCGGTGCACAATTAGCGACGTAATCGCGTAACATACACAAAAAAACATACGCATCGAATTGAGAACCTCCTCCTTTTTTGAAGTCGGTTAAAAAAATGAGATATTCGCTACCTATATTTTTTTTGATTACCAAGGTTTTCAGAAAATTTCCAAATGTAAGACGATTGTTATATTACTCGAAAGTATTTTCTTGTTACTTAAAATTTGATCTTAAGACTGTGATATCCGCTGGACGCTACGGAACCGGAAATTCCTGATCTGATGGCTGCTTCAAATCTGAAGTATGCTGAATTCGAATGTATGTTACGAGTTATTTAGTAACTCGTTGAACAAGCTAAAGCCCAATAAAGCCAAGTTAATTCTTCACAATTAGTAAATACTCGTATACTTACTTACACTATAAAATATACAAATCTTGCTTCTTAGATTAACTTTTCTGTACTTTTACTTATTATTTGTGTGGATTTCTTTCAACACATTGAGGCTTATTACTACTCGATTGTCCCAGATTTTTCGGGATAAAAAGAAGAAATAAAAATTTCTATGTTCTGAAAAAAAATGCTACTGCGTTTAAGCATTATAGAGACAATTGTGATGGAGTAGTGCGATGCTAGGTAGGTATTATATGAGAACACTATGTTAAATAAATATGACCTTGTATTTAAAGTTATCCTGAACGAAGCACACCTCCACACAATTACTGATTTAATTTAATAAATTTATAGCTGTACCAGAATCTTATGGTAAATGTACAGCAGAAATTTCCTGAATAAAATAATACGATAGGGTTATTATACATATAACAAATCTTTACACTTTCTATTCCTTTTCTGTAAATTATTAAGAAATCTGAAGAAAGGGTGCTTTATTATAGAATGAATAGCTCTGTTTTTTTTAATATAAGAAAAAGTTTCAGCTCTACATTTATACTTTGCTACTACAAATAAAATTGAATAAGAAGGAAATGGACAGGTGCCGCAGACATTTTTAAGAGACCGGAATTTCCACCTACTTACATTGAACAAAACATGCGTTCTTGAATACCTTTTCACGGAGAGGAAGGACACAATTTTTGGATTAACACAGTGGACATTATTCAGTAAGTGGCGATAATTACATACGATTTTCTTTTTGCGCCAAGTGCTAGCTTATTAACAGCATATTTACAAGTCCTTTTCTTTTTATGTTCGCCGCATCGTTAGTGCCATCTACCGTATACCACCTACACCTGCGGCTGTTGTCAGCGCCAACCGAGACTCTATCTAAGACACGCGGGGATTTCTTACGTTCTAAATTGACCAATTATAAGTCGCTCGCACTAAAAAAACATATGGCCGAACACAACCTGTTATTTTTATAGGCGAATATTTGTTTAATGCGGTTGTAGCAATAAAAATGTGAGCGTGTCTCCTGGTAGGCCGCTCTACCAGGGGCCATTCATTCGTTTGATGACTTCATTTGAACGCGCCAACTGAGCTCTTGCGATAATGCGCTATTGTTTACCTTGCGATAGTGCGCCTCCACTGCACGCGCCACGCTGGGCTAAATAAAGACAACAACACGTTCCGCGGCGCCGTCCCACAAACAACACTACGGCGGTCGCGCCCCGTCTCGCTCGCACGCACCCGTCGCCGCCTGGCTAGAGCGCGACGTAGTCACTCGTAAAAACAGGTAGTAGAAGAAATAATAATCATCTTTACGACTTCTCACTCTATTCAGCACCTTGTTACGATATTGCGCGCTCATTGTGGCCCGGTCGAGGAGTGGTTGTAAAATCTTTTCTTTACTCGCCCGTTTCACTAATTGTACGTTTATGAGTTTACGACTTTGCGGCTTAACTTTCAGTAGTAAAGTGATTATTGGCCTTTTGTGAACTTTTTTATGGTGCCACTCTACGGGGACATTTAATTTGTGTAGAGACAACCAATTAAGCGCATTTTGTTAGAGCTTCGAGTTTTTCTATCGACACTTTTGCAAAACTGGTGACTGTAAACGCCATTGCATCAATGTTCTTACGTTATCAGTAGTCGTCGTGCGTTTTGTGGAAGAGATTGATTAGGAGTTAAAACTTTCAACGTAACAATAGTCTGACCACGTGGTCGAGTAGGTGTGATAAGATAGGAAAAAGAGAGCGTAACTGATAATATTTATAGTCATTAGCGAAAAGGGGACGGCACAATCGGTCGCGGTGCGATCGCAGGCAGCGCGCGGGGCGGCGCGCGTGTCAGTCAGTAGACAGCGTGAGTCGGGCCGCGCCGGTCGCACACTGTCCAGAGCGCTCTATCGCTCGCGACGACAAACTTCGCTCGCGACCACATCGCGACATAACCAACATCATAAAGAGACGAGCCGGCGCCTAGCGGCAACACTTTAAAAGTCGTAAAACCGCGCGCACCCGACTCGTAAAATAATCGTAAAAGTAAACACACGTCCACTGGCCTTTATCGCCGGCGAAGCCCATTATGATGCTCGAGTGACGTTTAAGAGGCAATAAAATTAATAAAATTAAATTTCATCGTCTGGTATTCGGTGTGACATTGGTGGAGGTCGTGTTATCACCGCGCGTGGGGACGCAATGACATAAGTGCTGCTCTACTTGTGACGTTTAGTGACGGTGACTGGTCAGAATGAACTCATATTTCGAGCAGGGCGGTTTCTACGGAGCCCATGGCGTGCACCAGGGCGGCGGCGGGAGCGACCAGTACCGGGGCTTCCCGCTGGGGCTGACGTACGCTCAGCCCCACGCGCTGCACCAGCCGCGACCTCAGGATTCTCCGTACGACGCCTCGGTGGCGGCCGCCTGTAAACTTTACGCGGGCGAGCAGCAGTACGCTAAAGCAGATTGTTCGAAGGCCGGTGGCGACCAACAGAACGGCTATGGAGGGAAAGAGTGGGGCTCCGGTCTGGGGGCTTTAGTGAGGCCGGCGGCGTGTACGCCTGAAGCTCGGTACAGCGAGTCGTCGAGTCCCGGCAGAGCCCTCCCGTGGGGGAACCAATGTGCGCTCCCGGGATCGGCAGCAGCAGCCGCGCAACCCGTCCAGCACCAGCCCACCAACCACACCTTTTACCCCTGGATGGCCATAGCAGGTAAGTGACGAGCTACGAGAAGCAAATCATTCTTTCAATAAACTAATCACACCCATGTGTTAAGAAAGCCGCATCTTTCTGACACTCCAGAGAGAGAGAGAGAGAGAGAACGGCAGCTATACGAAGTGTGCTCATTCGCCAATCTTCATATTTGGCTAAAATTTTAAATTAATAATACCTATTCACTGCAATCAATCATCATCTATATCAAAAGTATCACAACTACATAGATTGATTCTTGATTCATTTATTGAAAATATACTCAATAATACGAGTATAAATCTTAATAATTCAACATCTTTACACATAAATAAAAACTGTTTCATCAAAGAAAAAGTAGCACCGCATGACATAGGTAGGTACTCCCAATCCCAATCGGAAACACTAAAATGTTGCTCTTGCTCGACGCTTACAAGGAAGTCCCATTATTTATTTAGTCTTACAAGATCACCCAATAAGAACATTGATAGCAGGTAGGCACCGACAGCCTGTGTCAATAAAACGCTCATAAAACGAACGACCCTCGTTAACATCTTATTAGCGTAGACAGATTTGAGTCGTTTCATAATTCATAAGATTTTAAATGTTCTTAACTTTTACGTTCAATGAATAAATCAAAATCGAGTTCTGAAATGTGACATAGTAAAAATATTAAAATAAAAAAATAATAATTTGCTAGTGTGTATTTCTATTTCTGGTCTATTTCAGGAATTTAAACAAAAATTTTGAAAATTGAATCCTAATAATATAAATTTAAAAACACAGTATGGCATTTAAACCCCGTTTATATCTCATAATCGCATAATTAGATAAAACCTTAATCTGTCCAATGTTCTGTAGTAGACTTTTTTCTCTTCATTTGTGAAAATACTCCAGCTCTACGTTAGTATGTGGGTTAATAAGGCAAATCAAAAAGGAAAACTATTTGATGAAACCAATTTCAAATATAATTTAAATATAGTTAACAATCTTTTCTCGGAATATATGAAAAGAAAAGAGTTTTTTTTAATAATAACATACTAGAAATAATTTGCGATGCGTACACACATAAATACATGTCATAAAAGGTGCTATCGACGAAGATTTAATACGTTTTGAGAAGATACTGAATAATTTTAAATTTTCCTATCATTGATGATAATTAATTACCAAATTATTTTTCTATTATATTATTATCAGTATAAAAATAAAAATGGAATGTCCGCTTCTTCAATTATTTAAAGTCTAATCAAATATTTTTACCTTATGTGAATCACTAAGGTCAAAAAGTATGCTTATAGCAATTAAATTTTCACATGAAAGATAACAATGTGAAATTTAACGCCCTAGTGATAAATTTAAAATATTAAAAAAGAACAATTAATTTGGCGTTAAACTTGTAAATGAAACGTTGTAGTTGGCAATAGAAGTGGGCCATTTTATTAGCCGGTTAGTAACAAGTGGCAATATTGTATCACGGGTGCGCGGCATTTTAGCGCTCACCGTATAGAGACGGGATCTGTGCGCCCGAGCAAGGGTCAATGCCCCGGTCTAGTTTGGGCGCATTATATTAACTTTGGTGCAACTGGACACTCAGAAATGGCCATTGCTCGATGAAAGTCTCTGATCAATATAAAAAACAAGATATTTATTTTGTAGGTGACAGAAGCGGTAACATATTTGTTAAAACGGAATTTTACTGTATTACAAAATTAGTTATTTGTTGTAGGAAAAATCTATTAGATTTTTGTTGATTGGTTCCTAGTGAAAGCTAACATTTCATTGATTTTATAAATAACATTCAATAATAAATAAAATATTGAGCAAATCAATCTTGGCTGTGAATAAAAAAATAACAACAGGTCTCTACCGTCTCTACATGCATTAAAATAAAACAAAATTAATTCCAAATGTTTTGTAATTTCAACTAATTGTTTGTAATCAAACAATTACCTGTTTGTTTGAAATATAATGAAAACCTACCACAGTACCCAGGCTCTCCCAGTAACACGACTTTCCAATTCCCTAACAAAATTACTAGCTCGTAATTAACGCAACGCGTGTGGTCCCGCCTCTCATAACTCATGCGACTTGATAAAATTAAGTAACACAAGCTTTAAAAAATAAAAGCAAAAATAAGTAGTCGCTCTGTCAGCCATATTTCACTCGGAGTTCACGCAACACGACCCGCGAAACAATACAAGGACGCCATGGCCGCGGTCCGTTGTAAGTTGTGAGCCGAGGTTCGGGCTTGACCGCTTGACCGATGATTCGTGACTCGCCAATCGATCTGCAAAATAGTTGAATGAAAAAATTTCACCATAAATTTATACAACCTGATTTTCAATATTTATACCTTTTATCATTATTATTGAAATATTAATCACTGTGAAATTTTTTCGTCAAAACTATGGTGCATGAGTTTTAAATACACGTTCTATTAGTTCTTGAAATGATCTGATCGAAAGTTAATGTAAAAATAAATCTCGACATAAATAGGTTACATTCCAAAATTGAACATTTAAATTGAGCATCTATCGATTGACAAAGACTATCGATGGTCATATAGCTGACACAATTTTATTACGTTTTGTTTCATTACAGCAGTTATGTGCATGAATTGAAACTACTTATATTTATCAACTGTGCTATTTTTAAGCGCATATTATATTTTTATAAAAATTATTTTCAAGTCAGTCTGGGTTTTTAAAACGGTTAGTTAGAGTCAGATGAAAACTCCTTGAAGCCTCAAACAAACATGTAATATTCTAGAGTTTTTTTTTATAATCATACAACTCAGTACAATGTTTGGTATATCTATTCAATATTATTTATAAACAACATTAAAATCAATAAAAGAAAATGTTTGCTTTGAGTCGGATCCGATCCTGCATCTATTTATTAGTTCTACAAGGAATTATTCGACTGTATGAACTTTGACTGGCTTTTTTTAATTTTAATAACTTTTAAATTTTTTCACTTTTAATAACTACGTAACAACATCCAAATACGCGATAATCAGATATCTTCATTATTTAAATCGGCTAATGTCAATAAATCTTATTTTTTATTGTATTGATCTTATTCGTTTGAAATTTATTGTGTATTTTTAAAGAATATGCAAATTTACACATACAATATTTATTATTTTATTTGAATATAATTTTAGATAACAATTACAAAGTTTAGTTATTAAATTAATAGTAAACATTCAGTTAATATCTTTATAAGTTCTCTTGTTTGTTATATTTTAAAACAACACTAAGATACAGTGACTTTTTTTAAAAGAGTAGAGTATAAATTAACAACCGAATTAGACATTGTTGATTTTTTAAATATTATCAACTAATTTACTAAAGGCTCTTGTAATCGGAGCTTTATAGAATGCATTACTTTTATTAAATAATTGCTGAAAGCCTAATAAATTTACTCATTAGACTAATTGAACATTAGATTGTTCTTAATCCATTAGCGTTAAAAAACAATGTGACAATTTTTTTAATTGAGCAATGACTGAGCTAGCTAAATTAAATTTAAAAAACGGACTTGCCCACTCCCGTTATAAAAAATACCTATGTAGTTACAAAAATGAGATTGCATTACCCACTGTGTACAATTATGGCAACTTCTGTAAGCGGTTGCTACTTAACTAGTTGCTAAACTCAGTTTAAAGCAAAGTAAATGCTTGCCTCGTACTTAAGTAATAACACATCGACCGCTATACTTATTTGTTTTCTTATTAATCTCTTGCCAGTATTATGACATAGTCTTACGTGTTAAATTGCAAACTTGATCATTTTTTAAAGAATTAAATTTTCACTTAATACCCAAAACACAAATTTACTGAAAAAAAGTTACATTTTAAAGCGCTTATAATAAATAATATTAAGGATTGTAATAAATGAATGAATGAATGTATACTTTATTGCACAAAGAACAACATAAAAAAACAACAAACTATAGAAAAAACACAAAAGGCAGCCTTATTGCTAAATAGCAATTTCTGCCCGGCAACCTTATGGCTAAGTAGAGTGTGTAATTAAATAATGGAGCGGAAAGTGCATTATAAATACAGACTTAACAATATAAACTGATAAATACATAATTATCAAACATATATACAGGGCGTCCCAAGACTATGGGACATGAAGGGAAAGTACCTCAAATATCGTAGATAGGATATTTTGCTGAAAGAAGACTTTATGTTATTTTTAAAAGTTAGTAATACTGCATTCAAAGATTTTCTAAAAATTATTTCCTTCGTCTGGGAATCGAACCGGCTTAAATGCGTAAAATAATCACCTGTGTTTTTATGATGCCAATCGAAAGAATGGACAAAAAACAATAAGTCCTCTTAAGTAACATAGTATCTTAAAAGAAAGGAATAACGTTTTATTAATCATTTTAATCTAATAAAATCATACTTGAAACCGCCCAAGTCAATTGATTATTTTTTGTAAATTAACATAACAATCATTTACTATCAAACGTTTGGTATGATCAATGTAAATTAATTAATTAAATGCTCAAAATGTGTGAAGCTCAAAATTGGTTAAAAGATTAACGATTTGCATAATACAAGAAGGATCACATTTTGAGCATTTACCTAATTAATTAATTTACAAAAAATATTCAATTGACTTCGGCGGTTTCAAGTATGTTTTTAATTTGATTAAAATAATTAATAAAACGTTATTCCTTTCTTTTAAGATACTATGTCACTTAAGTAGACTTATTATTTTTTGTCCATTCTTTCGATTGGCATTATAAAAATACGGGTGATTTTTTTTTCACATTTAAGTCGGTTCGATTCCCAGATGAAGCAAGTAATTTTTAGAAAGTCTTTGAATGCAGTATTACTAATTTTTAAAAATAACATAAAGTCTTCTTTCAGCAAAATATCCTATCAACGATATTTAAGGTACTTTCCCTTCATGACCCATAGTCTTGGGACGCCCTGTATATATATTTTATAAACTATAATAAATATAACAAACAATATCGTACACAATAAGGGTATTTTAAGGACAGTAAATACAATTTACTACCAGTACCCATACTCCAGCTCAAGGAAATATTTTTCCAATTTAGATTTAAATATATTTTGAGAGGGTGCTCACCTTATGGCCTCAGGTAAAAAGTTCCACAGTTTAATAGCTGCCTTAGTATAGGACTTGCAACAACACGAGGAATGTGCAGGAAGATAAAGGGATAGGTTATGGGAGGATCGCAAGTTTCGGATGTTTATAGAGGAGTTATACTTAAAATAGCTTTTAAGGTAGGCTGGTGCATTAGGATTAAAAAGGATTGCGTATAGGAGAGACAGGATATTATAGTCCCGCCGCCGGGAAACTGGCAGCCATTGAAGTTGAGCACGATATTTGGAGACATGGTCGAACTTTCGCAGACCAAAAATGAACCTTACGGCTACATTTTGGACGTTGCATTTTGTGTAACAAAGTGATACCTAGATCAGTATAGCAAGCATCAACATAGTCGAGCATGGGAAAGAGAACGGACTGTGCGAGTAAGACTTTGGTTTTGGTCGGCAAGGGATTTTTCTTACGTTTCAGCGAACTACAGTTCGCTGAAGAGTCTGAAAAATTACACACTCTAAACATCCTTCTGCGCATCTCAGAAACCTTCCCAAGAAAGACGACTGTCAATATAAATGCCCAAGTTTTTGGTATGGTATATGTACTCCGTCAAATACTATTGGCGGCAAAGAGCCTAAATTAAGTCTGTTAATAAACCAGTTACCGCCAATAATCATTGTTTGAGTTTTACTGGGATTAACTTGGAGACCGTGTCTCTTACTCCAGTTTGAGATCAGTAAAAGGTCTGAGTTAGTGTGTGATATGGCCATAGATAAATTTCCTATCTGAGCTTGTGTATAAATTTGGAGATCGTCTGCATACAATTGATAGGAAGAAAAAAGCGGAACCGTAATAGATTTGATGAATATAGAAAATAGGAGAGGAGACAGAACACTACCCTGCGAAATGCCGGCAGTTGTACACCAGGTGGAAAGGGTGTTATCAGTACGTATACGCGCCGACGGCCAAACAGGTAACTTCGAAACCAATCAATTACCGGTGGAGATATGTTAAGAGAGTGCATCGTTGCTAGCAGGATATCAAAGTCAACCTTATTAAATGCGTTACTAAAATCTAGCAATGTTAATACAGTTATCATAAGATTTTCTATATCTTGGCGTATATCTTAACTAGAGCCGTGGTCGTACTATGACCGGGTTGAAAGCCGGACTGCAAAGGATTCAAAAGGTTGTTTGATGACAAAAATTTAGACAGTTGTTTATGAACCAGCTTCTCGAGGATCTTAGAAAGAAATGGAAGTATGGAGATGGAATGAAGATCGGAGAACGAAAAAGGGTTCGTTTTTTTTGGAAGTGGGATTACATAGGCTTCCTTCCATGTAGATGGATACGTAACGGAGGAAACAGACTTATTGAGGAGTTTTGTAAGGACAGGAATGAGAATATCAAGGAGGGGGACGATCATAGTACAACCAATGCTGTCACTGCCAATGGCATTGGATGTGATTGACAATACACTCTTCCTAACATCACACTCAGTGAATTGACTAAAAGCAAATGACGGATAGTTAAGGTTTGGCAAAGACGAAAAGTTGTTGAGAGTGTTAGCCTTAATGCTGCTGTCCATAGTATTTGATGAATAAAAATAAGAATTAATTAAGTTGATATTAAGATCTGTTAGTGAGGAACTATTTTTTGTCTTGCCAATACCAAGTTTATTAAGGAAAAGCCAGACTTTAGCTGGATCACCGTTTTCAACCGATGAGTGGATATGGCGTCTCTGTATGTCCCTTATCATTGTATTGCAGCGATTCCTGATTTCCCTATAACGTTCCCGGTTGATATCCGATGGATTATGTTTTTATTTCGATTTAGCCTTTAGCTTTTGATCCATTGGTTTGCGAACGTGTTTGGTTAGCCACGGTGCAGGAGCATGTTTGACACGAACAGGTCGCAGTACAGCATGGGCATCGTATAATGATGTTAAATAAGCATTAAATAATGCCACCTGATCGTAATTATGAAATAAAATGAAATGAATTATGTTACTTAAAGCAACATACATTAACTTAAATTCTACAAATAACCAATTGCACTTTTCATGATTCAAAATATGGTAAAAATAAACTTATCGCATAAAAAACTGTTGCTTACTAGCTGTTTAATACGGTTATATATTCTTATACATAACTAATTCATAATCTAGTAATATTTTAATTATAAGAGTATTATAATTTATAGTGCTGCAATACGACACCAGGCATTTATAAAAGTGAAACGCAACGTGTAAAATAATCTGAAATCGTAAACATTGCAATGCAACTGACTGAAAGGGTTTGTGATATAAAAACTGATCAGTGTCGTGTTATTTTGCTCGTTATTCGGTCAGCAATACATGAGGTTGTCCAAAACTCTAAAATTTATCCAATTGATTATTGACTGAAGTGCTCAAGACGTAAAGTTCAAGTTTCGTCGAACAAAAGTTAGTTAGTTATCGTTTTGAGTAAGGGTTGCCACAGACTTCAGTGGGTTAGAAGTTTCGGTTACATTATTTGTTGACCCGAAGCAAATACCACACAATGTTTTTTTCATTCCCGTTACAAAGAATGTCGGCCTAATCAAATATGTAATTTTAATTTTAAATGCGACTGTAACTAACTTTGTAACTATTCAGCCTTCGGTAGAATTGATAGATAAGTCCCAAATTTCAGGTCTTGTTTGATTGAAACTGACTTTTTGATTATTTGTAGCGTTACAAGCGATTTCGGTATTTTGTCAATTAACAAATGGTCAATTGACAAATAAATAGAGAATGAACACCTGCTTTGCTTTATCGAGTGATCGATTTAATTTTTCGATTGTCGAACTCTGATCTGCCGTTGTTCTCTTTACTCAAGTTTCATCTAACCTCGTACCATGTGCTGGCCCTATAATTTCTAAACCAGTTCCGAAATTGGCATCTTAATTTTGGCCCGGGGCACGGACCTTTTTCAAATGAACCCTTATCAAAAGGAAAATGAGACATTGTAATCACTATGTAGGTGGTTACTGCAATATAGGTATGTTTCAGCTAAGTAAATTTTTGAAGTGAAGCAAATAAGCTTGGGTAATGTTAATGGCGCTCTACAAGCAAGAGATTAAATTTTTATTTGAGTTAGCTCAGGATTACTTTTTATTTGTTGTCGAGAAATATAAAGGAGTTTTCATTATTTTTACAAATGGCTTCAACAATTATTTTATATAGCTTATTTTGAAAAAATATACCTAAGTACCACCTGCGACTTTTTTTATTTAATATTAAAATTATACATTGAATCCCTTCATAATTTAAATTACTTCTCAAAAAGTAAACATTTGCCATGATTTCAGTTAATATTATATAATTTACATACTTTCTAGGGTACTAGGCTAGGGTATATCTGAATCACAATTTTACACAATATACGTATACTGTTGTACTTACATCTAGAAGGTTATAATCTAGCTATGTATTTGATTTTGAATATACTTCAACTATAACCAGTTTTGTAAGTCTAATAAAAAAATGTAATTTAATGTTAACAGTGACGAAGCAATGTAAAATCATTTTTTTTCTAAAGCTTAATATATGGTAGAGTCCATAATTGATTTCATAGTATATAGTATAGCATATAGTTTCATATTTCTATTACTATAGTAAATTACTACAGTAATAGAAATATGCTGCCAATTTTTAAGACAAAATTTTTAAGACAAAGACAGACAAAGATATAGACAGAAATATAATAGGCTTATGAAGTATAAAAGGTTGCTATTGATTTACATCTTCACTAACTAAATCTAGGTCTACTTCTTCACTAACTAATAAATAATAATCGATAATAATGAAGTTCAGTTCAGAATAAATTAATTAAAGTATAGGTCAATGTTTTATTACATTTTTGCACTAACTTTTAATTTAGTTAAGTCCCCGTCGTTGCATCGAAGAATGTAGCGCGCGTATCGTCCACGCCATAGCTCGAGTACAGCGCATTGCACGGAAAGCTGCTCTACCAAAATACAATGTATCTTATTAAGAGAATTGTTTTAACAGGTATAAAAAGACATTATGAAACATATTGTGGTGTATTTCTTATTTAATGCAAAATACCTGGTTAGTTATTTAAGATCTTATATTCATTTAAGTTTAAATACCTACCTACATCAACAATAAAATACTTACTACATGTAAATATTTAATTTGTACATTTTTAGACAAGAAATCTATCCAATATATAGTTAGGTAAATTTATTTATGGATATTATAAAAATAGCATATTTTAATATCTATTGAACACCATATTATGAAATAACAATATAATGCATAACCAGTAAAATTTCAATATCCAAAATTTTTCTTTTATTGATTGTAATAGAGATCTTTTGCATTATTATTGAGTGCAACCCAAATTTGTTCGGCCTTCAACCGCACACAATAAAAACAAACAGACAAAAATATCCGCATAATAGCCCCGCAACAGTCGCAAGCCATAAACTAATAATGGGGGAGATATGTTTTATGGTTTTCAAGTTTGAATACGTACCTACCCATTATGAGCGTTTTTAAACATTTTAGTACGACCCAATCCGTCTGCGCGTGAGCACGCATTGCGAATTTTGATCTGTTATCACCGCTTATCGATCAAAAACAGAAGACATGTTCTAATCAAATCGGTGTTCTAATTTCAAAAAGTTTAAATCGGCTTCTATAAAAAGTTTGACGGCGCATGTAGGAGGTGGGCTTGCGCCGTTTCCCGCCTGTTCGCGGTGTGCCGGCGGCCATCTTGGATAAGGATCGATCATAGGTGCGGTGCGCAGCTGTGAAGTGATAAATATGAATCCCGACGACTTCGTGGTGTGTTCCTTCGTGTTTTTTGTTTGCGAGTGGGACTACCAGCATTAACGGCGTATCTGGAATAAAAATAAGATTTGATTAATAAAACAATCGCTAATAATGCACAATGTGATTTTGGGTAATTAATGAATTGATTTTGATAAGTGTAAATATAATTAAGGGACGACGACAATTTTCTAGTGATAAACTATAACAAAATTATTAGGTAGGTCTTCGGTTGTTAATTTCTGTATGTTTTATGTGTCTGTTTCTGTTTTATATGTACGGTCGGCCAAAAAAGTAGTTTATTTCTTTTACTTAACTGCGCGAATTAACAAACTATCGCTAAGATTTGCCTGTCATGATTCAGTATGTTATTGCAAAGGAAAATGAACTTTGTTATTTAAAAACTGAATTTCAACCTTGTCGACTGCTTTTTTGGCCAACAAATTAACTTCAAATTAGGTGTCGATATGCATTGAAGTGGTTCCTATCTCTCATGAATTTAAACTGTACTTAACAGTTAGTAACTTAACAGTAAGCAGTAATTTAATGCTGGTGAAGTGGTATTAAGTACTTCCCTCATAACAATAACTAAATTCAACAGACCTTCTGCCCGGTGTATTTATTAATATTATTTTGAGTACAGTAAGCGCCACGTCGAACTTTACATTCGCACTACGAAAACCGCCGGTATTACGAGCGACAAAAGAGTGGTAAAAAGGTCAAACAGCGCTTGACTCGGCGCTTACCGCACCTCATACTCCGTTTAAACCATAACATTACCAGAGCCATAAGAAAAGTCGTATAAAATCACCTATCTGGGAAACCGTGACCCGCGCCCATTACGCGTTGCATTGAAAATCACAGGCTGCCCGCCGTGGCTTTCCTCGAGTCGCAATCGACAGCGGTTAGTTAGGGGCCTTTGAAATTTCTCCACTCCATTACGAATTCACCATAAACTGTTCGCTTTTACGCTGTTTACACTCGCAAACACATTCTTTTGTTTACGGCTGCGCGTCCGCTCTATTAAGCGTGATTGTGTAAGTTTGCGTTGCGCTTATGATCTCAGCACGCGTTGCGTTGCGTTGCGGGAATTCACTACGTGGCGAACGAAACCGAAGAGCGACGGGATGGCACGTTAAAATTATTCGAGTAATACATCACGTTGCGTCTACTAACCGTTTCGAGTTAAATGTTTTCGCTATAAAATTAGTGTGTAATCTCAGCTAGTTAAAGCGACACGCTGCAGGATTGTACTATATTATAAAGGCGTTTATTCCGACCACACTTGAGTAAAAATTGCATTGCGATCGAACCGGCCAGCGGACAAACAAGCGCAGTTATGAATTTTAAGGTTGTGCCCACGCAACGATAAGATTTATTTCTTTAGTGACGTTGCTTTTGCCATATTCTCAAAAATAAGTTACAAATTTAATGATTTATATGAATGTGTGCGAGTGTTATTTGGTCTTAAAAGCATACTATAATAGGAAACATTCGATTAGTTTTTTTAGATAAATTTTCTAAATTTGCATTAAGTTCTTGTAAAATGACTGAACATTGATGAATGCTTATCAAAATGAACTTACGTAGGTAGGTATAACGATTTTAAATACCTATTTAGATTAGATAGTCATGCGGTAACGTATTTTCCCCCTTCCTATGCCCTATTTGTGAATGTAGTAAGAGCCGACTAAAGGAATTAACCCTAATTTCACCTTTACCAAAAGTCGGAAAACTTGAAATAGGACTCCAGAAAAAACCTGCTTTGCCAACGTGATGTAACAGATCAATTTCTCGTCATATGAGGCTAAACTAGTGCCCAGCAGTGGGTTATGACCTGTATGAGTTGAAGTGGAAATTATGAAGAAAGCATCAGCCTTATGTGGGACTGCAATAAATCGTTCATCTGTGCTATATGCAAATATCTTGTCAGATCCGTCCGACACAAATGCACATAATGTTACGTAAGGCACCAATCCACAGCCAGCTATTAAAACGGTTAAACATACTGTTACCTTAATAAATTAGGTTTTAATTTCAATAATGATCATCTCTTATCCTGAAACAGCTATTTCCAATAAAATAGTCCTAATTTATTATACAATAAATCAAAAAGCTGTTATGTTTCAAGTTCTTTGCTCGTTTGAATGCAAATATTATGGCTTGTGAGCTTTTTAGGAGAGCTACATACCTAATATTTTTGAATATTTATAGCTTTACTGTAAATGAAAAATATGCTTAATCATACTGTGATATTTGGATATTTTTTTCTACAAATTGTTACGCTATAAGTGATGTTGATGTTGCCATTGCTTAATTTAAATTTAAGTCAGTTTTTTGTATTTAAAACTAAATTTTGTAAAATAAATAAATAAATAAATAAATAAATAATGCTCGCATTTCAAAATCAAAATAAAATGAAATTGGTTACTACTATGAAATAGTATCTACTTTTCGTATTTTATCTTTCAAACCTAGATTGATACCATGGGACTGTAGGTATAGCGTTGTCCACACACGGCGGCGGCATCACGAAATTATTATTTATTATTTTTAGACAGTTAAATCGCATCGCTTTGTGTATGCGTTGGATAGGTGCCCTAAGAACCGATGTCTGTCTTGTAATTAATTGTTGCACGATACCCCACACTGAAGGCGCCTGCCAGACTGGATTTGAATACTTAAGTAGACACTTAAATATATGCAAGGAAAATGTATTAAATGTAGCCTAATACACGTATGATAGCATATTGGTTCTTAATTAGTGAGAGTTGAACTTTATTCTTCAAGTACCTATCTATAGCGATCATTTTTTAAATTAAGCATTTAAAACATCTTAAATGTTATATTAACGTAGTGATTGTGAATAGTTATTTTAATGGTTGTACAGTAAGCTCCTAAAGTTTCGCAGTGCACATGTAGAGCTTAATATGGCGCTTACTGTACAAGTTACAAAACACACAAACAGGCGCCTAATTCTGCTAATCTTAACGTTGTTATGGTATCTCGACAGCGTTTCAATAAAACTGCTTTTGTTTCTTTTTATACGCTTTTTGTGGTGCAATTTGTTCGTGATAAATTAATAGTGACAAATGTTATAATTAGTTAACGCTTAACCAACAGTAACTGTCTCAAAAAGTAATTCTATTTAAGCGACGTTGACTCGCCACAAATGCGTTAGCCCTAGCCCTAGAATTAGATCCCTGTATTCATGTTTTGTCTATGGTATATTTCGAAGTCAAATAACTACAACATGTAAGCTTTTATGCCGACAAAAAACGCGTTTTGTAATATATGTTAGTAGGTAGGTACAATTAAGGTAGTCAATCAACAATCGATTCTAAACTCTAATTATATCGTTATCGAGCTTAAAATAGGTTCGTAAAATGACAAAGACCTGTTCTGAAGTAGGTAATTATTTATCTAACTGCTCTGGTCTCCGGCACAACGAGTAATAAACACGTGAGAATCAGCCAACCAAATTCATGAGGAATGAAAACAGTGATATGAATTTTTATAATAGTAAAATTTGAATAAAATATGACTCGTTGGTACCTTTATGATAACTTTATGAGGAAGATAAAAATCTATTTTATTTAACGTAGTTTTTGTGTTTTCAGAACTTAACCAGTGGTCGTTGATAAGGCGTACAGACGTGGTTTATGCGATGGAAATTAAGGTAGCTATACAGATAGCATTCATTACGTTACCTTAATAATAAACAAATATGATAGTAACGTTATTATTTACGTTAAAATATTTATTTTTATTTTTTTAACTCGTGTTATTTATTCTGTTTCCATTATATTGAAATAAAATGTCTTACATGCCAGCTATTAAGGAACGGACAAAATCAAATGATCAAGAAACATCCTTTTCTAATGATTTACTTACTATTCAGTATATAAAAACAAGCTATGCCCGCGAACTACGTTTCGCCATATTAATTGTCAAAAAAACCGTCATCACCTAGTCCTAGGGGTATAAAAAATAACCTACGACCTATTCTCAGACCTGCCAAATACACATAAAAAAATCATAAAAATCGGTCAAGCCGTTTCGGAGGAGTTTGGTAACAAACAATGTGACACGAGAATTTTATCTCGTGTCACAGTGTTTGTTACCAAACTCCTCCGAAACGGCTTGACCGATCTTCATGAAATTTTGTGTATGTTCGGTAGGTCTGAGAATAGGTCGTAAACTATTTTTTATTCCCCTAGGTGATTATTATGGCGAAACGTAGTTCGCGCGCACAGCTAGTAAGTACATATTAGAAAGATCTCGCGTCACTTTTTGTGTATATTTGGCTGAAAATAGGTTGCAGACTATTTTTTATACCTCTAGGTTACGAGGGTGGTGCCCTCCAGAATTTTTTTCTTTTATAGAAAACTAGCTGTGCCGGCGTACTACGTTTCGCCATAATAACGGCGAACTTACGTTTCGCTGTAATAAAAAATAGTTTACGACCTATTCTCAGACCTACTGAATGTACACAAAAAATTTCATAAAGATCGGTCAAGCCGTTTCGGAGGAGTTCGGTAACAAACACCGTGACACGAGAATTTTATATATTAGATAATTATGGCGAAACGTAGTCCGCAAGCACAGCTTGCAGGTAATGCTTTAGATTTTTTATAATTCACCTTCTGTGTACAACTTCGCATTTACATTAAGTAATTTTTTTTCGAATCATTCAACTTAATGACACATCTCGCAATTTACGACTTTATACGACTTTTAATACTTATAACATGACGAATTCTAACCGAGTATAAATTAATAATAGGTGCTACTAAAGTGCTCGCCGGTTGTCTGTCACGTTGCGCTAGATCTATTTTACAAAAGCTCCAACACACTTGCCTTGCCCCGCATAAGAAAATTGCATCAGTTAATTTTGCGACCACTAACCCTTTCTCGGTAAACTATTAAACCATATTTAATTTCGCATAAACTGCACTGTAACACACACCCCGGTATAAATGACTACGTTGCACTAGACTTTCATTCGATACAAAAATCGCGGCCACGTCAGGGCATTATAATTTTTAGTGCCCTCACCAAAAGGTGCAAATTTCGTGACTCAACATTCTCTGAGCGTTGTGCACGAGGAGCACCTTCCGCGGGCGCCATAAAGACTGTTTTTGTACAACGATTTGACGCTTTAAGATATTTTCAAGTTACTTCAACTGATATAGAGGGCTTCGTGCCGAAACTAACGTTATACGGAACAATGTGTCTTCTTTTTAAACTAAGTCGCTTGTAGCTTGTTTTGATCCCATTATACTCGTAATTCTGGTAAAAACAAGTTTGTGTTCAAAATCGTTTAAAAATAATGCATTAAGTACTTTCGTAATTGACTTTTCCTCAAATTCAGATTGTGTCCATTGAATTGAATGTTTATAAGATTTACTGCAGCATTTATTAATTCTGAATTCAACGAGTATGAAATCAATTCACACACTTGTGTGAAGCATACGCCAATGGTTTTTATAGCGAATGATTAAAACCGATTAAAAAAATACGAAACACGATTCAGCGCTTTGCATTGGGATTATTAGGAGCGCGGTTATCCTCAAGATAACACAATTAAACGTGAAATTTGCAGAGCGCTAGATTTTTAATAGGTCCGTTTACCTTAGTTTTACAATACTCTCACTGCCTCTTCATTATCCTTGGTTAATCAACGCTTTTATTATGTTCCGTGACGAATCCGGCCGATCTTCCATGCCGGACGAATTCGCTGCGGCTCTCGTTCTAATGACCAATAAAGTTTATCACACTATTCAGTAGGAACCTGAATAATTACTAGCCACCAATAAAAATAACGTTTCAAATCCATTTGAAGCGAAAGCCGCTTGTGTAGCGAATATGAATCATACAAAAGACTTTCTAAAAATAATATTTAATTTTGTTGCCTATCTAAATTTCGGCGGGATCGATCAGAAAGCGTGCGCTGGCGCCGAAGCTCATGATATATGGACCCCACTACACATTAACTAGACCCTTCCAGTTTGAAGACGACAAGTAAGAAATATACCTGTCTCGGTCTGTTGCTTCTTTTTAACAATCGCCTCTTTGAATAGATAAGTTCGGAAGCCGTTTTGTTGTAATTTCCTAGCGATTACAATTTACATTTTTACTATTTCGGTGCTCCTAGCTTTACATTCATATTATTCGCAGCTAATGGTCCCATAAAAGCCTAAGCTCGTTATAATCTTACGATAAAGTTATTATATTTAGTACCTAGTTTCTTAATTGAACAGCGATTTAGTTAAACATGGAACCGTTTTGCAACCTTCATAATAATTTTATAGTACAATTCGAACTACATATTAATATTTTCTGTGGAGAACAAGATGGCAATACATTCGGAGTTGCCGCTCTAATAACTAATCATCGGCTGATAAAACGGTCAAAAGCCTAACTCCGCTTAAGCGATACATGCGGGTCTAAAAAAGGGACGTTTCTATTATAGAGGCCTTTTTTTCCGTGGCCAATGTCCATGGATACAATCGTAAATTATAAAGTAGCCCACAGGATACGAAATTAAGATATCTACCTCGACGTATCTGAAGCGGCATCCTTTTGAGTTATAATTTTGAACGTCGCTTAGTGTTGTTATGATATTCGGTTGAATCGGACGCTCGTGTGCTCATTGTGTGAAGATATCTGCTTGAATCCTGCTTATCGACAGGCTCAATTCATATTCAGAGCCATAGAATTGTCGGGGCATCGTGACCTACCACAGTTCAATTTGCTGCCGGCGTACCATCAAAGGGAGCCTGCGCATGCGATGTGATGTGATGCGACACACGTATCGACAATTTACGCATTGGAAATAACGTCACCGCCCAACACGCTCCGAGCCAGCACCTGCCGAAGAAGGTTTGACGACACCACGACATCGGACTTACTGCAAAATTCTAATCGTGGGTATAATAATGTCTCTTCGGATCTGTTCGACAAGTTTTATAGTGCTAAGGATGTTCTAATAACAAAAGGCTCGACTTTTAATTTTTCACACGCATTACGCGAGATCTGTTTGGTCGTCAGCCCACGAGTGTTGGAATCATCGGCGCCCGCGCAGAATTTTGATGCGAATTTCCTCCTGCACAGTGCTTGCGTTAAATAAACATTACGCGGCCCGTCGTCATGTTTACAACGGAACAACGCGGTGTGATTAAATGTAATTTGTAAAGCGTTTCTTATTAATTATCTCAATACTAAGACCATTTATTGATATGTGTGTCATAAGATTATGTGAATGTGTAAATTTTCCGAAGATTTAAGTAGTCGTAAATCGCATGACGCGCCGCAAGCCGTACGTCTAACGTTAAGAGGTCTGTGAGCTGATTATGAATGCGACTGCACGTAGCCGCCGCGCCGCTCAGAAAATATGTCTCCGCAAACAAGTTAATTCAAACAGTTTTACACGAAATGAGTTGGTGATACAAAAAAAAAACTGCGAACGCAGTAACTGTTACAATTTTAATAACAGTTTTAAATTAACTTTCAATTATGGGTTGTGCAATTATTCAGTTCTATGAATAATTTAACGGCGCACTAGGTAATTTTCTTTAGCGTGACCGTACAATAAGGTCGCGACACAAGACCGAGGCAGTGGTACAGGTTCAAGTGAAATTTTCAAGTGTTTGGATGCTTGCGGATCGATCGATGCACCGATTAGAACGTTCGCAGTTGAGAAACTACGAGGTATTTTACAAACGCGGCTTTAATTGGGTGTTTTGCGGATTTTGCCAATTCGGGAGGTATGTAGGATATTCAAGCAGCGTTTCTTGACACAACGTTTGAATTAATGGACAGTTAATTGAGATTTTTATAGATGACTAAACCCTTGTGTAATTACGTAATTACCCTTTTTTCTACAAGCTGCCTAATTGGCCGATTTTCGCAAAGCCTTTTTTGCATAAGTAAGCGAGCGTGAGCGTCATGTTAATAGTGGTCGGTAGTTCGACGTAGTTTAATATACGCAAAAAATCTAACGACTGAATACTAAGGTTTAATTGTTTCATGAAAATCACTTCCTAGGTCTAGTGGTGGAGACCACTGTACTGATCTAGAGGTCCGGAGTTCGATTTCCGATGGGGGCAGAAGTTCTCCTGCTTAATTTAATTGGTGGTTCTAAGTCCGCCTGTCTAGATACCACTGTTTCGCCAAAGTTCATCGGTATCATAATAATAGGTTATCTTTATTCGGCCTTATCGTCACTTACCATCAGGTGAGATGAAAGTCAATAGCTTACCCGTTGTGTGTCATCATCAACAGCTCATATACGTCCCCACCGAGGGGCTCGAGCCTACCCTAAAAACTAGGGCGATTAGGGTGAAGTCGACCAATCCGCACTTGGCCTGCGTTGTGTGTAAAATACACTTATTTTTGTACAAAATCATGTAGTCAAATACATTAAATGTTGCTCTACTCTTGTTTAATCCGATTATTATGAGTTTAAAAAAAATGCTTGTTGTATAATTTTTCAAAGTTTAAATACACTCAGAATTGAGAACGATGCGGTGAACCGCGCCCTTCCGGCCCAGTAACCTTGTTACACATTGTGTAACAAAAATTTGTCACAGTTAGGTACGTAAAATATAAATTTTTACTACAATACGATATTTACAAACGACAAACATATATCTTCGATTTCATTTCAATATGCGATAATAAATGTTGCAATATAGTTTTACAAGAAAAAAGATATATTAGGAGGTAAATATTGAAATAGAAAAACAATAGGTGTATCATTTCACTATCGCTATTATTTTTTAAATGCTGAATAGAAATATTCTACTTAAATATAATTTAAACGGAACTCGACTCTAGAACCCTAAAATGTATAGCGTGTCCGAATTCCTGCGCTGTGGTGCCAAGGCATTCCAATGTAAAAAGTTCATAAACAGTATGAAAAAAAAAATCAATTTCAATCATTCATATAGTTTATTTATATTAGCTAATTTAGAAACATAATCCAAAAAAGTAATAGCATTTTTTAAATTGCAAACTTTGGTACTAGTAAACCTCGTCTAGGAATGCTAATGCTTGTTTCTTGGGCAGAATCTACATTGTCCCTGTATCTAATCTTCAGATCTAGGAGGATCGACAAGCATGGGCTTTCCAGGACAACCAAAATAATGCCATTCTTATTACCTATCAATCTTTAATGTTAGCATTATGTAGGCTTTACTCTAAATAATAGGGGTTAAAGTATGAAATTGCAGTTTTGTATGAAGATTTTTAAGAACATTGCTTATTTCATACTAACCTTTTTCTTAGTTATTTAGATAATAACCAATAAAGCAAACCTTATGAAACTTTTAGAGACTGGTCAATAGACTTTAAACTAAGTAATAACATAATTCAGAAGACAATAAAATTACTTTTCACAAAGTTATCGTCAATAATGTACATGATTCTGACGAAAAAAATAGGGGGTAATTTTTAAGATTTTTTTAATATGTTTTTAAACTAATTCTGAGATTAAATTGTAACCAAAACGTGCATTCAAGGGTCAAAAAGTAATTAAATTTTTTTTATAGCTCTTAAATTAGAAAAGTAATATAAACAAACGAAAAAAAACGGCAATTTCATACTCTAACCCCTATTATTAATGCTGTATGAGATTCAATTAATTGTTTTATAGAGAAGTTGCACGACATCATACCTATTCCAGACATATTATATTGCTTTAGAGCATTTGAAAAAATCAAAAGTCTTTTATTCCATCTACTGAAATCACATTATCGTATAATTTAATCCAACATCAATCCGACAAACGTATGACTTTTCTTTTAAATGTCTAATTGACTTCTCGCTATCTCTAAATAATTATTTTTATCACGTTATCATTATTGCAATAGTAGCATCGAAATATTCTAAAAAAGCCATTTACATATTTTTTTAAAATAGGATACACTTGGGGTTCAGATACAGCACCCTAAGATAGGTATATGTATACGCGTCTATATGCTGCCGGTCATAGCATAGGTAAATCTATGGCACATGATCTCAAGGTAAAATACAGAGGAATTCAAAGCTCTGCGTAAACCAGTGAAATAAATCCATAAAAAATGTTGGGTGTTGTAGCACCACACGTAGAGTTCTAGGGTTAAACGTATGATGAAAGTACTTATTTATTAGAAAAATGATGAGAATTTACCTATTGTACGTGTAACGCTACATTATCTCATGACAGGGACCGATTTTTGGATGGGCGATCCACAATAGATTTCTTTTGACTTTATTCGACTTATTAAATATTAGATAATGTCACTTTGATATTTAATTGTCAACCAAGTTTCATAGCATCTGAAGCAGGTATAGCAATAACATTGTTATTTATTTATTGATATAATACTTTTACACCAAAACTTATATGTTTTTTACACAAAAAAGTCTACACCAACTTATATTCTGACTCAAACGATGATTTGTCGGTGATCAGTTAAAATAAGTATAATCATTATATATACACATAATATTTGGCAGCAAAATATACAAACTTATAACGTCACTATTAAAAATATTTCTACACATACAGATTTGGATAAGGACTATCTAGATAGTCCTATGTTTGTATATTTTGCTGTCAAATTTTATGTTTATCTATAAATATCACGTTGACATTACCAATTAAGTATACAAAAGCACCATAAATATTACGTTCTCACTAAAGAAGTGAATTAAATGTAACACTTTACGTGTACCTATATCTACAATACGGACATTCTATTGGCAATTCAGTTAATGAATTGATCTAATTTAAATAAATTAACAATTCACTAGGTGCTTCGTATAAAATATTGAACCTGCTACTTACTTGTTTCAATTTATATTGTTTATCTAAATAATAAGTTTTTAAGGTATCAATGGACTATACAAAATAATACTTTAAAAAGTGATTGATATCTTTAAGGCACCGTGCGTTGTCGGGTGGCGTCCGGTGACGGATGTGGTGAATTGTGGTGACACCCTTTCTTCCAGCCAACAAAGGGAGTAGGGATGACTATTTTTAGGAAACTATGGGAAAGAATGAACTAATGGGAACTATTTTTTATTTAACGATATGTAGGTTATTAACACATATTTTTTTAAACAGTCAGTCAAAACCATTCCACGAAATATTAATTTGAGACATCGCATGACGTGATACGCAGGTAAATTTTCTACTTGTGACGTAGATACGTTGGTAAATTTTGTACTTGTGACGTGGCGAGTCCCTAACATAAATTCTCTTTATGTTAATAGTAATTTATTATTTTGATAAACTGAAAATTGTGTCAATTGTTATAATCTTTATGTAAAGCTCTTTTTTTTCATAGTCAGTATGCATTCTTATTATACCCTTTGCTAAGAAATGGAAAACTAGAAAGTATAAACTTTGTATCAGCCTGTTTGGCCAACATGCATGTAATGGCCTAATTCTTCACCTAAAGAGAATCCTGTGCCCACAATACGGCGTTTTTTGCATTGTATGTAACAAGTCACGTTAGTTACACCATTAACGTAACTTGTTACATACAGCATGTACTACGCCACAAACGGTATATGTAAAGGAAATAAAAAAAAATCAAATCTAAAAATTTTATAGCACACTTTAGTAACACTCACAGCATTCCTATTCTCAACTCAAAGTCGGTATAGAATCGTGTAAGGGCTAAACGATTGGCAAACTTATTAAGATAACGTTCACACCCGCTTCGATACGTAAAACGTCACGTTCCCGACCGAAGGTAGTTCAGTCGCACATTTTATTGCCGGCGGAGACCACCGCCGCCTTCTGTATGACGATTTCTTTAAGCATCTTATTGAACAGATATCGGCGATTCTGAAAGTTATCACTTAAATGTAGCGCAAATGCATTTATTGTCGCATGTTTTGATGTGACTTTACGAATGTTTTTTCGTTATTTTTCAGGGCTCTTTTCATTCAGTATATGATACATTGTTAATATGGTCAATTATCTATACTCGTAAAAGGAGAAGTTCCCATATATAGACGACTAGCTTCTGCCCGCGACTTCGTTTGCGTGGACTTCAGAATTGGGTCTAAAGCTTCGCCCGTTAACAATTTTTAATCTTCCCACGGGAACTATTACATGTCCTTTTCCATAGTTTAGGTGACATGCATACCTTTCAAAGCTGTCTGCCCGCGGCATAGCTCGTAAACAATTTTCAATTTTCCCTCAGGAACTACTTCAGGAATCGGGATAAAAGGTAGCCTATGTTCTTTTCCAGGGCTACATGCATGCCAAATTTAATCCAAATCCGTTCAGCTGTTGCTGCGTGATTGAGTAACAAACATCCAAACATCCACACTTTCACATATATAATATTAGTAGGATAAAATATTTGAAATCTGCTCCTATTTCTATGAAATTTATTATCCGAGCTCTTTAATATAAATAACAGCAGCAGTCTTCTATATAATAGGATATATTTTTTTCCTACTGGAAAATATAAAATTCCCACGGGAAAACAATAATAACGCGGGCGAAGCCGCGAGCGGAAAGCTACTTAATAATAATTTTACAATGGAATGGAATAAATAATGTTGACGAACATGATTATGTATTTATGTTTTAATACGTATTCAACAATCATCATAGTCATAGCTCATATACGTGATATACATACCCACCGAGGGTAGGATCTATGTTAGAGTGAGGAGACCTCAGTCAACCTGTTGACTAAGGCCTGTGTGTAATGTCACTGAAATTGTGAGATAATGCGTGACTCGAGTCCAGTCTTGGCAGGCCGTGCTACGCTTGCAGGCCCCGCACCTCTGACATGATGACAAAACTTAAATAAGTAATGATTATCTTACAATACAGCAAAAAAGTTTAGAATACAAATAAGATACTTCATTCTTGAAGTGGAAAAAAAATGCAAAAAAGACATAAAAAATTAAGATCCAGAACTATTAGATACTTATTCACCCTATC
The DNA here is from genome assembly GCA_963935595.1 of Schoenobius gigantellus. Lineage (NCBI taxonomy): Eukaryota > Metazoa > Arthropoda > Insecta > Lepidoptera > Crambidae > Schoenobius > Schoenobius gigantellus. Next base: position 14,891,239 of record OZ012551.1, on the reverse strand, counting down.
CGAGATTCATGAAACACTAACACTATATTAGTGTTTTTGTTCCTCTTGGTGTGTCGTCAATTGTACGACTGCGCAGCGTGTCGTGTCGGGTCGGGCACCGGGGTGAACTCGTCCCTTCTTTTATTGCGGTTCTGTTTACAACACATTTTATAGGATCAGCTGGACTCTGACGTCACTACAACTGTTAGTAGCGAGATTCGAACACATTTTCCCTCTCATAACGTCAAACACTGTCCTAATGAAACTGAAGTTACGTTCGGTGCCTATTTGTTGCACAGTTTCATATTTTTTTGCGCGTCAAAGTTTCTTTTTTTTATTTTAACATAAAAATAATTCCGATAACCGGCACGGACGCAGCGCTATTGTTTAGTTTTGTGTAAAAAGAATTTATTGTTTTATGGTCCGAAATGGCTGTTGCGTAATTTTATGGTTACAGGTAAAATCGGTGCTGAATGGATATTTTTGTGTTGTAAAAATACAATGAACATTCCGAGTAACTTGATTTTTTATGATTATTGCAACAGAACGGTATTTTTGTACCTAACAGAAGAATTGAACAGCAAGAGAGTCGATTACGGACTTCGTAATAGTATTTTATTAATTGAAGAATCAGACTCTTCGTTAGATCTCTTCGTTTAACAAGCTATTTCTGTTGCTGGCGTATCATCATGATATATTTGATTGTTATAAATTAGGTCACCCTTCAATGTAACCTCTATGGTTTTGTCAACAAAGTTCAATTTATAGCCTAGGATAGGTTCAAATTTGAGGCGTATACGTTAGTTTAAGGCAGAAAAGTACTCTATCACCAAGCAAATATCACCAAAACTATCCAAATTATGTTTGTGTTGAATATAATGTAATAAAAACTCACATAATTAATGTATTCTTCAACGGCACGCAATTCAAAAACAACAAACATGAAACATTTTAATGTTATGTTTTAGTTTTCGACGTTGTATACACTGTAATCAACTTTACGGGTAATCATAATCTTTAATTAAGACATAAATCACCAAGTTCAAGGGCGAAGTATATTATTTTGGAATGATTCTTAATGTAACGCGCAGGCGGAGGGCGTGCATAGCAACAAATTGTAAGAGCAGGAAGTCATAACAGCGCTATGTTCACATTGAAAGTGTTTTTTATGAAACTCACATGACTATAATCTTTTTGTTCAGTGTTCATATTGATACCTATACTTAATTCTGTACACAGATAGTGAAGGAAAATTTATTTTGTAACACAGCATTTTTTTAAGCGAAAGCCTAGCTTAATTTGTTGATCGTGTTTAAAAAAGCGTCAAGAATGCACTAGTAGATGTATCTAATTAAAAAGAGTTACATTACATAATTCAGTGCATAAGTATAAATGCAACATATATATGCTGCGTAGGCAGTATAAATTTCAGTCATTTGCTTCCTAGACATTGCATCGTACAAGTTGAAATTCTTCTAATGTAATTTGAATTTTATACGTTTTTCCTTAGAGATGATCTGCCTCCGGAAATCTGCTTTGACGGAGTAACTTTGCCGTTTTTCAACATAAGTATGGACCCAGGACTAATCCTTGACTGTACAATGTCTTGGACGCCTCATATCAATAAGATTCTTACCATATAAAACTAAAATTATGCTTGCACAGTCCCTTCTCCCTATTCTAGACTACGCTGACGTATGTTATTTAGATACAACTGAAGAATTATGGAATAAGCTGGAGCGTCTTAAAAATTTGGCAATTCGATTTATTTTCGGTCTCAGGAAATATGATCACGTTTCTCTAAATCGTCAACAGCTCAAATGGCTTCCTATCAGACTCCGCAGAGGTATGCATATCCTTTCCCTTTTGTATAAAATCCTCAATTATCCCAATTTCCCTCAATATTAACGATCCCGATTCCATCAACTACCAAGTTGTCGCCCCAAGCGTGCATGTGTTTTAAATACACTTGCGCTTCCTCCTTGAAACCAAATTTTTCCATAATTCCTTCACCGTCCGTGCTGCCGAACTGTGGAACAGCCTGCCAGTTTAATATACGTGACAGTAAAACCATCACATCTTTTAAATTGAAAGTAAAAAATCATCTTCTTTCGAACTCTTCTTAAAAAATACTTTATCTATTAGTATATATATATTTCTTCTTCATAGTTTATAGCAGTAAATATTAGTTTATTATATGTAATAGTGTATATGTATACTTCTATTATTATTTATGAATATTATTTTTTATAATCAGTACACTTCTTCCCGCAATTTAAAATCTTAATACACCTGCTAGGGTTGGCTGGTAGAGATCTTTTTAAGAGATAAGCTCGCCCTTGTAGATAACTTACAAATGTAACCATACTGACTGACAATTGTGTACAATAAAGAATATATAAAAGTTAGGCTTTCCGTTCATTTTTTTTATCGCGCTATTTGTTAGAGCCTAACGTACCGTAATATTCTTTAGAGACAACTTTGAAGCAACATTTTAGAAACCTAAGAATCATGATATACCTACATTTGTGAAAATAAACTTGTATTTATACATAAAATAAATTTTCTTCGTAATATGACACCGTTAAAATCATTGTATGAGTAAATAAAAATGCATTTAATTGTAATCAGACGTGTAAAGTTCTGAACTCATATAACGCGGCTATTTTTGTTAAAAATCATAAATAGCGAGATACAGGTACGCAGGTCACGTGACTGCTTGTCTGCGCCCGCGCATGGTTATTGAATCTGCGACAGCCGTTGCACGTCGTAAATCGCGCCGCCTCGCGTCGTCCCATTGTTTCTGCTGATGTCAAAGATCAGCAATTTGCCATTGTGAGTCCAAACTATAACATGCTTTATTAATTTATAGATTTTTAACGGCCACAAATAACTGAACATGCAGTGCTACAAGAATGAATCTGTGAACTTTTGTGTCATTCTTGGTTAAGTATTAATTTCCTTAGTTGTTGGCATCTATCATAGACTGTTCACGATAAGGATTTATATAAAAATGGGACTAAATATATAAATATTTTATTTATCCACCTCTCAATAGTAATAAAGTGGAATCTAATGCCCTGCAGGTGCAAAAGAATCGCCGCTTGACTTCCGTAAACATTATCAAGCACAACAGCTATAAAGTTTAAAATTATTAAGCTTTTTACTATATCAGGTGCAGTAAAAAAGTTTACCTTAGCAATAAAAACTTGAATTTACATGGTGCCTGGTTTAAAGTAGCAACTTGCAATTATATAACTTTTTGTCTAAGCTTTCGAGCATATATCTAGGTGTCTAAATTAAGCATTTAGTCGAACAAAATTTTATTGCCGTTGTTAAACGAATGGCCTAGTTAGCTTAATTTTTATCAGTGTTCTAATCTGGCAATAAAAATTTGCGCGTTTTTAGTAATTTAATTACGACATTTTTATTGACATGAAATATTATTTTAGTAGAGTAATATTCATAACCAGACATATTTTTTTTTGTTGAAATTATATGCAAATTGGCATGAACAGAAAAAAACATATTCTTGTGTGATACTGTTAAATGTTATCTAGCTAAAAGTTTTAGATACATTTGCATATGAAAAATTCTCAACAGATACCTAGGTATCTTAGTGTGAACGTAGGTTATACAATTTCTCGTAAATCTAATTTTGTAAGATATAAATAAAATACACTATTTACTTCCTACACGAACTTTATAAATAAAACATGTAAGTAAACAAGTCTTAGCCATCTCAGTCGCTACAGACCTTGTCTCTCGATCGAATGACTTAGGCTGCGGGCACTGTGCCAAATGTACAATCTGTCTTTGTCCATTACGTACGCTGGAAAAAAGAGAACTAGCTGTGTCCCCTATAATGGACCGTTTGATTTAAAAAAAGAACATAGGGAAACATTTACTCACCGCTATCATGGTTTGCGACAATAGACAAATAGAGCTAATCCCAGTCATAAAATATTTCCTCTCAAAGCGCAGACAATGTTTTTTCAAACAAGTTCTAAAATTAAATTTGACAGCCAAATAGTTGGTAAATCGTCTAGCTTATTACATGATATCACTCCGTATTAATGTAACCACGTCATCAAAGCGAGCGTTAAATTATCGACCGTCCGAAATTTTACAAGTTCAAGGCCCCAATAAAAATTGCCCACGTGCTCATTCCGCAGCGTAGAGTCGACAACGATGTATTTTATCATAAACAAGCTTTGAGATACTGCATGTTTATAAACTGTTCTATATTTTGAACTCACTTCAAAAATATCTTTGTCGCTGTTGATTTTAAAATTGGAAACTGTTTGCAGCATTTTCGCCGCTGGCTAAATTATTGCTGCAATGGATACGTACGACCATTGAAAGCCGCAACAATAGAAGACGGGGCAATATTTATGTTCTTTATATTCGGACTGATGTTCGAGCACGTTTCCGTATAGTTTTCTGGCCATGAGAATTTTTGTGCACTTCTTCAAACTTTTTCTAATGGATGCTACGATAAGAATCACTGTTTGCATCAAATTCATGCTTAATGGTACTGATAAAAGTGTTTTTATTAGGATTCAAATTCAATATCCTTTATTCAATTGGAATTTTACAATCACTTTTGAACGTCAGAGAAGCTACGCCATTGGTCCGCAAGTCTACGGCGGGAGACCTTGTACTGGAAAGAACCAGCAAGAAAACCATTTTTTTCTCCCTGTATTGTTAGAGAGTCGTCAATTGGAAGCAGAACTCAAAGTAAAAGATTGAGCTCAACTTCCCTTACATGATTAGATGATTAAAGTTAAAGACCTCAAAAGCTCATAACTGATTGATTTCTCTTAATTATATTTTAGCGGATATTAAGAGATACTTCTGCTTACGAAACTGATGAAGAGAATAATCTTGAGCTTCCGGTGTGAAGAATACTAACTACTATACAAAAATAAAGTGATATTGGAAAAGAAACCAAGAAAAATAATACCCGGAAATAATTTTGGGAAATGACTTAGATTCCTTTATACGTTCTTTCTATGTTGACATATTCGTAATCTTCACAAACAGTAATATGATTTTTTAAACAAAAAGAATATATTTTTTATGTTCTAACTCCATAACAGGTTACATGTAAACGATCCAGTATTCCGAAATGAATTAAAAAATTATAAATACGTAGTAATATCTACGTTCGTAAACCTAACGAAGCGACAGTTATACACAGTGTTTCATTATAACCAATAAATAATCAATGCGTTATCTAAAACTAATTATTAAATTGTGTTTACCCGTGATGTCATTCAATCCAAAATTTTCATGTAAATCATAGACATGATGATGATACTATGATATACATGAAAATTTTGGGTTGAATGACATTACGTGTAAACACATTTTAATAATTAGTTTTAGACAACGCATTGATTATTTATTGGTTATTATGAAACACCGTGTATTGTTAATATGCAATACAATAGTCAACGCCTGTGAAAGTGTAGAGTTTATAACGTATTTAAATTGGTAAGTTAGAATTTGCGTGAGTTTTATTTCTTGCTACCTATTTAAAAAGTATGTTGCGCTGTTTTTTTTAAATTTTACCAAAAACCCTACTCTATTTCCATTTCCAACCAGCACTAAGCTCTAGAGCGTTTTGTGTTCACGCCTGTTTATGAGTAATGGCCCGAAGCTTACTTGCTTGCTCCTACAGCTCATTGTATCCGGGTGCACTAGGCCAGTTGGCAGAGTTATGTTGGTACTATTGTTATCGCACTACTAATTAAATTATTTACTAAGTTTATTTTTCCGAGTGTATTCATAATTTTTTAAATTTGTTCGCACTTATATGGCAAAAGTCAGAAAGGAAGATAAGTAGTATCTCAATTGGTACAAGTTTGGCGCTAATATACTGCAAAATTTAAAGCTTTGCATATAGTTTAGGCTTTGTGTTGTAAATTCTTGATGGAACTTCATTAAAGCAAAAAAAAATTATGAGGTTATTGTGATATCTTAGATATGATAATCTTGATTGTCATTATCGGGGGATATATTGTATAATAAAGTTTTGTGCTGAAGTCGATTACAGTAATGTTTTAAGTATTAAAATCACACTGCGACATATTTTGTCGCATATTGTTATCTATATAGGAGTATCCAAGTATACCCTGTACCACGACGTTAATTATATACTATTACCGTGCCTATAATTGAATGTCCCAATGGAGGATTACATGCAACGAACTCAGTCGAAATGTCCGAGTCGTACATGTAAGACATAGAGGTACGAATAATTCTGTTTTGGTACAAAAAATAAGAATAACTTTGTGCCAGTTAATGTACCTCTGTGTCAGTTAAATAATGATATTGAATAATAGTAATTTTGCTTTGTACTCGTATGATAAAGATCATGTTAGCTTGCTCGTAGTCACAAGACGATAGCAATTTTAATTTCTGTTATGGTGTATGTAAATTATATCCTATATATAGATATTCAATAAAAAGACAGTACTAAAATAATATCAAATTGTTATTGTAGTATTAAAGTTACGACAAACTCTACCTAGAGTTGTAATGAATGTTGAAAACATTTTCAACGTTCCCACTCAATATCAAACTTGGGCATTATTACAACATTGAGCATTAGAAATGTAATGTTTGTTGCTTCTGTACTTAAGCATTGTGTCGCAAAATATTTGCACTTAACGTGTCTAGACTTAAAATATGAAATATAGCCAAATAAAGAATGTGCCGGTTGCACGTTTTCCCACAGCCGAGGGAAAAGGCCCAATAAAGAGAGCGAGTAGAGACGATAGTTGCTTTGTCTCTGTGACGAAAATGTAGAGCTTATTTTTAAATTAATTTGTTATTTAACTATAGTTAATAATAAGTGTGAAAAGTTATATGTTGTATGCTATTATAAAAAGTTTTTGTGTTGATATATTATATTTCTATATTTAATGGTGATAAAGATGTGTAGTAGGTATTGAATTTAGATTTATTCATTTTATATTGTGTATCTTTATTTTAACTAGGGTCAGTAACTTTTAATTCAAAAATATATGTGTTTCTTTTTTTGTCTTTTATTTAAATGTTTCCTAATAGATTGTTTACTTGTAATTAATCAAGAGTTGTGGTTCCGCATTAATATGCAGAAATAATGAATATATTTTGATACTTAAATACTGATAAGATTTCTTGCTGAATATATTATAAAAAAGCGGCCGAAGTGGATGTTGAGCTTCGTGCAGTATAAGGTTCAGTCGCCCGTTGATTGAAGAAACAGTTGATTGGTACTTACCAGCAATATGATATATTAGAAGACATGCTATTAAAACAAAGGTAACAAATTAAGCAAATATGGAATGGATTAGAACATTAATCATGGCTTCACGCAAAGCGGTGAACCCGTTCGAAGAGACTGCTGTTGTTTTAACACTAACAAGCACTAACAACAGTGATTTAAATTTTTGTGACTACTTTAATAAAGAACCCTAAAATTATGTTGAGATATTTTGGTTCTCAATCGATTGAAGTAGATGTTTAATTATTTAGAACTATAAATCAATGTGAAGAATTTTATATTTTGTTGCAAGCAACGTATCCACGATTTAAAATACAACAAAATGTAATTTATTGATAGTTTTAGTGGATCTCGTTCCATAAAATATTTTGCACAAGAACTTATTGGTATATAAATTTATTCAAGGTCCTTTTGCATTTCGTTCGTTACATTGATTTGGTTCTATGAATTATCTTACAGTTGATTTTATTCTTCAATATGCCAAGAAAAATGGTTACCTAAGTATAATTATGTTACATTAGAATATAATTAATATCTTATTACACCTAGAGGTCGTATTTAGTAAGTACCTCGCTGAGATACACCGATTACCGAATTTTATGTGCTTCTGAGACGTAACGGGTCGATTAACGTCTTTATAACTGGCTCGCGTGCGTTATGGCAATACTGAACCACGTGGATCGTACGTCACAAACCTATTTATGGCCTACCTGTTAGTATGTTATTTTTTGTGAGCAATTTCAGCTTTGAGATAAGGCCTTGCTGCTTTGCTACCATTATTCAGAAATATGATGCGATTTTCGGTATTTCTTTATGGATCAGTTTGATGTAAAATATTCTTACTACTATTTTGGACGTATATTTTTTATTTATTTATTATTTTATTTTACAATTTATGTACACACAAAAAAAGAGCATCAAGACCATATACACATGAAAACACTGTACAAAGGCACTGCTTATTTCTTAGCGAAATGTCTTCCAGCAGCCCGGTATGGTAGTTGTGTGTGTAAACACAAACAAAGGTAAAAATAATATTAATAATAAAAGACCTACTTTAATTAATTAAATAAAATACAATATACTAAAAAATAAGGATATAAAATAAACCAATAAACTACATTGTTAAAAGATAATAAGCTTTTACTCGTTTCTTAAATAGATGTAAAGTTTGACAGTCGCGAATGTTGGCTGGTAGGGAATTCCACAGTCTAACTGCATGCACAGTGAAGGAGTGGGAGAAAAAGCCGCTATTATGGGACGGGAAAGAAAGCAGGGAGCGAATATGGGATCGACAATCAGCATTAAGAGGACGTACAGAGGAGAATCGTTCGCGTAGATAAACAGGATAGGACGGATTGTGAATTAGGAAGAATATTGTGTAGGAGACTAAGAATACGAGCATTTCGACTTTCGAGCATTTTAATTCTAGATTATTTTTTTTAATGTTAGTTTATATGAAATCTGACATGATACGAGTATTAATTTTAACATATTGCAAGCTTACACGTATACACTAATGGCCGGTTGCACCAAATTTATGTTATACGATTTCGTAAAAGTAGCAATATAAATATGTAAGAATTGCACCATAATAACACACTAAAAAAACTTGGTGCAACCGGCTGTAAGAGTGTGTGATCAAGATAATACACTACAAATTATGATATTAGTTATAATTATCTTTAATTAATAGAGCTTGATTCTCAAAAATACCGTTACCGTATAATGCTTACGTTTGACATAGAAACGTTCAGACTTTAAAGGAAACTATGTTTAGTAATGTAATTATGAAGGATGTAAGATTTAAGCATTCCCGTAAAGATTTTTTCAGTGGGAACGAAAAGTAGTGTTATTGCCTACTCCAAAAAATTTACATGCATCCTTTTGTTTACTATTCATGCTGTTATTGTGCAAATAAGACACATCAGTGTTGCGGATTGATTTAGCTATTTCAGTATTACCTGAATCTCTAGCATTCGCTTTGTCAATTTTCCAGCTCGATTAATCAATAGTATAATTTCGTAGGTCACTTTTTTATTGCTACTAAGTAGGCAAACAAGCAAACTGCCCACCTGATGGTAAGTGGTAGCAGTCACCTATAATACATGTGGCTCCTGTGAGATTCGCAGCAAAACTGCAATCGTGTACGTTGCCAACTTGTGACTTAGGATGTAAAGTCACGGTACCCAATAATTTCAATGCCATATCCTACCCTTCGAACCAGATGAGCCAGACCAGCCGGACCAGTAATGCAAGCACTGCTGCTTTGCGGCAGACGGAGGCACCCAAGCACACGACCCTGGTACAGAGTCTCCCCTAGTTCTTTCATTAGATGTAGCACTCTTTCAATGATAAGTTGTCACTTCCCTAGCGAATATGTTGAGCAGATAAATTATTTTTGAAAATGTGTGCTCCTACTGTAGATGTTCCTTGAGTTTTATTTTTCAAATGAAATATAATTAGATAAAAAGATTTTTGTATAGGTAACGATTAATATTTTAGTTGTTGTTCATGATCATTAGTCCACATAAGTAAGTGCAACGTTATATTAGACCTACTACAAGGCATTATGCAACTCAGCCTGATCTTCTTATTTATATTATTAAAGCTCTTAATAAAAAATACTTTATAATAACGAATTACCTAAGAAAATCACATACATACCTATGATTTGAATTGTAACGAATAGTTTACTTCTTTTTTCAAGAAATAACGCTCTTTCCATTAATACGCAGAACTTGCACCTTTGAATGGGTGTCATGCAAATTCGGCTTCTAGTAGCAGCCACCGATTTATGCCTTAACGACAATCGGGAACAATTTAGTTCGCGTTCGTGCTTGCTCACATCATAACTCAATATAAATTTGCAAACGTAATAGATTCGAAAATGGTTTTGCTTGTTTCCTTAATGGGGTTCGAATCAACGATGAACCAAACAGCTATAATATCAATAATGTTTATTGTCTTAAAACTGTGTGAAGCTTACCTTATTATTCTATTGATTGATAGCTATGCTTTTGGAAAATATCACGCTGTACAAAGATATTCAAATTAGTACAATGCCATTTTCTTTCGAATTCAATATATCGTTCACAATATGCAAAAGAATGATTAGGCACAAAAATCAGAACACAAAACAATTGCAATAAAAAGAAAATTGATTTAAATGCCCAATACAAGAGCAGATTAGCAGACTCTGTAATATTTCTTAGGTTGTTTGAACTGCAAGCGCAGCGGGCGATCATGCGCAGGCGCCGCATTACAACGTTCCTATTGGCCCCCGAGCGACAGGGCTGCCAAACCACGAATAACGAATTACCTTCAAGCAGCCATTTTAATTTAATTGAACGCCAACAATTATCAGGTCAGGCTCGCCGGATGCGAGACTATAATAAGCCTATCCTTACACGCTTAATAACAAAAGCCCTAATTGAAACAATGACGGGACCGGCCAAGTTTTATGATCAGCTGTTGTTCGTTATTAGAAGGTAAAAAAGTGATCAGCAATTTGATTAAATGTTTGTTACTAAGATGAATATTTAAATGTTATTTGAAGCTACAGAAAACTATTTAGTTATTCAAAGATAGAATGGACTTTGTCCTTTATATCTATAAAGGACAAAGATTTAGAATCGAATATTTTCACAATACCAGCCACCCACGAATTCGATGCGATTTGTCTGTCGAGAGGCATAGTCATAAGAAGGCTGACAATTAATTGATTAGGAAAGGCTGACAATTAATTGATTAGGTCTTCGATTAGAATATAGGTGAGGGCACTAAAAATAGAGCGTACATCAATAGAGCGGGTGGGGGTCGAGCAGTTGATTCGCATTAAATCATAGCGGCCATAAATCTCGCAAACCCGTTCTGCAGCTTATCAAAACAATACGCAGACACACTTCCACAGATCCATCTTAAAATGTCTTCTCACAAATCAACCGCGCATTAAAACCGGACCTATTCCGTAGCACCCCAAGGTCCCATTTTAAATAACAACCTTAAAGCTGATTCTACCTCTGAAACGAGTCGCTCATTTCAAAATTAAGCCTCAAGAGTATGATAAATTTTCATAAATCAGTTTTTATTTATTGAAGTATGGACTTTAAGGTGTTGCCAATTGGTTTATTTTGGAGTTGGCCGATTTACGGTGTTAGGCCGTTTCTTAGATTTCAGATCTAGCGCATAATCGGACCCTCATCTCTCTTATGATGCTCTTACAGAATAGAGGACGTAAAAAATAAAAATCGAACGTAGTCATTATCGATGCCGGGAGATAATGTATCACGAAATGTTCGTTGGAATAATATCAAATTTGGATACGGAGCATTGCAGCGGCGAATACTGGTGATTAATTTCGAAGCAAGTAGTGGGTCTTTACATTGATTAATGTTTTAAGATTTTTTAATGTGTAAGATTACTACATAAATTTATTTTCTGAAATATTCAACTAATGTTGGACATTCCTGAATTATAATTTTTCGTGAGTCTAACCCGTTCCCTTAAGGTTCACTAATTCACTTAATACCCATATCGTTTCATAATTGAATTTCTATTGTTTCATTGAATTCCGAGGAGCGAAAATTTACGCGGCCATGCTAGCGCACAATCATGCGAGGTATAATTTTGCAACAAAGTAATGAACATCAGCTAAGTTATTACCAACGTCACTTGCGTCCATCTATTTACCATCAGCGTATTATAGGTGCAGTAATGACGTGCCGTTTTCACGCAATTAATTTTCAATAAATAATTTTGACCACAGCATCTTGTGAGGCGGGCCCATCGCGCTTCAACATCGGACCTCCATGAGAATCGTGAGTGCCCGGCTAAAATTATTGTTTTAGGGAGGATTAAAGATGTTTCAACGGTGTGTTGCAAAAGTTTTATTCATAAATTGTATATTGGTTAACAAAATTAATGATGTTTCATCTTATCTTATTAATTTAGTATGACATTTATAGGTAGGGTATTGTAGATATTACTTAAGTACATTTGTAGTAGGAATTCAACCCCGTTTTTCTATGAAGTTCGAAAGGGATTTTTCTACTGACTAAACATTCTAAGATATAAAGTTCTTCGGTTGAGGGGTTCAGGTGGAGCTGGTTTACTTCTTCGGTTATATCGTCACTTACCATTAGGTTAGATGGAGGCCAAGAGCTTTCCTATTTTGTGTAGAAAATCTACTCTTGCTCCCTCACCTTACACTAGTGCTTTCATACACCATCGTCGGCTTAGAATACGCGTGACTTGCCTTTCCTTCAGAACGTCTCCTATTGGATCCTGCAGGCGTAGCATAGATTGTGGACAAAACGGGACAAGAGACAAATAACATATTTTTATCTGGCTCTCTCGTATAACAATAAAGAGACGGAACGAAGACTAGTCACTTGTTCTTTTATAGTCCACGAGCCGTGCTAGGCGTTGCACTTATTATAGAATGTAATTAAAAATCTAACCATACAAATGCTCACAACCTTAACTCAAATTAAAACACCAATAAATTAAACAAACAAAATTCGGTAACAACAAAACTCTTTCAAGGATCATACATTCGTCGTAATTATATGTGTAATGGTAATAAGCAGCGTGGTTGGCATGCGTTCCCTTCCTCGTAAATACGTATCTGTAACGGAGATCAATATCTGCATAATTGTGCAAAATATTGCCGCCTGTCCGTCCGTTTGTCTGTTCGTATGCAGATTATATATGATAACCCAGTTGAACTCATACGTATACTTTCTTGGCCTTCGTTGTTTAATTTGTCGAAATCATTTCTTATTTATCGTTCCTGTTCTTGTGGGTGACAGGGATAGCAATTAGTGGTTCCGTGGCAACAGATTTCGCCGGGACTCATGCGTAAATTATAAGGTGTACTGTTCACTGTGCTGCTGCATGTTGGTACAGCCTTGTGACTAAGGTATTCCGAATAACATCCTATATAAGTACGCGGCCAAAGCCAGTCTCGCTTATTCGCGGGACACCTTACTGACCACCCTGCTCTCCCTGCAAACCAACTTGGTGGCAGTTGGCTCAAAACTTTATTTTTAAGGGAAGACTATGCTCAGCATTAATCGTAGTGTGGGTAGTACAAATGTTGAAAAGCTCTTATCTTCTCTTGTCATTATTTGTTCAATAAAGGAATGTTTACATTGCAAAATCTTCTTTCCTTACGACTTGCATATTGACTATTACAATGTGCTCCTAACCGATTTTCGGTCAAGCAAGGGCCAATCCCAACAGCAACTAGCCATCTGCGCAGGAGGTATTATAGGGCACAAGTGACTACGCAAACGCAAGTGCATTCTCTGCTCCTTCATTCGCCTAGTCAGATGGGACGGTTAGTGACACGATCGGGGCGAGATCAGGCGCAGGACAAGCTTATGAGAGTTTACGCCACCAAACTCCTCAAACTAACTATAGTATTATACTAATCGATACTATACCATAGTGTAGTATCGATTAGTATAATTATAAAGTACCTAACTGCAGCAACTCTACCTGGGTAAATCAAATAGTCCAGTAGACAGTTGGCCTAAGTGCTTACGAATTCTACTAGCGTTGACTTTGATACGATTCAGGTGCAATTTATAGGTGGGTGTGGCTGGCATGAAGATGTACTGAGCGTCGGCTTGGCATCACCTCGCCGGATCTGCGTTTCTGTCGAGCTTGCCAGAAAATTGCTGACGGAAAATCCATTCAGCTTATTGATCGATTTAGTTTATATGCGGACAAGAAAAACCATTGCTCGCGGCAAATAGGTAGGCAAGTAGATAAAATTAAATAGTGCCTACTTTTATGGTCAGTGTTTTTGTTTTAATTGTGTATATAACATTTTTGCACACATATAATCGGATGAAAAGGTACAAAAGAACTTCTTATTTCATTGATTAAATTTCTTTTCCTTATTATTTTAAGATAATTCATCATCATCATCATCACAGCTTAGGTATATACGTCCCCACCGAGGGGCATGAGCCTACCCTAACTTATGTAAGGGCGATTAGGCCTGATTAACAAATCACGCTGGCCCAGTGCGGATTGGTTGACTTCACATACACCTTTGAATTACTTCGCAGGTGTTGATGTTTTCCTACTTAAGAAAATTATTATGAATCAATTTATTTATCTTTGTTTCTCTTAACTTTGCGATTTGTGGGCACCCTAAGTACATTCCTTTATGAAATTGCCGTCAATATGTATTTTTTTTACTTCTAAAGGAACGGATGCCCTGGAATATAATAAGATAGCTTATTATATGAACCACATTCGGTTCGGTTTGAGGGCGGCAATTTACCGTAATTTATATTTAAAGGTCACATTTGCTGTACTCATACAAATTTAATACCTATGTAAAACCATTGAAATTATAAACTGCAAATTATGCGTTTAACAGATCATTTCATATCAAGTAAATTACTGGATCCAGTAATTTAATTATGGCTTTAATAATGCAAAATGTTCACTTTTTGTAAGTATTTGCATTAACATATCTAACTTGTAGGCACAGATGTAAAAGAAATAATACCTACATATCGTGGTAAAAATCATTCAAATAAATTGTTTATTGAAAAAAAAAAACCAGCTGGGAACCATGTAATTTTTCACGCGTTTACCTGACGCGAAAGTCTGATAAGAAAATTGGCAAATTATATTCACATCAAGCTAAGGAAGCTGGAAGATTCGTTATGAAAGATACCTTCTAGTCTTATAATAAAATAATATGCTTTTTAAGAAATAACAAAACAAGTTTCATCGTTTTATAAACATAGGATGTATAACATAATTCATACTAATATTATAAATGTGAAAGTGTGTATGTCTGTCTGTGTGGTTACCTCAGGGTTTCTACCTTAGGGTTTCTTTCACCAAAAAGATTTCATTCACAAAAAAGTTAAAAATTAAAAATAGTTTAACAAAAATAAAAACCGACTTCAGAAACACTGAAAAGTTAAAAATAATATAAGAATAGGTACAGACAACATTACACTTCTAATTGAAGTCGGTGACCAATTTTAACACTTTCTAGGAGATCATCGTTTGGCGCCGACTTCAATATAGAAGTGTTATGTTGTCTGTACCTATTCTTATATTATTTTTAACTTTTTAGTGTTTTTGAAGTCGGTTTTTATTTTTGTTAAAATATTTGTTAAACTTAATTTACAATTTGTATAATCCGTACCTATATCTAACAAAAATATTTTTCTCATAATAATATATTGTGCTCTGATACTTTATGGTTCTTTTCGCAAATTAATATGACAGGTTTAAAATAGGTACGTCAGCTTTCTTGAACTCTGTGAACAGTTGGCAGGCGAAGACACGGATCCAAAATTTGGTTTTGGGGCAATCTTAGTTCGATTCGAATTTCTTAGATCGAATAACGATTCTTCGTAAACGGAAGTAAATGGGTGGTTATGCCGCTATGACGATTCCAATAATTTGAGGGATTGGTAGTAAGCCAGAGGGATTGGCATTGACTACATCAGCCTCAGCAGCATCATAATATAGTTTACGGCCTCCTCAGCAGTTAGTTAATCTTGTACCGACAACTTATAAGTAGGTACTAATTAAATGCAAAACAATTCGAAATATTCTGACGAAAGGAGAGATAACAATGCGTTTATCGTTGGCCGTGTGTAATATACTGTGAGTTTAATGCACAAACCCGTTTCGGCGGGTACCGTTCGCAAATTACGCCAATTTTGTAATTTACTATTTATTAGAGTACTACAGACAAAATAGTTTCACTATATGGTTTGGTGTACGTTGTTTTTATTAAGTAGACTTATTTGTTCTATGTCAATTTAATTCATATGTATTCATAAAAGTACCTAGTGCTTTTTCAAAATCATGCGGTTATGTCATTGTGAAATTGTTGTAAATAATGTAGCTATGTAATGTACTATAATGTAATGTACCTCAAATATAACCCGGTATGTACCAGGTTATTTTTGAAGTAGGATCCAAATTTTGTGTGCTTCTTCAGACAAGCAAAATGAACACCTTTTACTACGGGAACAATCTTGAAAAAACGAATAAAAATCTACTGTTCCATAGATTTCGAGATTGGTCCCCTAGTAAAAGTTGTTAAAGCACAAAACAATTGGTTCCTGCTTCAAAAATAACCCGGTATATATAAATATCCCGTGTCACGATGTTGTCCGGGATAAACTCTAAAACTACTTAACCGATTTTGATGAAAATTGGCTTACTGTATGTAATGTGGTCCAACTGAAAAGATGAGTATAGTTTTTATCTCGAATATTGACCTAACTATTTATTAGTGCGTTAAACTTTATTATGGTGAAACGTAGTTCACGGGCACAGCTAGTTTATTATATTTAAATTGTATTGAATAATTTTTTCGTTATAGTTTTTTTTATGATTTTTAGTTTGATTTGGTTTATGCTTATTGGTGTGCTTAAGATATAATACTTTTCAAAATAAAACAATGTATATATTCTAAACCCACACAAAATCAATTTGTGAATAAATTGAAACATAATCTAGTTTTGCCTGATGCAGTGAAAGTATTTATTTGCCTTATAATGTTGTATTTTGTTTGATATAAAATATTAATAGACACTGTGGTAATAATCCTTTGTGGTACTCTAATCATAGTTTATGTCGCATTTATGACATATGACAATTTACATCTATGTGACAATGTCTTATAATTAACAATGTGTATTCATGTTGTATTTTTGTTAAATAAAGCCTTTGATAGTCGAGGCTCTCTCATTTCAGATACTTTAGTATTTTTAATGCGTAGAAAGAAAGAAAGTAAATAATTTTTAAACTGTGGTATTACTCTCAAATAAAAATAAATTTATTGCAAATATTTGGATCTTTTCTTTTGCTGACGGTACCTATTCTACGAGCTTCCTCCGAGATGATGTTATTTAAGATGAGATCAATTTTATTGAGATTTATACTGTGAACATGGTTCGTATCGATTTAATTCTTTGTCTATAAATTATCGATTCCAGAATTCGGCAGTGATTCATGACAGTGTTTCCAATGATATATTATATATACCTATGTGTCCGATGTTTCTAATCTCTTATGACGTTATGTGGAATATTAATGGAAATTCTATATTAATTTAAAGGTTTATAGAGTCAGAAAGTAATTTTTGGTCTCATGCTGTTAAGTTGGGTATCTAAATACCTACAATAGTAAGTTCTAAGTTTTGAGTGGTCTATATAGTTAGGTTTATAACAAGGAAAACGGCCGCAAGATCCATATAAAATAAAATAATGCATAATTCTCTGTAACGTACGAAACTATATCAGGGTACTTACTTATTTCAAAACATTGTTCTATTTTCAGCCATTGGAGACGTAATGTGTATATTTTTGCTACAACAAGGGTATCATCCGATGTTGCGAGGTGTATGAGTCGTAATTTATATAATATGAGAAAAATTGTCAGGGGCGTCTCCTAATGAGACCACCATGGTGTTACTCCACCGGTATCTAGGGTTGCCATTACATTTAAAAAATGATCAGAATATGCCACGTGGATTCAGTATAAATAGATAAAAAAGTTACTATTTTACATTACTTTTTCACAATAACTAAGTTTGAGGGAAACGTTTTTTAACTTATTTTGCCGTAAAAAATAATAATGAGATAAATAAATAGTCGTGTCCGTAAATTTGAAACTACGCCTGAATACTAAACCAATAGGTTAACTGCAGGGATACCATTTTAAAAGTCTTAAAGTGATCAGAATCAGCTCATATGAATATTTGAGACTCACATATTATGTTACACATTCCTTGTTATAAATTGCTGCGTAAGCGTTTCAAATGTAGAATATGAAAAAAAATCAATTTCATCAGAAAGTCAATAGAAACATTTAAAAAACGTTTTCAAACTATATAGCTCGTTGAATTCAGCTCACACTCAAAAGAAGATATAGCCCCACTAAAAGCCTAAAACCAATTGCATGATACTTTAATTAGTACCTATAGTCACGGTAATTTACCGTGCTATAGTGATGATAATGAAAAAATATAAAAATTTGTTTAAATAATAATCAACTCATAAAAATATCAATTTGTTTGTTATCATCGTATCATTGTGTAGCTTACAAAAAGCTGTCGACAACCCTTATCCAACGTAATATGCGTGAAACCGTTCATCACGCGACTTGCGCCCGCGCAGTTTGAAATTTAAATCTACGCTTTTTCTCCTTTCTCTGACTCGGGGGTGTCAGACGGTACATATCACAGTTGTATGTAAATTTATCATTAACGGTACCGAGACTTCATCACCTATCTATATCTATACTAATATTATAAAGAGGAAAGATTTGATTGTTTGTTTGTTTGTATTGAATAGGCATCGAAACTACTGAACCGATTTTGATGAAAGTTGGTATAGGAATAGTTCGAGACCAGGGGAAGGACATAGGGTAATTTTCCTACGGAAAAAAATTCCCACGAGAAATCAAAAATAGCAACGCGTGCTAGGTAGCGAGCAGAAAGCTAGTATGATATAAGTCTCTTTGAACAGTAATGATTATCTGTTAGTTTGATATTAGTCTAAAAAATATTTTCCAGGTGATCATTGCCTGGCATCGACTTCATATAAAAAAGCGATGTTGTATGTATTCATATAATAATTATCTTTGACTTTTTTGTTGTTTTTGAAGTAGGCTTTTATTTTTTATAAACTATTTTCAATCTTTTTAGTAAATGTGATACAAAAAATATTTGATTAGAATTCGATCCAAGGCAAACACTAAAATAAACTAAAATAAAACGTCTTTTGCTCTATACAGTATTGAAAAAAAATATCCCTTAACTCCTTTTACCCACCAGAAATCTTCCATCGTCAGCTCAGTTAACATAATATGATTTCCACCAGATGCAAATACATATCTGCAAAAAAAAAAACATGAAACACGTTGCATTTGCCAAAAAAATTATGGGTTTTCCTCGATGATCAGCCCCCTTACCATGACCGCTCAAAACAATATTAAAACCGCACTGAGAGCGGGATGGCGCTATACGCAGCAAGAGCGGCGTCTCTGTTTCAATATTGTTTTAACCTTGCTATAAGCGATCATGGTAGGCCCCCTGATCCTTTCTATTCCATCATCAGATCAGTGAACATACATAAAAAATAGAGACAATCGAAGATAGGATCCCTCCTTTTTTAAAGTCGATTAAAACTTTTTACAAAAAAAAGTCGTTAATAATATAGAATTACATACAACAACACGTTAAAGTTGGTGCCAAATTTTACCTAATTACATCAATTGTTCATATATTTTTATACATACATTTTTTTAAGACTTTCCAGGAGATCGTTGCTTGACACCAACTTCAGTTGTTTATGAATTCCTATATTATTTGTGACCATTTAAGTGTTTTTGAAGTCGCTTTTATTTTTGGTAAAAAAAATATTTCAATATTTTTAGTTAACTTAATACGAGTACATGCGTATTTGAATTTGAGCCAAGGCAAACATCAGAATAACTTAAAACGTTTTTCGTTCTAAGCAGTATTGAAATAACTATTTCCTTACTCCTAACCTACTGTCCTTCCATCATCATTTCAGTATCATAATATGATGACTACTAGATGCAAAACCTGAATATCTTCATCAAAAGCATGAAACACCGGACGTGCCTATGAAATTTAAGGATTTTCCTCGATTTTCATTGGATCAAAGCATGATAATAATATGGTGACAATGGGACCACGACGAGAGTATATACTCTATCGATTTCAAAAAGAATTTTAAAAATCGGCTCCCAAATGGATGCAGTCAAAAATAGACCGACTTTGAAAAATGATAAGGTTCTATGTTCGACTGTAACAAAGAACCTTATCATTTTTCAAAGTCGGTTAAAAAGGTGTTCGTAAGTGTTCAAAATAGAAAAACAAACTTTATTTGACATTCACAATTTTGCAGGCAATTATTAACGTCAAAAACAAAAATTAACAAAATATTAGTTAAACTATCTAGCCTTGTTTCTTAACTACATCCCATTCATGATTAAGATGTATCATCATCAATTCAAAGCACAAGTAGTATTAACAAAACGTGAACTCAACAAATTGAGAATTTGAGAGTGTCTACAAGAGAAAAGCAGGCAAATAACTGAAAGAACTACTTTTTCTTTCCTCTTTTTTAAATGCCATATTATTATAATTGTTAATAATTGTAACCAATATAAATTCACCAATGATAAAAATTTGGCATATAATAAATACGGTAAGTAATAAAATTTTAATTACTTCGAATAATACATTTTTTTTATTTAACGTTAAGTTGTATTTCTAATTTGCTAATGCTTTAAAGTTTCTATTTATTCCACTAACTTTTTACATACTATTTTTGATTAATTCAGGTAATTTATTGTCGATTTAAATCAAAATAAAATACATCTCAACAAGGAAACACAAATAAGTAGTTCGGTATGAAGGTTCAAAATTTGAACATAAATTGTCATCAATTTATATTATGATTTGACGTACTAGTGATTTTTTTTTCGGATTAATAGCACCCACTTATTTTATACGAGCTAAAATAAAAAAAAAACCAATCGTTGTTTTCAAACTTCCGTAAAAATAACGTTAATCAATCTTTCTAATAATAATCTTTGTTCAATATTCTGAAAAATCCACTGAAGAATCGGCTTAATAAAAATAGCCGCCCAAAACAGATCACGCTTGCCCGCTGTTGCTCACTTCACGGCAATCTGGCATGAACGAGAAGCCACTCAGCCTTCTCCCTCTAGCGCCATCCCTAAACGCTTAAAAAGCTCAATAGATGGCAGTAAAATCGTAGCAATGGCTTCAAGCGGCCACTACTGTCGCCATCTAGCGCGGAATAACCGAACTTTTATGGCACGTTTATTGAAGAGGGCTCTTCGGCAGCTCGTAAGCGATTTTATGGGCACTAACGAACTCAACTCTCGTGCTTGGTATAACCCGACCGAGTACGGTTGGGAATGCAATATTTGGATGCTCTCGTTGAGTCGGCTCGTATTCAATTGGACCGGTGTTCGAGGCTTTTATGTGCGATTCAAGGTGCGATTGGATGGCGTGCTCGAGCGTTTATTTGGCTTTATTGTTGGGGTTTGTTTATGCGATTGCTGTTTAACCAAGTACGGTGTTTGTACACGCTTCGTTATGATTATAACGTTGTTGCGAATAATGAAAAGGGTGTGGGAACTTTTTCTTATACGCTCTACACGTCTACTCTAATTGGTAAATGTTCTTATTGGACGTTGCTTATCTATTATTGACCGCGTAATCAGAATTTATTAGGAGAAATTTGGTAGGCGGTAACAAAGTTGGAATTAGGTACGAAACCCAATAACCATTTATCAGTGATTTATATTGGAGTTTTCCCCAAAATGTAGCCGTGAAAAAGGCAAATCATAAATAAGATCCGATTCAAATTTGTAGAAGATGCTATCGGTATGATTTGTAGGCTCGCACCCGAGAGCACCCTAGTGATGTGCTAATTACCTTGTCGCATATCGATAAAACGTTGCAAAGGCGGCATAATTTCATTGGTAGTAAATTTTTAGAAGAGAAAATAGCAAAAGAGTATTAACCAATTTTAACCGTATCAATATACCTAAAATATAATACTAAAAGTTCTTTTCACTTGGGAACCCAATAAAATCTATACCTACATGTCTCAATGCTGCACTGTACTCTCCTTAAAAGAAGAATTGACCTACTAAGTTCCGCTGAGCGTTGGTGTATCGTTTTGTTTTAAGTTTTACATTTCTACGCAGAAAATTGTGCTACACTCTTGGTCGGTTCTCACTGCATTTAAGGCCGAAGACTCACGGAAAAATAGAAAAAAACAGCAATATACGATAGAGCTCGCAGCAACACCCTCAAGGGTTTGCCTCCTGATTCAGCACCTTCTGGGGAGACTGCCAATGAATTATAGCTTAAGGCCATTATTTTATTTTTCACTTATTTCATTTTGCTTATACGTACGGCCGCCCGAAAGTTATGACGCACCATCTCAATTTCAGTTGGACGTCACATCACTAATTATCATTGTGTTTTGCTGCACATTATTTTTATGTATATAGGTACTTACAAACTGGTTAAAGTTGAATATAGCCTCAGGTTCTATTATATAGCTTCGCTACAGTAATGTAATTTTAGACAGCATTAATAATTATTATCGCATTATGTTAACCATGACTTATAGTTGTTGACATTTCATTGCTTAGTAGCTATTACAGTTAGTATTAACGTACTGAGCATTTAAATGAGTTTTTAACACGTGAACGATGACTTAAAGTTTTAATTTATACCTGGTTTGGAATATGAACTCTATTGAACTTGCATGAGGAGCCAATTTAATTTTAAAATATTATTACTACACCCGGAAATGTTTCTTCTAAAATGGTATGGAATTATGCGAGGCAACGAATCAATGTCCGTAACATGGGTCTACAAATAATGATTAATTCAAATTCTATTCTTGCCCACGCATTTATACCGAAATGATATAAGACACGTAGCTTCGTAGACAAGAAGCATAACCCAAACAAAGTAATGGATATACGTATGACGTCACAAAATTGAAGCAGCGTAAGGGTTTCGTACCTGTTCAAGTTTATACTGAGCCGTGTTCCATATATTAGAAGGCGAATGATATAAAGGCCACCATGAAGGCAACAAATCTTTTTTGTTAACCACATACTGGGGACAATGTGTTATCTGTCCTAATGTGATTTAACAGGTAATTTTTGTAATAGATTACGATTAAACAGACCGAGATTTATGATGGGACATTGTAAATAGGCAGGGAACAGAATGAGGAACTACATTTATTTTCATTTACCTCCATTTATATTGTGGCTCCACGTGGAGATTACTTGATTTAACAAAGGCACTGATATAAATCCTGCGAGTCCTGTCTTAGTAGGCTTTTGTAGGCATTTTTGATATGTGCCTTTAAAAGCTTTTTTCTGTATTTAGATGAGAATTCATTGTGTAATTCATTAGGGCGGGGGTAAGTCGCCGCGGAGCGAAGAGCGGCGCGCGGTCGATATCGAGAGATAACACTTAATTTATTGCCTACCAATGACGTGTCTAACAAGGACGCGATACTTTTAATGGCCATCGAATTAGTTGCTACAAATAAGGACACCGTAAAAATGGCGCGAACACACATTGCTCAGATGTATTGTAAATATTATGCTGCACTCTGAACGCGTTAAACATGCAGTTAACTTTCATATGCATATGAAGTTTACTGCAATCTGTTATTTACTTATTAAATATGTTAAAATAAAATCAATGTTATTATAAAACAGTGGTTGAATGGCCTCATTAAGCGTTGTTTGCGAATAGATATCGGACAAATGCTTAAAAGTTCAAAATGTTCCTTGCCTATGTTTGCTTAGGAAACTGTTGTGTCAAAAAACTTACCAATGACTGTTCTTGCAGTTTGACAAACAACTGGCCTAAGTTTACAAGCCAAACTTCATGATTAGCGTAGTGTAACAGCTCTCCGTCATTCAATGGGATGTAGGTAAGTTTATACGAGTTTGTCGGTAGGATAAATAATGTTTATTGTTAAAAGTTTCAATTTGCCGAAAAAGCCGATTTAAAAGCTGTGGGTTCGACAAAAATTTAACCTATTTATTATTTTACAATTGGTTATACTAATAAGAAAAAAAGATGAACCTACACTCAACGATAAAAACAATCTTTTTCAACGAGGTTTTAATAGTACATTGTTACCCTAGGGGTGAAAGTAACTTATTTAGTCCCGAGACGGTGTTTGGCGCCCGAGCGTAGCGAGGGCACCAATAGTTCGAGGGACTAAATAAGTCTTTAACCTGAGGTAAACACTGTGCTTTTCATTACGAATACAAGGAAAGTAAAAATAAAACAATGGATTAGCTAAAGAAAAAACTTGTAAATTTTATTTTACATAAATCAACAACTTCTGCTTTAGCCCGCTTTCTCCTATAAAATCAGGCGTTAACTCCATACCTGAATCAGATGAACTCATTGTTTTAATTATTAACACAATGTTATACAAATATAATTAACAGTTAATACAAATCTTTGCTATACGGAAGTATTAACAAAACTCTACAAATGTAAAATACAAATGAAGATCGCATTGCCGCTTTCCCGCTTATTTTGTTTTTTTTTCTGTGACCGGCCAGCTATTCAGCCATTATTTTGCATTTTCATAATTTAAAAAATGGTAAATATTTTGCCAAAATCTGTTATTTTAAAGAAATAGTTGAAAATAAAGTATAATAAAGTCATTTAAAAATATATTCTTTAAATACTTAACATTATGTTATTTCAATTTTATACCGCGCTGTAATTGAGTGGCTGTATATAGAAAGCCGGAACATTATTCAATAAAAACGTGAAAAAAGAACTAGTTTCTATTTAAAATTTGACAGCAGCTGTCAGTTGAAAGTGATTCTCCCTAGGGCTGAAAAGTATTACTTTCAACCCGCTACTCAGGCAACTTCAGACCTACTTTCAGAGTATGAGTAATGAAAAAGTCTTTATTGATATACAATCTTCAAAATTATATTCTACTGGCTATCAGCAAAAAATATTAGATATAGTACATTTGACGTAAATATACAATGAAATAATAAAATTTAAAATGAAATTGTAAATGAAATGATAACTTCCTATTTTTTTAAATCGATTAAAAAATGTATCACTTCCTTGTTATATCTTATAAGTAAATGCATTGATAATTTGTGGGTGGTCCCATAAACTTGTGTTCGCATTGTCTATTCTAGAATCGAACTTGTGATTTGCATTGGGAACCAACTTCGCATACATTATTATACTGCGGTCCTTGGGTAAATAATTAGCACGTTATGTCGATATCGACATTCCGGTTAGGGTCCATCATTATCATCAGCTGAGAATAAAGAATCTAAAAATTCACCTCTATCAAGTTGTACCATTTTTAAAAATTAAATCAATGCTGAAGTTTCAACACAAATCTTTATTTCTTTTCTGAACTTTTAAGTTACTTTCTCACGACCAGGATCGTACACTCCTGACCAAATGCCCAGTAGAGTAATACGTCACGACTAGACAGCTACCCCCTCCCTTGCACCTCTCAAAGCGCCAGCTCGAAGCGAGATAAGGACGGGTGCATGATGAGTCGCTTCAGCGCGAGCAGGACAGAGATGGCTTGTAAAACATGGCGCATAACGCCCCTTGATTTATGGGAGTGTGCCAAAGTTCGAATTTTATGTGTGCGTGACGCTAGAGTATTGTAGTGTGTCAAGAGAACCAAAAGGATTATTTTTTTCATCTTTGAAATAAAGTTTGAAATTTTCAATAATAATATATTTAAATAAATAGGGGAAAATATATTAATTATATTATAATATTATTTTATTTTATTTAAGACATAAATACTTAGATATAGGATCATCAGATTCAATGTATGTATAAATTATGAGTCACATGTCATGGGTCTATAATATACAGCTAATACTTATGTCACAGTTTGTGACCATTACAATATTTGGGTTTTTACCTATTAACTACTCAAATAAGAAGTATGATATATTTTTTTTTACCACAACGAGACCACTTACAAAAAAAGAAAAAGGTATTCTTATCTACCTATTCTTTAAAAAAATCTAATTTTGGATCTCGTGTGCGTTTCATTCTTATTAAGCGAATCGGGGAGAAAAAAATCTGGCGTCGGATTCAAAGGTATTCTCAGCATCCTTGACCTATTCTGAGCGAGACCCAACATGTGTATAAGAGTTTATTCAACTCACATCATATCGACACCAGCAAACTGCTCAGATAACACGCAATTGAATAATAACCTAGAATTATACAATAACTGTGTCGTAAACGGATAGATACCTAGATTGTATTTAAATGAGCTATTAGTGGACAACTCTTAGTTTTGTGAATGAAGTGGTCGTCGCGTGCCCCGCCTTGAATTCATTTGCGTGGCATTATTTAAATGCGCTAATTAACTGCCATTATGCTATTAGACTGGGATTGTTTTTGGTTTGAAAGAGATTTGTGTCTAACATTGTTGTAAACGATTTTATTGCGTTTGACATTTTCATTAAAACTGTAGTAAGTATTGATCATAGGAGAATCTTATTTTTATCATGTGACCAGAGGACTTTAACAATAATTTAACGACTATTTTATTAACGTGTCATGTTGGAAGCGATTCCAATTTTAAATTTATCAAAAGTTTGATTCTCGAGGTTAAGGTAAGGTCACGTTTAAATGTTTCGTTTTTAATAGGCATGCAGACTAACGGTTATTATGTAATGTCTAAATAGTCCGTCAGTTTGACAGTAAAAATGTCAGACACCTGTTTTTTGCTTTGCCGATAAAAAAGAACTACTGAGATAAATCCAGTTAAAGTTATGGACTCTAGGGGCTATGTCACAAGTTAGTAGAAATTTATCTACGTATGACGATGCGACATTTCAACTCAATGAATCGTCGCAAATTTTTCATTAGAACGTAAAAAAGAATAATGCGTGTAGTATTTTTTGTAATCCACCAGACGGACATTAAAAAATTTGTCCCTCACTTGAGCCGCCATAAATATTACACCAGTTTATCAATTTTTTTTCAATTTATACTGAGAAGTGTACAAATAACAAAATAAAAACAGATGCTCACATGCAGTAGAAAGATTTCATTCTCACTATTCCCAGACAGATGTTCACATAGACGTTCACATAGACGTATATATATATTTCATAAGTATATGTGAAATTCTGGCTTTGTTGAAATTTCGTGTAGTGGCAAAAACAATTTCGATCAGAAATCGCAACTTTGTACAGACTTTTTAATATTTATTTCATCAAAGCGGCACACTTATTCAGTGAACATTTATTCATTGCAAATATATATATTTTTTATTTTATTCACCCCACAGGCTCTTAGTCTGTGCCCTTACCTATTTACTTTTTATCATCATTTTATCATCATGTTACCAACATATTTTTAACACCTAATAAAATAATTACGTAACTCATATACTTTTTGTAGATTAATTAGATAATATTATGTTTTTTTAAAGAAACCAATGCCATAAGTCTGTGACGTGTGCTCGGTGACTGTCGTGCAGTAGCTTATGATGGCGAATGACCACTACTACCGTAACTGATTGAGTGATTTATACATATATTTAAGAATTTACCAACAAATAGCAAATGTGATTTTAATCGAGCCTAAAGGTGAAAGAAAGATTTCCGATGAACGACGAATATAAGACACATTTTTTCTTATCTAACATTGAATTTTTTATTGCCAAAATTAAATAAAAGAAAGAATTAATATTTTCTGTATTTTTTTCTTGTATTACAATACTTTTAAAAATTTTAAATATTTACGTTGTATTTTTATGTAACGTAACATAACATACTTAATTATTCTTCTATTTTATTTTAATGCTATTGCTATCGACTTCATAATTACCATCACTATTTTAAGATCATCAGCCGAAACGATCAGCCGATAAGTTTTCTGCCGATACCTACTTATCCGTTTTAGGATGGCTTTAATTTGGTTATTCTAGTAAATTATTCATTTGAATTTTAAACATAATTTTTGAACTGTTTTTGTTTCTATTTTCTGTGCTTACTGAGATGAAAATATTTTAGTACAAGACTTAAATAAATAAAAAAATGCTTATTTTCTGCTTACACTGTTTTACTTTTTGGTGTACTTAAATTATTTTTAAAGCTGTTATAATAATTTAAGAAAAAAATACACCAATCAATACAAACATTATTTATTATTTGTTGCAGGTACGTCTTCCCTTTTTCCGTTTAACGCTGAACTGAACGGTGAGTAAGCTCAAATTTCAATTAATAACAATTTGACTTCATTAGCGTTATGTACATATAGCGGATGTTTACTCGACACCCCCGTGTTTTATAGCGAAATCTTCGTTCATTAAAGGGTTATTAGACACCGTGAGCTAACTGAGCAATTTGCTAAGCAAAATATATAGCGTAGGTGGCCACAATACTGCGCGGGATGGGCCGTAAACAAGGCCCGCTTCCTCGCTGGGTGGTCTTAACTCACGCTGCTATTATTTATTACGTAACCCGGTGGTAGTGGTAACAGTTGTAGAGCCGACAACATGCTAGCTCACATTCTACCCGCAGCTTCTGTAAGATTGTGGTTTCAGGTATTCACGTACTGATCTGTCCCACTTCAAAGTCAATGTCGCGATCGCCCAAAACAATATTAAAACCGCACTGAGAGCGAGATAGCGCTATACGCAGTTTTATTTTAACCTAGCTATAAGCAATCATGGTAAGGCCTCCGGAGAGTTATTGTCTAAGAAAAGATCTATCACGATCGCCTTCAATTTCACAGCCATTGCGCCGAGAACACAAGACTCTGCGCCGACATCCTTTTTAACCGACTTCAAAAAAGGAGGAGGTTATCAATTCGGTTGTATTATTTTTAATGTTTGTTACCTCATAACTCCGTCATTTTTATACCGATTTCCAAAATTCTTTTTGTATTCGATAGAGTATACTGCAAGGGTGGTCACCAAAGTCAGGATCTGATGATGGGATCCCATAGAAAATAGAGGAAAACACTAATTTAATACTTATTAAATTAGGGTTTCTTTAACTGAAAAGATTTCATTCACTAAAAAGTTTAAAAATATTTTTTTTTTACAAAAAATAAAACCGACTCCAAAAACACTAAAAACTTAAAAATAATATAAGAATAGGTACAGACAACATCACACTTCCATATTGAAGTCGGTGACAAATTTTAACACTTTCTAGGAGATCATCGTTTGGCGCCGATTTCAATATAGAAGTGTGATGTTGTCTGTACCTATTCTTATATTATTTTTAAGTTTTTAGTGTTTTTGAAGTCGGTTTTATTTTTTGTAAAACAATTTATAAAGATGAGATGGATGGACGGCGACTGTCAAATTGTAAGCGATCGCGATAGATTTTTTTAGACTATAGCGCCCCTGGTCTCGTAATGTCTCATAATGTCTATCGCATATTCACCAATCAATTTTTTTTAACGTTTAGAATCGTTGTAAAGGACTGATTTCAGGCTGACTTTCTCTTACGTAAGCTTTAGTTTAGTATGAACGTAGACGTAGTAAAAATAGTTTTTAAGCGATATTCTAGATATAAGTAGGTACGTAGACCTAATATTCAAATTTTGAATCAGTTACCATTTAATTAAATACATTGTCATTTTACAAGTTAATTATTACTTTAAAATATTCACCAGAAAATAGTACAGTTGAGTAAAGAAGACCAAATCTATCAAAGTTCAAAATAATACATGATATTAAATAATTTATTTATGTTCATGCTCGTTTATTTACGCCTGTACTGTAGTTAATGGTCAGTACAGTTAAAATGTTATGGGCTAATTTATAATTATAAATAAAAATGGATCACCAAGTGTATTGCTTAACGCAAAACTCGAGAACGGATGGAACAATTCGGCTATTTTTTTTTTCATATTTTACTTAAAACACAAGGAATGTTCTTATGGAAAGAAAAAACAAATAAATTACGTGGAAAATTGTAAAAACAACACTTTTCTTTTCCCATACAAATCACAGAGTAAATAATATCTGACAAAACGAAGTCTGTCCGGGCAGCTAGTATGAAATAAAAGGCTGTTGCTCGGTATCGGTTTCATGCGGTATCAAAATCAAAATACAAATATTTTTTTTTATTATTCATACACTAAGAACCTAGATAAAGGTACTCATCCCTTAGTTTAAAAACATTTTGTTTATAAAAAATTGCATATAAACAAATTTTTTCGATTCCTTAGAAAATATTGTATTAATCAAAATTAAGAAATTAAAAGTGAATATTAAAATGCTTGGTAGTGGTAAATATCGTTCATAAATATATGACGATATTTTTATGAAATTATTTGTGGTCATAGTTTTATTATAAATACATCTTATGTTTTAGTTTCCCCATTTATTAAACATGTTAAGTTGATCTCTCATTCACACCAGTATCTGATTTGGCCTAAGTTCAAACTTTGTCTTTATAAATCTGTAGGTGTTTGGCAAAAATCCAATTGTTATCTAAATTGCCCGAACCTATATTTAGGTTCACTATTAGCTGTTAATTAAAGAAGTTATGAAACTTTAGTTATTAATTTATTCATCAAATATTTGGGGATGTTCAAAGATATCAGTGAACACTATATATATAAAAAAAGGAGAAGTTCCCATCTATAGACGCACGCACAGCCGTAGCCGCTAATGGTAGAAACGTGAAATTTGGACAGTTGGTTTAATTCAAAATGCGGACGCATACTCAGAAGGGATTTTCAAAAATGTTAACCCTGAAGGGATGAAACAGGGTTTGCAAGTTTATATGAAAAAATCTTAAAATTAGCAACGATTTTGATAAAACTTGAGATTCATGCTTCTAAAAACATTTCATTGAACACGTGTTTCATGGTTTATTGGAATTCACCCCCTTCGGGTGCCGAATAGGGGTTGAAACTTTCTATGGAAAATATTTAAAATCTGCTCCAATTTCTATAAAATTTATTATCCGACCATAACATAAATAAGTCTTCATAATAATAGGCTACAAAATTATTTTTCCTACGGGAAAATATAAAATTCCCACGGGAAAACAACAATAACGCGGGCTAAGCCGCGAGCGGAAAGCTAGTAAGAAATATTTTCCTTTGAAAATCTACTAAAGGAAATATTTTAAAGGAATGAAATTGTTATGAAAATAGTTTTTCTTATTTGTGAAAAAGTTAAATAACAATTTGCAAATTTTAGAATGGATGTTTTTTTTTATTGCTAACGATGGCAGATGAGTCAGTGGCCCACCTGATGTTAAGTGTAACCACCGCTCATGGACATCTGCAATGCCAAGGGCACAGTTCAGTCACTACCTACCTGGAGAGAAATGGGCCTCGTTTGAAGAAGGACATATCGTAGCGTTCGGGAAATACCGCAGCTGGGAGTTCGTTCCAGAGCCTACACGTACGTGGAAGGAATGAACGCTGGAACCGAACTGTACTAGACGAGACTGGTTCCAGGTAATATGGATGAACTTTACTGCGATGGCGGGTGGTGCGGTGGTAAACAGGTGAAGAGGGCACCATTGCAAACAGTTCCTCAGAGCACTCCCCGTTAAAGAGCCGTTAAATTTGTTTTGAATTTGATGCAAAATAAACAAATAGCAAGCTGATTATCAACTTACGCTATAGAAAAGCGGGTAAAAGTACAGATTTCCGACCGTAATTGCCCGTAACTTGTAATTTACTTTGTCACCATAAACCAACAAACAACGGACACTTTAACAAGAGTAATTTTTCTAACGTTTCCCCCATTATGTGATTATAATTGGCGAGTAATTGAATGAGATACAACCAGGCCGGCTCATTGTTCAACAATGACAAATAATGGCTGATAATGCCACAGTATCGGGTGTCCGCACCGAATTTAGCACTATGTTTGGAGCCAATATTCCCGCTTGATAATAAACACGCGTCACATACCTACGTACACGACTTGTATTGGACCATGTTAATTTTGTGTGTTGCAATTTCATTGCACGCGGAAAACAGATGTGATTCTTTATATTGCAGTTAGGTACATACATAGTACACTTAGGAATGGGTATTTGCCAACCGATCATACTGATATATCGATTTTTGGTACTCACTGGACACCGCACATGTCTAATTTTTAAAATGGTAACGGCCAGCAAAATCGTCATGATTTCTGTATGTGCAGATTTCATTTTAATGTCATCTCTTAGTAAGTATAACATTATTTAAAATCCACTGAATCTAAATGTATTGATCACATGATTTTTTTTCGCGATTTCGAGATTGATTCAATAGTAAAGCTTTTCAGTTCGACAAATCCGCACTGGGCCAGCGTGGTTGACTGAGGCCTTATCACCCAAGGCAGGTTCAAGCCCCTCGGTGGGAACGTATATGAGCTGTTATGATGATGATGATGATTGACTTTGCTTGTCTAAACAAACACACAAAATTTGAATCCTGCTTTAACCTCTCGGTGGGGACGTATATGAGCTGTTATGATGATGACGATGATTCAGTTTGCTTTTGTCTAAACAAACACACAAAATTTGGCTCCTGCTTTTAAAGTAGATAACCTTGCATATACCATTAAGGTTTTACTTATGTCACAGTACGTCGACTTATGTATAATAATAATAGTTTAATGAAAAAATCTTCAAGGTAATAAACTTTAACAACAAATGTTAAATCAAATTGAAATTTTAAAGAAGGTCGTTTTAAAGACTCGTGTATCTAAAGGGCAAAGTTACTGCTTAATGTCAGGTATTCTAAACGCTCCAGCTCTAAATCACAAAGTACTTATAAAGACGAATTTCCCAATAGTTGTTGTGGAATCAAGCTACAAATTCTAAAGTCACGACTTCTTCACACCGCGTCGTCAAATAAGCCTTGCACCGCACTGAGTGTAAGAAAACTGACTGAAGGTGATAAAATTGGTGGTTGATATTTTGACAGTTTCAATCGATATAGAAAGCAACTAAGTAACGCTAATCACTTGAAATTGTAAAATGATAGCAATTTTTGCGGTAAGTAGGTACTTAGGTTGTATGTTCTTACTAAAGCAACTATAAACTAGGTAATAGTGTAATTTTACCCATTGTTGCGCATAGTTAAAACAGCAATATTATATACGTCACTGCATATAATTGTGTATCAAAAAAACGCTATTAAAAACAGTAATAGTGTTAAAAATGGTAATAATGTCGATAATAAGTTTCGTAAGAAGTGCGAACAATATACGAGGACAATGAAGATGGCTGAAATAACACGCATCAATCTCTTATATTAGCTCGGAGCTTGCGGAACAACATAAAAAGTTCCCAAACTTTCCTATACTCACTCATAAATCTCACGTTTTTTAATAGATAAATAGGGCCTCGCACAAACGAGCAATATCGCATTATTTGGCCCTCCCCAAGGAAAGGCCCTCCTGATAAAGCCTCCTTGCCTCACACCCTTCATGCTAATGTAGTACGCCAGACGGTGACAACCATTTTTTGGCCCACTTGGCTACATTATGGCGGCTATAAAGAGTATTTCAAATTATATTTCCCTGTCCATTAAAAAGGAGATGTGGTTCTCTGGCTTATTATTTAGCGAACTTCTGCACCCGACTGTACAACTCCAGTCACCTTTGTTTAATTTTTTAAAACAAAATTAAACATTAAAAAATGCAACAGAGCATTGACAACAATGACCAGGTAGCATTTAATTTATTTTTACTCAAAGGCAGTCTGCAAAACAACCATTGTCGCGCCATTGTCGTCCTTTGAACGGTACAAAACGAGTTCACGGTACAACGTAATAAAATGTTCAAAACTTCGTAAAAATATGCCGTCATAAACAAAGCGGTTCGGATGCAAAGTTAGATAAAGAACATCTCACACACCTGAGCTAGGAAATTGCTTTTTTTTCTAAGCGCCTCCAGTTTTTTACGCAACTTTCTACGAGAATAAAAGAAGTTTCACGGTAGGAACTTTCTTATTTTTTTTTTCCTTCTGTTGGAAGTAAATCATCCTCGCTCGTACGAAGTGACGGGCGGCAAACGCGCGAAATATGGAAACAATAAAATATTGTGACATGTCGGGACGATAGCCGGGACGCGCTTTTGTTTTGGCAGATCTTACAATAGGCACGTTTCTGTTTATTCCTCGCAGCCACAGGGCATTTAGTTGCCCAATACGCAGGCGTAATCCGGCTTATTCTGAAGTTATTACTGCTCTCTCATAAAACACCGCGAACCCTTATCACAACTAGTTAAAAACTAATTACTGGGGTGACACCACCTTGCTATAAATCCTGCAGCTCCTCCGAATTGCTCAGGCAAAAGTTATTTTTAAGAAAAAAGCCCTTGAGACCGTAGTATCGCCTGCTCTCCCCTCCGCCGCCCGTACCTCTTGGAATTTATCACGATTTATATTCATGGCATAACAACAAGAGCGCGTTTAGGGTGATCCCATTCAAATTGTAGACTGCTAAATAAACCTGTTGTTTTTGTTCCCAAAGTTCGCTCGGGTCCACAGGCTTATCTAGTAGTGGAACGTCAAAAAAATTTCTTGTACAGCATTCTAACGCAATACTCTACATTTTCGAATGATAGTAAGTGTTTGAAAACTTGAAAACAGAAGAGGAAGAATGTTTGGCCACCTCATACGACATGACGACTTCATAAGAAACATCGTAGAAGGGAAGCTCGAAGCAAAGAGAGGAAGAGGGAGAAGAAGACGAGCATATGTAGACCAAATGAAAGAGAAGGTGAACGTCTTGTCGTATGCGGAGGTCAAGGCACTGGCTGAAAACAAAGATAGATGGCGTATACTCCACCGACAAGAGCTATGCTCTTAAGTCTATCGATCGTAAGTGTTTGGTAATGCTGCAAAGTTTAGCTATCAAATTGAGTGTCAAATCAAAACTATCCTTAAAGTAGTTAACGGAAACCGGCCGATAAATTATTCTATTTTAACAAAGTTAGGTGTGAACCCGGGACCATATGGTGCCGACGCCGAGTGTTCGGCGAGGGCGGCTGTAACTCCTGAGCGGACGGAACAACAAATCAACCGCGGTTGCGAAACGGATGCGATTGTCTGTACAACTGCGTAAGCACATTAGTTATTTAGTAACGCACTAGTTTACAGGAATTGATGTTTCGAGATTCATCTGCGGTCACCCTTTTTGTTCGTTCAACTTTAGAGGAATATGATATGACTAGTTGCCGACGATGTAAGACATCAGCAAGCTCAATTTCAAAAATATTTTTGCGATGGTTTTTTAATGGGATAAAGTTTGAAGCGAGATTCTGATTCCTTTAGGTATTTGTAGGCAATACGTGGCGATAATCTGGTAGGCATTTTTATGCATGTGTGTTTTCATATTTTATATAAGTACGTATACAATTTATGTTATAATTCTATAGGTATCGTGTCATTTTATTTCGCAGCCCATATACATTCATTCTCTGCAATACCTTCAGATTGACTGGAAAAAAATTCGACAGGCATTTAGTCTACCTCGATGTAATGATTTTGTACAAAAATAATAAATATAAATAAAATTAGTTAGTTAGTCATGCACAAAAAAATATCGAAGAGAAATTTCTAGAAATTTCTTCATCACACACCTTCATCACTCATAACACCTCTGCTGGACACAGGTCTCTGTTGAGACTAATATTAATTGGCCTTTACACATCGAGCTAGCAAGATGAGTTAGGGTCGGTTTTTCGATCGTTAGTAATAACAAAGTATTAGTAGGTACATCTCACAAGGCCTTTATGGCTAGTAGACTAGGGTCAATTTTGCTATTACTAACGATCGAAAAACCGACCCTAACTCATCTTGCTAGCTAGGGTTTTGTTTCGAATTTTCTCTTTTTCGCTGAAGAGTGATTGGGGTAAACACCCTCAGTCGGATCTCACGATACCCCGCAGGTAGAAAGGTAACAGCGACACATGTATTCTACAGCTCAACTTCATATAAACACCTATACACTGAAAAAACTAATTAACTAAACTAGTTGAGTTAAATAAAGATTAGCAAAACTTTGTTAACTTTTAAATTAATTTCATTTATGTTTAGATCACCTGGCTTGTTACAATTTACAAAATCATTACAGTTATTTAATTTTGGTTATGAACTTCTAAAGTTTTTGTTATTTACTGTCAAATTCGACTTCGGTACCTTGTAACATAACAGTACTTTGTTATAATTGAACAAACTTAGAGTATTTTCTAACATACAGTTGGCTAAACTTTAATTAAGCTTTTACATAATTATTGTGCTATTTATTACCATAGCTAAAAATTGTTTACAACTGAATAGTATTGTTTAAGATCGTGTTACAAAGTTGCTATAAACAAATTAATTATTTGATTGAAACCAACTAGTATTAATAATGTTGATTACAACAATGTTTTTGTAAGCCAGAACAAAATAGTTTTGTCAGAGGTAATAAAAGTGATGCTGCGTGTAACAAAAAAAAATTGTAATTTCCCGCCCGAACTTGCATCAAACATGACACGCAGGAACATAACGTTCATTTCACTTTACCGGCCTTGCGGTTCGCACTAGTTCGCAGAAAGCAAGTGGCATTTAGTGGTAGCTTTGTGATATTTTTCAAAAATAGAGAAGAATCATGGTACACATGAAGAGTCAAAACTGTATGGTGATGCCGTGTTCATGAATGCAGCCCCCCCGAAGCAAACGAACCTGCGGAAAAAATTTCCTACTATCTGAGGTTGTGAGGCTTGGAAATGACTATTTCAAATTTTTGGATGGTGAGTGAACAGAACAAAACTTTTTTGATTTTTATAAGAAAATGTTTATCCGTTTTTCGTACAGTTGTGCGACTAATGTGTACTCAGCTATTCACTTACTTCGGTTACCAATTCCGAACTGTCATTTTGAACACAATATCATACTGCTATAATAAACCCTGCCATAACAAAACTCACGTTGCCATTGCTATTTTAGCGAGTAGTTTTGTGTGTAATACACTCAGTAGTATATCACAATGACAGTTCGGAGTTCAGAGTTCTGAGCAACCGAAGGTAGCGAATAAGGGAGCTGGTGTTTATGCCCCAGTGATATTTTTCTTTCATTTTCTTCTTATTTTAATGCAGTTAACTTAAACATGTTTTTATTTTACAGAGTCTTATGAAGAGCTACTGGACTATGCCGCTTTGACGATTTCGAATAATAATTGTACAAGTCACTAGTCGAATTGACCACGATCTCCGATGCCACCACGCTGGTAGCATTGCCAGCTGCAGTTCCAACAATATTTTGGACAAGGGTACCAAAAGAGGATGGCGCCTAGTGTTGAGGCGTAGTTATTTATAGTTCTGTGATTATTTCTTTTGTTGATCAATATACCTAAAAGTTTTCTGTAATTAATTAATTTGTTAATTAATGAATGCTCACTTATTTGAACAAATCAATTTAGTTTTTAATTTGTCCCAAGTTTGTAGTCGAAATTAATATATGAGGAGTTTCAACAGCGCTTGCCTTCGCTTCTTGAAAATTCTCATATTATTAGTTTTGGCTACAAGCTATAAACCTGTAGGAAAAAACCGCTATAGTAACCTAAAAGTAATGTAACTATTAACTGAAAAGTTCAGTTACAGATTGCATAACAGTGATGTTGTAAATAATTTGAAACTCTAGCTATATTTTAATCACAAGTTTAGTAACAGGTATCAAATTAGTTTGGTCATGATTACAATATATTGATGCTATACTAATCTGAGAATCTAGTTATAATTAATCGAAAGTTTAGTAACAGATAGCAAAATAGTTTAGTTATGATAACAGTTTAGTGATGCTAATATTAAAGAAACAGTTATTTATAACAAAACAGTTTCGTAAATGGTAAACATAGATGTGGTCTATTCTTACTTAAAAGTTTTGTTATTAATACACTTATATTAATAATTTACTCGAAACACTTTGGTAACTTATGGTTTATATATTTGGTGGAAAGTAATTATTTTTGTTTGGCTATAGATAACATAACTGTTTTTACAAAACTGAATTTGGCTACTAGTAACATTAGTTGTGAAGTCACTATTTTTATGTAATAGGTTACTCAAATGTTTGTTATTTGTTACTAAAAATTTCTTTCAGTGTATATGGTCAAGGATAGGCCCTTCCACGGATAGATAATATCAGTCAGTAAGCTTTCTGCTGTATAAATTATGATGTGAAATAAAAAATATACGTTTAAAATGAAGATAGAATACAGACAGAAGTAATTACAATTGATTCATGTTTAAAAAAGATTTGTCGAAGTCGTATAGAATGTAGATTATTTATATTAATTACGGTAACCACAGAATATTCCAACCATTTCTTGCTCGTCGATAGATTATTAGGTCAGTTAAACCAAATCTAGCTTATTTTCTCTCAACGAAAGCTGGCGTTAGATAGGTTATTGGGAACAAAGGTAAATCCGTCACCGAATAGACAAGAAAGAATCGGGAAACCCATCAAGGAATCGACAACTTGAATGAAAATTTTGTGAAAAGTGCTAATTTCGAAACTGTTTTCTACTGAATTTCAGAGTCCGTTTAAAGACACATTGACAAAGTGTTTTGTTTAAGGGATGTGGCTTATTCTGGCCTATGTAGTGGCTAGATTACCAAGGGGTGCTCGACCTTCGAGACCCACTGGGGAGGCTCCGCCATAATTGATGAGGTTCTTAGCGCAGCAGGGCGGAGGAATTATCATCGCGCCGCGACACTCGGGTACAAGCTCTCATTAATTTGTGATTAGCCCGCAGCTAGGAAGGCTTTCTTCTAATTAGAAAACGCCTTTTCTTCGACAGAATCGGATTCAAATTTCGCGAGAAATTAAAATTACACATACCTATTTTAACATTTGTAACGATGTTATCTCAACTGTACTACGGATCTCTCGATATGCGAAAAACCTATTTAAAAACAAACTGCACAGAGAACTGCATTCAACTCCTCTTCCGAATCGTAAGACAGAAAACGCTCCAATATCTAAACCTCGCATTCATCCCCTAATAAATATCTTAAGCATCGTTTACTTGGAATGAGGCAAAAACGTTATTCCCCCATACTGTTTATTTAAAGGTGGATTTGTTGGATATTTATTCACGTACTTTCCTACCAGACGTATCTTAGGGGATTAGTGAAAGACGCGTCTTTTAAACATGTTTAGAATTTCCTAAATTATTACGAAACAAATAATTCGGCGTTTCGATTACTCGAGTGAGTGTTTATTGATATGACATTCATTCATATATTAATAAATAATTCGAATGTTGCTGTGTCCCTCCATATTTCTTACATCTAAGTGGATTTGCTAAGAAAGCAACGCACCAGATTAATTCGGTTAGAGGGGTTTGGTTGGAGCCAATTTGTCTGATTGCTGCTGATGCCAATTTATGTAAGTTACCTATGTACGTTCCCACTGTTCTTGGTTTTCAATAAATCGTGGCCCTATCTTGTTTCGTCCCCATCAATAAATATTTGCGCATGATGAATCCAATAACTTAACTGTGTTCAATGAATCGCCACGTGATTTCGTATTTGCAAAATTATTCAACCATTTTTGATTTATCGATTATTTGTTAAGGATACGATGAATTCAAAAATAGATTCTTGTTTTTACTCGGAGATGAATATAGAAAGTGTCAGTGCTTATTATTTGCAATGCAAATGCTGTAAGGGGTGTGTCAGTGCCAATAAACTCTCACCTCCTAGATAGAGAGTAAAGTATAGATTGTTAATTAGAGATTGTGTGCCCGCCGACCCTACAAACCATTACCATCAACCAGTACACGCCTTTTTTGGGTAAACGTTCCAAATCTCGACACGAGGGGAAAAATCAAACAGTAAATATCGGAAAGCAATCCGAGGTGATTCTATTAGATTGAGTAAAGCGGGAGGCTTTGCTTGAGGTATTTGGGGCTTAGCAAATGAATGTCACGATTTACTTCCCATTGGTCGCTTGGCCTTAAACTGAATATTAAATAAAGACTCTTATACGATTTTAGGAATTGCTGGTGTTCGCACTCGCGTGCAAGTCAAGATACATCTGGCGACAGTCCAGCCAGTGAATGTGCCTATCTAGATCTCGCCAGTGAGAGTTCTTGGTCCACACTTCTTAATTGGCAGCCCTTGATTGCTTTAATCACTTATGTGTTTCGAAATGTACCGATCTATCACCAACGGCTATCTTTTATTTAAATCAGTTCATGTTGCATCGTTCACTCCATTAAACATTATAAATACATACTTACATTATATAAATTTGAAAGGTTTTAAAGATATTTTTAATTTCATTAAGCAGTTACCGATTCA
This sequence comes from Schoenobius gigantellus, assembly GCA_963935595.1. Lineage (NCBI taxonomy): Eukaryota > Metazoa > Arthropoda > Insecta > Lepidoptera > Crambidae > Schoenobius > Schoenobius gigantellus. Next base: position 14,851,072 of record OZ012551.1, on the reverse strand, counting down.
ATGTACAAAAAATAACTATTAATGATTCGCAAAAAATAGATGGTTTAGTGCTTTGCTTGTGTATTATATAGTTGTTATATTACGAAACGATTCAGGTCTTATCAGAAATTATTAATTTAATCATTGAAATAGATGTTTTAATAGCTTCCTAAGCGAATTCATTTCAACAATTAGCTGAATTTTTAATATTTTTCAAATCTTTGTTAATACTCCGTTACCGTATAGTAAAATTTTCTTCGTGTGAAAATAAAAGAACTTAACGTCCACATTTGGTGTCACTACGATTGGTACGGGTTAACTCTTGCGATCGAGATAAGCCATCACATTCAAGATATTTAAATCGATTTTCCCCAATTTTCCGCGGGCGGGCGCGAGTTAAGGCCCAACTCAATTTATCCAGTGTCGCTATGGGGCGGCGGGACCGGGACTCTCCATTGTTCGCCAAATGAAGTACGCTCCAAGCTTTACAGGATCGTTACACTGCTTCCGTCATCAGTTTGGTTGGAAAATTCCAACTTTAAACGGCCGAAATTGTACGTGATTTATGTTCGAAATCGAACAGCGACTAATTTTGCTTTATTGGAATTTTCGAAGCTCACAGGTGCAACTGTTCTCTTAAATTCCCGTCTTCAAGATATTTCCAACATATAGGACTGTAGATAGGTGTAGTGGTAGCGAAACTTCGAAAATTTAATTTCAAGGGAACGTATAATTGTGCGTTCTTAGAATTCTAACCCTCTATTTCATTAAGGAGTTTTGCTTATTTCGCCCAACCGGAACCTATTTGTTGGCCTGTTATTTAAAACATTCGCCCCGACTTACATAGATCAGATACGTTCAACAAAGGCTTTTGTAATTAAGAAAGATATTTTAGTTGGCGGCAGCTGCGAAATGAATTTACTGGTGTAAGGGTGTTTTAAATTTTGTTGAATGGAGTTGTTCGCTGTATATCTGCTCTCAAAAATCGCTTAAGTTGAATCTTATAAAAGTATGCTTATATTTAGTTTTAAGTATAAGCACTCGGGATTAACTTTTGGATGTAATTTTATTCAAATCAAAGCTAGGAAATTATTGTTTTGTAAGATCTTTTCGTAATCGGAAAAACAAAAGCAGTTGAGCGTAAAACGTATTCGTGCTTGTTTATAGTACCTTTATTGTAAAGGTACCAGTTCCCAACATGCAAGGTAATATATTTAGGGGCTTACAAAAATAAATTTCCTAAGCCCCACCCCGATTCGGAGGTGCATTATTTTCGCTTTCATGGACATCCGATACAATTAAAATCTTCTTTAATTAAGGGACGGCCATTAATCATTCGCACGTGGCGCACTGAGTTTTCCACTTGCGAACGAGCCCACCTTAAATCGGAGAGACCGGATCGCTAAATCTGTCGTTGGAAAGGCTGCCCTAAATCGTGATAGGAGAGCCTAGTATTGTTCGTACGAGGAAGACGCTTAAGGCGCAGTTCGCTGCGAGCATCGGATATCTCTTTTCACTTTATCGCAGTGTCTCCGTTATTTACTCGTACGTGAGGGATGCTCGCAATAAATAGGTGCGCACAAACATATTTGACGTTTACAAATACCTCCCAAATTGGTTTCCTTGGCGTGACTGGCCGTTATTACGAGCTGTGTTTACTTATTGCTCCCGGATGCTGCAGGTTTGGCGCTTTCGGGAGGGATTGATACTGGAGATATTTAAACATCATTATCACCACTCTTGGTCGGGTTAATGATGAGGTCGGCACATTGTTTGGTATCTCGCAGATGAATTGTATAAATAGTCCGAAAAAGCCTTAAGAGGACTGTGAAGTGCCAATTCATGACTCGAGTATGCACTTTCAAAAATGCAGGTTGTTGGACACCGCTTAGAGTTGAAAGTCCGAGACAAGTGCCTACATTTCTTATTGAAATATTGTTTCGGGCGATAACTATTTTACCCCCCTAAACCTTTACTAAATTAGACACTTTTGATCTCATTAGATTGAGTATACCTTAATCTATGTTCGCTTTTTTTGTAATTTAGTATAATTTAGTCAACAAAGATAAAAATGCTCGAGGTAGTTTTTAAGTCTAAAATATGGATATCTAGATGCGAATAATTTATATTCTGAGCAATATTACTTCAAAATCAAAACGTACAAACCTAGATCTTCATTTTATCTATAACACTTCCAAAAATTATGAAAATTAGATTATGTAAAGAGGGAGAAAAGCGTTATCGCTTTTTGTATGAAACTTAACAGCTTCACAATCCTGTTAAGGTATCTGGTAAAGGTTCCTTACCTTTACACGATACCTGTAGAGCCGACACTAAAAGAAACAGAACTAAGTAAGTATGAATATCGTCAATTTAAAAGCACATGCTGTAAATTTTTTTATAATATTCCACAAAGCTAGTTTTAAAATTGTCGGTAAAATTGTACTTGAGTATTTTAATGGCGAGTTTACAAGTTTTTTTTACATACGACGGGAAAGCTCTTGGCCTTCCTCCCACCTGATGGTAAGTGATGATGAGGCCGAAGGTGGAAACGAGCTTCAACTGGACTCCTCAACAACTGAGGAACTGGTGGGTTATTGTCTACGAAAAAATCTATCACGATCGCTTATAATTTGACAGCCATTGCGCCGTGAACATAAGAGTCTGTGCCGACCTCCTTTTTTAAAGGAGTAATGGATGGACTGCGACCGTCAAATTGCAAGCGATCGCGATATATTTTTTCTTAGACAATAACCCTCCTGGCTATCTTACCTCTAATTAATGTTGCCCAAAATCGGCCTTGGTCCTGCAGTCTTGCGAGACTCTTGCTGCAACACTGCCTCCAATTGTCGGAACACAACTAGCATTGTTGTTAACAATGTTGAAATTACTTTTACAACTCTCACTTGGTCAGTCCACTGGGACATCCGTGTACTATTCTGTCTATTAAGAAAACATGGCACATTTTAACGGCTAGAATAAATCAGTATTTAGTAGAAGCTGTAAACATCTCCATTTTTGTATATTTCACGTGGGCCTTAGTCAGCGCCACGCCACGTAAAATCGTTTGCCTCTCGAAAACAAACTGTCGCCGACCAGTGGTACGAGTAACTCCGTAAAAAATAGATCATTCAGCAAACGAGGTGCGAGTAGCAATTCCACCATTCCCGGTGTCCGTCGGGAGTTGTAATTCAAGTGACAAATATCGAAGGCCACATTTCATATTTGTGCTATCTCTGCGCTCGTGTCGCCATCTGTGCCCGAGGGTCGCTTGCTATTGGTTCTCCATCAAGCGGTCGCGTCATCCATTTTTGTTGCGAATAAAATGTTATTTTTTTTATCCGGTGGGGATTATTTTTAGTATTATGCGGTTACGTGACGTTGTTTCGGGGTAACTATGGTTGTTTTTAGGGTGAGTAAGTGCAATAGGCGCTATCAGTAGATATACGCAGCAAATGCTATCTACTTTCTATCTGTTTGCGATAAATAATGAGCCTTAAATACTGTTGTAGATTTGTGGAATAAATTAATTTTTTCGGTGTCCTTTAGCATTCCACGAAAATAGTGTTGCCAATACCCTACCAGAGCATTATCGAGATCGGAAATTTCACGTGCTCATATAATTTTAAGCTCGTAAAGCCCGAACTATAATTCACTGGGAACATTTGCGGAAAATGCATTTTATTGTTAAAACGTGAATTTTATTTATCACCGACAGGCCGCGGTGCGGGGGCGGTGGGGGTTGATTTGCAGTAGCGGCATCGATGCCACCCTTTGGCATGGATTATTTATACTATAGGTAATTTACCGGAGTTCATTATTGGGGAATGCAACATTTGTGTATTTCACCGGTCATCGTTTGCAGTTCATTAAAAATGTGCACGCAACGCTGAACAAACTTTACCATATAGTTCTGATAGCTACCATTAACTACAGAGATTTAATTTTGTGAATGAAGGTAAAACAGATTTTTGTTGTGTTTATATACCAAGCAACATACATATTTTTAAACTCTGATGTTAAATTTTGTAAAACCATGTCCTTTTTTTAAATGCCTGATTATATTTATTTACTTCATCCTGAAGGTCTTAGATATGTCTTTTTATGGACTCTATTTATCTAAGTATGTCACCTGCGATTAGAGGATATAACATGTTTGGGTGCTCACGTCTGCTACATTCTTACGGCCTTATTAATAAAAATTTTACACCTGGGATCATCCTCGGATTAGTTACTCCGCGTTTTGTCTTATTTTGATATATGACAGCTGACATATGCGGAAACAAGACAAAACACGGAGTAAGCTAATCTGAAGATGATACAAGGAGTATTTTTTTATAATAAGGCCGTTGGAGTACATATCACTGTAGAACGGTGTATGTATTCCAGCGTCACATGATTGCACCATATTTTATATTTTTTGATTGTTCTCCACTATAGGATAGTATCTATCTTCTTTTATTGAAAATAACGAGACACTTTAAAAACCTCATGGAACCATATTGAACGCAAACATCACTAATCGAAATCGACGAAACGATTACCTGATCGTATATAATGCGCTATTAAAAGGTAATCATGATGTGTTCCCCACTCTTCATTTCAATAAAATATTGACTCGAACAAAGTGTACAACTCGTAACGTAAGCTCAAATTCGTTTATCACCACAAAGCATCGATTTTTGGATTTGATTCAAGTTTATGGCCACCTTAAGGCGCCAATTGTCTTCGTACACGATAAGACCACTTAGCATCACTTAGCACTGCATATTTCATAAAATTCCGCGGCCTAACCACATTTATCATGCGGTACAGTACAGCCCTTCGACGATAGCCATCGTGAGGCGTTGCCGCTACCAGATCTTAGGCACGCCTCAACACCATTACACGACGTTTAATTGTGAATTCGATTTGTTTATGGCCCTCCGTGTTTCATTGTTAGATTTTGCACGTGTAGAAGGATGTAAATTTTGCAGTCGGAAGACGGTCTTTTAATAGGTAGTAAAATAGGTGGTTGGACAGCCTTTGTTATGTAAAAAGATACTGTATGACTCCTAATTAACAGCCTTTGTTGTGCTGAATTAATTTATGCATAACTCCTTATATGGAAATGAATGTTTGCTGTAGTCTTTCAGTTCTCTGGCTAGACTGTACTTAATGTTTTAAACAACAATGATTATAATAAATATTCATATGGGAAGAAAGTATTTACTACTATCCAGTAAGTATATCCCAAAATGGGTACATACTCGTACAAGTGTTAAATATTTATGAAGCTTAATTGCTTGGTCAGAATGTTCGGAAAGATTAACGGAAGCGATATCTCTCTAATCAATGAAAGCAGACACGTTCAAATGCCGCCCGAATCAATTTTTTTTCGTTGTGTGGATTTACACATTTTTCAGCAGAAACATTGACAAAAATACGTTTACAAAGCCAAAGAGAAGCCAATAGGGTCTCTTTTAAAAGCTATTAAACTACCCTCTACCGTCCGCCGCAAACCGTGGGTAGTTCCGTTTTTTCGCCGCTGAAAAGCCAATTTGGAATGAATCACTGCTACAGTGGAGCATCTGTGCTAATTTACCTACGGGCCGACAGTCTAATGCGACTCGTTGGACCGTAAATATCGAATCGCAACCGAGCGCCGAATATCGAAAGCCGGCATTAGTCGGATACAGCTAATACACATGGGGGTACGTACAATAAATTATACCGCGTTCATTTAGAGTTCGCTGTTTAATCTGTCTATGCCGGCATTGTATCATCTGTTGGTATCGTTTTTGAGTGGCCTGAAAATGGAAAAATGAAAAACATAAAATATACTATCGAATCGATCATAGTTCTGCAAATATTTCTTATATAGCCTGTCTGTGTGTTCGCTGAACATAATGACAGATTAAAGACATGAGACATGAAAAAAGTCTCATGTCTGAAATATACCTACATCTTTTCGCCACCACATCTTTTACAAAAGGTAGTGTTTGAAATCGTTTATTTGAGGAGTTTTTATATAGGCAGCAAATGGCTGGAAAGTGAAAAGATATTCAAATGTTACCAGGTTAATTAATAAATATTACTATTAATGTAAACTCGTTTTGGCCCCTATCTAACAGAAATCCTGGGTTGGTATTTGTAATTTGATTGAGGTGTATTTACAATTTTTCAAAATAGTAAGTAGGCCTCTCGTAGTATGAAATTTCTCTATATAACTATCAACGAAAGTTTTCGTAAAGCTAGTACCGACTTAATTCAAACAAGTTTCGCATATTTTTCAAATCCATTGAAATTTTATTCCAAACTATCCGCTACATTCAGCAAACTGGTACATTAACTCAAATACATTTCAAAACTTACGCGACATTAATATTAGCCATCGTAGAAACTCGAGCGTGCGTTGTTAAATGGAACACTGACAATCGTATCTATCGGTAGCATCGATGTATCTTTGCGGTATCGATACCTACTCGTACATACATATCGATATTATATCCCCGCTCGAATGTTTGCGACTACGTGCCGTGATATAGAGCTACGTTCGCGAATCGTTCCGACAGTTGTTTATGCCCGCGCAATGTGACGGCCTTTTTGTTAGTGTTTTGTTTTAATAAATAAATAACATTATAAGTTCAGTTGTTTGTATAAATTATATATACTGAACAATTCATCATCTCAGCCGCACGACGTCCACTGCTGGGCGATGGCCTGCCCCATAGAACTCCACAACGATCGGTCCTGTGCTGCTCGCATCCAGCGGCTTCCCGCGACCTTTGCCAGATTGTCGGTCCACCTGGTCGGGGGCCTAACCCACTAAGCATCGTCCGGATCGTGGTCGCCACTCAAGAACCGTTCGGCTCCAACGGCCATCGATTCTTCTCTCTATGTGTCCCGCCCACTGCCACTTCAGCTCCTCAGCCAGCCACCTCAGCTGAGCAATCCTTCGAGCAATATCGGTTACTTGTTCTTTCCATTGCCCGCTGAGCGACCCTGAGCCCTCGGACGAGATCCATAGTGAATGGCCACGTTTCGTTTTCTAATCAATTATTATTTATTATTATCAATAAAGGACATTTTTTTTCATACAACAGGGAAGCTCTTGGCCTTCATCTGACCTGATGGTAAGTGACGATAAGGCCGAAGGTGGAAGCGAGCTTCACCTGGACTCCTCAACAACTGAGGAACTGGCTATCTTACCTACAAATTATATAAATATAACTTCCAGACTTCATCACAAGTAAACTATAATCCAATACCATAAGTTGTATTACAATGGGCAATGAAAAAAATTACTAACCGTCCGACCAGGTGGACAGAGTGGTCTGTCGGTTAGTAATAGACTACCTGCCCAACAGCATTTAAATATCAGTGACATAGGTACATGACCAATCGAAGTAGAACAAGGATTAAGTTTTTGTTATACTACAAATTCGACTAACTGCTCTCCTGATGGTATGTGGCTACTATGTGTATAGTACCTACATGTGATTCCTGAAAGACTTGCAAATAAAAAGTACCCAGTAATGTAACTGCCTCTCTTACGTCCAGTTTCTGAAAGGCTGTTAAATGATAAAATTAACTAACAAGCTGTCAAATCTGATGCTAACTATGAATTCAGTTGCTGAAAGCTGAATCAACTTATCACTGTGTTAGTTGACACAGCTGTCAAATTTATTTCGAAATTATTAAGGAAAGACCCATTTTGGGTTTCCAAAATACATATGAATAAAACAAAATATATGATTTCAGCAATGTGACCGTATCTAAAAATATTTCTCACGAGAAATCAATATATTAAAGATAAGTAAATTTTGGCTAACCAACGTTTCGGAAACTCAAATCGATTTGACACTGCTGTTAAGATGACATGGATGTTAGTTGAACAATATTTTGATCAGCCTTTCAGAAACTGGGGGTTAGTGTCGTTCCATTGCATTGATTCTCTTTTTATTCTGTATATCTAGTGTACTTTTTATGAAAAAGCTTGCATTAATAACATCCACGCATTATATTTTCTTGTTTAACTTATCTATCTCTGCCAAACAGCGGTATGTGCTATGTTCCCGCGGTTTGAACTCGGATTGTATCGCTGAACAGCCTTTCAGAAACTGGGTGTCACTATAACGAAAAAAAAATGTCATAGACCTTTTTTTAATACCTATACATACTTTGAAATTGGATGTTATTGGAACAATATCATTCCTGAATCATCATTCGATATCATGATAATATCAACATTTTGGAACATATACAATTTTGTCTAATGGCTCTGATACTGTTCCTAGCTAAACAACAATTATTTTTTAAAATATTTTGTTTGTTTCTTAAATCTGTTATTTAAAAAGATATTAATTGCCCCGATACAATATATTTCATTATTTTTTTTCGATTTAATTCTGTAATTTGTTTTATTATCTACTAACACATATGAACTGTATCAAGGTTTCAAACAATCAGAAATACTAATTTCTCTTGCATTGTTTCAGGTAAAATCTCAACGCTCCATTGTGAAGTAAGCCCTTAGGGACCCCCATATTTTGTCACGTACATTTTATCATGACTCGTTTGATATGCAATAATGGCTCGCAATGTATCAAAGCGACTATCTAACTTAAACGCAATTTGAAGTATGGCCGGTTCTTAAGGCGGTCACCCCCCAAAAAGAGGGTGGGGCGGGTTGCCTTATCGCTGGAATGCAGGCACTCCACCGTTTACCTTAAGATCTTTAATATTAAATAATATACTATAGTTAGAGCCGCTTTAAATAAAGCGTCCTATATTTTATTGTGTTGGTGGGGCATTGATATCCAAATTCGTCTGTCACTAAGTAAAGAATACTAGTAGAAGAGTACTGGACTATTATTTTATTTGGTCATATTATCAAGTTTGAGATATATAGGTATCCGTCCGAATAAGTTCACGAGTTAAACAACTTACTAATTGGATTTTTGAAGTTACAAATTATCTAAGCACAATTCACACTTCCTTACTAGTAAAAATCCATCTTGAATAGAATTTGAATCCGCATTTTTAAACAAAATGCAATGTCAAAATATTAAAAAAGATTTCATATAAGTATAGTGTTAATAGTTGTTTTAAAAGCTCTAATTCTATATTCTCATTACATTTCTTAGTCAAAAAAGGATTTTTGTAATATATTGTTCCATTCATACACAGACACTAAACTCACATCGAGGACATATCACAGAATGGCGTACTGAGAGATTCACATACGGTGGTTAATGTATATAACATAGTAACTAGTGAGTCCGTCCCATGTATCTTAACATCCGCGTGCCGGCATGCAACCTGCGTGCACCACGGGGAATGAAGACGTTAAATAATTTAATCGGATGCCTGGATGGTTTATGCACGCGTGCGCCAACGTGGAATGCGTTAGCTTGCAAGTTGGTCTAAGTTCACTTGCGAAACTTTTTTTTAATGAATGAACTTGTTTAAAATATTACGTTTTTTAAATCTCTTTTTAACTAAAACTAGATTTAGCTCATACAAGAATTAGTTGCTTAGTTTTTTTTACGCACTCACAGACAGGCGTACCGCCTAACCGTTAAGAGAAAACAGTAGATCGAGAGAACTCAAAAATGGGTATTTGTAAAATGTAAGTATTGCTGTCACGGTTGTGCCCGAACAAACAAGCTTAGTACGATAGAGATAACTGCAGCTCGGACCCAAGAAAAAAATAGAGCAACTATTGCCAAGTTTATATGGAAAAATAGCCCGTATGATTTCCTCTTAAATGTTAGATGACACCTTTTTTAATATTTCCGTTTATTCAAATTGGACTACACATCTTAGTGCTATTAATAGCTTATTTTTACAAAATAATAACCATGAATAAATTGATGGCATAGATACTTTACTACACAAATTCATGTTTGGAATAGATATTCTTCAATATCAAAACAGAGCATAGAAATGATACTGCATTGTACTTAGCAATGTAACATGCGGTTATTTTGTCATTCGCTGTCTTAGAAATAAAGCTGTTCGAGCTATATAGTGTGTTCTTGTTCTTACCGAGTGTCAGTGTCAATTCATCTGATAGTAACTGTTTATTATTTGTTAGATACATACCGCGGCGTGTCTTCCCTCTAGCCAAATGTCTCATGTTAAGGTAAATTATGAATGTGCATTTCTTCATAGAAATAATCTTCAAATGTTTTGTTGCCTTCTCTTTTATTGATTATATTGTCATATTCTGGTGGACGAACCTGTAAAAGCGGATTTTTTATTTATAATCAGTCCCTTACCATGGTTTATGAGTACCTTATCGTTTATGAGAATATCACACGGGCCGTTTTCCTTACAAACATAGTCCCCTGTTTCCTTCCTAGTACTAGTTGCTCTATTTTTTCCAAAAAATCTATGGCCACTATTGGCATGTTCTTATATTTTCCTTTTTTGTAAGTTAAGTATTAATACAGATTCAAAAACCAAAAAAATTGACCAGATTTTTTGATGTATTCAAACATCTGGCAAACAAACACGAGATTTTATGATAAAAGCAAAACATATATTATAAGCACAGCCAACGACTTCCTTTAATTTTTAATGCAAACAGTAATTAAATCGGCCTAGTTTTAGAGAAGACAGGGGACTACGAAACGTCTTTGTGTAGGTACTTTTCATTGGTATCTTCGGTCCGGTCCGAGCTGTAGTTGTCTCCGTCGCGCTCAGCTCGTTTGTTGAAGCACAGCGCGACAGCAATATATTTTACAAATACCTATTTTTGAATTCTGTCACCCCTTGTGTTTTTTCGAGTTGCTTTATTTTTTGCGTAATTTCATGTAAGCTAAACAATGTAGGGATCAACAATTTGATAATTGTTCAACCGAAGTATCTTAGAGCCTTTGATTAATTATGTATAATTGTATATACATAATGATAGCTTAGACCTTATTCATTGTTGATAACAACGTATCAACATTAAATTTAAAAACGATTAGATTTCGTGTAAATTGATTAAGAATAAAACAAACATATTTTAAATAAATTGAATATAAATTTCAATGGAAATATACATCTAATATTTTATTGCAGTTGCCAGCCAAGAAAATTTATGCCCTTCTTGAGACTTAAACAAACTGTGTAAATGAGGAACTTGGTAGTGCATATGCGCGGGCGCTCAACACATGATTGCTAAGATTGAACAACATTAGCTGTAGTCAGTCCTATGATACATAAAAAAAATCTCGAGCTTATCCATTCTTCGGAAGGCACGTTAAACAAGTGGATTCTGAGCGTGCGAGTTTAACTGTGAGGACTATGGTTAGGAGAATATTATGAAAAGGAGCGATTAATCACTGACACATTATATTTTGATCATTATTATAACACTGTAATAAACATGACAAAATTGTACCTCTTATTTAGCCAGCTTACATGTAAATGTCATTACCGGCATTATTTTGTAGTTGGAGGGCGCCGTAAAGCAGGGTCGCGGCGACGGCGCGTGGGCGTACTGATCTACAATGCACTCGCTATATTGTCTTCTAATGAGTCTATAGTGTAGTGGGGTCATTTGGAAATCAATATTTTTATACCCAAAGATAGTACGATGAAAAAAAAAACATTTTGTACTTAGTCAGCGATCCACTTCAAACATTTATAACGGGTGTAAAAAAACCAATCCCATCCCATCGTCAATATCATTTTTGTCTTCTAGACCATACCTGGGAAATTAATATTTACCGAGATATTTAAGTTCAAAGTTACAATTATTTTTTCCGGGTTTTTATACCAAAGTGTTTGGAACATTATTTGTTAATTTTCATCCAAAGAAACATCAAAGAAAAAAACAGTATTTATAACAAATAAAAGTTTTTAATTTACAACACGCAATGTATTTAAAACAGACGCTGTCTATTATGTGCTATTGTCGCCGCGAGCCGCTGACTCTCGCAGAGACGATATCCTTAGCGCGACCGCACATTACATTGCGTAGTACTTTTAGCAGTTGTTTTTTAAAACTCAAAAATTAATTTCGTTACCCATCAAAATAAATGTTTATGTATGTTAATTTTAATGGTCTGAATGCGTAGACGCGGGCTTTGCGATTGGTTTTTTTACACCGTGTATGTTTGAAGTCTAGCTGCGCCTTGATCCGATGTTGCTGTGGGTGATATGGTTACATAATTTCTGGGTTTTCTAATCAAAGTCATATTCATGGTTCACACGGCCATTGAAATTGCAGGATCTAATCCAGCCCGATATGATTTTTGTTCTTGTGAAATGATTTATTAATTTTTCAATTTATTCAGTATTAGCTGTGTCAACAAACATTGTTCTGACAAAAGATCTTGTTGTCAATTGACGTGTTTGACGTTGTGGAACAGCAGGAATATGTAGTTTAGAAATAATATAACACATTCTTTCTTTTTCCTGGGAAATATGTCCAATATTTTTTCTTCATACGATCTCTCTCAGATATCAAACTAATGCACAAAAAACGAATTAACTGAATATCGTTCTCGTGTTTTTAACAACACATTTAGCGATCCAAATTACATTAAAGGTCATAAACGTAAAAAAATGTCTGTACATTTGTTTGTACGTCTATACAAATTGAATTATGCAAGGGCTGTGACAACACAGCCTTACGTAATATGTTTGGATCGTTCTAGAGTGAGCTGTGCCAAAGTAAAACCATAAACATTCTTGAATCATGTTTCTTCAACAATATCGTTCAGCTATTAGTAAAGTCTTTAATTATATTTAAAAAATGCATAGGTAGCACAAAAGTGCCTACATCCCTAATACTTCGGCTTGAAATATACTAACTGCCGTGGTCCTCGCACCTATATCTACACGACAAGTTTCATAATAGCATATCTAAATTTTATTGTGTGAAGGTGTCGCAAATATCCATTCTGACGAAATTTATTGTACTCGTACCTTGTAAGATATTTCAGAAACAGCCAAGAGAAATGTCTACAGCGATCCACTTCAAACATATGCTGGACATTGGTCTCCAATTATTCGAGCAGAAGTTGGCCTAGTAGGCCAGAGGCACACCCCGGACTCCATACAACGTTCGCAAATTAATTACCTATTACTACTACATAAACAAATGACGTTCGTACACGCGTAAATGTGTGCGTGGAATCTAGTAGGGCTGAGTGCGCGGTTATCTATCGAAATGACGCGAGAAGTGCAGCGACTGCCTTCTCTTTCACCCGCATAGCGCTGTCTCTGTGGCGCTCGCGTCTACTCGTCCGAGCGATCACGCGCGCCCTTGTTTATGTGACAGTGATGTCTACAACGAAGTGCCGGGTAGGACGAGGTATTTGAAATGAGTACGGGGAGGTGAGTGTCCGTTCTGTACGTAGTACTATTATCTATTCTGTGCCAGAGGTGTAGTCACCTCGCTGGCCACACGGGTTGATGCACGGTTTTGTCTAGTTTACTGCCTCTTGGCAGAAGTAGAGGTGTTACTGAATAGCATCTAAGAGGAAATCGCAGCGATCGTTTTTTCATACAAATGTATAGTCCCCTGATTCCTTCCTGAGAAAAAAAATGTTATATGAAAAAATAATATAAGTTATCCACTGCAACAGAGAAAATGTTATATGAAAAAATAATATAATCCACTGCAATAGAGCTTTTTTTGCAAAAAAATGTATTGGCAACTAATTTAGCATCACCTATGTTTTCCTTTTCTCTTGTGTAAAACTAATCAAAGAGATTAAAATCTTTAAAAACAAAAAAGTACCAGATTTTTTAATGAATTCAAGCAAAAAAAACACATCCAACAAAAATTGTCAAGATTATATAAAAAGCAAAAAATAGAAACACAGTCAAAGACTTTCTTTAATTTTAAATGAAGAAAGTAATTAAATTTATGTTGTTTCAGAGGAGGAAATAGAGGACTACAAAACGTCTTTTTTGTGTACCTTTCATAGTTTGTTTCTACCACACTCTGCTCGATTGTTCGGACACAGCGCGACCATTGGCGGATTATTGGTTTATACGAGGCCATGCCCCCCTCCCTCCCCGCCCCCAAAAAACCAGGAGTCCCATAATTCCGACTCAATTTTTAGCGGCAAAAAGCGCGGTTAATTTATTTTGTACAAATTCAAGGAAATTATTTTTTTTATTGTGATTTTAACTCTAACTTCGAGTAGGAACCTTCAGAATACCCCCTCTCCCAAATGGACTTGTGATTTTAACCTCAGCTCAGAATGCCCCCTCCCGCCCAAATGACATTCTGAATCCGCCCCTGAATGCGACAGCAATATGTTTAAAATACCTATTCTTCTTTCCGGACTCTTTCATCTACGGGAAAATAGAAAGCGGCGACATAATTAGGTATACTAAAACTGTCATAATGATTCGCAACTTTTTAAGCAACATAATATTCTACTTACTGGTCTACTTATATTCACCGTGGTTCTCATATTTAAATTCGGTAAATTTCATAACCAAAATGTGTGCCCCAATCAATTTATCTGTTAAGTGAGTTACTGCGAGTGAAATAGTAAGAGGCATATTATACCAAAATTGAGATTTATGTTCAACACAAATTAAACGCCTTCACCGCAGTATTTCGCATACACGTCCCTAATGTTCATGACAAACAACTTGCCAAGATAGGGAGAGAAATCTTAATTTAACTAATGGTGCGAATTGTATCTGGCCTTATAAGTTGCGTCATTTAATGTCAACCTAGAATTTGAATCGCTCTAAAAATGATACTTACATATATAAGCTATGAATAACAATGTTATTGCGCAAATATTAGTATAAGTAAAATCACCTTAAACTGAGCCCATAAAATTACATTAGACCGCCCCCAACATATTTTCTCATTGGTCGCCCCAAATTTTCCATCAACTTATGTGAACTTTGGTCACCTAAATCTGTGTTATAGAACACGTGACCACTGTGCAGTTTTATTAGTCTCCTGGGTAAAGAATTATTGATATCAAGTTACTGGTGAATAATTTTTATTTTTATAAAAAACTGTCAGTATATTATAAAACGTACTAGACTATACTTTCATAAATTAAAAAAAAAGAAGACAATATTGTATACTTACATCAATCTTAGATTTTTCATTTAAATAACTAATTTAACATGGCCCTGATGATAGGACCCTGTGCTGGGTAGTTGTTTGCATTTGGTACACGACCAACACTATCAACAATTGGTTGACAGTTATCATTTGCAGACGTTGATTGACACGGAACTTTAGGAAATATTATATTACAATAAACAAAAGTTACCATTGTAAGGCGGAAGGGGGTGGTAGCCGGGAGTCTCCCTACAAAATTATGTACGACGAACTGGGAGTAATATATCAAGGGGTGGACGTGCCAGGCTAAGGAGCCTCGGCATTACGGGGGGGTTGGAATACTTAAGGAGCCCTGTGACACCCCATTAAAACGCACGTACTGCGTTTTTGGCCAGACGTTTTAATTTGAGTTGACGTATGGGGGTGTTTTTAAAATTTGATTTGGTTGCGAGCACACCTGGGTATTCCAGGTTCCGAGTCTGACAGTCTAATTTGGGAAAATTTATTTGCCAGAAAAATATGTATTAAGAATGGCCACTTTAAACATTTTAATAATAATAATAATACGTTATGTGATAATCGAGATCCAAGCTTGCAGAAGTATAGTTATATTTTTTTGTAGTTACGAACAACATTTTTATTATTGTGGCCGCATGTCCTGGCAAAGTACAGTGCCATCAACTGAGTCCAGCTGTACGTTTAAAAGTTCCCTGGACCTATACAAACACATAAGAATCGTTCAAACTATTTTAATGTTTTTGCGAGACTAACGAACGGCGATTCATTTTTACATATTATATGATGAATAAGATTTTTAATGGACAACTTTTAGTCGATATTCATCACAACTTGTAGTACTTTTTATTTATTTTGGCTTTTCGCGGTAAAAGTGCAATTAAAAGTTCCAAAATTTCGTTCTTTCTAATGCTAAAACTAAGTATTGGTCCTTGAGCAGGTAATATTTGATGATGATGATGCAGTATTCGGTGTTGTGCTAGTTAAAATATTTTTTTTTTATTTCTTTGCTTGAATATTCATTCTCCCTGGTTAAAAAATACAAACTTAAAAAAACGTCAATAGGTGTTTACAGCATTATTTAGCATTTTTCTTATACATTAAGGCTACAGCGTATAATTAACAAGAATAAAACCATTTTCCTTAATCAGATTTTTTTATTTAAAATTATCTCTTCAACCGACCATGCACACCAAATTCTATATAACTTTGCGTCTAAATAAACAATATTTCTCTCAAATTATTTCAAGGTTGATAATTTTACCGTTTGGTCGGTTTCAACTGGTTAAAATATCTTTTGAAATGCGAGAAATTTCCAAGTCTCTTATCTTTTGCCTTGACGAATGTAATTACTGTCGTATCGACAAACCACTTCATTTAGACATCTGTCTCGATTATGACATATATGAGTAGAGCCGGCAACTGGAATCTTGTAGATACCTCAACGTCGAACCAACCTTTGATCAGCGTCAGGCGACCTCGTAAACATATCAATGGAAATATCAAATAGCCTACTAATGTACCTTAAATAGTTGCACCCGATAATATCACGGGTAAACGAGCAGCGAAACATGCGGCGCCGTGAACGCATCCGGAATCATAATTCCAAAATAACTCCCATCCGCCCCTCACACCACTCATTCCCCTGCTTTTTTTGGATAAACTGGAATCCCCGTCCCGTCGCTAATTCCCAAGATAGCTATAATTTGAAATTGGATCCGTCTATCTAACCTAGCGTGTACGCGTGTATACAATAATAAGTTAACGCGCATTACTCATTTAGGTATATGGTCGAAAACGAAGCGATTGGTTTTGTTTTGCGTAGGTACGATGTATTCTGTTGTCACACACTTTTTAAGCAAACAATGTTTTGCTTAAATAATAAATGTGTAATATTTTTCCATGCATTAGAATACAAACACAGAATTCGAACAGGTTTTGAAACTTTATATAAATGGTGTTTTCCTCTATTTTTGGCAGTTATAATGGTCGATAAATTAAGTGATAATAATTATGTGTGTATTTATAATATTAAATGTTTCTTGCGCATTATACACTAACAGATATAATTAAGCACCGCATATGTCATCTTTTATTTATTTATTTAGGTAAATTTAAACATAATTATGCATATAATTTACATTATAATACAGTTTTAAAGTATTACGTACGTACAGTAACATTTACTATTTAGGTTGTTATCTTAGTTACTTACATTTAGATTTACAGACTTCTGTCTGTAAACAGTAGTGCATCAATATCTGAACAGATCATCTTTCAATAACATGAATGGAATTAAATAGATTAACAATGATTAAAATTGTGAACACTTAAATGCTAAAAAGATATGTTTTGCATTCATGCTATCATAATATTGTAGTTTTTAGACAATACATTCACGTTGGGGATAAACTACAAGTTAAACTGAAGATAAATATGTCTGATCATTCACTTTCTACATGAGCTTTGTTCCGATATTCTACAAATAAAGTTTTCCAGCTACGTTGCTCAATCTGAAACAGTCCATTTAACTCGACATAAGCGCAAAATCATGAATGAAGCCTCGGCAAACACAAAAAGAGCAACTAACCATCAAACAATTCATTTAACGAGCGATCCTTATGGTTAACAGATCATAAAAGTGTCGTAAACACGGAGTCGTCCATTCGCCGAGAGCTCTATGTTACTTACCGTTTTAAATGCAAATACGGTGATACCGACCCATCATGTGATGCCGGCTGTCGTAAACCCATATTTAAGCTAATTCCAACCTTCTGGACGTTTATCTGCACCAAAAACTGGGTGTATTCGCTTAACCCCTGGTGCACGGGACTTGACGCTTCGCAGACACCGCCAAAGATAAAGTGTATGCGTATTTTTTATTTCACCTTTGACACTTTAATCCAATTTGTTTCCTCGTATTTCGCCCGTGGGAGCGGGGGAATATTTTTCATATAATTGTCTCTGTGAATTTAAAATTTTATCATTGTTATTATCTTTCTTTTCCCAACGGATTTTGTTTTGAACGCAATTTCTTAACTTCCTAATCAATGTATTATTTTTAGCACATATTTATTATAAATTTTCCTTACGCCTCCTAATAATTCCTCGTTATTTATATCACCTATATCATCATCATCATCATCATCATCACAGCTCATATACGTCCCCACCGAGGGGTGCGAGCCTACCCTAACTAGTTAGGACACCTATATAAAAAAATAAAAAACGGTATCCTTATTTACGGGAAATTACAACTGCGTATAACGATTGCTTGGGCAAAGTTAACCCATAAGTGGCAGCGGCAGGTCGAAGCCGTCCTAGCGATTCTTTTTATAGCCAACTAAGAAAATTGGCTCATTAATCTTAAAGATAAATGTCGAGCCAGTATTCGGCCCATCTTATCAGAGGCCGAATGAATGTGTGGATACCTACTTCTTTATCACCGCAACGATGACCAATAAAGAATTTTCGATTGGAATGGTACTTTTTGGTTTTATTACTAAAATAAATTTCATATAAGTATAGAAAAAAAACTGTAGTTTAGTTGCGGATTCGTGTTGATATAATATTTTTACTAATTTACAACATAAAGTTATGTGTTTTAATTAGTTATGTGTACCTATTATTATTCTAGTAGACTGCAT
Source organism: Schoenobius gigantellus (assembly GCA_963935595.1). Lineage (NCBI taxonomy): Eukaryota > Metazoa > Arthropoda > Insecta > Lepidoptera > Crambidae > Schoenobius > Schoenobius gigantellus. Next base: position 14,832,403 of record OZ012551.1, on the reverse strand, counting down.
TAATTTCTATCACTTTCATGATTACCTACTCTGACTACGTCGAATCTTCATGACCGTATTCCTCGTTTCGAATTAATTATGACATTACTGATATGTTTAAGTGACATAAAAATAAACTTTAACCCATGCATGAAAATACCCACATAAACAAGGCACTGTAGCGACCTTGACTTTTCCTTCTTATGTACCTATTATCAAGCCATATCATCATGAAGTCACATTTTGTTCCATTACAAGTCTTTAACGCTTGATTCATGACAAGAATATTGTATTAAAATGTCGAAAATGATTGTTTTCTAAGTGCAAAATAGTGCTGCGTGCATCAATGGCGGTCCTGTTAATTTATAGCATGTGGTAAATTTTACCCCGCGGGTAGATCGTGGCTCACGACTGTCAGACGTCAAACGGTTAGCTTGCTGACACCGAAGCGAGACACCGTTCTGAAATTATACAATAGAAAAGCTCTAACTAGCCCAAGGGCTCCTAATAAGTGTTCTAGACAGGTTTTGTAAGTTTCTGCGAGTTTGTAAGAGATACTCACCTGTGTGTAATCCTCTGAAGGAAATTTTAAAACAAAAAAGACACGATGATGACATTTCACTTTAAGAATATGTTTTCAACTTCTAAAAATTGTATATTCGACGTCGCAAATGTTATCTTTTACAATAAGAACAGACATGAAACGAGAACAAAGCATTGATGCATAGGTGATTAAAGTAGAAGTTTACACACCCAGTTTTTAAATAATATTTTCGTTCATATTTTAGTTCCACTCCAATGTCAACTATATACCGATTTATTCATCAACATCCAACCATAACTAAGCTTTAATAATGACGAGAAAATTAAGAGAACGGTTCTAATTTAAGTTCAAGTAGGTAATTCATTTTGAGTTTAATCCACACAGCTTTCGCAGACAAAGCGCATAAGTACACAACGACTCCCGAAGCGCAAATTTAGACAGATGTTAATTTTCAGACTTAATTTCATCTCCAAGAGTGATATTTTAAAGAAAGTTACTGTATATCTACACATTGAGACATTTGTTTGCTTGATTTTGTAGACCAATTAAAGAATCCGAAAAGGAAAGAGGAACTGAAAGAGGAACCGAGTTCAAATCAATTTACTTATTAACAATCACGATATAAAATTGATATAGACCTAAATTTACTGGTAGCGTAAATACAGTAGCAGTAAATACCTAACGGTATAAAAGGTGTTACATCGGTTATACCATTATTAGGTACTAACGTAATTGTTTAGGTATTTACTGCGTGAACATGTTTTTTTACCATTGACACTCGACAAAGGGCTCGCAATTCTTCAAAAACAGTGAATAAAACGCTCTTTGTTTCACTGAGTGAATAATAAAAAAATAATTTGGAACATGCGCGAATATACGGATTATAGTAAGAAAAAAGGAAAACGTATAAACAGGTTGCACACTCTCGCTATAAAAACGTACTAAAAACCAGAGATTTTAAATCTCTACTAAAAACCACCAAAACGTTATAACTAAGTTTCAATAACTGTTCATAATTAACAATTAATTTTACAATTAATTTCTAGTTCTTTTGTTTTCTATTGTTCTTTTATGTATTAGCCTGTTAGTCATAATAAAATTTGATTCATAATCTCAGAGTAATTATTTTCTCGCAGTAAATTATAAAAAGTAGAGTACCTGACACGTAAAAAAAAAATTCTCTGCTCTTGTATCCCTTGATCCGCTCAGGATTCTATTCTAGAATCATTCGCTCCTATACAACTTAGTGCCTCGAAAAGAATTCACTGTTTTTTCACTTGTTGGGTAATCTACTATTAAATCCTTTGTCACAGTTGGTATTCATCTATAACTGATTTTATTAAATATTTCATAATCTCAGAGTAATTATTTTCTCACAGTCAATGATAAAAAGTGGAGTACCTGACACGTAAAAAAAATTTCCTCTGCTCTTGTATCCCTTGATCCGCTCAGCATTCCATTCTAGAATCATTCGCTCCTATACAACTTAGTGCCTCGAAAGAATTCACTGTTTTTTCACTTGTTGGGTAATCTACTATTAAATCCTTTGTCATAGTTGGTATTCATCTGTATCTGATTTTATTTGTTATAATTATAATTCTGGGTGTGTTATCGTTTATTCAAGGAAAAGGAAATATTTTCGATTTTTCAGAAAAGTTAGACTTAATCAATTGCGATGTGCCGCATGCATACAATTAAAACATAATGTATTTACGCAAAACGTCGCCAGGCGCCAATACAACACAATGTTTGTGATATAATAGCAATAAACAAAACGTCGTTTAGTCGTAATTAGATGTCTTATCACGGACGGCAATAAATCGCTTTCAAACGCACGAACGAAAATGATTTAAACTCCGGCAAATATGCGAGATAGCGCGAATGCGGGACGCAAGAGTTCGTATTGATAAATATTTACAATAAAGCACGCCCTTTCATCAAACGCTCCGTCTGTCCTTGTCACGTCAAACATTCATGGACACCGTGAAAATAAAACGTCCGTGGAGCTTTCAACTCCTAAATTCTCGACGACTCTTAAAAAAACAACAACACATCTTACAAAATATCATTAATTATTCATTTTATTGCGTCTAACTTGCTGTTAGACATTGAAGGGCGCGTTATTTAACACATTCTTATTTTAAAATATATAGTTTACATAAAATGTTTCCCTTGCTTACAAGTTGAGTGGAGGTATGAAAAAGTGTTAACTACAAGTTTTTTATATTCAAACAAACGCCTGAACTGGATTTTTTTAGTTTAAATTATTGCTTATCTTAAACTTAACTGAAACGAACTAGTATGAAAAATCTATAAATATACCTTTATAAGATAAAATATCAAGCAGCACTTTCTTTCTCAACTCTCCACTTCAGTGTTATAACGAATGTGTACAGCCTCATCATCTTAAGTAAAAGTATATATAATATTATATATTGGTATAATTTATGTATTTTTATGTATATACGTGTGTTGTATTTGTGGTTTATATATTATTTTATTTGAGTTATTTTAAAGTGACAGTAAATATGTAGTTTATGCGCTTGTGTGTTTCCCACAAAACAATATATCCTTCATACTCACAGGTTGGCTGGAAGAAATCTCTATGAGAGATAAGTCCACCTTTGTGTACATTGTCTATTATAATTTTATAGTATAAGTTACTATGCGCAATATAGAGTATTATTAAATATTGCGTCAAATGAACTACTTAGATGTCTAAATTTTAGGGTAAAGATCCAAACTATACCCTACCTACCAATATTTAATTTCAAAAACGGTGCTAATAGCGCAACAATCAGAATTCGCATCCACTCATTTCGGCTAGCTATTTAAATTTATTCACGGTGGGGAAATACGAATGAGTAGTGGCCTAGTGAGGTGATAAATCGCGTCCGTGTTGCGACGCGTCGCACGTCGGGTTAAAAGCTCGATAACCGACACACCGAGCTAACAATAACCTTACGCTTTGTTTTATTTCCGAACCTCGCCCGACCAGATACCCACCGAGTATTTTATGCATAAAAATATCGATATATAATTGCTTCATTACGTCCCTGTGTTGGTGAGTTAAATATGTGGGAGATGCACACAGGCGGCTCCAGTTGAGCAACGTTTAAAATTTTAATTTCAACTTGAGGTGCCGGTTTATCGTTTAGATTGCGAAATTGCTTCGTGGACATCTCACTGATGTTAATTGAAATCATTCCCCTCGATATTATTTACGTCTACAGTACAATATACACGGGAGCTTAATAATGAGAGTAGAGTAATTCATCAAGTCACTACAACAGGAAAGTGTGCCGTATTATATGTAAAATAACTATTCAATGATATTTAAACAACAAAAAAAATAGTTTGATTTATAATAATTATGTTAATACGTACTTTTATTTCAATTGCATTTCGATTGCAAAATTGCAGTCTGAAAGAAGTTAGGACGGCTTTACATGGGCGTTAAATAATTAATAATTATAGTAGAGTAATACGCGATAGGAAAGTATTCCATATTATATGAAAAACAACTATTCAAAGATATTTAAACAAAAAATATAGTTTGATTTATAATAAGTATATCAATAGGTATTTTTATTTTATGGCTTTAATGGAGTAGATTTTAAGTACCTACCTATTTTGTAAGACTATAAAGTCAGTCTGCATTTCAATTGCATTTCGATTGCAAATTTGCAGTCTAAAAGCAGTAAGATCGACTGCAATGAAATTACATACCGAACATGCCCGATTGCAGTCAGTTTTCAGTTGACCCGCAGTTCCAACGACTGAGCGCTGACTGCAAGCTGACTGCAATGCAGTTGGTTGACAGTTTCATTGCAGTCGTGCTAACTACATTATAACTGCAGTTTCGCAATTGAAGTACAATTGAAATGCAGTGCATCTATGACTGCATCTAGTAGTATCAATGTGAATAGTTTTTTTTTCATTGCCCGGCCCGGCGCGCGCTACGGTTGTCGTCGCCGTCTACGGCTAAGGCAAACATATTTGAATAACGTGCCGTAGCCGGTGCCGGCCAGTAAAAATGCCAAAAAAAACGGAAAATAACTTCATACATTTATACTTCGCCTTTGGGTCGCTAGTATTATAATAGTTAATGTCGTAATAAGTTTCGGTAAGTAAGTTTACTTTTTTTACTTAGATTATTAGAACGTTTTGAACACCGTGTACAAGCGTGGTCGGTGAACCTTCTATAACCGCCCGCTTTCCTTGTAATTGACATTGACATTCTGCGGAATCGGGCCTTCAATCTAACGAGATAAGATTTTACGAGAAGTTTCGAAACACTCTGTACGTAGCGTTCCGAGAGTCGAGTTCTGTGTCTGTCGAGTCTCGGTGTCGCTATCGCTGTATCGCCAGTGCCACGCCGTTTGCTTTATGGTGCCAGCTTCGGTGTAATATTTCATGGGGATCGCACGCCATGATTCATTCCGAGGCACTTTTTAACTTTTCGAACGTAACCTGTAATGAAAGTGGAAGGCTGCTAATAGAATTGAAAAATGGAACCGGAATAATTCTTCGTTTGAATTGTAGAAAGTTCCATTTTCGTATGTTTTTGTTCCTTTTGGGAAACTTTTAAAGTAAATTCTAAGGTTGTTGATGATTTTCTTTTATATTTCGCTCGCGCCACATGAGATAGAATCATAGGCGTATGGGGCTAGAATTTATATGGTTCGTTAGCGCGTTTAATGAAGAAAAAAGGTGAGCGGAGTACTGAAGGCTTCAAATTGAGCGGGCGGCCGCGCCTGCGCCGCTTGTCAGTTATAATTGGCTGAACTTGTCGACCGAGTCGCAGCACTTTTTTTACATTTTCTCCCTATGCCGACATTACTCTTCGTCTCCCGCGAGAGACGTAAATTGCGAGCGCAGAGGCCGTGGCAACAAACACTGACGTGACATATGAATACACGGCCGCGTTTTATTAACATTCAAATTTCTAATTGGGTAGGTACCTGGCCTGTCATAATTCAAGTTTGAAATGAATGTTTGCAAATCCCTATTGTATTTGCGATAGCGCGTGTATAAAGAAATTGTATTAAAGTACCCGTCTTTTTAAGAGAAAAATTCGATGCAAACATAAATCTGCGCGTGTCCACTTACACATGTCCACGCGACTATCAATGACAGCCGTGTTCCTTTACATAATTCATACATAATCTCTTTACATATCGACACTTGTCACGCACATTGGATTCAATACGGAGAAGATGCGCCTTTTTAAATGTAAAATGTTTCACTCGATGTGTCTGTTTATGCGGGACCGAAAACTTGAGTTTCGTTCAAACATTTTCCAAAACAGATACACTTATACGAACCCTATAAAAGACCGTAGTTTCACACGAGTAACTTTTCGGTAAAGTTGTATAAATATTTCCTTTTAAATTTCATATATACAAAAGTTATCTTGGTAAATGTCGTCGGCTCAGTCTCGGGCCAAAAAACTGCATCTGGCGTCTAATAAATTATACATGAAGCTATTTAAGGTGCTCATTTACTTGGCTTAGTTTCGGATTCCTCTATTTTGCGATACTTTTCGTACGGTGGTCTTGTCTGTTTAGGTAGTTTTATAAATAAGCATAGATTTGAAAAGCGTAAGGGATGTCAATCTCGACTATTATACTTATACCTAAACCTAAACGTGTAACGTTTTTAGAGGTAGACGCGTCTGTTTATTTTTCTCATGCAAATCAATATTGTATCGTTAACGAAATTAATGGACATATTTCTGTAAATTTTTCAGATAATAGGTTATATTTATTTCGATATTCAGTTCTTGAAGAGTTAAATTCTTCTCTCGTTATTTATTACCAATAAGCATGCTTATTTTTTCTTTTTATTTAAATTTGTGTAATGGTTGATTCGCAATGAAGCGACCTATGTCAGACCTTCATTTCTGGTGGTTCTATCCTCATCTAAATTTACATAGAAAAAAAAGTATCCATCTATAAAATTAGCGTTCATTCATTTCTTATACCTACGAGATAACAACTCAACAGTAATGGACAAATAACGATTACACTTGTGAGGAAATACAAGATTTCAAATCATAGTTTGCGCAATTATAAAGTGATAAAATTCTCATAAATAAAGAAGACAAACGCCTTAAAGAAAATAAACCCTAGGGTCTTACGTCATCGAAGAATTTTCCCAGTTTTCTTATTCTGCATTGTAAAGTTTAGTTTTCAGTTAGTTACGGCTCGCAATTAGTTAGCAGCGCCGCAGTTTAATGAGGGTTTCTTTGTCCGCAAACTAATTGTTGAATACTTGTATTACTATTTTTAAATGAGCATTTATTTGGAACAATGGCCGCGGTTAAGAATGAAACGCTTTTGTGCGGTTGCACTTTTTATAATTGGAGATGTGCTGTTTTAATCCTTTGTTGTTGCCTGTTTGAGTTACTACTATCGCGAGTACTAGGCATTAAATTATGTTTTTGCCTTTGCCGGATGAATGAGAACCATATTAATGTGTTTATTTATTGTACTGTTAAGGCGATAAATATCATTCCAGTATAATATATGTGATGTGGAACTCTACACCTGAATAATAAAACGTGTTTATCAAATAATATAAATGTATAATTTTAAGGACACCAGTAGAAATATTATAAATAAAATATAATATAAAAAATAAAAAACTTTACAGGTAAATAGTATTTCAAATTGGATTTTCAAATATGTTTTATTTAAAAAATAGTAAATTTTATTGCAAATGTAAAGCCTTTATGTTCTTTTAATTCAAGAAAATATTAATTTGTACAAATCCCTAGCACAGATTAGGGGATAGATATGTAAATTATGTTAGTGCTTGCCAATTTCTTATATTTTGAATTAAGTGCAAAATATTCAAAATAATTCCTAACTTTTTTGAAATTCGTGAGCAGCCTGACATACTTAATGTCAATACCTACATTACAGCGCGAATGCACCCAATTAGAATTACGTGTATTTTATCAGCTCCCCAAGGAATCGGCCATTGTACTGCAACTCGCTTGGATACAAAGATTAATTATAATTATTTAACAAGACTGCGTTGACCACGTCAAAGTTTTATCACGTCACAAGCTCGACCTGCTCTCACCTCTGACTGATTGCACACAGATATCAGCACCATTTTGTTCTGAACTACTCCCATCCTCTTCGGCCTACTGCATTTGGCACTAACAAAGGAGTCGCTTTACAATCAGGAGGTCGCGTTAAAGCAGTCGATGGATATAACTAGTCTAAGGGAATTGTGACAGATGCCTGCAGTGACTTCTGTAATCGTATTTGATTGACGTTTTATTGTTTGTCGGTAATTGCAGGCATTACCACTGCAACATATTTATTGGGGGCATTAACGCAGCACATTGTATTTAGGATAGTTAGATAATAATTTACAGTGTTATCAATACCGCAAAAATAAGCTTCATCGTCCTGTAGCGCTGGAGCTAATTATTTTTGTTTTTTTTTTGTATTCAGGTATATTATGTTATTTTAAAACGACTTCAAAAAGCAGGGGGTTCTATGTTGAACTGTGTCTTTATTTTTCTATCTCTGTTCACTGATTACTCCGCTAATTGTGAACCGACTTTGAAAATTCTTTTTTTATTCGAATGATTTCGTTATTACCAAGTCAGGATCTGGTTCTCAGGAAAATCGAAGGAAACTCTTAAATTTCATAGGCCCGTCCAACGCATTTCATATTTTTACTGTAGCTATTTATAGGTATCGCGTCTGGTAGTCATCACCTCAAGGATTGTTCCGTCATGCTGAGTTGATGATGGAAAGACTCTTGGCTTTTAGGAGTTTGGGGTTAGATCTTTTTATATTAGGCAGGTATTGATTCGGCACAGCAAAATAAATTAGATTTTAACTTAAGAAATTAGATTTTACTTTACTTAATAAATTCACCAATTGATCAAAACTGCGTATGTGTCTTTTTTGTTTTCTTCTTCCGTGTGGAAAGGCAACGAGAACGCATAGATAAAGCTTAGTGTTATTACTTATAATGTATTTATTTTAAATATTTAAGGGATAAATATGCCAAGTTAATTCAGTCATAATGTTTAGTTACTGCTTTATGGAAAATTGTAACATTTTTGTGATCTAGTCAAAAATTGGAACTTTTGCGTCCCGATCATGGTTACATTGGGAAATGTCCATATACCCCTCAAAATCGGGACGTCCCGCTCAAATCGGGACACCTGGCAACCCTACCTCTAACTCACGCGGCCAGTGTAGTGACATGGATGTAGCGAGAGCGGGCGTATTACGTACGAAGCCTATCCAAAATAATATCTGGTACCGTCTTTTTCCTTTCTGCTGGACTAGTTATCTTCATATCTTGTAATATGATCATAAATATACGTATTAAAAAGTTATGCATCGTAAAGATGATACTTATATCTGTGTTGTTTGTATGTATTTATGGATACTAATACATATATTATTAAGTATTTAATCAATTTGATGACGGCACCCCCCTATTTTCTAATGAATATCCAGACACAAATGTTCTTTGGAAGAGACAAGACAGCCTTTACCCATATTAGTTTTAGGAAATATTAGTATTATTGCATCTGTCATGTGCAGTAAATGTCCAGTAACGAATTTATTCGAATATCCTGATGTCTACAATAAATATTTAACTTATATAAAATTTTTACCAAAAAAAGTGATTTGTTATGAAAACTGCACCAGGAGAAGTGTTTTAAAGTTTTACTAATATTCTGATAGAAACGTTTGGTTCTGATATACCTATATTGAAAATAGAATATTGCACAGTTAGGGTCATGAATATTTATTAATATAAATAAATTGTGGTGTGGGTAGGTACTTCCTATGATCGAATATGAATGCTGAGTGAAGTAACATTTTTAATAGTGGAGCCCCACCTGATTATTAGTTCCGCTAACACCCTTAAAGAAATAATGTACCTGTTCATTAATTTGGATAATTGCCCGTGACGATCTTTACAGCAATAAATTTGAATGAAAGCTCCATTTAAATCATCTACCTTTCTTTTAAGAGGATTTATCTAGCAGTTTATCGTTATATTTAGGTACACTAGCTACTGGCTGTGCCGAGCGAAGTTTCACTTTAATAAAGCTCAACATTGTAGTTTCCTTATATTTCGCATGAGGTTTTCTCAATGTCCTGTGGGAATTTTGAAAATTCTTTCCTTGGTGGGAGCCTAAATAAACCAACACAACCCTGCATCGATTTTCATACTTCTAGCTTGGACTCTACCTTAATCCCTTAGTCAGTCACTCACCATAACCTTCTGCAGGTATACCTACGAGTACATTGTATGTTGGTCAATCACTGACGTTTAACTTGCATTTTAAATATGCTAGCTTACCTAAATTAATCTTATCTGCCTTAATTCATCAGATATTTGGCTAGGTATATTTTGATTGTGTATATTTATTAAAATGGGTGCTTTACTGAAATAAAAAGCAAATTAACACAACAGTCTTAATTATCAAAAGTCGGCGAATTCAATTAATAACGCCGATTTCCGTTTCTACTTCAAAACCACGGCAAAAGTTCAATTTAAATTCAGGCGAAACGTTGCCTTGGATAACTTCACCGATCCGTCACGGCTCCCCGCGATAAATCGACCGCTCCCTAGCACGGCATAAATAAGCTGGATCTTGTTAAAAACTTGCGGTAGTAAAAGAAAAACGTTAGCATTTTCCTTATACTTTTAAGAGGCGCGCAGCTTCCGCGGTTTCATAAATATGCAGATATGCCCTCACCTGGGATAAACCTACCAAATTTAGAGCGCAAATTTATCCTAATAGAAATATTGTAAATACGGATACGTTGTATATTCGCCGTTTAATAGATTTGCCCGCGTGCCTACGCATAAGCAGCTCTCATTTCCCCTGTGTGCGCAGGGCCTAACGATTTGTTGCTATCTGATAGCCCTTTTGAAATATTGATGCGTTTTCAGATTAATTAAATTGATTTTGTTGTTTTATTGTTCATACTGTGGATGATCTATAATATAGCCTTTGCTGTGTATATTTCCTCGTTTACTTACCTATTGATGCGATTAACATTATTTCGCTTGTAAGTAGGTAAAAGGTTTATTTGTTGTACTGAATTACGGATAAAGTATTAAGTTTCTTTTAACAAATGTGTACTAACAGTTACAACTAGCTGTGAACTACGTTTCGCCAGTAAAATTACAATATCGGATTAGTGGTAGAAGGGTGAAAATTTGGGTTATAAGTATCTTTGATAAAATACGATTTATTCTCAGACCTACCAAATATACTAAAAAAATTAATGAAAATCGGTCAAGCCATTCGATCGAGGAGTTTCATAACAAACATTATTGTGACGCGAGATTTTTATATTAGATAAAACTCGAGAACAATGAACGATAATATTTTTAATCTAAACCTTCCATTACACGGTTGAAAAAATTCCCTGGAAACAACACTGATACAAATTAAACTATTACACCGTAATATAAAAATACGTAAAATAATATTATCTGCATATTATGTGAGAGTGACAAAAAATATTAATTGCCACTTAAAATATTTAATTTGAATTGGCGCCTTTAATTACTAACATGAAGTTCATAAAGCAGTGATAGTAATTGAAATAAATGTGTTAATGATAGTAATGATAGTGACAGTGTGCACAGATAACGCAAAAGCAAAACAGTGCAATTATCTTATTGCTCGTTAGTAATTACTTACGCGAACATGAAAGGTATCTGCCACGCAATGATGATATGGGAGTGGAAATGTTGATATTCTGATTATTTATCACGCAATAAATATATCTTTCTAATATTGTTTGCAATTCCTGCTGATAGAGTGGTAATTGGAGACCTACTTATTGTATCTTGCTGTAGACAATCAGATATATTATGTTTTATTCCTCAAAAATTTTAGGCCTTTTGGATACCAACCTATAATATACTCATAAAATACGAGAAAAATTTTAATTACAGTTAATAACAGTCATACCATAAAAATGACGGAACAAGTTTCACAAGATCCTCAATTAGGTTTACAATTCGGTACACTCAGAAATCATCACAATGGAGACCAACTTGTTAAGAGACTGACAACTCTTGAGCTGAGCTCATCGAACCCCACTTAAAACTTTTTTAGCAAAATCTGCAATGTTTAATATACCGTTGTAAAAAAATATATGTCACTCTTGATAACATTTTTGAGAATATCCATGTCCTCAAAACAAATTAATGTTAATCAAAATTTCACGTTAAATAAAATGCGCAAAAACACCCCTCAAAAACAGCTTCCAGAATAAAATCCGAGTTATTTAACAAAGATGATTTTAAGGGAATAAATTCGTAATACCTAATTTGGTAAAATTGATGTTTCATATCTTCAAAAAAGTTACTAGTTTCTCAAAAAAAAAATATATTTTGATTTTTTCGCTCAATTTCAATAACGCACCGCGCCCGTATTCCAGTACAAATCATGTCTCAAGATTGTTGGCGTTACTCAGCCTCTAAAGATGGCAGATGACAGATTTAGAAAAAGCTTTACCACCACAAAAGGCCATAATAGAAAAAAATCTCAAGATTTGTATCAGATAACTCCAACCGTTAGACCACAGAAGGGGTTAATCATATCATTGTGAAAACTCCGACAAGCGATAACTTCAAGAAACAGAGACAGTTATATTGACTTTAAAGTTAATATATCTTTTTTAACATTGCCACATTAAATATTTATCTTCAGAGTAATAAATCTCATGTAGGTATAATGTCAACCTCTTGGGGTATACCTATTATTGACTAAATAGATATTATTCATCATTTTGTTCTTGCCTCACACTAAGAAGGCTGTGATGTGGCAACATGTAGGTAGGTACCTATCTTAATTTTCGGAGATTTCTCTGTTTCTTGTTTTTTTTATTTATATGACCTTATAGGATTTCTTTATAAAGAAATAGCCATACTTTTTTATTATCTATAATCTATTATTATTACCTATATAGGTAATATTTAAGAGAAGATTGATAAATAAAAATGGCTAATTAATAGGTATCCAGCCGACTCGTAAAATGAACAATTCTTTTGTAAATTTTGTAAATATTTTATTCTTGAATTGATTTCTTTGTACTTTGCAGAAGTACCTATTTATTTTTAACATGCGACAGGGAAGCACTTGGCCTTAATTTCACCCGATTGTAAGTGACGATAAAACCGAAGGTGGAAGCAAGCTTCACCTGCAGGACTCCTCAGCAACTGAGGAATTGACAACTTTACCTCTAATTCTCAGAATACAACAATGCTATTAATATTGTTATCATGGCGACAATCTTAGTTAAGACGGTTGTAGATAGCCAGGCGGGCTCAGAAGCCCTACCACCTTACCTAACCAAACCGAGCAGAAAAGCTTCTGCCCCGATGAATAATCGAACCCCGAACCTCCCGATCAACACCCGGTGTTCTCAACCAACCAGTAGACTACGGAGGCGGTTACATATTCAATCATAATAAACATCAATATTGTTTAAAGTATTTTTGTATTTCAAGTAGCTAATAGTATAACTCTCTCCGCTTCTAAATTTTGACGCTCGCTATTAAGGGTTAATACTAACAGCTTTGATAACAAGTCACTCAACACACGTTCGAAAAGCAACATCATTCCATTCACACGTTACATAACATTGAAAACGCAGGTGTTAAAACCGTATTACGGCAACAAACAGGCGCTAAGCTTCGGGATTCGGCAGACCATAGCTTAGCCAAAATGGCCGAAGATTAGCCGCCCGCGGACTTGTAAAATTAATACCTCATCTAAAATATCAAAGCTTAGAACGTAATTATGATTTAACGAGGTTCTGTTGGTTGGTACGTTTTAATTCTAATCCGCACCTAAATATAAGTAAGTAAGTACACAAATTGGATTTGCAGCAATGCGGTAAGTGTTGAAATTTAAATTGTGTATCTACTATTTACAAGATCCAGTGGTTTAACTTCATTATGTTTAAATCATAAACACAATTATGTACTTCTCCAAGTTACAAATGGCCAAATATCATCCAAGTTAAAAATGGCTACTTTCTTACGATGACTGTAAGAAACTCTCCGATATAATCACCAGACTTTTATAACGGAAATAAAAAAAAAATATATTAAATAACATGAGATGAAGAAGGTTTTATATCCTTGCTATCTAGCACCGCAGTATTATTAGGTTTTTGAAGTCTAATAGCAATTAATTCTTATTGAAAATAATGTTGCTATTAAAAAGGTTCAAAACATAAGTCATACGATATTATGCTTAACTAACAAATTCATAAATATTAATTTTAATTTGATATTTTATAAAGTTATAACATGAGTCAAAGTCAAATTTATGAAATACCTTAACTTAAAAAAAAAACAAGTCAAGCAATCATAATAATCTTCCACTAATTCAACTGGACGATTCAAAGAAGACTAATGCTGTTATTCTTTGAAATTATTAAACAGAATCAATTGAGAACATTACTTTAGGTAACAGGTCCTTAATCTAGAAGCTACAGTTGGAAATTCACTCTGAAATCCCATAAAATATGACAATAATAATTTGTAATAATTGCCCATATCTGTGGCCAGACAGAAGCGCATAGGTTGTACAGGCGTGCCAACTTTTCTTGGAGCTTGATCAATAAGTGGAAGCATTGAATGGCGCGCAAGTGATGTAACGATTTCTGACGCCATTGCTTTACTAGCTTTATTATTAAATTGAATTTTCAAAGAGGTTGTTAACTGAGAATTCTTTGAAACTACGATGAATGAAAATTCTAATATGAAACATACAATTTAACGCTCATATTTACGTATGAGAAAAATAACGCAACATACTTAATAACTATAAAGAAAACATGATAGAACTCAGATCGAGAAATGTGTTCATTGTGTAGATACTTATTCTTAAATCGTATAAATGCAAAATTTATGCCGGAGAGTGTTATGAAGGAGACAAACACTTTAGATACTCCTTTATTGCATAAGAAACGAAAAATTTCACATTTGATCTGTGTCGTGTAGCGTTTTAAGTTTTTGCGACACCGGGTAGGTACATTAATGTGACACGGAACACCTCCCTAAAACACGCACAATTCAACCGAAGCACCTGAGATTACGCAGTTTATCCTAGGGCACGGTTACTTGCGAACTTTGATAATTTCTGTGACGGTTCGAACCGCTGGTGGTGCGCGTCCGTTAATTCTGCCGGCACCGGCGGCCGGGCGGCCGAATTTGCATTTTGCACGCGTGATAAGTGGGCCGGATTACACGGGATTCCAACAACAGCCTCTGTTTGTTCTGAAATAAAGGGATGTTAAACTTTTTTCATGATAATTCGGGTCACCCTCGTAAGGAATCCGCGCGAATCCGCGTAATCGGCCAGCGGTCCCGATTTTCCGAGCGCTTACGCTTACACTATCAATGAATAACTCAAATCGAGCTTTTTCAGTGATAATTGAAGTCAAAACATTATTACAAAATGTTCGCGATTTAGAAAATTTGTCACAGAATGAAAGTATTTAAGGTATTTTTTATAAAATTACCTTTTACGACCACGCTCTCATTTTTTGAAAATTTTTTTTTTGCAGTTAAACAAATTATACAAATATACGAATAAAGTCACAAACATAAGCAACTTCTTACTGGAATATTACTAGCTTTTCACATCACTAGCTTTTTCTAGTAGTTTTTAGTTACAAACAATTAAAACTGCCAACTTTTAATAAGTTTGGTTAATATCCATCTTTAGTCAAAGCGCTATCTTTCTTTATCCTATTTGTAATTGAAATAAGCTTTCATTTTTGTAATCATCTTTTCCCAATAAATTTACAGATATTTAAAAAATCCTTGTGTGGTTTTATGAAACCACGATGCAATAGAAACTTTTTTTGGATCGGAAAAAATATTCGATTTAGGGTTTAAATCGCGTTTTTAATCTCCACTTAAATCTTTTCCTTCGCAAAAGAAAATCAAACAAAAAAACAGTGCTTTACACCAGAATCGAATCTGTCACACTGACTTAAAGTCGATGATCTAACGCATAGACCAATCCCTAGTTATACATAGTACCTATATGGAATAAAAGATCTCACATTTTTGTTTAATGCGACATGCGATAGATGGAGGAAAAAATTTGAGGCCATGTTAAAAAAAGTTTCACTTTAAAAATCGCAACCTTGAAACAACAACATCTGCTGACTTTTGACCCAACCTGGGACAATCGCACTATTTACCTACAACGTTTCAAACAAATGAGAAACGTTTCCGTTCCCATACATTTGACAGCTGTCAGATGTCAAACTATATGGGTACAGTAGGTAATGATGATTTGGATTTTGTAAAAACCTTCGTAAATAGTGGCGATTAACCCTCTGATCATAGTATTGACTCCGTTATCGGCTCGGGCCTGACCAGCTACGTTCAGGCGTAGTTGTGATTAATGCAGCCCACAACAGCGGCGCGGCTGACTTCCAAAATTTCCCCACTAAATCTCTCTCGTTTCGCTTCTTTTGCTCGGGAGACTTGGCAGCCTTATTTTATCTCAGTAATGCAAGCAATGCGCTGCGAGTAAATAGCTAGCCTTAGTTCTTGGACGAGAAATATGTACATTATGTACTCTACGAAGACCCATAGGTACCTATACCTACATATGGATATTTTATGTAGAATAAAGTAGGTAAATATACCTATGTATTTTTATATCTATGTAGGTGTATTTAAGGTTTTTGTATATTTATCTATATAACCTTTTTAAAACTCAATAAATATGTATTATAATTACACTTGGATTTTTTATTTCAGTATCTTTTTAAAGTATACATGACGCATCATCCATCACCTATGCAATGACATGACAGGCTATAGCTAAAAGAAATGTCCATGAGAGATAAATCCAAAAACAGTAGTAGGTACCTACCCATGGACCTACAAAAAATTCAGGTCCGTGGTAGTACCTATGACATTGGTTTAGGTATTGGCATTTCGTAGCTATTTTTTAATATTATTTTTTAAAATATAACTATGATATAATTTGTAAAAGATAATAAGCATCTGATAAAAATAAAATATTAAAATTTTTAAGCGATTACAAAGGTATAGGGTAGATGCGCCTGTTTCCCGACCACTGCCTATTTTCGACCATTTAACGGTCCTCCCTTGTTAAATGATCGAAAATAGTAATATTGGTATACTTGCATCACCAAAACATAAACAAGTAGCAACCTGAATACATTGTTCCCCCCCACACACACAAACTAGAAGAATTGAACGAAAGCTGCGAAAACTAACCAATTATTTGTCTGAGGTTAGCAGCGGAGAGCGTCACATGCGTTGAATATTAAGAAAAAAATAGTAAGGCCACTACTTGTACGGAAAGTTTTTAATTAATCTTAAGTAAAATTGGATTATTTATTGTTTGTGCAGCTAGTTTATGACCTTTATTGTGTGGATTAATTAGATTTTAACGTAAATTTCATGACCAAATTCATAAAATGAGGTGGTCAAGAAAGGGTACACGCTTTACTCAAAAAATTCAGTTTTCGACCGGGTGGTCGAAAAATAGGTAAGGCACCTACAAATAAGATTTCTATGTTGTTTTAAAATGTATGGAAAGATATTAAATCTAATTTGATAATGTGAGCTTTATTTACATATATTATCTAATGGCCAATTTTCGTCCATTATTTTACTTTGTTAATATAAACTAAATATGACAAACAATGTTGTTGGTCGAAAATTAGAAATATGGTATAATCATCCCAGTTTCCGACTGCCTTTTTTCGTTTAGCTAAAATCAAAAGAATTGAATTAATTATTCAAAACTATTTGAATGAATTCTAATTAACTCCCACTTCTTAATCAAAATAAATTTTAGGTTGTGTTTACTTTTTAAATAAATACTTCGAAAATTCGAAAAGTCATGTTGGTCGAAAATTGGGTACCTACTTATAGTGTAAAATTATTCCAATTATCGACCGTTTTTTGGTTAGTTAAAGTTTAAAGTTAATTAAAGCTATTTCATAAATATTATTATACATTCTAATTAGAAATTCATAGTAAAAATATTAAAATATAATTAGTAATATTCAAGCAAGCTGGGGATGAAATGACCCGGCCGGCCGACAACCGGTTGGGAGACATTACTTTTCTACCCCTGGCCTGCCCATCTGGGGCATTATTGCACTTGGCGACCCCTCCGTAGAGTAAGACCCTGCGCTTGGGTCAGTGATGCTGGCTCACCGTCGTGCCAGTCTGCAGTGGGCGCACTCGGGGAATGGCTAACGCCGATCCTGATTGTGCCTCTATGGAGTTAAAAGTTGCTGGAGGGTGGTTTAGTCAGGTATGGGGTTAATACCCGAGTCCAATGGCATATCCTTGGGGCGGCCTTGTCAGCTTTTCAGTGCCTTGTCGAATCGTAAAGCGATTACCCCTCCTTAAAAAAAAGGTTAGATATTGTGACCACATGAATCTGAATTAAAACTGCATGTTTTCATACTCCGGATTTGATTAGGAATAAATAGACGTCCGATTAGGACCCGTTGACGAAGTTGACCAAAGCAAACGGAGAAATCGTCGCTTCGAAATCGGAGATTTTTTCCGAAGTTAGCACTAGCACCTTCTACAGTCAGCTATACGCGTCGCACTCACCCCGTCCCGCGCCGGATGAGAAGGATCCAAGAGCCACCTTAACCCGCCATGCAACGAAGGATCTCCCAGACATCAGCCTAGACGAAATCGAGAAGGCTCTTGGGCAACTTAAAAATGGAAAAGCCCCGGGGGAGGATGGAGTCACAACAGAGCTTCTGAAAGCTGCTGGCAAGCCGATAATGAAGGAGCACCAGCGTATATTTAATTCTATTCTTTTCTCCGGGAGAACTCCTAAGGCATGGCACATGGATTTTAGGCGTATTGTTCTTCAAGAAGGGCGACAAGACTTTGTTGAAGAACTATCGACTAATTTTACTCATGAGCCATGTCTATAAGTTGTTTTCAAGAGTCGTCTCGAACCGTCTTACACGAAGACTTGACGAAGCAACCTCCGGAGCAGGCCGGGTTCCGACGGAGTTAAATCACCATAGACCACATTCACACAGTAAGGCAGGTTATACAGAAGACCAATGAGTATAACCAACCCCTGTGCATGGCATTTGTGGGCTATGAGAAAGCTTTTGACTCCGTCGAGACCTGGTCTGTTCTAGAGTCTTTGCAGAGGTGCCAAGTTGATTGGCGATATATGTTCGTCGTTGTCCAGAATGGTCAAACTGAGCCTATTCTTCTGTGACGTGGTGTGAGGCCGGGGGATGTAATATCACCGAAACTCTTTTCTCCGCTGCGCTGCAGGATGTATTCGGAACGCTCAACTGGACAGGACGTGGCATTAATATAAACGGCGAGTGCATCTCACACTTACGATTCGCGGACGATATCGTCATTATGGCTGAAACTCTGCAAGACTTACAAGAGATGGTGAAAAGCCTGGTTGAGTCTTCCGAACGCATCGGTCTCTGGATAAACTTGGATAAAACCAAGGTCATGTTCAACGAGCTCGTTGATCTGGGGCAGGTTGTAGTAAATGGAGTATCTCTCGAAGTTGTACAGGAATATGTGTACCTAGGGCAAACTCTTCAACTAGGCAGAAACAACTTCGAGAGGGAAGCCAACAGAAGAATTCGGCTGGGCTGGGCAGCATTTCGTAAGCTTCGACATGTCTTCTCGTCACCCATTTCTCAGTGTCTTAAGTCGAAAGTCTTCGACCAGTGCGTCCTCCCAGTCATGACATACAGTGCCGAGACGTGGATACTCACGGCTCGACTAGTCCACCAATTTAAAGTCACTAAGCGTGCTATGGAAAGGGCTATACTCGGAGTATCTCTGAAAGACCGTATCAGAAATGATGTGATCCGTCAGAGAACCAAAGTCACCGACATAGCCCACCGAATTAGTAAACTGAAATGGCAGTGGGCTGGCCTAATGAGCCGCAGAACTGACGGCCGTTGGAGTCGTAAGGTGCTTGAGTGGAGACCGCGACTCGGTAAACGTAGTGTGGGACGCCCTGCGACAAGATGGGATGACGATATATTTAGGCTGGCTGGAGTGGGCTGGATGAGAGTAGCCGAAGATCGGGAGCGGTGGCGTGCATTAGGGGAGACATATGTCCAGCAGTAGACGAGTGTAGGTCGATGATGATGATTAGGACCCGGGTTCAAATAGACACAGCCTTAATAAATATTAAAAGCTGATTATTTTAGTATTTTTATTTTAAAAAATATATATTCTATCATACTTTTATTCATAAAAATCTTTCTTAATTAATTGGTCGAAAACTGGTCAACAGATGGACGAAAACTAGAATTTTTGGTCGAAAACTGGTAAAATCGGCAATTTGACGCTTGGATTTAATAATAAAAAAAACTGTTAATTTGACTATTATAAAATATATAATTATTAAAAATAGACTATATGAGGAGTAACCACAATTTATTTTGATACAAAACATATGTCAGAACACACATATTTTTATTCCCAAAGTTGGCAACTCCACTAATTGGTCGAAAACAGGCTAATCTACCCTACTTAATTGTTTTATTGCCAAATAATTTCTTTAGAATTATGTTAATTGTACCAAGGTATTGTTTTTTTATATTTCATCACGTCAACAAAAATATAAAAGTATAATAATTAGGTAAGTACTCACCCAATTAACACTTTTTTATTGGAAAATCAACTTTGCGTACAATCAATAAAACCATAACTAACTGCCCTTATGTTTAATGTAAATGTTTTATTTTTTATTCATAAATATAATTTAAAGCAATAGAAATGTCATTTCGTATAAAAATATAAAATTATAATACGCATGCGTCGGCCGTCGGCAAAATATCCGCGCTTTGGCTCACACAGCGGACACCTTTATGTTATGTTGTTTGGTCAAATAATTTGACTAATAATATATTTGAAGTAATGGAAATTGCACCTACTTTGCACCTTATTTATGTAGGAAATGACTTGAGTTTTCTTTTGATTACACATAACTTAAACATAAACGTCAACACATCAAATAATAAATTTAACGGAGTTTCATTCAAAAATATTATGGAAAAAAATTATTTTTAAATATATTTGTAGATGGACTAAAGCTTTTTTCATTTCTTATCTAAAATTTCTTTAGGTAGGTATGCCTAGCGATTAATAAAGCGATCACTTACCGCTGCATAATAATATTGTAAACACATTATTTCGGTGCCTTACCTTTCACAAATACATTTATGCTTATTTTGCTGAGTATTTGCATACGTACCGTCTAATAAGATTTGTTTCAATTAAGATTTTGTTCAAAACTTAATGAAACAACAATGAATGCACTGCGTGAACATAGCTGTGGATGGTTTCCGTGGCGTCTGCTATAAACAAACCTTGTTTTTCCACTAATTTCGATACATAACAGCCGGAAACTTTTGAAAAAAGCAAAAATCAATACATAACACACTGATTTCTCTTAAAATTTTGACGGAAAAACTATTTAAAACCATGAAAACATTAAAAACAATACGGAAAACACAAAGACGCGTCTTTACGCTTGGAACCTGAAGAGGGCGCTCTTGCTACGTCATTCAACATGGCGATGTGTCGCATCGTTTTCATTGGCTGGCGGGTTGAGCGTAGTGAAGTTGCGGCGTGTGTGGGAGAGGGATAGATTTATGTGTTGTTTTGGGTGTTGATGAAAGACGGCGGATGCGCGGGGCGACGCGCATTTGTATGCCGGCAGCGTTTTGACCGGTTTCGTCAGAGGCGTTTACGGAGCGTGCGTATGTGCGCCGCGGCTATGTGCCGGGGGCAGGTAGACTACCTATTTATAATGATGGATGCTGTACTCCGCGCGCGATAAATTAAAAAATGAAATTTTAATTTGTGTTATCGTTTTATTGTTACAGGTAAGGAGCGCACTCGTGGAATGAGCATGGTACGATGAAAGTATAATTTGTTAAAGAAACATAAGCAAACAGAGTGCTTTGAATTTGGGTATTAAATAAATATATTTTTTGTTGAATGACTAATGGTACTTACGTAAAATTATGGATACGACACCACCATATAATGGAATTAGAGACGTATAGGTAGGTATACTTAACCTTTAAGTATGGACGTCATTTTTTCATAACACTATCTTGGACGTGTAGTCTCACATGCTCCTATATTAACTAGTGTTTTTTTTAACAAAATTATTTTAAATAGCTTGAATACATTTAACTTACAAGTATGGTTTAGTTATAGTAAAAATACGTGAATATATAAGCCACTTTTTTATAATTATTCTAGAAACATTCAAAATTAAAATATAATGGCACATTTTGGGTAATTTTAAAGTACAACTACGTTTTCAGTCGTAAAATCTCAACTAGAAATTATAAAAAATAAATATTTACCATACTCCCTTTTATTTTTTTACTATTCCAACATAAATAAGTTAATGTTTACAAGAAAATCTAAAAAGAGAACAAAGTTGGTTACAAATATTTTTATAACACAACTATTATGGACGTGTAGCTTGACAGGCTCCAAAAGATTTTTAGATAAGTATTAGGTACCAGGTATTTTTCATTGAATGATGTAATTTCCTCCTTCGCTGATCGTTTTGATACTAAAACTGAAGCTACTGAGCTACTCAAGTGTGGGGAGCGGGGGGAAGTACACAAAACTTAGAAACTACCATTCACCCGGAGCCTGTGAGGCTACACGTCCATACTTAAAGGTTAAAGATGATATGGGGAGTCAAGGTCAATGACCAACTTTAAAAAAAAGTAAAAAGAACTGAGTATCAATGTACATTATACCTAGGTATAGATTAACAATAGAGGTTAAGAGATTTCATTAAATAACTACGCTAATTTTTATGAAAGATATTTCAGCTCTACATTTGCCATCAGATTCTGACTACACCTATAGTAGCTATGTTACCAGAAAAGTGTTGATTCATAGGTGCAGTAGGTAGCTGTAGCTACCGATTATCTTGTAAAGGTGCTCATGAACAGCATCACGATCAAATAATTAAAGAGTATTTGAATAATAAGCTTCGTAGTAGAAAAATAATAAGTTTCGTAGATTCTTATTCAAAATAGGTTGCCACACCCAGACGTACGAAGGCGGAAGCCAGAATGTGTGATGAGAGGAAATACGCGAATATGGCAGAGGCCCAATAGGCTCAAGATAAATTTATTTTGTCGTGTAACTAGCAATAAATATGCTAATTCAACACTATAACGTCCGTATGTCGCCTAGTAGCTTTACCATCGAAAGAGTGAAAAAGATATCACAAAATTGCACTGCGCATTGCTCCTTTCAGTCGTATACAACGTTATGTTTACATCAAGCAAAATTTCACCCTGTCTCATTCAGAAGACGGTTGCCTCTTTTTTACTCCAAACATAAGAGTTACGTCGTTCTGCAGTTGGACTGTAGTTTTATCGACCTACGGCAACTACTAACCTAATAAATTTTGGTGTTTCGCTCAGTGAATTCGTCCGCTGAGCGAATGCATCGTCCCAGATATGAATGTGCCGGATTTGACTGAATTGGTTTATTGTATAGACATTTTGAGTTAGAGCAGAAATGTGTCCATTCTGTCCAGGAATCGTGATTTGTTCACTCGGAACAGCTTCATGAAGCCGTCTAGTCAGCACTGATATTAGGTATATTTATGCCTTTAGGTTTTAGGGTTAAAAGTTTTACTGCATAACGTAATGGGTGTGGTTACCAATACTAAACAGGTATTTAATAATAAACGTTATAAAATAATGTTTTATAATAAATAACAAACAAATGAAGATTACGGCTTAATTAGTGTAACTAAAACAATACAACAATATTTAATTGATGGGCGAACCTTAATTAACTTGTAGCTCGGCGGCATCCCAAAGCCTCACGGGTAAAAGAAGCCATCTGCATTTCGGTATTCAAATCGTTCCCCAAACGTGTTTCCATTCTAATCGTGGAGCCATTAACAAAATCGTTGCGTCACACTCACTCCTGCGCAGGCCTAACCGGAGTGAACGGCACGAACCCTTTGATACGTCCCGGAGCGTCGAAAGGGCTGTATAATAAACGAACGCATATGGACCCAAATAAAACCGAACAAAAAAATCACATCACAAAAGTTTGCCTAAACTAACCTCGTTAAGAGATTTCTGGATAAAAGAATACCGTTTTTCAGTATCGTCACGATTGTCAAGTCGATCGGATAGCTTGATCGCGAGCGTATACCGTACTGAGCTTTAAAAACTAAGTAATGCACGTCGGTCCCCGGTGACGCAATGCCCCGCAACAAAATGAGGAGAAAGTTTGTTTGTGTAAAAAATGAAGAATGGAATCTTCTTATGCTATTGTTCACGAGAAAGTCGCGATCGGTGAAGTAAAAAACTTCAACGTACCTGCAAAGGAACCGGACGATAAATTTTTTAGTTTCCGAATAGCTTTGTCGTAGATTGCTTGTGCGTGGAAAAAATGTGATAAGTACTAAATATCTATAAATCAAAGTGAGCGATGTAGCGTTAGTGCAAAATTGTGCAGTGCAATGTGACTATAGAATTTGGTAAGTTAAGTTGTGACGATATTGATCTATCGCAATGTTGACGCAATAGGAGACTATGTACACTAAAGTTGATTGTCTAATAATAAACAAACAAGAATAGGCAGGATACGAACATGGCGTAAGCGAATTTTTTCCCGCAAAATTAATTGGTGACCCTGTGCTTGAAAATTTAATTTACGGTCCGTGTACCAGCAACGTATATACTGTCGGTGCAAATTAACACAGTTTTTGAAATTTTTAGACGGTCACGTTACGCAGCTTAGCTGAGGTCGTGTTAATGCCGCATTTTGTATTAGACCAATAGTCAACGGCCGAAGCAATTATATATAAAATTGCGTGAGTCAACCATATAATTAAATACTTTATTCTGTATACTTCAAAGAACAAAGGGTAAGAGCTATTTTAAGCTATAAATTAACACAAAGGTACTGAAATAGCTAAAGAAGGCGTAGTTTTTTGTGATAGGTAAGTTGGTAGTAATTAACCTTTTTACGATCACATATAATTCTAATGTTGTGTCCGAGTCCTAACCTAGCAGTACTAGACTTAGCAATGGTCCTCGAAACCAGAGGGAGCATGTTGTGTGTCTTTACGCACATGCAGACAAAGGAGGCGACGCTTAATTAAACTAGCGAAGCGAGGCAAGCGAAACGTAAGCATTTAATTTATATCCCTGCAGTAACTCCGCGGACTCTTCTTATCTGGTGTAAGGTAAGAGCTTACGCAATAAAACCTCTGATGCTACAAAATATATAGGTACTGTTTGTGGAGTAGTCTTCTTGTGGGGGTCATCTCAAAGAATGCAACAGTAAAAGTTAAATATCATTGTTTTATAAAGCCAATTCTAATATTTACTGAATATCTATCTTATTACAAATTAAACTTATCAAGTACAAGTGACTGTGACAAGCTATTTGAATGTAGTTAATTGTGGATAATACCGTTTTACAAAACTTCTCATATTGCAAAAGTATTTTAAATGCCTCAGTGATATGGCAAATATAGCCGATAGTTCAGTTCGGCTCGGTGATAAAGGCAAATAATAATATTTGTGGTAAAACGTTTGCAGTGTTTTGGAAATTGACTCTTTCAGTTATCTTTGGTTTTTCTTTTGCCTACTCGTATAATATGTTTCAATCAACTTCTGCACAAATTTATTGATTTTCGCACCCGCTTCGGCTTATTACTTACGCGCTGTCTCTATGTGTATTCAGTTGTGGAAAAATGTGCCTTATATTAACGCCAGTCTAGTATATACCATTTTAATTACAAGTTACGGTGACCATTGTGTCGGTAACAATTAATATGCGCCGTTTAATTGATTGCACAAAACGATAGGTGCCGCCGACGTTTTACTTCGTTAGCTCTATCTTTGTTTGTTTCTTTGCTTGGGGAAGTCCTTTAATCGATTTGTATACGTTTATTGAAATCTTGTGTTTGTTAATTGAACCTATCCTTATTTGCATTGGCTTCAATTATTACTTTTTAAATAAATAAAATGTCTTGCGTTCGCCACAAATAAATCATGAAAGAGGGAACTTTTTCTAAATGTGATACATTTAGTGCTAATTTGTTTAAGTTTCTATTATACCGACATCGTTTGCATACACATCACATTTGGACAATATAGTTTGGAATTCAGACATGGCCACGACTATTGTTTGTGCCCTTAGGAGCCGTAAGAGGACCACAGGACTTACATCTTCGTAGTCTTGATTTCCCAAGCTGAATTTCGAGGCACGCAGCAACTAGCCACAGTGAAATTGCTATAATAATATTAATGTCAGTAAGGGTCCTCGTTATAGCCAGCAACGGCATAGTGCATGTATCGGCTACTAGAGGGGTGTGAGTTGAATTTACCTCGAAACTATTGAACAATTCCCATAGAATGAAGGAGCGTCGCAATATAATAGGTTATTCGATTATGTTATTAACTGTTTGGCTTCAATGATATTGCTGTGCATCGTAAAATCATCTCTGTTTACGAATTTTATAGTTTTCAAATAAATCGTAATTTTAATGTTACTACAAATTATGATCTTACCTATTATATAAAACTACATTAATATCAGTAGGTTTTGAAATCATACAATTTTCAAATTGAAATACTCGTATATTCAAAATATTTCTCAATTTCTATTTTTTGTATTTGTTTTAAATGTTGTTTTTCTTATTTATTTAAATATTTACATACCACAACATCATTATATGGGAGTCTGACTTAAAATTCATTCAATACCTCCAAGCCATACATTATATCCACAATAATACAGTAACACCCAACTCTATTTACACGGGTCCAACAAAACTGGATGGTCTCTGAATTCCTGTAGATCTTCCCACCTATTCTGGCCTTCCTTAATTAAGTCCATTCTGGGCAGAGACAACAATGGCCGAAGAACGATGCGCGCCACGATATTCAAATATGTCTAAGGCCATTATATTGGCCAGGGTTTATTGGGTATTTTCTGTTACGCACTTCGAACGAGTTTATAATTACAATTAAATTGTATTAGTAAATTTCGTTGTAATACAAAAAAAGTCGAGAATATAGGTCAGATTTCTAGGTTAGTTTGCGAGGGGTTATTATTTTTTATATTGTTTATTTTTCTTAACAAAATTGTAGTTAGTATTTCGAGTAAATACCTAACAACTAATTAAACTGCATGCAATTAAACTTGAGGGTTAGTGGTTCGAGTCAGTAGCAGTGGACACTTTTTAAATAATAAAAATGTCTCAAAATATTTATTTTCTTTTTATTAGATTCAGGTTACTCTAGTGTTACCTTTAGCCAATAAATAAAAAAACAATATTACGCCTTGTAACTTTTAAATATTTTCCCTTTTTATTTTTACACTATGTAAGATCTGAACAAATCAGTCATCATCTTTCTATTTCAGCCTGCAGCATTGCGGCCAATAAACAATGTTTGAAAATAGAAAGAGTTTAAAAAAGTTCCTCCTACAACATAAATTCCGTAGACAAGAACAGTTTTTCCGTCGACACTCCAGGCAACTCCCTGTTGGGACATCGATCGTACTTGGCTGTATCACCGGCAGCCAGCGACACGCGTTTTTGATGTTTCTCCATTCAAAGATTTTAAATTATTGTTTCTGTTTATAGATTTGGGAGCGACGTATTTGAAGATAGGTTATTTTAAAATACTTGAAATATATTTGACAACTTATAAGCGGTAATAGGATTACTTTATTTTATGCTCATGATAACACAGATAAAAATGATAAACATTTAAAATAAAAAAAATGTTTCTAACAAATAAAATGTTTTTAGCAAATTCTTTAGATTGAAAGAATAATTTACACCTGCCTTCATTGATTTCTAAAAAGATTAGTGTTTTCAGTACTTAACTCCAGTATAAGTGTTTGCCAAACTGATTACAGGAGAATTAGGTGCCAAATATACCACAGAAATAAATTTTACAGTCGTAAGTACAGTTTACAAAAGGAACTTTCTTAAATTACTTATCTAGACAGATTTAGTAGACAAGGTTTAAATTCACATATCAATAATTAGCACGTACAAGTTATATTACAAAGTATTAATAAATAATCACAACCATAGTAAAAAAACTGGCCAAGTGCGAATCGGACTCGCGCACCGAGGGTTCCGTATACCTGTAAGTAAAAAAGTAAAATTTACGGTTTTCGCAATTTTTCCTTTAACTGTGCTATAAGACGTTACTTCGTACTAAATTTAAAGATTCTGAGTTCACGGGAAGCAGGGTACTTCCCTTAAATTCGGTACTTTGGTTAATATTTAGGTTTTGATCCCCTTAATTGCGAGTGTCGAAAATTTGGGGAAATTTGCGGCATAAACGGCTGTATCTTTTGATTGCGTTGGCTTAGAAGTTAGATTTTTTCACAGCTCCAAGGGACTGTAGACCTGAGTATTTGATATAAATTTCAGCTTGATACCTCCACGCGTTCCTGAGAAAAAGGGTCTAGACAGACAGACAGATGGATGGACGGACGGACAACAAAGTGATCCTATAAGGGTTCCATTTTTTCTTTCGAGGTACGGAACCCTAAATACGTACCAATGTTTTATACAACTAAGTTTTGGCAGACAAGCAGGCTGCCCCCCTGGTGGTAAGTGGCTACAGTCACTTATAGTAGGTTAGGTACGTTATGTGGTTATTGTAAGACTTGCAAATCTACAACCCCTCAAGGACCTCAGTATACTGGTACGTTGCCAACTTGTGACCTAAGAAGTCAAGTCACAGTACTCAGTAATTTCACTGCCTAGCACCCTTTCAAACCGGAAAACAGCATGCAAGCATCGCTGTTTGGCGGCAGAAATAGACAAGATAGAGGTACACATAAAAATGAAGCTGGTACGGTTCGAGTCTCCCTCTGGTGGTATATGTATGTATGTACTCGTAGTTAAAACTTTTCATTATAAGAGGTTACTTCTAATTTCTATTACATGCTCTCAGTCCACCATCAACATAATAAACAAGTGCCAACGTACCTACCTACATGGCAGCAATAAGAGTTAGCAAAACGATACAGCTCAGAGCATGTTCCAATTACCGTCTGAAAAGCACGAAATATCAAACCACCCGGGCGGGTTCGTGTTTTCCAGAATAACTGTACCTACTCAGCCGCGTGACTCGATAAAGCAGTTTGCTGCTGATACGATCTGTCGTGGAACCTTAAAGGCCGCTGATGTTACATAATTGAACTCATAACGTAAATAATTGCCTTTCGATAACGAAACATTTAAAAACGCCATTCATCATCGATGTTAAATGTAAATTTTGGCTTATTAACAAAGCGTTGCGTGAAAATAACGACAACAATGTCGCAAGTAATAAATAAGACTACAGCACTGGCGTAGAACATGTTGAATATAAAATGTTCATTGACGTTACGAATTAAATTTAAAGCATTGTACTTACCACCGCATGTGACTTAACAAAGGGCAGATGCTATCCGTTTTTGAAATTAAAAAGTATGAAGAGAATGGCAACATTGTTCTTGATTAATACTTTAAAGGAAACTTGATGCGCCATGTGTACTAGGTAGCTAGCCAACCTTCACTAAGAATCTATATGTTTACATACATGTAGTTATAAAATAATATATCCAGAGCTTTTGAACGACTGACTCTTTATCGTTGAGTGTAATTATCAAAACTAGACACAAACCAAAATGGTTCTTTCGTAAATCAAGACCACTTATAGGAATTTTATCTCTAAGGGGTTGGAATAGGTAAAAACCTTAAATGTCCGGTATGTTTAATAATATGTAACAATTTTAACATTTTTTTTACTTTTGTATTGAGGGGTTGCTTTTAAAATTGGACTGGACGCAAAATGTCCTAAAAGCAATAAAAGTCCTAAACGCAAAAGACATATACTCAAAATGACTCTATCGCAAAATGACCTAAACGTGAATTGACTTAAACATTGTCCCCGAAAGCAAACTTTATTCAAAGTTATATGGTTTTGGATCATTTGAAGTTCGATTATTGACATCCGAATATTACAAATTTCGATACGTTGTTCACGTCAAAGAAGGTGACGAAGAAACAAGAGAAATAGAAAATAATAGAAACAGTAGACATTTTGTATTAAAATGTAATTCCGAATATCAAATTCCATTTTAAATGGGAAACAAATACACAAGGATCCCTCGCTTCATGGGCAACCCCAAAGTCAAACGTGCTTCTATAGAAACTGAACTCTATTTCTGTGGATTTAAGAGTATGGGTATTTTTTGCCGTGTGTCAGGTGACGATCTGATCGGCCGTAGGAATACTCCAGTTTTACATATGGCCGAGGTAAAAGTAAGGAACTCTCAGGACCTGCCGTATAAATTGCCCCGCTCGTGATGCAGTGGCTCGTTGAATATGTATAGGTGTGCTCCCTTCCGTACTTCTCATTTTACTAATAGATTTCTCTTTGATTAAATTTGTATACGTTTTATTCATACGACCGCGGCCACTATTGTTAGCCGGCGCTCACTTAAATCACCCGGTACGGCCTCGCGGATATTTGTTTTGTGGACTTCGTTACCATGTTTGACTTTCCGTACTGTTTGAATAAAACTGTTAAATGTATTTCTATATTCTTCTGTAACCTTTACTGTCGATGCTGTGTGGTCAAACCAATATAGTTTTGTTCTGTTATAGTGTTCTCAATTTAAAGTCTGTTGATGAATGTCCGAATGTCCAAATGATATATAAACCGGTAACCCTTTGGCATTTGGCGTCCGCTGACTGAACGTACGTTGGGGAATCAGATATTTATAATGGCTTTATTAAGACAGGCTATCGGTCGTGCTCACGCCCGCTTATTATTATAATTGAGACGATTGCCTAAAGCTTCTCTGCTTGAATGAAGTCATCGTAATTCTTGTATGTCAAGTTTTTTAAAATATTGTAGCCTCTAAAACATAATTTAATTTACAAATAAAACATTTAAATGTCTCAATTTAAATTGCATAAATAAGAAGCATTGAGGCGGGCGTATAATTTAATTCGTAAGTACGATCTAGCACGATAAGTATACTGTCTTGATTAATTTCCAGAAAACAAACCTATAGCGTACATGTTAATGGTAGCGTTTTGGAGTTAACTGTTTGTTAAATACTTTATAGCGACGTTTGAATGAAACCAGAGCTAGGTATGTTCGTTATGCAAAAATGCAAGCAAAGATTCCGTGACGCCAAGCCATGGCGGTGCCCCGTCCGTGTTTGTTCTTTTTGCAAGTCCACTCCACACGTGAACCCGGTACTTGGAAACAATGTTATGAGTTAGTAGCAAAGAAAAAATCAACTCCCCATTTGAATAATTGAAAAGCATACCCAATTTGCCTATCAACAAAATGTTCAACCAACAGGACGAGAAAAGTTCAGACTGTATAATTACAGCCGGTCCTAATTACGCAACAGTATTTTAAGCTGCGGAGGAAGTTCATAAAGAGTGGTAATCTCACAAATTGTGATATTTATAGTCGCCCCACCTCATTGGGGACATTAAAAGTTTGGAAGTCATAACGGGGCAAGTCTTACCTTTAGTTGTCCATTCAGAGTGCGTATACTGTTGGAGTTGAAATTTGTAGACGGCACTGAAAAAGTGTCAATTCATCATAGAAAATCCCCGGGCTCGAGCCGAAGTCCCCCGCATAAATCTTACTTCCATACTTTCGCGTGGGGAAAACGACTGCTTTATGTGATCCTTAAGGCTGTATGGATTTGGGAAAATATTTCCTTTTCGTGCTGGCCTCCGACAAATGAAGGAACATTGGGCACATTAGAATGTGTGAAGGAGCCCATACGCGTTTTTATTGTTACGCGAAGCAATTCAGTTAAAAGCGTGTGCGTAACTTCAGCACATACCAAGTGACTATTTACTAATATTTATTAGACCAAAATGGGTTTCGGGTTCGAAAAGGTATAATGTTAATGTTGTCTCATAAATCAGCTACCACTCCGGAGCATTTTAATGTCAGTATAGGTTTGAAAGTAACGATAGTAATTTGGTATATTACCTCCTCGAGCTTCGGTTATTTCTTTAATTACGTACTTTGAATATACGATTTGTGTAATGTTATAATTATAAACAAACTGATATTAAATAACCTGCAATTGTGCGGTGTCAGATATCCTATTTAGCGTCAGTAATTTGCACTTCATTAAAATCTAGTAATGTAACTGCTGGCATAATCATAAAATTAATTATTAAGAAGTTGCAATTGAAATGGGCGTAGGCACCCATTAAGATTCATACGTAAGCATATAAAGTGTGCGAGTGTGTGCGAGGGCAGCGCCCGCGCACGCTGGGCGCGCCTCATTAGACCTGCGCGCCCTTCCCTCTGTGCCCGCGCACCCGTTTGTCCAGACACGACGACATTTCCATTGCTAGCGCGGAAAATAGACATTTTAGGAGCGCGGCCACATACATAGAGATTCCTTAGAGATAATGTTTATTGTGTGCTAATACGGCCCTGCTAGTTACGATTGCAACTGATTTAGGCGACCCATTAGCGCACACGTGGGAATAAAAACAACATAGGCAGTAAGTACATTTTTTATGAATAGCACAGAAACTCAATTGAACTCGGTTTTCAAAACAAGTAAGTAAAGTATTAGGTTTACTACCCCTACTAATTTCAACAGTTAATTTATACCTAGTCTGACAAATAAATATTATACTAACTAATGTAAATTTTGTGATATTGTAAGTATATTTAATGTTCCTTAAATTCGAGACCCGTTTCTTTATCTACCTCAATAGTATATTTATACCTAGGTTGAATAACAAATGTTATGAATAAGGATAGTTTTGTAGTATTCTAAGTATATTTTTGACCTCTAGATACTACGCTCTTTTGTATGATGAAAGGAGAAATCCCTAAAAACATTTTTCGTAACAAGATTCACCTTCTTTTCTTGTCCTCAATATGTTTTTAGGGCAACAAAGCAGGAACACCTACGTCATTTGTCTAATTGACAACTTCAGTCGGGCATAAAATCATTTTTTAATCTGAAACGTTTTGATAATTAATAAAAAAGAAAGTCAACAATAGATTCTCAAATGAATTTCCATTGTTGGATACTTCGCGAGGGCGGTATCTTATTTTATCTCGAAGCTGAGTTCAATAAACCATGAGTCGACCACGGCGTGCCTGAATCGCGACCGGGTTGAATTTATGTGACAAAATAATGCATACAGGTGTCGCGATACTCAGCGCCCCTCAAATAGTCGCCCAATTGGAACTAAATGGGATAGCGACCCTTAAAGAACACATTGAAGCGTTAGACTCAGCTGATGCTCCGATAGCGGCAACATACTCCTCATTACGATTTATCCGCTGTAAAAGGGCAACGGTAATGATAAACCGTAAGTTGTGGTCGTAATGACTTACCTTTTCTCTCACAATCGAAATCCAATTATTTCTGAAAGTAACTAAATACCGGTCCAGAACGGGAGAGGCGCACCGTAAATCGGCACTGGATTTTTGCAGCGCGCCCGGAATATGAATTATTCTCGGTGATTGTTCTTGCGACCGCGTCATGGTTCATACATGAAGCGCGAACTACTTTTTTAAGGTCCCATCAGACTTAAAATAAAATGATATTCTTGGGATGCTCAAAATTTTCGTGTCAATTTTTTCCACGGTTGCAAATTTGAGTCGCTCCTTGGAATAGTTTCGTTTGAAGCTGCAAGTTCTCCTATGTGTACAAAAAATTGATTTCTGCCAGTTCAGCTTCTGGAAACTTTTTATCAATCGGCTTTCTCGTTGGTAATTGGGCGAGCGGGATGCGAGCACCATAATTGACGGTGCTATCATTCTGAACTTTTCGTTCGGACTTTCGAGGAAACTCTAATTAGTGCACCTTTTGTGACGTTCAATAACGCCGACTTTGTAATAACACGGCCAATTATTAGCAGGTCGTTCCTTTTAATTACCTGTCGGATAAACACTGCTTGTTTTTCGGCAAAATTATTTGACGTAGTTAAGTATATGAACAAATGTAGGTTTCTAACGTTTCGGTATATAAGACAAATTCCGATGCACATACATTTATTTATTGCACGCTATCTTTTTTATTTATAAATATTTCATTTGTAATAATATAAATTCTGCTCGCATCTGTAAATTATGAGCATCAAAGCTTTGACCTCAGACGAACATGAATTATTTGTTGGTGTATCTGAGACGAATCAGCAATAAGACTATTGTCAGAGACGTTAACGTTCATAAGAAGAAAAATTCATATTTATTTATTTACGATTAATCTCACTCAAGGTGACCGTCATACCCTTGAAAACGAATAAAAAGTATTCACTGAATACAGAAGGAGATCAGCCACAGAGAATGCCGGAGCGAAAAAGTCACTGAGCGATACTTATCAAGTGTTTGAAATGGCACAAGTGGATTCCTCTTTGGCCGGCATTACGCTTTTTCCATACGGTGGATAAGACTGACGAATTTCTCAATAAAAGAGAGATGACCGGCGTGTCGTCACGTACTAGGGTCTTAGCGGGCATTTGGAGCGGTGCAGCAAAAACTATTCAGGGCCCATTATTATGGCATTTTTGTCGTCTGACGGGGCTACGAGAGTCGCGGCCATTACGGAGTGGTGGCGGGGGCGGTATGCGTGGCCCGCACCCCCCTCTGCACACCCGCGCCATCCATCTTCGATATGCACATAAAGCGAACCGGACCGGACCCGTAACGGCAGACCCACATTCCCGCTGCTCTTAAATTTATTTATCTCTTTATTAATTCTCCACCTGAATTTTAATGTTTGCGTTAAATTCGCCTTGAGACGAGTCGAAGATGTGCTTGAGTCGATTGTTACCTCAATCGATATTCAAAAGGACGCGGTACACGTTTTCGATTACAAATTATTCACTTTATCATTTCAACAGGCTATCCGCAAGAAATTACTATTATGGTCTTGTTCTCATCCATATGAACGAAATTGCAGACATGTTGACATTCTCTGTTGATTTCGAAAACTTGTCATGTACAGAAAACGCCTTGTGTTACTTGTCCTCATGTAACATTTCTTATGAGCGTGAAACTGTAATTTCATGTTATGTAAGCAACCCCTTTAGTTTTATTTAAAATTACAATTACATTCTGGGACTAGAATTATAATTCCTTGCACACTAATTTATTACATTTAATAACATCGCCCTTCTAATGTTATTTCTAAATTCATATCACTCATCACAGTAATTTATCACTCTCACGATTTTAAATATGGTTTAAATATGAAATCGCCGTTTCGACCTAAACTGGCCACATTGTATTAAAATAATTAAATTAAATTAATTAAACCTGCGTGGTGGGATTCTCAAGCGAAACTTTTGGCACACGATAACTTTAAAAAACATTCCAATTTTGAAAAATGAACAACATACATTTAAAAAAAAAGATTGAAATAGATTAATTTTTGAATATGAGTTCCGACGTGGAACTAAAATAGCAGAAAAAGCTCGTAAAATCAATGCTGTGTTTGGAGAAAATACGGATGATAAGGCTAATGAACGCCCTGTGCATTTTTGATTTCAACGCTTTTGTTGTGAAAACTTCAATTTGAAGAATAAACCTCGAGGAAATCCTTTGCCTACTTATACTAAGATATATAAAAATTAATTTATATCCAATGCTGAAAACCGAACCGTATCGAATACAGGAATTAACCCTATGGGCTAATGTTAGCATACACACAATAGTCACCCATTTGCATCAATCGTTACAAAAAAGACTCGAAAAATATATGACATATATTATCCATATGGGACATTGTCCTATGGATTGACTAGTCTGCAGGGAGCAGCACGCGTTGATGCTTGTCTTAGCTTATTGAACTAAAACATAAAAAAGGGAATCACTACCTACAGCTTACTCAGATCCAGTCAGTTGATGTCAAATTGATGTCAAGACCGATATTCAGCACTATTGCTCTACAATAACGCGAAACCTACTCTGAGAATTTCATACTTTAATCCCTAGTAATAAATGAATTACTAGGTTTTTATAGCTTTCTAAACTGCTTTAATATGCTACAAGTTACTTCCTTTTCAAAATGACCTCCCCATATCATATTTGCTTGCTTATCTTTGATACTGTCACAAAAAATACAAACTTTATTACTAGCCTAGGAAACGATGCGTATTTTATCCTAAATATAAAGTTTAAAAATACTTTTTTTACTTTAAATATATAGCGTGATATTCTAAAAACCTTATCTCGCCTCTAAGTGGCTCTAACTCAAAACATCAGACCGCTCGGAAAAGAAACAGCCTAATAATATACCGTACTACCATAAAAGCAAACATGCTTACCCTGGGGAGTAAGGTGACTTCACAAGCTGACAGTAGTATTTACGACCCTCCAGCCTCTAAAGATAGACGCAGAGAGTTTGTCTGATTCCATTAATATTTGCGACTGTCAAGGAATACATTACATCCACCTTTCTCAGCTTTCATAATGTAATATTAGGTGAACTAGCAATTTATGGTTTGAGCATCGCATCTTCGTATAGATTACACTTATAAGTGCTAAAAGATAGCTTTGTTGATCGTGAATCTGATAACTGATTTTATTATTTTTCTCTGCTCTTATAAACTACCTAGCTAATAACGATAGATTATTATTTTATAGCGAAATAAGCAAGCAGTATGCTTTAGTTCTATCTCCTTTTTTGTGTACTGAATTGCAGCCTTTTAACACTTTAACACCTAAAGTTAACGATATGAAACCTTATACGTATATTCCAAGGTAGGTAATTGACGTATTTACCTGTCAAGTGAAATTTAATATTTTATAAGAAAACACAGAACAAATAAGCAAACTAAAACACAAAAGAGATCAGACAGTTTAAGGAAATTATCTAATGTAGGTTAATTTATAATACCCAAGACAAACGATACTTATACGAAGAGAGAATGTTAGAATATTATTCTTCCAAATTAAACTTTAAACGAACTACTTTATGAAATTTAAGTGGATGATATATACACCGTGTTAGGTCAATACCCTATCAAGTCAAAACCTACCCATGTAAAGATAGTCATATAAAAGTTATGGCATCATTAAATGTGACTACTGATCATAAGTGTACTCAGTGGTTACACCAGTGTAACAAAACAGTGTAACCATGGGTCAGTAGCGGAAAAATCTAAATTGTAAAAATATTAATTTTGTAATCCCCCATACAAAACAGTTGGGTCTGTGAAAAAAAATAGAAAATTAATACCACAATTTGGAATTTTCAATGTCGCTATAAATCTTTTATGTAACTATGTCAAGATGGGTAGGTTTCTGCTTGATTGAGTATTCACTGAACACCTTGTATATGAAAAATAAATAAACTTTAAAAAAGATAAAAGCGCACTTATCTAAGTGCAGTAAAGAACTCATTAGTAAGTTCATTGTTTTTTTTAAAATAAAATAAATATAAGGAGTTTAGTTTGTTATACCCATTTCTTACATATACACATATTACAGTTTTTAGCACATAGTAGAATTTATAAAAAACATTTTTGTGAGTACGACTCGCTGTTACATATTAGCTCAATCTATCTTTATTTACTGCCTTATAGGTTAAATATTATATAAAGTATGGTGTTCTATTCTATTCTATCTATAGGTGCCTGTAGTGTCATATGTATCTAGTTAATCTAATTTGCTTTAGAGCCTTTGTGTTAATTGATCTCGGAGTGGCATTGGTTACCGTAATTGTCAATAAATTGTTCCAGGCATTAATCTCCCCATCAAATTACCAGCACTGTTAATGGTTGGTGAAGCTAGCATCGAACCAAACTATAATCGGGATCGAGCTGTAGAATTGTGAATAACTTATTCCAATTTTTTCAAGGCTTACAGTATTTTTACCAACATACATCGCAAGTAAGAACGTGAAGCGCGCACTAATTAACGTCCAACGTGAAACTTCGTCGTGTACCTTCGCCAATCAAACATGGTCTGCGACAGCCTATATATCTTCCCCTGCCGCCTTTATTTCATCAGCTCAAGGAAGGGCGAAGCGGCTCTGATTAAGCTGGGTGCTCAGTAATTGCGTGTCTAACGTTCCCTTCACGTAATGCGACCTTTTATTAGGTGGAAATTCTGTATACGCCACTACAGTGAGCAATAGCAAAACTTATGAACTAGGCATCACTGTTTATGATAGCTCTCAAAATGCTTGATAAATAGAATCATTTCGTGGAGGTGCTCCTGTATTACACTTATTTAGGCAGTTACCTTATTAGGGGTCTGTTAACACTACTGAAAATGCTCAAATTCTTTATAATATACAATTCAGGACTACGCATCGTTTGAATCATGGAGCGTGTTTAGTTCAATGATCCTTGCAATGGTTGATGTGTTATTGTCGTGTCGTAGCACGGTCGTAAACGTCGACATTAGTGGAATAATGTTGTTTATTGCGTTTTAACACATCTTTATTTAAACATTAGTCTCGGTACGTGATTTCCGAATGGCGAATATGATTGATAACTTATTTGCCATACAAATGTATGCAGGTTTTTTGCATTATCGTAATCGTAAGCTTTAAGATGTATCTTAACGAAATTTTTAGCAATTGTTAGGATTTTCTCCTATAGCTTTTTGACTTTCATGTTAAATCTATTATAACACAATAACAATAAACAAAGAGATTTTTACAAATCCAAGACTTGTAAAGTTAACTTGTATGCACTTCTCTGCATTCTGTATTGTTCGCTAACAAGCTGTCTTACCGTCTCCAAGCTCGACTGGTATTTATAAATAGGTACATGCAGGACACTGATACTATTTGCTCGAGACATTTCTGGTATTGAGAATAAACACACGGTGCTGTGTTTGGATACATTTATTAGATTTTTTTTACCTGAAAATGTATTATTTTAAGGAAAATTTTAATAGCGTTTGTTGAATGCACTTTACAAATATAAAGTAAAGGTCTGTATTTTTAAAGTATAATCAAATGAAAAACTGGCTTTAAGGGGTTTATTAATCAGTTATATAATCATTATTCTCAAAATTAAAATTTTTCAATGGAAAACACACACACACACCGAGCTCAAAGCAAAGTATTTTGCTTTGAGCTCGGACTATCACTACAAATTGTCAACTTAAAGAAGATTTTGTCAAAAGCGACAAATAAACAAGACCTACATAAACGCACAGGATTTATATAGGACATTAGGCAACATATCGAACAATACTGAAATTCGAACTAGTTTCGAATGGCATGTAAAATTGAAATATTACTTCTTGGGGTCAAGATACATTGACAATAACTGCAACAATATAAGTCGCAGCAATAGAAAGAGTAACGGATGAACTGCTCGAGCCAACCAACCCCCCGCAAAGTCGCTCCACAATACAGTTAGCTCGCGACTGGGATGCAGGATCTAAACAAAAGGCGAACAATATAGAATTTTTTGAAAGCTGACCGTTGCACAGTTGTGCAACTTTCTCCCTGGACAAAAGGTAAGAAACGTTAAAGTGCTACGGCCGTTTGGTTCGTTTTTTACGATATCAATGCTTTGGTCATTCCCGCACTTTGTAACGGTCTAACTTTCTCTCGAGTTTTTTGAAGTTTGTTTGCATTTGAAATTTTTATGCATTATTATAAGAAAAGATTTCAATGGCTTTATGGGTTTGTGTTTTTGAATTTTATGGCGGTATCGCTTTCTTATTTTTACACGAATGTTTTATTGTTTTAAAATATTTGCCAGATGTCGATTATGTTTTTGCCTTAATTTGACTGGCTCTAAATAGTACGTTGGACTGCAATTAAACCACAACCCAAACAATACAACAATTTATGATTTTTGTGAACCATTTCAACTTTAACATAGTTCTGAAATTAAATCCTCGGTCTTATATACTAACAGGTTCTATATTTATATCTATGTAGACTTGTATGTAGACTAGACATGTTAATTTTGAAAAAAAATACGTTGCGGTAGGATTTCTGTACATTTTATATAATTTTGCATGTGTATTATGACCATGCCATATTGATACCATACGTATTGATAGCTATCAATATTTTTAAATTCCTAATTCTGAAGGACTAGGTTTTATTACGGAACGTTACTTAAGTTAGTCATGGTTTTTTTTTTCTATTTATTTGTGTAATACATTGGAGCATGTGATCAAATTATAATGGTATCTACTTTTTTACAATCTAATATCAATACTGTGCCAGAGATAGTGACAGCGCGACTGGTATACGCTATCAACCATGAATTACTGGGAGGGAGAGATAGGTTCTGTCCTAGGGTAGCGCAATGCGTGGAGTTGGAGATATGGCTAGTAAGATGTAATATATAATGCTAGAT
This sequence comes from Schoenobius gigantellus, assembly GCA_963935595.1. NCBI lineage: Eukaryota > Metazoa > Arthropoda > Insecta > Lepidoptera > Crambidae > Schoenobius > Schoenobius gigantellus. The sequence continues at coordinate 14,792,447 of OZ012551.1, read as the reverse complement.
TCAGTATTTAATGTTGTCTATAACTATCCTTATCAACACAAGTGTTAAACCTAACATTAGACACTCTTACACTACGTGTTGTGGTAAGATTCAAAATGTTTCTCGTGGCTTAAGTATCTTAACGAAATTAAATCTGCCAATTATTAGCACAAACATAGAATATACAACGTGAACCGTTACAGATATGCATCTAGATAATAGTTAGGTATTAAATTGGCCAGCAACGACGTTTACGAGCATATTGGTGGGGCACAGCGCAACATGCGAATGCTATCAGTTACCGTCGGTGGCTAATTCACTGTGACAAATTAACAACGGGTAAATTCAGAGCCTGAGGGTCATTGTTTAGCTATATGTACACCTATGGATACGTAACGTACGCGCCAATCTATAGCCGGATTAATAGCGTTCCGTGCCGGCGACAATTTACGGATATTGGGTGAAAATTTTTGTGAGCCAACATCAGTTTGGATAGTAAAATGTTTCCTTGTGAAGAAACCATGCTAAAAGTACAGTTCAAAACCAGGATCCAATACAGTATTTGAATATTCTGGAAAACTGTGTGTGAAATTAAATATTAAGTACTCTTTTTGTAGAGAATCTGGGAAATGACTCCATCGCACCTGCTCGTAAGTTCAAATACGAAGATAGCTAGTGTAGGAGGAGAATACCTACACGCTTCACTAGCCACTCTCACTTTACCGATGCACAAGGTGTTTCTTCGTGCATTTTTAAGGACCTAGGGTTGTAAGAAGGAGGTAACACATTTTTAATTGAATATCATAAAAATGAGTTGTCAAATTTCTTGGTTTACGTTGGAATAGTAACCACAGTACCTAAGTCGGAAAACATTGGTTCACCATCTTGATATTAATTTCAATTTATCTTTTCTTTGCAATATTCTATTCCTTAATCATAAGGTTTGTTACTTTCTTCGACTATATCTCATTTTTAACCGACTTTAAAAAAGGAGGAGGTTCTCAATTCGATGCGTATGCTTTTTTTGTGTGTATGTTACGCAATTACGCCGCCAATTGTGGGCTGATTTTCAAAATTATTTTTTTATTCGATAGAGTATAACTTCAATGGTGGTCCCAAGGTCACCAACATTAGGATCTGATGATGAGATCCCATAAAAATCGAGGAAAACCCTTAAATTTTTAGGTGTGTCCAACGTGTTTTGTGTGTATGTTTCGCGATTACTCCGCCAATTCAGGACCGATTTTCAAAAATCTTTTTGTATTGGATAGTATATAGTCTTGGAGGGGTCCCAAGGTTACCAAAGTTGTGATTTGATGATGGGTTCCTATGAAAATCGATTGAACTAAATTTTATACGTACGTCCAACGTGTTTCATGTTTTCTCCAAAGCTATTCACGTATTTGCGTCTGGTAGTTGTGAACCGAGCTGATGATGAATGGATCCTTAACTTTTAGGAGTTAGATGTTAGTTTTTTAAATATAATAGGCATGAATTATCAAGTGAATTGAATACCAGCTCACCTTCGGTGAGCCTCACTAAAAAAATGAAATTAAAAAAATAAAAAATAAAAACCGACTTTAAACACTGAAAAGTTTAAAATAATATAACAATAGGTAGGTACAGACAACATCACATTTCTATATTTGAGTCGGTGCCAAACGATGATCTCCTAGAAAGTCTTAAAATTTGGCGTTGAATTCAATATTGTTATATTATTTTTAACTTTTCAGTGTTTTTCATCACTTTTCAGTAATCTCACATGGAAAAAACGAATCCCACGTGAGTTGAGAAAGTGAATAATTTAGTTAGTATAAAATAAATTCAAATAAACTTGAACTCCGCCAAGATTGATTAAGGAAATCGTGACATGTCGCAGGATAAGCCAGCTCCCAAGCGAGCGGATTCAAAAGGGCATCGTATTCTAAAACACCACATTGTTAGTCTTTAAGGACTAAAAGGGAGACGGCATATAGGTCTGTGAGTGCACAAACGGAATAGAAATTGCCATCCTCAGTGGACAAAATTAAGTTCATGATATTGTAGACTGCTCTGTCTCACGTCGATATCTATTCTTAGGGCTTAATAATGATTTTCTACTTGCACGTAATTTTATTTAAGATAATTAATTTTGACTAATAACCAATGTTACAGCACAGTTATTTTATCTGTTTTGATCGGTAAATTAAAGAGGTATTCTTGTAATTTTCTGTAATGTGCTGATAGTGCTATAATCGAGCAATCGAATAAGTTTGATTTCGAGTAATTTCTATTTCGCAAAGACTGATATTTATTGAAACCCTATTGAGTTCGGTATGAATGCCACATTCCGTTTTCGTTATAGGGAGATAATTTACAACTGAAATTGAATATCTTTTGTACATCACCAATGGGATAAAAGATACTTTATAATTGTTATTTTTTATCGGTATATGCAGTAAGATGAAATTTTGATCGTTAATTATTACGCTGTACTGACTTACGCCCCCCATCGTGAGAATTCCCTCATCTGCCTTTGTTGCAACGTGAAATACGATGGTTAATGCAACTCGGCCTGGTCTTATTGAATCAACCGGCAACAAGTTTGCTGCTTGTATTGAGAAAAGAGGAGTGTTGCTTTTTTCAGATTATAAAAGCAGTTACTGATAGTTGTTCTATCCTTAAACGTAGATGGGACTCATTAGTTCATGGAAGATAATTTTCCAAAGAAATGCGAATTCACATCGAGTAGGCTCGTTAAATTCCGTTAATATCCACATTGTGCTATATTCAGAAGATATAAGTTTAATTTAATATTTTATAAATATTGCTGTTGTCTTATTAAGCATTAACTACATTGGTTTCATCAACAATAAGGTAAACATAAATTGAAATATGGAATCAAATTTAGAATTTAATATCTAGACATCCATTTAAATTGCCGTCTTCATGATTATCATTTTCAATAATGATATTTTTTGATATTGTTATTCAATTGAAATAAAAACAAAATATCTTGAAAACACCCCCAGATTATTTGACTGTGTTATTGGAAGTATAATTAATTCCATCACACTATGAAGTTGGCTAGGTTCAGCATATTCCTTTGATTATTTTATTATAATCAAATCAGACATATGATTTTTTTCTTTTTAAGTAGGTACATCAGCAATGTTACTGACCTTCATGTAAAATTGACTCCTTAATTTAATTTGACTGGTTCATAGATAACAATTATCATTTTATGTTTAACTGTTGTTGTAAAGTTAAACTAATTTACCAAATTCTTTAAGTACGGCATAGGTACTTAAGATTAATAATGACATGTGATGTATAGGAAAATAAACAGATTTTACTCTGATCAATTCCATACTGAATTCATCATAGTCAAGGTATGTAGTTGGTATACTGCGAGTACGTAGGGGCATCTAATTCGATTCGTCGTTGGAGGGCGTGCGCAGGCTATCGCTTCAATCTCCGCACGTATAAGCCTTGACGTTCAAACAGACAGCACTAACAAACGTGCTGATCCACGGGGCCATTGTTCGAGGGCTCATGTATCGCAAACGTGTCGGTGCTGGGACTTGTTTTTTGAACTGGACAGAGCGCGTCGGACTGTATGATATAGGAGCCGCCAGAGGTATCGAGAGGGAAATAAAATTAAAATAAATCTCGCCGACAGATAGCAAGTTCCAGTTGAGATATTCAGTGAATATCTACTTTACTGGATTCATTGGAATTTATTCATGCATCTGTTGAACTTTTCTTATTACTCGTACTTACACTATTCTTATACCCCTGACGGGTAAGCAGTTCCCTATAGTATACAAGAATAATTGTTTGCAAGAACTCTTTCATTCAGCTCATTAAAAAGGGCTAATTGAGGATGTAATAGTTAATGAAGTAAAAAACAATGCATCTGGAATTCTCTTAAATATATTGAAATTAACCCATTTGTCGACTTTGCGTTTTGTTGTTTAATTTTTCATCTACAGACGGAAAGCTTTTGCACAAAAAATATGAAAATTCATATTACCTAACGACTGGCCAATTGCACTAACCTTAGCTAAGACAATCCTAAGAAGAACGCTGTCACTTCTTGTCTTTAATGAAAAGAATGTGACAACATAACACTTAAGATTATCCTAAGCTAAGACAAGGTTAGTGCAATTGACCATATGTCTTCTTACTATCTATAAAAAATATACTTCTTGCGATGAAGAATAGGACCCGAGAGCGGCCATAGCTGCAATTTGGAGTTACTTTGGAAAGACAAGGTTAGTGCAATTGACCATAATTATGTCTTTTTACCATAAGTATTACGCAGCCAATTACTCATGTTTCTAATTGCTTTTAATAGACCTACTGAATATTTCAAATTTTACAATTTCGTATCTTTTTTATGACTATCATGGGTAGGTTTCGATTTGATAGGGTATTTGGCTATTGTTAGTACTTTCTTAGAAAGTGTTGCTTCACACTTGACTTAAAGCTAGTAGCTGACACATTATTACTGAAGTTCAACTGTATGTTGAATCGTGTCAGGGATTTAATCTTTTCAACACAGAAAATTTTGTATTTGGTATATAGAACATACTTACTATTGTTCTGAAACAATTGAAATTAACATAATTTTTGAATCGCCTAGAGTCAGATTACAAAAACGACAGAGCCTACTTGTAGCAACGTTTTGTTACACTGAGCACTAACTTTGTTTTTAAAAAAAAACTAAGTTTTACACCGCAACGTTTATTTTATAATATTTTTTACAAAGTTCACAACTTGACTTCTACTTTCAAACACTACTTTCAACTTATTAGACTTAGACGATTTAAAAGTATCGCGACGAGGAGGTCTGATCAGCCAAGCTTAGGTACTGAAGCCAACCGGCAGGCAAGAACCGGGTCCGTAGTTGGGCAGCACTTCCACTTGTTGAGCAGAGACTGAAGAAATTAAGAAAAACGCGAGATTTTATACACAAATATTGCTGATCACAATAATTGAAAAGAATAAATTCGGCAACAACTGAAAATCCCTAAGTCAGCAATATTCATATAATATACGGGGTGTTACACCTCCCCCCTTTAGAACGGAACATCCAAAAAATAAGGATGCGAGTAGAAAATAAGAGAACTTACACGCGGGTTAAAGAGATAGTAGTGTTTGTTATTATTTAAACATAGAAATTAAGGCTAGGAATACAGTGAAAATTAAGTTATAAAATGGTAATTAATAAAGTTACAGTTAAATTTAATATTTTAATTAAAAAATAAGGCTAGGATTACAGCGATAATTGACTTAACTAACTAAAAATGGTAAGCTACAGTTAAGTTTAATAATTTAATCAGAAATAGTACTTTAATTATAGAATAGAAACATTATAGAAATGGTATTAAGGCTAGTAACTAAATAGAAATAGTAAACAATTGAATATGGTAAGCAATTGATTATTAAGAAGTGGTAGCTAGGCAATTGCATCCTTTATACAATCCTAGATTTATTGAAATTCTAAATTTCTTTTCGGTAAGTTTAATGAATTATTTGAATTAAAATGCATACTTGTCATTTCATAACTCGAATCAGATGTATCTATAGTATTTGAGCTAGTATGGGTTACACGATTGTTGGGTTTGGAATAGCATGAATTAAATATTTTTATACAACAAGTACCAATACAATTAGAGTTATTACGCTTATGTTTATTCCTATTTCTAGAACATAGACATTTATAAATCTTATAGAATATGTAACCAAACATGCATGTTGATAAAAATGTTGTAATCATACTAAAATAGCTTCCATATTTAATATGATATGGTTGATTTTCAATTTTATCAAGTTCATCTGTGGCTTGATTAAGTTTATGAGAAGCGTATTGTAACGAATCTAAATTAATATGAGATAACTGAATTGGTGTTAAATATGGAAGTGTTTTATTTAAAGTTTTCTTGGAACAGCAATCGTCTTCAATTATATTAAAATGAGGAGATGGTAAATAAATCTTAGTTTGATATTCGTTATTCGCAATAAATTGTAATAATTTATGATACGCTTTACACCCTTTTGGTAGTTGGAGAATTCCTGTTCCAATGATATCATAATCAGTCATTGAGTCTTTACAGTTTACAGATAGTTTCGACATATCGCTAAGTACATATATCCATCTATTATTTATAAGTTTTTGCCACACATCTACATGTCCTATTATCACTTTATAATCACACGTATCAGGAATTTTGTTTACATACTCTGTCAGAATTGTCACTTCACAGATTGGATTTGACACTGAGGAATGAATACTTCCGAGTTTGCACAAGTAGTAGTTATTTTGAATCACTTTGCACTCATTTAATTTATCTAATAAAGAATACGTCAATTTATCCTCTGTTAAAGCTAAATATTTAGTTGTAGGGTTTATCATGGCAAATGAGTCAGGATTCCTTATATCATGTGGAGTAGGCAGAGAATACACATGATATAATTTATACTCGTTTAATAGGGCTAATGGAATTTTTATATTAAATACTAATTTATTTCCAGTGATAAATGACGATATATCTGCTATGTCTAAAAGGATATGAATATTATCAAGACTTAGAGGTAAGGGAAAATTATGAGCTATGATATTTGTATTGGAATTTAATTCTTTAAATAATTGCATGGGATTCAAAACCGAAGGATGTACAATATTCTGTTTGCCAAAGAGAATAGCATCTAAAAGATCTTTTAAACTAAAATTAAGAATCATCAGGGAACTCTCAATAGCGCTAAAGGTCATAGAGAGATGTTGATTTATTTCTAATTTATTTGTATTTTCTGAAATAGTATCTAAGATTTTATGTAATTTTTCCATATTTTTATTTAAGGTAAGTTCATTAGCATTCAGTTTCCGTATGGTATTGTTAAAAGTAGATATAGTAGAAGAAATTATGTGTATATTATTTTTCATTAGAGATGCTAAATGCCTTTGATCGTCTTGAACAGCATTGATTGCATCTGAAAATACTTTTGCATCATCATCATCTAGGGAACCAAAGAGTTGTTTCAGAATAGAACCTCCTACACCAAACCAAGCTGAACGTTTACGTCTCTGAGGTTCAGAGGAAGTTAAGTGCGATAGTGACTCGTAATTATTATTAACATTAACATATAAACTTTTTAACGGACTAAGAACATTAGCACAATCAATATGCATATCATAAGATGGATATTTATTACATATTCCTTGAGAAGTATCTAATGCAATTTTAATGTTTTCCATATGCGGTTTAAGATAAGAAAAATCAGAATATGTAATAATGTTCCAGTGGTCATTGTAAAACTTCATAATTCCCAACGGGTCGAAGTATAATCCTGGACTGTTCACAATCGGTGTTGTAAAGTTTGCCAGAGCTAAGCCTGGTAAGATGGACCTGGAAGAGAATTATTATGAGCTAATTTAATTTCGTCAAAATGATACCTTACGTGTTTTCGATTCATTATGATTGTAACGTTATTGTTATTGTGGACTTGAATGATTTGAAAGGGGCCTTTCCAAATAGGTGAAAGTGCTTTACGAAGTCTATGATGACATTTTACATAGACCATGTCTCCAACATTATAAGTTATAGGTTTAGTTCTCTGATCGTAATATTGTTTGGCTTTTTCTTTACTCTGGAGGATATTTTCTCGAGCTATATTTCGTGACACAGAGAGTTTATGTTTCAGTAATTTTATGTAATCATTATATGTAGTATTGGGGTTAATATCGTAAATAGAACTAGGAATATGAGGTTTACATCCAAATAATAATTCATGAGGCGAAAAGTTTTTAGTTGAATGAATACTTGAATTATAAGATATAAGGGCCGTTTGAAGATATTTATGCCAATCATTTTGATTTTCATTAACATAGGATTTTAAATATTCTTTAAGAGTACCATGGTTTCGTTCAAGGGCTCCATTGGTTTGGGGGTGATAAGGAGAAGAAAATAAATGTTTTACTTTGAATAAGGAAGTTACTTGTTTATATACATCGGCTATAAAATGAACACCTTGATCTGATAAAATAGTTTTAGGGATACCATAGTGACTCATGAAAGTGATTAGTGCTTCTGCAGTTTCTTTGGCAGTAGCCTGAACAATTGGATATGCCATAGAATATTTGGTGAGATCATCTTGAAAAGTTACAATATATCTATATTCTTCGGAACCAGAATTTGGAAGGGGACCTACAATGTCGGTGAAAATCCTTTGTAAAGGTTCATGAGATGTAGAAGTAATCTCCATTGGAGCTTTATTAATTGCTCTTAGGGCCTTATTTTGTTGACATTGTTTACAAGTTTTTGTATAGTTTTCAATGTCTGACTTCATTTCTTTCCAGTAATATTTTTCTTTTAGTTTATTATACAAACGAGTTGCGCCAATGTGACCACCTAAAGGAGAGTCATGATTATCTTTAAGGATAGAAGATATTTCATTAGGAGTAGGATATACAATATCATTATGATAAATGTTTATTTTAATTTTAGTTCCGTGAAAAAGAAATGAAATTATTTCATAGATTAAAGTAAATCGGAGCTTGTCATATGGATTGCTAAAATCAGATATAGAAATTTCTTGGACTTCATTAAAAAATATTACTAAATTGTTCCTTAATCTTTTTAAGGACTCAAATATATCCTTATACGTAGCTGAGTCATAATGGTGTATTTTATAAAATAAAAAGAAGTATATTTTATTGTTTATGGATGTAGGGGATGATGTGTATAGTTCACGCTCTTTCGATTTAAATGTGGTATCTTCCAATAAATCAAGGATAGAATCGCAATAGGGATTAGAAGGATCTAAATCGATTGAAGTTGGATAGATTATAGTATTACAATGAGTTTGTAAAAGATTTTTGTTATATTCTATAATTTGTGTATCAAACAAAGTAGGAGAAGATCGAGATTTCATAAAATGATTATAAGTTAAATTATCTGATGTGTCAATATCATTAATATTATGGATTGGAGGACGGGATAATGCATCAGCGTTGGAATTAAGTCTACCTTGTTTATAAATTATTTCATAGTCATATTCCTCAAGTTTCAGACGCCAGCGAACTAATTTAGAACTTGGATCTTTATTATTAAATAGCCAAACTAAAGGACGATGATCAGTAACGATTTTAAATTTACGACCATAAAGATAGGGCCTGAAAGTTTTAGTACCAAAAATTATACCTAGAAGTTCTTTTTCTGTGGTGCTATAATTACCTTCAGCCTTGTTCAGGGTTCTAGAGGCATATGCAACGGGAAGATCTTTACCTATTTCGCCTTGAGACAATACAGCACCAAGCGCATAATTCGAGGCATCAGTGGTAAGGATGAATTCTTTAGAAAAGTCAGGATATTGTAGAATAGGAGCATTAGTTAGCATAGATTTAAGATTATTAAAAGCAATGTTTTGTTCTTCGGTCCAATTAAAATCAGCATCTTTTTTTAGTAGAGAAGTTAAGGGTTTAGTGATTTTAGAGAAATCTTTAATAAATTTTCTGTAGTAACCAACAAGACCTAGAAAGGATTTTATATCTTTAGGATTTTTAGGAATAGGGTATGAGGTTACGGCTTTGACTTTATCAGGGTTGGGAGATACACCTTTGTCTGTGATAATATGACCAAGATAAGCTACTTCATTTCTTAAGAATTCGCATTTATCTGGTTGTAATTTTAATGTATGTTTTCTTAAGGCATCAAAGATAAGTTTAAGTTTCTGGATATGGGAGGATAGGTCATGGGAGTAAATAATGACGTCATCGAGATATATAAAGCAGTGGAGACCTTGAAGACCTGAAAGAACAGTATTCATTAACCTTTGAAAAGTAGCAGGAGCATTTTTAAGACCAAACGGCATTCGAGTATATTCGTAATGACCGTTAGGGACTGAAAAAGCAGTTTTGGATGCATCACCCTCATTCATTCTTATCTGATGAAACCCAGATGCGAGATCTAGCGTGCTAAAATATTTACTGTGACCTAACTGGTCTAGAATATCAGTAATATTAGGTATAGGATAAGCATCTCCTATAGTAACGTCGTTTAATTTTCTATAATCTACTACAATACGCCATTTCTTTTGGCCAGAAGCGTCTTGCTTTTTTGGTACAACCCATATGGGTGAAGACCATGGGGAATTCGAGGGTTTAATGATGTTTTGATGAAGCATTTTTGTGATTTGTTTATTAACTTCTTCTTTGTGGCACTCGGGATATCTGTAGGTTTTTACATGGATTGGTTGGGAACTGGTAGTTTTGATTTCGTGGGAAAGGGTATTAGTGTGGGTTAGTTGATCACCTTCAATATGAAAAAGATCTGAATATTCAGAACATAACTCTAAGAGGGCCTTGGATTCCTCTGGATTTAGGTGGGAAGTTCTAATTAAATTTTTTACTTTACTGACTCTATCTTTTAAATCAATTTCATTAATGGAATGATATTGTTTTGAATCATCAATTACATAGCAAGGATTAATTTCAATATTAAGACAGTGTATAGTGATATTATTATTTGTAGTATTAAGAATAGAGACATTGATATGTTTGTTTCTTTTTACTGTTACGAGACAATTAGACAAGAATACCCCTCGTTCTAATTCTTTCTTCTCTACATAGCCTGATAGGATTTCGGGATTAGATGCCTGACATTCAATAATCATTTCAGATCGTGCTGGTATCACATAACTTGGCTTGGTAAAATGAAGCTTAATGATGTTATTTCCTATTTTTAAGATATCGTTTTTATAGTCTATACTAGAATCATATAGTTTAAGAAAATTGTTGCCTATTATACCGTCGAAATTTATTTCTACGGAGTCTGGAATTAAATGAAATTTACCAAATATTGTCTCAGAGTTAGATAAAATAATATCTAATTGAAAGTGGCCAAGACTGTCTGTATGTTTCGAATTTCTATCGATTCCTTTGAATTTGATAGTCTCTTCGATTAGTGGAGGCTCATCATGGAGTGAAGATTTCTTAAGCAGAGATACACTAGAACCAGAATCAACGAGAAGGGTTAGTGGTTTTGTGGAATATTTAGTGTTTATATAAACGTGTGGTAGGTGGATATTAGTATTTAATTGGATCTCATGAATATCTGACGATAAAGAGGTAGGCTTAATAGATTCAGAGGATATTTTTTTTTTTTAATAGTTTTTACTCTAGACTTCTTACTTTTGTTTACTTTACATGAAGATTTAGGTTTATAACAATTAGAAATAGTAGATTTAGGAGATTGGGTAGGCTTAGTACAATCTATGGATGCAATGGACGTAGAAAATTCAACAGATGCATATATAGGTTCAGTGGAGCTAGTAGATTCAGTGGGTTTGATAGGTTCAGTGGAGCTAATGGATTCAGTGGATTTAGTAGACTCAGTGGATTTAGTAGATTCAGTGGATTTAGTAGATTCAGTGGATTTAGTAGATTCAGTGGATTTAGTAGATTCAGTGGATTTAGTACGTTCAGTGGATTTAGTAGATTCAGTGGATTTAGTAGATTCAGTGGATTTAGTAGATTCAGTGGATTTAGTAGATTCAGTGGACTTAGCAGATTTGGAAATAGCATAGTTATTGTTAAGGAGAGATACGTCGTTTTGCTTCAAAGGTTCCGTATAACGACGTTGTGGCGGAACCCTATTTAGTTTAAATGTTGTTCATAATTATTGTCCTCATAATTTGGATTAGGATAGTCATCAGTTAAATAGTGGACTCGGTGATTAGGACGTTGTTGAGAATTATTATATTGCCTTTTGCGACAATCTTTTATATCGTGTCCAGGATTTTTACAATAGCGGCATATAATAGGGGGTTGTTGGGAGGTAGATGGTCGATCATTTGAAACAGTGTGGATAGGGCGAGTTCTGTTGAATATACAGTTTCTGTCGATATGTCCAATGCGTCCACAGGCTCTACACCTTGGTTTTGGGTCAGGATTCCTGGAAGATTGCATAAAATTATACAGCTTTTCTTCTTGAATTGCCAAATTTATAGCTTCACTAAGGGTGGAAGGGTTCCTACATCTTAATATGTTGGAGATATGGCTAGGAACTCCCAACAAAAATGTATGCAAGGCCAAATCTTCGGTATTGGCGATTCGACCTTTCAACTCACTCTTGTCCATTGTGGAGTGAGTTATGTCAGTTTGAAGTCTTGTTAAATAAGTTTCTAACCTTAAGCTATATTGAGATATAGATTCATTGCTCTTTTGCTTGCAGTTTTGTAAATCCAGTAATAAATGATCCCTATGTTTTGTTTCCCCGAAAGTATTTTTTAAAAAGAATTTTAATTCCTGCCATGAGTCAAATATTTTTAAAGAACAAGCCGTTTCGGCTTTGCCCTCCAACTGTGATAGAATATATTTAAAAAGAATATCAGTCTGGGCACTAGTTGCAAGATTTAGGGCATTTTCGCAATTTCTTAGAAACGATGTTAGTTTGTTTCTATCCCCATCGAAAGGTTTTATGAATTTTGTAAGGAAGCTTATAGATATAGTTTCGTTTACTCCCGGTACAGAAAGATTGGACACCCCAGAGTGTTCTAATTTTACCGCCTCATTAGCCATGATTAATTAATATCAAAACTTAAATTGAAATCAGAGAATAAAATGAATAAAGTTATTAATCTTAATTGATGCACTCACACGAACAATATGATGCACATTTGCTGATCTTGCATGAAGACGCGACGCAGCGAAGTAGGTTAGACGGCTAGATGCCGCGCAGGCTTGTTTCCGCGTTGCGAAATACTCGACGCTCTGTTTGTTTCAGTATCGAGCTAAGAAATAGCCCAAATGAAATCAAATTGTTGTCCTGTAATCTGGTCTTCTTTAGTGTAGAGGGCTCGGTAGAGAACCTTTGGGCACTCTTCACTGGAGATGACTCGGCGTTGAAGTAGTTGTAGCAGCAGTAGCAAGCAACTGACACACCACAAGGCCAGAGAGACAGTGGCAGCAGTCAGTATGTTGTCTTGATGTAGCCCAAATGATAAGCTTCAGCAGACCGTTGTGAACTAGGCCGTCATCAGGAGTAGGCGACCAACAGGAATAAATCCCGCTTTCTTCTGACACCAATGTTACACTGAGCACTAACTTTGTTTTAAAAAAAAAACTAAGTTTTACACCGCAACGTTTATTTTATAATATTTTTTACAAAGTTCACAACTTGACTTCTACTTTCAAACACTACTTTCAACTTATTAGACTTAGACGATTTAAAAGTATCGCGACGAGGAGGTCTGATCAGCCAAGCTTAGGTACTGAAGCCAACCGGCAGGCAAGAACCGGGTCCGTAGTTGGGCAGCACTTCCACTTGTTGAGCAGAGACTGAAGAAATTAAGAAAAACGCGAGATTTTATACACAAATATTGCTGATCACAATAATTGAAAAGAATAAATTCGGCAACAACTGAAAATCCCTAAGTCAGCAATATTCATATAATATACGGGGTGTTACAGTTCGTCACTGGCTACGTTACCTCAGTTTCAAAGCATCGTTAAGGTGTCTTGTTATACAGGTTTTAGGCGACAGTTTTTACTGCTTCTCAAATACGACACATAATCACGTGTGAACACAGCAGAATGGCGTTTAGGAAAACGTTTCTTGAAATATTTCACTTCTTACGCACCCATGAGTCAATAATTTGTTGTGTTCTGTACAAAAACAGGTGGTAAATGGGCATTTGTATACGGATTTAGTTAGTGTCGACCGAATATGGTTACAAACGATTTGTTGACGCGAGAACATACAAATAGACATTCGCAAAGAAACCGTGTACAATGTAAAGAAGGAATTACTGTTTGCTAACATTTCTTTTGAGGTTGGAACGAAAAAGGTGATAATGATAGTTCTCCTCTTTTTAATCGCCTCCAAGATCCAATACAGGAATCGTTGCTCGTTAGTGAATACCAGATAGCTATCGTAAAAATATCAGTCAACAAAACAATCCACTGGGTAGGGGACCCGATGCAAATACTAGGCAACTTAAAAAATTGCTTTGTTTCCACAAAAAATTACGTTTGTTTGTCCGCTTTCCACGGACGGTGATATTCGCATAAATCTCGCGGAAATTCCAAATTGCAGCTATGGCCGCTCTCGGGTCCTATTCTTCATCGCACGAAGTATATTTTTTATACTTTTATAAATATTTCACTTAGTTATGTCCTTTGAATAGCTGCATCACGCTAAATCTCGCGAGAAGCTTTTACATATAGAAAATTGGGTCATTTTTTAAATTTAAGGGTTTTTAATTGTGACTTTATTTTCTTCTTATAAGAGCATTCAAATAAATGCTTGTTTTATACTAGTTGTTTATTTAATACTAGCTGTGCCGGCGACTTCGTCCGCGTGGAATAGTAACAACTGGACCTATCTTGATAAAAGGTAGCCTATGTTATACCTTATATAATTAGCTATATATTAGTGAAAGTCCCGTCAAAATCGGTCCAGCTGTTCCGGAGATTAGCAGGAACAAACAGACAGACAGCCTTTTTTTTAATTGTGTTTTTGTAATTGGTACCCGATATACATTCATACCCATTTAGTAAAAACTTGTTATTTTGACATTACAAACAGACACTTCAATTTTATTTATTTGTATAGATATTTTCCTTATATATTGTATTTTACAAGTCAAGCTCTTTTGTTTGATACCTATATTGTGGGTGTAGTGCAAAAATATGTAATCCGGCATTTTGTGATGGTGGCCATCTTGGATTCGACTTTTTTACAATCTTATAGTATCAGATAATATAACAATAAAAAATTACGTGTAATATTATAATTATATTCAGTGTTCTTAAGTGCACCCATATCCAAATCTCATTAAAATGATTACGACATAAAAGAGATATGGGATAATCGCACTCTTTACGCTATCTAAAGTAACAATTTCGTTCGACTGCGCCGCTGAATTAATCCCTCAAAGCTTTGTGCGGCGGGAACGCGCTGATAAACGGCAAAACTAATGCCGCACGATTGCATTACGATGCAAACTTTTTCAGTAACTGGCGCAGCGCGCGTAAATCGAGTAAAAAAGAATCGAATAAATCGGCTAGTTTCGGCTTTCGGGCGCGACGCGATATCAGGTCGCTCGATAATGAATCGGAACGCAGGTTGAACGTTTATTAACTTCAACAAAGTTTTTATACGCTGCGGAAGTAGTGTTTCCATTTTTAATTACCATTTAATTACTGTATTATTTAAAGTCTTTGCTATTTATTGATACACTTGACGTACTGTTCCGCGTATCTTCGGTCAAATACGAAGGGTGGACGATGTGTGAAATTTTGTAAAGCACGCCACGCAACCGAGGATACACGGTGTAGGTATATTACGCCTTTAGATGTGGCCTAACCCTAAATTCATTTTTCGCAACCCTCAAACGTACGACTGGAGAGGTTTAACACAACTTGTTACCGAACATCAGATTCGCATAAGCTAAAGCACATGTCTGACGCAGCGATTGAAGCGATGTTGCCAAATCGTATATCTGCGTGCATGTAGTGCATACGGGATTCTCTTATGATGATTTAGTGTCGTACGCGACTCTGGCGATGGATTTACCGCCGTACGAACGGATTATGTGGGCGAGAGCAAACACGGGGCAGCGGACGCCATATTGTGATTTATGGTCGACTTTTGATTCGCGGCTTTATTACCGCTTAGTACCAACAGAGGGACGAATGCGATTGCAGTGCGGATATTTCTTTTTTATTCGCTCAGGTAGTTTGGCTCGAATAATATTATGACGTGGCTTATGACCCGCGCATTTGGATTGTGATTTCTTTTACTAAGTGAATCTCGATGGTTTCTTTTACTCAGCATACGAATACTAGCTGCAGTAACTACAGCTATTAGTAACTTGTTGTAAATAACAATTTACAATTGCCAAGCAAGCATATTTACAATTGCCAGAATGTGCTATTATACCCAACACTCCAGTGTATCTAAAAAAACTCACCAATCTGACCCACAACAGTTGTGGGTCAGGTTAGTGAGTTGTGTGAGTGTATCTAAAAAAACTCACTAATCTGACCCACAAGAGTTGTTTAGTGAGTTTTTTAAATACACTGGAGTGTTGGGTGTAATAGCATATTCTGCAAATGTAAATATGCTTGCTTGGTAATTGTTAATTGTTATTTACCACAACATTATTAAGACCTGTATACCAATCCCAAGGTTATTCTTTGGCGACTATCTGTTTCTACTTTGGCGTTTGCAGTTCAGTCACTGTTCCGCTAATAAACCTTTTACTTTTGGCAGCATAGCTCGTTCCACCCAATTTTTCATAGAGTCCGTATAAGATAAACAATAAATCATATCCGGTCGTTTCTCTTGCAACAAAACAACAGGGGAGGCCGGGAAATTACGACAAATCATGCATTAAACATGGGGAATAAATGTTTTCTTATCACGTACCTATTCTTGTTCTGATATTAGTTTTCCTTTATCTCTATTGACACAGGTTACGGGGAAACGTTTATGGCTTTTGTATCGTCATCTGAACTTCGGTTACATTTTGATGTTGCGCTCTGATGTCGAGCTGCAGCTTTCCTGAAATATTTGATACTTATCTCGAAAAGAGTTTCGTTGCACGATATCACAATAGAAAACTGGCCAGTCAAAGAAATGTACGTTATTATTGTTACATAAAAGAGGGTGTTAAATAAAACAAGACAATGAAATTCGAAAGAAGCTGTGATGTTTTTCATTAAAAAGTTACACACACCGATGCATTTTTGAACTTTTCTTATACCTACTGAAATAATATAAGTATATAATTTTGTCATATGCTTTTAACCTGATTAAACATAGAAAAGGTTTTCACTGTTTAGGTATCTCTTTTCGTTTTTACCTATTTCTATCTATTTTAGTAATTCATAATAACCATACATTCGAACGAAATCTAAGCGAAGTGAAATAAGGAGAACAGAATGGTATTGTATCAACAAACTTAGTGTTCAATTCGAGAATATTTATTTTGGATGCTGGTAAAATCTCTGTGTAGCCTCGGCTCAAAAGGAAATTTGCATTTAGGCGGTTATACACGGTTGCGCGGTAAATGAATACAATGGAAACAAGTGCAGGTTAATTCATTGTTGTCAAAATTTTGTTTAGAATTTATACTTGTATTATATTTTTATATTAAGTATGTTTAATAAAGGCCTTCTTAAATATTTATATTTCAAATACCATTGTTTTCCATTTCCAAATAATATTAAAAAAAATTGTAGTAATTAATAAAATCATAATGTTACCGCTCATATTTTGCACTAATTTGGATGTAAATGACGATGGCGTGAATCGATGGCACATACCTATCCTAAATTATGTTAAAAAATGGGCAATTTTAATCATCTTAACGATCGGAGTTTGAAGTTTGTTTTTTTTTTGTTAGAAACAAACTTCTCTTTTCGGGAAAAATTGTGATATCTCAACGAAAGTTGTAAAAAAAAACCAAATAAGTAAGCGTAATTAATTTGCGTTTGAGATAAAATAATAATTTTATTTTGTATGATAACGTTGAAACGTCCCTGTGAAATGATAACGTTGAGGCTTGAAGTCTGAAGTTGATGAGAACCTATCTAATTTCAGACTTCAAGCTGAAATGTGCGCGATAAATCTCAACCATTCTATGTATTGGCCAACCGCGGAATGCAATCTCAGATTGTTGTATCCCACCCTTAACTTGGGCGAGATTTAAGTCGGTCGTCAGACAGCGCGGCGCTGCGGTTTCTTTGCTTAACTCTAACTTAACTGAGGCTACGCCCAACTTGGGTTAGCGAGGCTCCTGAATACCAACTCGCAGGTGACTTTGTTTCGCGTTTCTCTTTGAAATTTTCTACATAACACTGAGCTGCAGGATTCAAGTTTGCGAGTTTTGGATGTGAGAGATTTGGGGAAGGGATATAAATGTAATTTATTGTAAGAAATTCCACGTTTACGCTTAAGTATTTTATGGAGCAAAATCAAGTCTGATGTAAATTCATTTTTGAGCTTTGAGCTTTTCAAATCTGAGTTTATTCATTTGAGAGATATGGAACCCACTCAGACTGACAGATAAGAGTGGGTTCCATACCTCTCAAATGAATAAATATAGGATCCCTTTACTGTCCGTCTCTCTGTCAAGCAAGACTTTTTTTCTCAAGAACGTGTGGAGATATTAAACTGTCTATAGGTACGGTCTTTTAGCTGTGAAATAATCAAACTTGCAGGGTAAACGCAATGTAAAGATACGACCCTTCATGTCGGCATATTTTTGCAAATTTTGCGATTCCACAAAGGAACATCTACCCATCCTATTTATGATACAAACGAACTTATCTAATTATATCAGTTCCTAACTACATATTTACAATTTTAGTATTTCTTTTTTTACAATGTGCGTTTGCTTTGTACTAAATTTTATGATTCCAGATCAACGGGACGTTGATGCCCACGTCCCGTTGATCTGGAATCATAAAATTTAGTACAAAGCAAACGCACATTGTAAAAAAAGAAATACTAAAATTGTAAATATGTAGTTAGGAACTGATATAATTAGATAAGTTCGTTTGTCGATTTTTTTCATAATTCATAAAAAATAACAATACCTATAAGTATAAAGAATGTGATATCAGTATGTAAGGCATAATAATAAATCGAAGTCTCTCCATTGTTGAAATGTGATGTCGACGTGAAATGTTCAAAAAACCTAATTGTAATATAAATACATAATCATTTTTTCTCCTTTCTCTGAGGCGATCATAATACCTATAAATAATTCTATCAACAAAACGATATTTATTCTCTGCCGGTAAATGATGATAAAGGTTTATAGATATATTGCATCGAAAAAACTTTTTCTTTACAGTTTGAACACAACTCTGGCAATAACATGGTCATAGGTTAAGCTTGTGTAGGACATCGACCAGAGGCCCAATTCTACTAAAAAGTTACAGCTCAATCGAAACTAAAGCGTTGCGTTCGACCAATCAGAACGCCACATTATCACAACATCGAACAGTTAAAGTCAATATACGCGTTCCGATTGGTCGATTGCAAAGCTTTTGTTTCGATTCGGCTGTAATACTATACTTATTAGTAGAATTGGGCCATAGGTACACAGGTACCCTTGGAGATGTCAGTTAATTATTGTAAACGAAAATGAACTGTATCTACCACAGTATATACCTATTACGTTGAATCTTCAAAAATATGATGACATCGTCATATTATTCTAGTAAAATTGTCAAAAACCCTAAGTAGTGTATACTTGTACTTTGAATAATGATCGGTGATGTATTATGAAACCTGAAATCATATCTAAGCTGAGTGATTCATCTACAGCAAACTATCATAACTGATATTATGTCAACAGCCGCTTTGCGGTGACTCGAGTTAAAGACAGGGCATTCGATATCGTCAATATAATAGGCAATACTTATAGCAACCCCACGATTTTATTTCTACTGATAGTTTATTGCATTCATTTTAAAGTAGGTACTGACTGCAAATGTGTTTGCACGATGGATTTTCTTTTACGTGTTTTAAAGACTCGAATATTGAGTATGAATCAATTATTGAATCCATTTTTTACGTATCTGAACCAGTATACAATTTTATACAGAATAACTTTACTGCTTATTTAAATTAATACAGATATTTATTTAAATAGACTTTCACCCAAAATTTGGAATTTTGGTATAATGTAATTTATAAATACGTAATAGCTATGTAATAATGCAATAGGGTTGCGTACATAAAGATGAAGAAGATATTTCTATCAGATACTTAACATAACTTTGTGAAATTGAAAGCTTCCTAAAACATACTTTTAACGAAACCAATTATAGGCTATGTAAAGGTTTGGATGTCAGGGGGCCAATTGCGATAAATAAATGCAGTTGGATTGGAATTTAACCGCGACTGAACTTTAACTTTTATGACATTTCATATCGTGGTAGTGATTTGACAGGAGATTGGAACGCAACCCGATTGAAGTTGAAACTCAACCGCTGTCAAAATACAAAGTTCATGCGACGCTACTTTTTTTGGTTTGAAGTTTGTTTTTTTGGTGTTCAGTGTTTTTCTGTTCTCTCTCTGTGTTATCTCTAGAGTTCCAAATGAGATCCAGCTTCACTTGTGGTTCAACTCTCATAAAGAAATTAGTGCGATACCAATTTTGTGCCAAGTTCAATTGTAATTAATTAGAGCTGGATTGGAATTGAACCTTAGCGGTCTGTTCAAATTGTATATTAGCGCGATCGGCCCCCTGATATACTTTGATAAAATTTCAAAATTATAATAAAAATCAAGAATCAAACTTTATATAAATTTACTTATTTTTTTAAATATAGCTAGCTAGCGTATCTGCTGACCGTACTCAGTTTGAATTGCTCTATACGTAATAACACGATATCAATGATTGTGATCGGTACGATTTGCGTCGTGTTATCTAACTGGCGTGCCTCCTTTTCGCAGATCATACACTTTATTTTATGTAAGTAACCAATCGATAGTGGTAGTTAAGTGGAAAATTGAAACGGTTGCATCACGATGTAACAAGGCTTCTACAGTTTACTATAGGTAATAAGCGAGAAACTGGAAGGAATATGCCTTGGTGGTTGTTTGCAATTAAATATACTATGCTAAGTGTAGATTATAACATAATAATATGAATTACTGTACGGTGTTTTTTAATGTGTACGTACGTATGCAATAGTATAGTTAGTTACACATTATATGAGACTGTAATTCGTATTTAGCACTTGATGAAAAAAATGATTAATTTGCAAATTACTGGATTTTAACGATGTTGAGATAGAATAAGTCCTCAAATACCATCAATAAACACTTAAAATTGTGTTCCTTGGAAAATTAAAACAGCATTTCATTCCCTAGAAATAAAGTCGAAGTAAAAATTAAAGTTTCTTGTTCTTCTCGAGATGGCTCTCCCAAATTCTGAGCAGGAGGTAGAGTCAACTTTTTTAATTGTGTTTGACGCTCTTAAGTACCTACCTGTATATAATCTATAGATCTTTAATGTTGAATAAAAATTTTCGAATTGAAATATAGTTAAAATAGATAAAAGCTATACTAGGAACAAAACCTGCTCTAAAATTCATCAAGATATAATTTGATAGAGATGATTCTGGTATACATATATAAATTAAAATTCAAATAATTCTACAGGTAAAATAACATTGGCTATACACGTGAATCACATGCCATGTTACTTTTAATATTTATTCGACAATAAATAAAAGATAACACAAAAGACCAAATGTTTTGGCTAAACGTGTCAAAATATAAATCAAAAATGTTATTTTCGGATACAAAGACGCGTTAATAATTTAACATCACACCCGGAGAACAAAACGTCAATTTTTCAAAAAGTCCCACACGTAATAAAAGGAGATTCGTATGTTTTTTGCGTGATAAAATTTTAATATTATAAATGTCCGTTCGTATCGTAGGTAGTGGTGCAAATACAAAAGGGATGTTTTGTGAGGGCGTGTGGGCTGTTCCATTTGCGATATCGTGTTCATGGTCCGGTTAATTTAGCCGGCGTTTTAAGACAAGGCGCGCTAGAGAAAGCCAGCGGCCATATTTCAAAGTTTGACAGCTACAAGCACAAGGCAATATGGCGGCCGCGCCACCCAATGAGGGGCTAGTCCGTCACGCGGTGCGCTCGCTTCTAACGTGAACATTAATCACATCTGATTTATTCTGGAAGGAGTGACACATTTATAATCTATTTTCGAAAACTCCGGTGACTTTTTCAAAATGGACTCCGCTTGAGCGATCGCAACAGCTGCATCTTGTTAGCGTCTGCTCCAGCTCGCTTTGTGTTAAAATTATTTGCGTGAATGGATGTGTTTATTTTCGGTGTGTACGCGCATATTCCCCTGTAATAGATGTTTCGAGTATTGTGAGAATTATTCGCTAGGAGTCCTCCGTATTTAATATCGCAGTTATTGATTTATGGGACTATTAATTTAAGCAACAGCTGATGTATTCATCATGTTAATGGACCGCGCCCGCCGTGGCGGCGTGTCTCGCCAGCACATAAGTGTTTTAAGTGCATCCCAAAATTGATTTTAAAATAGCCCAATGCGCCCTCCCCTCGATAAGACGGAGTCCGAGGCTTTTGCGTGTCACATACGTCAAGGTTTGTCCCAATACGCTGGGGAGGTCCAATTTTATTGCATTTAACCCTGATCTATGGGTTAATATCAGATCGATTTATCGAAAAGTGGCTATCAAAGGGTACATCTACTATCCTGGGGTACATTTATATATTTTAAATCCTTTCTTTTTTAACAATATACTTACATTAAAAATGTGTATTAAGTTCATCATTTCAGCTATTTTAAGACGTACCTACTATCTACTCTTGATTAAAAACGAGTCTGTCAGTTTCGAGATGACTGGCGTTCAGAAATGCGGATCATGTACGCAGTCATTAACAATTTGCATTTACACAGTCACCCGATATTGTCGTCTAAGGACAAACCAGAAAAAGCAGGTTGGAGACGCCATTTCGCGATAATTCGTCGCGTTCGCCATGTTCCTCAGTGCCTCATCTCTCTTGGCACAGCAATTACTTTAATAGCTATCTTCACTTCATATTTAATACATACGCGGAATCGCGATACACGGATTGGTTCCAACTTCGGCTTGATTATATATGTTACTTTGAAAGCCCGAACTACGGTAAATCTTAAGATTTACCGGAAAAACTTAAGATTTACCAACTGTTATCGGTAAAAGTACGAACTGTTGTAAGATCATTGTCCATTTCGGACTTTTACCATCATACACTCGGTAAAGCTTAGAATTCACCACTAAGACGCGGTAAGTGTTGAAAATATGGTAATCATACATAGGATAAAGCTGAAAACTGTAGGTTAGGTTAGGTAGTGTGACCGTATACATGAAACTGCATCTTTCATGTTCCGCTCGCAAAAATCAATAATTAAGTAAAATCCACCTCGTCGCCATTTTTCTCGCCCGGGTCAGAATAGTGAATTGTTATCGAAAAAACTTATAGGATTAAACTGAAAACTGTAGGTTAGATTAGATATTGTGACCACACACTGAAACTGTTAAGTAATTCCCAAAACCAACATTTACCAACCGTCCTTGGTAAAACCTAGCATGTTCCAATCTCTATTGGTAATAAAAGCCCGAAAAACTGTCAATTCTTAAGAAATTCGGATATTTACCAACTTATGTTGGTTACTCCTAGGATTTACCGGTAAAACCTAAGATTTACCAATATACGGGCTTTTACAGTAACATAAATATTGGAATTATCACGACACGATTTTGACAAATTTTGGTTAGCTCTTACATTTTTATAACTATGCGCTACAAACTCCTACATTAACAACTAGGATGCAATTCTTTTTCAGGTACTCAATTTAGCAATATAGATATAACATGTGATTTGTTGAGAGATTGATGTAGATAGGTAGGTTTACATTCCCCTTAGGTTTTGATTTGGATTTCCTGGTTTTTGTTTGATTAGTTATACGAACTATAGTTTTGTATAGTCAACTCAAAAGTTCCAATCGCAACAAATATCAAATTTGCTTTTAGATAATGAGTAACTCACCTTTATACAATTTCTCAAGAGTATTCCTTGCTCGTTCGTTAGTTTATCTTATATAACAATTTTAATTGATTCCGCAGCGTACTCTTGAAGGTAGGGTGCGCGCAAAAACCGGCCGAAGAAACCGCAGGTCCGTGTTTCATTTTGAACCTTTCAGTCAATTAAGCTTTGCCAATTTAAGAGAGATCGTGTACTGCAGTGGCCACTTATGTATTATTCATATTATGCTTTTGAGATAACAAGCAGACTTAAGTCGATACACATCTAGTGGACTGATTGGAAGCCAGCGGCAGCGGCTCAGGCCTCTATTGAAATTACAGGATTAGTTGTCCTGAGAAAATATTCAACTATAGGTACTGCCTTCTATGCGTTGTAATTAGTTTATGCACGAAAAAAATACAACAAAGAAATCAACGAAATAAAACAATTACAAATGTTACTTTGTGGGCTTTCATAAATAGGTTTTAATTATGTTGCTAGGAAATTTCTGTTCATTAAAATTAAATAAATAATTGTATTTGGATCTAGCATTCCTGGTCTTGTTAAAAATATATGATACAGGTAACATAAAAAAGTTACTTAATAAGTCAATAAAATTTAATAATTTCTATATTTTCTCGATAACAGTGTTAATTTTCTTGCTGACTACAAAAAGATTTAATGGACTGAACTCCGTAGCTCGACTGGGCATTTTATATATCTCCGAATGAGAGCGGACCGCTTATGTACTTTAAGTGACGAGGCTGATTCCGTGGACCACCCAGGTCGCGGCTACGGCGACCGAAACTCCCACATATAGGTACACACACACGGTAATAGGTACCTATATAGGTACCTTCGCCGCTCTGTATCGATGCAATTCGGTAATTTGCGATTCGAGTTACCAATTTGAGTTATTATACATCGCAGGAATACATAATGAGGGGAAACTGCATTACAAGACGTAGGCACCAATCGCGGGAAATGAGATGTTAATTTTTGGAAACAAAAAGAATCGACTCACGATAATGCGTCAAATTATCCCAATAATCGGTCTTTTAGCATATAACGGTCTACGGATATGTAGTGTTGCTACCGGTTTTCTGAGCGTTTTTATTATTAGGTATCGTGTTTTTTGTGGTGTAGGTACTTTACTATTTGTTTCTATAAATACGAGGAAGTCCCTATTTAAATTATGCCGCTTATAGAATATCGTATAGATGTCCTTATAATTATAGTTTCGACACGACAACAGATCAGCTTTTAACCGGTTAACTTTGAGAACGCCCTAATGACGCTCGTAATAGCAATGGTTTTCGTAGTGCAAATGCAAATCTTAAAGTATTGTTGGCTTGGATGTAGAAAGACAATCATTACTTGATTAGAATATTAGTTTGAGTCATAGGTCAGGTTTGCTAAAAAAGAGTTTTGTTTTTGTTAATTTGATATCGATTTTTTTCACAAAAAGATAGAGTTGTTTAAAAATATTTTGAACTAGCTTTCCGCTCGCGGCTTCGCCCGCGTTGTGTTCCCGTGGGAATTTTATATTTTCCCGTAAAATAATTTTGTAGCCTATTATACAGAAGACTGTTATTTATATTTAGGAGCTTGAATAATAAATTTCATAGAAATTGGAGCAGATTTTAAATATTTTCCATAGAAACTTTCAACCCCTATTTTGCACCCTAAGTGGGTGAATTTCAATAAACCATGAAACACGTGTTCAATTAAATATTTTTAAGAGCACGAATCTCAAGTTTAAACAAAATCGTTGCTAATTTAAAGATTTTTCCATACAAACTTGTAACCCCTATTTCATCCCTTTAGGTTTAATTCTTTTTAAAAATCCCTTCTTAGTGTGCGGCCGCATTTTAAATTAAAACAACTGTCCAAATTTCACGTTTCTACCATTTGCGGTTACGGCTGTGCGTGCGTCTATAGATGGGAACATCTCCTTTTGTATAGATAATTGTTTATTGCAGCCAGCTTAATCCCAAAAATAATGTGCTAATAGTAAGACGTATTAATATATTTTATTAGCACGAAAAGGGTATTTTTGCTGGCTGAAAATTGTTTTTCAACACAATTTTCTTTTTTGCGAAAAACAAACTTACAGAGAACTCAATTTTCATTTATACGAGTTTGCAGCGAGTAAAAGTGAATCGAATTCAAATATTACTTTCTCAATTGTTACCTCTTACCTACAATTTTGCTTTTAACCCTAGTCAAGGTCAAAAATTGTAATGTTTCACGCAAGAGCATTTTTTCATGTACTATGCTCAGAAGTCTACAGAAACATGCGCTACCCTCGTGATTAAACTTTATATTGCTACGCTGCTTCGTGATTTAAAGTCAACACTCACAGCAAAAAATTACATTTCTCTTTTATTTTTGACAAATAACTTTTAATTTTATTAAACATGAGAAGAAGCTAACAGTTGAATGAATGAAGGAATAACTCTTTACTCTGTACAATAACAATTCCTGAAAACTAAAATATGACAACATACAAAAATGCGGTCTTGTCGCCGCAGGCGAACTCTACTAGACAACCCAAATAGTTGTAGAAAATCTCCCTAATCTATATTTGCGATTAGATACGCAAGCGTCATCAGCCAAGTTCAATTCTACTAATTATGTAGATTTAATTTTTACCTATATTTCAACAAATCGTGATTTTTGATGTAGTTAATGAACGGTATTTGAGTGCGTACCGAAAAAAATTACCGCTGAAGACACCCCTAGTTATTTACGGAATCACGACCGCCTGAGTGAAATAAGTAAATAGAATGATTTAAGACGCATAGGCCGTTTAACGACTTCTCAGACTCTATGAATAATGATGAATGGCGAACAGTCATAACTGTTTCAGTCTAGTCTGGGCGTGCGTAGACGCATTTATTGGCTACGCGAACGTGTCGCGAGCTAGTGAGTGGTACATAAACTTAATTCGCTTCATTAGGCAGCGAGCAAATATCTACTTTACATAATTTTATCGAAGAAAATTGTGCGCGTGGGCATAGACGATCGGCCTAATGCGGCCCTTCCTCGAAATACGCAGACAGATACTATAACCTAAGTGACAGGTCTACCTACGCTACTCTAGATATGTTGATGACAATTTTGAGCTCTACTTAGAGGTTAATATCCTGTTACGAAAATCATGTCTTTATTTACCTGCCCTGTTTTTTGGTATCATTGAAGATGAATGCAACATTTCTTTCCTTTATTCCTCTTTGGGATTTTACTCGGAATCTAGACATTTATTTATTTATTTACTTATTGATTTAAAATACTTACATTATCTTAATAGGATGCTAATCCAACTATTTATGCCCTGTATGATAGATATGACATAGGATATCCCCGTTCAAACAGTCTTTTTTGCTCCCCATAGTCCCTCTATCATACCTATCATATTATTTAATAATGTTTCTCACTAATTGTTCATGTTCATATTTTCAACCAACTTCAAAAAAAGAATGATATCAAAAATGTAGGTATGTTGCAATACTTAATTTTTTTTTGTATGTTGTTGCCATTGAAACTAGTGATTTTCAAATTTTAACAGACATGAGAAAATGACTAATCTATGAAGTTTTGTACAATAAAATTAAGTAACAAATTTACAGGCATATTTTGTAGCCTTGCGTCCTTCCCAAGGTCTAATCTTCACAGTGAATTTCACGAAAATCAGGCAGAGTCACTAGAAACATTGAACCAACAGACAGACAGAGATTACTACTTTCGAATTTTACTAATTTAACTGAAGCTCGACCCTCTTGACTCCCTGCAAAGACGTGCAATTCGCATCGTCGGTGATCCTAGTGTCACGGCCTCAATTGAGACGCTGGAGCAAAGGAGAGATTTTGGTTCTCTTTGCGTGCTCTATTGGCTCTTTAACGGAGAGTTCTCTAAGCAACTGTTTGCAATGGTGTCTTCGTCACTTTTTTAACATCGCACCACCCGCCACCGCAGTAGAGTACATCCATACCACCTAGAACCGATCTGGTCTAGTGCAGTTCGGTTGCAGCGTACATTTCTTTCACATACGTGCAGACTCTGGAACGAACTACGCTACGGTGTTTCCTGAATGCTACGATATGTCCAATTTTCAAACGAAGTTTAAAAAGAGCACTTCTCTCCAGGTAGGTAGTAACTGAGTTATGCCTCTGGCATTGCAGATATCCATGAGAGGTGGTTTCCACTTACCATCAGGTGGGCCACTTGCTCATCTGCCACTGTTAGCAATAAAAAAATGGAATGGAGTATTGGTTATTATTACATTTCCTCACACAACCGCGGCACATCTGCACATTTTTGCCTTTAAAACGCCATTAAAAACCAATTTGCGAATGTCAACAGACTTCTCCGCTTGACATCCCAAAAAACAAAGGCGGCCGATACTAGAACAAGAGTTGTAAATCACTTGGAAAAGTTTTACGAATTAGTAACAATTAAAACGTTCCAAGCAAAACAACAGTTGTTTCGAATGTCCCCCGCAATTGCGGGACCATTGAGATTTAAGGGCGGTTTACAAGCTATGCATCTTGTTCTCAAATTCTTTACGACTAATATAACTTGCGCAATCCTTTTGTCGAACGGGGGGCGGGGGGAGGACTTTCTTTTGTTTGCTACACGTGTTACAAAACGGGTTGGGTGCCACTCGCGAGGAATCTTGGCCCGGACATATTTGCGAAGGAGCGTCTTTTGTTTTAACCCGAGGCAAAATTTCACAGTTGACTTTACAGCAAAACGGATGAGAAACAAAAAGTGGACATTTTTGTATACGCTTTTGCAGTGAATTATCCCCTAGTCACGCATAAGTACTCGTGGCAAAGAAACGTGGGAGAGTGTTTACATGCAAAGTTAGCAAAATCTTAATAAAACTTATTTGATTTAAGTACATAACATTTTGTTTCTGGTACCAACACTAATTAGAACACTGAAGATTATATACGTAAGTTATAAAGCCAAATGAGTAGTATCGCAAATATTTCAACGCAGTTTTATTCGTAGTTTTACTAATAATTTACGCCTTTAAAAGAAACGCACAGAATTGCTTTGATTTGTATGAAGTTTGACCAATGATCGACTAGTGATTTTATTAGGATCTACATTTTATGTCGGAACCGTTTATGTTACCCAAGATCATTTCCAAGTGGATAGATAATGAAATCCTATTGCCTCACCGATTCCTATACCTAGTTTATTCTATCTCAAGCGCTTATTAAACTTGTTCCCATAGTAACGAAATAATAATCTAGTCTTTTGAGTGAATTTTACGGTCTGAATAATAAAAAGACGAATGTTTTGATTTTTAAGTATGTTACCGCCAATGTCTTTGTTTTCTGAAGCTAACATTGAGATTTTATCAAAATACCTTCAGGAAGGTAGTCCCACAACCCTCAGGCTCCATTAGATTACAAATGAACCTTACTTCGCCCTACCAACATACTTTTTCTTCTTCTTATATTTAAGAGCTATTGCTCTTGTCGGTGGAGCAATCGCCACCTCTCTCTATCCTCCGCCTTGCTTTTGACCTCTTGATACATACTAATTCTCTTCGTTTGAGAATTACATCCTTTCAGAACTTTAGTTTAGTGAAGAAGAAAAGAGAAAAAGAAACTCTACCAGTTCATACTCTCAATACATTTGAGACTAATCTCTAAGACTTTTCAAGTCTTAGTAAAATTAGCTTTACGTTAAAAATGATGAAGATGAAACTTACATGAGATCTTTATCACAAATTCTATTTTGTACAACACAACGTTATAATTTTAAATAGCACATATCACTTTAGTTTTTTGAACAGTATAAGATTTCTGCACTAATCTATAGTGTGGACAATTCGTCGAATCGTAGATAAAGAAGATATGTCGGATAATTATGTCTTTGAAAGGCACAACTCCAGTGCCTAACCTTCTGACGCGTAGCCGTTTCAGTTTGTTCCCAATAAAATATAATCCCCTCATATCTCTTCAGGTTTTTATAGATAAACACAATCACTTCACAGTGTCAAAATAACTCACTCACGAGACAAATAATGCATTAAGCACAAGCTCTTATTAGAGCGTTTTTATTAGCCGAGTTCAATGGAAAATATGATCCAAAATTCACTCAATATTCTCAGATATTGGAATAAACCTCTAGAATCTCTCGAGAATCTAGGAATAAATATAAACGTTGCAGGTTTCCTACGGAGTGTCCTGAATAATCGGTGCAGGTTTCTTACAGAGGGACCTGAATATAGCGGAGCAAGTATCTTACAGAGGGACCTGAACAACGGTGCAGGTCTCCAACGGAGTGACCTGATTAATTTCATTGATGAAGAGATTATGATAATGATATTAGTTTAAGGGTCCTTACCTAATGTATCGTGTCTGAAAGAATCTATAAGCTTCTATTTGTGTAGTTCAATAATAATAAATTAACCCCATTTTAATTATTAAACATCTGGTGTGTAGTGTTGTCTTACGAAGTGCAATTTAAGATACCCAACTTACTTTAGAAGGCGAGGTGAGAAGGGCCGCTATGTGCCTATTTCCCTATACTCGAGTATGCGCAAGCACGGTTGGAATCGCCGTGTGCTCAGGCTCACGAGCCCTATATACGTGGTGTATATATACATATATAAATAGGAGACCGACTTCTTTAGTCCATGCGTAGCTAAACGGGTGCAAAAAAGTTATTACTAATAGTAAATAAACTCAGTTCCATAAGTGGTGCAGTAATGTCATATTTTGATTTACGGGTATGAATAAAAATGCGCCATCTAATATCTTACAAGATAAGAGAGGCGACATGATTTGCACATTTCCCGACTCGCGACGCAACGGAAGCTCGACTCACCACGCCCCAAGGAAACCGAAATGCGTGTACGCAAATGACATCTGTACGGAAACGTTCGACGTCATTATATACCTATTAAGGCCCGGGTCACACTACACACATTTTTTGCAACGCCACAAACCACGCCTCGGATCTTAATGAAGCAATTTGTGTCATGTTTACTGCTTTTATGGCGCTCTCAAGATTTTGAGGTGAATTTACAGCGCGTAAAGTGACACTGAAACTGTAGACCTAATTAGTGTCATGTGTGGTGTGGAGACAGTTTGACTCGATACGGTAGTAGAGTAATGACTTGTTTGACGCTTGCAAAAAATACTCTTCGGTGCGACGCAAATCTTATTTTTTTTGTCGGCACACAAGCTGCTTATTGTCGGCTTCTTATATCGATCAAAGAACCACCATCCGGTAAGAGGCATAAAGACAGCAAATGGAAGCTAGCTACTCCCGGATTAATAGCCTAACCTCGTCTTATTCCCGAACCTAACAGATATTATTAAATTAAAGTTGTTTTGGAGAAAAACATGGTTTTCATTGATTAATTAAAACTTTACAGATCGGATCCAGGTATCCACAGAGGTAACTTTATGTGAAGTTTATTTGTTGTAAGTCAGACGTTATATACCTATATGAATTCCCTGCATATAACAATTATAAATATAATCAATACTGACATGATCTTTCCTTATACATATATATGTACGAATAAAAATTTAAAACGTTATTGATAATTATAAGAAATTGATTAAAATTTCCTTTATCACATATAAAAATAGACTCTTTCCTGAACTCTGCGTTCGTTCTTTCTTCTATTATGCAGGCTGTACTCCCTCAATTAGATTAAGTGCTTTAACTCACTTCACAAGTAATCAACATAAATACTGCTAAGGCCTAATCTAAACAACGCAGTAGAAAGAAGGTCCCCCAGTATTTATACGAAGGCTTTCTCGGCTTTAGCAATTAGTATCACTCAATTAACCACTAGTCCCGCCGAAGAATTTTTGTTAATAATTAAAAAGGTTGCACTTAAGCTCTTATGGGGTAATTTAAATTACGACAGGGCAATATTGTAAGGCCCGGCGTGCTTGGGGAATTCAAGGTGTAAAGGTTGGGCACCTACTTGGTTTATGTAACAAATTCAATATTTTGACACCGATGCTTACCGATTTTATTCAATCTTAGCTATTGGTGGCGAATTTACCTGAGTGTGAATGTGGGCTTAGAACGGAGCTAATTATGCAAAAGTAACAAATTTCATTAAATAAATTACTGAAAATAATAACATCAGTAGGTAAGGTAATATAAACCTTTCTTTTCTTATAATATTATCGCGTTTATTCAGCGAATAACAAACCTAATTCTATACTTACTTATATTAAAATATAAGTACAACTTAAGCCAAGTGGCGAAGCTAATGAAGGCATTAAGTGGGTTGGTAACCCTTCGTGTGAAGCGTCCGATCGTTCCTGGGTTCGAGTCTTGTCGTTTTATTTTTGTCGGTTTCGCTTTGTCGGGGCAATGTGTTCATCAAGTGCATTTGAGTGGATGATTCAATATTAACATGTGGATATAAAAGCGATAAACAGACCTCAACCGTTTTGTTTTTTATTTGAAATCTTTCATTTTGAGTTGTTGCCTTTATGGAAAAGTTTTTGAGATTTTATCATCGCGTAGTTTCTACGCGCAGTGATATGTAGCTCTAAACTGACTCATTTAGACGTGTTATGTTTCTTCTTCATGTCATTTAGGGCTTGTTTCACAATCGAAAAGTAAG
Organism: Schoenobius gigantellus; assembly: GCA_963935595.1. NCBI lineage: Eukaryota > Metazoa > Arthropoda > Insecta > Lepidoptera > Crambidae > Schoenobius > Schoenobius gigantellus. The sequence goes on along the minus strand of OZ012551.1, from coordinate 14,760,271 downwards.
TATTGAATAACTTACTTGACAGATGATTTGACGGTTGTTATATGAAAAATATGTCAAAGAATCTGTCAAGTAAGCTATTCAAAACTTACTTATTGATTGTGAAACAGACCCTTAAAATTAAGTATACCTATATGTTTCGGTCAAGGTTGTTGACAGTTGATCATAATGTCGCTGTTATGCATAAAAAATTACATATCGGTAGGCAATATTTAATGTTCATTTTAATCTTTGGGTCGATGATTGATCAGGCGTCATAACATGTCAAAACGTCCATAAAACTTGATATATTAATAGTTCGTTTATCAAAAATCAACATATAAGGGCAACAGTTACCTATACGATAAAAACCCACAGCCTGTAGGCAACCAATTAAATTTCACAATGACCGATCCGCAGTTGCTTCACATCTCCGCTGAATGTTGCTAAATGAATTAAAAGTAAGCGCTCCGCCGCCGGAGCAATTTTGTTAACGGATTTTTAAATTCGTAAGTGCAGCATGCCTCGGTAGGTACTTATTTAGGGCGTTTTTTTCGGTCACCAAAATAAAAAAAGCGTGGTGCGCGTTCGAAATGCTATACATTAAAGAGCACGCAACTCTACGGCATGCGATGAGGTCTGTACATAACCGATGCCGCGGGTCAATATTATTATACCTACATACGTATTCAGGGATGTCCAAATCATTTTTGGTAAGGGGAGAGTAACTTTACAGAGTGTTAAGGGTATTTTAATAAAGTCAATAATATAAAGAACAGCTAGGATAGAACATTTCTATTTAAAACAATAAAAAAGCCATTTTTCTACTAATAAAGAATATCGTCATACTATCAGTCTGCTATTATACGCCTACTGTTGATTATTAACCTGTCGAAGCCTCCCAAAGCCCTTTTCTCCCCTTAACCCCTGTATATACCCAAACCTCCTTTGGTTTGAGTTATCTCCCGCCACGACGAGTTAGCCTAATGCGAGTTCGCTGAGTGTAGAGACTAGTCTATTTATTAGTAGAGTGCAGCACGTGCAAGTGAGGTTGGTCTTGGCCGGCAAGTTTGGTCTACTTGATCCCAAACGGCGTCTCCTAGAGGGCAGAGGTCCCGGAGAAAGGCTTAACCTGGTATACGGGACACCAAAGGATTAGTCACGCTGTAACAGACTCCTACGGCATACCCAAGCAGGCGGTTTCGTCAACTTAAACTCATGGTAACGCAATAAATTTTCCTGCTTTGAAAAATGGGTCTCGTTAGGTGTTATTCGTGTTAAGAACTCTTTACATCCTCAACTCAATAATGGTGAATTTAATAAAGAATGTGTTGAATCTAAAGTTTGAATACGTTTTCATATAATAAACACGTCATTATGATGATAAATCCTTTCTAAAAACATATTTTTCAAGTAGGAAGGTAATTATTTTTTTTTTCTCGTGGAAACCTGTGTCTCGTCAGCCCTGTTTGGTGCTGGTCGAATTTTCGCGAGTAGCGGCGGTTAGCCTTCAGTTATCAGGGCATGCGGATCGAGTTCTCGGTAACCAATTCAAAAGGATTCAAAGAGAGGTGGACCAGATTCATGATTTCTTATATGTGTATGGAATTTTTACACACAACGCGTACTTTTTACACGTTAACCAGTGCCGGTGGCGACCGCATAAAATATTGTCCTTTTAATTAAGTACGGAGATGCTATCTGACTAGCGTGCAACAAATTCGCGAGCGATTTTGCTTGCTTATGTTTCTTAATCAAGTTTTTAGTATTGAGCGGTTTGCGCAAAGGCGGCGCGCTGCTCGTGTATCACTATCGACGTTTGAACGAAATGAAGCTGTCCTCGACGCCAATTGTAATGTCACTTGTGTTAAGCTCCCGAGACAACCGATCCCATTCAGTGCTCAAACCCCGCCGATACGGTTTGAAGTGGCCACTCGGAACGGCTTATCACCGTGTCGACGACCTCGATACTAACACGTATTTGTTTTTGTTACAGGAGCGAACGGCCTTCGAAGACGGGGACGACAAACGTACACGAGATATCAAACGCTAGAGTTAGAGAAAGAGTTCCACACGAATCACTACCTCACGCGGAGGAGACGCATAGAGATGGCGCACGCGCTCTGTCTTACGGAACGACAGATAAAAATATGGTTTCAGAATCGAAGGATGAAGTTAAAGAAAGAGATTCAGGCCATCAAAGAGTTGAACGAGCAGGAGAAACAGGCGCAGGCGCAGAAGGCGGCGGCGGCGGCGGCGGCGGCCGCGGCGGCCGCGCAGGGCCACCCCGACCACTAGGCACGCCCGCCTCCGCCCAGTGATACGATTATACGATCGCAGTGCACCGAACAATCTAGATTTGTGTTTGTAAATTGTTTGTAATTTTGTTCGTTATTAAGTGTTGTTCGGTTGTTGTGATTATTTTTTAAATTAATTTTTGATAGACTCATGTTTTTTTTATTGGTCCAACAATAAACTGTTAAATGATAGACTTGAAACGGGTCGTATTATTTTTGTGTTTCGGGTTTTGTTTTATTTGTTGTTTTATTGATATTTTTATATTTTAATTCGACATCGTCGAAGGCGTTCGGAAACCAGTGCAATTTGTAGGAATTTCTTCCGTGTAACATAGTGTAGGTGTATCGTAGTGTTTTACGTTACGTGCGCGCCCGCAGCGCGTCCGGCTCGGTGGTCGGTGAGAACTGTATTGTACAAATTTAATAATATGCCTACCAAAGAGACTCGGTCTCGTACCCATAATGATAAGTAATGAAAAGTCGTAAGTTATATTAATTATCCGTAACTCTAACAATGGACTTAAGTGTGAAACAGTAACCTTCCGCGCCATCTAATCCTTCAATACTCTCGCATAAGTATAGTGTAAACGTGATCGTGTTCCTGCAGTTTTAATAGTCGGTGAAGTAAAACAAATTGCCATAAATATAAGTAGTTATTATTTAGGTGATAGCCGTGTACATAGTTAGGGTTACGTCTGGAAGTGAGCGGTTCGCGATTGCGCTGGCGCCGAGGAATGGGCAGAAAAAGCAGCGGCAGAATGCGGGGCGGAGGGAGCGCGCGCCGCGGCCCGCCGGACAAGACTAGGTAAGTTTTTGTCAAAGTCTGCGGCAGCATTATTTATCGAGTGGAGACGGTCGCGAAAAACTCACTTGGTTGTCACCAGCCGACGCGCGTCGCCATTTTTGAAATCGCCTGAGCGCGACTTGCGCGCTGTGGCCTTTACGAAATGTTTTAATTTACTCGCTAAGCTAGCTAACGCCCATGTTTGATGTTTTCCGACCGTCCGCCACTGAACTATATACGTCTACGTTTTTTTATAATAATCATTCACTGTGACCGAGCTCATTATCACGTCATTAGTGGAGCATTGTTTCGTTATATTTGTGCTTCACAATAATCAGTTATCTACATGCACGCATACAGTCGCGCGCCTATTAATAAATATGACCGTGATGATGAGCTCCATCATTATATTTTTATTTCGTGAGCATACATAATGACTTCATTGAGCCACCGAACGGTCGATGGAAACTATTAATTGGACAGACCATACTTTGTTTCAACCCCGACGCCGTATAAGGCCGCGAAAGAGTCAAACGGTCGCTAAAAACTGAATTACGCGCACGACGTAGCGTCCGCACAAAAACATACCTCGGATACCGCACCTACTCGCCTCTGTTCAGTTATTCGTGTTAAGAAATGCCGGGTAGCCTTATCCGTTTGCGCTAACTGCAAATTGGGTATGAAAAATTATAACTCGAGGTGTGAACGCAAAAACCTTCCAATAGATTCAGTTTAGATAGCTGCGTCTATTTATGGTAGAAGACACGTGGTACTGAGAAATCAATACACAGTACCAGTTAGTTTTTCTTCGATATTGTGATAGATAATCGATTATGTGCAAGGAAAAACATGTGAACATGAAACAATTATCGTAAACACAGCTTATCTGAGTAAAGCTAGATAGAGATAGGAAAAATTAACAACAATGCCTGATTAATATTCAGAACCAATTACTTCGGAGATTATTTTTTTGTTTCTGTCCAGTAAAAACCTGATGTATATTTAGTAATTAGTATTTCCTGAAACTAATTGCAATTTGAATAGGCGCCAATTTTTTCACCAAGATCCTTTGCAAAATGGCAACTCTACAATTTTTGTACAGAATAATGGCGATTTTACCAGAAAATAATTATACTTCAGATTTCAATTTCTAGATTTTTCGAAAAGTTTTAAATAATTAATAAATAATCTGTTGAAAGATTTCGCTACGCATTGTAAAGTTTTTAAATACTGACTGACGATTTCTGTGGGGAATATCAAGCAGGTAGGTAGGTATATTTTTAAATATTTATTTCTTGTTGGAAACTGAAATTAAATAAAATATCTAAATACAGATAGGAACAGTTATTGCAGTTCCTGTCTGAGTATTCCTGTTGTCTGAGAAAAATTACCATAGCGTGAATCATCAGGAAAGAAGAATCGATCAATGTAGTTGTAGTTATACAAAATATATATTTTATGCGTTTGCTGCTGTCGCTACCCGCCGGACATGTTCATGCCAAGGACTGCCAATACGACGATAACAGATAATTATTTAGCAGATACGAAACATTATTGGTCGGTTCGATATGAGGGCATCGTTTTCGAACTTTAGACGTCTTCATCCAAGTGAGTTATAGCCTCTTGATATGTAATTTTAATCTCTTTATTATGTTATTACTAACTTTAGAACGGCAACATACTAAATCAGGATAATATCGATTCTAAATCTGTTATAATTATGTGACAAATTAATTAAAAAATAAAGTACTTGTAAAATATATAAAAGGCTACCTTAACTTTAGCTCGTGGCAACAGTAAATGCCGACCAAAATTACAATTAACTTTTAGTAAGCTCAAGATAAAAATAACATTTACTAGAAATTATCGTGCCCTTTCAAGAAAATTATTACCTGGCCAGAAATAATTATCTATACTACGAGTATAAAGTCGTTCCGAAACGTCCGTTGTTACATCAGATCCCAGTCAGAAGAATCGCCCGATCCCAATTAAAACGCGGAGCGCTGTAAATAACTCATTTATTCTGTTTGTTCTTGTCTAATAAATAGAAAATAATGAGCGCAGTCTCCAATGAACAATTTCAATTAGGAATAACAGACACTCCCATACAATGTTTCTCACTTAATTAAAAGACACGAGGTGGAGGCAGATGTGGGGGCAAAAACTAGATTTTTCGATAATCAGTAGGATACCTACATGTGGCTTTGCTACTTTGCCTTATTAACTTTTCTGAATCGAAAAAGTCTAGTTTTTCATCGCCGAATACCATAACTCAGTTTAAAAAGGCAATGACTCAGCGGGCTGTTTTTGTCACACGCATAATAGAGGGAAGAATTCGCAGCAGCTTTTCTGCATTCGCCGAACACGTCTACGCCCGGGGGCTGGAAATATCCACATAATGCCATAGTTTCGTATCGGCATCGACTAATTTTCATATAATCGCTCTTATTACAATATTACCGGCTCCGCCGTGTACGACATTGTGCGTTTTCAAGTTAATTAGATAAAATATTGAATAATGCATGATCGATTAATCAATGCGCTGACGTTTTTATTTTTATTTAAATTAATTGATATTCAGCGGCGGTTTCTTATTAAAATATTGCAATTTCATAAGGCTGCTGGGTGGAACCTGTTCTGTGATAAAGGAGCGATGTGGTGAGAGGCGCGGGCGGCGGGTCCGGCCCGCTATATATCATTATGTACTCCCGCGCAGCTCCGGTCGCCGTGCGCCGATGAGAGATCTCTCTGTGCGCCATGTATGAACCGAAGTATCTACTTACCGTACAGTGCACCGGTAGAATAATAATTAACCATTCTATTATTAATTGGTTTTTCACTAATTACCTCTATCGTATGTTGACAGGGATATGTTGCTCTCATTTTGTTTGGAAACAAAGTGAAGTTTTTTTTTCAAAATTTCTTTTTTACCTCCAATATTTTACCTGTCGCATTATTTTCATATCCAGCTATTTGTGTACAATTATTACTTAATATTCATGTTTTCATTGCTGTTCTCATAATGAAAGCTAATTTATTAAGTTTAGGCACAGCTTAAGTCTCACATTTCAGTTAACAGCTACTGTCTTTGTAATTTAAATACACATGCTTTCTCTTTGAAAAAGCTTAATATTCAGGTAATTTGTATGGGAACCGTAAAGTGATGATGACATTTTTCTTCCGAATGTTAGCCTTTAAATCACGTTAATTAATGGCCTGTATCTTCATCTTCAATAAATATAAACTAAGTAACATAAGTCACGCCATAAACAGGTATTTAAATACTAGTTCTTAGTTTTTTTCTAAAAATACATTATTTTAATCTAATCATCCATTATTTTAATGGCTATTGCGTTATTTTATAAGGAACCGGAATTCAGGGAGTGGAAACTTTCAGTTTCTTACCTATAACTTTCTTATATATCTTTTTTTACGTATTAGAAAAGATTTATTTAATTATTAAATATTCCTTTATTAAATAAACTTCTACTCAGTTTAGGAAATAAAATTAAAATAATATAAGTATAACTAGCGGTTATCGAGGAGCGGTTCATCAGCTTTAATTCCTCTTTCACGCAGTCAAGCACCTTTGCTAAAAAGCAAATCATAGAACTACTCGTAAAAAATAACGGAATTCATCAAACCTAATATTTTTGTTGCACCTATCATCATACTCGTAATTCTTGTACACTCCTTATAAGTGATTTTTGTATAAGAGTTCTTCTTACATCTTATTTTTTTAATAGACTGTTGTCGCTTGGTGACAAAGCCGGCCTCACCAGGACTCTGATTCCATCCAATGATACCTATACAATATATTTAGTTTTAAAAAGACTTAAAACTAAAATACTCAAAATAAAAATGAAAGCACAATAAAAATAAATAGTAGATGAACGCTATGTATTTATAACTTTATTCACAAAATTGTTTTGATTCAGTTAAAGCTTTATAAGCTCTCTCTAGCTATGCCAAGCCAAACGTTTGCCAATATCTCCGGAAACCAATCAACGTTCAAATGTGAACTTTATTATATACAGTGAAAGTACTTTAATTGCATATCCTGAAAGATTAACTGTCATCGGATAGTAATACTTACGCATATATAAATAAAGGCTCGTATTGAATACAGTTTGTATCACGTAGTTCGTGCTGGTAGATAGCATCTCTCACCCGAGCTGCCCTGTCTTCCTACACGATAGTGACTCTTTTAACAGTACCGTTTGTCCCGGGTTCGTGTCCCGGGGTGTTTGACTTGAACTCGTTTCTCGAATTCGTAATGCATTGTGTCGGCCAGAAGTCAGAACGTTTAGAATTCAGAGTGTTATAACAATAGTGTTTATTTAATAAATGCTAATTCTGCATTACAGTTTTGCAGTTACAAGAGACATATCTATCTATTATAATGTGATACTAGTCGATAATGTAGGCATGATATCTGGGTATGAAAAGAAAAAAACTGTTTAGTCTGTCAGTTAGATAACGAAGAATTAGCACACACATGTGATTTGCTTTGTCTAAATAACAAAAAAAACCAACTGAGGTAAAGTAAAGGGGTGGGGACTCTCTACATCACAACTCAGTACAAAATACCTATACACTATATTATTATGAGTGCTGTTATGCAATGTTTGATAGTCAAGTGATCAATGTTTAGTCACAAGTTTTTGAATAGGTAAAAAAGAAAATAGAAATAAGAGTTCAGTACTTTTTAATAATCTAAGAGGAAACACTAAGGGCGAGAGAATTCAAAAATAGGTATTTGTAAAATGTATTGCTGTCGCGCTGTGTGCCGGTACAACCGAGCTAAGAGCAAGAGAGACAACTGGAGATCAGATCAAATAAGATACCTATGCAAAGTACAGAAATAGGCGTTTCGTAGTCCCCTGGTTCCTCCTATAAAACTACGCCGATTTAATTATTAATTAAAATTAAAAAATAGTTTTGGCTGTGTTTCTATGTTTTGCATCTTTTTTTTCGTCAAGTTTGTTTGCTCGATATTTGAATACCTATAGTGAAAATACTGGTATTTTTTTGTATTTGAAGGTTTAAATCTCTTTTACAATTAACATAAGAAGAAAGGAAAACATAAGAATATGCTAAATTACTTGCCATAAATATTTATTTGGGAAAAATTTGCTCTATTACCATTATCCAGAAATGGGATAGGGGACTACATTTGTATGGAAAAAGGGTCCTTATGATTTCCTCTTAATTAAAATTTTCATGACCCTTTTTCAATTTGTTTTTTTTTTGTTGTGAATACAAGACTGTGTCGATAGTCTTTTTTTTATATAAAGCGGTAATGGACATGCATGGACAGGTATATACTCGTATTGACTGTCAATTGACAATCTACTAAATGCAATCATCATATACTCGCACATAATCATAATATACAGTTACCTTATAAAAGGTCTGAATAAAAATATAGGTTAACTTAAATCACTGTAAAGATTGAGGATCATCACTAAAATAATACAAATTGGATTCTAATAAATAAATTGAATCCATAGTTACGCTGACTGTATCAATTTATGCAAAACCTAATAAACTATCATAAGCTAGACTATACCATTGCAATAACCATCCGTTGATAACGATTACCATTCAAAATTGTAAACTGGAGTATCCAACTATTACTGCCACATACAATAAACTTACCCCAAATAGTTAACGAGTTCACCCCCATAAAATTACTCGGCCATTTCGAAATTCACGAACACGGCCAAATGTATTTACAACTGTGGTCATACACAATTTATTTGTCACTTTGACAATCTTATGTGAAATGTGATGGAATATTTTAGAATTATTTATATCTAGCTTTCCGCTCGCAGCTTCGCCCGCGTTATTTTATATTAGAATTTTATATTTTCCCGTAGGAAAAATAATTTTGTAATCTATGTTACTCAGGGATAATAAAGCATTCTAATGGTGAAAGAATTTTTCAAATCAGTCTAGTAGTTTCGGAGCCTATTCAACACAAACATACAAAAATACAAATCTTTCCTCTTTATAATATTATTATATTATAGACTGTAGTATTATATTATCTGTGCCATAGATTTATAATCAAGTATATGAACATCGGTGGCGCTGTGGACTTGCCTTCCAATCGGGAGGTCCGGGTTCGATAGAGCCATGTACTAATGTGTTTTTCGTTTTTCAAATTTCATATGTTCATTTGTCTGACGCTCCTACGGTGAAGGAAAACATCGTGAGGCAACCTGCATATATCTGCGATGAAATTCAAAGGTGTATGTGAAGTCGACCAATTTGCACTGTACTGGGCCAGCGTGGTTGACTAAGGCCTAATCACCCTAACATAGGGTAGGCTCGAGCCCCTCGGTGGCGACGTATTTGAGTGATAATGATGATATGAGAATAGTGATGGAGCACATATCTAAGTATATCTGGCAATATATTGAACCGTATCTACAAACAAGGATTTGGTAAAGACTCATCATATCAGCCAAGAGACGCCCACTGTTGGACATAGGCCTCCCCCAAGGATCTCTATATCGATCGGTCCTACGTCTCCCGCATCCAGCGGCTTCCCGCGACCCTCACCAGATCGTCGGTCCACCTTGTGGGGGGCCTACCAACGCTGCGTCTCCCGGTACGCGGCCGCCATTCGAGGACCTTTCCGCCCCAACGGCCGTCAGTCCTACGAGCAATGTGTCCTGCCCACTGCCACTTAAGGTTTGAAATTCTTTGGGCTATGTCGGTAACTCTAGTTCTTCTACGGATCTCATCATTTCTGATGTGATCACGTAGAGAAACCCCGAGCATAGCCCTCTCCATTGCCCTTTGAGTGACTTTGAGCCTTCTTATGAGACCCATTGTAAGCGGCCACGTCTCAGTTCCGTATGTCATCACTGGCAACATGCACGAATTGAAGACTTTCGTCTTGAGAAACTGCGGTAGATGGACACTGCGGTAAAGACTAAATTTATTAAATTTAATAAATGTGTCTAGTAAATTAATTCATTGCATTTTTGAAACATGGTATATGATTGTAAAGGAATAAATAAAATGAGGATATTTTTTTTCAATCCGACTTTCGCCCTATAAATAATATTTATGAATAATGTTCTTCATCTATTTATAACTCTTGCCTTAGCATTAATACTGATGAATATTATCATTACATTGATAATCTAATAATTAACTAGATGTTACGTCTAAAAGATAACCTTAATTGTTCAAAATTATTATGTTTGAACTATAATTAGCTTTTTGGACTTCCGCGATTTGTATACACATTTTAAATACAATAAAAACGGGTCTATGTTCGCGGTAAACAACAACTAAATAAGTCAATATAGTTGTTGTAGTAAACAACAACTATGTAAGTCAATATAATTATGTAGTTGTTGTTTACAGCGAATATACACCCGTTTTTATTGTATTTAAAATATAATTAGGTTGTAAGTTCACATCCAGTTGCATTTATAATTTATATTGTACTTGTGATTTTATTTATGTTATCTTTATTTATATAAAAATATAAGTTGCATCATTTAACTGAGTTTAACTGAGTTTGAGCCGGCTTCAAAAGTAGATAAGCATTTTTAGCAGACTTAGTACCATGTCCGTCACACCAACTATTCCTTTTATTTAGTATGGTTACACCTATATTGCATTGTTAATAGTTGGTGTGACATGGTAATAAAATGTTTATCTACTTTTGAAGCCGACTGTACATAACACTTGTTTAAAATTAACGGAGACAAATCTGTCAACAGAACAATCGCCATTTATTAGGGCAGGGGCGGCCGCGCGTAGGTAAGCTACTGCCATTTACGACATGCCACTTACAATCACAGTGGGGCCATTGTAAACTGACCATAAAAGTTCATTATCTATTGGCTTGTTCGCGCTACCAACTTTTATTTTATTGGTTTACGACACCATAAAGCTCTGTAGTCAGCTAACTCGGTTATTTGAAGCGTTTCGCATCGAGACTGACGATGTGCCGGCATTTATATTGGATCGCGCAGTGTTATGGCTGTTTAAGTTTATTTGTCAATATTGCGGTCACGTAGTGGCTGTTAAATTGAGGAGCCATAATATCAGGCGTGCCCTGGCCGTTTATTGATGCATGCGTAAATAATGACATTTAAGTTTGTAACTATTGTGAAATCTGCTTTTCCCGGGTTGTCGCCTACATAATGTTGGTCGAAAGGCAGTGAAAAGCCTGAAAATGCTTTATTTTCTTTTTTCATTCCTGAGTGATTCATCATCATCATCATCGCCACAGCTCATAATAACATAGGCTCGAGCCTACCCTAAGTTAGGGTGATTAGGCCTTAGTCAACCACGCTAACCCAGTGCGGATTAGTCGACTAATTAATCAAGTTGAGAGGTCGCCTTTGTTTTCTATCCTAGGCACCGTGAAATGTGTAAATTTCGAATCGAATAACTAGAATTTTATTTGGCATCATATAAGAACTACGTCAAAAAGGGCATCGATGTTTGACTATATAAAATATATCTTATTGATTTCTTATAGGCAGACCCCCGACGCAAAAAGAGGAGTGTTATAAGTTTGACGTGTCTGTCTGTCTGTCTGTCTGTCTGTCTGTCTGTGTGTGTGTCTGTCTGTCTGTGGCATCATAGCTCCCGAACGGATGAAGCGATTTCAATTTAGTTTTTTTGTATTAAAGGTGACTTATGTGCGAGTGTTCTTAGACATGTTTGATGAAAATCGGTTGAGCCGTTAATAAGTTGTGGGGGTGAAAGTGGGGAAGAATAATCGAATGTCTGCAAATATATTCTCTCTTCATCAACCCAAGGCTAAGTGCAGTAAATGTTTCAAATATTAAGTGCGCGTCTGTGAATAAATAAAAAAAAATGTTTTTGGGTATATATTACTTATCTATAAAGCAAAAAGTGCTTTGAGATCACGCGAATTATCGTATGATTATTAAAAACTTACAATAATGTTTTTCCAAAGTAGTATATAATATGTTATACATATAAAACGGAATCACTATGTAAACTGTGTGTAGGTAAATTACGTTGATCACAGTAATTTCTCAGAAATGTTAATATTTTCACTTAAACTTGCCGTAAAATTAAATTGGTTCCATGCTCTATAATTATCTTATCATATATTAATGCAAATATTTTGTAAAACTGGCAGCATTCACGCAAATGGTCGTGCACATAATGTCGCCAAGTCAATCTATGTGCCTACAATTTCATAGATTGGCAAAGGAACCTTGTGCGAAGACCGAAAATAAAACACACTTTATATACCATCGACACTTGTGTTAAGAAAACAAACATCTAAATATTAATTTCGATCGACATTTTAATCTAAGTTAAGCTAAATTGACAACTATAAAGAAGCTTAAGTGATAACATGTACTTAATAATTATAACAAAATGAATACCTTAAACCTACCTCTAATGAGTAGAGGATTAAATGTATTCATTTTGCAGATTAATGTGACAGTAAATTATTTCCCTAATGAAAATATAAATCATCATTACTATAAGCAGTAGATATCAAACACAGTAGTCACTATGTCATTCAGGCTGATAGAGATGGTTTTAAATCATTCATTGATGACAGAAATAGTTATACCCTACATAAGTTCATAAATGCAGCAAGTTACATTTCTAGTTCCGATATCTAATCTATGTAATTTTGCATCTATGGTCCGATGAAATGTCATTTTGACCGAAGGTAGGCGCGGTGACGATCATGCTGATTGGTCCCACAAGCACTGTAATAAGCTGCACGGTAGCTTCCGATAACTGCCGACTACTTACTAAATTGCTTCAACACGTAATGGTTATGATTGGCGCAGCGCATGAATATGTTATGCAGTTTTAAATATAAGTACATAACAGTATATCTTTAGGAGAATACGACACATCTAGGTACAATCGTTAGTGGGTGAAATTACATATTTTTTCCATTTAGGTATAGCTTTGAATTCAATTCTTAGGCACGGATGTCCGACCTGACTTTTTTTTTAAATTATTTTTCTTATTAGGATATTTAACTCTAACTTTTTAAAGTGAATAAATTTACAAGCCACGCACGATTAAACAGAGGGTGTCTAAATTGAATGTAATGTACTCTGTAAAAATATACATTCGTATTTTATAGGATTTATTAGGAACTATTTGATTTTATCCCTAATTAATTTTGATATTTTGTAAACTAATTGCTAAGAAAATTATTTCAATATCTAAATTTTGTTTTTTTCAAATCATGAAAATATTTAATAATGTAATAAAGGAGAGATTAGATATAGATATTTAAGCGGACGACGAAAATATATTTATAAATAATATTTGTGTGAAAAAAAGAATTTGTTTTACCAAAGTGAATAACGATTGATACTTTATAAACTTAGATAAAAACGAAACGAGGGAGCGTATATTATGTTTTCGTTAGAATAAACAGCATAGCCGCAACAAAAGGGCAGAAACACCACAAAATTTATATTAGTTGACGCAATACACCTTAAATACACTACTTATTTAAATTTATCAATGCCAGTTATGAGAGCAGTACTGCGTGCATACCTCGAACGCGAGCTCGTTATTTTTAGGGTTCCGTAGCAGAAAAATAAAAACTGAACCCTTATAATGTCACTTTGCCGTCAGTCTGTCTGTATGTCTGTCAAGACCATTTTCTCAGGAACGCGTTAAGATATCATATTTTACAAGGCCGAATATTGTACAGATTACGAACAAAATTGTAAAAATCATACTTTAGTATACGCTATATGTCTCCAGTTGTCTATTTACAACTGCTATAATAGGTTCATTTACAGTGCCCGATTAGAACAGAGAGCACTAACGAAAATTTCCACCGGCAGACTCATTCTAAGGCCAAACTAAACGATGGCGCGGCAAAAGTGCATAAATTAGAAAAGCCGTAAATCGCGCGAGGCGGTTTAATTGAAATCGCAGTAGTTAATTGAGTGAGTGCGGCGTGCGCGCATGCGTCCCGGTGATTTATGCCAATCGCACCTAGGCACACCGAGCGCCTCACGTTTGCGCACCTCCGTTTTCAGTATGTAAATGCCTTCTTCGATTGATAGGCGGCAGCCCATCAATTCGTGGGACTCTTATCACAAAAGTGTGTTAGTTTAATAAAATCGATTTAAATAAAATTAAGTACTGAATTTTTGTGTCCTTGGTTCTTGGTCCTTTTAGAAGCTGTATATTTGAAAATTTTACAGGAATTATATGTGTTGTAGGTGACTGTAGCCACTAAGCGTCAGGTGGGCAACCTTAATGGCCAACTTTGATGTTGATAGATATAAAAAAAACATCAGCTGAATGGAATGACAAAGATTCACTGAACTGAACTGGAACGAATGCTTTTGTTTTTGTTTCTTCTTTGGTTTCCAGCTCTAATTACATATGTCTTGAATTTTGAGTGCTGTTACTGCATGACATATGCATTAGATTTTTCAATTACAGCTTAATAGTTCATTAGAACTTTGATCACCGACTATTTTACAATTTCATCTGTATTTATAAAATTTTTTGGTGAATGATTGAATAAAGTATCAACATGGTGCCGAAATTACTGGAGCTAAAAGCATGAAATTGAGTACAAGGGTTCGATGGCGTATGTACCTAGGCGCTTACTAAAGAAGGAGTTTTTTAAATTTCAACAGGAAGCTAAAAAAGCCCAATTCAAAAAATAAGAAAACCATACTTTGAGCTTTATTATTAATGCGAAACGTATGTAATTCGCGGGTACGCTAGGTTCGAATAACTATAGAAAAATTGCTTGGAATATTACAAAAAAACGCTCATTTGGAATATGTTCATCTTATTTCGACTATTTTTATATAGGAACTTGTAATTCATTGCTAATTTACTCCGCCAATAATTGTGGACCGATTTTTAAAATTCTTTTTGTAGTCAGTGGAGTATACTCCTTAGATGGTGCCATGTCACCAAAGTCAGAATCTAATGATGAGATAATTTTTTAGACGATTAACTTTTAGGAATTAGAGGTTAATTTTTTAAATACAATAGGCACGTACGAGCCTATTAAAACCCTTTTTAACTTTGTAGAGTCTTCGAGTGAATTTAGAAAAACCCTTCGGTATAAACCTCACCTCCGGTGAGATGGTATTAAATTCAGTAAAAAGTTACAAATCAAAAAAAAATAAAAACCGACATTAAAAACACCGAAAAGTTAAAAATAGTATAAGAATGGGTACTTACAGACAACATCACAATTTATATTGATGTCGGTGCCAAACGATGGTCTCCTGAAAGTCTTAAAATTTGGCACCGACTTCAATGATGATGTGATGTTGTCTGTACCTATTCTTAATGAATTTTTAAGTTTTCAGTGTTTTTGATGTCGGTTTTTAATTTTTGCCTTTTTTTGTACATTCTTACTCTATTTCCTCCTCGGAAAACTGTAGCTATTGCAACTAAAGATATTTCAACTTGCAAGGGTAGTCACTATTTTATATACCCTGCCCTGTGATATGAACATAATTGGGCGTTTTTATAAAAAAATACTCATTGGATCATCATTGTAGTAGCTCTTCTGTATATTTTCCTATTTTTAAGTGTGACGTGTGAGAGTAAGGTAATTTAATTACTATTAGCGTAAGTGTAAAAACTAATGAATGAGACAATCTCTGTAAAAAGACAACAACTGTATATGCTGGTAATTAACCGGAGCCACATAGTTGAAATTCAGTTCAATTAAAAGGGACAAAGCTAATTAACCAGTTCCTCGTTCCACAAACTCATCCGTAGCCTGAAAACAGCTCTGCATTCAAATGCATCCACAAAGCAAACACCTAGTGAAGTTTGAAATGTCTCAACTTTGCATTCGCGTCGGGAAACTCGAAGAAGGTAAAGTAGGAACATGGCGGAAAGATTGCAAGTTTCATTTATCTCGAGACTTCTGCGTAGATGTTTTATCTGATGGTGTGAAGTTTCCTAAAGGAAATCTATGTGTTTACCTTCGTTTATTTTACTTTAAACTTTTATATTTTTATTTCATTCATAGAGTTCCGTACCGCAAAAGATAGAAGCGGAACCCTTATGTGATCACTTTGTTGTCCGTCTGTCCGTCTGTATGTTAAGAAATTTTTTCTCCGGAACGTATCGAGAGACATCGAACTGAAATTTATATCATACTAGCTGTGCCCGCGAACTACGTTTTGCCTTAATTTATTTTTTCCCGACATCTTCAACAAATATCGTTAATGTACACAGAAATAAATACAAAAACTTAACAAATTATATACTAAAACCTTCCTCGAGAATCACGCTATCGAGTGGTGAAAACCGCTTGAAAATCGGTGCAGTTGTTTTTGAGTTTATCGCGAACAGACAGTCAGACAGACGCGGCGGGGGACTTTGTTTTATAATATGTAAGGAAACATACTCTGCTCTACGGTGACTTTCAGCTGTGAAAATTATACTTCTAAGTCAACACGATCAAAAAGTACCTATGACCGTTTACGAGTATATTGCCTATTATCGCAAATTTAAGCTCTCGCCGTCAGCCTCGATATCGCCAAGGCATTTGACAGGGTCTGTCATAGAGCACTTCTAGCGAAGTTACCACCCTACGGAATCCCCGGGGGACTCTGCAGATGGATCGCCAGCTTTTTGGATGGTCGGAGCATCAAAGTCGTTGTTGATGGTTCGTGTTCCGAGACTAAAACAATTAATGCTGGAGTTCCACAAAGTTCAGTTCTCTCCCCAACGTTGTTTATTTATTCTCTATCGACAACAAATCATTAATATGCATATTAATGATTTGTTGTCGATAGAGAACATTCATTGCTATGCGGATGACAGTACGGGTGATGCGAGATACACCAACCATCAGAATGTCTCCCGGAACTCCGTGTCGGAGAGACGGTCACAGCTTGTGTCTAGGGTTGAAGACTCTTTGGGGCGGGCTTCAGAATGGGGGCATATGAATTTAGTGCAGTTCAACCCCACAAAGACGCAGGTTTGCGCATTTACTGCCAAAAAAGACAATTTTTCATTAGCGCCCCAGTTCCAAGGAATATCCCTTAAAATATCTGAAAGCATTGGTATTCTCGGTGTCGAGATCACGAGTAAAGTCCAATTTGGGAGCCATCTGGATAGCAAGGTCAAACTAGCCAGCAAGAAGCTCGGTGTGCTTAGTAGAGCGAAGCGGTACTTCACGCCCTATCAACGCCTTGTACTTTATAAGGCCCAAGTTCGTCCGCACGTGGAGTACTGCTCGCATCTGTGGGCAGGGGCTCCTAAATACCAGCTGGATCCATTTGACTCTCTGCAAAGGCGAGCTACTCGAATCATCGGGGATGCCAATCTAACGGACTCGCTAGAGTCACTGAGCTCACGGAGGGACTTTAGCTCTCTCTGTGTGTTCTACCGTCTGTTCAACGGTGAGTGCTCCGAGGAACTGTTCGAATTGTACCAACGTCACCTTTCTATCATCGTACCACTCAACACCGCAGTGGAGTTCATCCATATTACCTGGAAGTAATGGCGTCTAGTACAGTTCGCTTTCAGCGCTCATTTTTACTACGAACATGTCGCCTCTGGAACGAACTTCCCACTGCTGTGTTTCCCGAACGCTACGACATGTCCCTTTTCAAGAGAGGTTTAAAGAGAGCACTATATTTAAAGTTGGCAGCGACTTAGCTATGTCCCTGATATTGGCGAAGTCTATGGGCGGCGGTTACCGCTTACCATCAGGTGGGCCGTCTGCTCGTCTGCTACTTACAGCAATTAAAAAAAATATTTAAATACAAATTCAAAAATTCAAAAAATCTTTATTCAATATAGGCCTTTACAGGCACTTATTGACGTCAAAACAAAGCAAAACATTATAATTTAAAGGAAACATATTATTTAACCCTGTATGTGCATACATCATGAATATACTCAAGATGTCTGCAAATACAAGTAGGAATGAAAAAAAAAATGAATCTACACCGTTTTCACAAGGGAATTGAAACGTATAGGGTTCTTCCCTTTAACCTACAATACTCGTATAGTTAGGAATATACATACTTAGATTTTAGACAATTTTCTATGAAACAAATTGCACTTGGCCAGTTTTCTATCGCATGAGCATTACATTGAATATCGCTTAAACAATATACTGTGTTATTATAATCCCATGATATTGTATCATCTACACCAATATTATAAAGAGATAAAGTTTGTACTCGTAAGTTTGTGAGTTTTTTCTTTTGTTGGGTCTATTGAATAATCTCTGAAACCAATGAACCGATAATGAAAATTCTTTTACCGATAGATAGCTATATTATTGACTTGAGTTACAAGTGATATTATATAACTAGCAAAAGTTGAGCAAAAGCAAAAGTTGAGTCGGTATTTGAAAGATCAAAAATTACCTACTTAAAACTAGATTCAGCATATTTGGAAATTCTTGTAAACAGCAGTAAAAATAGTCGATAAGTTAGGAGCTGGTTTTTATTACAAAACTAATGAAGCATACGAGGATCTCGGTGGCGTATTGGTTCCATCGCTTTGGTTTCCAAATTAAAAATAAGGCAACCTTCGCCATGGTTGGATCCTGGATAAGTGACCGAAACTGTGATCTCGAGTTCCTCCGTACTTCAGAAGACACGTTGAGCCGTTGGTCCAGCAGGCCTCTTACCAATCTCATGGTTTTCAAATTATATAATGATGAAATCGTAGTGCAAGACATGTCATAAGATTTTCGGTCAGATTTTTGATCATTCGTTCATTATATCATGATGACATCATTGAAATTATGCCATAGTGATAATATCATTGGAGAGATCGGTAATACCAAATGAAGCATTTCATGACTTCCTCATCTCAAAATTTATACCATGTCATTCGATGAAAGATCCATAATAGGCCTGCAGGTTGCTATTGCAACCGTTTCTACCCTCCAACCCGCATTGGGTCAGCGTGGTGGTGTTATGGCCGACACTCCTTATGCTCCTTCCATGTAGGGAAGCCTGTGCCCAGCAGTGGGGCGTATATAGGCTGTGATGATGAATAAGCACTAACAAATTTCTTGCGGTCAAAGGAAAGTCACAATGAAAAATAATTTTCAATCTTATCAATGTTATTATATCTTTTAGGAAACTAGGATCCAACGTGCGTTAATATGAGTGTTAACGCCCGCATTGTAATATAAATGCGTTTTTGAACGCGCTAAAAATAATGTTATAAAACAATGGATACATCTGATCTGTGGTAGAAATAACGTCTAAAGCCAATAAACAATGCCACTTTCCAATTATAAGATGTGGTCACATTTATTATGTGTGATGTCAAAGTTATAACCTTTGTTAACGCATTACGGCACAGAACCGTAGATTGCGCAGTATTGAACTAATTAATTTATGGCCGTTCCTAGTACTTTCAATATTTATTAAATAGGTAACACGATTACTATTTTGATCGTCAACATTTTTCAATCAATAATATTGCTCAGGACAGTTCTGTATTGTTTGTGAACCTAATCACTAAACTAAAAGGGAAGTAATTATCTATTTAACTGTTTATCAACAGTACGACACACCGGGGTGTTCCGAACGATGCCCGGATAAATAAAAACTCTATCAAAGCGCGACAGAGGGCGGGAGTAAATAAGCGAAGAAGGGTTGAACGCCCCAAGTTTTTCCTACCACCGGGGCCTCAGAGACCCCCATTCGTCTTCTCTTGAGATACGCTAATTTATCTTTATTCGCTTTTGTTTATTGCGCTGCAGATTCCTTTTTCGCGGTATTGTTTAGGTCTGATTAAAGTTTGGGCGTGTGCGCGATTTTATCGCACTCTCGCTTAAGTGGCAATTTAGGGTTGAAATTGAAGTACAAAGTCGATGAGAAATCGGGAAAATGAAATGAATAATCCTGCTTTGTTTCCTTTAACATTGAAAATGTATGAAGACACATACAATTTATTAATAAGATAGTACAAGAGGAGACGTATTAATGAGGTGGTTTGTTCAATTTTAAAGTTAATCAAATTTCTTCCGTATTCCACTTCTACGGCTTTTACTATAGACTTATTAGGAGAAACCATATCGGAGTGTTTTCCTTCAATGGTGAAGGAAAACATCGTGAGGAAACCTGCATACACTTGCGAAGTAATTCAAAGGTGTATGTGAAGTCAACCAATCCGCACTGGGCCAGTGTGGTTTGACTAAGGCCTAATCGCCCTAACTAGTTATGGTAGGCTCGTGCCCCTCGGTTGGGGACGTATAAGAGCTATGACGATGATGATGATGATATCTGAGTGAGATTCAGTTATAGGACTAACAGCGCAGCACCCTGCAAATTGTTATGTTTGACTTAAAGACCTTACAAAATATCAAAGCAATTAAAATCCCATTCAGTTTTCTAGGGAAAAATACGTATACTTAAAGTAGTCCAAGTACTACTAAAGTGTGCCACTGCTTATTTTACTTAGCTCCTTAGCTAGACTTCATAATTCTAAAAGCGTCTGATAGAAAAGAAATCCGACAGTTTTTAATTTGAAATCATCTGAAATAAGTCAGATTGTAGGTGAATAGGAACTAATTACTAGTTTCGGTTATAAACAAACTCATATGTGTGAGGCAGAGCTTTCTATCAGCCGCTATAAGATATTCAACCAGACTACTCCAATAAGAAATTTAACGAAACACAAATAGAAGAAAGAATTCAGGAAGAGAAGCAAACTTCATTTTAATTGTTTGTAGCTCAGTTAAATAGCTAGCTATAGCTTTTCTTAGATGATATATTTTCCCGTAGTAAAAACAAATTAAATTAGAAATCAGAAACTTTTGTAAAAAGTCCCGTTAAAACACATTTAGCAGTTTTTGTGTGAAACTCAAACTAGAAACCAACTTATAGGTAATCTCTTTTTCACCCATTCAAAGGTGACATTTTCAATAAGCTAAAACTCGTGACTCATTCCTATAATTTCAAAGTTTTATGCCTTTAGCTTCATTAATAATACTAAGCTTTCATAAAAACTTTCAACCCCTATTTTATTAGGCGTTAATTTGCAAAAACACTTTCTGAGTGGACGTTATACAAATAGAATCTGCTGAATAAATTTCATAATGTCAGGCTTAAATAGTTTAAGCTTCGCAATGCTGATCAATCTTAGAGCATTTGTAAATGCTTTATGTGCTTAATATATGTATAATTGCAAATTTTATATTAATTGTATGATTTGTGTTGTTAAATATTGGTTCACTTATGCAATTAAAATAAAATATAGCCGAAGAGTTATACTTACTGTCATAATCAAGTTATAATTATTCTAGCATGCATAAGTTATTCATAAATATCATCTATCAGAACTATCTGAAGTAACGCCATGTTGAAATTCAAGCATTCTCCTAACGACGCCCAAAAATATAAGACGTGAATGTTAATTAAACTACATTACGGGCTCAACACATTCCCACTGTGTCCCTTCATTTTCTGACCAGTTACAATAGATCCCCATTCTAGCCAGGACGCCCTTTTGCGCCCAATAAGATTAGTGGATAGAGTTGCGGCGTGGCTCTTATAAGAATGGTTGGTAACGGCGCCACAACGTTACCATAGTTATTTTCTGCCTTTCGAGTTTCTTGTGAGACTTTCTCTTGCTGGAATTAGAGATTTCCTGTAAGAGAAAATAATTGATGGATTTTGTTACTAGGTTTCATATACAACTGCTTCCTTTAATCAGTCTGACTGATTCAGCTTTTCTTATTTCTATGTTGACTATTTTCCCGATTTGTTGTTGTATAGACACGATGGCACTCGATCCTATGGGAAACAAAAAAAAAGGTATTTGACAAAAGTTTGGCATAAGAGCCATAAATGCCTCGTTATAGTGCAATTCAAAATTTATCAAGCTTTTAATTTTTACAGCCAGTGTATTGTATACCCACCACTACTTTTTAAGAGACATTGCTTTGTATTGATACCGCCGATCTCCAATCAAAGGCGATCGTGGTAGATTTTTACGTCAAAAATAAGCCTTGCGTAAGTACCTACTCAATTTTCGTATCGATTTTTATACAAATAACCTATCAACAAGATTATTGTTACTTAAAATAAGTGCTATACTCACCTATAATACCCTCCGCTAGAAATGTCCTAATTAAA
The DNA here is from genome assembly GCA_963935595.1 of Schoenobius gigantellus. Classification (NCBI taxonomy): domain Eukaryota; kingdom Metazoa; phylum Arthropoda; class Insecta; order Lepidoptera; family Crambidae; genus Schoenobius; species Schoenobius gigantellus. The sequence continues at coordinate 14,738,105 of OZ012551.1, read as the reverse complement.
CCCTTTCATTTGAAACCTTTTTAAAAATTAGTTAATAACCTGTTCTCTCGAGAACGCCATATACAATTTACAATTAAATGTGACATCATGTAACCTATAACCGTAGCACGAGGAAAACTCTTTCAGCGATCCCTCATTTGTCAAATTATGATAAATAGTTCAGAAATTATGAGGGAACACATTCACATAACACCGGTTAAAATTAAATTCTCCTTTTTGCTTCGCCGTAGTATAGTACAAATAAAATTCATCCAGATTTTAGCGGTATTCGCCTCGACAACTAATAGTAGGAACGACATCAGGAGCAGGTACCAAGTCAACCAAATAATTGCTATTCTATTCACACCGAGAGGGCGATTTATGCCCGGAATTATTTCCTTGTTGTTTTATTCGGAGATTTGTCACTCAGGCCCGCTTTATAATTACCCCCTATCGAATAACTTTTTGCTAAGAATTTATTACTGTTTAGTGCTTTCGCTGATTATGTAGGAGTTATTTGGGCGGGTTTATTATAACCCGGGAAAGGGGAGGAGTTCATGTTGTTGCCGATGTAATCTCCATTACTAGGTACCTAGGTAACTACTTTGTACAAGTTAAAGTTTGTTTACTTTTACGGTGGAGAGTCCAAATGTTTTTCTAAACCTCAAGAAATCTTTAACTAAAATTATCGAAAGATTTCTTCATGTTGTGCTGTACAATATATTACTCATTGAAATCTAGGTAATAGAGCACTATGAGTTTTTTTTTATAAAATAATACCTAGGTACTAAAAACCGAGGGCCTGTTTGAGAGAAATACAAAAATGCCGTTTTAGAACATTTCTGCAAAGCCATTTTTAATTAGGTATTATTTTATTATTCATTATGAGACGACAATTAAAAAAAACATTTAAAAAATGTAAGTACATTTTTACTTTTTATTAGACGTAAGCATAAAAAAAACAGTCTTATTTTAACAAGCACCCAGATGAAAAGATCAGTCACGTTGCTTGACAAATATTAAGGCTATATAATAATGCATTGCATGTAACAAAATAATTCAGTTATCAGTAACTTATGCTTAGATACAACTGAAACTTTCAAGGCCTTAAAAGATGGTAGCGCCATCTATTGGTCTACTCTTGAATACGTTATTTAAACAATGATTGATACCACTAATATATACCTGTAATGAAAACAAAACTTTGTCAGTTTCTATTTTAGCTCTATATATTTAGTTAACATTCTAGATTTAATCGTTAAATTGTTCAACTATATGAATGAAAGCGATGAGCAATAAAAGCTCTAAAAGCACAACTTTAAGTTCATGGCGTCCCTCAAAGCACATGTTGTAAAACTTCGGCCGCTTGCCGCTAGATGTCACTTTCCACATAAACAAGATGGGCTACTAGCGCCACGCGCTATTGCGACTCAAACGGGAATATCGTCTGGGTGAAATCGTGGAGTTACTCTATAAGGCTATAATTCGGTTTTGGAGTACTGAGTTCACTTACAATGTTGTAGAAAAAGCGCAATCTTTAAGCTTAGAGAGTAACTCGTCTGGATGGCGGGCCGCTTGGCTTCGAGTAATGTTTATGATGCAATTTACAGTTCGTATATTACCAACTTCATAACGCGAGATATACCTGCCTCTGAATTCTCTGAATTTGTGTAGAATATTATTGTTGTGTAATAGATTTTTTTACAATGAAATAGGGTTGTGTAGTACCTACTACGTTACGCACGTACTGTGTAGTAGATTCGTACTGTCAATGAAATAGTTTTGGATTTATAGACATTAATTAAATAACTTAATCAAAGTGTAAATATGGTAATTTTATTATTTTAATTCACTAATATATTTGCATAATGTACTAAGCACTATAAATATAGAATATAGGATACATGACGTGTTAAATTGAATGAAGCTCTCCAATTTTCTGCTTGTATATAAAATAACTAATCAAACACTTATTATTAAACACAACAATAGCATTTAAAACTTTAAAAGTGTTGAAAACGATACGAATAAACAATTCACACGATTTGTTGCTCATACAATTCTCTCGACAGCGATGCTACACTAGCGGCATCAACCGATCCCATAAAACATTTATTTTATGATGTGACGACCTCAAATGGCCCATAAAAAGCTTCATCGCTTCTCACACAGATGGCGGTAGCGCGTTGAAAGAGGAGCGCCATCTATTGGCAGGTGCGAACCGCTTAAGGCTTCGCCATGTTTTGGTTTTATTGGGGTATAAAGTTGCGTTACGACTCCTTCGAGTGTGGGGACATCCGAGGGCGAGCCGGCGTGTAAGACAAGAACCACTTTTATTGTTTGTAAATTGACTGTAAAATTATGAGTTCAGTCGTATTGCCTAATCATGGCGATCAGCTGTTATTTTATGGATAAATCACTTTATTACAGCGAGTGTTGGTTTATGAGGCTATAAAACTTCATTGGTATGGTAATCGAGGTGGTATAGTAAGCGTTAGGGAGCATATTGATGCGAGAATAGTTTTTGATCTTTGAATTGATAGTTTGATCTGCGACAATATTAATTAGTAAGTACACAGTATGTAGTATGATAGTTTTTACTGTTTACCATAGTCCTTATGATTATAGTAACGTTGTAACAAGTAATGCCTATACAAGTTATGTTTTCATTGAATACGTTAGGTAAATAACTTTTGCTTCTATTTTGTAGGTATATTATTTTTACATGGTTTGATATGTAATGTACAGTTTATTCACTAAAATCCATCGGGTTGTTTAGTTAAACCTTTATGATATTGTAAGGAGAACTTGGGTAATGTTAGTTCTCAGCAAGTCATAATCTCAACTTTTAGTATCTTAAATTCGTGAGATTGACCCTCAAAAACTCACAAGGATCACAATTTGTCCCGTAGTCGTTATGCGAATAGGTATGATGATTTATACGTAATTATTATTACTTATATATTACTAGCTGTGCCAGCGAACTATGTTTTGTCAGTAAAATTACTATATCGCTTTAAAAAAAATGGGGGATGGAGGTTGGTGGTAAAAGGGTTAAAATTTTTGGTTAAAGTATTTTGTGATACCAAATCAAAAAAAATCGAAAAGAATTCTGGAGAGGGCCACCTTTATCATCTAAGGGTCTAAAAAATACCCGGAGCCGCAGAGGAGTTCGATAACAAACACTGTGACACGATATTTTTATAAATAAAAAAAAAAGATTTGTATTTTTGTTTGTATTCAATAAACTTAAAAACTACTGGACTGATTTTAAACAATGTTTCATTTCACTAATATAATGCTAAATTATCACAGAGTAACATAAGCTATGGGATTGTTTTTCCTACGGGAAAATATATAATTACCAAATACGAAAATAACACCGGAGGAGCTGCGAGCTTAAAGCTAGTATGTTATAAATGAAGAAATGCCTAGTGATTTTTTCATTCTTTTATTTTAAAGCGAAACACTTGAATATACCTTCTTCATATCTAAACAGTTTAGGACCTAATAGCCGACTTGGATTATAATCGTTGCGAAATAGGTCATTTAAAGTTGCGACAGTAAGATGGACTTGCAAGAAAGCTCAGTTTCCCAAAAAGCACTTCGGAGTTTCTCTACACGATCGAATCAGAAATGATCTGCAGAAGAACTAAGATTACTAACATAATATCCCAAAAATTACATTGTTTGGAGAACTGATGACCATTTTGGTTGACCACTGCGATGTTCATTTTCGCAGCTCGTGCGACCTCTTTTCAACTCAGCGATTCAATATTTTATTGCTGTAAATGAAGGAGCAAATTTTCTCAAAGTGATTCTACTTTAATATCAGTTGGACTTACACCTTTCAAATGAAAGTATTGTAGGTGTCACAATATACCGAAGACCAATTTTCTCCATGTTTGCAAAATCAATGAGCAATCCCTGATAATGGATGTGAAACAAACAAACGTAGCTTCTTCTTTTTTCAAATTAACGCGCCTGAAAATTCGAATTTTCAATGCTTTTTAAATTTTTCAGCCAGCATTGCTATCTACAGGCATGTCAGGTCGGCATTTTTGGGATCCGTATCTTGGTAAAACAACCAAGCGGATTATTTTGTATATTTTTTTCTTTAGTTGTATGTCATTGACATGTGAAATGTGTTTTAAAAACTCTTAGCATCAGAGAAATTAAATTGTAGACTTAAGTTTCCTTGACTCAGACTTGCTTGTAGCTTGGACAAGAAGTGCAGCTATCCGGCAACAGATGGCGCCACCAGTCTCAAAACTAAATCGATTTTAAAACCCGCTTAACATATTCAATCCTTCCATAAGTTAAGTTGAGTGCTAACCAATTCGTCGGCGCACACAACACGGTCCCGTACAGCCGTCGTCGTACAAAGTTGAGGTGCTAATTATTTGTTTTATGGCGCGTTTACGAGGATCGTAATCGTTAAGTTGACGTTTAACGATCGGCCCGACACGTCGTGATTGTGGGCTTAGTGCCGCCTCGTTTGATTGTTAATAAACAAACACTTATTATTATGTTCCACCGTCTGTGGGTGGGCGGGTCGAACTTGTAATTTTATGTGGTTTACACTTAATTAATGGACATTTAATTAGTTACTGAATAGCATTATACAAGTTTGCGTTTTAGGTACCTACTGGAAATTTATGTTTAACGTGATTTCGATAACATCGGTTGGTGTTATCTGTGAATTTCTCAAAAAAAGTTATAGCGTTATTGAGAAAGATACAATGAGTACAATGCATAGGCGTAGGTATAACTTTTCGATGGGGGGAGGGGTTCAGATTAAAACTTCAATTTGCCTAGTGTATACTGATACATGGAAGGAAAAGTTTATTCTATCTAGTGTATGTTGATTTTCAAGGGGGGGTGTCCGGACTCCTAGCCTATACCTACGCTAATGGTACCATGAGGCGATACTAACGCTGTTACCATAAATCAAAACAGTTACTCATAATACAAGTATACGGGATTACGTTTTGAGTATGTCCTTATTTTATAGAATCTGTAATGTAGGGCTGCCATAAGTTCTGAACCATCGACCGGGACATTTTGAATAGATAAAGGTAAACCGTGAAAAATCCAAAAGCTCGGTAAATATTATAATAAACTTAAATTAATTAGAATTCAAAGAAAACCAACAATAAAACGAAAAATAAACATGCTTATTTTCTTAGCGTCATCTCCCTTATTTAATGATCTCGTTCTCGGTGTCATTTTTCTTTACTCATTCTTATTTTTTTGATGTTCTCCGAAGCTCTCGCGTAATCGCGAACGACCCGTGCAATAGACAACACAACAAAAATCGACTTGACTACCCACCTAGCGCCCAGACCGGGACAAATGAATTTTTGACGGGGACACCGGGACATAACGCTACAAACCGGGACATGTCCCGGTGTACCGGGACGTATGGCAGCCCTACTGTAATGGGAAGTTGAGGAGAGGGCGTTAGGTAACTACCTAATCATTATCTATTCTAGTTCTAGACCATAATGACAAGTTCATCCAAGTTGATGAATCATCACTTTACTGTGGGTAAGTTAAAGGACTAGATACTTTATCACAGGTTATTTATATTACATGCTTAGGTTGTCTGTGTTATAAATAAAGCTAGATCTGAAGTAGGTTCACGGTTAATAATTGATATTTACCTACTTAAATCCTTATATTAAAAATCTGATAAAATTAAAAATGAAATTACGTACATCAATCAAACAAAATATTATGGCTGCAATATTTTGAAAATAATGGCTATAATATTTTTAGTAAGCTATAACTGTATAATTTTCATACGGGTAGCTAAAGTAAAAGAGGCTTATCAGACTTTTCTGTTAACCCTACTGCGTTAAATAAAAATAAACGCAGAGGAAACAAATTAAAAAGAGTTCAACATAACGCAAAAGAGAATTAAATTTACTTCAGAGCAACAGATTTGTAATTATGTTTTAGAAACTCTATAACAGATATAGTACCCCAGTGGATTGACCGAGCTGTTTTAATAAAGCGCGGGAGCGAAACAAAAAAACCGTAAGAAGGAGACGGAAGCAGTGAAGGAGCGCCATAATTTATGTGATGCACATTTGGGCCCAACAGCACCAAATAAAAAGTTATACCCCTGTAAGGTTATGATAACAGTGTTCTTCAGAATATTTTTTTAGTTTAATATTATTTAATTCTGTAAGAGCAATTACTGTTTTTTCTATGATATCTTGTAATTCTGTATTCAAGATCGCCGACAGTCTGTTTTTAAATATAACATGTTTTGTTTACAAACTCGGATTTCGAGTTTTTAAATTAAACATTTTGTTGAATAGTTCGGCCAAGAGGGAGTTGTTCCGTTCAAACTTATCTTGTGCTTATTATTCCAGTGTTTACGGGTTCCATATTTCAGATTGTTTTCTTAATATGTGCTATAAGACCTACCAGATATGCCAAATTTCATTAAAAATCGCAAAATTTTCAAAAATGTGCGACATAAACAGTGATAATATCTTTTAAACACGTTGTCTTTCAAGTGTGATTTTTTCACAGTTGAAAGTGACTATAAACGCTAATCCTAAAATTATCCTTACAATAAAATTACCTCCTTGTTTAATAATGAAAGTTTAACATTTAGTTATATACGAGGTTCCAGGTTTCCTCTAGTCGTCGTAGGTCTAGTATAAAAAAGTTTCCTTTTATTAGCTAATCAACTAAATGAATGTCATCCTTAGAATAACTTTCAAGATAAATGTGCCAGATACTCAAACAACCGGGATTTGTTATGCATCTCGCCTTCAGGAAGCTGAGTTTGACATGCATTAGAAAAAGAGCGGCGATAATTTTTATGCATAAATTTAGTTTAAAATTTTAAGCTTTTATTGAAAACTTTTAATTAGATAGGATTTATTTTTTTACATTTTTGATTATTCTTGTGTTCTTTAGACAGCGTACACAGAAAGCAAAATAAAGCTTTCATTCAGGCGTGTTGTCTTATTAAACGATAAAAAAATAAAAATAAAAAATTGTGCAGACATGTTTTTCGCGACCGTACCGCCTATCGCTATGAGTAAGTTATGGCCGCTGTAGGGTGAGTTACACCCTGCTTAGGTCACGTGGCTCGACAGGGACGGCCGCACCCGAAATCCCGCAGGAGCGAGCGGGACGCGGCATGTTGGGGCGGCAAGTTATCTTCGTTCCATTCAACTCACACACGCGCCGCCCGAACGTCCGCGTAGATCAATAAAACTACTTTATCTCTTTTTGGCACATCCCCACGTCGGTGACTTCCTAGAATGATAGGTGCCACGGTGTCACTGCTTCATGATTCTACCATCGAAAAGCGTATCAAAAGAGAAATGGACATTCCTCATAAAAATCTATGTGGTTTTATGCTTTTTAATTATCGTACCTACCTACTTTGATTATGAGTAATATCACTGAGCGTAGGTATTCGAAACTTAAAAAATTTGAAAAGTTGACAATCACACAGGTAGAGCCAATTTTGTCTCGTCAAAAGAAAAAAAAACAAGCAAAGCAAAAAGTTTCCAAGACATTCCACGACAGTTTTTATGCGCGCGACTAATTTTTAAAAAAGGAACAACGAAAATATGAAAAAACCGCGTTTTGTCTGCGAATCAATAGAGAGCAAGCTTTTGTTTCGCAAAAGGAATTCCGCTTACGCAATTGTCGCCTTTTTGCGGCGTAAGAGCGTTTTATCCACGTTCACAAAGGTAATGGCCATAAAATATTATTACAGGGCTATTAGAGCCACAGGTAGGTTCGGGACGCGGGCGTTAGTTCAAGCAGCGATGGTGTTCGTAGTTGTGAGTAATTGACTTTGTTGATTGTCGCAAAGTGCACGATGCTGGTGGAGGTAGTGTCAGGCAATGTGATTCAGGTCCTAATTTATGATTTGTGTAACTAACTACCATTGGCATGTGATCGTGGTGAAACAAAGCCATTTTGCTTTTGAACTGTGAATTTTTTTCATGCACGAATTGCGTCATTGGTAAGTAAGTATATTTTATTGGCTGAATATGCAGTTTTTGTATTTTTTCATAAATTACATTATCTTATTGTTGAATCGATTTAGATTGTGGTAAAACAGGCTTTCTGAGAACTTGGAAAATTCCCAAGTGATTCAAGCTAGCTGCTTTATAAATTTTAGTACAGTTAATTAATTATTATTGCATCGTTAATTAGCCGTGTTCCGGATAAGCATCGCCACTTTGCTGATGTTTTGAGTTTCTTATAAGAAATGTTAACATTTTTAGCCGCGCTAATTGTTACAAAAAGAAACGGTAGGAACTGATTTTTCGTGCTTAATTTTGATACCTCAACTACTTAGTCCAGTAACTTAATATTACAAAAAATACAAATCAAAATCGGCTCGCTGAAACTATTGATATATTTCGTGTTATTTTTTAAAACCACTGAAAAGTCTTTTCTGATTCATGAAAAGAAAAGAGTCGAAATGTCAAATATGAAAGCTGACAAAAAATGGTATCAGAGGACCCGTCTATTAGCATAGTATTTGATGTTATCTTTTCGTGGCAAAAATGTTTAAATTAATGGAACACACTAAACCAGCATGAAAAGTAAACAACAAAAATAATGAATAATATAAATGTCCGTGCTTAACTGGAACGGGCCTTTTATCGTCGAAAGCTAAGATTTTTGTCGCACTTGTAATAAAAAAGTTTACACTATCCATTTACCCACCTTCAAATCTCGCTCAATAATATTAGAGTTCCAGAAGAATTTTTATTCCGAAACACTTCATTTTCCGGGGCGGTCGCTGGCGGCATATTTCGCGGTGGTTTGTCTTCCGGTGTCACCTAATTTAGTAATTACTCTGTTCCCTACCGAGTTTGAGGCAGGTACTGGCGGCATAATAAGTGAGCGGCTTTTAGATAAATTATTTTGTGAGCGCAGCATATTTTATGTAGGGAAATGTGTTTTTTCACGATAGCTTGAGAGAAAATAAGGTGTGGTCACATTATTTTGTAAACGTATAAACTTTTCTGGCATCAATAATATTGCTGTGGATGTTTTGGAATTAAAAATTATGTTTATATATACCTAATAAAAAACAGCGAGACAGACGAGAGCTAAATCATTACTTAATTATTATTTATTGAAAATATTTATTAAAATTTCTAAAAATGCAAGTACTTACTCGGAATAAAAACCTAAGTAATTATAAGGTATAGTAATAAACCAAAGTAAATTCAAAATTTGTATTTTTATTATTAATGTCGTTTAATTACCCTTCAACATTTTGACTATTCAATAAAATCAGATTTGAAAAGTAAAATATAGAATAAAGACTTTTATTATGGTATTGTATTATATATTTGCTTTTTGTAAATAGTAATATTTAAGGTAAACTTTTATATAGTTTATATATACTATGTTTTCATCTAGATTTCTAGAACCTTTATAGACAGTCGTATATAAAAGACAATGTCATCATAAACTCAAACTGTTTTTATTTTTACTCTTCGTAATGTTCTCAAAGTATTTAACTTTACATTAAAATTATACAACTCTTTGTATCCAATTAATTACGTCTGAAGAAAATTCTCCGCAAAGTTAGTCCATTAAACGCAGCAGTGCCCTTGGTCGATTGACGGGGAGTCCGAAGGAGAGAATCGATAGAGCTCCTAAAATATGTTACGTTTTGTTTCCTTTATTGAAGTCAGTGACTATTTTGTAATATAGGCTGTGGAGCTTTCACTAATGGGTACCAAACTGCACATGATCTCGATGCATTACACAGTAAATATAACCATTGCCATACTTTGAAATTATTTTGGTGCAAAATAGTTATCTATTTGTACCCATACTTATTTTGCACCAAAATTATTAATAATAATAAAGTATATTTATTTTTTCACCAGAAAATTACAGTTCAAAGAAGAAGGCATATTATACAGTCGTATACAGCCACAGATTAGCTAATATACAGTACAATTTATTTTGTGGGAGACTGACGCCTAAATTAGACAAGTCTCTAAGTATGTCAGGACATCGGGCCTCCACTCTCAGAGTTGACACGTCTCTTTGTATTTATTGTCTTGTTGATTCTTACATAACTGTAAAAAGTGAAAAAGATAATTGTTATTTACTTCAGAATAAAACTTATAGTGGGTATTTGAAATATACGTAAACATATGCATTCCTGCTAACTTCTTATTTCTTAGTTTATCGTCGTACTAAGAAATATATTTACGTACTGAATATTCATGTCAAACAGTATTATCAACAATTTTGTAGCATGACTTTATACCTACTTATGATTTATTATTATTCACTTTAAAATCTCGTTTATTAACATTTTTATAACATTTGACAAATTGATTAGTGTATAATCTTAAAATTAATCTAAATTAAAAACTGTCTACAGAATAAGCCTAAATAACCTAGTAAAAAAAACTAAACCTAAACAAAGTAAAGACTAAAAACTTACTACATTATAAACTTAAAGTTTACTTACTAGTTTATTGTAAATATTTTTTATTTATTTAAAACAACTTTATTCCATTGTGAATCAATAATTGTCACAAAGATTCTTCTTAAAATCTTTGGGACATAGATAATTAGGGATGCATCTTATCGATATACAGCATCACAAATATAAACTGTAGAGTAAATAGATCAATATTCATGTCACTATATTTTTAATTATACTTAAAACCCAAATGAAATTTAATAAATCATTATAACAATTATCTTAGTAACGCCCTCTCAACGCCTCACTAATTAGCTAAGACGAAATATGTTTTCCATATTACTTCGTTGGTCCATTCTTTTAAGTGTCTGTTCACTTGCAGACAGATTTATGGTTTTTGTGTAGAGATTAAGTCGAAGTCGGTAACATATGTTATTTTTGATAAAATATATATTGTCACCACTTTATTCCATATTGTTTAGTGTTATATCCTCCATTTAGTCTCGTGGGAATTTTACGTATCACCAACGTAAGACATAACAAAATTGCGTCTAGCATACAGGCTCCTTACAAAGTTCAGTCTTGCTTTGCTTCACTAAGATGGCAATAGTCACATGAAAAATTGTCTATGAAAATATGTATTGTCATCAGTTATTATTAAAAATCTGCATTTTTTACACATAACAGGGAAGCTCTTGATGATAAATGGCGATATCGCTGAAGCTGGAAGCATGCTTCATCTGGGGCCTTACCATGATCGCTTATAGCTAGGTTAAAACAATATTGAAATAGAGACACCGCTCTTGCTGCGTATAGCGCCATCCCGCTCTCAGCGCGTTTTTAATATTGTTTTGGGCGATAAATGATCATGGTTAGGGGGGTGAACTCTTTATTTAATAAGCGAGGAACTGGCTATCTTACTTCTAGTGCTTGTGTTCCAATACAACATAATAATGCTATAAACATTGTTTATATGGCGATAAACTTAGTTAAGACAGCGGTAGCTAGCCAGCGGGCTCAGAAGCCCTACTGCTAACTAAAACAAGCAGCATAACTTCTGCCCTCATGGGGAATCGAACTCCAGACCTCAATCAATACCGGGTGCTCAAACAATAGATCACGGAGGTGTAATTTTCGAGTTATTATTTTGCCCAGCTATTATTCTTTTCTGTTGCTATATACACCAAGAATCTGGTGATATCACATATAAGTAGTTTTAGAAATGTGTACGGAACATACCTAATTACCACTCACTCAATAATTGAGATACGTATTTTTAAATGTAATAAAAATCTTTAATGGTTTTTACGGCAAAAATGCCTCATAATTGTCCAATCAATCATATACATTCACATATAATAAACATATTTCTAGGATTTCAAATCAAAAACGACTTAACAAACGCCAAACGTTACCTACGTTTGGAGTATCTTATCACCCCATCGTTCGGAAAACTAAAAGCTACACATGTTATTTGCTCCCCACCATCAGGGGCAACTAAAGAGACTGTATATTTATTCCAATTGAAGATTGATAGTCTACGATCCACCATGATATGAGATACTTGACGTTCACGCGAGAGAAATGAGAATTCTATTCATTCGTTTGGAATGATGTCATTCCTGCGAGTCTGCGAGTACAGCTCGCGTCAGAGATTAAAAATAGTTTGTTTATTAAGTTTTATTATGTGTATGATTTAGAATCTTCAGAATAATGAGCTACTGCTACAGCGGCATGATGTGAATGTCGAATATAGTGAATTCACTTGAAAGGAAACCCTATGTGCCGAGGTAAGACTTAGATTGTACAACTATAAACGCTAAAGAGGGTTTTGAACATTTTTGTCATTATACATAATTTTAAAAGTTTTGCCGTTTATTTGGACATAAATTTAACTTTCCATCGCAGGAGATAACTGCAAGGTTCGCGAATAACTTATGTCTCTGCGCATTTTGGGAGTTGCATACCGGCAGAACATGGCGCTCGTTCTTATATATTTCGTATCAAACAAAACTTTGGTCACGCTTAATGCCTTTACGACTGCCGGGGGTGACATAAAGAAAATGAAAAACATTTTGTATTATTCTTGTTGCGCTCTTGCCCGCGTAACTCCGACGGCCCTCGGTAGGGCGGCGTCAAACTCGCGACATTTGAAGCGACCACCGTGGCCACCACAAATGTCTTGACATTTGGCTCTTTATCCGCTAATGACATCGTTCGTTTAAAACACGCTGAAACACCCTAACACCTCAGGCTTTGCAGAATTTGCAGGCTCTATATTTTTATAACTTGTAGTTAATAAACTGTTGGTTCCAAGTAGTGGTAAAATTGTAAGAGTCAAAGATTATGTAATCCAATAATGTATGAATGCATTATTTTATAATAATAATTCATTTAATTTTATTATTCATGTAACTATTCATCTAAGAATGATTCATTTTTGTAAACAAAGCTGCTAAACACGTAAACATTACGTTTAATTCGCAAATATTGAACTATCACTTAAACTTTATTCAGTCAATCAGTAAAACTGACTTCCAAACTTACTGGAATATAAAGTAATAAAATAATTCAGTTCGATGAACAAACTGTTTGACTTGATTCTTATTGATAATTACAATTAAGAAAAAAGACGTATACATATTACAGACGCTCTGAATGTTTGACGACATTCAGAGCGTCTGTAATATGTATACGACTTTTTTCTTATAATATATCTAGCTTTTCGCTCGCGACTTCGCCCGCGTTATTTTTGTTTTCCCGTGGGATTTTTTTTCCCGTAGATAAATTACCCTATGTCTTTCCCCTGGTCTCGAACTATCCCTACTATACCAACTTTCATCAAAATCGGTTCAGTAGTTTCGAAGCCTATTCAATACAAACAAACAAACAATCAAATAGAGAAAGAAAGAAAGAAAATGGTTTATTGGACTTTCCTTCCAAATCTTTCCTCTTTATAATTTTAAGTATAGATTGCGACGCCGCCGCCAAATTCAGCCTGCTATACGAAAGCTTGGCAGGCTTTTAGAGCTTATAAAATAACAAAAATCAAAAATTGAAATCTGCTTTCAGTTATTGATTCGTTGACATACATTAATTTTATTAAAATATGTTTATTTCGTTTAATTTTTTTTAATATTGATTACATTTTTAAGACAGTAAGGAAATTTTTGAAGAAGTTAGATAATGTTTTATTGTTGATTCTCAATTCTCGTCCACAACTGGTTCCTGCTGAAAACAAGTGCTTTTGTTACAGTGATGCTACAAATGTTTTTAGCTGAGAGTCTGAACCATTAACCGCCTACTTATCTGTTTTGTTTTGTTATTATATCTGACTCATACAAAAGGTCAATAAACTTTCATTCTTTCTTTCAATTTCAATTGACCTTTATTTTATTTTGTATAAAATTTAGTTTTTATCACCTCATATTAAATGCAGGTATATAAAAAGCAATGCATATAGTCAACAAGCCACGACAAAATTTTGTCGCCACAGTAATAAAATAGCCTGTAATCTGCCTAACTGACAGCTTCCCCCATCCCAACTGTTTCTGCTTAGACAAATATCCACAGAAACTAGTTACTCGTTCGGTCTGGAGTACTATATTCTTTTTATACCCGAGTGATGTATCTCTCGTATTTATTACTTTAGATTTCTATATAGAATTTTTCAAAACTGTATAGTAGCCGGATGAGTCAAAGATTTAATAAAACAAGGACTTGAAATAAATATTTTTTTTCCTATCATTATATTGATACCTCATCAACTTCGCTGGTAAGAATTATCAATTCACAATAGCTGCTTTTAGATATATTATTAAACACTATCCACATTATTCGTTTCTAGAAATAAAACCAGTATTTTCATTTCAAACGTTTATCTTACAAATATTGTGTTAACAAACATGTCTGCTAGATTTACGTCATATTTGTCACTGTAACATATTTTATTAACATTTCTTGGCAGTGATTCAAGCTATTTAATTAAAAAATACATCGATCTCCTAGCATTTTCTGCTTAATAATCTGATTATGATGAAAAAACACATTATTTTTTTGATGTGAGTGCGTTACATTTACATTATTATAAATAGACGAGCTTCATTATTATGGGTAAGTAGATAGGTTTTCTAATATTCATAACACTCGTGATGTATTATTAATAACATAAATACCTATTAAGTTAATTATTATAACTTAAACCTTAGGTAAAGTTAATTTTAATAGGTAAGTACACATTATTATTAGCTTAAGATAAGCAAATAAGCTTAAGATCAATAGAGAAACAGGAGTGACTGAAAATCAGCGCTATCTGGGATCCTGAATCGTAGATGAGCTGAGTCACCTCCTATTGCTCTCCTTTTTGTCCTGTATTTGATAAATTTTGTGTACTTACCTTATGTGGAAATCAATAAACGCATTTTATTATTATTATTATAAAGTTCTAACAGTAGATTACAAATTATATATTTTTAAATATAGGCAGATACTTTATTAATTTACTATAATAAAACAACACACAGTAATTTATGCTACTACATGTGATATAAGATAGTCACTTGAAACATAAACTTTTAATAGACTATTAAAATCTTAAGTGTATCCAAAAGACATATCTGTTTACAAACCCGTACGTACCTAGGCATTTTCGACTAGTTCCGTCGAAACTTTAACCGGTTTTTACGGAGTCTGAAACATAATTCATAAACATTATATATCGCGGTCACATAACTCAAGTCCGCGTCCTGGGTTCGCTCGTAATTCGTCGTGTGTGGTTCGCGACTTCTCTGTACTACTTTCCCTGTCATACAGGTCTAACGCGAAAGAATGTGCCGACACACTTCGACCTTAATTACTGTGGAGCAATGTCTCTTGTCCGTTGCACTCAATTATTTGTTACGGCGTTATTGTACGCTCTAGAAGATCTAACTAAAGCCTTAGACAAATGTGATATATGATAAACGTGATTTCGGTAACGAGTATATCTGACTTTGATCAATGAAGCTCCCGTTTTTCCATAGAAACACGGAGAAATAAAAAGTGTGAAGAGGACCTCACTAAATTAAGGTGGTGAAAAATGGTTTATGGTGGGATCACGTGATAGCGTGTAATATAACGGCCGAGGACTCCCGGTAATCTTTAGTGGAAAAATTGTTTTCGTGCCCGATATTTGTTGGGATGAAGTATCTAATTTGTTACACGGCCAGTTGCCTCCGTTGTGAAAGTTCCCTTAATCTGTCTAGGCGAAATACCTATGCCATTTTCTTTTCAACAAATAAAGTTGAAAAATAGTTTTTGTCGGTGGGATGGATTCTGTGATATCTAAAATACATCTGATATTTGCATTTGTGACAATTGCTAATTCTGCAATGTAATCTTCCTCAAAATATCGTTAGGTTAGGCAATTCATAAACATTAACCGAAATCTTTTGATTTCGATTTGATCAATTCTTATCAAAACTGGTCTACAAAAAACGTACAATTTTGACGTGAAATAAATACAACCATAAGACGCTAATCTTAATTCAAAACTGTACACATATAACTTACTATATAGAACTAGCTATGCCCGTGAACTATATGCTTCGCCTTATAAATTCAAAGAAAAAACTGTAAATCTAACTTCCCGCAGAAACTACTTACTTTTCCAGGATAATAAGTAGCCTATACCTATGTTAAGCCCTGTCGTAATCCATCTACATACAAAATATCATTAAAATCCATTCAGTAGTTTTTGCGTAAAAGTAAATGTATGTTACATACATCCATACTTGCAAACTTTCGCGCTTATAATATCAGTAAGGATTAAACTTAAACAGAACGTGCGTTCGCAGCAACATTGTGTATTATTCAGAGACAAGTCGATTGCGAGCCAACAGCGCATAGTGTCAGTTGGAGACCGCGCGACATGAGGTGATAACAAATCATAGCCGGGATTTACGAGGTGCCCGGATCGACCACTGTGCGCAAACTGCGAGTGGACTCCAACGGGGACACGGACACTACATGACCCCTACTACTGGAGGGCGTTAGGAATCACTATATCAAGGCTGAAGCTTCGAATTTTAAACTTCTTACTTCTTCAGAGTCGATACATGTATCTTTTTTTCTTATTGCAATTAAGTTGGCAAACAAGCAACTGCCCACCTGCTGGTAAGTGGTAACAGTCACCTATAATACATGTATAGTTCCTGTGAGATTCGCAGCAAAACCACAGTGTACGTTGCCAACTAGCGACTTAAGATGTAAAGTCACGGTACCCAGTAATTTCAATGCCATATCTTACCCTTCAAACCGGAACATAGCAATGCAAGCACTGCTGCTTTGCGGCAGAAATAGGTAAGACGGATAACCATGCACATGACCCTGGTACAGAGTCTCCCTCCGGTAATTTCATATCATCTCTATTAATCCAATTGAACAAAAACTATCTTCTTTTCCTTTTCAGTAATACGTAATACTTTCGTTGTCAGAAAAAACTGGCTTAACTTAACTTTATTGACACCTGATTCTTGAATTATCTTATCATGAAAAACAGTTTTATGTTTTTATACGGAAGCGACCAAAGGTATTTTTGATGCTTTATCACTATTGTAACGATATCTAAAATGATTTACTACAGGTATCTCCAGTTTCCTGTTGAATATTAACGTTACTGTTCTCTTAGTACCTAATTCAGTAAGCAAATCACGGTGTATTGTGTAGATCTATACGCTACAGTGACAGATCCTGCATATAAGCTGCAATTCTCCAGCGTCCGCGTCGCCGTTGCCAACGCGACCTCATCTTATTTCCTTGGCATCGACGCTGGGCGACGACTCACTGATTTATCACGCTACACCAACCTAGTAAACTTTTCGGATTAAATAGTTTTTCTCGTTCCGATATTTGGCAACGAAATTATTTTTTCAGCACTTTTTTCCGTCGCCTCCGTTTTAATTTATGCCACCTATCTGCATTTAGATTGCTCGGGTTCTGTTTTAAAATTGTACTCTATGTTTACTTGTTCTTACATAACACTCCTATGTTCCTGTTCACAATAAGACTTATTGAGTGCACAAGTACTAAATAGCGGGCTATAAATCAATTAGAATTGTTTGAACATTACCATAAGGTCGTAACGTTAATGGAGGACGTATAACGACGTGTGAAACGCTGAGAATAGATTCACTTCTAACCCTCAAATGCTTGCCCTAATGGCAGCACCGAACACGTAACAAATTGTCAGAAATGCCCAGAAAGAAAAAAAACGAGAGAAGTCTGCGCACGTCGCTCGCATTAGCTGGCCTAAAAATAAAATTAATCTGTTCGGTGTGAAAGTTGGCCATCGCAAGTCACTGGTAACATTAGATTGTGCTGAAAAAGGAAATCATGATTGAGCATAGTTATATAGACAGTAATAATCATAATAATAAAACACTCTCTTGCACACAAAGAGATACAGACAGAAAATTTTCAAAAACAATACAGATGCGGCCCTATTGCTAATAAGCCATCTCTTCCAGACAACCTTGGAACAGGGAACTACACAAAAAGGCAACTCAAATTGGGGATGGGTGCAGCAGTTGATAATTATGGACAATGAAGGACTGATTAAGCTAAGGATTTAAGGATAGAAAGTGATTTTTTAAGGATTTAAGGATTGTGAGCATACAAGCTCTCTTAATACTCACAGGGAGAGAGTTCCATAGCCGAACGGCATATGCAGGAAAACAGTTTGAAAGAAAATCAGTGCTGTGGGGTGGGATATCAAGAGTTAAATTAAAGTTCGATCGTAAAGTACGACTCGAAGAAGAGGACTGAAGGGAGAACTGTGCTTTAAGATATGATGAAGAAGTTGGAAGAAACAAAATATTGTAAAGTAGAGATAACACATGTAAGTCTCTGCGATGGCGAATTGGAAGCCTGCAATTAAGTTGAAAGCGATAGTAAGAAACATGGTCAAATTTACGCAGATTAAAAATAAACCTATATATAGTTATATTAGTTTGTTATATTATTGAAATATACTGCCTACTTCTCGATCTGTGTAGTTGGCTATAAAGCCGATTGCTAATTCCATCTTCGAATTTCGCCGCACAGTTTCATTGAGTTTTTCTGATTTGCAAATTCGTAGTAGCAGTTAGGAGTCTGGAATTAGTGCCAGTAGTGGTTGATTGTGGCAATAAGCTCACAATAAAATTTTTTATGGGTCTTTATGTAATAAAGTAATTATATACCGACGCACTCCTCTGCCTCACCTTTCGGCGTCGGCGATAACAAGTGTTTTGATAGTAATTAATTACAATTATTTTACAAAGATATGCTTTAAGAATGTTTGATTTATACCCATTAATTTGTCTATTATTATAGCTGTTAGGATTTAAAAGAATTCATTTAGAAAAACAATTACCGCGATTTTATAAATTTTAAAAGCAAAAGTTAAATATGCAGCGTTAAAATAATAAATTAAATTTCTATCCCTAACACGAGCAAATGTTTGAAGTAACTTTTGGTCGGATTTTTTTCCATCGTGTCATGTTTCGCGAAATTTACGCCCGGCTTAAACCGTCCAAAATTTTAGCTTCGCCCGTCCAAAATCCTGATATATGGCCGTAGAGGGGGGAGGGGTGGCAAGGGAAAAAACCTCTTATGTACCTACCTTTTAATATTAATATGGCTTGCGCTCGAAATTGTATTAGAATATTATGCAATAAATTTTAAAGAAGACGAATTGCCAACCTATCTCTTGCCGTAGTATCTAAGCGAGCGCGTTTTCTATATCTATGGGTATTTCAACACTTACAGATTTTTCTTTATACCCCCTATTTTACAATAAAATTAATAGGGCCAGTAAGAGTTCTTCTATCTTAATTACAAAAAAAATATATATTAATAAGGTTGATTTAAACCTAATGATTCTTTCGTCGTATTGGCAGTTAATTTGATGTCATAGGTATGGAGTACCTACTATTAAATATTCCGTGTCATAGGACTGTATAATATTAGGGAATACTACTCCACAAGACAATTGATAAATTATTATTTTTTACAAAAATAACTTGCAATATTGTGGCCCAACTGATGTTAATGGCTAGCGTTTATAGACGCTTGAGACGCTGCCTGTGCCCTCATTAAGCTCTGGCTACTACACTCATGTGCAGGAACAAAACGTAACTAAATTTGACTGCGGTCTTTAGGTGGAGGTATTATCAGCTCCTCATAAGAGCCATAAGCGATATACACAGGGCTCCCTTCAACCTTTTCCATTAACTAGTTAATGGTATCAGGTGTTAATTTTTGGAAGTCCATATAAACGCAAAACTTCCGATAAATATGCCGGTAATTGGTATAGGCCAATGTTACACTGCCTGTCTTCCATCAAATCACATGCGACAAGAGAATATCACTAATTAGTGTGACTAACATGTTTTCTATAAACCTTACTCGTACATAAGTCACACGTTTTAAAATCGGTTACATTGTTACGTTGTCTAAGATGTAATGGACCAATGGGGTTTGACTTAGTTCTATAAGGAGCGTCTCCAAAGAAAATTCTCCATGGCCATAGAACTTTTTTGTAGTCACAGTGTTTTATTTTCTGTAGAGGTTGGCAGTTCAAGAAAATATTAAAGTTTCCAATTTTCGGACTTACACAACAATGTGATATACGCACAATTTGCATATAAAAAAAATACCAGTTTAACAATATTAAAAACCACCGCATGGAAACTTAATTAGTGGTCTCAAAATAGTTTCACGATAAAAATTGCTTTGTTTAGAAAAAAAGTGATTTCTATTTTATAGAAAAAAAGAGTGTTTCATTGTTTCATAATTTACATCGTTATACCGGGTACACATTATAATAAAGAAGCGTACACACCTAATGTATAATGTTTTGTAAAACACGGTACTACATTAACCCTCAAACGTAGCGATCCGCAAACAATAGACAAAACAGGCTCCCGTACGCGGGTCGGACGGACCGCGAGGGGATGGATTGATGGCCACTCTGCGCAGGTGGGGTGGGCCTGCCCCCGCCAAGACTTTTTAAATATGGATCCCAAATTTCAAAGAGGCGATATATGGCCGAGACCTCGTCCGTGTTTTGTTTCAATGTTCCAAATTTTAAAAATAATGACGGTTTCGTATTTTGATTTAACCAATCGATGTACGTATATACACGTCGTTAATTTTTTGTATAATTTGTATCACTTGTGTAATCTTTTGCATTATTTTTTTTAGCAACGGCTTTTTTGTACTTGAAATAATATAATACTTATCAGTTAGGACTTACCATTAATTAACTTCTACCCGTTGTAAATAACAAATACTTTAATGTCATTATTACATTGGTTATATCAGTAAAGATGTAAATAATTAACAGTCTAGTTCATGACGCGAAAATGATTAATGAAAATGTTTTAAAATGCATAGTTTCACAGACCGCAAACGTAAATCTCAAGGGCGCCATATACAAATTTACATACAAATATAACGTTTACACATTAATCTAATATGCGTTAACGAATGTAATAAAATCCTTATCCCGATTGCGAGGGTGGGAATCTGAGACAATTTGCCATTCCCGCCCCTCCTAAGCCCACCTATGCATCTTTCTTATTGCCGGCTGGATCCCGAATACACAACTAAGATTAATCCTGTTGAAAGAAAGGGTGTTACAACCCTTTACGCCTAGTAAGCAAGAAAAATCACTTGAATATTTTATGTGGCCGCCTTTAATAATTTTCATTCCATTATCATAAAACTCCGAAATCCAATTTGTGATTGTTTTTCTGTTCCTTACTGCGACATTCGCTAGTTAGTTTTCACGCACCAAATGCGACTTTGAATACGAGAATTTTCAATCGTCATTTTAGGGTTAAAAGTTAAAAAATAATTATATCTATAACGTACATATCTAAAGCATTAGTTATCTAAAACTTTAAATTTAACAAAAAAATAGCTTTACCTAATAGCGTGCTTTTACGTGTAGCGTTATACATATAAATATATTACAATGGCAGCGAGAATTACAAACAATTGTACATGTATGTAAATACCCAAACTGATTATCTGATGAAACCTTTACAGTAACTTTGAATACTACCGTTATAATGGCGTGAGAAGTAGTCAGTTAACGAAGGTTAAGTGATAATTTAATTAGTCGCTTAAAATAATTAAACCAGATTTGAATGAGCTGCCTCGGCGTCGAGTCGTTCGTCAAGAGTATCACGTACGATAAGATTATGTTTTATTTAAGAAAGTTATATGTCCCGTGGGATATTACGATTTGACATGTTATTTTGTGAGAAAAATAAATACTTATTGTATAAGTATTACGTTATGCTATAATTCCCCATACATTTTTTTTCGCAGACCCAACTATTTGTATGGGAGATTTCAAAATTAACTTACAATTTCGAATTTTCAATGACGCCATAACCACATATATGACTATGTTAACATAGGTGGGTTTCGACTTGATATGGTATGTACCAAACACGTTGTAAGGACGATATGCCTTTTTATTAGTTTAGGTAGGCAATAAGTTATTTAACACGTCTACGATTGAAACTCAAAATATATTCGATATTATCATCTAGAGCAATGGTTCTTAACTGGTGGTCTGCGGACCACTGGTGGTCCCTGGAAGCAGCCGAAACGGTCCGCCAAGCCATCCGAAAAATAAAATTTTATATATAACAAACAACCTTTTATTCTTAAACTGTAAATTGGTCCCGAGTTGGTGGGCTATGGCTATAGACAGATCCCTCGTCACTAAAAGGTTAAGTACCACTGATCTAGAGTAACATTGCGACAGAGAGTGAACACTATAACTGCGTGCCTCGCCCCGTACATGGGACATATCCAACATCGCCACAATAATTACGAAGTCGGCCAACTCGGTCGATATTCATTATTCGCACGGTCGCTCGCAACCCTTATCAAGGGAAGACGCCCGTTTTTTCTCGGTTTTCCCAAATAATTTATTTAGCGGCCGCCGTCAATTTATCTCTGGAGCTAATTTCGTCGGTTCGGTGCGCGGCGCATGCTGTAATTCAGCGAATTGCGCGTCCGCGAAGATTTACGGGCGCTCGCACTTGACGGAGCGGCGGCCCTTCTTCCATTGTACTTGTGATGTTCATACTGGACACTGAAATAGAAATATATTTTTGGTGTTAAGGTCGTTGATTCTAGATTCTATTCTATGCTTGCTTACTATTTTTTTGTACAAGTGAGTGGGAAACGGTAAGTGTTACTTGTAACTAAAATCGTCTGGTTTTAAGCGGTTACAGTAGCTTACGATGGCTTGTGATTTGCGATCAGCACTGTAGCCAATGTATCATTGGCGATCGTTTCGTTAGAAGGTATCGAACGGCAATGTACGAGAATGATTCGCAATGTGGAATCTTCACATACATTGCTGCTCAATACGTTTTATTTAACCAAACGAGCACGAATGTTACTTAGGCGACGCCAAACACAGTCGCTCACGCGCAGGCATATTTAAAGAATGTAATCGCGTCTCACTAAATTATAATCCTAAAAAATATAAACGAAGCATAATAACAACAGTGCCTGGACTATATAAATAATTTTTCTTTGTAATAAAAAAAGGAATGTATTTATTGAAGAATTTGAGAATTACCCAACATTGAACTCTAATAACACTACATCTAAACTAATCCGTTAGATAAAATAATCGCATTGTTTAAGGCAATCCGCTGAAATACTATCTAGTTGTATAACTACACACATTTTTCATTAACATGGATATTGGTTCGTCTCATGACATACATAACGCAGGAATGTTCTGTATACAGAACATTCCTGTGTTATGTATAGTATAGTATTTATCATCTGCGTTATGTATAGTATGGTATTTATCATTGTAGTATTTATCATCTGCGTTATGTATACTATGATATTTATCATAATATTACTATCTGTGCCTATAAAAATCTCAGGAACTACGGCGGAAAATAGCGTCGGATTATAGTGCAGATAATGCAATTGGCCAACAATATACTAAAATATAGTATAGATTTAAAATCAATAAAGAAAATCTTAATCAAGAATATTTTTTTCTTAGATTCACTATTACTTCTGAAAATATCCAGAAGTTACAAATGGTACTCTAAGGTCATCGCAGTTATCCTTCAGATGAGTTTGTCGAATTGTGAAGACAATATTGCTTTTCTGGGACATTCTCTCGATCAGTATGTAAGCGGCCTTTGTCTCCTTTGCAGTAGTAACACATAATCGTATCAATTATTCGGTTGGCGTCCCACTTCTTTATTACTTTCCTTGGTTACCTCCCCGCATGAGGCTTTTCCCTTAAAAGAGTTTTCACTTTATGTACCTATACCCTGTTTAGTTGTATGTCCTCTAGAGATATATGGCTTCGTTGTTTCTGTGTCTTTACAATGATTACACGCTTTTCTTTAAAAATCCCATTTTTTTTGTAATGTGTATTTTTTATTTGTATTATGCTTTGAAACGCAAAATTAAATTCTCTATCTTGGATTTTACTGTATTGTATTTATTTATATTAAAAAATGATAATAATTAAACAGTGGTCTAGTCATTTCATAAGTGTTCTGTACTAACTGAAATATAAGAATTGTGCTACTGCTCTTATGTCTTTACTATCTTTCAATGCAATACATCTGAGTATGATCTATTTTTCTGGATAAATGTACCTAACTTACTGTTAAAATAAAAATCATAAGTCAATACTTCTGCCCATGTATGTGAATACCCAAACAAAACACTAAAACATGGCAATACACCCACAATAAAAATGCCTCCGTCGTGTTTCCACCTCGGCCGATTACAAAACGTTCGAAGCCCGAATGGCCACAAATCAAATCTCGTTTACGGAAATCATATAAATATTCATGTTAAATACTTATTTTAAGCCGAGTGCAGACTCTGGCAACTAAGATATTATTCTAAGGCGATGTGCGCACGAACGGGTTTATTATGTTTCTTTCTGCTGAGTTCGGATCGCCAGACAGTCGCTAGTCGTCCCGCTCGCTCGCCGTCGCGAATTGCTTGTATCAGCAATAAAATAATGGCATAGAGCTGATAATGCTTTTATAGGAGTCTGCTCTTTTTTCTTAAATAAAATTGGCATCTACAAGAACGGCTAATTATACATATTATTATTTCTATGTTTCGATTAAAATATTGTAAATATTTTGCCATAACTTTATAAGAAAGATCTCAAAGAGAAATTATTGCATTAAATTGTTACTTTTTTGGATCCTCGCTTACTGACGTGATTTTATTATAGTGATACCTTGGTATAGAGATAAAGAATCGCGTAAATAAAAAAATCGCGATCTTATTGAAATTAGAATAGGTAAATCTTGATTTACCTATTCCGAAGTACCTTTAATGATTATTGATCATCATCTGTTAAATAGATAAGAATTGATATTATTTAAAAATTAATATTTAAAAATTAACTATTTTCCAATTTCTAACTTTAACCTTTTGCATTGAATAAAATATAATAATAATCATTATCATCATCACAGCTCATATACGTCCCCACAGAGGGGTTCCAGCTTACCCTAAGTTAAGCTGTTTACCCGTTTAGGCCTTAGTCAACCATGCTGGCCCAGTGCGGATTAGTCGACTTTACATACACCTTTGAATTTCTTCCTATACGTATGTGGGTTGCTTCATAGTGTTTTCCTTCATCGTAGGAGCCTTGGACAAATGTACATATGAAATTTGTAAATCGAAAAACACATTGGTGTATGGCGGGATCAAACTCTGAACCTCCAGATTCGATGGCCAGTGCCAATATGACAGCGCCATTGACGCTCGCTTGTGGAAAATATAATCATTATCACAGCTCACATACGTCCCCAACGAGGGGCACGAGCCTACCCTTACTAGTTAGGGCGATTAGGCCATAGTCAAACCACGCTGGCCCAGTGTGGATTAGTTGACTTCACATACACTTTTTAATTACTTCGCAGGTGTATGCAGGTTTCCTCACGAAGTCCTTTACCGATCCTTCACCGTAGGAGCGTCAGATAAATGTACATATGAAATTCGTGAAACGAAAAACACATTGATATATGACAGGATCGATCGCGGGCCTCCCGATTCTACTCGGAGCACAGTCCAGTGCCGAGGCTACAGCGCCACCGACGCTCCTTAAATAATATAAACGCTCAATTAAATTTCACGGTGTATCTTTATGGTAACTAACACAAAAATCTATAGATTGTCTTTTCATGATTAGCTCTTCAGGCATTACTTCGTATCACTTTAGGCACTTTATAATATCAAAAGAATTTCCATTCAGGTCAACTTGAACTTTATTTATTAATAACACATAAATGCATTTTCGATAGAGTCTTGTTAATATGTTTATTGTGCCCTCATTCAGAACATCTTTGTCTGGTTGGAATGAAAGTATTATGAGCAAAGCAAACCCTGTCTATGGAACTAACCAACCTATCTATGGAACTTTTTAAGATCTTGTGGCACGTAGATGACATTGACAGGAGGGCGCCGCATGTTTTTGCTTCAATAAACTCAATTACTTTAAGCTCAACCTCTCTGGCATTACTACGTATCACTTTAGGCATATTTTTAATTTAGATTACAAAAATCACAGCAAACTGTCAGCCTCACAGAAAGTGATTGGACTTACAAGATAACAGCATTAGTTCCGATTTCCCACGGAATGGCCACGCGTCACAAGATCATAGTTGCACTGTTCAATACAGACAAGACCAAAATTTCAAACATTATATATTGTGCTTATTGACGGCATTTCCGTGTATCTTTTAGTTTGGTTGCACACTGGGTTATGTTACTTTATTGAACCGAAGAGATGTCGTGGCACACTTTATTCATCGCTGTCTCACACGCAACAACTCAACGCTATGTCCGTCGTCTTTGTAAATCAGCATATGCAAAGTGGTATAGCAATAAATCTAGCAGCTTTTGCTCGTTCTCGCATCATGTTACATCTTAATTTCAGAGCGGGCTCGTCGGAGCCTGGCTGCCAGAGATACAGCCTTTTATCAAATACGCATTACGCTAGAAATTAACTTTAACGGAGAAAAAATCTCCTTTCCGTGAGCGTAAGCGATAAATAACGGAAAGCTGTTAGAATGCTGAGTTTGTTTTAACATGCCCATGGGGCTCGCGCGAAATTATTTGCATTTTAATTCCACCCTTGTTTATGAGGACTTATTTTGGCGACGGTGCTTTACTTGGACTTAGTCCATGTTAGCCAAGGAATAAAAGACACATAAAATTGTATGAGGCCTCTTGAAGTTAATTTTAGGAGTATTGTAATATTTTATGGACAGGAAATGTTGATCGTCCCTTTTGTAAGCTGATAAATAAATGTGAAATATTGGTCATTGGTTTTAAAACGCCATACCTTTGTTATATTAAGGAAATCTATAGACATAATTCAGTTTTCAACAAAAATAAATTCTCCTTGCAAATATCGCTGGTGCCGACACTACACAAAGGCAATCAATTAATTTGTTGAAATTATTTCTATTTTGCTTTTGTCGTTGTTACTTGACTCATACACAAATATTTATCAGTGAAGAATCTTTCGATAGGTTATTATTCGAAACGCACATAATTTGCTTGGTCTGTACACGCTATTTTTGATTTTTTTATTATTGGCAGTTCGATTAATTTGCTTTTTCTTTTGTTTCAGGTGGTCGCCACGTATACGTTGTCCCTTTGGTAGGCCAAAACGTGACACGCGAACTTTCCCATCTGTCTCTAGAACGGGACAGTTGGGAACGAAGAAAAGCTTAGCGTGCTCCTCTCTAGTTTCGCAAGTAGCAGAGTGCCATCGCATGCTTGTATCGTAGATCGAGATATCAAGTCCGGCTATGAAATAATTTTTTCCGGCGGCCACACGAACGTTTAGGCAATCGAGTGCCGGTGATATATGGTCAAAATTTCCCGTTAGTAACGCTCACCGCGCATCACTATTCCACAAATAAAAGAGCCAGTCGCGATATCATCATCGACTATAAATTATATGTGGCCCGGATGAAAAATCGCGGTTCGATGTCCGTTTATTTATCGTTCACCTTAACTTGTGAATGAATATATTACCGGAATTTCGTGTGAGCGTATTAGAGCCTTAAGCTCAACGGACATATTGAGTTCTAGTCGGGGTGTTATCACGGAGCTAGTAGCTATCGGGTAGATCCGCTATCGTGTAGCATCGGCACAGTGGCTCGGCTAGGAATAGGTCGGGTTCCCGCGTTCGCCGTGATATATTGCTGCGCATCTTCATCTATAAATCTTGAGCGCCTGCTGAGGTACACGGGACACGCCGCGCCGTAGCTCCGGGCCTGAAATGGAATTGTGTTTTTATTTATCGTGCGAATCGCGCCCCACTATCGCTCACTCGAAATCGCACTTTATCTGCCAAAACGCGGAGTCGTTCGCGGGGGCTGTACAGATCTATAGCTGTCTCGTCCTCTTTTGTGTATCCGGGTAGTGTGTTACATTCGCTTATCAATGGTATAAAAAATAAGGATTTGAAGTTATCTTAACCCCATCAATGAATCTAGATTCTCTGTACTGTTCTATATTCAAATCAATAATTTCAATTGAAATCATGTCTTTATCAAACCCTTTTGACAAATTTCATTTTACATCGGTCTCAGAATGTCTAAATCACGATTAATGTACAGCCCCAACAAGTCTGTTCCTAACAATTGTTATACACATTTTAATGTAGGAAGACTTTATGAGATAATGTCATACACATCCGAACTTGCAAACTGTATCTATATTGAATCGAGCTAGCGATGGTGGGGTAATCAAATACGTTTTCTAATCAACCAAGTGCATTCAATGTATTATACATTATTTATTAATTTATTCGAAACAATTATTGATAGAATACAAAATAAATCGACATATTTTAAGGCGTGTTGTTTGATATACAAACTGCTTGTCGGACTAAATAATATACAATCAATCAGTAGTGCGCCCGTAGTCATGTAAACAATTTGAAACTAATTCGTTTGCACCGTTCTCTCTGTTACATTGAATGTGTTACAAACTAGTGTAAATATTAAGAGTAGTGTAATGTGTACTTTTAACTGTAAAATCTGATGTACAACGTCGGTATACGTCGTAACTTACACGGTAGTTTACCCGTAGGAAATCTACATTACTTAATGTTTTTGCTGGTGTGACGTATCAATTAAGGAAATAATAAAAAATACCTTATCAGTTTTCACATCATAGTATTAACATCAACTTCATCAGTTTTTATGTAAAGTCTGGTTTTATCTATGTTTATGTTTATAGTATCTATGTCAATTTTAAATTTACAATATAGAAACGTTTTAGGGCAAAGAAATGCTGGTGTCAATTTGTCCCTTTATTGTATAAAAATACAAAAGAAAACATCAATGCATATGCGTTTTGCTTCTAAATGTATAAATGAACGCACCTAGATTTTTATTTAAGATTTTCTTATTTAATAATAACCTAATAACATTCGAAAATAGCTATCTATCATGATATTCAAAATCTCGATGCGTCACACCGGAGATCCTAAATACGTAATTGCAAAAGCTTTAGTAAGAAGAATATTCCATTTATTAGTCGATAGCTTAACTTATTCTTATAGAAATAGTATATCTATAGTCACGTGAATGATGAGAATCAAAACTAGTTGTGCCCAGTATACGAATAGCTAATTTAACATAAGTATACTTAACGTAATTTATTTTAAGATACAGTAGTGTTAATATTTTTGGATTCCTATAAATATATTACATAACTACGTAAATTTCTTCTGGAAAAAACGAGATATTTTGACTAGACACTTTCACGTTACACCTTCATATTTCTTCGAAGTGCCAAAATAATTTTGTATTTACACTATTTTGTAGGCCGTGAACTTGAGCACTATTACCTCTCAAAGTTCCTTGATTACATACATCGTTTATTGTTTTTTCGTTTGCTTGAAAGTGTCATAGTCAAAAATTCTCTTCAGAAGTTCTGTTTTATATTGTAAATAATAATGAATGCATTATTTATGTATTAGCTTCGAAGTTTAAAATCTAATGATTTTTTTCTATTTTTTTTAATTTGGTCGTCATTTCTAAAAATTTAAGATTTTGTTATTCCAACTACAGTACCAACATTTCTGTTAGAAAGATTAGAGATTTTTAATTTGAAACGGAGTAGATTTCTTATGTGTTTGAAATTGTGCTCAGAAAAAATATACGTAAAATTCTATGTAATTGAAGCATTTGTCATACGTAAATACTAGGTAGGCCCAATTTATAGTAATGTAACATAATTATATTAAATAGTAATAAAATGATGGAAATACTTAAATATTTGAGGGACTCTAGTGTAGAAATGGTTTAAAGTTTGTGTTTCATGATTGATCTGTGTGAAGGATTGTGTAATAATTATATCCATTACCTGTTTACGTATCAAAAACTTATATTTTAATTCTTTTGTACAATGCCGGCTATAGTGCGAAATGGATTTGCATTAAATAAAATTCTGTTACTGTACCTTTTGCGATTTTATTTCATGGAACATACTAATCCTATGAGAGTGATTAAGGCGATTCTGGATTCAACAAATTAAAAGGAATGTAGAAATGAAAAAAAAAATCTGCAAATACATCCCAGACGATATGTTTCACGTAGCTTTCAGTTTACAAAGTGCCCAGAAACAAGTTAACATTGTATTATTTTGTGATTATATTTATACCTAGCTTACATAGCCATTATCTTAGTTTATGAATCTGAGAAACAGAGAGAGATAACATGAGTAATATCTATGACAAAATCCTGTTAAAAATTGTGTGTCTGATACAAAGCACGCAAAGAACCACAACGCCAAATGTCAAGAGTACGAGTACTTCGAGCGTCAACAGGAAGAGCGATGCTCCTTTTGTAAAACTGCTCCATTTTTAAAAAAATGTGTGCATAGTATTGTCGTATTGCGCTCCAAAATCTTTAAAACGAAATTAAGACGCAAATATTGGCAACTTTGGCGACTTTTCATACGCTCTTTGGACATCTTATTCGGCAGAGAAATGACACGATCGGATTTTCCTATGGAAGAATGGTTATCAAATTTAAAAAAAAGAAAACCTCGCCCTACATTAGGATCTTCTGTATCGTGGGTGCAAGTAGTCGATTTAGGTTCTAAGAAGTCACAAGGCCAATTGAATACATATCTGTGATTTGATACAATTCAAGGCTTTTATTTAACGAGGTGGAATGCTGCACAATACCTGCTAGCCTGGAATAACCTGGATGCTAGCCAACAGGCTCTCCTCGCAGAGAGTCAGAGCAAACCCACTAAACCAACGTCAATATCCATCTTGTCCATAGTCAGGACAATCTAGGTTCTAAGAAGTCTCAAGGCCAGTAAAATTAGATTAACATTTTCTTTGTATCGAACTCTCTGCCAGCGCATGTGTTTCCTCCTTCAATCCCGGGTCCTTTTAAAGAGGTGTGAAGAAGCACCTTGCAAGTCGGCAAGGTGAGGGTGGCTAGTGCGGCGTTTAATCTCTCATCCGCACTAGCCATCTTCTCATTTGGACTCTGTTTCCACTTACCACCAGGTGGAATAGGGTCTTTTGCTTGGCATTCTATTAAAATAAATGAACAAATCGAATCTAAATGCATTGGAATAGCATTACGAGTAGGCAATGCTCTTTCAATTCCAGTTATCTTTAAATATCATGAAAGCGAGCCCATTTACAATATTCAAGCATAAATTTCATCCTCTGAGCCTCTACTGACATTTGTTAGGAAAAAAAGTCAATATTGCTCTACTCAAGGATCTATCTCGGGAGCGCGTAATCGCAAATAGTCCAATGAAGAAATTGGTAATTTCTTTCTAAGTAGGCTTATCATCAATAATGATAAGATGATAAGTGATGATTCATCACTGTAACCTTACTCCACTCTTACGTGAGGTCGACGCAGCATGTTTCCGTCCTCCATGCTTCTATAAAGCGTCATTTCAGTACTTACATTATTC
Organism: Schoenobius gigantellus; assembly: GCA_963935595.1. Lineage (NCBI taxonomy): Eukaryota > Metazoa > Arthropoda > Insecta > Lepidoptera > Crambidae > Schoenobius > Schoenobius gigantellus. The sequence continues at coordinate 14,706,649 of OZ012551.1, read as the reverse complement.
GCATTAAATGCTCCACGCATTCCATCCTTGGGTCTACTTTCGCAACTGGTAGTGAAACTTTAGTTACGAATGTGGCTGACAGGTCTCTATTTTCTCCCACATTCATACTCGTATCTATATCAAGAGGAGGAATAAGAGGAAAATCACTATCAACTCTGGTTATTTTTCTCCCATCGCTCCTGGTCACAAGCCGATACCACACCACACTAACCTAAACTACTAAGTCGACTTATACTTTTATTTAAATATGTAGATAGAAGGTTCATCATGAGGTAACTAATTTTCTAACGGGATGTCTCGCGTGTGTCAGAGACATTACTTTCCTTTGGCTTATGACCTTTTGAATCGAGTAATCGTCAAACGTTTCCCATACCTACTGTTAGGCATACATCGCAGGTGGCATAAATATTTCTGTGAGATTATTTTCCTATATCTATTAGTATACAGGAAAGCTGTACGTACGCGTAACTCGAATCAATAGGATGGTTATATGTGAAGTTAGTTGAATTTTTTGTAACAAATTTTTGAATACCTACCTATGATTAATAATGGGAGTTTTGGGTGGCAATAATAATTTTATCTGTGAATTCGGCTGTGAAATCTGAGGATAGATTCAGGAAATCATATAGAGCTGAAATTTATAATTTCATAAATCTTCTTCAACGAAATTATAAGATAGTTATTATAATTCGCCGTACCATTTCTTTAGTGTCAATCATTCAGATTTTATTTTTATGACATGCAATTATATAAGAGCTACTGAAGACTGAATGATGTCTTATCACCATAGGCTATCAGATAAGTATATTTTTTTAATTGATATTCTTGAACGGGGGCTATACAGTATACGTCTTAGTTAAAATGATCATTAAAGCAATTAACATAATTTGCGCATGAGGAGTTATGACTCTGCAATACACAACTTTATGAAAAGAAGATCTGTGTGAATTTGATCAAAGTGTAAGTACCAATTTTTATATACATATATACCTATATAACCTACCATAAAAAAGTTCTACCTAATTCATGTGAAAACAATGCACCTTTAGTTTATGACACTTGGCTACCGTTTTAGATTATTGTAGTTTTTTGCCAGTTATCTTAAAACATCTTCAATAAAAGAACCGCTACAAAGACATATTGCGTAACATAGACAAGTAAGTACGTACAAACAAATAAAACATGTATGGTGGAGGAGCCGCTGCTTTTGGGAAAAGTAGCCGTAGTGTCGTGCCAAACAGGAAGTTTGCATGCAAGGCCGCAACGGGATGTCGGGTTCGATTCCCTTGCTGTCCGACTTTAGACTTTATCTACTTCCTGTCGATGGCACTTAAGATAGATTTTCGAGTTAGTATTAGGTATGTTATTTTTCAAAAATAGAGTACATACCTACATCGATTTTTTTCTGGGAAACTTTATGTATCAGTTAACTATTATGTTCATTATTATTATTTATTATTATTTACCGTCACATAATAAATAATAGTAAATTACCCAACAAGTGAAAAAAAGGTGAATTCTATTCAAGGGACTAAGTTGTATCCCGAGAGGAGCTAGAATAGAATCCTGAGCGGATCAAGGGATACAAGAGCCGAGATTTTTTTTTCACGTGTTAGGTACTCTACTTTTTATCATTGACTGCGAAAAAATAATAACTCTGTGATTATGAATCTATAGATAGAGTAATAATGTTTCTGTATCCGGTAAATATAAAGTTGTTTAATTTTATAAATTGTTTTATTTGTAAATTAAACCAATTTTTACCATTGACACTCGACAAAGAGCTCGCGATTCTTCAAAAACAGTGAATAAAACGTTCTTTGTTTCACTGAGTGGGTAATACATAAAGGAAAAAAAAGAAAACAAAAGAAGTAGAAATTAATTGTGAAATAAGAACAGTTTTTGATACTTAGTTATTACGTTTTGGTGGTTTTTAGTACGTTTTTATAGCGAGAGTGTGCAACCTCTTTGCACGTTTTCCTTTTCTCTTACTATAATCCGTATATTCCTAATTCAATTTTTTTTATATTCACTCAGTGAAACAAGGAGCGTTTTATTCACTGTTTTTGAAGAATCGCGAGCTCTTTGTCGAGTGTCAATGGTAAAAATTGTTTTAATTTACAAATAAAACAATTTATTTCATTAAACAACTTTATATTTACCGGATACAGAAACATTATCACTCTATCTATAGATAAATAGATAGAAAGTTAATTTGCAGTTACATCACACAAAGAGAATTATTTGTATTGGTATTTGACGCTGTGGAAAAGTGGATGTATGTAGGATGTATGTATACCGACAAATGAGCCACAGCTCAGCATGTAATTTCATCATGTAGGTATTGTTATTAACAAATCGCTGTTTTTCTGCCGCAAGCCTAAAAGGCTAAATGAGATTCCAAAATGCCATAATAAACAAAGAGGAGCCATATAAACAAAGATGGCGCTGTACGCCGCAAGAGCGGTGTCTCTGTTTCAATATTGTTTTAACATTGCTATAAACGATCATGGTACGGCCCCAGGTGACTCAACTAAATGTAGATTTTTAAGCACGCATTCACATAGATTTACAAACACATATAGATTTATATTATACACACTATACATATTATATTACACACAAACATATTTGCACCAAAAAACTTGAACTCAATTTCATTCTTTAGTATAATTAATTGCATCATGATTCTCTCCATCTGTAAATATAAGCAGGAAGTAATAGAATGTAATCATAATTAAAATGTCTAATTAAACTAGTACCAAAATCCGATACGACATCGCGTCACGAAACTCCTGGGTGCTAATAAACTGGGAGGCTCACGTTCCTAATTAGGCCGTTAATTATAAGCCTTTCATGGGAGCCTTAATTCCTGCATAAAACAGCCGGCCGGCTTAATTTTTGACCGGATTTTGTTACTCGGATAATCTTGCTAGTTAAGCTGCTGGTGCGCCACCAAATAACTCCAGCTAAGGTTGCGGTGTCACCGTGTTATACATTTGTTTTCACGACATCGAAATTCAATATCGCTTCAATGTTTAATGCTTATTATTGTGTCGTTTTAAATATAAAAATATTAAAAAAGTAAGTAGATAAATCTTTTCATTAAAAAAAAATTACTAATTCTTAGCCTCTGTGGTTACACCATCAGTATTTCATCAGTTTGATCCATCAGTCTGGCATCAGTATTTCTACAGTCTCTGCTGGACTAGTAAAAAATTATCAGTATTTCGTCAGTCACTGGATTACATGATCAATCTGGCGTCAATCATACCAGACTGATGGATCAGTCTGATGAAATACTGATGGTGTAACCTCGCTCTTACAAGTTCTTAAAATAGCTCGTGGTTCAACAACTGCCTGTTTTGTACATGCCTGCAAATGAAATTTTATATAATCGTTGTCTGTCGTTTGTTCAAGATGAAAAAAGGCTTTCAGTGTTAAATAGCGAAAGATAAGCCCGAAACTATTAAAAATATAGAACCAGTGTCTGAACCAATGACTGAAGATTTAGAAGAAGATTACAGAGTAATAATTCATTGACTATCAGTAATGATGCAAAATTCATCCTCATGTATAAGGTCCAATTTTTCAACTGTCAACTAGCTTTTATTATCTGTAGATTGAATATGGCGATCTGACAGATTTTCTTTACAAAATCTGTCAAACTGTCATATTTATTCACCTTATAAAAGTTAACGCACGACTGAAAAATCGGCCCTTATTCATACAGAAACTGACGAAAATGTGGTTGCGTTGTATTCAAGGTTAGATATTTATTAAGAATTATACCCGTAGTAAAAGAGGTAATATGTTTGACAAAAAATCCTTTAGTAACCCTAAAATAACTCCTATTAGATACTTAATTATTACTGAGACCCAACAGATTACATCCTTAAATAGAATAGTATAAATACAAGAAACGGTCATAATTTCAAGTGCGCATTATCGAACTACAAATGACGCACGCGGAGGATAGAAAGGGCGGAACGCATGAGCAAATAGCTAAATAATGGCAGTCCCTCACCAGGTGGACGGAGGCATTACTCTTGTGGTAATCCGCCGAATACACCAAGATTTACGGTACGTCCAGATGGACCGCCGAATTTAGGTGTTTCATAAAAAGAGGAGCTTAGTTTTCTTGAGTTATAAATAATGTTAGGAATCCCCCGTTGTAACTGGAATGGTTTTGTAACTATGGCCCGCAGCTTACGAACGTGGGTGGAGCTATGTTGAGAATGATTTATCATATTCAAATGTGTCTTTCATGCACTGCTCTCGTTCGAATGCGATGTTGACATTCTACTGTGGAATTCGATTTACGAGAATAATATTTGATAGCCTTCCTGACGAGGCCTATGATCAGCGGTGGGCCTATTGTGGCTGAAAGCATGCATATTTGTTCGTAAATCAGATATTCGCGGCGAATTGCACCAAGTTCAACGTTTAACAGTTTCGTAAAAAATAAAGCAAAAATCAACTCGTCAGAAAATGTGTAAATCATTATATTTTAAAGTGGAACATCCCATATGTTCCACTTATATACGGATTAACCTAACACTATTGACATTTTAAACGTAAAGGATAGGTAGATTTCGGCGGAAATTCAGTTCAAAACTGCTGGATTAAGTTTGGACTTAAATGTATATTGCGGAATAAAAATATTTCAGGTTTAAAGATTTTTTGATTTTGCCTTTTTATAAAGGCAAATGAGACGACAGATATTGTTGTTTCAGGTTACCTTCTAACAATAGATCAAGTAACTTATTAATACTCTTTGGAACACAATAAACTGTGAAATTATTGGTGATTTGTGTTTCGGTCCTATGCGACATTTACAATAATCGTCAGTCGCTAAACATCTAAATTCTTTGGCTGTACAGATACGCCCAGGCCACCTAGCAGCACCAAAATGTCTTACACGTACTTAAAAAAATCTAACAGAAAATACTTCGGGCAGTAACTTTTTCTGGTAATAATTTATTGAGCACTTTTAAGGAAAACTACTGGAAAAGTGTCTTCTTACGATGTCACTTGTACTTTGCCTGATTTAATTTTTACTGGCATTTTTGTACAAAACAAGCTTAGTACAACCTTTTTTTTCTTTTTTTTTTACGGTGGGAAATGCTTTACGCATACCTTGCGCCTGGGAAGACGCAAGGTTATGTCGGACTCTCCGCGGTCCCTGGGGGCAGGGTGTCAGCCAGAAACCGCGGCCTACCGACTAAAACCCACCGATGCCCCTCACAGATGCCTTGACGCGAGCGCGTCCATCACCGCCGCATCTTCCCCATCATCAGATGAAGAAGACACGCCGAGGAGGGACGTGTCACTACCTGACGAGGTCATGGGAACTCGAATGAATACTTCCACGACCTCGTCGGCGTTTGTTCGCTCTGAGCGAGTCCCTCTTACCCCACCGGAATGGGGCCGACGATCTCCTGGGGCATCCAGGGGATCGATAACTGGCGGCAACCGGTGCAATGCAGGACTCGGGCTTCCCAGGCCCGGGTCCCGCTGGTTGCCGTCAGGAGGAAGAAGGCGTGCAAATTGCCGTCTTCTCCGTCCTACCCTCCTACGGCGGCATGGATCAGCCCGTGGATCATCCTCCCGGGCTCGTTCCGCCACCTCCTTAAGCTTAGTACAACCTGCTGTTACTGTGCTAATGAATCAAGAATGCAATTTAGGAATTATTCCAGTGAGTTTCTTATAAATTCTCTACGATCAGGCCATCTCACATAACAAAACATGGAAATCTCAAAATAAAAGCTGCCACCAACACATTGAGTTACCGTGGCGTAATTTCTACAATTATCAGGTTCTAGATGGGTTTACTTAGGGCTAACACTACGGGCTGTTTTCCTCTTCTACCTCGAAATCTTCAAAATCTCCTACATGATTTGATTTATGTTTGGCTAATGCGCAAGTAAAGAAAGATTGCAGTCATGATAAAGTTTACTTACTGTAACAATGCTGATTGTAATTGCGATGACAATGTCCTCGTATCTATCAATCATCATCTTCTTTGGGATTTAGGCCGAATCTTTAGGAGCACTGATAAAGTCGCACTGATTGAAAGTATGACTGGGCAGCGTTCGGAAAGCTGCGCAGTATATTCCCCGTCCATTTACCGGAGTGTCTCAAACCGAAGGTCTTCAATTCGTGCGTGTTGCCAATTAGAAGGAAGAAGGAAGATCACTCAAAGGGAAATGGAGGGGACTATGCTCGGAGTTTCTCCACGCAATCAGAAATGATGAGATCCGTAGAATAAATAGAGTCTTCTTCTTTTAATCATGGCAATGTATTGTCTCTCCGACAACAAGAACTAGAGTCATTGGCATAGCCTAAAGAATTGCAAACCTTAAGTGGCAGTGGGCAGGACACATCTTTCACAGGACTGACGGTTATTGGGTCGGAAAAATCTTCATATGGCGGCCGCGTAAACGCAGAGTTGGTAGGCACCCCACAAGGTGTACCGACGACCTGGTGAAGGGCGCGGGTAGTCGCTGGATGCGGGAGGCGCAGGACCGATCGATTCCTGCTGAGAAGGCGTATATTGAACAGTAGCGTCTCATCAAAGGGTGCCTCTTGGCTGAAATAATGACTAATATAGTTCAAGTCTTAAAAGTAGCACTATTCCCTTTACACCAGCGTATACATAAGTATTCAATGGCCTAAAATATAGTTTATTCATTCTTCTTTAAATTTAAGTGTCCATTGTGAGATATTCAAATATTTTTTTTATAATGTCAACATTATGAAAAGCTATGATATACGTTTTTATGCAATATTTATTATTCTCTTGTCGAATCTGGTAAACATGATGATGTTTTATTATTAAAATTGGATGTCAATTTCTACCACAAATTGCTTAAGCACAATGTCAATGCGCACGCGGCCTTGCGTGCGCGCCGCCATATTTCCGATGTGGACATATTGAGTTATCTTAATTAGTAACAGGCGAACCACCAGAGGCGATCCAGTTAAGATATAGTACGTGGTTGATAGTGGAATGAGATACAACTCTGATTATTCATTTGAGAAAGGAATAAAAATTACTTCCAAGTTCCATCAGCTCAATAAACTTTTAAGAGAAATAAGTGCCTAAAAAGATATTGTGTAGACATTTAAAAAAAATGTATTGGATAAGCTAAAAATAATCTCATACACCTAACGTTGGTAAACACCTGTCTTAATAAATACTATCGAAAATTATAAATGATTGTCAAGAAAACATAATGTTTCAATTGTTTACCTGAAAGCATATCATAAATTCTGTATATATATCTATCATTGCATTCCTTTCTACTTACGACTAGTTTTAACAACCTATTCCAGCAAGAGGTAGGTATGCTACAGTTTAGTTGCGGGAACATTTTTGTAAAATGTCACGAAATAACAACAATTACCTGGGGTCCAATTCTGCTAATGTTTATGACGTGTCAATAACGCGTCAATAACATTGCTTTTTGGCAAGATTATTGACGACTGAACGATAACTACTACATTCGTCACTATTGACTTATCAAGAAACTATAACATGAATAAATTGGACCTCAAAAGCGTATAAAAATGAAAAAAGATATTTTATTGATTATTCTCCTAACATTAACAAAATTCAGACCCAGGTAACAAGCGAAACCTATACCTTTCTTTCACTAAGTTATTGAAACTCTTTTGAATAAACTTTACAAGTTACTAATACCATCAAAAACCTAGTCAGCAGAGAGAAGACAACGAGTTTATGGAAGGCATTAAGACCAGGGGCACCTACAATAATATATTCTTTAGTTATCTTTTTCGTGGTAATGTAAATGAGAGTATTATAACATAGCATGAGCTTTCCGTTCATCGATGTTCTTCATCGCGGTAACGTATTCGACTCTTTTAGATCTATGGAAAGAAACGGAGTGTGAGTATCAATGTTCTTGTTATATTTCACGCAGTCATAGGAATTTGAGTATGGAACGCATGATTTAATTCATCATTTAGTTTTAATTGTCATTGTAATGATGAATTTAATTTTGTTATCAAATTAATTAATTGTTACATCTATACGAGTACATTGATGAGTAGGTAGGCTTGTTGTATGCAAATTTGTACGCGGTACTCTTGCCCATTAGTACGTAAACATATACTTTTTTACGACAGGAAAGCTCTTGGCCATAATCTCACCTGATGTTAAGTGACGATAAGGCCGAAGTTAGAAGCAAGCTTTACATAAATTCCTTGACTCAACAATGAGGAACTGACTATCTTACCTCTAATGGTTGGAACACAACAATGCTATTACCATTATTATTATAGCGACAAACTTCGTTAACCTTAACACTAACCAAACCAACCAGAAAAACTTTTGCCACCACGGGGAACCGAACCCCGGGCCTCCACATCAATACCCGGTGGCCTTAACTACTTGACCATGAGGCGGTTATACACGAAGCAAATAGTATTTCTCTGAATGATTAATATATAAGGCATTTTAAAATTTGAAGATAGATAGTTTGACAGTTGTTTCAACTGTCAAACTGAACAACTTTCAGTATGAGATCAATTGTATAGTAGCAAAAAAAATCTGCTGTTTCACACAAAAGTACTCGTACACGTACTCCATTGATGTGTGTTACCTTTTTTTTTTTAAAAACAGCTCATTTGTTTTAGTGATTTCAGAATTGGTCAGTTGCTTAGTTTCTTAGCCTTAGCTATCTAAAAATCATCACATTTTTTTCAAATAACTTAATACCACATCTTCCATGTTAGAGTTTCCCAGCGATTACCAAGAAGGCTTTTTATTTACAAAAATAAACAACAACGCAACTAGGTAATCTGGGAATACTTTGAATATATACAATATACAGAATGGAAAAAAAGACCGTGGTTGGAGGAAAAGTACCCTTAACATTGATGATGCTAAATTTTGCGGAAAGGAAACATTAATTTATTTTCAACAAAAATTAAAACTGCATTTAAAGGTTTTTGGAAATATCACCTGCTTGAGCCGGGAATCGAACCGGTGAAATGTGACAAAAAAAAATTCTGTATTTTATGGCACCAACCGAACGAGTCATTCATAAGGATCAATTTCTTTTAAGCAACATAGTACCTTAAATTAAAGAAAGACCAATTTTTTTTTATTGAAATTTAATTATGAATTACTCATAATGAGACAAATTTTCACGTATACACAGACGTATTCTTCGACTGAATCCGCTGCATGTCACCTTTTATATTGAGTTAATTGAATATTTAAATTTTTTTTTTTTTTTTGTTTTTTATGGATGGCCCGGCATATGACCTCCTCCCGCCTGATGTTAAGCGGTGAAAGAGGCCCAAATGAGTTGACAGATAGAGTAGGGACGACATCCACTCTCCTACCTGCCCGCCCCTTGCCGGCCCAAAAGATGCTTTTTCACGCCTCTTTTGAAGGAACCCATGTTGTAGGATGGAGGAAACAAGTGCGCAGGTAGAGAATTCCAAGTGTGGGATGAACGACAGAAGAAGGAATCTTGGAATTTCTTGGTACGGTGTGAAAAGGAGGACACAGTGTACGGATGACTCCGAAGGCCCTTACGCGTGTTTCTGTTAAGGAATGGAGAGGGAGGGATAAGGTTAAAGAGCTCCTCAGAGCATTCCCCATGGAACATTCGGTAAAAGGCGCTAAGAGAGGCGATGTCACGACGAAGTTGTAGAGGCTCGAGGGTGTTAGTTGCCTCTACATCGCCAATTATGCGAATAGCGCGACGCTGCAATCTGTCCAGAGCATCGAGGAGGTACTGAGCGGAGCCGTCCCAAAGGTGCGAGCAATATTCCACGCAAGACCTAACCTGAGTTTTATACAACAAGCATAGTTGGTCCGGCGCAAAATACCTACGCACCTTGTTCAGGACACCGAGTTTCCGTGAGGCAGTAGTTATGACGGATTCGATGTAGTCTCTGGGGTTCAGATCGCAGCGAATGTTCATTCCGAGCAAGGTGATGTTGCTCTGTGTGTGAAGGGTTGTGCCCTGAAGAGAAGGAAGGGGGAGGAAAGGTGACCTTTTCGCCGAGAACACGCACACCTGTGTTTTCTTAGCATTGAACTCAACAAGATTGTTGGAGCCCCATTCGGAGACGAGGTCCAGCGTCCTGTTGAGCTCAATGATAAGATTCTGCCTTTCCCTACCAATATCACCACGAGCAGCCCCCGAGGCTCCGTGATATCCCCCATGCACTGTACTGTCGTCTGCATAGCAATGTATAGCTCCCAAGGAAAGCATATCATTGATATGCAGAAGAAACAATGTGGGGGATAGAACGGAGCCTTGCGGAACACCAGCGTTCACTGCCACGAACCGCGAAGCGCAGCCGTCAACGACAACGCGAATTCTACGCTCGTGGAGGAAGCTGGCAATCCACGTACAGAACTGCGCGGGTAATCCGTATGCCGGAAGCTTGGAAAGAAGAGCCTTGTGCCAGACTCTATCAAAAGCTTTGGCGATGTCGAGACTAATAGCCACCGATTCGCCGCGCTTATCGATAGATTCACCCCATTTGTGCAAAAGGAACGCTAGAAGGTCACCTGTTGACCGTTTAGGACGAAACCCATACTGTCGGTCATTAAGTAACGAGTGACCTTCCAGGTAACGGATCAGCTGTGTATTAAGGATCCTCTCCATGATTTTACACAAAATGGAAGTGACGGCTATAGGGCGATAGTTAGCCGTATCAGAACGATCTCCCTTTTTGGGAACCGGCTGGACATTGGCCTCTTTCCAAGATTTCGGCACACAACCAGCAGAGAACGACAGACGGTATAGACGCGTAAGGACCGGAGTCAACTCCGCTGCACACTTCTTAAGAACAATCGCAGGAATGCCGTCTGGGCCACTTGCTTTTCGAGTATCGATCGACTGGAGCTCCGCCCGCACATCACGCTGTCTGATACGAATATCGGGCATGGTGCTGCCACAATGGGACAGTTTCGGAGGTTGTGTACCACAGTCATCGACACGGGAATGAGCCGCAAAGAGTTTTGCCAGGAGGTCGGCTTTCTCCTGCGGCTGATGAGCAAGTGAGCCATCGGCAAGTCTCAGCGGTGGCAGCGAGGGTTGGCAGAAGTTTGATTGCACAGCTTTGGCCAGGCGCCAAAAAGAACGGCTACCCGTAGGGTGCGATAGCAGTTCCTGGCCCACTTGTGCAATGCGCTGAGCATCCGCTCTAATGTAAGCCCTCTTACATAACTTGGTGGCATTATTGTAGGCTGTTTTCAGTAAAATATTAGTTCAACTTTTCTGTGAATGGGCTTTACAATAAAAACAACTTTTTCTTGGTTTTTCTTTAATTAAAGATACTTTGTTTTTTAAAAGAAATTAACCCTTAATAAAGACTCTTTCGGTTGGTATCATAAAATAAGTACAGTATGTTTTTTTTTCACATTACATCGATTCATTCCCGGCTCAAGCATTTTAAAAAATCAATAAAGGCAGTTTTAATTATTTTTGAAAATAAAATTAAATGAATGTTTCTTTTTAGTAAAATTAGCCATCATCAATATTAAAGGTACTTTTCCTCCAACCACGGTCTTTTTTTTCCACCCGGTATAAGGATGGTTTTATTTTAGTAACAATATTTCCTAAGTCAAGCTGAGCTAGCACCAACTTATCTGGGTCTATTGCCGCAACGATATTGCTAGAGGCAGATTAGTGTCGCTTAGTCTACATTAATTATATTATTAGGCAGACTAAGTAGTATTAAAATCATACTACTTAGTCTGCCTTAATTATATGTCTTTAGGTATATGTCATTTACCCTCATGTAACATGAAGCAACAGCTTTCTCGTTTCGAAATTGACAAAGAGGCCAACATAGCTGATTACAAGAAAAAAACCAGTACGATATCTCGTTTAGGTTCTAAGGCCCATTAACACCGAACATTCGACAAAGCTCGATCAAAGTTATCAGGTGGTTAAATCTCAATCGAACTGTCATTATTGATTTGCAGTCAGTTGTACTTGTGATGGGCGTATTGCAAAACAATTTTATTAAGCCCTCATAAAAACTTGTCGGTACATAAATCAGGTGGGTAGTTCTCGGTGCGGACACGGCCGGGCCGAGTCGTGCGCGCAGATAAGATAAAGGTGCGCGCGCACAGTACCCCATAGCGATCGCTAATTAAGTCTTCAACTGCGCCATGCTTTATATTTGATAAAAGATTATTTGTAATCGTGACATAGGTATGATAAGTTGAGAATTGTAAAAACGACACGGTGGGAAGTGAGAGGTGATTAATAAAAAAATCTCACTTTAAAATCAACTTAAATGCATAAATAAATAGTACAACAATAAGTAATAGAAATAAGCTCACCTTTTGTAATGTCTTCTCTTAAAATAATATTTCTACATATATTTTTAGTGTACAAAATATTATTAAATAAAATTAATAATAGATTTTAAAGATATTACATCAAAATTATGTGAGCTCGTGACATAATGGCATATACATAGTATTATGTATGTAACCTATTTCAAATGTCTAATATAAATAAGTTAATATCTATGGTTAAACTATTAATTTTGTTCACAAAATTCACAAAATTCTATAAGTATTCGGAATTACCTCTTATTTCAATAGGTTTTGTGAGTATCTTTTTACTATCGAACGTAATCTACTTAATTTATGATTCGGTAAAAAGGTGTGCTCAAACAATGAACAAAGCTTGCAGCGACGACGCAGCGTCGCCGGGTGATTTCCAAAAATCACTTGTTTACATTATTTGTAATGACAAAACCACTGCACACTATGAATATTGCCGCCAGGCAAGTCTGTCTGTATGGGGCTGTCATAAATGCATGATTTACGCAATTACCTTGCAAAGACGACGATGAATTACTGTTCCATTTCACTATAGAAACATACCGGACAAAATTTGCATTTCAACTAAGTACGTGGATACAATTTTGAATCTTATCTCGTGTAGTTAAGGATTGTAATATTGACAGTACATAATTATTAAGTGCAGATATAACTTTGTGAAGGTGCAAGGCTTGATTATTCACAGATATTGTTGGACTTTACCACCCGCTATCGTGAGGTTGTGCTGCGAAATTTTTCATCTCACCCAAATCATTTTTAGCGTCTACAAGGCCACTTAATGCGAATCAAAAAGCAAGGTGACCATAAAGAAATAATGTTTTAAATATCCAATAAATCAATACTCGTGACATAATATCATAAAATATGAAACAATTTTAAAATTTAAAAAATTTACGATTATTGAAATCTGAATCTGATTTTTATCAAACACTTTAGAGTTCATAATACTTGTATACAGACATTTTATAGTTCCGGTTTGTAAATATAATGCGCTGAAAATACTACCTAATTACTTTAACTACTTTAAAAGTTTGTAAAGACACACCGCACCTGTACGTGGTAAATCGCTACAATCACCTTCATTCCACGTGGATGTTATAAGATGGGCAAATTACAATACGTTCTCAACTAGTGACAATCTAATCAGAGTACCTTTTTATTCCATTCTCTTCAAATCGGAACACAGCAATACAAACACCGCTATAAAATTTAGGGACTCCCTCTGGTAAAACACTGTATAGGTTTTTCACAAATAAAATAAAATGAATGACTTAGATTGTACGCATTTAAAAAAACTCACATATGTGTATACATTTGACAACATGTCAGCGATTTTTTTGGACGTCTCTACCACATGCTAAATACATCTAGCGCGAAATCCCACAGAAAGATGGACACAAGCAAGCGCCTCGCATAAGTAATTTAGCGGGAATCCACCGGCCTAATGTCCTGTCAATCATCGCTCTTCTACGGATCGCTGCTAGAATAACAACTAACTTTTTGTTTGCAATTGTTCCTTCGGATGCCAGAGGCGGTGTGTCATACGCATTATTGGAGGCACGTACGGAGAAATCTGTACGACCTTATCAGATAAACGTGCACTTTGCAAAACGATTATCGCGGGAAACATTGCGCTTATCAATAAAGTAGGTAATTGTCTTGTGTGAATCTATTCGAATTGTTGTGAATTTATAAATTATTGCATTAGACCGGTCCAAGTAGCGTGCCTTGAGAGATGTCAGTAGCCGGATTGGATTATGTTAGTAGCCTTATAATGACATAGACAAAATTATTAATTTAGTAACTGCTTAATCGGTGTAGATATCCGCTGAATAAATCGAAGGAATCGAAATTAAGTTGAATAAAAAAGTTAATTTGCAAACTCAACGTATGCGGGATAGATATTAGAAAAGATAAATTATATAATAAGCTCTACATTTATAGAAGTCGAAAAAAGTCGGGTTTCTATTGCTATTGTTGTACACATTTTTTTCTGTAGGTATATCTGCCTAAATAAACAAAATCTTTAATTTACTCCAACAAGTACTAGGTATCATAGCAATGTCCACAGTTTTGTGCGTTGCATGGAATACGGAATTATTCTCATTCTGACACCTGTCCGACAGTCATAGATAACATCAAGAGCGCTATGCTAAATACAGTTAAATATAAATCGTTTCACTACAGATTGGGTGGCACTTAAATAAATTTTAAAAACAACAGGTGATACAACTGATTCGGAATGATAGACAGGATATAAAAATAGCAGTCTGCGGTAGGCAGCACGAGTTCAGATAACCGATTAGTATCGATAGCTGATCGGTCACGTCGCCGCACTTCGCCTGGACTGCTAATGACTCCTGTTTCGTTCTGGCGCCTGATGACGTCACTGTTTATGCCATACAATACTCATAAAAATAAACTGGTAGGCAAGTAACACTTTTGAACTCTGATAAGTAAACATTTTTCTTATTCAAAGGATCGCTTCGTACTGCAGGCAGATAACCGTTTCGTATCTTATGCAGAGAAGAAGCACAAAGAGCAGCGGTGGCGCTATGGACTCGGCACTAGCATTCTAATTGGGAGGTCCAGGGTTCGATCCTGCCATGTACCAATGTGTTTTCGACTTTATTATGTACATTTTTCCGCCGCTCCTACGGTGAAGGAAAACATTGTGAAACATACTGCATACATACAAAATTCAAAAGGTACTCGTATATATGCAGTCAACCAATCCGCACTGGGCCAGCGTGGTAGACTAAGGCCTAAACAGCCTAACATAGGGTAGGCTCGAACCCCTCGGTGGGGACATTTATGGGCTGTGATGATGAATGTTTACATTTTAAGTCTAGTAGTGTTAATTATAGACAAACATCAGTTACGTCTTAAATGAAGACTTAAAAATGATTTATATAACCTGAACATGACGTTTAATCAAAATTAAAATCCCTTAAGAATGTATGATACTATTAGAACTGTTCAGTTGACCTGTATGACATTTATATTGTCTATTGTTAACAGGATCAAAACTGCATTTATAAGCGGCCATTACAACAATAGCCTAGGAGGCAAATTACTTAAGAATTCCAAATTTGTTTCATTGCATTCATACTAGAAACTAATAATAACAGAGAAAATGAAGAAGAAGAAAAGAATAAACGTAAACAAAAAAAATGTAACAAATCTGACGAATTCGTTACTACATGGAAGGCTCTCAAAATAAACTCCGTCCTATATTTTTCTTGCATGAACCGAAATATTTTGTTAACCAAAGTCATCATCATAACCAACTTTACATAACAATGAAATCTGAACTAGTCTATGAACGAGCAGACCCGATAATATGCGCCATCAGACCGCATAAGCCTTAATTAAATAAAATTGAAATGAAAACGCCAAATGGATTTTGCGTGCTTTCATTAATGGCTGGTTCCGTATTATTTTCGAACATTTATTATTGTGTGTGTAATGCGTGAGATCGTTATTCATGTCCTGTTTAATAAGCTGCTTTAAAAACAACATGTTTTCATTACCGTTTCTGTTCGGCTAATGTTTGTTGTCCATGATTAAAGTTTGTTTGTCGGGTTTGGTGGTTAATATTGCGCGTTGGTTTATTTTGGGAAGACATTTTTCGGTGTATATGAGGTCCAGTAATCATTACATTGATTCATTCATAATTCATTAAAACCACTTTAATTATACACTACTTAATACGACATAAAATTTAATTAAGAAAAGAATGTACAACTTTTTGCTTTGTGGCAAAAATGGGTAAGATAGAGGTACCAGCGAAAACGACACCTGAGTGGTTACTGTAGTGTTACTGTGTTCGGTGAGGTAGACAATACAGAGTATCTCTAAGGTATAACACATGACATTTATGACTATATTAATTTGTCAACCGAAATTTGTGAATTCTTTTAGCACTGAGTATAATATAAAGAAGAATCAACAAACGAGCCATCCTTGGGTCAAGTCACTAAATAGATCGGAGATGTACACACTTTCATTTGCAGCAGAGATTTAATTAAAATGAGAAAACGGTGTGATCTATTAGGTACAACAATAAAACAAATTTCATTATTAAAATAGGACAGGCAATCAACTAAAGTATGCATCCAATTCTTACAAATATGAACATTTTTTCCGTCAAAAAATATAGCATCTGAAGCGTTAGTACGAGTTTATCGACTTATTCCTGAAAGAATAAATCACACGAAAGTCAAAGAAGCTGAACCTGAGAAATTTTCC
Source organism: Schoenobius gigantellus (assembly GCA_963935595.1). Classification (NCBI taxonomy): domain Eukaryota; kingdom Metazoa; phylum Arthropoda; class Insecta; order Lepidoptera; family Crambidae; genus Schoenobius; species Schoenobius gigantellus. The sequence goes on along the minus strand of OZ012551.1, from coordinate 14,690,046 downwards.
CGGAGTATGTAAATTCGAATGGGAGCCTGTGGAAAAACAGACGGCGGAGGCTGGTCACGGAGCGAATGAAGACAAAAATAAGTAAATGCGTGGAATTGTTAACGAACGCGCGCTCCGGGAAAATTTAAATTCAACACGAACATTCACCCAGTTGCAGCGAGCGGCCATAGCGTTACAATTTTCACGACCTCTCTATCTGTGAGTTAGATTGTCGCGAAAATCTGCGATGTCTATTGAGCTATGCTTTATTATAGTATTCAATAACGTTCATGTATTCAATGCGTTTGGTAAATATCTTAATGAGCCGCAATCATGCTAATATAGTAGTATAAGCTTATGGTGTTATTAAAAATTCAGAATTGCCATTTTAATTTTGAAATCCCCAAACAAATAGTTGGGTCTGTGAAAAACAATGTATGGTGAATTAGACAATTAATTTTACAATTCCAAATTTTCAATGACGCCACAACTATATATGATTATGTTAATATGAGTAGGTTTCGGCTTGATAAGGTATGTAAGTAGTAAACATCTTGTATGGAAATTCGAAATATTGTTTATGAGTGTCAGATCTATTTAAGGTAAGAGTCAGAAGTAAAATTATACCTCTTCCATTACATCAATAATTCATATACTATGTCCCACTGCTGGACAGTGGGCACGGTTTTCTTCATAGACAAGAAAGATATTTGCCAATTGGCCTGAATTGGCTTATGACAGAAAAAAGCAACCGGTTGCTAATTGGGATGATGACTGAATTCAAATTTTTATGTCTCGTCATTAAATATTAAAATAGCGTGGAAAAAGATGCAGTCCTGTGAAATTAGATTTAAAATCGGCTTAGAAATTCATTAGATACAAGCATTTTAGGTTGTTAATTTGAAGGCGATTAGACAGAGAGATCCGACATCAACCGTGACGTCATTGTTGAGTACGGCCATATAAACTCCTTGTAAATTGCCTTTTTGCTAGAAAGAGATGGAGAAAAATCTTTCATACCTTATATCTTAGTTGTTTTTATAGTTATTCGAAAACCGATTTTATCTTTCTGTTTATTATATGAATGAGCTTCTATTAAAGCAAAAAAAATTTTAGTCATCTAGCCTATTGTACAAAGGCGACGCGATCAGCAAAGTATCTCTGAGTGGTCTATGATCAACAACCAAATTCAACAATCGGTCGCTGTGTCCAAGCGTTGCCGTGCATTTTTACTCGTAGTTCGTCATTCGCTCGCACGTGGCGCTATCGTAGCGCAATCCAACGTTCCGTTTTACGAATTTGCGATTTATAAGCAATAATTGTACAATCGCAGCAACTGCGACTGTCTCTAAAGATCGGTAACTAATAAGCCTGCGGGTTGATGTATGTGTTTGTTTGGAGTTGTGTCATTGCGCAGGTATGATTGCGGTAAGCTCTCTTATGGCCGGTTTCATTATGCTATCTAGCTGTGGATTTGGTTACTAGCGATAAGTATTTGACTTTAACTCCCATACAAAATACGTCAAAATTCTATCTCATTCAGAATTTCAGAATTTTAGATGAAATATTGAAACCGGCCGTAAGTCGGCTCTTACGATATCCACAGGAAGAAAAAAGCGGCGATGCATATTTGTCACCAATTTTCGAAACTCATATAGACAGGAATTTACAGAAAATTTAACTTCGTAGAGTTTTCGTTTTAATCGCTTATCCAATTTAAATAGATGTTTCTTGACCTGATTGACTTCGAGAAACACCATCTACGCTATGACTATTAAAAAAAACTATTTATCACCAAGTTGTTTACGAAACAATGTCGTGGAAACATTTGTTAGGGGAGGTCTATGTAATTTTTTACGCGAAAAACACAGCAATGCGGTACGTTTTCCAGAAAAAAAAGGAGATGAGAATAAACAGACGAGAGAAATGGCGAGAGGGCTCGAATTTTGAATACAAATGTAAATTAGTATCTCCACTAATTACCTCCCGAGACACGTTCGCAGTCATACGTCTTCTCGGCTTACTGAAAATGTCCAATTTTTTTAACGGCTAGGCGAATCGTTCGACTATTTTTCTCATTAGGACGGTATCAAAGTGTAATTTGTAGGCTGCATTAAGCGGGTAATTAAGAAATATGTACAGGGAAATTTACGTGGTCTCCGAGACTGTGGCTGATGATATTTCTTACATTAACTTGATAATCATTATGAGTGGAGCTATTTTTTGTAATACTTAGACATACAATGTGTTTGATTAAGTCGTGACCTGCCCATGCTTACATAGTCGTATAAAATTATGGTGTTATTAAAAAATCAACATTATAAAATTAAATTCGTAATAATAATATGTATTATAGAAATGGTTGGTTCTGAAAAAGGAAGGAAGGGGAAATAGAAAATAATTTTCAAAATTTTTATTTTTCAATGACGTCATAATAATATATTATATTTTTTTATACTAATATTATAAAGCGGAAGAGTTTGTTTGTTTGTTTGATTGAATGCGCTAATCTCAGGAACTACTGATTCTAATATGTAGAAAAAATATTTTTGTGTTGGTTAATCCATTTATCGAGGAAGGCTTTAGGGTATATAACATCACGATACGAGTAATAAGAGCTGAGCAATCTGAGCATCAATGGAAAATGTTGCAAAAGCGGGAAAAATTTACATGATGTTATTTTCCGACATCCACGCGAACGAAGTCGCGGGCATAGCTAGTTACTGTAATATAATTAATGTTAACATGAGTAGGTTCCGTCTTGATAGGTTGTACCCATTGATTTGCTACCAAAACGTTTGGTAGTAAATCAATGCTTGTACCATACACCTCATTGTTACCTTTAACTAATTCACCTAATTACTTTTAGGTACCTATTAGATTTTTAAATGTTATATTTTATGAATTCCTTCTGTTTAATATGTGGGTATGTGATTTTTTACTTTTATTTATTAATGATTTTTTAAATACATATATTAACTTCTGCATGCGGATTTTCCTTCGTTGCAACCATACAGTATATCCACAATTATTTTATCGTACTTGGTTAATTACTTGTTCAGTATTTTTGCTGGTGCTTAGCAACTTGGAAGAAAAAAATATTTTAAAAGCTCAAAGCTTGGTTCGAGTGGTGAGCTGGTTATTTGGGTTGTTTCAAAAGTAGATTCAAGTTATTTATGATGCTGCATGCAAGTCGTGTACTGTCAGCTAATTACACCAGGTCCAGTTCTGGTCTCGGGCCGAAATCACACAACACGCTGCCTACATATTTAACGCGCTGTTTGTCACAGCCCTCTGCTACCCTTTCAGCGCTTCTTCGCTGCAAGCTCGTTGAAATTATAATTTTTCGTTGGAGTCCTT